>OW052221.1:100982541-102283943 GCA_932526605.1 Nephrotoma flavescens
ATAATACGATTTGTTGAAGTCCTTCAGAAGCTAAAGTCCTTTGTGTATTAATTAATTATTACGGCAAATTTATTCAGAACTATGCAACCCTAATGAAACCATTTACAATTTAATTGGCAACGAAAAAGCGGAAGGGTTGCTTTATTAGAAAGAACCTTTACTATTAAAACAGATTGTAAGCAATTTTTGGAAACAAGCGTGGATTTCCTTGTTTGCCAGCAAATAGATTACAAGGAAAGAAAAACGGAGCAGATGCGTTATCAAGGCTGTCTTTAAAATTAGTGGGAGGAAAGAAGGCATTTTGATGAGGGCGATAATTCATAAGGCCTTTACTTTTTGCCAAAATTCAATCTCATACTAATCACGTAAAAACATAAAAACAAAACTCTGACTCTAAAATTTTGTTTTGTTTTTGTTAGTCAGTATACAACACGAGCCGCACATAAAAATATTGTTGTAAACTGGGGCGGTATGTTGTACCATCACTTCGAATCGAAAAAAGTTGAAATTCGAAAAAAATCGAATCGAAAAAGTGAAAGTTGTATCATTTTTACTTTTCGAAAATGATATAACATACCGCCATTCGACTTTTTCGAATTTCGATTCGAAGTGATGGTACAACATACCGCCCCTGATCGTAAAAAAACCCTACTTTAAAATTTTGTTTATCGGCGAAGTGGTAAGGGACGAAGAAAAACGGATTGTATTGCCGTATTGTGTAAAGCGGCACACTTTGTGTATGTAATGTAGTAAGCATTAATTTTAAATTTGATAAATGTAATTATAATTTGCATTTAGTATTAGGTTTTCTCGTCAGATGTCATTTTGAACACAAAAGCTATGGTTAATATAAAAATAGAAAAAGGAATTGGTTTTGAAATGTATAGAACGGGAAGCATGATTATTTGCTTTTTTTAAGTGCATCAATTAAATTAAATTAATTTTCAAAAATTGAAATCAAAATTTTACGTGAAAATAATGTGCCCAGACATCATTTTCATATAAAAATAATTTGGAGAGTTTATGCGCTCCATCTTTGATCTATTGAACGCACTTGGCTTTTCCGCTGGTGAACGGAGTACTGATTTAAGCTTAGTATTCAATTCAAAATGAAATAAAATTTTACCTCGGTCTCCAAAAATCTATTTATTTTCGCGTGAAATAGAAATGAAATTTTATTTGGAGAATTTTTAATTTTAACGTATAAATTTGTAGACATAAATAAAAATGACTTTAGATCAAGGTAAAATACTCAAAATACTATCTGGCTATCAATCCAGAATAACCCAAAATTTCATATAAATGAATTTGTTTATTTTACGTAAATAAATCAAATTAAATTGACTTTAATCAAAATTTATGGATTTGTGGTATTAAAAAATTTGTTTATTGCCAAACACAAACAAATGTCAAAATTTCTCGTGAAAATAATGTGCCGAGACATTATTTTCACATGAAAAAAATTTGGAGAATTGTCAGAAGTGGAATTTTTCGTTTCTAATTTCACTTTGGCAAACCCGTATGGAAATTTCACGTCAAATCGAACTGAGTACTTAGGCAAACACAGGATTTACTAGCAAAATGCCAATTGAAACAACTGAAACCGGTTAGGCAGAAAGGCAGAAGTAGATGACATGAAAAATGACAATTGGAGTCAAATTCCCAAACGGTTCCGTCGTTCATGATATTTAATATTCAGTAACCTCCAATTACCGACACGTGTGTTAATTTTACCAAAAAATATTCATCCTAAATTGAATTCGTTCGTAGTAGACAATCAACTACTTCTATATGAAGTGTTTCCTAATCGTTATTAGCCACCGTCGTACATGCCGCTTTGTTACCACAAGCACACAAGGTTGCATGACTTAACCTCAATATTAGCACGTGCTGATACTTACATCAGCTTAAATACATTTTTGTGCTAAAAAATAAATAAAAAGGGCTATCCAAACCCAAAATTGGAATATCCCCAGCACCGTTTTCAAGATTTCTAAATTCTCTATAAAACGGCAAATTTGGATTTGGGAATGAAATATCGAGCAAGTTCGTTAACAGTCTCATTGTCTCAAACAACAGCATACTTTTTTTCCTTCAAAATAATTTTTATTTTACTCAAAAAAGTCATAAAAAATAAAATAAAATAAAATGGATTCCAGTGTCGAAAAGAAAACAAAATTACCTTCAATTATTTTTTGAAAAGTGTTATTTCACCAAGATACAAGCGTCCAAATCTGGGTATAACGAACGAACTTTCTGTTCTGATTTTTTCTTTTTGCAGTGCTCGTATGATCGAAAAATTGTTTGTAACTATCGAAATTTCAATTGTTTGACCTGAAGTAAACTACACAGAGAATCAGTACTTATGCAAGTTGATTTTTAGCTAAACATCATCGAACTCTGTTCGAACATCATCGAACCTCCCGCCACCGTCTAATAAGCCACTAAGTGCCAAATCGCGATCTTTCCGAGCCGGTAGCGATAAACACCTACATAATTTGTTCATATCCGTATTTTTGAAAAACCGCTTTGTAATCATGACCTACATTAAAATACATACAAAAAATTAAAAAATATGTGACGTAGTATAATTTTCTAAAAAATAGCGTTGATGTCTATGAATTTTCCGGTTCTGCAATACGTGTTGTACTTATGTAACAATAAACGTAATTCTATACTTACCTACTCATTTTTAAATAATTTATTATGTAATTAAACGTAAACGGTTTACAAATATAAACCAAAACAATTATTATTTTCCTCATAATAACACTAACGCACCAAACGGTGAATAGTATAATTACGCATGTTTATTTTTGTTTTTCCGCATAATGTACACAAACTCCAATACATGAAGTACCCCCAGATCGAGATTTCTTCGAAAACGCGAATAATTTGAAATTACACACAAAATAAAACCCGTTGCTTGTTTTTGAATTCTTTTCTTAAATTTTCTTCTGTGTACTGACTTTATTTATTTATTTATTTATTTTTTTAACCGTAAATTTTCATTTATTTTGTGTTTGAATAAATTATTGTTAAGAAAAAAGTCATGTACGTAGTTCATAATCAAGGAGACTAAATATGGTATTTAAAGTAATTTAAATATAAGATGTAACATTAGTTGTTAAGAATATTCGTTAAGATTAAATTTTAATTTATAGAAAAAAATTAAAATTATTTTTTTTATAATGGCCAACAAAGTTGCATTCGTTTTATTAGCTATTGCCGTATGCGTAAGTGTTTTGTTTTCCTTATAGTGTGCTTATAGTGTTTGGAATAATGTGTTTAACTAATTATGTGCATTTTGTTTTATAGACGGTCAGTGCAGACCCGTGGGCACCAGCTCCTTGTGACCCAGAACCAGCCCCATGCGCACAAGATTTAGATCCGATACCAGAGCCAGCATGTGTTGGTGCCGGACCTGGTCTTGATGGTTTAGCTGGAGCCGCTGATTTGGTCCCAGGTGATTTAGCACCTACTAACGTAGGCCCACCAACTATTCGTCGTTTACGTACAATTACAATCCCCGGACGCCGCAATCACATTATTGAACATCATAGCCGTCCAATCTGGATTCGATCGGCTATTACTCGATTTGTTGTGCCATCAGCCCCAGTTATTGTTAAACCAGTATTGATCCACAAACCATCATCGGTCAGCGTAAAACCAAATGTTATCTCACAAGGTGGAGCAACTGTCCCAGCACCAATCTTACTCCGTATCGTTAAACAAATCGAACAACCAGCCACACAACGTACATTGATCGTTGAACGTCCAGTTCCAAACTCATCGTGCCGTATTGAAGCCGCAACAGCATTAAATAATGGTCCCTTAGCTGGTGCCGGAGGATGTGGCGGATTAGCTGGGTTAGGATTAGCTGGGTTAGGAGGATTAGGATTAGGTGCTCCCGGTTGCGGTTGTGGAACACCCCTATGCAATATCTGCGGTTAAACACAAAGCCTATACGACCTAAATGGTCTTGTGTGTTAATTTATAGTAATTGAGACTTAATTTAACTAAGTTTAGCGTTTAAATAAAAACAAATAGGATAAATTATTTAATTTAAATTAAATTAATATTAGCAAGTAAACAAAATGAGAGCAACTATAATTATTTATGGTATGCACGAAAAGTGCACAGAAGAAAAAAATGGTTCCAAACTACCTGCAGCAATACCTGCGAACAAGATAATCCGGTAACAACTCTTAAAACGAAAAAACGGAAGAAACGGACCAGATTTGTGATATAAATTAAAAACAAAAAATACATAAGAGAATTTAGAATAGAAAAAAAAATTATGTTTTGTCTTTTATTTGTCTCGCTCTTTGTTGCAACCACATTAACCTCAAAACAAAATTTTATTATGGCGTACAAAATGTTTTTATGCTTAGGCATAATGTTTTAAAAACATTTTTATGTTTTGAGATTTTTGATGTTGTACTGTATGTCTTTAAAACATGAAATATTATTGTTATTTTTATTTGTTGATAAAAACAATATTAAATTATTTTATATTCTTCGTACTTGACATTAACTGTCTGGGTTAAATTAATTAACTATTAACAAGAGAAATTATTTATTTACAGTAATAAATAACTGAAACGAGTTTATAGTAGGAAATGAACGGTGTACTCAGAAATGTAACCGAAATGCGTATGAGTTTAAGAGAATTTTTGTCCTAAACTGTCAAAAAAATAAATTTCGGACAAATTTCTCCATACTGCTCAAAATAGTAAAATTTGTCCTTAATCCTAAACTCTTTTAAATGTGGTAGTAATTGTAATATACTAAAATCGAACAAACCGATTAAACCATTGATTTAATCATTTTTAAGCACTAATGTAAGATCAAACTTGCTACAAATTATATTGTAGGTGATACTCTGGAAAATAAATATAAATAAATATTGATGTAATATTATGTTCACAAATAATTCATCCCACCAAGACAAAAGTAGAATATGTATTTATTTATGTCATCAAGTTAGTCAACTTTGTCTTGGAGTACTAAAAGGTGAACCTACAATTTTCTGACGATACGAACTGACGTATATTCTGAGATGCTGTTATGCCCGATCTTATTCAAAAATTCGTTTATTTTGGTCAAATTGGAGGTGTAGTGTGCTTAGGACAGTTAGACCGAAAATTTAGAACTAAAGTAGGAGATCGAAATTTATAAAAACAGGAATAAACCAAATTTACTAAATACCAAAATTAACTCTTCGGCAAATAAAGCTTGCGATCTTAAATTCGAAAATTTACAGTAAACCATGTTACTCACTGTGAAAATGTTTTATTATTTAAAGTAAACTTACTGAGATGCTTTGAGCACTGCGAAACATAAGAACAACAAATTATATTTCCTAAAAAATATATATACAGTCATGGGCAAAAGTATTCCGAATTTTTATATTTCAATGAATTTGTTTGCAAAATGTAGAGAAGTTATTAAAATCAAAATTTTGTTTCTACATTTTGATCACATCTTCTTTGTGCGTATTTTTTTTTTATAAATTCAAACAAAAAAAAAATTAAACATCGATAAAAAAAAACTCAAATCTAAGTAGTATAGCGCATTATTTCAGCGTAGCATAAAGCTTCAGCCACACGAATGCAAATACATACCAACAGCCACAAAACAAATGACAAATTCAAACCAAGGTTGCATGTGTCCAACATTGGTGCACATTCGCTCAATTCATTCATTCGACGGTTTATCAAAAAAGTTCAAAGGAAAAAACAAATATGTACTACAAATCGTGGAGACAGTAGAGTTTGTCAATTGTTATATTTTACCAATATTTGCCAAACATAAAATACACCAACGTTGGTCAATATTTGCATTCGTGTGGCTGCGGCTTTAAGTATAATTGGAATTTTATCTGTTCAAGTGTTCACGTCACAACATGTTTTTTTTTGTAGAAGTTTGTCCTCTATTTTACTTGGGATATTGTTTTAGTTTTGTTTAATTGTTCTAATGTGAACCAGCCAATGAATAACTTATCAAAATGCTTGAAAGCAGTGAACTTTCGGTAGAGCTACGCCAACAAATAATCTCTAAATTTGAATGCGGAATACCAGTTTTTTTTATTATTATCTATATTACGACTGAGTCTTGTACCCATTTAGTAATTTACATTGCATAATAAAGTGTTTTGATTAGTCTGCGTAATCAAGTGATTATCCCCAATTTCGTGTAATTCTTCCTCAGATTTTTCACCACAGTAAGTCTACTGATCTCCTGTTTTGTCGCATGATATTTAATTTCATTCGCGATAAGCTCGATCTATAAATCTCGATGGAGGTTGTCATTTCGAAAGTACCACGGTGCATTAACAATACATCGTGTACGATTTTATTTTGAACTGTTTGTATGGTTTTGATATTTGTCTTCCCGGCACAACCCCAGAGTTGGCTACCATATGTCCATACAGGTTTCAGGATTTGTTTGTATAGCAGCAGTTTGTTATGGATCGCTAGTTCATATTGTCTTCCTAAGAGCCATCGCATTTTTCTAAATTTTATGTTTAGTTCTTCTCTCTTCTTTTTTATGTGTTCCTTCCATCTAAGTTTAGCATTTAAAGTCATTCCGAGATATTTAGCAGTGTTTGCATGCGGTACTACTATCGTTGTTTATCATTCTTGGTATATGATTAACTTTTAGATTTGTAAAGTTCACTTGGATTGATTTTGCTTCATTTAATTTGATTCGCCATTTCTTTGTCCAATTACATATCTGGTCAGTAGCCTTCTATAATTTACGAGTGTAGTCATCGATATTCTTTTCTGTTGCAAATATTGCGGTGTCATCGGCAAAAGTCGCCATTGTTGCTTCTGTGGTTAGTATATCTCTAGTATGTAGGAGATAGAGGATTGGCCCAAGAACACTCTCTTGTGGTACTTTTGCTGTTATTCTTTTTATTTGGATGAATACATCCAACGATGAATGAATACTCTCATTCTCTTACTTTACTCGGAAGTGCCTTTCTGATATGTATGATTTTAAAATTTGCAAAAAATTATCTGACCCGTTATAATATCATATTTTGGAGCCTTATACTCTCTCTCTCTGGCACTATATCCCATAAAGCGATTTGGCCGCCTCAAATGAGGTTTCATAATCATATTTTCATTTCGGATAATGAGGGATTAATTCTAGGATCAATGCTAAACCAGCCGTGAAATTTTTTCACCACCGGGAATCGAACCCGGGACCTCCTGTCGCTGGAGCCACCACTTTGTCACCGGGGCAGCCCTATACGCATTCAGATTATTCTTGATTTCCCATTTTAGTTCTTTCAATGTTATAGGTGAAACTTTTATTTCATCCTATTTATTTATCGGGGTGATATTTTCCTCTTCCGTTTATTTGGGGTAAGGCTGGAATGTTTCTGCAAGGTGAGTTTCAAACAAATCTGCTTTTCGATTAGATTTTGAGCCCAATTTTCTTTATATTTAATTAGAGGAACCTGAAGTTTGAGTCTTTTAAGATTCTTTAGTTGCTTTCCATAATGAATAATCAGTATCTTAAATATCAGGTTTCGATATTTTTGCCAATTCTTTCGTGCTTTTCTTTCATTTTTAAGAAGTTCTCTCACTTGCTCTGGATAGCTAGAGTGCTTTCCCTCTCAGTACTTTGGATATTATCCCTGTATAAGGTTCTGCAGACTAATTCTTTCTGTGGACTGTGTTTAGAAGAGATTCCAATTGGTTTTGAAGCTCATTAATTTCGGGTTGGTCTCTTTCACAATCATTGCTTGGCTAAGTATCATAATAACTGGTGAATGATCTGATGATAGACTTTCACTGTTTTCTATATAGATATACAATAATTATCTGATATTCCTCTTGTAATAAAAAAGTCTATAAGATCTGGGGTCTTACTGATATCCGTAGGCCAATAGGTTGGTGTACCACCTGAGTGAAATCGCATTTTAGTTGTTTGCCTGCCGCGAACAGTTTTTTTCCTTTAGCAGTCGTTAACCGTGATCCCCAATAGGTATTTTTTGCATTATAGTCCCCTCCAATTAAAAAGACACTTCCTAGTGTTTGGAGAAGATTAGTGCAATCTATACTTGTTTGAGATTGTATCTGGGAGGGCAGTATATTACTAAGAAACTACAAGTTTTATACTTGTTTAATTGTATTTTGATTGTTGTGACTTGCATGGAAAGCTTCTCGACTTTAAGTTATTCGTTATGTTTTATATAATCTTTTATGAGGATAGCGTAGGTATACCACTGGTGACCATCAGAATTTAATTTGTTTGCTACAGCTTTATAATCTTAAGGCTCTGTTGTGTTTATTTTCCAAATATTATTACTGAGCGATATTACCTTGTAGTCATTTCGTACTACTTCTTTCATTAGTTTCTGAATATTACCGTGATTTGTTATTTCTAGAATATTGATCGGGGGTGGAACCTGTTTCTTCTTTTCTGGCTCATGCACTTTTGATACATTATTTTTTGCATCGGCAGTTTTAATGTGGGTTTGGAATTGGCTCAAGTTCTGGTGATGATTCAGCTTTCCTCTTGCTTGGGTTGGTTTCTTTTCTTGGTTTCTTGTTTGCTTTCTTGGATTTCTGTAGAATCCAATTGGTTTCCCTTTCAAGCTCATCGTCATCAGTGTGATATTCGTCTTGATCTGTCATAAGGTTTTCTTTCTTTAGAACGACAACTTCATTGTTCAGCTGCACAATTAATTTTTCCATTTGTTCAAATTTATTTATTAACGAAAACGTGTTTATTATAACTATTTTTGAACTGGGCGTGGCTTCAGAAGTTGGCTTGAAGTTTTTATGCTGGTTAGGGGAGGTATATTCCTTCTCATTGTTAAGTTCACACAGTGTGGTGCTCTCTAGTGGTGGAGTTGTTGGTGGTGTTCTATGAAGTGCCGTACTTCTTCTACCAACGGGCCATTTATTTATCTTTTGATCCAGATTCCCAGCACTAGGAAAATGATTAGCCTGGTTGCCTACCGACGATTTCCTTTGCAATGTCACGTTGTTCGCTCCAGAATCCGTGGAGCAGCCCGATAAATCGGAGTGGGGTTTAGAATCTAAGTCAATAACCCACTGTGGCACTATTCCGGTAATTCCCCGGGAATAGGGAACTGGGGAAAGAATTTACATATAAATTCTATTTAAATAATTTTTTTTCTGGCATACATTTTTTGAAAACAAAATAAAATTGGGAATAACTTTCCCTGATAATTTTGCTTTAGAAAAATTATTCCCAATTTACTAATATTTACATCAAACTTTTTTTCTCAGTAGGCCAGAAAAAACTGATTTATAGATAAAAGCTATGTAAAATCTTTCCCCAGTTCCCTATTCCCGAGGAATTACCAGAATAGAGCCACTGGAGTAAGTTATTGTCTATACCCGAAATCTAATCTTTTTGTTGACTAACTGCTATACTGTTTCTCTACTACGTAGGGATTGGATACCACAACCGTTCGATCTACAGTACATTGCCCAGGATGCATCACAAGGAGGCTGTTAAAATTACTATTTATTACAACATAAACAAATATAAAAAATTGAAACTCTTATAAACGAAAAGAGATTGCGGAAAAGTTTAACATTTATGTGGCACTAAATAACGGGTGGCCCATCTAGCGTTTGCAATTTCAACTACCGGTTCTTTCGAGTGTACACTTACGTCATTCGTGTTATGACAGAACATTAGTTTATTGTTTGACATTTTCGAATTGAGTCGCTTTACGATTGAACAAAATTGCTAAATATTGAAAATTTACTTTCAAATTGGTGAATCTTTTACCCAAACTGTAAGGAATTTACGTGGAAAATTCAGTAGAAATGAAATGCATATAAGACAAATTGTGGATCAGTTTTTGAAAATTTTCTTTATTTCTTTATTTCATTCATACAGATTCACGTATACATAATACATCAAATTTTAATTACAGTAATAAAACTATATATAAATTGGTCGGAGGTTGGATTTCAAACGGAGCAGACGTGTTTTGTTGTCGCTCCTCCATTTAATTTAAATATTTTTTTTGTGTGTTAATATTAAATAAATAAAATTATTAATAATAATAAATGTGATGTTAAATTATATAAAATAGTGATAAAGTGATGTGATGTTGAATAAATGTGTTTATATACATAAAACTGAGTGGAAATATTTACAACGGAATATATTTCTATGCGTAGTGCACTATGCCGTTGTAATATTTCGATACACTCTCTATGTATATGGATGCATAATACTATCAGAGAAGTTTCCTTTTTATATTTTATTTACTTTTATTTACTTTTCATTCATATCATATTTGTGTGTAATATATTTGTATGTACTGTATTTATGTATGATTGTGTGGATCTGTGCGTGTGCATGCATATGTATATATAATATGATGTGTTCACGATAATCAATCATGAAGAGGTGAAATATTCCCGTGTTTCATTTTCGTCTTTTTGTGCGTGTAGCGTCACTGTAGCAGCAAAACGGAAATTTACATTGAATCTGTCGACTTTTCGATTGATTGTTTGAATAGATCTACAATAATTATAGTTTAACTAAACACTTTTTTTATGGTTTACCCTTTATGTTACATTTTATGTTCGACATATTTGTGAATATAATCCGTCGAGATATATTTTTCAAGCCGACGACAAAATAGGGATAGAATAATTATGAGTATATAACATAAAGCTATAAAATTGTTAAAACATATGTTTACTAACAAAATATTATTGCGGTCTTACTTTAAGAAATTTCCAACAACAATCCCATATATGTAAGTCCAAATTGGAATTATTTTAAACCAACTTTTCTGCTTGTATAGAATTATTCTATTCTACCTGTAGTTTTAATCTTCACCACCAAGGCAGTTTTATTGAATACTTTATTTTTAAATGTTGGCAATAAAAATATAAGATTTTTGTTATTTTGACATCGCATTTTTCTAAAAATTAGTTACGATTTGTAATAATATTCAATAATGTTCTAGCACATTACTATTTAATTGAATATAAGTATTTCGTTGCATTTTTATGTTGTTTTCAAATTCAAAATGCAATTGTTAGCAACTAATAAAAATAAATTAAAAATCATCTTTGGTTGTTACTTTGAGCACAAGTTAATTCTATTCCAGATTGGATTTAACTTGTGCCAAAGTGGGATGACATAATGTATCTGCCTGTACTATTATGAAATAATTGTCATGTCTGAATATCTGTATATATGTATGTATGTATATAAAGAGGTTCAGCTCACAAATTATTGTTAACGATATCATAGCTATGTTTCTCGATTTTCAATTTTCAAAATATACGTGGTCTTAAGAATTCATTTATTTAAATAGATTATGTACTTTAAACTATAAATTAAAATTAAATCTCGATTTCAATGTTATTTTATGATTTCCGCTAGTTAAACAGTGATGTGTCAATATCTCTGTTCTTATCAGGTTTATGTAGTTGATGGGTTTGGCTACAAATTGAAGAAGGCCCCAATTTCTAAGTTGATGTTCATTTCGAGATTGTTAAATGATTTATTTAAGTAAAAAATGTTTGATTTTAACTGAAAATCAGAAAATAATTAAAAATTCTTCAACTAATCAATCTCAAATAAGCTTTTTATTTAAAATAGAAGTGCGTTTATTGTCCATTTGTTTAAGAAAACGATAAAAACACCGAAACCATATGTTTGTTGTTTACAAACTGTTTAATTATTTTAAAACATTGTAATTTGATGATATATGGGTTATGCTACACAACCGGTTGTTTGTTTCTGATAGCATATTGATTGTTTTTGCTGTTGTTGTTGTAGTTGTACTGTTGTTATTCGGACGAGGGCGATTTTGGTGGAGTGCACGAGTGTGTGTGTTGGTCCGGGGTGAGTGCAGAGATGGATTTTTGACATGATTCTTTTTCGTGGCTCACACGATTGTGATGGCGGGCAGGAGGAGGGATGTTAGCTGTATTTTGTTGAGACAATCACAACAACACCACCATTGCTAAAGCAGATACTAAAGCATTTTAAAATTTTGCTTTGGGATAGTGCAGATTTGCATTAGTTGAAAAAGCTTAATTGTGCTGAAACAGCTGGATCAAGATGCTTTGTTTCTCAACAAAGTACATCTACTGTTTATTGTTTCTTGTTGCTATTATTATTGTTATTATTATTTTTATATTATATGTATTTATATTTTTTGACGAATACAGCGAAATAATAATTGATAATATTTGGGGTTTTACTCAAAAAAAAATAACTTGAGATTCAAGAGCGAATTGTCACTGCTTTGGGTAATTGATTAAGCATTAAGGGTATTTTCTAAACACCGATTTATTGCAGACTTATTGACCTATTTGACTCCTTCTTGAATAAGTCGGTCAAGCTGTTCTGATTGCTTTTACCGACTTATTTTGACAACCACAAAACGAAACAAATTTAAAAGTTTTTTATTTTAAACGAAATAAATTTAAATAAAATGGTCGTTCCTGTATTATTTTAGTGCGACAGAACTCATTATAATATTTATATGGCCAAATAAGTTTTCTTGCTGGAAGAACGAAATAGAAAATAATGCACCTCGATAGCAGACTTATTTGAATAAGTCGGTGTGAGCGGATGGGTCGGTGTTTGGAAAGGACACTAAGACATAACTTTAGTATTGTATTTATAAGTTTGTTTAGTAACTCTACTTTAATTATTTAACTTCACCAATTTATTTTCTGGTTCAGGTTAAATTTCATATCATGTCTACTTTAACATTATTTAACCCTTTTGCCGACAGGTCGGCAAATAAATACGTTTCAATTGACCTACCGTAGGACACGGTAAAATAAAACGCGGCTGTAAGAACAGACGTTTTGTTCATATGATTAATATTGAATGTGGTTTTCCGTGTCCCACAGGAAGCGTTACTGTTTTCATTGTACCCTGTAACAAACATTTTAAATAATTGTGCGTCCGCGAAAGGGTTAAATTAACTAATCAAGATTTTGGGTGGAGGCCTTCATAGTATTTTGCAAGTGGTTTTAATTATGGTTCGAATCAAAAATTTGTTTTGCTGGGAAACTTAATTCTTGTTTAAGTCTTAATTATGCCGAGATCTAAGTTTATTTATATTTATCACAATTTATTTAAAAGTTGTACTAATTATTACTGAATTATATTTTAACAGGTTTTATTCGATAGAATGGAAATTTATTTGCTACTTATTAATAATTCTAAATATATGCTTTAATGTTTTACTTTGTTTAGTATTTAGAAGAGTTGAAGTTCCTGACATTATAATTTTGATTCTATTTAGTCTTTATATTTAGATTTGAGTTGGATTTTCAGATGACGGCAGCGCCGAGTACTTTTATATTGTCTAACTGTTTGATGGTTTGAATTCAATTAATTTTATTTAATATTTGTCAGGAGAATTGAGTTGGATTAATTAATACTAATCATTACATTTAACTGCTTTAATTTTATTATTTGATACTTCAATATTTACCATTTTTTATTAGTATTCCTATAGTAAAAACGACCACTGGATATAGTATAAGTTATATTGCAGATAATTTAATATAATTTTAGGATTCTGATTGCTGGATATTATACCATAATATATTAAATCATTATGTTGTCTTGTACTAACCGTGTTACAATACATTTCAACTAACAATTTACTAACTATTGACTACTAAGGTCTTTAAAGCCGGGTCAATTTCCATAATAATTAATTCACCTTTCCAGTCCCACCATCTTGTTATATATAAAAGAGCGTATGGATGGGCCCGGTGTCAACCAGGAATCTTACTTAGGTTTGGGCGCACATTCCAATCAATTAATCAATCAGTCAAAATAACATGGTCTCTAACTAACACTCCATATACCTGAGGTTGTATTTGGATTTCTAGGGATATCTTAATTGGCCAAGAAGAATTCTATTAATATATTTGGTCAGAATACAAAATTCTATAAACTGTCCCCACCCCTCGATGGGAAGCCCTGATTAGTTTTTGTAACTGACATGGTCCTCAACAAATACACTAAAATTTCTTTAAACCGCCCATCTCAGAGTTGAATTTTGACCACTGCGGTTATCTCATTTGATTTCAATAATTCATCCTAATTAAGGATTCCACCTTTTCAAAATTTATAAACCGGCACATGGATTTGGTTGAGTAAAATCGATTCGTGCTGGGCTTTTCTAAAACTTTGTCGGACATAAAATTGATTTTATATTAAAGAAAATCCATTTATGAAATTATTCAGAAAGTTTCAGAATTTTCTTATGATTTGTTTGTGAGCAATATCGAGTGTGTATCGATTTTCGAGATTTTCCGTAAAAGTAATAAACGCGTCGTTTAATCAATCAATCGAGTAATAAAACTATATATAAATTACATATAATTTGCTATTTCATGAGCTTCAGTTCCCCAGTGGATTTAATGTCCTTTCAAGGGGTTACCGAAACTCAAGAACTTTTTTACGTACAATATAACAAATACCTATACAAATAATTTCAAATAATATAAACATTTTTAAAGTTAACTAATTATTTCCATATTTTTACGATCTTAAATTATAATATTAAATGGTTGGTTATACTAAACGAACAGAGTTTAAACAAGAACTAAGATATAATAAAATTTAATTTTTTTCATGTTATTTCTATATAATGAAGCGCGAAATATTTGATTGGCAATATGCTTTAACACTTGATTTAAATTTATGAACATCTCGTATTAACTTGGCCGAATCAGGCAAAATATTATACTTAAAAGGACCAATATAAGCTATCATTTTCCTGCCGTATTCATTGTTGAAACTAGCTGTACATAGATTATGAGAACAACGAGTTTGGTATGTGTGGATGGGAGTTTTAAATTCCCGATTATGTAAGGGGCTCAAACTAATTACAATTTTATGAACATACAAGTTACTATACATAGATTGTTTAGTGCTAGTAATGGCAAAGTATCATTCGCTATATTGGAATATAGTTCAACAGTAGAAAATAAGTATGGTAACTTATATACAGCTTTCAAAACTAGCTCGTGAAACTGAATTGTACATTTTACGCAGTTCTGTGAATGTATGTGTGAAGCGAGTACGAATAACCAGCCCGAAAACACCTTTTCAATGTTGGTGTGTTTCTTTGCTAAATTAAATACTATCCCGAAAAATTTATTGAAGTTTATTGAATGCATTTATTGAATGCAAGAAAAAAGAGAATTTCATCCCGAAATATTTTTGAAGTTGTATTAAATAAATAGTAATTAATATCGGTGAAACGGAATAAATATCACGGTTTTATTTGCTCTATTTAGACTACACATTAAGGTAAAGTATGTGACAACAAACCACCTTACCTGGTAAAGTATGTGACAAAAAAATTCAAATGAGTGCTGTTGTTTACAACAAAATGAGTATTCTTATTATGTAACTACAGAAGACACGAAACATGTAATCGTCATATCCATACACTGTGTCGAGATTGCCCACAAAGATTTAAAAATTTTAAAATACTTAACAAAAAGCAAATCAAGCAATTTGTTCGTATGGTTTCAATGTACCTTTGGTTTGATATGAAAAATCGATTAAATAAATTAATTATTTGTGGAAATGCTAGAGGTAACCCCATCGGGAAATTAAGTTTAAAAGTTGGATCCATCTATCACCTAAGCCATACCAAAAGCTCATGATATAATTTTTCATATCAAACATGAATAACATCCAAACCATAAGGACAAATTACTTTAGATCAGGATCTTATAGTCGTGATTCTCATATGAGCTTTTGGCATGGCTTAGGTGATAGATGGACCTTACTTTTAAACTTAATTTCCCGATGGGGTTATCTCTAGGATCTTCACAAATAATTAATTTATTTAATCGATTTTTCATATCAAACCAAAGGTTCATGAAAACCATGACTAAAAATTGCTTAAGATCAGGATCTTATGGTCGTGATTCCAATGTAAGCTTTTGGCATGGCCTAGGTGATAGATGGATCTAACTTTAAACTTAATTTCCCGATGGGGTTATTTCTAGGATTTCCACAAAAAATCGATTTTTCATATCAAACATGAAGAACATCGAAACCAGAAGGATAAATTGCTTAAGATCAGGATCTTATAGTCGTGATTCCAATATGAGCTTTAACACGACTTAGGTGATAGATGGACCTTACTTTTAAACTTAATTTTCCGATGGGGTTATCTCTACGATCTCCACAAATAATTAATTTATTTAATCGATTTTTCATATCAAATCAAAGGTACGTTGAAACCATACGAACAAATTGCTTGATTTGCTTTTTCTTAAGTATTTTAAATTTTTTAAATCTTGTGGGCAATCTCGACACAGTGTATGGATATGATGACTACATGTTTCGTGTCTTCTGCAGTTAAATAATAAGAATACTCATTTTGTTGTAAACAACAGCACTCATTTAAATTTTTTTGTCACATACTTTCCAGGTAAGGTGATTTGTTGTCACATACTTTACCTTAATGTGTAGTCTAAATAGAGCAAATAAAACCGTGAAATTTATTCCGTTTCACCGATATTAATTACTATTTATTTAATACAACTTCAAAAATATTTCAGGATGAAATACTCGTTTTTCTTGCGTTTTCAATAAATTTTTCGGGGTAGTATTTAATTTAGCAAAGAAACGCACCAAAATCGAAAAGGTGTTTTCGGGCTGGTTTTTCGTGCCAGCTTCACATACATGTTCTGTGATAAGAGTTTTGCATAAAGACCTTTGTGTAAAGGCGTACAAAGTACAACTAATGCAGGAGCTGAAGCAAAATGACTATCTGCAACGTTTTCAGTACGCTGATTTTTACCGAAAAATCATCTTTTCAGTCAAAGCTCTGAGGTTACGTCAATAACCATAATTGTCACATTTGAGGCTCGGAAAATTCACAAGTAATCATGGAGAAGCCGATGCATTCGCAACGAGTGGCTGTTTGGAGGCCGCCCTTACAGTCAACGGAGGAGCCGCCCTTACAGTCAATGGGGAGCGTTACCGAGCAAGTTTTTGTTACCCAGAATTCAAGAGCAGTTGCCATTGATGAGATGCCATTGATACAATTGAAAATTTTCTGAAAAATTAGGTACCGAATGGGGTACTGTAAAGCTAGCCGTGGAAAGCTATAACCAGCGAGTCTGTAAGAGTCAGTAACGAAACCTTACAGAATTTAACGAGAACGTTTTATTACAGAATATTTGACAGTTTGACCAGCGAATCTGTAACACGATTATTATTGTCAATTGAATTTTTAAATGCCAATCTGCAAAATTACAAATTAACCACACCACGATTTTCGCCAAAAATGAATCTATTTGAGAAAATTCAACAGTTTCGTACCCTATTTAAACGACGAGGGGCAACAAATAAAATAACGGTCTTGTGTGATACGAAAAATAAATCGCATAAGAGACAGATTAATATTTATGTAACATGTATGTTGATTACTATGTATGTAACTACGAGTATATTTAGAGATATATGTACATAACATATTTTAGGTAACGATTTTAGAAATTAAGAATTGTCAACAGCAATTTTTTATCCACACTCGCATGACATGTAAGGTTTTCAACATGCGGATGGACCTTGTGCGGCTACAAATGTTGGTGAATAATCTGAATCTATTGAGCCGAAAAGAGCTAATGAAAAATGTATATAAAATATTATTTAAATTATTAAAATATAAATAAATATTTGTACACATAAATTAGAAAAATGTAACACATATCAACATACCGCAATTTCAAATATACAATTTTGACGTTTCCTTCAGTTTGGTCGATAATTTTCGCTCTTGTTACAGATTACCACCTTTTACTACTTTTTTCCTATATATCCTCCTTTTATCCTAGACGCTAATACGATAGCCTAACTACCTTGAAATAAATAATGATAGCATTCCGATAAAAAAAAACATAAATTTAAATTATTACAATTTCGGCCATCCTCCCATATTGTCGTCATCGATAATTTACATAAAATAATAATGAAACTACAAATTTACATAAAACTATGTAAAACTAAAACTTTGTAACTATTTACAAAAATATAAATAATGTAACTAAGGCTCGAAATATATAATTTTGTTTTGGTCTGCAGTTGCCATAACCCTTTTGACCAGCTTGAAACGGGCAATAGCTAATATTCGGCCAGACCGCTGTTCGGCTCCCACATCTTGCACTAAATAATGGCCATTGCCAATATATTTAACAATCTCATAGGGACCACGATGCTGACAAGTCAATATATGACGCTCTCCCGTCGCAGGTGCGTCACCTTTTACCACTACCAAGTCCTTAGGACTTATAACTTTGAAGCTGTCCGACGATGTTTGTTAAATTGCTTCGACAAAACTTCTCTATTTTACTCCAACAACCCTTCGACGTCTTTTACTTCACGTTCCTTTCCATTCGGCATTGTTAATGACATATTGCACCTCAACAAATTTGATGTCCAAATTCTGTTTTTTTTGCCTTACTAGGTTGTGATTATTTGGTATACATACTCCTTCTACTTGACCATTAGCCCGTGCACACGCACTTGCTATTTTAGAAATTATATCATTAGTTACGCAAACATCCTCAAACTTGCTAGTAGTAAATACGGTTCCTCTGACAGTTATGATCCTTACATAGGCTTTCCGTAATGTGACATGCGAAGTTGTGAACAAGTTCTAGTGCAGATTCCACACCAACATCGGGAACAGTATACAGAACTACATATTTACTGAAAGCGTCGACTAATGCTGCCACATACCTCTTTCCTTTGGTGAAAGTTGAATATGGTCCACCGTGATATAAGGAGATGCAAAAATCCTGGAGTTTCCCGTCTGCTTCTTGAAGTATAAGCATTTCAACCATCTATTGGTGTACTTTGCAACGATTTCCCGCATTTTCGGAAAGTAGAAATTTTCTCTTAATTTTAACAATGTTTTGTCTATTCCGATATGACAACTCTTACTAAATCATCAATTAACTGTTTTGGAGCATATAATCGCAATCGTCCTTTAGCAATCTGGTATACTCGGCATTTATGGGATTACCCTTTTCTAACACGTCGCAAAAATTAAAAATATTTTTATTTGAAACCTGTCATCTGGATCTAGTTTTCCTTGTTCATTACTTGGATTCCCCAGAAGTTTAAAACTGTTACAGTCAGTACCTGATTACGACTTGCTTTCCCAGTTACGGAACTTATCGAGTCATACCACGCTCGCTAATGATTCGAGCTCGTTAGCAGAGTACCGGCTTTCTTTTTGAAAGGTCTTCCGCCTCTAATAACAAGTAGGCTTTATGAATCCACTTTTTGACGCTGGTGCAAGGCAGCGGCGACGTCCAAGGCGCTTGGACCAGTATGCACTGCCAGATATCAGGTTCCAATATTATAACACTGTTTTCACGGTTAACTCTCGTTTAACTGCGTTAAATGCAGCTTCCTGTTGATTTCTCGAAACAAACTTTACATCTTTGCCTAATAATTCCGATACAGGCCATAACAGCGAAATTTTAGTAACTCGATAGTCCATAAAATCTTCTAGCTGCACGTACATCTTGAAGCTCAGATTCAATGTCAACTCTGATCACTGAATTATATTCAAAATTATATCTAAATTTGTAAAACCTTCGTCTACCGATTTAGACGGTATGCCATTGCGATGCTGTACTGGAAGTTCCTCAGAATTTGGGTTGTCAGTCGTTCAAAAACGCAATTCGCTTAAATTGATAATGCTCATCAGGCGTAACTATGGCAGTTAATGGTCTAGTTCTCAAAAGGGATTTGATATTATTCGATATGCAAAATCGAGTCTCACTCGCTTCTCTCACTGGCTTATCACTAACAAGCTCATTTCTAAAATTGGTACAAATCCGTAGTCAGTTGGAAGATATCAATCTAATTTCTATACTTGTTTCGTACCGGCAGACAAGGAATGTATAAAAAGCATAAGGTGCAGTTTTGTACAAAAAAATAAAAACAGCTAAAGAAAGGATTAATGTTCATTTAATTTCCTCCAAAACAAAGGTACCTGCAATACGATAAGTCAATTTTCCAAGGATGGATCTATGCGCTACTGTCATGCTGGAAAACTAAATCAGTTTAGTAATGAGCGAAACCCATATACAAAAAGGAAAAATCTACGCATGTACCGATTCTCGACTATGATACGCGCAGTATGG
Source organism: Nephrotoma flavescens (assembly GCA_932526605.1). NCBI lineage: Eukaryota > Metazoa > Arthropoda > Insecta > Diptera > Tipulidae > Nephrotoma > Nephrotoma flavescens. Next base: position 101,002,731 of record OW052221.1, read on the forward strand.
TTATCGGGTTATGGGTAGACGTAAACTTCAACTAACAGTTATTAAAATAGTGGTTAGGCGCCAGTCTGTTGACCTGCACATTGAACCCAGCTATGTTCAGATGTGAGCGAGGTGACACGGACCGGGCTACACCACAAAATAACCAAAAAAACAAAAAAACGTGATCAATCAAACACACCGTCGCACTCGCAATCGAATTCGCTCAATACACGCACGGAAAAAAATAAGGAGAAGAATACGTCGTAAAATATATAAAATAAAATAATGACTTACCTGTTGATCTTGTGTACGCTATGATGCTCCCATCGGTTTTCCATTGATTCGGCTACTTAGAATTAGCGTACGCTTATTTATGGCCCTGATAACGCGCACTCCACAAATCAAATTCCTCTTGTTGTGTTTTATCTCCAGCACTCCATTAAAGCTGAATGCAAATGATTGACAGCCTCCACGAAGTATTCTTGGATACGGGCGAACCCTGCGCAATGTATTGCAACACGAATGGGTGTGGTAACCAATAACTATTCGTATTAGTGGTTCAAGCGAATAGTCAATCCAACACAATGTAATGGACCAAAACACAAATGGATTTACGCTAGGTGGTACACCATTTTTCAAATTGACTAATCCACACTCTTTGGAGGTCAGTTCCATAGATTCTGGGATGAACTACTTATTACATGTTAGTGAAATCAATTTTTAAACAGCGAATCCGTTTCAACAGCAGTCACATTCAGCAAGAACGTATGCCAAAAGTAGAAGCAAAAGCCGCTCTGCAACCGATATCTTCAACATCGGTAGCAATGCAAACAATGGACTAATCTAGAAAAAGGGAATCAAGCACTAAAACAAAAAATTGAAGACATGGAGCTTCTAATCTCCAATCTTCAGCGCGACAGATTAACTGTCTAAAAACGGATAAAACAAATTCAAAAATGGAAAACAAAACCATAAACAAAGAAGCGTCAGACAACGAAGTACAACCTAAAAGAGACAAGTCGCAGAAGACTGAATACTCAACGGAATACGAGGAAGAGCTAGATAGGGAAACTAACTGGATGTTTAAGAAGAGAAAAGCTAAACAAGACAAGAGAAATAAAAATAGAAAAACTGCTGAGTTCTCACCAGAGGTAGAAAAATCACTCGAACAGCAACCAGCTCAACAAAATGAAGCACATCCAAAGGTAAAAAGCCCCGCCGCCGGTTTTTATATAGTAGGAGTAACCAACTATTCAGAAATCCAAAGTGTAATGAGTACTGTTTCTTTAATTTTATTTTTTTTATTTGTGTGTAGGTGAAAAAAAATCTTCGAAAGACGACAGGTTGGTGATGCGCTCCACTCGACAGTGTGAGATTCTTACTCAGTAAAAAAAAATCACCTACTCGCCGCGGAGGAACCAGTCTGGGACCACTTCCGTACTACTTCGGGCTGGGCCGCGCTTCTTGCCCATTGGGGCTCCTCAACTTGTTCGTCTGCAATCAGGCATCCTTCCTCCCTCTTTCTACGCAGAACCGCATGAACGTACATGGTTACCCCGCTCCACATCTCCTCCGATTGTAGCATGATCCCAATGATGTTATCCGACATGTCCTACCGAGAACGTTAGCTGACTCCTCTCCCCTACGAACCCTCCTCAGTTAAACAAACTGTGGCAAACATCATCACGTTCCTCTGGACAATACCAGCATTGGGGTGCTGCTAGTTTACCCACTGTATGGAGGTTGGTATCGAAGTAACCATGCCCGTCAAGAATTGGAACAGGAAAAGTGAATCTCGCCATGCCCACGCTCGATCCAAGGACCAAGATGCATTATATTAACCTTGCCGTCCATTGCCCAGTATCTCCTTCTTCCCATTTACGCTGCCAAAAATCCAGTGTCTCAGTACATGCAGCCCTTCTTCCATGCTCAGTGCTAAGTATGTAGACTTTTTGGCGTTCTAGCTCCAACAAGTCTATAGGGACTATCCCAGCAACGACAAGAGCTGACGCGTGGAATACCGTGCGATACGCACATGCTACTCATAGTGCTGCACAGCGTTGAGTTGATGCAATCCTCTTCCAATATTTCGCAACTGTAATGGCATTAGCCTAGAATCGAGCCGGCTATCTATAGTAACATCTAAATACTTTATCGCTCTACTGGTTCGTATTTCCTCGTTATTGATCGTTAAGAGCATTACGATTGGTATGCTCCGTTTCGTGAGCTTTACTATCTCCGTCTTTGCAGTTGCTAATTATAGCCCGTGATTTTCCATCCAGTGATTAATTCTGCGCATAGCCTGATTAATCCTATATTGGGGAAATTCCGCAGTCCGGGAGGTAATTACGATCGCAACGTCGTCTGCATACTCTACCAGGAAAACATCATCTGCCATTTCTAGCTTTAATAAACTTTCGTAGACCACATTCCATGATTCTGGTTCAAGCACCAAGCCTTGCGCTACCCCGGCTGTATCTTCTCGTTCCTTATACCCCGGCTGTAACTTCTCGTTCCTTAATACCACCGACCCTGTTATACTCGTAGGTTGTTATTTTGCGGTTATTTAAATAATCCCGCAAAATTACCAAGAGAGTGTTTGGTATCCCGAAAGGTTGCCCGAGCGCCTCGATAATGTCCTCCTAGCTCGCCAAATTAAAGGCGTTCTTGACATCCAGAGTAACAAGAGAAACGGGTGGTTTTGTTTGATGGCTGGCTGTTTCTGCTCTCTCTCTCTCTCTCTCTCTCTCTCTCTCTCTCTCTCTCTCTCTTTCTCTCTCTCAACCGCATTGATCACCTCCATTATGGCATTAATCGTTGGATGGCCCTTATGGCGACTGTGCTGTCTTGGGGATAGGTCACCCGCGGTGCGTATTACTGTTTCCAACCTTGGTTTTAGATGTTTTTCCAGTAACTTTCCCATCGTGTCCAACATACAAAAAGGCCTGTATGTTGACGGCAAATCTGGTCCCCTCTCGCGTCATTTTTGACTAGTGTTAGTCTTGCCACTTTCCATCGCGTGGGGAACACTCCTGGCAATAGGCACCTGTTAAATATGTCCAGTAGTATATCCGGGTAACTGCTGGTCACAAACTTTAGTATTTCAACAGGGATTCCATCTGATCCTGGAGCCTTTTTGACTTTCATAGACATCACTGCACTTAGTAAGTCCTCCTCGTTGAGTGGGGCAACATCTCTACCATCAATCGCGGTATCTTCCCTTTACCTAATCTCGTGTGTGGGGAAAGAGTGTCAATGAGTTCCTCCATCGTGGTTTCATCGATTAGCCTACACATGCCTGGAGAATCTAGCTTGTGGATAACGGTTTTGCACCCTCTGCCCCATGGATCCGTATTGACCTCGTAACTCTTATTGACCTTGTCACTTACGTTTACTCTTCCAGATGGCTCTACTAAGCTCTTTTTTCGCTGCTTTGACTAACACGTCGTCCCTGCTCCGCGCTCGCTGTGCCGTCCTTCTAAACATTAAGGCTTTCTTACCAATCCACACAAATCATGGCTCCTCATTGGTATTTTATTCTGGCCAACCACCCATATTGCTGCTGTACTCAGTGGCAACCCTACACTCATTTAGGTTTCCCTGAAGGGCCCTCATCGGATCATTTTATCCTGGTCTCCAGCGCCTTTCTGAATACTCTACAACCTCCCGACCCCTGTATGTGGTTGGAGTTGGCCACGGAAAGAAGGTACTTTGGCTGGGATGTACATGCCGCAGCCCTATGCCCATCCTGCCAGCATCTCCAACAGTTTCCACTGCGATCAGGTCCTTTGCAGCCTCCCATTATTTGTCCATATTCTAGGCACCTATAACATCTCTGAACCTCTACCCTCTTCTTAACGTGGCCGAAGATCCGGCCAACTTTCATTCTCCCTCGCTCCAAGAGCGCCAAGGCGGCTCGTTCATTGGTCTCAACCACTGCCTTCTTCTGACCTCGTCTTTCACGGTCAAATAACGTAATCTTAATCTCTTCAGGTTCCTCCTTGCCAGCATCTTGCACAACAGCTGCCGTTACCTCTGCCACTGTTGCAAGGATATCCAGGTCCATTATTTCGAGCTTCATACGTGGCACCAGCCCTTGAATTTCTCCATCTTGCCCTATTGCCTCGCACAGAGATTCTTGGAGCTTCCCCGGATCTGCGCTAATTTCTACGTCGTTGTCATCTGGACATGCGGATTACCCTCAGCACATCAGCGTAGGATTTGCCTTCAGCCGGTTTCACTATAACCGCTTCGCGCTGAGTTTTTATTCTTCTTCTTCCTCTTTTTCTCTTAGTACTGGGTTTCCGGTCCGCCGATTGGGTTCTCTCCACGGTATGACCTGTATTAATTATATTGAGCCTGCTGTCTCCATGATTGTTGAGCTTCCTCTGCCATTTCCCACCAACATAGACCCAATTGTTTGGTTCATCTGTCGATGCTTGTAGTCTCTGTCTCACTTCCCCCTAAGATTCTTCCGCAGAGGCACGATCTTTGCCACAATTATAAACAGGACTGGGATTTTGAAAACCAGGATTTTGAAAACCGCGATTTTGAAAACCGCAATTTTGAAACTGGGATTTTGAAACTTATTTACTACTACTTATTTATGTTCAATCTCACGGATTGCGTTTGAGCGGAGACTTTGTTCTGAAGTTACTTTTACGTAAGAGTAACATGGGGAAATCTGAACCGGTATATATCGTTCGCTTTTAATAAAATTCGATCCATTTATGACTTTAATTTGTCAATAGGTGTTCTTGAAGATTGAAATGTCTAACTTTCTTATCTGCTAATTTAGTTTTAGTTTTATTTGTTTTTGTCTATCTTGTAAAACGCAACTATTTGCAACACTGGTGTGCCGATAATTCAAAACATTCATACGCAAAAAAAATATTTTGAGAGCCATTAACGGGAAACACATTAACAAGAAATGCTAGAAATTGGTAAACAGATCTGACTAGACCATCGGGAAGTAACAGTTTTAGTGAATGAACAAGTGTACCCTTCAAACAGTGGTCTTCGATTATTTAAAGTACGCCGTACGCTAGAGAAATGTAGGTGATTTTGGCGGCCATTAGCAAGGAATTCTGTATACGGATTTTGTCTCAAAATGGGTGAAACGAAATGAGTGTAACCGGAAAGATATAGTAGTAGCATTTGTGCTTGTGTTAGTTTCGTGCGTATGATTGTTTTGTTTATTCATATTAACCCTTTGAGTGCCAACATGATTTCGGCTAGTGTATTGAGGAGCACGATCGCGCTTTTTGGCACTCAAAGAGTTAACCATTTTAAACGCCATATTTTTGTGTTGTTTATGTATTTTCAATTTTTTTTAAAGATAACATTTTATTTATTTATAAAATTTTATTAAAACATATAAAATTAATTTATGTTAAATGACACTCCACAGCTCGAGAGCAGACGTAATGTGCTGAGAAAAGGAAATAAGCAATATTTATGATACTGTTCATCATACAAATGACACAAATACGAACAAAAGAAAAATACAAATGACATGATTGTGTATTATATACAGTGTACGTGTTCGATTTTTTTTTTGCTTCACTCATTTTAAATGAGTAACTCACGAAACAAAATCGATATACTGGAGATTAGTAAGCACATCTGGCTAGACTACGGTGAAGAAAAAGTTTTGGGCAGGGTAACCAACCAATCGGTATACTTTGGTAAATTTTCACAAACTGTTTTTTCGATTTTTTAATAGTGCCATAACCTGGAAAGGCGTAAGTGATTTTAACGGCAATTACCGTGAAATTCAGCAGGTGAGTAAGTGAAAGTGTGTGAAGTGTCGCGTGTGTTCTCGCCCGATATAGGCTACATGTTTATCCCACGATAATACAGAGTGGGCCATCTGTTGGTCCTCTTTTCAACTGAATTTTAGTGCAGGGTGGGCGATTTTCAAATAATACAGGGTGGGCCATCCATCTGTTAGTCCTTTTCTCAAATTAATTTTAGTACTTAATGTTATCTGTTCTAAAAAATTCTTTGACATATGAAAAGTCAAAAATATGCGATTTATCATAATGGAGTCGCTGACAACACAACAATGCATTTTTATTGACCAAATTTATTATGAAAATAATAGTTTTGGTAGACATGGATGTCCTACTGAGCGTTTAATAGGCAAAATTGTTGATCGTTTTGAAAAAACTGGTTTGGTCGTATCAACATGTTCATTCAGTTCGTACTCCTGATGCAGTGGCAGCTGCTAGTGAAAGTGTTCGTAATGAACCAAGCACATCAATCAGGCATTGGCCACAAGAACAAAACATTTAACGAACCACATTACGACGCATTTTGCATGTTGATCTTCCATACAAAATTGAACTAGCTCAAAAATTGCAGTCGCACCAGACCAGACCATTTAAATCATCGTCGTTTTTTTAATTGGATGCTTGAACGAAATGATGGTTTTTCATCAAAAATCATCTTTAGCGATGAAGCTCATTTTCATCTTAATGGGTACGTCAATAAGCAAAATTGTCGAGTTTGAGGAGCGGAGAATCCTCATGTTATTCACGAAGCAGAAGTTCATGCTGTTTGGTGTATTTATATGGGCTGGTGGTATCATTGGGAAGCTTTTCTTTGAAAACGACCAGGAAAATGCCCTTACAGAGAATGGGGAACGTTATCGCAGCATGTTAACTGATTTTCTGTGGTCCAAATTCAATGAAATGCGTGTCAACAACCTTTGGTTTTAACAAGACGGAGTGACATGCGACGCAAGTCGTGCAAAAATCCATTAGTTGTCATCAAAATTTGCTGATCGCATAATTTCAAGAAATTGTGAAGTTCCTTGGCCACCAAGAAGCCCGGGTTTCACACCACTAGATTATTTCTTGCTAATCAGCCGCAAAAAATTCAACAACTTAAAAACCACATTCGAACTGAAATTGAGGTCATTGATCCGTTTTTATTAGAAAAAGTCGTCGAAAATTTTAATCTTCTGATTCAGGTCCGTAGGTGAAGCCGATAAAAACGATATTGTTTTTCATACATAAATGGCATAGAACCACCTTTCCTCACCAATAAAAAATTTTGAATTTTCATTCCAAGATCTGTGTTTTATTTACGAATGAAAAAAGGACTAACAGAATGAAAAAAGGACCAACCTTATTAAATATTAAACCTAAATTTATCACAGAGATTAAACATGGTATCTTTTTTCCATTAAGCAGTAGCTTTGAATAATGTTTGTTTGCATTTCTGGAAGTAATGTATAAGCTTTCTTCCTTTTTGAGTATTATTTAATAAAATACCAGAATTAGTTTTATATTGATGTATTTATTAATTACTTATAAATTTCAACCTTCCTTCTGTGTTTCCTTCTACGACTGAATTACATTTTTTACATTTATTCTTTTGTCATTTTTTTTGTCTGCGCCTACTATACTATTATAATTCACTCTTTCCGTTCCGCCGCTTACAGCTCGTCCAACCTGACAATCTGTAGCGCCCTCGCTAATTACATTATATTACTAAAAATTCCATTTTTTGAATATAATACTATATGTATAATAAAACTCTTATAACTAATACTTAAAATTACATTCAAAAAATAATCATTTTGAAACTAAAGAAATATAGCCCTCAGTCAGAATTCACATATTCAATTTCGCATTCCGCATCCGAGTTTTCGATATCTTCCATATGAGAATCATACGTTTCCTCTTCTGATGAAATCTTTGAGTCTTCTTCCTTCCTTTCATATAACCTCATGTTTCGCTCATCAAATATTCCTTCAAAAGGTTTATTAGTAACCTGATATCCTTCTATGTCTTTGACTACATATCTGTCCCTATCCAAAACTTTATCTATTCTATACGGACCTTTAAACTTAGTTTGTAACTTGCTATTTACCTCAATTTGAGGATGGTTCCTAACTACTACCAATTCACCCTTCTTGTATTAAACTCCTTTCTTAACTCCTTTATCGTAATATCTCTTATTATAATCCTGTTGTTTTTTCATAGCCGATTTAGCATGTTCCCTAAGCTTTCCTAAATCTCTAACGTCCTCTTGTCTGTTCCAATCAATCTCTATAGTTTTATAATTCACCCCTTTTTGAACCACACCGAACACCAATTTCACAGATATTTCATTAACTGATTTATTTATTGTGTTGTTCATCAAATACTCTACGCGTCTGGTATCAATCTATCCCATTCGTTTTTTCTTTCATCTACCATCTTGGCGATTAATGGTAGCTACCTTCGCATGCGTGATGTTACGTTCGTGCAAAAACTTCTCAAACCGTCGGGAAGTAAACGCGGATCCTATATCACTTATAGTTCTGTCTGGTATGCTATAGTTCTCAAAATAACTTTTTAAATGTTTACACACCGTTCGTTGTTTTCGTTGGTCTAAACTTTCTATCTGCACCGTTTTCAAAGCGGTACTCAATTTATATTCGTTTACTCCTTGAATGATATAATAGACTATGTCACATTCACTAATATGTTTCGTCGCCACCGCACACATCTCATAAAAATATTCCACTAATCCTTGTTCTCGATTTCTATTTTTTTTCTTAGAATCTCATGAATTTCAACCTGACTACTCCGTGACTTAAAATTCTTTCTCAATTCGTCTGCGAACGTACTCTATTTAAAATCTCTCTCGATAGTTTCGTACCACTTTCCCGCGTACGCCTTAAATTTATTGCTTGATGCCAAAATAACCATGCGCTCATCTATTCCGTGAATTCTTATCAATTCCTCTACTTGTTGAGTCCATTATTCCGATGATAAACCACTTTTATCTGTAGGATCGAATGTAGGCAATATTTCAATTACATCTCTAATCGAAAACCGCATGTTCCCATATTCGTTATCCTCTGATTCGTCACCTGCAGTTCGATTCTGGTTTTTCCTATAGGAAAAGGAATTAGGAAAAATATTTTCATAGTATTTTGTCACAAAAATGTTTTTTCTGGCATACTATGGTAAATAGTTAGTGTAAATTTTTTCAAAAACAAAATTAAATTGGAAATATTTTTCCTATCCTAACTATAAGTGGATCTGACGGCGAAAAAAATAAGCTTGTTCCGGATATTTTTGTATGTTAATTTTTATTTTCATAAAGTATGCCGTGATAAAATTTCATAGAAAAAAACCCGCAATGAGCTTATTTTTAATGCGCTAGATGTCACATTCCCAACTTTAACAGTCGTCAATTGAGACTACGGAAAGTATAGAAAACGCTACCAGTGGAAAAAAATGAAGCCTGCTTCAGATACACCCGAGACACTTTTTCGATTTTTAAATTGATAAATTTAATATTAAATGTAAACAAATTTATAGTTTTTATATTTTAATGCAATATACAAATAATATTATATTTTCCAAGATCACCTTTCATAGATAATTTATAGAAAAGCATGACTAAACTCTTTTTCGTAGTAATATTTTTTTCCGCGAGAGCACAGGGATACAAGTCTCAATAGACCTTTTTCCTTATCTGTCAAATTCATCGGGCATCCGCATAACCTCAAACATATTGTCAAAAAATATTTGTAGGTATTAGAAAGTGAGTTTAAATTTTATTCTTTGATGCTTAATAATAAAATATTAATAAAAAAACTGGAATTTTGTTAATAATAATTGGAACAATCATGGTTCTTGTTGTGTCATTAATTGCGGTATGAAAGCAAGAATCGATAGTGAAATCAAGTTTTTTAGATTTCCAGTAATTCCAAAGACGCGCAAAAAATATTCGAAACTGGCTGAGGAACGACAAAGAGCTTGGATAAAAGCCATTAACAGAAAAGATTTGTCGGTGTCGTGTAGTTCCTTAAAATATCTTACAGTGTGTTCCAGGCATTTTATTTCCAAAAGAAGCGCCGATCTTAAAGAAAATTTAAATCCCGATTGGATTCCGTCTGTTGAGTTGGGTTACAAGACATCTTCAACAAGCTCAACTTCAAGATACGATAGATCGATCAAAAGAGCAAAACAGGAAGATATTGTAGTTAAGTTACCAGAGCCAGAACCAGAAGAAATCATTTCAGAAGACTTAAACATAATCCCCCCGAATATGTTTCAAGAAAAATTCTGCCAAACAGTTGTCATATGTGAAGATAAATCATGTTAAACTGAAGGTAAATTAGATACTGAATCTGTACTACGTATGTGTTTTACTTCAACCAATGTTTCTATTAAAATATCCTTTTGTTTTAGACTTCTATTTTGATTGTGATAAAGAAGATCAAATTGAGGAACTCAAACGAAAGACGAAAATTTTATCACAAAAGATCAAAGAACTGCAAGAAGAAAAATTGATCACCAGAAATAAAACAATAATGGAAGATCTTAAGAACAGTAAAAAGAAAACTAAATACTTCACTGGTTTCGAAAATTACGATACCTTAGAAGTTATATTCAAACATGTCGAGCATTCTTTATCAGTTAACTTCAAAGGACCCATGAGCAGTTTCGATATATTTATGATGACATTTATGAAATTAAGGCTAGATTTACTATTCACTTATCTAGCATTTCATTACGAAATTTCAGTCAAGACAGTGTCTAAATTGTTTTATAAGGCGATTATTGCTATACATGATAAAATAAATTGTTTTGTATTCTGGCCAGATAAGGAAGCCATGATAACAAATATTCCAGAGCTCTTCAAACAATTATTTCAAGTTAAACCTGTATTTATTGTAGATTGTTTCGAAATATTTTCGGAAAAGCCAGGTAACGTTGATAGGACGTTTTAAGTTTATTATTAAAATTAATTGCTTCATTGAATTTACAGGGAACTGTTTAGCTCGTGCTAATACATTTTCAACGTGCAAGCATCATCAAACAATAAAATACTTCATCTGTATCTCTTGTTTCGGGAGTATTGCATTTATATCTAAAGGCTTCGGGGGACGATGTAGCGATACATTTGTTTTCGAAAACTGTGGAATTTTGGATTTCATAAATGAGGGAGATGTGATTTTGGCGGACCGAGGATTTTTAATTGAAGAATCTATAAAGAAGAAAAAAGCCAGATTAATTATGCCGTCGTTTAAAAATGGTAGATCGCAGTTGAAACCCATCGCCATTGAAAAAAATAGGAGTATTACCAGCGTAAAAATACACGTTGAACGAGTTATCGGAGTTTTAAGGCAAAAATTTATAGTAATGACCAATCGGCAACCTATAACTACTATTTCAAAGAAAAATAAGTAAAATAATATGTATTTTGACAATATGGTTGCGATATCGTGTGCCGTTTTTAATTTGAACCCATCAATTTTAGAAGACATTTTAATAAAATCGCCTTTGCATTAATATTTCAGTAAAGAATCACATTATTTTATATTTCAGTCAATAATATTACATTGTTTTAATTTTTTAAATCTAACAAAATAAAATCACAGTTTAAAATTCATTTCGTCACAATAATAATAATAATAAATAAATAATAATAAATTTAATAAGTTTTAATTTGAGTTATTAGTATAATATTTACCAAGCAACTCCGGAAAAATGTACTTGATAAAAATATTATCCGTTTTCTCCATTTGAGCTTCTACGAATGCATTGTTTACTGGAATTTTGAGCAACAGTTTCATTTTTCGGGAATATATATAAAAATAAACGAAACAACTTCCCATAATATACCCTTGGAGTTGATAATAATATATATGGTTTTCATTGAAAGAATAATTTCCACCAACAGTTAAAAAATGGGACAATTTTTTCTAGCCATGTATATTCGGAGATCACCATCCTTGAAGCAGTAAGGGCATTTAACTTCGATCGGCATTATTCCACAACAGCTGCAGCTCCAAATAGCTTCTGGCGAAGCGGCATAAAAAGTTTTCTCTTTCCATATTATCAATCCCGTTGATGAAAGCTTCAAATTATTATGAATTTTCTTTTCTTGGTTGTACAACGATCTGAGTGCCTCCTTTTCTAGAGTGCGTCCGTAGTTTATCGCAACTGTGTTAACACAATCAGCTGGATAACAAATTTTCTTTAATAACCCGTTGGGGAAGCCTCTTTCTACTCTAATACGACATACTTGCTTAAAAGTAGATGCTGTTATACGTCTCAGTCGAAGTTTATGCCAGTAATCACAATTGGACTGTTTTAAATAATACAATTTTAAATAAATTGGAAAGATAAACATCTAATAAATATTCAATTTCAAAATCGCAATTATACTCTCGTAAACCCGCCATTAATACTGGTCTTTGCCCCTTCTTTATCAGCTGGTCGATAATACTGGTCATCTCTGTTCTTGTTACACTATTGCCTTGTCTTGTTAATGGACGTATCAGTTTTTTGGCCGAATATCGTATTTCCTCGTTACACAGTTGGAGAAATGTTTAACATGATGGCACCATACAGTAAGCTTTCACATCGGTCAACGATTTCTAAAATAACATAAGGAAAATATATTAAACCAAAAATTTTTTAAGACAAAAAAAATCTTACAGCCTCTGACCCACTCGTCAAAATACGTTCGTATATTGCATTTAGAGCGAAAAGAACGGCACCTATGTGGGTACAACATTCTCCTAAACCAGCCACACAAGTACAGTGCCCACTTTTGATGTAGCCGTCATCATCATGGTGTATCCACACCTTCAACGGTGGTAGATTTAATGCCTGAGAGTGTAGTACCTTAAAAATTATGTTTTGTTGGATAAATTAACTAGTTTTTAATTAATTATTGATATAAAGTACTTTGCCAAATACGATAAAATCGTTAAAAACAATTTTTCCGCCCAAATATTGAATCCATCCACTTTGATAAAGTTTATAAGATTCGAGTGATTTATAAGCTTTTAGTTCGATTGATGTATAAAACGATTTTCTTTTTACGAGGTATTCAAATATTTCAAAGAATGAAATATTTTTGGGAAGCACATCCTCACTGAATTTCATTAGGTACGGATCTAAATGAAACTTAGCTATTTTTAAATCATACCGGTGTCTTTCAGTTCCCTGAAGACTCTGTGCATATTTTGACAACAAAATATGGTTATTTTTATAATCCATTCCTGAAATATAAATAATTTATTAAAATACCGCCTAAAACATAACCTATAAAATTTTCATTTAATCTTACTTGTTAAGCAAATGTCATTGATTTCACAATTTTAATAAAAAATACTGTTAGCTTGTACCTTCAGACACTTAAATTAATGTAAAAATTATGTAAAATAAACGCTTAATTAATTTTATATCACAATAATTAAAATCGCATGAAATGTATATTTTACCTACGGATAACAAAACAGACTATTTTATCTGTCAAAGTTTTTTGAGGAAAAAGGTCAATTTCGATACGGAAAAAATAATTCCTAAATTATAAAATTTTAGATCAAACGTGATTTCTCAGTAGGCCAGAAATTGATATTTTTGACAAAAATACTATGAAAATATTTTTCCTAATTCCTTTTCCTATAGGAACAACCAGAATCGAACTGCTGGTTTATTCATCAAATCCTGTAATAATCTTTCCAATAATTTCTATTTCTTTCCAGCCGTGCTAAGTCCACGTGCTGCTAATTCTTTCTTTAACTCGCGTACATTAATGCTTTGTTCATAACATCGGGAAAATAGCATGGTATTTGCACCATGGTATTGAAGTAAGAAATATTTCAACTCGAGTATGAAAAAGGTAGGCGGGGTTTTTATATTTTGAAGCGATTTCATTGGTGTAGAGCATGGTTATCAATACCATGGTAATTTTTCCCGATGTTATGAACAAAGCATAAAATTCGACACGATCGTGATTTTTTTTTTAAACTACGAAAAAATTTATCTCAGTAAAAAAAAAGTGAGACCAACTTATCGAATTGTCAAGTGTGGGAGAGAAACAAAAATTTTAATCAGTAAAATATTACTGACAAAATTATTGTATTAGTATTATTGTAAAATACTCAACGGAGTACTTTTTATGGCAACATTCCAACTCATCTACATAAATATTGTATTGCAATATGAACAAAATTCTCCCACTTGTCATTCTTGTTGTGTACTCTACGGTTTCAGACATCTTAAAAATAGATTTATAAGTTTACAACAAAAATTAAAATGCCGAAAATTAAAATAATCGATTCAAATTAAATAATAAGAAATAATATAATATAAATTATGAAATTAAGAAAAAATTATGAATTTTTTTGGTTAGGTTGTCAATTGTTTAACTATAAAAATTTGCTATAAAAAAAATAAACAAATCGAAGTTTCTCTTTCCCTCTGTTGTAGATTTAATATTACCTTTCTCTGTTCGTTTTCTCAGCATTTTTTACTGAGAAAAAATTTTTCGTAATGGAAATCGCACATTGTCTACCAGAATTAGTTTTATATTAATGTATTTATTAATTACTTATAAATTTCAACCTTCCTTCTGTGTTTTACTTTTACGACTGAATTACATTTTTTACATTTATTCTTTTGTCATTTTTTTGTATCTGCGCCTACTATACTATTATAATTCACTCTTTCCGTTCTGCCGCTTACAAATTACATTCGAAAACCAATTTCTGAATATTTTTATTCGGGCGATGCACTAATTCATCATATTTACTTTTCATGACAGAATGCTATTTATATTTGTATAAACAAAATAATGTGCAGGCCCAAGAACCGAGCGTTGCGGTACACCACCTAAACTTTTTGTCTACGACCAAGTAAATAAAAACGAATAAGTAGAATCGAACTCAACGAGAATCCAATTCGTCGTATAACTTTAGCAATAATAAAATTATGTTTAATAGAATCAAACGCTTTGGTAAAATCAAGAACAGTAAGTCATGTGCTTAAAATCACGCTTTATTCTGAATCATGCTATATCCTGAATCCAGAGCTTTTGATTTTTAAGTAAATGTTAAAAGCGTTTTGAAATACAAGAAGAAATGCTACAAGGTCTATAAACTAATTCAGACTAAGGTAAGTGCACTTTAGGAATAGGTTGTAAAGAGTGATTTTCTAGAGGTTCACATCTTTAAATTAGCCACACTGTTTTGTTTGACAACCGTATTGACAGCTGAAATTTGCTTTGTAATTAGTTTGATTTACCATTTCATAATGAACTAGCTAACCTGTGACTGAATAATCAGTCACTCTAATAAATTTTATTGAATTTTTTGTTAAGAAATGATTAAGATTTTTTAAGATGTAAGTTTGATGCACTTTTATAACAAATAAAGTAAATTCAAATACGCGGTTAATTTTTAAATCTTTACGCGGTTAATTTTTAAATCTTAAACGGCAAGCATGCGCTCAAATGCACACAGTATGACTTACGTGCCAAGTCAAATATTCATATCTCAAACGGGGCGCCGACAGTGTTGCAACTTTGGATCTGAATCGCGCACCAAATGTTTTGCAACTTTGAATTTGAATCGCGCGCCACTAATTTGAACAAAAAATTTGCTTTTCGGTCGTCCCATAAAATTCTTAAATGTTGCAAGATTTCACGCGCATAAAACCTTGGAAATTTAAGTGGATGAAGTTAGCCCGAGCCCGAATTTTTTGGTGGATTTCTTGGATAAGTGTCATCATCCCGAAAAAGTGTAAATACATTAAAAAATGTAGCACCATCCCGAAAAACAATTTATACATGAAAAAACAAAGAATATAGAAAAACAATATTATTTAAAAAAAATACTGGTAAACATTTTTTTTTTAAATTTATTTAGCTCGAATAGCGATTTGTGTAGATGGGTGCACATTAAATTCGGCACCGCAATGCCTAGAGATAAAGCCACGAAGCGGCATATATGGCCAGACAGGCCACGATATTAGCTAAGATGTAGAATTGGCCTCAAGTCCATATCAGGTGGAAACAACCATTTTTTTTTTAAATTTATTTATTTAGCCCGAATAATTTTTGTAGTTACTATGGCCCCACACTAAATTCTGTACCGCAATACTTTGAAATAAAGCCACCAAGCGACATATATGGCTAACTTCATCGACTTGGAAATTTTCTTAAACCACCATATATGCGAAGGTACCCGCTTCGGGTACTTCCCTGTGGAATTTTTATGTCGACCCACCGGGGGTCATTTTAGGGTTGAGTATGAAAAAATTAAGAGTGTTAATATATAAGACTCACGCCCCAGAGCAATGCTTGTAAATTGTTGAAAGATTTTGTCTTTGATATTGGTTTTCCAAACAAAATTTTTTTTCAGCAATGAAGCTCATTTGGTTCAATTGATACGTTAATAAACAGAATTGTCAGATCTGGAGTGAAGATAATCCACAAACCTTTGCAGAAACACCATTCGCAAAACTTCAATTACTTTTTGGTGTGCTTTATGGGCCGGCAGAATCAGTGGTCCATATGTCGTCAAAACCGAAGAATGCGGAGTTACAGTCAACGGGGAACGGTATAGAGACATGATTTCAAACCTTTTTGTGCCCCAATTGGCAGGCATAAATCTTGCGGTTATGTGGCACCAACAGGGCGGTGTCACATGCCACACAGCGCGGGATACTTTTAATTTACTCAAAGAAACATTTGATGAAAGACTAATTTCACGTAATGCTACTGTTAATTGGCCACCGAGATCGTGCGATCTAACTCCATTAGATAATTTTCTTTGGGGATGATATATGTTAAGTCACTTGCATATGCCGATAAACCAGAAACGATTGAACACTTCGAATACAATATTCGGCGAGTTATTAACGAGATACGACCGCAAGTGCTGCGAGAAATGAACATCCAGATGTGTGAAAATTAAACATCCAGATTATGTCATCTACGCGCGAGCCGCGGCGGTCACATGACCGAAATCAGATTCTAGCATTAATGGCACAAAATTATATATCCACTCAAGCTAGCTTCACTGATATTCAAAATGTTATTCTTTGTTCTATTTTAATGATTAAAGTTGTGACCTCTAAAAAACATCCGTTATTTTCTATAGTTTCTAACAGTCCTGAAAATAGATTGTGTTAAAATAACATTCAAAATACTAATAAGGTATAGGGATCGATAATCGGTCCTTTATAATGTAAATTGGTAAAGCATTAAAGAAGGTTTGGTGCAGTGACAAGACTAGAGCGACAGAAATTGATGGTTACCGCGAAAATTGTAACGATAATTGTTTCTCATTATATGTTGCCAACTTCGATTAAAAAAAACTCTCAATACCTTATAAACATACAAATGTTTTAACTGCAAGATATTCATTGTAAAGAATAAATTCCAAGATGGTTCTTGGTTTCTTTAGAAATATTCTCAAAATCATTTTCTGTTGAACATATAAAGGATACAAAGTAGCAGCATAACAACCACTCCAGCACGACAATCCATATTCCAATTTAGCCATAACTAGTGCATGGTAAGCTATTTTTAGAACCGGAGTAGGACGATAGTTACGAAGAAGGTAGAAAATTCTAGCAGTTGATGACAGATACTGGTTGACTGAATTAACATGCGTTTTCCAATTAAGACAAGTGTCCAAGTGAACACCAAAATATTTAAACGAGTCAACTGATTCGATGTCAAAGCATTCAGAGTGGCAACCAATATAGACGCACATTCAGAAACCTGCTGTGATTAGTCATCTGCGGCAAAATAGACATATTAAGGCTATCACACAATTTAAACAACATGAATTTAGAAGAATTTTAGAATCGCCCGTGAATTTGATTTGTTTAAAAATTTGTTCGGCTTTTCGGACAAAATATTATCGGTATACAAAGCAAGAGTTGGATTTTTGCAGTTTGGTCGTTGCAACCTGATGAGTAGACCAACTTTTTATCAGTACGAAAGCAAGCTGCCAAGAAGCTACCTAAGCGAGTTCTCATTTTTGTAAGGGTTTGTGTATCTTTGTGTACACAAGTGCCCTAAAGGTTTGGGGGAGGGGAGTGCATTTTTTCTATTTTTGTGGTAAAAATATTGTTAATAAATGGCCTCTTTGTTTTCTGCGACTAAAATAGTCGTAAATATTGTATGGGTGTCCATTAAAATAATATTTTGTCCGAAAAGCCGAAAAATTTCTTAAACAAACATGAATTTAGTTTTCCGGCTTAAAATCAAGCGATGCTTGTCGAACCATGAGAGTAAAACTTTTAGATCAGAATTGATCATCGAAATAACGTTACTGGGAGAATTTCTACAATAAGCCAGAGCTAAACATCTCTTGTCATCAGCAAACCCGGTAGAATAATCATGAAGATTCAATTTAAACATCGAGTTAGTATAAATGAGAAACGGCAGAGGGCCTAAAACTGAACGCTGGGGAACACCAATTTCAATAAATCTCGGATAACTTAACTTATCATTTGTCTTAACTCTCACCAACCTGTCATCTAAATACGATGCTAACCACTTATTTGTCACTCCCCTAAACCCTATACCGTACATAATAGAGAGCAGAAGCTTGTGATCAACCATATCGAAGGCTTTTGTTGTATCAATAAACAAAGTACCGCAACTATTACCTTTATTTAAACCAATATTGATAGTATTTAGGAATTCCAACAAGGCCGATTCGGTACTCATACCTTGACGAAAACCACGTTGATGAATCGAAACTAGATGACGTGTTGCTAGAGTCAAATTTAACACCTAACTCTTTACGAACACTAGAAAAATAACAATTAAACTCATTAGCAATTTCTAGATCACTCGTAAGAAGTTCTCCGTTCTGTGCTAAAATATATTTGACTATAGTGACGTTTTAGGTTTAGAAGTCAGTATCTCGTTTACTAAAATCCAATTTTTTTATATCACCACGGTTTGCTGAAAAACGCTTAGAATAATAGCTTTTCTTTTTTTGATATCTACATTATTTATGGTGCACATTCTATTATAGCTTTCGCGAAGTACTGCAGTATCAGGACGCTTATTTAACTTGGACCGCAGTTCATGCCTTTTATTAATACGTCGCGCAAGATCAATGGAGATCCCAAGGAGATGTAGTCCTAGGTATATAATGGGTTTGCATTGGGGTAGATTGATGTTATTTAATTTCACCAGAGGTCAGGTTTGTTTACGGATCGTGAATGTAATGTATGCTGATTTCTGTTCGTTTGCTTTTACTCTCCTGATTTGAAGTAGGGAGGTCCGCTGCGTAAATCAAATATAACACTGGACCAAGTACACTGCATTGTGGAATTCATTTGAATTGGAAGATGCACTATTGTATTTCACTAAGAATTTCCGGTTTAGCAGGTAATTTTTAATGATCGCAAGATAGTTTGATGGGAGCTGGGCCTTACTTTTATATACAAGGCTTGCATGCCATACTTAATCGAAAGCTTAGGCGATGCATAAAAATGTTGTAGAGCATACTTCTTTTATTCCAACGAGTTTCTGATTTCTGATACAATCCTATACACCTGTTCTATGGTTCCTTGGTGTTCTCTAAGTCTCTGCCAAACTGGTGATCCGGTATAATACTTTGCTCTTGCAGAATTGGTTCAAGCTTTTTACGAAATATTTTTTCAAAGAGTTTTGACAGAGTTGGCAGTAAACTGATTGGACGATAAGAGTCTACTTTTGTTTGATCTTTACCTGTTTGTTATTAATTTGATTTGTTATTAATTTGTTTCTTTCAGATTTTTTGTCGCTTTCCACAGTGAGTAATTTGTTGCTTCTGATGCTGTAAGTTTACTTAGATAATATTGAATCCCGTCATCATGTTCTTTTGTTAATTTTATTTTGATTTAACTCCAGTATATCGATTTTGTCTCGTGAGTTACTCATTTAAAATGAGTAAAGCAAAAAAAAATCGAATACGTACACAGTGTATAATACTGCACAATTATGTCTTTGTATTTGTATTTTTCTTTTGTTCGTATTTGTGTCATTACCGGACAAGTGGTGCAGTGGTTAAAGCTTCATCGATTACAATCGGTGATGTTAATAAACACAACTAAGACCCTCTGATGGAGTACAGAATTCAGCGCCGACCCACCGTCCATGTCAATGTACAGGTTGACATGGAGCTTGCAATGTGCAGGTGGTATACTGTAGTTGTGTGAGTAGGTGAATGGGTTAATGATGTAGCATGAATGCGTGGTATCAGAATGGGCCAAAAAATGGCCGAAGTGTAAACCACTGAAACTAGGGTTAGGTTTCAGTGTGTCATTTGTATGATGAACAGTATCAAAATAACGCGATCCGGGCGAATCGGTTTAATTTTTATGGTGCTTATTTCCTTCTCTCAGCACATTACGTCTGCTCTCGAGCTGTGGAGTGTGATTATTTAACATGCTAATATATTTTATATTTAATTTTTTTTTATCATAAATTAATTTTATATGTTTTAATAAAATTTTATAAATAAATTTATTTTAAATTTCATAAATTTTCAAAATAAAATGTTAACTGTATTTACAATGGTTAACTCTTTCAGTGCCAAAAAGCGCGATCGTGCTCCTCAATACACTAGCTGAAATCATGTTGGCACTCAAAGGGTTAATGTCAATAAACAAAACAATCATACGCACGAAACTAACACAAGCACAAATGCTACTACTATATCTTTCCGGTTACACTCATTTCGTTTCACACATTTGAGACAAAATCCGTATACAGGTGGTCTATATAACTGCCACTGCCTGCGCAATATGCGTTTGTTCTTTAAGAGCTGTTGAATATTCTGTGACGCTTGATACATTTTCACTTTAGTGGCGCTGTTGCATATAGCATTTTTTGCTGATTGCTCTAACGTTTTCGTTAGGTGTTGTACTGCTTCATCAAGCTCAGATTTTCTTTTAAATGAGATGCTCAATGAGAACTCTCTTGTCACTGTAGATTTGAATTAAGACCAATTAGGGTGTACTCGTTAAAAAACTATTTGATTCTGAATTTAAAACTTAAATCAAGAATTTCTTGTCTATCGGTTGGCCAATATGTTGGTCTGCCACCAGAAACATGATGAAGTTTTCCCACATTCCCAAAGCTGCTTGGCCAAATTCTTCGCAATTGGTGCATTGTAAGACTAACTTACGTTTGTATGGCTCTTCCACCACCAGCCTTCTATACAACAGATACCTCTTGTTGTAGATTTCGTGTGTGTCTTTGATTTTTGCTGCTTCAGGTTCCAGCTCAGCTTTGAACATTGCTTGGGGGATTTTCTCACGATTAATATTGTTGATAACGCTTCTTATATTGAAGCCCTTGGCAGTGAGTTCCTCACGTATTTCTTGTGGCAGATAACCAAGCTTCTACTGATCAATAATTCCAGAACCAGAAATACAGATAGCGAGTGCAGAGCTGTCTAGGATGTTGTACTGAAGATTATGGATCTGTTGGTGTTTGGGTTTGCACGAATATTAATTTAGATTGTACCTTTAAAATGTTCTCATTGCGAACAGCTGGATATTGATTGGGCAATGTCCAGATGTTCGCAATGAGAAGATTTTATAGGTACAATCGACATGGATATTGATTTACTTAACTTACCAC
Organism: Nephrotoma flavescens; assembly: GCA_932526605.1. Classification (NCBI taxonomy): domain Eukaryota; kingdom Metazoa; phylum Arthropoda; class Insecta; order Diptera; family Tipulidae; genus Nephrotoma; species Nephrotoma flavescens. The sequence continues at coordinate 101,024,115 of OW052221.1, forward strand.
TTATATACATCCTCCTGCATTGATCATTGTTTTGATCGGGCTGGTAGTTTCTGCAATCTTTAAGCTTCACTACGTAACCTCGCTATATAACTAATCATCAATTAATTAACACCCCAATTGTCGAAGTCGTCTCATTTCAAGTGACGTGACTACAGTCGTCTCACGTCACGTCAAAATTGGTATTGTTGAAGCGGCAATTATGAAAATATCTGGCAACACTAATAATTGCCTCATATTTTGACAGAATATTATTTGTCAAAATCATTTTGAATTTGTATTGTTAACAATAAAACACATTTTAAAACACATAATTAGTTTTCGTATTATAAATTGTTTTAATTTAATAAAAATTATTCACTTTAAAATGAGTAGTGTGGAATTATTTCACGACGCAGACAGTGAAGATGAAGAAACAACCCGCCTGTAGAACGCAAAATTCTTCGCGATCGAGCTGATCCTTTACAAATACCGGATAATTTTTAAGTACAATGATTGATATATGTATTCGTATTGTTTTATAATTCATATTTTCTTGTAGTTTTGTGAAGTATTTTCGGTTGAACAAAGAAGCATTTCAATATCTGTTAAACGTCGTCAGCCCCAAATTAAAAAATACAGTACGTTCATCTTCCGTAAAACCGCGGAATATAGATATCAAACTGATATTGGTAACGAATATTTAGCGGGAGTTGCACAATCAACTTACTCCATAAATGTGCAACAAATAAGAGATATTTTTGAAATGGAACTATGTGCAGAATTCATAAAATTTCCATTTAGTGACGCCGAAATAAGAAAGATCAAACTAGCGTTTTTGAAAAATACCGTTTTCCAGGCGTAATCGGATGTGTGGATGGCACGCATGTCAGAATTGTTGGACCGTAAAAAAAATGAAAGACATTTATACTACAACAGGAAAGTACTATAGCCTTAATGTGATGCTAGTAAATTTACTTTATATTCTTTAATTTAACTTAAAATTTTAATAACATAATTTATTTTCAATATATAATGCATAATATAACCATATAGGTATGTGATGACAAAACTTCGAATACAATATGTTGATGGATATGATCCGGGATCATGCTACGACTCGTTTATTTTCAACTCAAGCGAGCTGGACACCGAACTTGAACGGAGGTTTGGAAATGAAGAAGAAAATACATGGCTTTTAGGTAATTTTTACCAATACATATAGTATATGTATTTTAAAGTCTAATCATTTTTTAATTAAAGTTGATGCTGGATACAACATAAAACCATAATTAATTGTGCCATTTCGGTCTACAAGAGAAGAAAGTGATCCGAGAAAAAAACTATTCAACATAAAGCACACAAAAGCTAGGAATGTGATAGAAAGGACTATAGGGGTCTTAAAAAATCACTTCCGTTGTCTATTAGTGGAAAGGTAGCAATATTACTCTCGAAATAAAGCACGGCAAATTGTTAATGTTTGCTGTGCTCTGCACAATCTATGCCTTCAGTACAACATACATTTAGAGGAACTGACAAATATAGCCGAAGAAGAGCAAAAGCATTTAGCACCACCGGAAGGCGACAGACACGAGAATACGGAAGAGCGTCTAAGACTAAACATAATGAATTCCATATGTTGATATAAAAAATTTGGGTCCCATTTGAAACGCGATATTTTAAAACGCGAATTATCAAAACGCGATATTTCAAAACGCGATATTTCAAAACGCGATACGGTACAAAACGCGATATGGTACAAAACGCAATATTTCAAAATGCGATATTTCGAAACGCGATACAGTACAAAACGCGATGTGGTACAAAACGCGATTTTTCAAAATGCGATATTTCAAAACGCGATATGGTACTAAACGCGATATGGTACAAAACGGGAGTTTAGGATCGGGTTATATCAGGCGGGTGAAGGGGAAATTTAATTTCAGTTTATAGGAATTTAAAAGTCGATAGGAACGATGGTACATAGGGTCGATATCAGGTGGGTCGCTGCGCTCCGTCGCTTCGCAACGCATATTCTGTACCATATCGCGTTTTTAAATATCGCATTTTGAAATATTTCGTTTTGTACCATATCTCGTTTTGTCATATCTCGTTTTGAAATATCGCGTTTTGAAATATCGCGTTTCGAGCGGATCCGAAAAAATTTAATTTTATTGTTTGACAAGAAATTCCATTTCATAATTAATAATAAAATAAAAAAAAATAAAGTTTATAAAAATAAACTCAAAACCAAATAAATTCAATTCATTAAATGAATTTTAGATTCAGACTTTGATTTCAACTTATCTAATCACATATTTTTCATCACAATGTCACAATGGACTAACTTAAGGATTTCTAGTCGTAATTATTTTCATTACGCTCCAAGAAAGCTCATTTCTTTTCTTTGTACTCTATTTGTCGAATTTTCAATTCGAGTAAATTAGACCGCTTTCTTTTTTTATTCAAAAGGTCTTCTTGCCATAATTTATATTCTTTTGCTTTCAATTCATACACCTTTCTATAATACCGAGCAATTTCTATAGTTTGTCCCTCAGTATTCCTCATGGATCTAGTTTGTTCGTTTAAAAGACGACACCGTTCTTCTTGGCGACGTTCCTTTGACTTTTTTGAAGCTAAGCTTTTTGGTTCTGAAACACTGGGTTCAGGAAATCTATCAGTACAATTTGTAACATTAATAGGATCATCCAATTGTAGAAAATCGTTTTCGGGGTGTGAAATATCGTCTATTTCTTTGTCGTAAATTTGGTCACACACCGGTTCGATGGTTACTTTTTCTATTCTTTCTGTGGCGGTCGAAGTACTCGGGTCCAAACCAAAAGTTTCCCGATTTACCTGCGATACTTGTCTGAAACGCAGCAAATCGATAATACTTTCCTGTAACGCGGAAAATGCGTATGATTTATTACAGCCTCCACCTGGTGCTGTAAGTTTTTTTTATTATGACCTAATTTCGCCTTGAGTTTGGCTTTATAATCGTTCCATACCAAAAATAATGCAACCAATTTTATTTCTTTTCAATAATTGTTCGAAACATTTATGTATACACCACTTTTTGCCATTCTGCGGGTTTCCGTACTGGAGCACCTAAACTATTTAACTTGTCGTTGAAGCCGTTCCAAATATTTGCAAACTCCTCTTTCGTGCTTCCAAAACTCATGAAACGATATTAGTATTTTTGCCCATTAATTTTACTAGCATTTCAAACTGTTTACGGTTTGTAATTTTCAAACTAAAAAAAATTATTTCAAATTATTAACCATATTTATACATCAACAAAATATTAAAAACATTATATGAGCAATAATTATTTATAAAAAAAATTATTACCCTTTACGTTCCATTTTAACTACATATATTACTAGTACTAGTCATTTCCTCTCACTTGTAAAATTGAAGCGACAAGAATGTCATTTCAAGTGACATTTGTCGATTGAAATGACTATAGGCGTAAGAAACGACTCTAATAGCAAAAATGAAGTGACGTGACTATAGTAGTCTTAAATGACGTGAGACGACTTCAACAATTGTGGTGTAAAATTGATCACTCGTGCGCATTCTAATCATCAGGATATATTTAAAACATGATAAAATTTATGTTACATTACCTCTATATCATCACACGTCCCAACTAAATTGTTACAGTTGAAGTTCAAGAAATGTGTTAAAAGAATCGAAATCCTCAAGTATGAAGTTAAAACTTTCTACAAAGCTATAATTTTTGACAGTTTCACATATCTGAAATGGTGAAATTTAATGGTGAATGGCAAATTCATGCAGATGTCAACTCTTCGGCTTCTGATTTTTTCGGTCAGTTTATGAGTAATCCATTTTCAGTTTCTCTTGGGTTTTTCCCATTGCAAGCAATCGGAGTGATATTGCTTGGTGAGATTCTGCAAGCTCTTGATTCTGCAAGCTCTTTTTGACTTTGATACGGATTTTCATCCAGTAAAACTTTAAGTTATTCGCCTTCAAATTGTTAGACTGCACCTGGGCGTGGTTTGTCCTCAACACTAAAATTTCCATCACGAATTCAAAGTCGAACTAATCAATTCAATAGCTTGAGCAGATTTTTTTTGCATTTGAAAGCAGGATTGCATTGACGTAAATGTTGCTTATCGACATCCATCTCTTTAAATTGATGCACACGACCCTATGCTTGTAAAATGACTGATACTTATACCATAGAAACAAGTATGAGTTTTATTGCAACCAACTTCAGAGCGGAGTTTCTACTTACACACATATTACAACTCGGACCTGAAATTATCATACTGATCAATTCGAAGTCAATCCACATTAGGTAAGTTAAAGTCACCGAGTATAATCAAGCGATCCACATTTTAGGGCCTGTATTAGCACAATGCTGGCCTTTATAATAGTCAGAAATTTATCATTACACAATAAATTGATGAAGAGAGTTATATCTCAAACGATCTGCAATTTTGTTGATGTCGCCTTCATTCATTGATACTGGGTACCGATGAAAATTTATCAGCGGCAATAAGTATACTCGCTTTCTTTCGCATAGATGTTTTCGAGAAGATACTGTCCCGACGATGGACAATGTATGAAGAATGAAATATTCTTTCATATTGCATAGTGATAATACAAATTTAAAGATGATGGCGAACAAGTTAGATATGTATAGATGAAACTGGAGGTGAAATAATTGTAATCGTATTTATAATCTGTCTCAGCGTCTGTGGGAATAACGCGCTGGTCCTGTTTTTTGAACTTTTTTCAAATAAATATAAATGGGCGAATTGTTACTCCTCGCGACCACATCTCGGTGTTGTTTAATTTATTAAAGAGCGCCTTACTGACCTCTAGTCGGATCTGTTTATACCGCTAGAATTTAATGCTAATGGACGATATAATTACAAACACTTTCCTAGTGTATGCCAAATATTTATTTGTTTATTATTACCAACTTTACATGTCTGGTTTCATTATTTAGATAAAAATATTAATAAAATTATGTAATTTAAAGTTTACAATGGTTGCAAATAATTCAAAAGAAGCTTCGACATTAATTCCTTAAATGCATTTCTAGGCAGTTTAAAGTCAAAAGCCGACCGTACTTTATTAAAGGAAGCTGCGGTGCCCAGCTCACATTTACCGTAGTTTTGCCTACAAAACTCCAAATTTCCGAACAATCGATTTTAGACACTAATAAATCGCGAATAAACATTGCGCTAATTTCAATTCTACGAATAAACAGCGGCTCCATAATTATTAGTTTACATCTACCTCGATACGCTGGGAGGATGAAAGCAGAGACATTTGCATCTTTAGGCAACCTTCTTAGTGCGTACATTAAAAATCGCTTCTGAACTCTATGCGATGCAAATAGTTATTATACAAGGGATTCCATATGACAACACCATATTCTAACAATGAACGAACAAAAGCGACAAATACAGTTAAGTGGATAAGAGTATGCGGGTGAAGATATTGTTTTGAATTTGGAGATGTTTAGAATCAAATGTACACCAAGCATTAAAATTTGTTAGGTCGGACTGAAAATCATTTGCATCATTGGCGCATGAAATAGTTTTGAAAAAATGTATATATCGTCCGCATAAATGAGAATGTCGGAATAATTTAGACAGTTGACCACATCGTTTACGAAAAGAATGAAGAGCATGGGACCCAAATGGCTGCCTTGAGGGACTCCCGAATAAACATCAATCACCCTTGAAGTGTAACAGCCAATTTTCACAATTTGAGTTTTGGATTCCAGATAAGATCTAATCCGATCAACTGGCAAGTAGTTGCAATCCAATGAATTGAGTTTCCGCAATATCAAGTCATGATCGATCTTGCCAAAAGCCTTACAAAAATCAGTGTTAGCAACCTGCGCAATATTACCATTTACAAGAGCACTTGAAATAGTATAGGTGCGCAACTAAAATTCCGTTTTTTTTTAAAAAAATGGAAAATTTCAATAGAAATATAAAAAAATGATTTATTCAAAATATTGTCCTTTGCTATTTATACAATTTTTCATCTCTCTGGCAATACATGAATACCACGACGATAAAACGACGCGTCTTTGGACTGAAACCATATTCATCCAACCATTTTTGCACTACTTCGAAACTGGTCAAGTGTAGCCCTGCCAAGCTATGCAACATCGATCGGAACAAGTGATAATCCGAGGGAGCCAAGTCTGGCGAGAAAGGCGGGTGCGGTAACAGATCCCATCACAGTGTTTTGATGGTACCCTGGACGATGGTATGGACCGTTGTTGTGCTGCAATATCGCAATCGTTCGTTTATCGTGTCCCATTCTAACCATTTTTCGAGTAATGAATGCATGGTTCAGATTGAAGAGTTGTTGACGGTAGCGTTTCCCATTAACTGTATCGCCTTGTTTCAGCAGCTCACGATTCCTTTCTGGTTCCACCAAACGTAGAGCACTTTCCGAAGCGATTTGGCTGTGCCGTCAATGTTGATGCTTCGCCAGATGAAAGCCACCACTTTTTGCGTTTGGGATTCTTGAAAAGATCCATTTCTCATCTCCCATAAAAATTCGATGCAGAAAACTCTGTCTTTCAAGAAGTGAAAGCAAAATTTCGCAAGTGGCTTTCCCTCCTTTTGAATTTTTCCCATAGCATATAAACATTTAGAAATACCTTGGCGAGTCGTGTTTAATACCTACGCAAGTTGACCTTGAGTTTGCCTATCATCTTCATCCAATAGCGCTTGCAGCTCGGTGCGTTCAGAAGACCAAGTCTGGAGCACTTCTTGTCCTCAAAGTCGAAATCGCCACTTCTGAAGCGTTTAAACCAATCTTCGCAAGTAATTTTCGATGGTGTATGTTCAACGTAGGCTTCCTCAAGCAAATGACGTGCTTCAGTTGAATTTTTTTTTTCAAGTTGAAGCAGAAAAGCAGAGCTCGCCGCGAACGCTGTTTGTTTGGCACAAAACTCGACTTTTTCGTTCTTAGTAAAAGGTGTTACAACTGGTTATCGTTAAAAACTGTCCACGCTATGAACAAAACAAAAGTTCTTCCATAAATGTCAACTAAATGTATCGCTAGCGCATTATCTATGTGTTTCCGGGTTTCGAAACTTAGTTGCGCACCTGATACCTTAGTGAACAAAACTAAGTTAGAAATAGTTGAAATATACGTGGAAAATATCCATATTGTTTGGAACAAATGAATGTCTTAACATGAAATAATAATGATCTTTAACTAGTTTCTTAAAAAGCTTTGGTAAACTGAAATAATACAAATCCCCTCTATAGTTCTCAACATCACTTCACGAACCAGATTTAAAAATCGGCTTAATAAGTGAGCGTTTCCATGCCATAAGGAAGCAACCTCAATGAGACTTCTAATAAAAGCGATATGGGAAGAAATTACTTTACCGATAATTTTTGAAAGAATATGTGGAATGGAATCAAAACCGGCACTTTGGTTAATATCAAGATTGGACAATTCCGATAAAATAGTATCCACTTCCAGCCGAAACATTGAAAATTTCGATTTACTTACAACATTACTCAAATTACCAAAATTTGATTTCGAACTATAAACACTCTCAAAGAAATCAGCAAATAAATTACAAGTCTCCTGTATATTATCGGAACGGTCATTCAAATAAAGGGTGTCAAAATAACCGGTTCAGATTTGATATATCGGTTATTTTGGCTCTGACAATACTAATGCCATTCTTTCTTTGCCACAAACTCAGTATATTATTTGACGAAATGAGTCGCTTAACGCTTCGACAAAAGTGGGAAATCACGAGAAAATGTCGTACAAAATTTGGTCAAAGCACGGGACTCACACCCAACGGTATTAAAAAAATTGTGCATAAAGTGATACAGGCTACATAGTCGACAACTCAACGCGTACCCGTGCTCGTTCAGCCGAAAATATCGCCGCAGTGGCCGAAAATGTGCGCCAATGGCCGAGAACATCAATTCGTCATCGTGCATTGGAAATGAACATCAGCCGGGCTTCCACGCAATGGATTCTGCGTAAAGATCTTGCTTTGTGGCCTTATAAAGTTCAATTGAAGCCCCGTGACCATCCGCCTTGATATCGATTCGCTGTGTGGGCCTACGACAAACCGAAATTGATGAGGTCTTTGCTCAAAAGATCGTCTTTTCGGACGAGACCCATTTCTATCTCGGTGATATGTGGATGTGGAAGCCAATGCATTCATTGCGTGTTACTGTGTGGTGCGGCTTGTGGTTTGGCGGCATTATTGAGCCGTATTTCTTCGAAGATGAAGCCGGCGCGACCGTTACGGTCAACGGAATCAGTTATCGCCACATGTTAGCATATTTTTTGTAGCCATATCTTGAAGATATTGGTTTGGACGACCTTTGGTTCCAGAAAAGTGGTGCGTTATGTCACACATTGGGCGTTTTAATAGCGAAACTGCGTCAAAAATTATTAAACTTTTAAATCTTTTCCCTCTTATTGGGACACCCTATACATCGTGGACGGGTAACCATTAAATTTACATTTTGTAATTAACAAAATGCCAAAAATGACTTTAATTTAATTAATGACTTAATTTCCAGAATATAACTGCATAAAAAACGACCATATCATACGTATCCAGAAATGCATTTAAAGAATGGTAATCTCCATTTTAAAGTTATAAATCCATGAATTGACGTATTTTCTTCGACTAACTCACAACATTCAAACATAACTGAAATATTCAGCGGAGAATGGAAAATACTAGATGATCCAGCCAAATCATCACACGTCGATACGATCACCTCATGATCAAATGTTACAAAAGCCACATCTAACACATTGCCACTATTATCCATAACACTGTTACATTGCTTTAACGCCAACGAAAATATTTCCGAGATGAAATTTTCGATCCCATCGTTCATGTTAATAGGAATCAAATTGTGATCGACATAGTCCCATTCAATATCAGGAATGTTAAAATCTCCAAAAATAAATAGACGATCCTTTGACTGAAGAAGTGGAGCAATATTTGATTTCACAGTTTCCACAAAACTTTGATAAATTGACATACTCGAATGACAATGTATATATCTGTGACACAGATGATCAGCGAATATGAATGGAACTGAATACGTACAGTACGAGAATATTTTGCGAATAAGCAGGTCAAAATAAACGTGAGTGAACTGTCCGATATACGGTCTTTGGAGAGCAAAAGTTTACAATTGACTTCCTCCGGTGAGTAATTTTGCAGTTTTTCACAGATGTAGGTAACAATCTGATTAGATGATACGGAGTGATCAATACGACTGAGAGACAGTTTTAATCGAATTGATGGGTGCACTTGTCCCCACGACAACTTGCGCTGATCTCGGCGATTCAAATTTTATGGAGTTGGATATTTAGACTCTACAACTTTTGTGAAAAGTGGTTTAGTGGCGTTATCGTTAACCAATTTATTTATCGAGGCATTTATCAATTTGCGATTTTCAGCAACCTCTGTTTCAATCTTCTTTAAATCAAAATTTTCGGCAAAAATATAAAATAAATTCAAAATATATCGATTGGCTCGTTAAATTGCCTTATAAATCATGAACTTCACATCGGTCTAGACAGATCTGTTTACTCACCTGTAAAATTTCACATTGAGGACATACCCTAGAAAGGAGTCGCCCAAATATACCGATTAATGCGGTACATTGCCACACACTTTTGCTTCACGAAGGTCAGGCCAGTTACCCATTTTCAAGATGGTTGTCAAAACCACCTACACTTTTTCCTGTGTATACAAGAGTCCCCAGATATCAAATAGTTCAGTATATTATACCAAAGACTTTTACTTCACGATGATCTAATCAGATCTACTTACCAACCTCTAGAATTTGCTTTTAACGTTGAGGGCCGATCACTAACACTTTTCTATTTAAATAACCGAAAAGCCAGTGTTTAAAGAGTCGTCCAAATATACCGATGGGTTCGGTATACTTGAAGTTAAGAAATTGATAAACAAACATTCTAAAGGATTCGACGGTATAGACAATGTGATTATTAAAAATTGTACTTGGTCTCTAGTTGATGTGTTGAAGTTTCTTTTTAATTTAAGTTTAAAGTGCTGAACTTTTCTAGATACTTTAAAGACAGCTGACGTTGTTATTCCAGTTTTTAAAAAGGGTGATACTTTCCAACTGAATAATTACAGATCAATTTCTTTATTGAGTACATTTACCAAATTATTCGAAAAATTAATAAAACGAAGATTGGTCTCTTATCTTGAGAAAATTAAATTTTTCGATGAAAAATCACTGAGGAAGCTATCCTACATTTCCTTAATAATATATATTTAGCTATTAATATCTCCCAGAAATGCTCTGCGGTTTTTAAGGACATCTCGAAAGCATTTAATACTGTTAACCACGATATACTACTTATAAAATTATCAAGTATCGGAATTAGAGGCAAGTTGTTAATTGGTTTATCAGTTACCTTCGTAACCGCAGTCAAATTGTAAGAGTTAACATGGTGAATAGTCGTCCTGGTCATCTTAAATGTGGTGTTCCTCAAGGCTCAGTTTTGGGACCTCTGTTGTTTTTAACTTATATTAATTACGTTTTTGAAATTAATCTTACAGGTTGTAACGCTGTACGTTCACAGATGATTTGGCATTGACCTATGCGTCAAATTATCTCATTGCAATTCAACATTTTATTGAAAGTGACTTATGCATTCTATGTAAATGTCTAGAGAGTAAAAGTCCAGAGTTATGCATCTTAGGCGTCCTGACATAACACTTGATCAAATCTTTATCAAGTATCATATCCACTTATGTGAATTTAAATCTCTAGGTGTTACAATTAATTCACAGCTTAATTGGACTTCCCACCTAAACAATATCATGAAAATTGTGATTACTACCGTGCATGAATTTTATAATCTCCGACCCTTGTGCCCATCTTATGTTTTGCGAAGGTTATATCTTGCACTTGTAGAATCAATAATAAATAATGTATGGGGTGGAATTTAATATACGCTCGCCCGAAAGTTACACCAACAATTGCGCTTTTTCGTGAACTGATTTGTTACCTCTGAGATATTTATACGTGTTTAAAGTATTGAAAATGTTTTTTGTTCGTAGTAATAGTTATCATAGTCGAATATATCATGCGTATAATACGAGAAACCCAAACAAGTTTGTCGGCCTTCGTTGTAATAATGAGAAGTTTTGAAGATTTTACTTATACATCGCGCCGTATTGGATCTTTTACCAAATCACGTTAAAATGGTCCCATCGGAGCAGAAGCGTGAATTTTTGAGGGAAGTTCGGATTTGGCTGCTTGGCATTGGTGATATCGATCAATATTTTTAGTAATTTCTAGTAATGAAATTAATTATTTATTTTATATCCAAATGACATAACCAGAGAGTCGCGGTTTTATGTTAGTTATAAAAATTCATCCATTGCAGTGCACACAATCCGATGACATTTACAGATCTTAATAGACATCTCCGGAATTACTTGAATGGCCTTCAAATGATCTCTACACTTTCATGTCAAATATTGCAAGTAGGACGATTTTCTTAAAACTGCGACCGTCTTAAGCGACCCTTAATACGGTGGTTATGCAAATTCATTCATTAGAGTAAAAACAATCCGATGGCACTCTATCAAATATCACAAGTGAGATGTTTTCTAAAACCAGTGAAAAATTTTCCAAGGGTCGCACTGATATGGCGGGTACGGGTATTAAAATTAATCCACAATGTTACACTCAATTTGACTGCATTTACAGATATGAATATCTCTTGAACTAATTGATTATGGCCTTCAAACAACCCCTAAACTCATTTCAAATATCGAAAGTGGGGTGGCATTGTAATATCGGTGAAAACTTCGGGAAGGTGGCTTGAATAAAGTGGTTATTAAAATTAATCTATAAAAGTACACACAATCCGATGGCACTCAGAGATCTGAAAAGATTATTATTTGATTTTTGACTTCAACCAACCCATACACTTTCATATCAAATATCGCAAGTGGAGTGTTTTTCTAAAATAGGTGAAAATCTTCCCGAGGCTGACTTTCGTTTGGTAGTTATCAAAATTAAAACATTAGAGTAAACACAATCCAATGGCATTTGCCGATCTAAATAGACATCTCCAAAATTATTTGATTATGGCCTTCAAACAAACCCTTACACTTTCATTTCAAATGATGCAAGTGAGCGATTTCGGAAAATCGGCGACAAATTTCCCGAGGGTCGTTTCAATATTGTGGTTGTCAAAATTCAACCAATAGGATATACACAATCCGATGGCATTCGCCTATCTAAATAGACATCTCTAGAATTATTTGATTATGGCCTTCAAACAACTTCCACACTTTCATATCAAATATCGCAAGTGGAACGTATGTGAAGTTAGCCCGAAAACCTCTCAGCATCCCGGTAAAAAATAATTATAAGAAGATATGTACAAACCACTTATTTTTTGAGCTGGAATATTTTAAATACACAAAAATTATTGATATCTTACTATCAGGTTTAGTATCTTGCTGTGTACCAAATATAATACAACAATATGACTTATTCCGCCCAAATGCCTTGATACTAAAAACGTGCACATGTTTACCACAGAACCTCAGCTCACAGGGATTGATAGATATAACGGTATATGGGGAATACTAGATAGGACCTTTAGCTATGTAAAACAACAACCCCTATATCAACGCGATGGAGAGAAGGGTGTTTTATGGAGCTACATCTACACACATGCCTTGATACTAAAAATGTGCACATGTTTATCAATAGAATGGTATATACCGATGTGAACTATTTAGCATTTATCAAAAGTGTAGCTACACAAATTTACAAATAACAAAAGTGTAGTTACACAATAAAATAAAAAGTATAGCTAAACACACAAAAAATATGGAAGGGTGGATTTTTCAAATGTTCTCATTTAAAAACCGTTTTTTACAAGAAAATAAAAAACTACCTTCGGGGAATTTTTTATTAAATTTACAAGAAAATAAAGTTATGAAAAGTTTACGTACAGTCTTGAAGATGTTTGGTGGCCATTAACACATAATTCTAGAGATGGCTACACAAATCAAGTTAGACTGCCATTACAAGTAAAGGCAATTGCCTGCGTTCATCAGTTAAAAACCCATCTGAACGGCTTCAGTAGAGACGCCTTTTGGGTCGCTTACCTGTAAGCTTCAGATATTTGTACATTTATATGTTCGAAATTTATTCGGAAAATTTATCAAATTTAAATAAGGATTAAAGTTAAAAATGTTCTATCTCATTTGTTAGTCAACTTCTTCAAAGTACAATTCTGTATTTGAAAATGTCTTACTTCACTTCTAGTATTCATTAATTTTGCGTATTTATTGACTCAACCAACGAACGCTAACTCCCCGAGGGTCGCATCGATATACCGCATGTCATTAAAAATTTCCAAAAGCATCCTCAAAATGTCGGTATAACCAGATTTGCATAGACATCTATAGAATTATGAAATTATGGCCACCAAACATCTACAAGACTGCACGTACACTTTTCATAATTTTATTTTCTTGTAAATTGCTAAAAATTCCATGAGGGTCGCATCGATATACCGCATATAATAACAAATTCTTAAAAATATCCCCAAAATGCTGATATAACCTGATTTGTGTAGACATCCCTAGAACTATGTTAATGGCCACAAAACATCTACTAGACTGTACGTACACTTTTCATAATTTTATTTTCTTGTTAATTCGATAAAAAATTCCCCGAGGGTCGCATCGATATACGGCATATAATTAAAAATTATGAAAAGTATCCCTAAAATGCCGGTATAACCAGATTTGCCTAGACATCTCTAGAATTATGTGTTAATTATGGCCAATAAACATCTACAAGACTGTACGTACACTTTTCATAACTTTATTTTCTTGTAAATTTGATAAAAAAAATTATCCAAGGTGGCACCGACATACCGCACATCATTAAAAATTCTCAAAAGTATTCCCAAAATGTCGGTATAACCAGATTTGCGCAGAAATTTCTAGAATTATGTGTTAATGTCCATCAAACATCTTCAAGACTGTACGTACACTTTTCATAACTTTTTTTTCTTATAAATTCGATAAACAAATTCCCCGAGGGTTGCATCGATATACCGCATTACATCAAAAATTCTCAAAAGGATCCTCAAAATATCAATATAATCAGATTGGTGTAGACATCTCTAGAATTATGTGTTAATGGCCATCAAACATCTAAAAGACTGTACGTACACTTTTCATAACTTTATTTCTTGTAAATTCGATAAAAAATTCCCCGAGGGTCGTTTCGATATACCGCATGTCATTAAAAATCCTCAAAAGCATCCCCAAAATAACCAGATTTGCGGTATAACCAGATTTGAATGGACATCTCTAAATTATGTTTTAATGTTCATCAAACACCTTCAAGACTGTACGTACACTTTTCATAATTTTGTTTTCTTCTAAATTCGATAAAAAATTTCCCGAGGGTCACATCGATATGCGATAAGTTATGCACTTATCAAAATACTCAAAAATATCTTTAGAATGCCGGTTTTAACCAAATTTACGTACACATGTCTAGAATTATGTGTTAATGGCCATCAAACATCTAAAAGACTGTACGTACACTTTTCATAGTTTTATTCTCTTGTAAATTCGATAAAAAATCCCCCGAGGATCGCATCAATACACCACATATCTTTAAAAATTCTCAAAAGTATTCCCAAAATGTCGGTATAACCAGATTTGCGTACACATCCCTTGAATTATGTGTTAATGTTCATCAAACATCTTCAAGACTGTACGTACACTTTTCATAATTTTGTTTTCTTGTAAATTCGATAAAAAATTCTCCGAGGGTCGCATCGGTATACCGCATATCATTAGAAATTCTCGAAAGTATCCCCAAAATGCCGGAATAACCAGATCTGTGTAGACATCCCTAAAATTATGTGTTTATAGCCATCAAACATATACAAGACTGTACGTACACTTTTCATAATTTTATTTTCTTGTAAATTCGATAAAAAATTCCCCAAGTGTCGCTAAAAATTGGTTTTTAATGAGAAAAATGAAAAATCATCCCTGTCATATTTTTCTGTTTTATTTTATTGTGTAACTACACTTTTGTTTGATTGTTAATTTGTGTAGCTACACTTTTGATAAATGTTAAATAGTTCACACCGGTATATACCGTTATATCTATCAATTCCTGTGAGCTGAGATGCATTGGTAAACATGTGTATGTTTTTAGATGGCATTCACAGATCAGACTAGACATTTCAAGAATTAGTTTTTTATGGCCTTCAAACAACCCTTATACTTTCATTTCAAATATCCTAAGTGGAGCGGGTTTTTAATATCGGCGCAAAACTCCCGTAGGGCCGCTTTAATATGGTGGTTTTTAAAATTAATCTATAAGAGTACACGAAATTTGATGGCATTCACAGATCTGGATAGTCATCCCTAGAACTATTTGAATATGGCCTTCAAGCAACCCCTACACTTTCATAACGAATATGAAAATAACTTTAACTTCCTTAAAGTTAAGGAAAGTACATTACCGGTACATTACCGTAGACAGTTCAATATGATCTAATCAAATCTAGTTACACATTCTTTGGGATTGCCAGTTAATGAATGTCAAAATCACCTACACTTTCTATTGTGTAAGAACAGTTCGTAATTAAATCAATATTTTTATCAATATCAAAAGTCGTTTTTGTCATTGCTTCAATAAAATAATAAAAATTAAATAAATTTGGCGCTGGTTGGTCATACATTATTATACTGGCTCGTCTCTATTGTGCGGCATGCTCCATTGCATTCATAATCATATCGTATACGAATTTAGTCAATCATGTTTAAATCCTTCAAATCATTTATGCGCAATCATGACACAAATATAAAAAAACCGCACCCTCATAATGCATAATACAAAATAATATAAGCCATGAGCCCCATTTACTTTGAAAATCATTATAAGCCAATTTCAGTGTAACGCGATATTTGATTACATCGTACAGTGACCATAGAGTGTACTCATTATAATTTTCAAATCCAACATATAATCATATTTCATATATATGCGCTTATACTTGCTGATGATCACAAATGTATATAATTATGTCAGTGGATCAATATATAAATTGTATAGTGAAAATGCATTTGACAACAACAACAACAACAACAACAACAAATTACAAGAAATTTCGATTTTTATATGTTACCCACCTATAAGCAGCTCCTATATATAGTACTCGTTACCTGTATTCAACATAAAAAATTACTTCGTTTATATAAAAAGATGTGTTTGCAAATTTATTTGTACAATATTTTCATGTAAAACGTTTCAAAAGTCAAAATTTTATATAATTTTCACGTAGATCGCGTAAAATGTGCATTTTAATTAATTTATCGAATTTATTAATTTTATCAATTTTTGTAAGGCATAAATTTGGGTTGATACTCCAAAAAAAATACCCGATTTATTTTATAATGGCCGTTCCATTATTCATTCCAGATACATTTGATTGCATCGCACCCGGTTGAAACGAGACAAAATGGCGAGCAGGCCATTAACCAGCGGATGGATGGGCTGAATCCAAATAAATCACATAACATCAATACGAATTATGAACGTGCGGATTACTATGATCGAATTGATCGTAACGTGGATATGATCGATTCGTTTGAATTTATCGAACGGAAAATAAATCGACGTAATAAGAAACGAGAAATGGAAAGGCATGTAACGAATCAGCCGGCGGCTATTTTTGAATTAATTTTGGGAATTTTAGATACATTTCGGGTGAATAATAAGAAGATCGGGAAAGTGTGAAGTAATCGTCTAAGAACTGGCCACCGGAATTGGTTTGGTCACGACGGTATGGTGATTTATTATTATTTTAAGGATGTTTTTGTATCACTATATAGAGAAAAATAAATTTAATTAAATATAAAAAAAAATTGAATTAATCGATTTCGTGTTTAATTTTAATGAGAAGTCATGGCATGGCCTTAACGAAAATGCAAAACTGGTAGGTATTGTGTCGATATAAGATCTCGTTAATAAATTCGACACCACATTAATTTTTAATTTTCAATACACGGCCTAAAGGACGAAAGTATTTGTATAATGTAAAAGTTAGTCGAAAGTTTCCAGCCGAAAAAGTAGTGCTGATAGTGTCTTTGCTGTACCGCAGGCGAATAAATATTTTCTGCCCTATCACCTCCAAATAATCAGACTATAGCACAAAAATCTGTCAGATTGGTCCTAATCCTATATTCGAATTTTCGATAAACTATATAATTTTCGATAAACTATGTAAAGGATTTCCCAATAAGGACTTGACAACTTTTGTTTCTTGGAGATATCTCGAAAATTTTATTATTGGCTTGAAGTACAATCAAATCATTTATGTATGGAATTCGGCATCGTTCATGTATCCAACACGCGGCCACGTTAGCAGGTGTCGATTCGTTGAACCCAATTTTCGATGACTCGGTGACACAACTGGACGGAAACTTCTGCTTTTTCTCGTTCACTATTGGCGCTGAGCTCCTCTAACGATAATTTCTGGATATAACACGTTCATCGAATTTAGTCGAGTTTAGTGGCATGTCACACCGTTTTGTTGAAACCACATATTATTAATGTCTAGCATGCTTCTGTAGCGATTTCAATTGACTGTAATGTGACGTAACGGTCATTTTCATCAACGAAAAAATGGTCCAATGACACAACCAGCCTCAAAACCACACCATACAGTTATTGTTTGTAGATGAAGTGGTGTTTCTTGAAGCACCTGAGGGTTTTCACCAAAATCAAAATTCCAAAATAAATACCATTTTATACGCATGAAATGGAACTTACTCTGAATTTTTGTATAGGAATTTTGTTTTTTTGAATATTTGTTTTTGGAATTTTGTTGTTTAGAATTTTGATTTTGAAATTCTGGATTCCATCATGCTGAATGTACCTAGGCAATTTATGATCAAATTATGGTAAAATCTGCTATGCAAAACTAGAATGGAATTTTAATGTAAATTTTGGATGATGCTCTAGAATTCGATACTTCCGAATCGAATTTGGCCAATTCTTAGCCAATTTATGTCAAATTTTTTATTCAGAAGTGAATTTGGATTCTGAAATGAACTTTGGATAAAGTTCTAAAACACGACTATGCTTAATAGAGCTAGAGGCAATGGCTTTCATTACTATATTACTTGGACAGTAAAATTTCATTTGCAAAGTAGGATTACAAATCTAACATCAATTTTGAATGAAGCTCTGAATTTTGGCCGTTTTTAAGCTAATTAATGACTTCAATATCTAATCATATTTCGTTAAAAATATCCGTTCTATCGATAAACCATATGGATTAAACCACAAACTCTATAACCAAAATTTCGAGTTAATCCATAAGATATCGGGTGAGTATTCAAAACCGGTAGTATAATTTTAAATAAATCGGGAAACGGTCTAAATTTTTTAAGCATGGCTAGAGCCATTTTATTGAAAAATGAAATTTCACAAAAGAAATTTTGGTCGAAATAAATGGACTACAAATTAATATCAATTTTAATTTAATAATTTTTGACAATTTTCAAATTTGAAAGAGTTTGTAGAGCAACTCTTTCAAATTTGAAAATTATCGGTTGAGAAATGGCCTATTTTCATTCCTATAGCTGAGTGCTTTACAAACCAAATTTGATTTTACTTTGTAGTTCCATTTATTTCGACCAACATGTTTTCAAACGTTCATGTTAGAATTCTAATTTACCTTAATTTGGATCCATCAACTATTTTATGCATTTTCTACATTGTACTGTCTTTAAACAAATTATTAAAATCGTACTTTCTATAATCATAATCGAGATTTTGAAGGATTCTGGGATTTTGAAATTCACGCTTTTGAAAAGCGCGATTTGATTTTTGAATTTTAAAGAGCGCAGGTCAGAAACCCAAACCCAGTACAAACGTCTTGATAAAATTATCACGATTATCACGATTGATGCAAAGTGATATCGCTCGATTTTAATAAAATGCACAATCAATGGGCTTAAACAAATTTTAGCAGATAGTGGTCCTATGAAAATTTCATACAGGATCGCGTACAGGTGATCGTCATCGAAAGTAAATTACTGTTTGACGTTGCTCATATACTATTATTACCAAAACATTTGGAGGATTGAACAAATAAGAAAATGTTAAAGTTTTAAACAGATTTCTAAGCTGACATTACCTAATAGTAACATCTATGGCAAAAATTGCAATTTGTTCTTTAATAAATTAAGAAAGACCATAAAACTATAAGGTGGCAACTTAAAACTGATAAAATAATTTGAACAGCTATTAAAAACAATTGTTTACATTTTCTACGAATTGTCTATATTCTCTACTAATTATCGATAATGTTTACACAAAAAAACTTGTATGCACTGTTTCCCACACCAGCATGTAGATATTTTTGAAATCCGCGTAAACACTGCGTAAAAAACACTGACCACAATACGCTCCAATTTTCTAGCAGATTTACTCCAAAATTAACTTGAGTTTACCTAGGAGATAAGCAAGAGGGTAACTCGAAACTTCCAGTACATTTTATTAATTTTTATTTAAATTTCAGATTGTCGATGAACACATTAACCCCCATTTTCCTTTCAGATTTGCTTTAAGCTCCACCTAAGTTTACCTAGGTGCGGCGATGCTCTCATATGATACCAACGGGCAATTGTGGAAGGTATAGATCGATATGTAATTATTGGAACGGAGGAGATGTGCGTGCAAGTGGTGCCGATTATGGAGGAGATGCATGAGGTTAAGATGAAATAGACCATGGATGATGACTGCTAGTAGGCCCGATTCTAGTAGTGTTCTGGAAATGTTGTAATTTTTAAATTGAACAAAAAATGAAAAACACTGAATATCTGAACTTAATACATATATGTATTTGTATTTTAATAAGAAAAAATAAACAAAAACAAAATAAATAAAAATTCAGTTTATAAGAAATAAAAAATAACAAAACAAATTAAAAGTGAATATTTCTAGCTTTTAATTCTCCAAAATCCTTAACCAAATCCTCCATGTCTGATTGATCAGCAATTTCTTTTTCTATAGAAATCGTTGCTGGACCAACTAAACGATCTTGACACATTTGTGATCTCAGATATGATTTTATTAGTTTCAGCGTTGAAAAACTTTTTTCAGCATTAACAATTGTGACTGGTACTGTTAGCGGTATGCGAAGTGCTATCGGCAGATTGGGGACTACTTCAACAAACTCAGAAGTGTAAATAAATTTTAACACATTTTTTGGATCGCTTTTCGAAGTATCAAGTCGTCTTCCTATAGCTTTAATTTCATCCAAAAGTTTGACCCCATTGATGTCTGATTGGCCATCGGATGTAAGCGCTAACTGCATTTCTTACTCCCATATTGTATAGAAACCCAAATAACTCGCTATATTCCGATAATTGGGTAAATCTGGCATTTGTTGCTTGAATTGCAACGTCCAATATCCAATTTAAAAAAAACGTACTCTGAAGTTTAGTTGTGGTGCTACTATCAGTTCATCACGACCTTCGAATAAAAATTGTCTACTCTTTCGACGAACGCGTACGGGTTCTTCCGCACAAACTCCTTCAAAAATTTCCAGTTCAATCAGAACGGTAATTGCATAGAAAAGATTTGGTAGGGTTTAAATGCTCTAAAGCGAACTTTGAACTTTGAAATATTTCTGGCTATTCCCTTCTACGTGACTTTTTGCTTGTGGTGGAGTTGTTAAAGTATTGTCTTCAGCTATTTCAAGTAGGGCATCGTAAACTCCACTAATTTGAAATCGAAGTTAGTTCACGAATTCTGGCTTGAACACCATTATATTTTCCGCGCATGTTGGCTCCATTATCGTACCCTTGTCCTCTCATATCATCAATATTTACGCATAATTCCTGCAACTTATCTATTACAATTTTTGTCATATTTGCTCCAGTTGTGTCATGTAATTCAAGAAAAGTTACGAAGTGTTCCGAAACTATGACTTCAGCTGCCTTTTCTGAAAATGATTCAATTGCAATGACAAACACATAAAGAACTGTCATCAGCTCTTTGTGGCTGTGAAGATATCCCATGTGAAGATATCCCAGGATTTTTTTTTATTATTATTTACACGCAACTATTCTATTCCATCACAGTTTTTTTATTTAATACCTCTATAAGACGATTTAAATTATAAACACAACAACAAAATATCTCATCCCAGTTTTTTTTTCTCAGTCACTTATAATGAGCGCCCCAGCGCATGCCGTATGTTAGGATTTGCACAATCTTCCAGCTTCGATATGGCCTCATATAAAACCTCTCTAGGTCGAAAATAGTGATTAATGTTTTGAGATGGTACGTAATTAAGTAATCGCTGACCAAGTGGCCAGCACCAGCCGTATGTTCAAATTTGAGGGAATGGCCAAGTTCCAAAACCTCAGGTGAACTTAAATAGAAATTGATATCTCATAAGAACTTCCTAGGCCAGAAATGGTTCTTTATGATTCGAGTTGGTAATAAATGATAAGAGAAAACTATGGCAAGCTTCCCAGTGGCAGCTCTATGTTAGGATTGGAACAATATTCCAGATTCGATGTGGCCCCATATAAATTTAAAAAAAGTCGTCTATAACTTCCAAAACCTCCCTAGGTCAGAAATAGTGATTACTGTTTTGAGATTGTACGTAGTTAAGTAATTGCGGACCAAGTGGCCAGCACTAGCCGTATGTTCAAATTTGAGGAAATGGCCAAGTTCAAAATCTCAGGTGAAGTTAAATAAAAATTTATATCTCTTAAGAACTTCCTAGGCCGAAAATGGTTCTTTATGGTTTGAGTTGGTAATGAGATAGAAAAACTATGGTGAGCTTTCCAGTGCCAGCCGTATGTTAGGATTGGCACAACCTTCAAGCTTCGATATGACCCTATATAAATTTAAATGAAAATCGTCTATAACTTCCAAAACCTCCCTGGGCCGGAAATAGCGATTAATGGTTTGAAATGGTACGTAGCTAAGTAATCGCTAACCAAGTGGCTAGCACCTGCCTTATGTTCAAATTTGAGGAAATGGCCAAGTTCCAAAATTTCAGGTTAAGTAAAATAAAAATTAATATTTCTTAAGAACTTCCTAGGCCTGAAATGTGGCAATATGGTGAGCTTCCCAGTGCCAACTGTATGTTAGGATTGGAACAATCTTCCAGCTTCTATATGGCCCCATATAAATTTAAATGAAAATCGTCTATAACTTCCAAAACCTTCTTGGGGCGGAAACAGCAATTAACGTTTTGAGATGGTACGTAATTAAGTAATCGCTGACCAAGTGGGCAGTACCAGCCGTATGTTCAAATTTGAGGAAATGGCCAAGTTCCAAAATCTTAGGCTAAATTAAATAAAAATGTGTATACGTGTGAAATACGTCCCTAAAACATCCCAAATTTGTTGCATGCAAATCTCAAATTTGTTGCACAGAGTACTGTTTGTCCCTTACCACCATTTCATAAGCATTCCGGAAAACCTGCCCACATGTCAATCTTTTTAAATTTGTTGAGCAAATTTGTTAATTAGGATTTGTTGCATACTCCTATTGATTTTGAAACGTTTATTGATGCAACAAATTTGGGTTTTTTGAGACATATTTCACTTAGGTAAATTTGCCTGCTTTCTTATGTTTTGTAGGTTTTTTGTTGGTAATGATAAGAGCAAACTTTTTTGAAATCATTGCAAGCCTTATTTCGATCCGTAATGAAATTGAACACAACTATGATTGCTAGACAGAATGCAGATTTCAGGGATCTCAGATAGTTCTACTTAAATCGGATCTATAGCCGTCCGTTTTCGACGTAGCCACTTTTTAAAGAAGAACGTGATAAGAAAACTGCGATAGAGTTAGGAGTTTTTCGATACCAGAAAAGATTGCAAATATTAAAAAGAAAACAAATAATGGTGAGCGGTACAGTGCCACCCGTAGGTAAGTGTGCACACAATTTATCCGTTTCGATATCGCCCCATACTATGTATCGATCAAAAGTCAGCGGTGCATTTTTCTAACTGTTTATGTATTTAAATTTGTTAATAGTTCCGATAAAGAATCATAATAGTAAGCCAAACCAAGTAGTTCCACACATGATTCAAAGCAAAACTTATATGCCATTGGAGAACTTAATCTGCGATTTTGGAACTTGTCCATTTACTAAAGTTTGAACATACGGCTGGTGCTGGCCACTTGGTCAGCAATTACTTAATTACGTACAATCTCAAAACATTAATCGATATTTCCAGCCTAGGAAGGTTTTGGAAGTTATAGATGAATTTTATTTAAATTTATATGGGGTCATATCGAAGCTGGAAGATTCTGCCAATCCTAACATATGGCTGGCACTGGGGAGTTCACCATAGTTGACCCTTATCATTACTAACTGGAAATATAAAGAACCATTTTCGGCCTATAAAGTTCTTAAGAGATATAAAAAAATTTTAACTTAACCTGAAGTTTTGGAACTGGGCCATTTCCTCAAATTTGAACATACGGCTGGTGCTGGCCACTTGGTCAGCGATTACTTAATTACGTACCATCTCAAAACAATAATCGATATTTCCGGCCAGGGAGGTTTTGAAAGTTATAAACGATTTTCATATAAATTCTTATGGGGCCATATCGAAGCTGGAAGATTGTGCAATTCCTAACATACGGCTGGCATTAGGGCGCTCATTATAAGTTACTCTTAATATTCTAAACATATAATATGGCGTATTATTATTTCGAACTTAAAATATACAGAAATACTATTGCCAAAACACAATACATTATTTCCAAGTATGTATATGGTTTACATGAACAACAAATAAACGGCAAAAACTGGGATGGGATATTTTGTTGTTGTGTTTATAATTTAAATCGTCTTATAGAGGTATAAAATGAAAAAACTGGTATGGAATAGAAAAGTTGCGTGTAAATAATAATAAAAAAAAATCTGGGATAACTTCACATGCTTCTTATATCGGGGGTACAATCTAAAATAATTGAGTAGTACTTTGCTGGTTTTAGTTTTGTTAAGACATGATCTTTGATCTTTTTTGGCAAGCAATTGAACGAATTCATTTTGAATTGTTTTTCCAAGATAGGTGGTGTGAATTTCATTTGTTGTTATTCGTCGAATATGGTTACGATCATAGTTTCCTAATAATTCAATAAATTTTAAAAAAAAATCCGTTATTTAACTCGAAAAGTTTTCACAGGTTTTTCTAAATGCTAGGTTTTGTCCAGCAAGGGTCCTAATTAATGTTATTATTATTTTTATGGTTAATGTCATCGATGGTAGTACCTGATTTAAGTCTCACCTCCAGCTCTCTAAAAATTAAATATGCAGTAGTGTGGGCACTTGATGTTTCACCTCGTTCGATAATAACAGAAAGGTTTTTTCCAATCTCGGCATCCGTCGTTCGATGACAAGGAGAACTTATTCGGACTGAATATTTTACAGCATAAGCAAAATACAGTGTCTTTTATACTGGAATATAACGGGTGATTTTTTAAGAGCTTGAGAACTTTTTTTTAAAAAAAAACGCATAAAATTTGCAAAATCTCATCGGTTCTTTATTTGAAACGTTAGATTGGTCCATGACATTTACTTTTTGAAGATTATTTCATTTAAATGTTGACCGCGGCTGCGTCTTAGGTGGTCCATTCGGAAAGTCCAATTTTGGGCAACTTTTTCGAGCATTTCGGCCGGAATAGCCCGAATTTCTTCGGAAATGTTGTCTTCCAAAACTGGAATAGTTGCTGGCTTATTTCTGTAGACTTTAGACTTGACGTAGCCCCACAAAAAATAGTCTAAAGACGTCAAATCGCATGATCTTGGTGGCCAACTTACCGGGCCATTTCTTGAGATGAATTGTTCTCCGAAGTTTTCCCTCAAAATGGCCATAGAATCGCGAGCTGTGTGGCATGTAGCGCCATCTTGTTGAAACCACATGTCAACTAAGTTCAGTTCTTCCATTTTTGGCAACAAAAAGTTTGTTAGCATCGAACGATAGCGATCGCCATTCACCGTAACGTTGCGTCCAACAGCATCTTTGAAAAAATACGGTCCAATGATTCCACCAGCGTACAAACCACACCAAACAGTGCATTTTTCGGGATGCATGGGCAGTTCTTGAACGGCTTCTGGTTGCTCTTCACTCCAAATGCGGCAATTTTGCTTAGCCATTCAACCAGAAATGAGCCTCATCGCTGAACAAAATTTGTCGATAAAAAAGCGGATTTTCTGCCAACTTTTCTAGGGCCCATTCACTGAAAATTCGACGTTGTGGCAGATCGTTCGGCTTCAGTTCTTGCAGGAGCTGTATTTTATACGGTTTTACACCAAGATCTTTGCGTAAAATCTTCCATGTCGTCGAATAACACAAACCCAATTGCTGCGAACGGCGACGAATCGACATTTCACGGTCTTCAGCAACACTCTCAGAAACAGACGCAATATTCTCTTCTGTACGCACTGTACGCATTCGTGTGGTTGGTTTAATGTCCAATAAAGTAAACTGAGTGCGAAACTTGGTCACAATCGCATTAATTGTTTGCTCACTTGGTCGATTATGTAGACCATAAATCGGACGTAAATCGCGAAACACTTTTCGAACCGAACACTGATTTTTGTAATATAATTCAATTATTTGCAAGCGTTGCTCGTTAGTAAGTCTATTCATTATGAAATGTCAAAGCATACTGAGCATCTTTCTCTTTGACACCTTGTCTGAAATCCCGCGTGATCTGTCAAATACTAATGCATGAAAATCCTAACCACAAAAAAATCACCCGTTACATGCCAAGTGCGTTTAATTTTATCACCGTTAGACACTCGGCGATAAAAATGAAAGCAGGAAAATTTTCTACCTCCTTCATCCTCTGGAAATGATACCGGAATTTGATACCGACCATACTTTACTAGCAGTGATTTCAATTTACTGTCGATTATACGCCAGTTTGCCGGATCATTAAAATCAAGAGGCAAATTTTTATTGTTTTTGGAGTCTTGGTCACTTTGATCTTCATTATTTTCCTTTTGTCCTATATCATGGACGTTCTGTGCAACAACTTTATTTAAATTGGAAATAACTTCTACTTCATCTAAATTTCCTGGTTCTTTAGCAATAATTTCGTAGTCAGAATCTGAATCGCTATCTTCAATAACATTCTCCGCACACTCTATTTTTTCGCCACCTTCTGTACTGCTTGACGTACTTCTCAAAAACTGCAACAATGCATTCTTCTGTTTCGCAGAATTTGACTCACGTTGAAGCCTAATTTTTTTGTATACTGTTTTCCGGGCAAACGTTGTCTTTTATTCCGGTCCATTATATTGTATCGGTTTAATTTAAACTTAAACAAAAAATAAATCATTTCATTTATGATGTATTTGAGTGAAACTTAAAGTTGTTATTAATATTTCTGTTAGAACAAGTTGTCATGTGTAAATGTTCATATTTAAATATGAAAATTGTAATGAAGAAGAAAACATAAAATACCACTACAATAAAAGGCCATTCTTGTTATAATTTTCTTGCTTTATGTAAATCCAAAAAGAAATGAGATTTCCTTACAAAACGAAAAAAACTACATGGCAACAAACAAAAAATAGAAAATGCCGCAAATTAGAAAATCCTTCGCTCGAAAAGTGCCAAAAGTGCCACTGTCGTACGTCGCCGTAGTCTACGCTTACAACCGGGCCTGACTGCGAGGTTGAATTTCGTCACGGAGCGAAAATAGACGAAAAGTTCAATTGGTTGGCGCTATTCGGTTTAAACTGGAGAGGCGGAAGTTTGGATTATATTCGTATGCGACGGGTAATGTACTCGTCTATTAATTTGGGTGGCATTAATTCCGCACGGATTAGTCACTTGGGCTGGTTGGTTCAGCGATTGGTTTACTATCATTTTTGTGAGATTAGTGACATCTAGGTTTAAGTAGTAGCATTAGATGTAGTTTTACAGCAGTTTAATAGTTCTGCGCACCTTGTAACAGATTGAATGCGGTTTCGGGCAATCTTGTAAATGTAAATACAGTCTTAAGTTCGTCTTTGGTGAGTCTTGATTAAGACGCGGTATTAGCTATTTTTAAAGCGAAAACGAGTAGACGGAAACTATAAGTGGCGTTAAAGTGAAACTAATGATGTAATTAAATAAATTGTATTGTAAATGGGGTGTTTTAGTGACTAGTGGATTGGGAAAATTATTGTGAGAATATTCTAGAGGTGGTGTAAGTAAAACAGTAGCGATGACCAAAATTAATTTTGATGAGAAAAAAAATCAAACAACTCAACTCAATTCTCAATAGACGATTGAGTTGAGTGGTCATTCCATTCACTTTTTCATCGAAGTCAAACACTAATGTATTGAAAAGTGAATGAAAGTCGATACAAACTCAGGCATCCATCGAAAATTGAGTTGTTTTTGGATTTTTTCTCTCAGTCTGGAAATGAATTGGAGTCAGTTTGAATTCAAAAGAATCCAATGTATTTTATTCGAGTGGAATTAAATCGAATACAGACGCAAATCAATACAATGCATTGGGCTAAACAATATTTTAGCAATTTTTTAACAGCGGTTATGGTTTACCAGAAAAACGCAGAAATTTCAGATTTATTCCGCACACTTCCAACGGTTGACTTTGCGATTTGTTAATCGTTATAACGAACGCCAAACGAACGTGGAACTGAATACACTTGAATCAGAGGAATTCTCGGAATTAGAACATCCTCTCTTTTGAATGTTGATGATCGTCACTTGAATCACGTTGTTCGTCAGTTTCTTCACAGCCAATCGCGTTCCGTTACACAACCTCGGATGGTTTAGATTGCGCAGCATGAATATGACAAATCTGACCTTCAGCAACAAGTTATGTGGTGGTATTCCCGACAAATCAAGCACATTCAAAAGCTCGGTCGGATAGTTGGTTACCTCGTCTTGATTGGTCACATAGTCAACGGATTTGTAACAAAACATTTCCCCAGCGATTTGGTTTTGAATCAAGTAATTAAGACTGTCTACATCCTTGTTCTGCGCTGCAAAAATCTCTCGTTTGCTGACCCAATCATGATTCATGAAATACTTTCGTGATAAGCTGTTCCTTCGACGTCGTGAATATGCACAAATATGAGATCTCGATCGAATTGTGACCAAAAGTAATGAAATCAAAAGGGCTTCCCCTGTTCCATCGGGAGCTTCGAGCAAGAATATTTTGCCGTTCCCTTCGTCAACTGCCTTCATCGTGTCGTACACGTTCATTACCTGTGGCATGCCCAATTTCGACAAATAGCTGCCGTACATAAGCACGCATATGTCTTCGATAATGATCAAAGCTTCATTGCGTATTTCATCGTTCATCTCAATCTCATAACTCGATGTTGAAGTACGCACTCTATACAAAACTGGTCCGTGTATTTGTTTCACAATTCTAATGCGTTCGATGGATGATACGTCGCTATGAAGATCACAAACAATGTACGAATTTGATTTGCTGGCGCAGAAACAGTGGCGTCAGTAAGTGTTGAGTCCCAATGTGAATCGTTTTTCAGCAAATTCAACCGTTGTCAAGCCTCTCGATAAATGGCGCACAACACACCAGCGTAAGAAGCGATTCAAATGAAGTTGGACCACGAACATGGAAGAAAAGTAAACGAAGATACAAACATTCGTCTTGTCGTCGTATTGACTTTCGTCGTTGAAACTTCTTCGTCTACTAGTCTCCAAGTATAATAGTGTAGGTAGCATTTCCCGGTAAAGCAATGTCCGTGCAAACGGATCGCTTTTGCAAATTGCGAAGAAATTCGTGAGTGTTGTAGCTGGTTGTCGTTCTGCTTGTTATGGTGCATTAGCTTCCGTGAAATAGATACATTGTCCATTCCCCAAGTGCACCGACAAATGTTGAACAATGGGATCACATTCATTTATTGCAAATGAGAAAATACGCCAAATCGCCTCATTGCAACTGACATAACGGCCCATTTGGAATCTTGACATTTCATCATTTGCATCTGGAGCAGCAATGCCGATCACTGCCAGGTTTCTACCTTTGTTCACGTATTTGCTGTTGTTGTTGTCGATAGAAGCTTGCAATACGGGACGATCCAGCGATTATGCTGGACTTGTTGTGTGTGCCAGCAACGGACGCGGATGTGATGATTGAATAGATTTAACCACAGCAGAATGTGTGCATGTGGTAATCCACGCTTCTGTCACTCTTCTGAGTTCATCCAACAACGTGGCTGTTCGAAAACAGCTGTTTAACGGTGAAGGCCATAAGCGTCCTGAGTTTTTGTGTAAACACACGTGCGGTGATGTTGTGGCGGTCGCTGAAAGTTTGTCCTGGTAGAGTAGCCGCACATATCTCATAGCGTTCTAGGCATATTCATGTATGTGCCGTAGGCTGCCAACATATTTCGCTGAGAGAATGGCCAAATGACCGACAAATAAGGTTGGTTGAAGCGGATGAAATTTAAACGTTCCGTTTCGACCTTGGCATATACATATCGACGAAATACTGTTGAAACAATCGACGATATCTCAAAAGACGTCTTAATCATTTCTTCACCAGCAAAATGATTATGTTATTTGTATAGCAATGCAAGTACAATCGACAGCTCAATAACCAACCGGTAAGCGGATTGACCATCTTTATCTGGAAGTGGTAACTATCCTCCCCATGACAAAACATCAATGGATACTGTTGTTTCGTATGCGCGCTGCACTCGTCCGTCATCGCGCCGCTTGGTCACAATATCACGCGATTCCACATTTTCGAAAACAATCACAACTGCAACTTCGTCGATAGCCTCCAGTTAGTATTTTGTCTGCCCAGATGATTATTTTGTGAAAATTGGAAATCATTGTTGTTCTCAAGGCAATTTCAAATGAACGAACCAGCGCATTGTGTTCATGCAAAAGACGATCATTGAAGATCGCAAGACAATAACTTAATTCAATTTTGGAATTTCCGACGTAATAAATTTGAAAGAACTTGGATTCATGACTCGCTGGTGTAATCAACGCTCCACTTCGGTGATAAATTTGTTCTTGAATCTATAAAATAGAGGGCAATTTGTAGGCGATTGTAGAGTCATAAATGAAAGCAGCGCGCAGCGCGATTCAAGTCGACGTTCACCGCACTTCATCGTGGAGTTACGTGCAGCATGAACTTCTCCGATATGAGCACCTCTCTGGCTATTTAATTTTTTGCGTTGCTCTAGCGTTCTCGTCCTATACGGTTCGACCATATGACAGCTGGTATTTTAATCAAAAATTACAATGACTACAACTACTGGCAAAAATGATCGAAATCGTATAAAAATCACACCGAACAAATTGAATTATACTAAATTTCCAATTTAATAGCAGGAAGAATAACAATAGCAGGAAAAATAGCACGTACGCACAGTCGAGAATGACAATGGGCGCTTTCAGGTCATTGATTAGTGGAATCATCGCCAATTTGATTTGAAAATATTATATTAGCTAAATATTTTCATAACGCTGGCTTCGATTTTACTCGACATGTTCCCAACTGTTGGGTGCCCTCTGCGAAAAGGGCACCTGTCATATTGTACAATGCCTAAGTCAAAATATAACGCCATCTACTGGGTTATGGCATTAATGATCACACCTCCGCGCCATCTCTTATTTATCTCATTAACTTTGTGTTTTTATCAATTGATTTCACGATTTTCTGAGATTTTTCAAGCTTTGCATCAACTTTTCACGTTTTACAGCAAAACATGGAAAACATTTTAAATTTCATTTTTCCAAATTTTCATTTTTCATTCTAATTTTAAAAAGTTTTCCACTCCGATTTTCCAATTTTTCTCTTGTAAAAGGCCATCTGAATCGGGTACGCTCGAAATACCGTACAAAAACGTCACTTTTCATTTTTCCGAATTTTCCGACTTTTTCGGAGGATTTTCTCAAAATTCTCTTCTTTGATCATCTCCTGGCAATTGCGAACACAACAAAAAAGAAAAAAAGAGTCAAATCGGTTACGCCGTTCTCGATGGTTGATGCAAGAAGAATTTCTTTCTATTTAATTTTTATACAATTTTGACATAAATTGCCAAAATTCTTCACAGCTTGGCTATATAAATGAATGATCATTAATGGACGAAATACAATTTTCATTGGTGGTGTTAAGTGTATTTCCATACATAATTCCTATACAAAATGCAATTTTCGCTTTTTCGTTTTTTTTTTTGAATTTTCGGTTTTTCTTTGGGTTTTTGCAAATTTTCTTCGATTTTCCCATTTTTGTCGAGTTTCCGGATTTTCCGTTGCGTTTTTCCGAATTTTCTTTTTTTCTAAGCCGCCACTGTATTGAGACGAGCGAAGCAAAAAAGCATGCAGCCTCTGGTGGGATTGGAATCCAGTACCTCTCGGCCCAAGCACCGAAGCATTAACTACTGCACCAACTGTCTCAAAAAAAAATTACATACAAAATTCATATAAATGAGTTTTTTTTAATATCCGGTCAGATAACACTAATCTGTGGAATATATTTAAACTGTTTCTTTTTTCTTTTATTAATTACAACTGAGGCTGTGCTCATCTCGCAATTTAACTTTCAAATTTTTACAAATTTTACATTTTACGACAGGGTTATCTATCATATGGCGAATAGAGGGGTTACCGTATAAGGCTCCAGGACCTTATTTTGTGTTTGGCGGCATGCTTTTTTATCCCTTCTTTGGTGTAATCCATCTGTAAGTCCCTGTGAAGATCTTCATGTCTTGTGTCTTTGCTTAGTACATCCCCATAGTTGAATACCATAGGTCCATATTGGTCCATATCCATATGCTCTCCCCATTTGTGCTTGACATCAAGAGTCATGCCAAGAAATTTAGCTTTGTTTGCATATGGAACCGGTCGTGAGTTAATTTCTGTCGGTAGATGGGAAGCCTTTTGATATGTAAAGTTAATATGAGTGGATTTCGTCTCATTATACTTGATTCTCCAGTGCTTAGTCCAGTTACAAACCGCATTGGTGATCTTTTGAAGTTTGCTCGTTGCATCAGCCATATTACTTCCAGTTCCAATCGCCATAATTGCTGTGTCACCTGCAAAGTTGTCTATGGTTCCATCATTTGTTGTTGAAATATCCCAGGTATACAGGATTGGTCCTAACACACGCCCCTGTGGCATAAATTGGATAAATAAGATCTTAGTATGGCATAGAATTGTCTCGGCAGACCTCTATGCAGCTTGAATTCCCGCCCACTATGCCAGACTTTATCGAATGGTTGGCCGTCGTCCAGAAATATGCTGGAGCATATACTTTTTTACGTTCTAACCTTCTTTCAATAATGTTTGTGATTCTATACACCTTTTCAATTGTGGAATGCTTTTCTCTGAATCCAAATTCATGTGGAGGAATTAGCTGCCGATTCTCAATTATTGGTTTAAGTCTTTTTAGTAATAATTTTAAAAGAGGGTTGACATATTTGGCAGCAATGAAATTGGCCTGTATGATTTTTTATCGTTAGGTGGTTTATCAGGTTTTGCTATCATGATTACTTCTGCTACTTTCCATTGTCACGGAACATATTTTAACAGAAAGCTTGAATTGATTATATGTAATAGCTTACAAAATCCTTTATCTGGTAGATCCTTGGCAAGCTGGATCTTTTTTAACATTCATGTTGCTTTTTTCTTCTTCTTTTAATTCTTTGAGAGTTACTGGGCGTATATCAAAATCATCTGTCTTGGTGGTGGTTGGAAGGTATGCTCGAGACCTCTTGCCTCCTGCTTTTTAATTGGAGGCACATGCATTTTAGGTCTTTTGAGTCCCTTCGTTGCCTTCCACAGTGAATAATCAGAATTTTTTTCATCGGTTAGGCGAACTAGATATCTGTTTATTGATGCATTTTTAACTTCTTTAAGAAGAGATTTGAGACTGTTACCTAAACTGTTTAGAATTGTTTTGTTCTACGATGTTCTAGTTATTTGCCAGGTTTTACGTGTCCGTCGTTTTTCTTATTTTGTATAATGGGGGGTTCTCTTGCCAAAGCAGAATAATGAAATGTTTCATTGAGTTATTCTAATCCATCCTTCAAACTGGTAAGTATTTCTTATCGGTGCCTGAAGATTAATTTTTTCCTCCATTACTTCAAGAAAGAGCTCCTAGTTTGGTTTTGAATTTGTTAATCTGGGTGCACTCTCACTTTGAATTACCATTTCCTTGACTGTCATGATAACCGCGGAAAGATCCGATACTATAGAGAATTGCTGTGTCAATATGTTGGGGAACCGCACCAGAGTAAAATTCACATTTTGATGTCTGCCCTGCTTAAATAGTTATTAAATAGTTTACGGTATTTCTCCTTTTTCAAGTTATGCTGGAGGACAATATCTACGTAGGTGTTTAATTTGGATCCTTACAGTAGTAACTTGCGTTGTTTCTTCTTCTTCCATATTTGCTTCTAAATGGTGTTTTATATTTTCTTTTATTAGCAATGCCGAACTACCTCTTGCTCTTTCCGCTGGATGAATGGAGTGATATAAGTTATAACTCCATATTTTAACAGACGAAGATTTAACTAAATGGCTTTCACATATTAAGAAAATGTCGATTTTTTCTGAATTTAAAAATATTTCTATTTCTGGAATATGTTGCATAATCCCATTCGCATTCCAGATGCCTTTTTGGAAAGTTGTGTTTTTACTTAACATTTTTTGTTGGATTGTGTTGTTGGAGTTGCATTTTCTTCAGTTGATCAAGTAGGTATCATGTTGTTCAGATTACTTTGGTCATCTAGCCGCTTTGTAATAGCTGAAATATTTTGTTCAAAATGTTTTCCATGATTTGGTTATTTTCGGAACCCATATGTTTGATTGAACCAAAACCTTTCACTACCTAAGCAAATGATCTTCTTTGCCCTGTGTTGCTTGGTTGTGGGTTCTGACCCATTTGATTTGATATTTGAACCCCGTCGATTTTCGTGATTTTGCGTTTGATTTCTTGTTTTATCTCTTAAATTTTGTAGATGTTTAGCAACCTCACGCAGCCTCGATAATTAGCCGGATGTTGGCCCTTACAATTTTTACACTTGGCTAGCACATCTCTCCCTATTGTACAAGCCTGGGTAATATGATTACCTGAGCATTTTACACATCTTGGATCTCGGCCGCAATATCTTTGGGTGTGATTAAATGTGTTGTGGTTCTCCTCATTGGTTCGATTTTCACCTTCATGTGAAGGATTCCTTTTACTCCATAAATGTTTTGAACATTTTTTTTGTTGTCCAATACCAATTTAAACTACTGAAGCATTTAAATGAATTACTGGCCACCATACCCATACACAATGTCTCCAAATCAATCAAGAAACAGAAAGATAATTATTATTTCTACACCTTTTAAAAATGGGTGTGTAACGAAATCCCAGTTTTGTATAAAAAAATCCCGATTTTTAGGAAATCCCTCTTTGAATTTTTAAAATTTGACATGTGGGAAAATAAGAAAGGAATAATTTTTTTATCAAATATTAATGAATTTGCTTGATAAAATTTTCCTTCACCAAAATGTATCCCTGACTGGATACGTGGAATTTTGACATTTGGACAGAGTGGGTGTCAATATATGGCACTGTTGTTGTAATTTGACAAAAAAGATGTGAGTTCAGTTTTTTCTGACTCCGACTCCGATAAAATAACACTGACTCCACGAAACCGACTTTCGCCTCTGACTTCGCAGGCTTGGTTTTTTCTAGTAAATTTTTGGGCAAGATATCTTATTTTTATGTTAAAATATTATTAGTCCGGCCGGCCTGAATTAAAAAATATTTTTTTCAAAATCAAGACTTTAGGACTAGAAGAAAAGAAAACTGAAATTTTAAAAACCTGGATTTTGAAAACTAGGATTTTGAAACAGGGATTTTGAAAATCTTTATAGAAGCAACCCTGGGTCCAAACAGTAAAAAGGCATATTTGTATTTGAAAATAATCTCGGCTATAACCAACATTCCCAACACATAATTCAATATCGTGTAGATCTTTAGACCAAGAGGAGGGTTCATATTTCTGTGACTTATTTGTGTTATTTACTTTCGGTCAACGTTGCTATATCCGCAAATCTTAGTACGACTCGGTAAATATGTTTGTTTGAGATTCTGTTCGGCCGCAAAATGTCGAATCGTGATGGTGGCTATAAAATATTGAAGCTACGAATACACGATGTGGATTCAATATAGGGTTGGATAATGAATTTGGCGGTAATAAAGATTCCAATTGAACCATATTAGATTATCAAGAGCGACTTACAACTTCGAAAGTGTATCTATCTTTTAAATGTAAATAAGCTTAAATTGAACTTTTCGTACTAATCAGGCATGTACCGTCATGCGTTTTATTGATCACTGGCGAAATCACATGAAAAATGGTTCCAAACATTTGTGAGAAAAATTTTCTAATGAATCTACGCCACAAAAAGGCCTTACGCTGTATTTAAAAATAGTGGTCAAGTACAAAAATGCTACAAATTATGTGCCCTTGAATAAAGTTTAACTTGCTTAATTTCTAAAATCAAATTATTCCATAAAATTCAATTTATCGTCCACGCATCTCTTTTGATTATGTTGTGAATTCATCCGACCCTACGCACACGCAGACCACATTAATTGAATTTAATAAAACTAATTTAAAAATTTCTTTACAAATTTAATCGCATTCATCATAATCATATTTTGGCTTAATCAATTTCATTACATTGAATATAATTCATCTCGAAAGATTTATTTAAGATCAGTTGGTTTTGAGTTGTCGTACTGTTTTAAGTGATAAAAAAAAGTTGTCTTCGAGTTTATTTTTAACATAAAATTCACAATGGGAAAAGTTTTGTACATGTTTTTGATCGCGTGCATTGTAATTCAGGTGAGAATAGATAAGATAAGTTTGTGCGCCAGTATACGGTTTAGTGAAGTGTAATCTGCATAGATCAAAATTTTCTACTCTGATATCGTATCAAATTAAAAGGGTTTCTACTCTTCTCCGAATCGAGGATGGTATCCGCATAACTTAATTTTCCGTCGATTTTAATTTTATAACGGTATAACGGTAAAGTTATCTGCCTATTACGTGAAAGATCGACTTTCTTCCTTTATCTCTATCCTTGACTTGTTACAGAAACTGCTCAAAGCTTATTTTACATGCAGCCCTTAATAATTTCAAACAAGAAGGGTTCACTCCTACCTGTACACGGATGTTTGTGGTTTCAATACTTGTGGTTTTAATACTTCCACTGTCATTTATGAGTGCGGCACTGCAGATTTCACGGCTATAGTCGTTGCTTCTGATTCTTCGAATGGTTACACAGAAGTGATTTTGGTGTCTATATATCTACCATTTGTTTCCCCTGAACCTTCTCCATCGAACGAACTGTCATACCGTTTGCGTTGGTTCAAATACCTCTAGCAGGGATTTAATTCTCTTACCGCACTTGAAATTTTTGATTTTTGCTTTTGAATATTTTGTTTGCTAATTTTTGAACTAAAGCTCAAAACAAACCTTTCTGGTATTATAAGCTTAAAAATTTGAGGAAAACTACTAGAGAACTGTAGAATGTGGCTGCGGAAATAAAATCTTGAGGCCATGTCGCCGATCACCAAGCTCAACAAAATCTTCACCAAAAATGGACATTGTAGGCTTGAAGCTCTTTTTCTTATTACACTTACGATGTTCTGCATTGAAGTTTGGTCTCCTTTGCAACGTTTAAAGCCGATGGTTTTGATAAGATTTGCGCTGCTGAGTCCCAACAGCATCGCTATGTTATTCTATAATTAAATACCATGTATTTTCTTATCTTCTTGTCTTCCAAGGCATAGTTCTCAGTCTCTCTATCCGGTTCTCAATCTCTGTAAAAGTTACCATTCAGTTATTTCCAACCATAACTGAATGTCACATCGGACCGGAAAATGAAAAGACTTTTTCATTAGCAATTAAGCAGGTGGAATGGGTACAAAGGGCCGGATTTCAAAAGGCCGAATGTCAAAGGGCGGAATATCGAAGCGACGAATGCCGAAGGGCCGAATGCCGAAGGGCCGAATGTGTCGAAGGGCCAAATGTATCAAAGGGCCGAATTTCAAAGAGCCGAATGGGTCGAAGGGCCGATTTTTTTTGTTTTTAGAAATATAATATTTTAAATTTGTTGTTTTATGGAAGATTTTGTAATTTTTTTTTTAATTAAACATAAGTGAGTTTCTTATGAATTTATGTATTTCACTACTTTTCATCTTTGGGTATTCATGAAATTCCACGTATAAAGTCAGCGATACATTTTGGTGAAGAAAAATGTTGGGGTTGGGGTCGTTTGCCCGACTTTCAAAATCCCGGAATCAAAATCCCTACCTACTCTAATAGGTAGTTATAAAAATGATTAAATATTAAATTTTGATTTTTTACCTATAAAAAAACAATATTTAAAATTAACTATTTTTAAAAAAATCCCGACTTTTAAGGTTTCGGCAAAGTCGGGATTTTGAAAATAGGGATTTTGAAAATCGGGATTTTAAAGTCGGAATTTTAAAAGTGGTATTTTTTAAAGTCGGGATTTTGAAACCCGAGATTTTAAAAGTCGGGATTTTGAAACTCGGGAATTTTTATTTGTCGGGATTTTGATAATTCGGTCTTTTGTGATTTTGTTTTTATTTATAAAAAACAAAATTTAATATTTAATATTTTTAAGATTTCAGCAAAATCGAGATTTCGAAAATCGGGATTTTTAAAGTCAGCATTTTAAAAGTTGGCATTTTGAAAGTTGAGATTTTTTTGTCTGGATTTTGAAAATTCGGTCTTTTGTAATCCGGGATTTCGAACCGACCCCAAAATTTTTTCATGCGCCACCTGAGCCATTTGGCCTTTTGTCAAACTTCAGATAATAAGTATAAGCTACAAAAAAAAATAATTAAATTAAACAAAAAAATAAAAAAAATAATTTAAATAAAATAAAAAAAAATTAATGAAATCGGGTCTTTGACATATTTGGCCCTTTGACCCATTCGGCCCTTCAACAGATTCCGCCCTTCAACATTTGGCCCTTCGAGATTCGACACAATCCGCCCTTCCACACATTCGGCCCTACTACATTCGGCCCTTCGACACATTCCGCACTTCTACACATTCGGCCCTTTGAAATTCGGCCCTTCAACATTCGACCCTTCGACATTCGGCCCTTTGACATCATACCAAGTAGGTTTGCATTGCCCATAAGAAATTTTGATTTCACACGGTACAATTTAAAATTACGTGCGGATAATTCAAACTACTAGATTGCCAATGAAAAAAACTTTTCAATTTTCACAGAATGCGAATTGACTCCCTGAGGCAAGAAGCTTTCCATATTGTGGGGTCTCGTAGAACCATCTAAAATTGATTGGATGCTCTTCACAAAACTCAGAAATCAGGCTGGTTCTATTATTCGCACTGCTCTGGGAGCGTGATCAACAAATCAGATTGCATTGAGCATCTGAGTGTCATTTTCTATTCTAAATTAGCTTGAAGTTCCTATCTTGAATAGAAACTTCAAAAACCAACTGGTATATATTTTCCAAGTGGCAGAGCTTTCGAAACTTCCTAAGGATTATATCCGAAAATGTCGGGCTTTATCTTCGAATCACTAGTTCCACCCATGTTTATGACCTACAAAATATGCCGTATAAGGCTATTACTGATAACCTTGGTAATGGTTTCGGTGCCTACTGTCCAACGCTTACCCTTTAAGAAGTCAGGGATTCCATGTACTCACTGTTCAAAACGCTCTTCTCAAGCTGAGGTCATAGTTCAGACTCTCTATGTTTCGAAACCAATGAGATGAGAAGTTGAATACCTCAACGTCGTCTTATGTACATCAGGGACTGCAAACATTTCGTAAATTCACTATGCAGTTATAATAAAGTTACAGGCATGTGAGTTCCAGCCCACTTTGACCTTGAATTCCGTTAAGGCAGCAGTGATTGAACACAACCGTATGTTGCAGAGCGGACCTATTTATGGCAAATTCCCTCTTATGCAAATACGCATATACCCTGAAGGAGGATAAATTTCGAATTCTCGTTGCAGTTGTGAACATCTGAATCGCATGCAGCTGGTTTCAATTACCGTGTGTGATGCCTATCTAATAAAGATGCCGATCTTAAGAAAGTTGTTGAAACGGGATTTTCGGGATCAGGAATCGATTCGGAAAAATCGTTCAGGGGTTCCTTTGGTGGGGCCCCGGCACTATTTTTTATTTTTTTTTTCTCAGCACTATATTTGTGCTGATATGTATTGGTCTCGCCTAGACGTTAAAATAAGTTCTGTAGTTGACAAATTAAAGGTTCAACCACCCGCGATTCATTAGTACATCTGACCGACTCAAAGAAGTTTATTGAGTTTTCGATATATTCATGCGGCAACCATGTTTACTCGAGAATGAATCATTGACAAATTCTGAAAATATTTGTGGTGATACGTAATGGTGTGACCTATACATTAAAATAAGCTCATGGGTTGGCAAA
This sequence comes from Nephrotoma flavescens, assembly GCA_932526605.1. Classification (NCBI taxonomy): domain Eukaryota; kingdom Metazoa; phylum Arthropoda; class Insecta; order Diptera; family Tipulidae; genus Nephrotoma; species Nephrotoma flavescens. The sequence continues at coordinate 101,063,663 of OW052221.1, forward strand.
TTCAAGATCAAGAGGCGGGTCAAGATCTCTGGTAAGGAGTGTTAATGGCCATTTTCAGTTTCAAGACAATTTTGTTTTCTTCGAAAAAAATTCGTGAACACTTTGGGACCCGGGTTCCTCATCCGTTGAACCTATATATTATCCTTCAACCCAGGTGAAACCCCAATGTGTTCATAAGTTTTTTTCGAAGAAAATCAAATTTTTCTTTACTGAAAATGGCCATTAACACACCTTACCAGAGATCTTGACTCAGGTTCCGATAGTGCATCTCATACCTAATTAAATTCCACATCCAATTAGCATATGACCCCCAAACCTTGGTCCCAAATTTGTTCAACGAATTTTTTTCGAAGAAAATCAAAATTGTTTTGAAACTGAAAACGGCCATTAACACTCCTTACCAGATATCTTGACTCAAGTTCCGATAGTGTGTCTAATAGATAATTAAATTCCTCATCCGTTGAACCTATAAACTATCCTTCAACCCGGGTCCCCCAAAGCGTTCACAATTTTTTTCGAAGAAAATCAAATTTGTCGTGGAACTGAAAATGCCATTTTCAAAATGGCCATTAAAACTCTAACTCCCCACGATTACAACAACAATTCCATTTGGCTAAAAGAAAACTTGGTATTGTAATTGATTTAGCCAATGGATTTGTTGTTGTAATCGTGCCAAGAGAATAAACCTTAAGTAAAATGGCTTACCATATTACTATTAACCCACACTAAAAATTGAATTTCTATATTTATATTATTTAATTAGAAATCTAATTAGAGTTATATGGTTTTAGTACTAACCAAAATTACTCGGCTTTTATGGTTTGCACCTTTGGTTTACGTACTAATAGATTAGTACACATACTTCACCTAACATTAACAACGTATCCGAATCCGACACGATTCGAATTGTATCACATTTACCATGCATACCTAGTTAGTAAATGTTGTCAATTTACATAAACCAATTAAAGCCATTAGCAATGCTGGATGGAATTCTTCTTTGGAAAGCTCACGATAAATTTTCGTTGTTGCAACTTTCAATAATTTTGTTGTAGCTGCAAACTGCGTTTAAGATAATGTCAACAAAAAAAATTGGCAAGAGATCAAACGAACCGCGAGGGAAATTTGGATTAAAGGATTAATTTTTATTTTTCGAACAGTACCAAATTCTAAATAAATTTATATTTAAATTTTATTAAAAAATCCCTAGTTAATTTTAATGACATTTTTCCTGAAAAAATAATTTATTTTATAACAGTGTACACATGCACTAATACATTAATAAATCAATTAAATTTAATTGGATTTTACGTATTCCAAAATGATTCGTATACGAAATTTCGTGAAATAAAGTGTGAAAAACTTCTCACGCATTACATTTGATTATTAAAATAACCCGAACGACATTTACCATACACTTATATCAAGTAACTAAGCCTGATCGCATCTGATTAAACATCTGATTACACTGTCATAAAAATTCCTTTATAAATTCGATCCTCTCAAAATAATATATTTTTTTTTTGTATTTTTGCAGTTAATGTTTGCAATGTGTGACGCACTCGATTTGGCATTCGATATGGACAAAGCGTTGGACTCTGTGAAAGACACATTAGGCGTAAGTTCCAAATCATCAGTATAAAATTTTTTCAGCGTAATAATTTGATTTCATTAAAAAACATATAGGGTACTGCTGATACTGTTAAAGAAACAGCAAAAGACTTGGCTGATAAAGCTGAAGATGCCGTTAAATCATAAGCCATTTAAAATTTGTTACTATAATTTGACATATTTTTTTAAATAAAATATTGTTGTACAAATAATTTGTTGTTTTGAAATTTAAGCTGTACAAAAAACGCAGAATCGAATTATTTACAGAACGAACCGATCGTGTGCAAAACTAAATTTTGGTTCTAATTCCATCCCATTCAAATTCAATTGGCAATAATTCTATAATTCGTACAAATGCATCAATTTATCTTATTAAATTGTTTACAATCTTATAAATTTTTTTCTTTGTGCGATACAAATTTAGTTGTAGTTGAATTGTGTGCTTAAGTGGATCATCACACTTTATTATTATTAAATATATTATTATAAATCATAATAAATATGGAGCCTGGTTTAAATTCAATGTTACTAAATTTTATTATACTTCAAGTAAGTTAATATCATTTTATTTATTTTTTTACTTCACAATCACCCATTACAAAGTTATTAAAGTTTTTGCTACTCAACGCATCACATTTGAAGCGTGTACGTCACAAAAGAGATTATTAACTAGCTAATATTTTCTAAATATATTTACAGTTGATTTGTTTTTATTTTTATTATGCTTGTGGTGACAATGAAAATTATGATCAGGTAAATATATTTTGGTGATGTTTTAGTGAAAATTTGATTTAATATTTTCTTTTGTGTTTTAGCAGACAACGGGTGATTCGAATGAACTAAAAGCAGAGAATTGGAATGATTCGTCATTTGATGAGGAGCTCGAAGAGGATGTGGATAATTTTGTGTAATTTACGCCTTGGCAACAATGTATCGTTTTACTGTTTAACTAAATAATTAAGTGGATTTAAAGAATTTATTTTAGCATTGTATTTGGCAAAATTTTTGAACGAATAATAAACGAATTTTAAATTGGTTGGTCTTTAAATAGGTCATTCATCTGAGAACCAGTGTTGTGCCGTATTGTCTACACCGCGTAGATAATTAATTTTCTACACGTGTAGAAAATGTATGTAGAAAATTACAGAAAAAAATTATTATTTCTGTTATCATGCATCAAAATTCTATAATTTCACTGTTAATGGAATAATTTCAAGATGGAGTACATTCTTTCTTCACATTAAAAAATTTGATCTCAAGTTGAACCACATTTATGTATATGTTACCATTAAAAGGCTAACTCTGGTGGTGCTATTATTTTTATTTCCACCCATGACTTTCCGAGTTGTCTCGCTCTGCTAGGGTGCTAGCATCATTCGTTTCCATATGTTAGATGGTCGTCCGACATCCATTTTCCTTTGTGGGTTCTTGTCATGTCAATCTTTTTCTTCCTCTGAATGGCCCATCTCCACTTGATAAGGATCATCGATCGATTCAAGTTCAGCTCAGGCCATACTTGTTTCGGTACTCTGCCAGTTATACTGGCGATCCACTTGGCATTTGCCAATGCAACTGCTTCCCTATGGCTTGCTGCTTTCAACACAGACATAGGCCTTCCCACACATTCTCTTCCTGATTCCAGTTGGAGAGTTGTACCGCACCTTGCTAACTCGTCTGCCCTGCAATTTCCCTCAACGTCAGAATGGCCCGGAACCCAGACCAACTGGATATTGAAATGCTCACTCATCTCGTTAAGAGATGTCTACATAGATAGTGATATCAGTTAACGATATTACATTATACTTCAACCATTTCATGACCTCTTCAATCGCTATAACTTCAGCCTGGTACACACTGCAGTACTTGGGCAGACGAAAGGATAAACTTACATTTAATTCCCCACAGAATACACCAGCTCCCACTTTACCATCGAGCTTGGAGCCGTTGGTGAATAATTTAACTGTCCCAGTCTCCATAACGAGACCACTATTCCAATCCTCTCTAGAGGGGATAATCACCTTGAAAAACTTGTCGAAGCACAAATGTGGTGTTTTGTAGTCAAGATTCACCAGTTCATGCCTCACGGAATTAACTATAGTTTAGTACCGTTTTTACAAGCACCTCCAACCCGAAGTCACTTAGAGCCGGGTGGCCGTGTTAACCGCCATTTGCTTGCGGATAATATCCAACGAGAGAAGGGACAGCAAAACCTCTAGGGCACTAGTGGGGGTCATTTTGAATCTCGCCTTATCAGTAAGGAGCAGAATAGTAACATTCAGGCTTAGTAAAACCATTGCCGGCATTTTATACCTCCTAGTGAAAAGGACCAGTTCTGTTTTAGATGGGTTAATCCCCAATCCACATCTACTGGCCCACCCCGCAGTTATTGATAACGCATTTTGCATCATATCCCTAATTGTACCCAGGTGCATACCCTAGACGTCATCGGCGTAAGCAACCACACCTATTCCTTCCTCCTCAAGTTCCAACAGTAGTCTATTGATTACTACATTCCAGAGGAAGGGAGAGAGGATACCCCCCTGGTGAGTTCCCCGAACAACCCTTTTTCTGAAGGAAGCTTCCCCCATCCCCGCTACGACCCTTCTGCTACCTACCTACCTAAATGAATAATTAGCTTGATTACTGAGTATTCGATCTGAAAAGGTTGCAATCCTTCCATAATTGCTTCCACCTTGCCCTCGATATCGAGAAACGCCACCAACGAGAATTTCTGAAAATCCAGTGGCTTCTCAATTCCACGGACCAGAGTATATAATGCCGTATCCACAAGCTTACCCTTATGGTACGCATGTTGAGACTGAGCTCAGTTTCTGGGTGCAATTTTTGAGCGAATATAGACATCCAGCATCCTTTCCACAGTTTTAAGCAGAAAAAAAGACAAAGATATTGGTCTAAAATCCTTAGGGTTGCTGTGCAAGCTTCTTCCCGCCTTCGGGATGAAGATCACCTTAGCCTCCCTCCATTTCTCGGAGATGTACCCGAGCTTCAGACACCATTTGAAGATAACTTCAAGCCAGGGAAGCAAGACCTCCAGGTTCTTCTGAATTTCTGCTGGTATAATCCCATCCGGACCAGCTGACTTAAAAGGCTTGAACCCTTTAATAGCCCATTTTATTCTCCGGGTGTTCAAAATATCCCCTGTATTCAACAGTTGGACTCCACAGTCATCCCTAGGCCCACAGCCATCCAAGGGCTCCGCAGTCGGCACGTTCTCACTACTCGGGAAGTGAGTTTCCATGAAGTCTCTTCATTAGAAACCGTCCATTCGCCATCCGTTTTTAACAGGTAACTTGAAACAGTTGGATTGTTAGAGAGAGTTTTTCTTAAGCGCGAGGTTTCCGAGACCCCTTTTATTCCATCACAGAAGCGCCTCCAACAATTCCTCTACGCGTTCCTTACCTCCCTTTTGTATACTTTAAGGCATTCCTTATAGAGGTCCCAGTCTTGACTGTCTCTAGATCTTTTCGCTCTATTGAAGGCAGACCCACAGCCTTTCCGGCCATCCCCAAGTGCCAGGTTCCACCAAGCAGGTTTACGCTTCCCCATCAGCTTTGTTAAAGGACAGGCTACCCTCATAGAGGTATTGCAAGCCCTAGTCAGAGTGTCCACCATTGAACCCAGTTCACTACCCGTGTAGATTCGAACTATTTCCTCGCCTGATTAAGATAGTCTGAGAAGTAGCGCCACCGAAGCAGCCTTGGTGTGATGTAAGTTTATCTGCACAAACCTAATCATTGATAACAGTCTTCACGTACCTTAATCGCGGCAGCAGTGCTACGTCACTTAATTGGACTCGGCAGAGTCGACGGTATCCTCCGTCGCACTCCCCACGCAGTCCTTGAAGTTAAGGGGATTCGCCTCTCCCCCTCGGAATCTGATATATCCCCCCTGTCAAGGAATAGTCGTTTGCCTAAGGAGCTGAACATTTCGTATTTTGCTGGGCTAGAAATAGCTCAGTATTCTCCTAACCCCTATTAAAGTTGGCCGAAAGTTTCCAGCCGAAAGATAATGCAGATAGTGTCTTTGCTATCCCAGCCAAAAGATGGTAATGCAGCTATTGTTTTTGCTATCCCAGCCAAAACATTAAATTATAGCAAAAAAATACGAAAGATGCTTATTGATTAGGTCATAATCCTAATCCCCGAAATTTGGGGCAGTTCTGAAGTGGATGGGGGTGTAATTTGGTATAATATACCAGAAAGTCCGAATTTTTCGAAACTAAATTAATGAAATGTTCTGTAACTTTAAATTCGGACGTTCTGGTACAATATACCAAATTACACCTCGCTATCCCCTTCAGATTTGCTTCAAATTTCGCGTGGGCTTACCTAGGCTTATGACTTTTCTAATAAACATCTTGGTTAGCCGAAAGTTGCCAGCCGAAAGATAATGCAGATAGTGTCTTGATTATTTTTAAACTCTCTTTATACTCTCTCGGTTCTATCGATTTTTGAGTTCCTATAAACTGAAATAATTTCTCCTTCACCCGAATGATGTAACCCGATCCAAAATTCTTCTAAATTCGAGTTCACGACTGATTTTTGCTGTATTCAAGACACTATCTGCATTATCTTTCGGCTGGAAACTTTCGGCTAACTTTAACAGTATTTCTCCTAAGGCATTTATTTCTTATTGTTGATCTTATGTGTACGCTTCCTGGTTTTTCAACTGTACCGCAACCCTGATTTCACACGCAAATTGAACATTCTTAGCTTGGTGTTGTAGGATAGGTCTGACGTGTTTAAAGCTTCATGTAACATGTTGAAGGTTGTTCTGGCTTTCTTAAATACTGTTAAAGTTAGCCAACTCGCTCCAGCCAAAAATGCCGATAATGCAGGACCGCTTGTAACGACTTAAATAAATCGTTCGAAAAATTTCGATAATGCAGATTCGACTGTAATATCTAAAATGTATCAGCCAAAAAAGTCGATAATCTAGATTCAAAAGCTACTTATATTATTCGCCTGTAAAATTCGGTAAAGCAGATTCGTAAAAAGAGCCAGCTGAAAAATTCCGATAAAGCAGATAAATAATTTTGGTGTTAAACAGTTATTTCTTATCAAATATTATTTCGGTTCATCAACGTATATTATTGAAAATTAAACTTTTTATTAAATGCATTAAAACTATAATAAAGAAACTAGTTTAATACTGAGAAACCTCAATGGCATATACCAAGCAAAACTTCAAAAATTTCAGGTCAATTTCCATGTGGACTCTTCACTCTTCAATTTGTATAAATAGATCGCACACAAAACTTGAAAATTTCTAAAAAATGGCAGTTTAAAATGTCATGGCTGAAATTAGATTCAAATGAAAGCCCTTATTGATGCTCACACCTGGAAAAAATTCAAGCCGATGTCCTTGTTGGGAGTCCGGCAAAACTTTATTGAATATCACGCACACACAAAATTTGAAAATTTGTAAAAATTGACCGTTTAAGGTGTCATGGCTGGAAATAGATTCAATTGAAAGGTCTTATTGATGCTCACACCTGGAAAACTTGCAGGTGAATTCCCATGTTGGGAGTCCAGGAAAACTCGATTGAATATATCGCACATACAAAATTTGAAAATTTCTAAAAATTGATCATTTAAAGTGTCATGGCTAAAAATAGATTCAAATGGCAGGTCTTACTGATGCTCACTGTTCTTGTCGTTGTAGTATTTAATATTTGTGGCTTACCACTGATGAGGGCTCACAAATAGATTTAAATGGTTTTTGTTTTACAACTGAGCTGTTTATTAAGTTTTCTTTGATATTTATACATTAATTTTGTTTACTTAAGCATAATTAACAATTATAATTTTTTATCTATCTTATAAATTATTATATGTATGTAATGCATGCAAATACAATAATTGCTTATCAATCAGTATATTACATGTGAGTTATCGTGTTACACACATTATATTTAATTGTAGAAAAAGAAATATAAAAATTCTTAGAAAGAGAAATATAAAAATGCTTAGAATAAGCAAAATTACTAAATTTGAAAATATCATGTCATTTACGTTGTTGAGTATAAACACTCACACCTGAATAAAACTTCAGGTCAATTTTCATTTCGGAGAGTCCGAAAAAATTGGGTTGATTAAAACTTATAAATCGGTTAAAAAATACACAGAAATACCCAGTCGAAAATGCCAACAATGCAGATTAAATATAAAAAGATAAATGGCAACTGAATAATGTCGATAATGCAGATACAAATTTTATGTTACAAAATAATTTGTTTAGACCTTTGATTTGAATTTTATTCCAGCTATGATTAAAGCGTCACTGTCAATTTTTAGAAATTTTTAAATTTTGTGGGTGCGATATATTCAATTCGGTTTTCCCGGACTCCTAACATCATAATGACGTTTTTAAATGATAAATATTAGATGGCACATCATTAAAAATATTCTACAATCCCCACCTCTCCAAACATCAAATACAGCACTTAGAGAAATTTGGTTTGGCCTATTAGTTTTAATTGCTTCGAATGAAAGTTTATTTTAAATTTTTTAGTTTGTTTCTAGGAAGAACGAAATAAAAATTTCTAACATAAATAATTACTTTCTGGCATAAAATTTGTATCCACATTATCGACATTTTTCAGCAAAGATGTTACCGACAAAATTCTGTGGTCATTTTCCTTTGATTAGTTTGAATCTGCATTATCGACCTTTTCCGGCTGGATTCGGCTAACTTAAATAGGGTTTTTGTTGATTTGTTTCTTTATATCTTGTGTCACCCGTTTTCGCTGGAGTAGAACCAAGGTATATAAATTCATTGACCTCTTCTATTTCGTTTGGTTGATGTATGCGTTGGTATGGACATTGGTGTGTTTAGCATCATCGTCTTGCTTTTCCTGATATTTATTTTGAGGCCAACTTTGTTTGCCAAATCTGATAGCTTTTGTAATTTATGCTGCATGGCTAGCGTGTTTGTATGTGTTAGCAGGTATATGTCATCCACGTAATCTAGATCATTGAGTTTCTCCGATAATCTTATTCTATTAAGAAATAGAAGTGGCCGGAGTGATCATCTTATCTCACTCCTTTGATGTTCCAGTATGATTAACTTTGCTTGCGTTTGTATTGAAATCGATTACCTCAAGCGTTGTCATCGATCGGTAAGCTATCGATACCAAATTATCGTACATCGCCTCCTATCTATCAAATAATCGGACAAATTGCGAAGACATACTCAATATTATGCTAACAAGTATACGAAGTTAAAATTAGTTAACACCGTTTGTAGCAAAATTAATTCACATTCCATCATGCAACGTATATGTACATACTTCTCAGCTCAGTGACGTTAAAATTGTTTTGAGGAATCCCTATATTTGTACAACCCGCCATATTTAAACTGAATTTAATTATCATTAAAATTAAGTTTTATGCTAATCAAAACAAACAAATTTATTACCATAGGCATCTATAAATGGTTAAGTTAATTATCGAACAACTACGTAACATGTGACTAGACACCATAATGTAACGGTCTTAAAACAACCATGGGAATGGCTTTGTACAGAGTAAATATAATGTTTTGATACAAATATGGCAAAACTGGAAAGTTACGATCGACATACTAGTTTAGCGAATTACTTTACTTTCACTAAGCACGATTTGTAAATATTGTCAATGCCTGTATTTGATTGGCTGCTCGAATTACACACGTGATTTGTTTGATAATAAGACTACTTTATGTATAAGTGTAGATTAATGTAAATACGTCTAAATGCTGATACTAATTAGACGTTGTTTAATGTGACCATACAACGTAGGTCATTGTCATGTCCATGCGATAAAACTGTTCAAATGTATTTAGATGATAAGACGATTTTTTCATATACGAGATTTATTGACGTAAATATGATACACAATCTCGTTACATATAAATTCCTTAAAGGCGATAGCGTATAATGTAGTGCCGTTAAAAAAATATTTAAATTCCGCCCGGCACATACTAATCAAATACTCAAGATAATTAAAAATTTCAAATACAAGTACACAACACCAAAAACTATTCCTTACTTACGAGTAACTATGGATTCATTGACCTTCCATTGACTATTTTTAGTTCACAAAAATATTTACTATTTAATTTCGTTTTTAATGTGTTTATATTTACGATTATACATAACACATAAATAATGGGATGATAGACCGAGGGTTAAAATGTATAAAATCATATTTCCTATTCGTCTATTTTGAGAAATATTTTAAATCTTCCGCTGGTGCATGGAATTTTTTTTAAAAAATTTATTTTTGATTAACTAACAATTTTTGATAAATTTAATAGAGCGAGTTTGTAATTAGAAGATGCATAAATAAGACCGATTTGAACTTTTTACTATACAACGATGCTAACATTAAAGTATTTGTTTATGTATTAGTAGATAAGTATTAGGTTCACAAACATTACAAAATGCTACAACAAACGTTGTTTGTGAAAACAATATAAAACCAACATTGTAGCACGCGATATCGCTATTAAGAATAACGCTCAGTATTGTGCTTGTGCCGTATTGTCTAATCTACACCGCGTATATATTTAATATTCTACTTGAGCAGGGAATACATGTAGACATTTTTATACTCCTTTGTTTATAATATATGTTGGTATGCACAAAAAACTGTATTATAGGAAAAAAAGCGGATCCGCTCGAAACGCGATATTTCAAAATGCGATATTTCAAAACGAGATATGACAAAACGAGATATGGTACAAAAGGCGATATGGTACAAAACGCGATATTTCGAAACGCGATATTTGAAAACGCGATATTTCAAAACGCGATACGGTGCAAAACGCGATATTTCAAAACGCGATACTTCAAAACGCGATATTTCAAAACGAGATATGGTACAGAATATGCGTTGCGAAGCGGCAGGAGAGCAGCGACCCACCTGATACCGATCCTATATACTATCGTTCCTATCGATTTTTAAATTCCTATAAACTGAAATTAAATTTCCCCTTCACCCGCCTGATATAAACCGATCCTAAACTCCCGTTTTGTACCATATCCCGTTTTGTACCATATCGCGTTTTGAATTATCGCGTTTTGAATTATCGCGTTTTGAAATATCGCATTTTGAAATATCGCGTTTTGATAATTCGCGTTTTAAAATATCGCGTTTCAAATGGGACCCGAAAAAAAGGATATTTCATACAGTCAGGCACAAAAGTTACACATACACCACTAAAATTTGCAAGAGATAAATGAAACGAAGTAAATATTGTAATAGAATTTAAATATTATATATAAACAAAGAAAATTTTTATTGGACAAAAAAATTTAAAAAAACATTATTTTCGAAAAAATCAAAAATTTTATAAAATTTATATCACAAAAGTCTACATACAGTAAAAATAACCACAAGGATCATGTTCAGACACATTTAAAAAGTAAAGTTAATATTTATTTGGGCCTATTGGTAATCCTATATTTTCGGATCCTTTGTTCCAGTTCCTACCAGATACGCGCTACTGCATTCAGATCCGATGTCTTACTGCCATCGCCCTATGTTTTGGATCATAATCTTTATATACGATCCACTGGTTGCCTAGTCCTAAGCATTCGACGGACGGTTGTAAATTGCTGCGCAATATGTTCAACTTCAAATACATTCGGTTTTATCTTCTATAAATACCAGTTTTCCGACCCCAGCTGCAGCCATAGATCCCTAAACCATTACATTGCCACCACCGTGTTTAACGGTATATTGAATATATTGAATTTACTTTGGTCAGTGAAAAGCACTTTGCTCCAAAATTCAGTGCTTTCATTAACGTATTTTTCTGCAAATTCAAGCCTTTTCTGCTTGAAAATAGTTTTTTCTACGCACTTCTCCATTAAACCCTTCGTTTCGTAAAATTCGACGAACTCTTTCGGGATGCCACATCATGTGCGTTAAGTTTTTTGGGACGCCCAGATCGTTGTTTATCTTGAATATTTCCTCTGTTATCAAAATTTTGCACTATTGTTTATAAGGTTGCTCGACTTTTAGCAATAATTTTAGATATTTCATTAAAACTTTTATTCAGTTCCTGCAGCTTCATTGTTAAATTTCGTATTTTGATTGTCGCTTTCGTTCGACACACCATTTTTTTTATGCCAAAGACGAAAAAAATAATACTGAAAGTGTTAACGTACCTAGGAATTTATATAAAAAAGATAATAGTACTTTGCTATAATTCGAGAATAAATAGAAACGTGCAACTGTATGTAAACTTTTGTGATATAAATTTTCGAAATTTTTTGAAATTTATTAGTTTTTTTTTAAATTTCTTTTTTGTCCAGTAATAATTTTCTTGGTTTAAATATATTTTTTAATTAATATTACAATATTTTGGTCGTTCCATTTATCTCGACTTTGCAAATGTTAGTAGTGTATGTAGATTTTTGTGAGTGACTGTACTTTAGAAGGATTAATACAAATTTAGAAATATTCGAAAAAGGTGGTAAATGTATGTTGAAAAGTAGAACTTTATATACAGTTAAATTTTTAAACCAAATACAGAGGTGTCACTAGCCGTGTTTTATTATTCGAGCACTATCCGGCGCCGAATGAGAAATTTCTACTGAAACTGCAGTTATTATTCACTGGTGTCGCTACTATTCAAAAAAATAAAATTGTACTTAACTTCATGCAGTCAAATGACAGTTCTACTTTTGTGTTTATTGTTGTTTGTCATTTGTTTATTTTTCCTTGGTTTTCTTCAAAAATACATAGAAACCACTTTTTACTAAAAAAGCTAAACAATTTCGTATAATGTTTTTTCGAAACTACGAAATAAGAAAAATTACATTACGTCAAAATTTGTACACGAGAATGATGTTTGCTTTGGTTTAAGGGTTGTACAAAACCAAAGCCTTTTCAAATTTGCATTCGAAATGGATAGCGGCTTCCGATAGCGGTAATATTATATCATTTTTAACTAAAAAGTTGAATGAGAAATCTTAGTTTAGATAGAGTTAAACATATTAACTATATGCAAAAATGGCGTGTTTTACGTGATCTCCAGGTTTTACGTGATCTCGTCAACAACGTCGATAACGACTACTCATCGATAACATCGACTACTCGTTGACAAAGTTTTCGACTAATCGTAGTAATTCAAAAAAAAGAGTTTCTTTGTCAACTTACGGAGGTGGATGCTGTATAAGATAGCAGAAAATTTCCAACAGAAAAAACGTGTTTTGCTATTCACCGCTAGAGGCATCATGATCACAAAAATGAAATTTTTTCTGCTGATATTTTTCGAAACCAGCAGAAAATTTTTGGAATTTTTAAGAAAATTAATAATTATCCGCAGAAAATTTTATAAAAAATCAAAGAATTTATGAAAAGAACGTTAATTTTCTTTGAAAAACGATTTGCGTATGTATAGTGTAAGGACTCTCAAAATATACAAAAATTACAATAATCATCATTATGCAAATACAGGGCAACATCAAAAAAATCGACATCGTTGATAGCACTCCTTACATTTTTGAAATCATTTTAAAGCGAAATGCTTTCAGTTTTTTAACAAAAGTGTTAGAAAAACTCCCCTGTAACTACCTTGGGTATATGGTTTTATGGTAGCCTAGATCATAACCTATATGCGTGAGCAACATAAAGTTCACACCTGCCGTCAGTAACCTTCCATAGATTTTTGAAGTCATTTTAATGTGAAATGTTTTCAGTTTTTTTGACAAAAGTGTTAGAAAAACTCCCCTGTAACAACCCTGGGTGTATGTCTTTAAGGTAGTCTAGATCATAATCTATATGCATGAGCAACATAAGATTCACACTTGCAGTCAGTAACCTTCCATACATTTTTGAAGTCATTTTATTGTAAAATGTTTTCAGATTTTTGTTAATGTAAATACTCCTGATGATGACTTAACAAGTCGAAATCGATCAAGTGATGTTTTAAACTTATTGAAAAAATCTTTTAATTAAAATATTCAAAAATATAATTCTGCGAAATAAAAAACAAGTGGTTAATAAAATGTGTTTATTAAGTATTAGTGTGTTTCGCCAAATGCCTACTGCAAATAGTGTAAAAAACGTGTTTTTCTAACACTTTTGTTAAAAGTCTGAAAACATTTCACATTAAAATGACTTCAAAAATCTATGGAAGGCTACTGACGCCAGGTGTGAATCTTATGTTGCTTATGTATATAGAATATGGTCTAGGCCATAAAAACATACACCCAGGGTAGTTACAGGGGGGTTTTTCTAACACTTTTGTTAAAAATCTGAAAACATTTCACATTAAAATGACTTCAAAAATGTATGGAAGGCTACTGGCGGCAAGTGTGAATCTTATGTTGCTCATGCATATAGGTTATGATCTAGGCTACCATAAAAACATACACCCAGGGTCGTTACAGGGGGTTTTTTAACACTTGTGTTAAAAATCTGAAAACATTTCACATTAAAATGACTTCAAAAATGTATGGAAGGCTACTGGCGGCAAGTGTGAATCTTATGTTGCTCATGCATATAGGTTATGATCTAGGCTACCATAAAAACATACACCCAGGGTCGTTACAGGGGGTTTTTTAACACTTGTGTTAAAAATCTGAAAACATTTCACATTAAAATGACTTCAAAAATGTATGGAAGGCTACTGGCGGCAAGTGTGAATCTTATGTTGCTCATGCATATAGGTTATGATCTAGGCTACCATAAAAACATACACCCAGGGTCGTTACAGGGGGTTTTTTAACACTTGTGTTAAAAATCTGAAAACATTTCACATTAAAATGACTTCAAAAATGTATGGAAGGCTACTGGCGGCAAGTGTGAATCTTATGTTGCTCATGCATATAGGTTATGATCTAGGCTACCATAAAAACATACACCCAGGGTAGTTACAAGGGGGTTTTTTCTAACACTTTTGATAAAAAACTGAAAACATTTTACATTGAAATGACTTCAAAAATCTATGGAAGGCTACTGACGCCAGGTGTGAATCTTATGTTGCTTATGTATATAGAATATGGTCTAGGCCATAAAAACATACACCCAGGGTAGTTACAAGGGGGTTTTTCTAACACTTTTGTTAAAAAACTGAAAACATTTCACATTAAAATGACTTCAAAAATGAAGGCTACTGACGGCAAGTGTGAATCTTATGTTGCTCATGCATATAGGTTATGATCTAGGCTACCATAAAAACATACGCCCAGGGTAGTTACAGGGGGGTTTTTCTAACACTTTTGTTAAAAAACTGAAAGCATTTCGCTTTAAAATGATTTCAAAAATGTAAGGAGTGCTATCAACGATGTCGATTTTTTTGATGTTGCGCTGTATTTGCATAATGATGATTATGGTAATTTTTGTATATTTTGAGAGTCCTTACACTAAACATATGCAAACCGATTTTCAAAGAAAATTAACGTTCTTTGCTTCAAAACGTTTAAACAAAAATTTTCTCTTCTTTTTCATAAATTCTATAATTTTTCATAAAACTTTCTGCTGATAATTATTAATTTTCATAAAAACTCCAAAAATTTTCTGCTGGTTTCGAAAAGATCAGCAGAAAAAATTTCATTTTTGTAATCATGATGCCTCTAGCGGTGAATAGCAAAACACATTTTTTCTGCTGGAAATTTTTTGCTATCTTTATACTGCTATTACATACTATGATTTTCTACTCACACATTTGTGTGGTTTGGACTTTAATTAAGCCATTTTTTTATTTTTTTTGGTTGAAAAAGGGATATAGAAGTAATTGTCTTACTACCATCGCCGTATATTTTGGATCATTATCTTAGCATAGCATTCGACGGAAGGTTGTAGATTGCTACGCAATATGTTCAAATACGGTGTTACCTACTATAAATACCAATTTGCCGACCCCAGCTGCATCCCAAATTGTTCCCCCTCTCTCGAATTCTAATAGATTAAATTTACTTTCGACTGTGAAAAGCACTTTGCTCCAATTAACGTATTTTTTGCAAATTCAAGCATTTTCTGCTTGAAAATGGTTTTTCCTTGGCACTTTTCTTCTAGAGCACTAATCCTCGGATTGGATGCCACTTTGTTAATTATGCTTCGAACATCCCGTGCTTCCGTCATTCTATTTTTCAATGTAAGGTGTTTCAAGCATTGAGAGCAAATGATCGAAAAGAGTTTGCAAAATGCAGAAATTGCAGCTTCAATTGGCTAAGCAGCAGTCATCCGATTTTTAGATGCACATCCATGCGATGATATCAACGACGTGGTAAACAATTTAACTCGCTTTTACATCACGAAGAAGCTTCTTGTGAATCGGCGCAAACTACATCTCATCCATCCTCAAAAGAAATCGGTAGTCATCACTACAAAAACAGCCTGGATTCTAGATTAGCATAATTCTTCTGAATGATCCGTCCACATTGATGTGCAACATACCTCGTCGGAGTTCATGCTTCAAAGTGTAGGCTTGTTGTCGTTCGATCCATTTAGCTACTTGCTCCTCGGGTTCCTTAAACTGCATCAACCATTTGAGTGCCACATGATCTGCTTGAAGAATGAACTCTTGAAAATACCATTATTTTTGAAACTGATGTTGGCCACTGTCCACCATATCCAATTCTCTTCGTGTTACATAATAGTTCCTCTCTGTTTTAGAGTGATCGACTATAACCAACAACTCGCACTTTGTCCTCTTTCTTCTGTGATAACATTGAGCCTGTTCCGGAGTTAATAACATCTTTACCCAAAATAAAGACTGCTCTATTACATTTTTTTGATTATTCCGGTTGTCTTCTGCTGCTTTATGAGCGGTAACCGTCTTGGCGCTTGCCGGATTGGAGTAGAGCAAGTAATCTTCTTCTGCCTATGGCAAATAGTTAGTTTCAGAACACGCCCTGATTCTTTCTGCTGAAAATTCTCCAAGGTTATCGCACACAACAACCTGGTATTTTTAACATTCGCAAGCATCACAATTTTCATCTTGGTGTCTCAAAGGTCACGGTCAATTTTCGCGAAGATGACTTTCGCTCAGTTTGTTCATTTGAGTAACAGTTTATTCACTTCCACGGCTATCTATTATTTCTTCATAACATCCAATCCAATACATTCATCAGTTATTCGAACTACGATAAATCTAGGTTTGAACTGCATTCCGCCAAACGTTAGTAGAAGAATACACACTCCTTTGTCTGTCGCAGATTCACCTGTTTCTGTTAGCAAGTTATGACGGACAGTACCTTAATTTTGTTCTGGAACTACCATATCAGAACGAACCTCCGACTTTGAAGCTCCGGTATTCAGTATAAAGATCCATTCGTCCCTAGTTATGTGATTTTAACGGTGTTATTGATGAATTTTCTACCTTTCACCAGCTGACGCGCCTCAAAACGGGTGTAATTTATTTTTCCGAATCCATACAGAAAAGTGGCTGGTCTCCCCGCCTCGTTCTTCATTTCTTTGTGATTCTCGGAAACGGTTTCCTTATCTCCTCATTTATTAATGCATTTACTTTACTGATACAGCTAAACATTTTCTGGCTGTCTCATATTCTAAAATTCCCAAATGTGACATCACCATCGAATGTTGGAGTTTTTAGAACTCCTCTGGAGCCTCCGGCAACTGGTTATGTTAAAAACTTTTTATTTAACCGGTTATCTCTGTTGATCTAATTTATGATCTAATTGATCTAATTTATCGCCTTATTCTATTCGGAGTAGATCGAATTTAGCATCCATTCCCTACAGTTGAAGCAAAACGGCCCGCATCGTGTCTCCCATTTCCAAAATATTTTCTGTTGTTCAGGATTAGGCGGCTGTACTGAAATCGTTGTTTCTGTTTCACCGTGTTTTTTATTGGAGCACTATCCGGCGGCGAAGGGAAATTTTCTACTGAAACTGCAGCCATTATTCACTGGTGTCGCTACTAATCAAAAAAATCAAATTGTACTTAACTTCATGCAGTCGAATGACAGTTCTACTTTTGTGTTTATGTTGTTTGAAAAAAAAAAAAATCTCAAACATTTTAAAACTCAAACAAATTGCGAAATAAATAATAAATTAGATAAATTTAACAAATAATTTTATTAATATTTAGTTGTTCACAATAATAAATATAGTGAAAAAGTTTTTAAGTTTAAAATTTGAGTGCTGTGCCTGTGTGACACTTATAAATATAATGGTTACTCCAACTTCAAAACACCGTTGTCCACAGTTGTAAATGAGCTAGATTTAATCGTGAATTTCATTAAATGTCCTAATTTGTTTTGTGTTTCTTTTGTAGAATGACGATGAAGGTGAAAGACGACGAGGTAGATCGGTGACCAGTAGTACGAGTAGTGTAACGAAACTAAGCTGTACGTTGTAAAAGATAATGTACAGGCATAGCAGGCGGAGATAGATAGCGGCTTAGGCTCAGGGTGAATATTATTATTATTTTTTTATCACAAGCACATATTTTTTTTGGTCGATCATAACCACGACAGAACCACGCAGAATTCAATTTTTTAAAAAATGATTAACATAACTGACTGACTGTCCACCTTCATATTTGGGTTCGCTATTTATACCATTTACAAAAGAGGGGAACAAACTGGAATAAGTGTAACTAAACAATTTCTCATGGAGTAAACTTTACAAAATGTAAAGGAATGATAAATGGTAAACTAGATATGGTACCTTTCTTGGATCCCGTATTTGACGATATAAAATCGAATTTAAGCGATATGTATAGTTCGAATCGAGCTTTTCCAAATACGCTGGAATCGAATAACTCTGAAATTTTATTTGATTACGATAATCCGTACTGGGATAATACACCAAATGAATTTATACTCAATGAGGACATCCGTTGAAAAAGAAATTTTATTTCATGAATTACAAAAAGGTGGACGGCCCGTTAAAATTAGGACAATATTTACGGAATACAATATTAGTTATAAGCCATGCGACATGAATAAGTACGTATTTGGCTGGAAATATCTAAGTAAGGAATCGCTCTTAAAAACCGTATGGTCCAGTATTTCGCATTTCCAAAGAATGACGATTAGTAAGTTCCATTGAGTTGTTTCGATCCTGTAGATAGGTAGAGGATTTTAATACAATGTACTATTTTTTTCTAGTGCTTGGAAATGGGTATTTAAGATCCGCCATTTAATTCGAGACCCAAGAAAATACTGCGGCCCGTAACTGTACGAATCCCAACAATATTAGTTTCAAATATTGAACAATTTATGCCCGGAGGAGAGATTGATTCCTCGATCCAGTTACGATAAATCACAGAAAGAGGATGATATCACCTTGAGCAAAATACCTTCAATAAGTCGGCTTAAGAGACAGCACACTGAAGAAGCAATGACAACAAATTTATGTGACAGTCCATCTCCTGAATGGAACCTATCTATCTAGAAAAATATGATTTACCACAAACTAAACAGTCGCGAGATGTTGAATCTCCACTTTTAACGTCCGAACCAGATAACGAACTCGAAAAGCGCCTAGAAGAAGATGACGATCCAACAAATGAAAAACTCACATGCTCCGATAAGTATTTTATAAAAGATGAAGGTTCCCAAACTTCGACGCAAGCCGAATATTTTCTGGATGAACAATGTCCATGTCGTCTATGTGCTAATGAATTTTTCGGAGAGCAATTACTATTTTTCCACGAATATGCTCACCTATACATATTAGTTCTGATCGAACTTATAAATAGCGTGTTGCCGCAATCCAGTCCGATGATTACCTACCACAACAAATATGTATACCGTGCCTAAAAAGAGGTCATCAATGCGCGAAACAATGAACGATTTCGAAGCGGTTCATGAAAAACTAATGAAAGTTGAAATCGTGTTTTTTAATTTAATAAATTTTCTTACAATACAAAACATTTTTGATTTATAAACATAATTTATTTAAGTTTTCCTTATTTTTCACGATTTTATTATGTAATTTGAAAAAAAAAAAAAATTGAAAAAAAAAAATAACAAATCCATAGAAACATGTTATGAAATTGGACGACTGTCCGCTAACACAAGAACTGTACAAAAATTAAAAATTTTTTAATAATTATAATTTTACAGTGATATAAATTTAAATTAAATTAGGCAATTAAAATTGCTTATTCGCGATTTCCAACAAAGTAGCTGACATCTGGTGGACAAAACATGAATCGCAGTTTGCTATGAAGCAAGGGGGATCAAAATTGTCATAACAATCCATTTGACAATTCTCGTCCCCCTTGTAAACGTAGAAACCAACGCTATCTACATTCGATGAAAATCGCCAAGAGGAAAACTAGTTATCCTTTTTCTCCCACCGGAAAATTTTCTGTGAAGGTTTTTACTAAAACTAAGACCCAAACTCTTCTTTTGCTCCACTGATTAGCCCAAATTCATGACCGCCACGTCCATCGAACTGTAAAACGTAGTCATGGTGTTTCCATAATGATTTACGATGGGATACGGTGAATAATGTGATTCCTGATTTTCGGCAGTGTTGCTACATGCATCCTTCGACATCGACCGAAACGGCGCTCGTACATTCGCCCAAAATTACAAAATGTGGATTGTGATAACACATCGATAGCGTTTAGATCACGTCCCGATTTTCTAGATATGATAATTGTACAATTTCCTAAAATTGGTCCGGCCCCGCCGCAACATTTCATCGTACTAATGCGGCTAAATAATTTGATCACGTAGCGTACTACTTACATTTTAATAACAATTAAATTATTTGATAAATCTTAATTTTTTTTTTATAAATTTTATACAAATTCATTTTTTACTAAAAACAATTTCGTATATTTTTCTGAACACTACAAAACAAAAAAAATTGGCATACGTCAAAATTTGTAGACCAGAATGAAGTTTGCTTTGATTTTAGGGTTGTACAAAACAAGGGAAATTTAAAGTTTCCCTCTGAAATGGTAGTTAACCAAAAAGTTGAATGAAAAATCTTAGTTTAGTGTTAAACAAATTAATTATACTAAAAAATAGCGCGCTAAATATAAGTTTTGACTTAGAAAATTGGCTGCTCCGGATACAGCTATCGGGCGCTAATAAAAAAACACGCTATTTGATTCATTGCTCCGATTCCCTCATTTTTGAGATCCTCTTCGCAAGGCTGGACTTTTGGCCCATCGTTTGGGGTAACTTGTGGTACCTCTGATGGTCCTGGCGTCGGTGATGATTGCCGCGATCTTAGCGATCTTGGGCCTTTTGCTAAGATGTATAGGTGTCTTTTAACCATTCCTAGTATATGAAAAATCTTACACCGGACACCAATTGTTACGAATTTCGAGCATTCGATGCTGATTCGTACTGGATTTTGCAAATAAAACATTCAGCGTTTAAGTTTCAAGTTTTATATGCACCAACACTTATAAGTCCAGTATTTACCGTTCTTCTTCTTAAGTAGGGAAGAGTGGGGTAAAAGCGTGCCTCCACGGAGTAACCCCTTATAAAAATCTATGTTGTAATTTTAAGAACGAGAAAATCATTTGTTTTTAGATGCCATTTGATGATCATTTGTTTTTAGATGTACAATTAAATGATCATTTGTTTTTAGATCTACCAAAGATAGTTGGTCGGATGAATCCATGAAAACAGCCTTGTCTGAAAGAAGTGAAGGAAAGAAAATTCGATATGTTTCCAGAAAGTATGAAATACCGGCTTCAACTTTAAGGGACTATCGAAGTGGGGTTTCATCATTACCAATCATCAATGTTGGAAGAAAACGAACATTTACTCTAGCACAGGAAAACGAAATCCGTGGCCATCTCCTAGATGCATCAAAAAAGTTTTATGGTATCACGTAAAATGAATTCCGTCGAATGGTATTTGATTATGCCGAACAAAATGCCATTCCAAACCGATTTAATAAATCCACTCGGTTAGCTGATCGACGTCGAATAAAGACGTGTTTTTGTCTCTCCTCGAAATAAATTAATGATTTAATTTAAATTTGTTATAGTTAACTAATAAATAACTAATAATTATATATGTGTTAAATAAATAAATAATATAATAATAATTTGTGTAAATTGATAAGTAAAGTGAAAAGTTGTACATATTGTATATTTATACAAATTTGTGTGTGGTGTGTTTGCATTGGTGTAGAATATGTACGTAAAAATATGCACTTATATGTACATATTTTAATACCGTTGCTTGAATGCATCACACGCGTTATATGTAAACCTTCAATATGTATGACTTTTTTGATTCCAAAGGATGCGGAAGATACGTGATTTCCATTTATTCATTGTTTTAATACATATTTTAATTATTATACATACTTTTTCCAAATAAATTTTAAGTATATAAACCTTTTAATTGTATTTTATAACTCATAAAGGAGTAGAGTACTAGTATTCTCATCTAGTGGGTCATTCGAGTATAGTTTGCGCGTAAAAGGGATTTTTAATGCCGTTGTTCTGTTTTTTTTACACTCGCCTAACAATTTTGAGATTATATTGGAGGTGTATAGCGGGATATACATTTCAATATTCACTGAAAATGTGGTTTTGCGATGTATAAAGCTTGTTATATGCTTTTAACTTTGTCTATATTGGCCGTTGGGTATGTATGTATTGGCATATTTGGTATTGGTTACGAAGAAATAATTTACAAGATTAGGGTAGTTTTTGTTTTCGTTTTATTTATTAATATAAATTCATTACATAATTATTATATATTTGTTATATGCATAGGTATTTACTTTTTGTGCTTGTGTGTGTAAATGTTTTTCGAAATGAAAAGACACAAAAAAAACAAAAGATCAAATCATAGATTTTAGTTGTAGTTTTCCTTGTTTTTCGCCTTTTTCATTGATTTCATTTGTGTGATCAATTTACTCAGAGGCGATTGCTTTGAATAGGTTTCGTTCATGATAAGTTGTTGGTCGGTGTCTGCGGTTTGTGATGGTTGTTCATTGAACATTGTGTTTCTCAACTTACGGAGGGTTATATTCATATAACATGCTCTGTCGTTACCTGCATTTGTAAGCTATTTTGGGCTATTTTAAACACCGTCAGTTTCGCGGGAGTTAAGTCATTTTTGAAATTTTAGGATGATCGGTCGTACGCAACGTTCCCGCTAAGCTGGGCACAAGGGCGGCCGCCCAGATTTAAGTTGTATTTTGCCCATCATAATTTTTAGTCCACCCATCTGCAATATTGCTAACATTTTTTCGTGTTAGTTACAAAATTTAAACATCTGCAAACCCACGCAGTTTATTTTTTTTTTAACATATATGATGTGATTTGTTTTAAACAATTTATAAAAAATTTACTCCATTTACTGTAATGACAAAACAAAAATTAGATGTAAGCTCAAGCTCCACCAAAATATTGTTAAGGACGAAGCTGTAATGTAACTACTATAGCTTGAAAATCTGAAAATGGACAAGCATATAAATAACATATGACCCGTTAAAAGACACCCAGTCGCAAGTCCTTTACTTGTCACCACCAGGAATCGAACCCGAGACCGCCCCGAATAACAGACCCCCGAACAAACAAGACGGCTTCAAAATTTAGAGAAGAATGGTTAAATGAACTCGTTAAAACGAAGTCCTGTGTCCTGTCGTTATCAATTAAACAAAAAGTTATATTATATGAAATTTCTAGTTATCAAATTGAAACAAGTGATGTACTTTGTAAAATATGTATTGAAGCAAAAGGTGACAGTGATTTTTATAAAAGGGAAAAATCAGAAATTATATTGCAATGCGTGGATTCCACAGTGAAACAAATTTTTCCAGTACAAAATACTGGGAAACCGAAAAGAGAAGAGTATATTTAAATTACGTCAGAGCGGCAAAGATAGCAACTTTTGTTTATTTTTATAGCATAATTTATAGTCAAAATAGTGACAGATTGGGGGCAACATAACTAAAAAATTTGAAAATAAACGAGTTTAACAAAATAGAAAATTTTCAAAAATTTGAACGTAGTGGAACAAAAAAATAATACCACCTTTCATTTTTCTCTTGAAATTTTACAGTAATATTTTTTCAACCATAAAATTGGCGTAGTGTGCGAAAAATACTTCTCATCACATACTATTTTTTGAAGGTGTGTTAAAAATGTTGCCATAAAAAGTATTGAGTTTAATACTTTTTATGGCAACTTTATCCTGATTTATACGTGGATTCCACATGGAAACAAATTTTTTTCAGTAAAATATACTGGGAAATCGAAAGAGAATAGTATATTTAAATTACGTTAGAGCGATAACGACAGCAACTTTTGTTTGTTTTTTTATAGCAAAATTTATAGTCAAAATAGTGACAGATTGGGGCAACATAACTAAAAAAAATCGAAAATAAACCATTTTAACGAAACATAAAATGTTCAAAAATGCATGTTACCCTACCCCCTTTCTGAACGTGTTGTATCTAGCGGCACAAAAACTAATAGCGAGTTCCATTTTTTCTTGACATTTCACTATAATGCTTTTCCAACCATAAAGTTATCGTAGTGTGCGAAAAATATTCCTCATCGCACACTATTTGTGTATCGAAAATGTTGCCATAAAAAGTATTGAGTTTCATACTTTGTATGGCAACATTTTTCCCACTTATACTATTATTTGCCAGTAAATCTTACTGAACAATTTTTTTGTTTCTCGCTAACAATAAAGGATTTATATTTTTATCGCGTGTTAATTTTACTGAAAAAATTGGTTTCACTGTGAAATTCACGCATTAAAGTTTTTTTTAATTTATTTTTTAAATAAAATTATATGTAAAAATTATTGTATTGTAATTTTGTGATGTTTTGCTCGAAATTTACTAAATTTAAAATACTTGCCCACAATCCAGTTATGCCGCGCATGATTTTGAATAACTAGAGGGAACGTTGGTCGTACGTTGGGGTTTTTAAACTGTAGGATTGCCACGATACTTTTATAATCACGGCTTTATGAAGCATGGGTGTTGTCGATTAGTGAAGTTGATCGGAGATCGCTGGTGATTGGTAGAGGTGTCACGGGGAGAGGATTCAAACCGTCTCTTGGGGTTGTTTCGGATATAACTTTGTATGTTGCGGTGTGTTTTTTGTTTATAGAGGGGGTGGGTATCGAGTAATCCTGGATAAACATTACATATTTTTTTGGTACATTTTACTATGACTATTTATAAAATAATTCTTTTCACAATGTAATTTCAGAGATTATTAGAATTTTACTAATATTCCTTCATCCAATTATTCAGCGTTTGAGTATTAAATTATTATACATATTTTAAATTCCAGACAATGTAGGAATCATATTGGCTATCGGGTTTCTAATAAATTTGATATTTCAGCGAACACTTTTTTGAAATTGCAGATATCTTGGAAGCTACAGATTAAATTTGAAATGCAGTTAAATGTTGCTGTACTTAGATAGTTTGTCAGGGATCATGGCTTTTTTTAATTAAATTATTTTCTAGGTTGTTTCAGAAGACTGTCATGAAGAGGTTGTTTGGGAGATTGTAAATTGGTGAAGGTTTTGATTAGCTTGTTCTAGGTTTGATAAATAATTATCGCTGGTTGTTTTTTTATGATTTATTTAATACGATTGGGTTATTTGGAAAATGAATCCCACAGTTGTGCTAGCTACTTATTAATTGTGCCATCTTACAGATTTCTGATTGCTTTAAAATAACTATTCAATTCTGGTTTAATTTGTTTAGGTATTGGGGTTCTAAAACTGTGCCAAATATACATTATTGATATTACCTTACATATATCAGATTTGCTGTTTTTGAAACCAGATTTCAATTGGACATTTAGATTAGGGATGGCAAGGACAAGTGATCTTCGCATTATATCAGTTTTTTATTTATTATTTTTTTTTTTTATATAAATAAATCGATTAAAGATTCTATCAGTTGAAGATAAAAAGATGATCGTGCTTTCCTTTCGTGCGGTGATACTAGTACTGCAATATTTGGTGATTTCTGGATTCGATTTATTTCGAATATTTCAACTTCGATACATTTCAAATAACAATTTACTAACTATTGACTACTTAGGTGTCTGAAACCGGGTCAATTTCCATAATAATTAACAAACCTTTCATATCCCTCCATCTTGCTATATGTAAAAGAGTGTGCGGATGGGCCCGGCGTCAACCGGGAATCTTACTTAGGTTTGGTCGCACATTCCAATCAATCAATCAATCAATCGGTTAGCTGGTAGGGATTTTTACGAGCATTTCTTAAAGAGGAATCCTGAATTAAGTTTACGTAAACCAGAAGCAACAAGTATTAACCGCATAACGGCTTTTAATGGAACTGTACCGGTGGTGGTTTTGTACCACTAATGTTCATTTTTCCGCGATGCCAATTATCACCACAACTCAGTAAAGACGGCCCTCCTGGAGCAAAATATTGTTGTTTAAAAAACGGATGGATAAACGACGACGTTTTCATTGAGTGGCTGTACCATTTTATTAAATTTGCCAAACCAATTGAGGCTGATCCTGTTATATTAATTCTCGACAATCACGGTTCACATAAAACTCTCGCTGCTTACGAATTATGCCGGAAGCACAATGTTGTGGTGGTATCATTACCACGTCACATCGTCTACAATCATTAGATGTTATTTTTTTTGGTGGCCTCAAGATGGCATCCAATAATGAATGTGTTTTTTATGAAAACAAATGCCTTTGAAACGATTACTCCGTATGACCTGGCTACACTATTTAATAAGGCTTATATTCGTGTTGCTACACTGGAAAAAGGCACATGTATCATGTTTCAAAAAAACAGGAATTTATCCTTTTAATCTCAACATATTTTGCCAGCTTCATGCAATGAAATTCCTCAAAATTGTATGAAAACTAACGATGCAGTGGAATTTGACCAAAGTAGGTACATTGGAACTTTTCTGGTTTTAGTTTTATTTGATTACCTACCTACCTACCTACAACAGTTCCGACTAATTCTTCATGTGTTTCACCACTAAACTTTAAATCGCCATCTGATGTAGGTACTCCCATGGTTCGGTTACATACAGCAGGTAGGTACCTATAGGTACATGTTTTCATTTCTTTGAAACGTTTTGATATCAAAAACAAATTTTGTTTACAGGATCTGCCACAGTAAAAAGCGGGATTAGTATTGAAAATGTCTCGCCAGCGAGATTTGTCGACAAAGTTTTTAATCGGAAACAATTAAAACGGACTGAACCTCCTAAGTAAAAATCAGTGATATTTACTGCAACTCCCGTAAAGAAAGAACTCGAAAATGTCACCGCTAAAAGGAACAAATAGCTGAATTAAAAATAAAATCAAATAAAGAGCAAAAATCAAACAAACCAGCCTCGAAAAATACCATAAAAAAAGACATAAAAGGTTGGCGGAATTTCAGCTTCTCTTCGTCTGATACGGACAATGAAGTCGATGAGACAGTTTTGTACGATGATGACGATGAACTTGACGATGTTGATCCATACAACAACAACGACGAGATATGCCTCATTTGTTCAGAATACGGTAAAAATGGAGAACTGTGGTATAGGTGTGTCTCGTGTGGCGCATGGAGTCATGCTAGTTGCTCTGGTGTAGACAATGCAGAAAATTATGAGTGTGATTTTTGTAAAAACTATAATTTAAGATAAATTAAAACGATTTGTCTCCGGTGATACTTCATTAGTACCTACATATAAAACTTGATATATATCGTTGATGCATATATTAGGGGCCTATTCCATGGAAATAATCTGCTGTCAGCAAAAATAAAAGCGAGAAAAAAATATAGATTTCACTGGTTGTGTACGAAACAAAACATGTTGTCAGTAAAATTTTACTGAGAGAATAGTTGTGATAGGGGAAGTTTACTGCCATAATGGGGAAGTTTACTGCTATAAAAAATGTAAATTTGAGTATTTTTTATGGCAGCATTTTTCACACATCTACAAAAAATGTATGTAAGGGAGGACGAAAAGTGATGTGAAACGGAGTAGACGTGTTTTGTTCTCGCTCCTTCATTTAATTTAAATATTTTTTTTTTTTTGTGTAAATAATAAATAAAATAATTATAATTATTAATAATAATAATAATCAATTTGTTTTTTACATTATAAAATAAGTGATTAAAAGATATGACGTACACCTAGTGTTTTAAATATTGATTTGTGTATAAGCCGCGCGTGAAATTGTGTAGAACGTATACGTATATATAATTATTTCCGTATATGTTCTGATACCATTTCGTGAATGCGTAAATGCACATTTATGTTTGATTGAATTACTAGGTATACATAATATACATAGTGGGTTTCAAATAAACAGTAAAGTGACGAGTTAAGTGACGTGTATGATGAAATGTGTTTGTATACATAAAACCCGAGTTGAAATATTTATAACGGGATATATTTCGTTTTAATGTTTCGATAAACCTGTTATGTATAAAGATGCATTAAATCAGAGAAGTATCCTTTATATACATTTATATATATAATATATACATATATACATACTTTTATTTTTATTTATGTACTTTTCATACTTCGTATATAGATTTGTGTGTAGCATCAAAATTTACCTAAATAATACATATACATAGTTATGAGTGTGTGTTTCTGTGTGTTTAGATGTATATATATATATATATATATTGGTGTGTACATGCAGGGATGTAACAAAACCAATAATCGCCCCTTTCACACGGGATGTCAAAGAAGCAGCTTCTTTTTCGTCTCTTTCCCCGTTTACATATGAAACCGGTTGCCAAAAATTTTTTAAGCAGCTCTAACACAAATAGAAGTGAAATAAAAAATTTGATTACATATTTTATTTTAATTTAAATTTGAAATTTAATTTTAAAAATTAATTTTTTTTTTTTTCATTAATTTTTGAGATATACATTTTAGTTAAAATTTTATTTTCGAGAGAGTAGATTAAAACAATACAAAAACATTTTGGTTTAAATATAAAATAAGGTTTTAAATTAGCAATGAACAATCTATTACGATTTATTTTAAAGTGTGAACCAGTGCTTCTTTTAAATCCAGGTTGGAACGGATGAAGAAATTTGATATGTTAATTGTTGTTGGTTTTGGATGTAGACTTATGTATACATGTGTGGATGGTATGTATATTTTTGTGGTTTATTATGTATTTCCTTGTGAAGCGTGTTTTTTGAATCTTCATCTTCGTCTCTTTCCCTATTTGCCTATGAGATTGGATTTGATAGCGACTCATTTTTATTTTTGAACCAAATTTTTTATTGGTGTAGCGGCGCTGGCCCAAGCGAGAATGAGATAGGGGATTCAAGGCCGTTTTTTTTTTTTTTTTTTTTTTTTTTTTTTTTTTATATGTAGGTTTTGGTTTGGTTTGAGTTTTGTTTTCGGAAGAGCAGAATAAAACCATGATGAAAAATCATAAAAAGGTGAAATATTCCCAAGTTTCATTTTCGTCGTTTTGTGCGCGTTGCGTCGGCCAGCAGGACGGAGGTTTACATTGAATTTGTCGATTTTCGATTTGTTTTGGGTGGATCTTTTTTTTTTTTTTTTTTTTTTTTTTTTTTTTTTTTTAAATTATACAATTACATACAACATTATATATTACATATAAATATTAAAATTTATTAAATAAAATTCAGCTCACAAATTCTTGTTAATGATATTATAGCTTTGTTCCTCAAAGCTATTTACAATTTTCAAAAATATTCGTGATCTTCAAAATTCATTTATTTAAATAGATTATGTACTTTAAATTACAAATTAAAATTTATCTCGATTTTATTTTATTTGATATTTTATGATTTCCGCAGTGATTACAATTCAAAATTTTAATGATTTTAACTAAATTTTTATTTTCTGTCATTTTGCGCGTGAAAATCATGTTTTAGTATCTTGTTTTTATGTTTCTTATGGCGTTTTCTTTTAACAAAAAACTGGCAAAAAATTTTGTTTTTGACGTAAATCACATTTTCGCGTTCTTTTAGCGGAAAAATGGAAAAGAAAAGAAAAAAAAATTTGATGTACATCAAAAAATGGAAATATAGATTTTTACTTCCATTTTAACTACCACGTACACATATTTATACGTACACATATTCATAAAATACGTCAACCGTAAATATTGTCAAATGCGTCAAACGCGTCATTTGAAATTTTTTTCAAAATGGTTTGTTATTGTTTTCGGCATCCCTTTCGGTTAGACACACTACGCCACACATCAATTTTTTTTTTTTTTCGTTTTCTTTTTAACTATCCAAAATTCGATTTACATCAAAAACGTAAAAGAATCCGCTATCAATAACTTGAACGGTGAAGAGTAAGTCATAAGTTTGAATATATTGAATACAATTAAGTAGTCAATAATAAGCATACAGTTTGTTTTCAGGTTTAATAAATAATACGAGTATATGTTTACTGACTATTTTAACGGCCAGTTTGCCAAATGCTAATGATTTTAGAGAAATTATTAATGATTTAATATTCATTATTAATATACATAATTCAATTTATTATTAATAAAATTCAAATAAGAGTTTCAGAAAAATATATTGTAAGTTATGGAGTTGTAGAGGATTAAATTAATAAATATTTATATTATTTAGGAAACCGGTAGATTAACTAAGAATGAATTTCAGAAATCTTTAGATGTTATGAAGAAATATTTCTTTGAAATATTAATTGCTGGTCGTGTAGATTAGAATTGTGCTGTCATTATGTTAATAACTATTGGCTTTACCTAGGTATTATCAATTAATCAATTTTGTTTAGGTAGCTGATAAGTATTAATGTAGAATTATATTACAGAAAATTTCCAGATGCACGTGAAATAATATTATTTTTTCTCAGGTTTTGATTTAGTGAGGCAATTGTTGAAGATCAAAGCAATACCATCGTTATCCATTAAACCTATTAAGCCTTTATCCTTCCTCTAGTAGATTAGAAGTAGATTAGAATTGTGTTGTGCCGTACGATCGCTAGGTGTCTGAAACCGGATCGTTCTGTCCCAAAAAAAAAAAAAAAAAACCTTTCCTATCCTTCCTATTGTTATGTGTAAACAGGCTGTAGGAATAGGCCCGGCGTTATCCGGGACTCTTGGCTAGCACTTGGTTCTACAGTCCAATCAATCAATCAATCAATCAATCTACAAAAAATGTATGTAAAGATAAGAAATTTTTCTCACACTCATACAAAATAAGTCGTTCGCCATTTTTATAGTCAAATGACGATTTAATTTTGTTTTTCGTGTTTAAATTTGTTAATATTAGTGGTTTTTTGTGGTTCATATTTAAAAATGAAAACAAAAGAAAATCGAATTGTACAAAAATGTACAAATTAAAAATTTTATGCAATTTTTAGGTTATGCCAAAATGTAAAACCATAAAATTTTTCTATAAAATGAAATAAAAAATATTTCTGTTCTTTGTCACTCTTATGAAATTTTTTGTTTTGCGTATTAACAGCAAAAAAAATTGCTGTCAGCAAATTTTATCCATGGAATTAAAGCATTAGTAACCACCATATATGGTTTTTCAAACAATTCACTACATTTCCCCCTCTATCACTTGTTCACACTTATTCATTCGCTGTTTACCGTTCTTCTTCTTAATTTGCTCTGTTCACTGGTTAAATCACACCTCTGTCCATGTCCCAAATTTCTCGCGATTATTTACTTGTCTATCGTTGTTCGCAATTATTTTACTTTATTGCATCTGTCGATGTATGCGTATTGCAATTGTAAATCACTCGTTTGTAGTGGTACCACGGACATTCTACGTCACATGATGACTGACGCCTCCGTTTACAATACCCCAAACCAAATAGAACAGAATTCCTACCAATTCACTCTTTTAATTGATTGGCACGCGTAAATCTTCCTTCCATTGCGTATACGTGATAAGGCTGATCGGAGTGAGAACCTCTCGCAAGGGCTTATGATTTAAATGGAATTTCTTCAACAATGCGACCGAATTCAGCTCGATAAGTAGATTTCACATAATTTTGCTCGCAAATATTGTCTTCTGATATCGAACATCTTTGTAAATTCAAATCATATACTTACATCGAGATAGTTTTTGTTCCATAAAAGGTTCTAGCTAAAATCCAGCCCAAGGTTCATTGGTGGGCAATCTGGAACTCCGTACTGCTGAATTTTTGACATTACTTGATTCCGATAATTGTTTTGTTGGAAGCACAATTCCTTCTAACTCATTACTCCTAATACAGGGTGGGCCATCTGTTGGACCTTTTTTCAATCGATGAATTTTAGTACTTAATGTTATCTGTTCTAAAAAATTAATCGACATATGAAAAGTATGAAATAATATGCCATTTATCATCATGCAATCGCTAACAACACAACAACGCATTTTGACTGTCCAAATTTATTATGAAAATAATCGTTCAAAAACAACAACATTTCGTAAATTAAGTGAGATTTTTGATCGACATGGACGTCCTACTGACAATTGGTAAAATTATTGATCGTTTTTGATACTAGTTCAGTAGAAGGTCGTAGACCGTATCAACATGTTCATCCAGTTTGCACTCCTGAGGCAGTGGCAGCTGTTAGTGAAAGGGTTCGTAATGAACCAAGCACATTAACCAGGCATCATTCACAAGAACTAAACATTTCACGAACCACATTACGGCGCATTTTGCATATTGATCTTCATTTGCATCCATATACAAAATTCAACTAACTCAAATATTGAAGCCACTAGACCATTTAAATCGTCGTCGTTTTCTTAATTGGATTCTTATTGGGGGGCGAAGTCCGAGATTCATACCTCCTCGCGGTGCTCTTGGGTAACTCTAAATGAATCAGGTGGTGTAGTTGAGACGAGCAGCTAAATCCAGGACGAGTTATTGGGGCCTCAAAACCAATACCAAATCAGCGTCTGTTCTCTAGGTTAGGTGCGGCTGAAGCGGGCGTCTGTCTTGGACAACGCTTTAAAAATGGGAACATGGAACGTGCTGAGCCTCTTTAGACCGGGAGATCTCCAGAACCTTTCGAACCAAGCAAAAAGTTACACATTAGACGTACTTGCACTACAAGAGCTCAGATGGTCTGGGAGTGGGATCCATGACACCACCAATGGTTACACTCTTCATTACAGCGGCCATCAGAACGGAGGAGAATTTGGAGTTGGCTTCCTCATCCATCGGCGCTTGAGACATCATATTATAGATTTCCGCTCTATCAACATGCGGACATGCACGGTCAGACTTCGCACTAAGAAATTTAACATCACGATCGTTAATGTTCATGCACCCACCGAAAATAAATCGGATGACATCAAAGATCTTTTCTTTGTCGAACTGGAGGAAGTCATCAATAACATACCGCACCACGACATTAAAATCATCGTGGGCGACTTTAATGCAAAAATCGGTAGTAGTGCAGAAAATACATCGCACATCGGTCCTAGCACCTAACAAGTAACAACAATAGCCAACGCGTCACCGACCTGGCAATAATGTACAACTTAGTTGTATCAAGTACGTTTTTTCCACATAAGAGAATCCACAAAGTAACGTGGAGATCGAATGATGGAAGAACGGAAAACCAAATCGATTACGTCATGGTGTCTAAGAGACACTCTACCAGCATATCTGACGTCAGAACTTACAGAGGTGCAGATATGGATAGCGATCACTTGCTTGTTATATTTAAATATAAGTGCAAACTGTCATCTACGTTCAACAGACAAGCACAAAAAACCGCTCGATGGAATAACGATGCTTTAAAAGACCAAGCGTCACTGCAGAGTTACCAACCAGCTGTCACTAACTATTTAGAGCGGCCCAGCAACAACGAAGAAGCTCCCTCTAACATCAAGGAGCAGTGGCGCCCTATACAGTCAGCCATAACCACCGCGGCGCAAAACACTATCGGAAGAAGACCTCCGAGATCCCGCAATGATTGGTTCGATGATCAATGCCGCCAGGTCATCGAAAATAAACGAAAATGGTTGGCTCGCAACACTAGAAGCACTCAAGCAGAATATATACGCGCTAGGAAGGCCACGATTAAATTGATCCGACAAAAGAAACGTGAACATATGAAATCATGCATTGAAAACATCAGCTTCCAAGCGGAAATAGGAAACTCAAGGGACTGTTTTACCAATGCCAGGAATCTTACTAAAGACTTCCACACAAGAAGTACAGCCATCAAAGACGGGAATGAAGAGTTGAGAACAAACGTGGCTGATGTTCTCTCAGTATGGCAAACCTTCTTTCAAAATCTGCTAAATCGGAATGACGCCGTGACCCCCATTAGAGCAATAGCTCCTCCAGGTGAAGAGGTCCTTGTCGAATATCCCACAGTAGAGGAAGTAGAAATCCCCGCAGAATTAATTAAACTCGGAGGCGCTACTTTTGCAACAAATCTTTACGATCTCATCGTGTCTATTTGGGACCAAGAAGAGCTGCCTGAGAGTTGGAAGACCGCGCTCATATGTCCGTTGCATAAAAAAGGCGACCGTCTTAAATGTGAAAACTACCGTGGCATACCTCAACTGAACGCTGCTTACAAAGTGTTGGCTAATGTTGTGCTTGCCAGACGCATCCCTTTTGCCGAAAACATCATTGGCGACTATCAATGTGGCTTTCGTACCAACCGACCTACCACTGACCAGTGTTTTACCATGATGATGATCTTGGAAAAATGTTGTGAGTACAACATAGCCATTCAACAACTATATATAGACTTTCGGCAGGCATATGACAGTATAAACCGCGACAACCTTTGGGCCGCACTCATATGCCTAGGTATTCCAGAGAAACTTGTTTCTCTGTGTAAATTAACAACATCTGGATCTGTATGTAGAATTGTAATTGAAGGAACTTTATCTGACTACTTTCAAATAACATCTGATGTTCGACAGGGAGATGCACTCGCGACTGTGCTGTTCAATTTGGCGCTTGAGTACGTAGTGAGGAAAAGCAACATCGAAACTTCGCGCTGTATATTTAATAAATCCGGCCAAATTCTTGGATATGCAGATGATATCGTGCTTCTTGGCCGAAGACCTAG
Organism: Nephrotoma flavescens; assembly: GCA_932526605.1. Lineage (NCBI taxonomy): Eukaryota > Metazoa > Arthropoda > Insecta > Diptera > Tipulidae > Nephrotoma > Nephrotoma flavescens. The sequence continues at coordinate 101,098,244 of OW052221.1, forward strand.
CGACATCAAGGACAGTTTCATCCCGCTCAATCGGTGCGCAATTAAACTTGGTTTGGAGGTGAACAGTACCAAAACGAAATTTTTAACAACACCCAGGAACATCTCCATGGCAAATCTCGAAATTGGCGACCATAACTTTGATAGCATCGAAAACTTTAAATACGTCGGGTCATTTATAACCTCCTTGAATGATATGCAGGCAGAATTAAAAATCTGAATCGCTGCCGGACAACGAGTTTTCTACGCCCAATCAAAATTATTGCGATCTAAACATCTTTCGCAATCGTGCAAGCTCTCACTTTATAAAGCACTAATAAGACCTGTGCTGACTTTCGGAAGCGAGAGGTGGACCATGACCTCTAACGACTGTAGATTATTATCTACCTTCGAAGGTCATCCGTTCAATCTTTGGTCCTATTAAAGTTGCGAACAATGAATATCGGACTCGCATGAACCACGAAATAAAGCAACTTCTCGGAGGTAGCGATATTATCGGCTTCGTCAAATCTAATCGAGTTAGATGGCTCGGCCACGTTGCAAGGTCTCTTATCAACAACGAATGATTTACAAAGTGTTCCATCAACACCCAGTCGGTGTACGTCGTAGAGGAAGACCCCGACTGCGCTGGCATGACGACGTCGAACAAGGCCTACTCGCATTAGGATGTCGAAATTGGAGGACGAGAGCGATGAACCGAGACGGATGGAGGACCATAGTGCGGGCGGCAAAATCTTTTCATGGGATGTAAATGCTAGAGAGAGAGAGAGAGAGAGAGAGAGAGAGAGATGAAGCTCATTTTCATTTCATTTTAATCCTCATGTTATTCACGAAGCAGAAGTACATCCTCCAAGAGTCACTGTTTGGTGTGTAACACAACTTGATTATTTTTTATTGGGTTATTTGAAAGGTAAGGCGTATGTCATATCATCCACGAACATTTCAACAACTTGAAAACAATATTCGAGCTGAAATTGAGATCACTGATCCAATTTTATTGGAAAAGGTCATCGAAAATTTTGATGTTCGGATGCAGGCCTGTAGACGAAGCAATGGTGGGCATATTAGCGATATTGATTTTCATACATAAATGGCATAGAACCACTTTTCCTTATCAATACAAAATGTTGAGTTTTCATCACAAATTTTGTGTTTTTTACAAATGAAAACGGACTAACAGAAAGCCCACCCTGTATTTTGATATTCAAAAACTTTTTTACAGAAGATATTCTTCGATGTCATATCGAAACGAGATCAGTTCCCACGACTGCTTCAAAACTAATTCTTTTCCCATGATTTGTTGCACCTCGTTAAACATGATATTCGTTTCCCAAAAACTTTACCAGAAATTGAAAAGAATCGGTTTTCAAACTACTACTATACATTCATTGTCCGTGCTCTTGAAGCTACATTTCCGTTTTGATAATATCAGTTCAATATTCATTGTAGTCTGATTCTCGTTAAAATCACTTACTAAGTTTCCTAATGATGGGTACACAAAGGGTGCCACAAAATCAAATATGTCAACATATCTATAGGCAGTTCAGGACACGATTACAATTAAAATGTTCTTATCCCGAACGCTTGTTCAATCACGTTATTTAAGCAGATTTGGGACGAATAGTACAAATATCAGTAGAAGGTTAGATACTTGCCTTATAGTCATCTTTCTTTGACTGTTATCTCAGCCAGGGGCCAGTAATGGGTTTAAATACTGATTATTACTAAACGTTTTCAAATTAAATCAAATTTCACTTTTTGTTTTGCTGTCATTTCCTGTGCTGAGTTCAATGTAAAGTGCAAATGTAATGAAAAATTATTTAGTATTTATATACGTCATACACCTAGACAAAAAAATTTACATTACATATTTTGTGACCATTTAAATTTAAAATAGAAATTCCACTTAAGAATAATCGTCTAGTAAAAAAGAAAACCAAATCGCATCACGATAAGCGCACAAAGTCATTATTTAATTAAAAAAAAAGCAGCAAAACCAATTTATTTAGTCGACCTCCAATGATCTCTCGGTAGCGCGATATATAGTTGCCACACCAGCGCAATCATGCAATTTGATCGCGAAACAAAAATAAAAAATTGTAAACTGCATACACAAGATATATAATCCAGGCCATCGTGGAGTAAGATCACTATGCGAAACATTATACATATATGAGGTGAACATCTGTAACAATATATTGCACAGATTATTTATTATTCAAACAACGTCAATTTTCCAGTAAAATCATTAAACAAAACACTTTTTATTTTCTTAATAAACCTTATTTCATTTTTTTAAGTTGTTCTGTCGCCTTGTCCGTAAGATCTTTGAATACGTTCGCAACATTTTCACCGAATTCGGCCGCCTTTGCTTTACCCGCATTAATATTGTCCTCGGAGAAAAATCCCTGCACGGTGGATTTCATTTTATCGAAATTTATCATTGGTTCATCGTTGGGAGCGTCACGAACTACCCGTCTTGCACTTGTGTAGGAAACCTAGAACAGCAACAAAAATCACCATCATTATTACATTTAATTTTTAAAAACACTTAACCACTTAATTGAATAGAAATTAGGAGTACAAAAAAAATATTTACTTGAATCACAACAAGGACGACGATAAAGAATAATAATGTGAACTTTGCCATTTTATTGTTCAAATAAAATTTATTTATTTTTTTTTAATTTGAGTTGTACGAGTAAGTGAAAGTTGTTCTACTTAAGGCGATCGGTAACAAACTGTAATATTTTAGATTCGACGCTAATTTATTATAATTTCTCGTTTGTGTACAAAATACAACAAAGCACATTAAATAAAGTACTGATGGGTATAGTAGCTACTCGTGTGTGTAGTGTACACACATGGATGAGTAGACTAAAAATACCATTACTCCAATATTCTTATCTATATCTACGAGCATATACAAATCTCTTTCTCCATTTACTATTTAAAAATATCAAATTCTTAGAAATTTTTAAAAAGATGATAATCTGCTGCTTTGTGATTGTGTATGTTGTGCAGTAATGTTTTATGTTTTACTTGCTATGTACGTAATGTATTACCTAACTTGAGATAATTTTCCGGGATCAAATTACTATTTCTTGTTTTAATCGTTTTCCGCTTTGTTTATTTAGAAAATTTCAAATAGCAAGGATTGGATTGTAAATATTTCATATTAACCCGTAGCCGCACACTATACAGTTTTCAATTGGTTATGACTATAGGCTTAGGATTTTTATGCTCTAAAAATCAAAAATATTTACCTAAAATATGTGCTAAATATACAAGTAAAATGACAAAATATGTTATGTCAAAAAGAAAAAAATATTTAGAAAAAAAAAATAATAGCAGCACACTTTAGTAAGATATTTATTTACAATTTATACCCCTATTATGGTTTTCACCTCATCGTACGGTTCACCTCTCGTCACCTCACCTCAAAGTTTCACCCAAATCATAATTTGGTATTATGATTCTCACCTATTTTGTGGTGAGCAGTAGCATGCGACAGGTGTACCAATTTGACTCATGAGTCATGAGACATTTGTATACTGTACGTATACGAATTTCTCATGAGTCAAATTACGGCCAAAATTCACACCCTGAAAATATACAAAAACAAAAACACCCACAATTTACTTCGCGATAAAATCAACACAAAACCCCAATAAAATTTACGACCTCCATAACTTAAAAACAAAGGAGGTACCAAACAACAGCGCCTAGCTATAGTATATAAAGAGCTTCAAAATAAATTATGTAACAGTAGCAAAAAATAAACCGAAGAATGAAACCCAACTGAGGATTATTTACCAACAACATTTGAATCAGGTGAAACCGGAGAAACATCTACATCAATATATCAACCATCAAATGTCACTGCGCCATGCAATCACATTGAAATCTCGCAAAGTCGTTTGGATGTTATGGTACGACGCCTGAAACTATCGTAGCGGCAAGCCATTCTTTTGTCAAAGGATTTAAAACAAGTGAACATTTTGGCTCCAAATGTTCGGATATATGGAGCAATAAATCATCATCGTCATTTTACGAATTTTTACAAATCAATTGAGAATAATTCACTCGCTTTTTGCACTGATATCCGAGGTTTCGTATCCACAATGCACAATGCATATAATTCTGAAGATTGGCGATTGTTCATCGATTCCTCTAAAAGGAGCTTGAAGGCAGTTCTCCTTCAAGGTGCCACATCAAAGAATTCCATTCCAATTGCACTCAGCACAAACACAAAGGAAACCCATGCATCAGTGAAAAAACTCATTGATTTGACTAAATGCAATGACCATCAATGAAAAGTTTGTGCAGATTTAAAAGTGATAGCTCTTTAAAGTGGCATGCAATTGGGTTACACTAAAAACATGTGTTTTATGTGCTTATGGGATACTCGTTTTAAAGGCGACCAATACAACGAACGGAACTGGGCTTTACGTGGGAACATTAGATTGCAATACGACAGCATCGTTGATGATCCACTTGTGCCAATTAAAAAAATATTGCTACCACCACTTCATATCAAGCTTTTAGTAGTTAATAATTTTATAAAAGCGCTGAATCCAGATGGGCATGCGTTCGTCGAATTGCGTCGCATTTTTCCACGGTAAAGTGGAATGAAAATAAAAGAAGGTTGGTGTTTACATCTATTCGAATGTAAGTTTTGATCAAATGAAATTTCGTCTCGCATCTTGTTTTTTATTACAATGGTCTTTTATTACAATGGGTTTTAATGGACCAGATATTTGTCGTCTGATGAAAGATGATGCATTTGACAATGCTTTTAGTGAACAAGAGCTTGTGGCATGGAAATGTGTAAAAGAAGTTATTAAGAATGTTCTCGGAATTAACCGAGCCGAATTTAATTGGCGCAGATATATTGAAAATATGCTGACTGCTTTTCATAATATAAACGTTAGAATGTCACTGAAAATACATTTTTTGCATTGTCATGTGGAAAAGTTCGCCGAACAATCACCAACCGAATCCGATGAGCACGGCGAGCGTTTTCACCAAGTGACGGCAAGGCTCGAACATTGGTACAGCGGCAGAAAGCTAGATGCACTCTTGGGTGACATTTGTTGGAATTTGCAAGAGGAAGAAGAACCCGAAGACGACACGAACAAATCAAAAAATTAAAATTAAAAGTTAAGAAAAATGTATTTTTTAGGAAAAAATTGAGAAAAATCACAATAAAATCAACTGAATCAATTTAGTTTTCTTTTAAATAGCTTCTATTGTATCTATATTTGCCGATGAGATGTTTATTCGATCGATTTAAATTCAATAAATGGAAAAAAATGATAAAAAACGATGTATGTGAAGTCAACCCGCCGAAAAAGCCTCTCAGCCCGAAAAAAAACTTTTCAAATTGTGTCTCTGCTAAACATTAAGATAATCTTAACTCTTAGCCCGAAAAATTCAAAAACTTGCGTAAAACGGAAATCTATCCCGAGTTTTTCTGTTACGGAAAATTGTTGTTCGATTTAAAATTAATTTTGAACTCCTAGTAAACACATCTTTTCTAAAATATAAGACGAATGCCATCAACTCAAATATCCATCCCGAGAAATCATAAAAAGAAAATAATAAAATCTAAAAGTAATGTATTTTTTTTATTGGTACTTAAATTCTATTGATAATAAAAACAGCTCTGTTGCTGATCGCCGTATAAAAATTCACAGAGACTGATCTGTATATCGGAATATGGTTTAAACATAGTGAGTGCCGTAACTTCCTAAATCAACAATCCCTGTATCAACGCGATGGCCAGAAGGATATTTATAGGGTGACATATCTGCGATTGAACACATTTTTGAAATGCGCTGTCTGTTCATGAGAATGAGCTGTGCGAGCGATTGGTCATCAAAAAGATAAGTAATTTAATGATTTTTGGAATTTAAAATTCAATTGTGCAGCTTGGACGCATAGAAGTTTCATGAAAGTGATCCTGTATGAAGAGGCTAGTATGCCGCATCTAAAAATCATTCATCCTTATTCGACACTTTTATAGATTGGAATATTTAATCGGATAGGTAGAATAAGTTCGTTTTATTTAATAATTTTTTTTAGTAAATCCTTTGATTTCTGTGTCCTACTAATATAATGTTAGTACTTTAGTTGTTATGAAGTTGCTATAGTTTTTAAGGAATGGGTGTAATTTCCAGGCTGATAGTGATCGGATGGTGAACTTTTACTATAGTGATAGCTCGGCTAACTTTATTTTCTGGGATGATAGTTTTCACTTATTATAATTTTTCCTGGGATGAAATATTCTGGGATGGTAAAATTTCCGGGCTGATAGTAGTATCCAGAAAAACTGTCGTGATAGTGTAGTGTTGCCATCGTCGTTTTATGGGATGAATCCTGGGCTAACTTTATATACATCATAATTGCCAGGTCATTTTTTTGCATTAAATTCTCCCACAATGGTTTTAATGTATATTGGTATGTATGTATGTATGGTGCGGTATATTATTGATGACTTCCTCCAGCTCGACAAAGAATATATATTTGATGTCATCAGATTTATCTTCAGTGGGTACAATGTACATTAACGATCGTGCTGTTATATTTCTTAGTGTGAAGTCTGACCGTGCTTATTCGCATGTTGTTAGGGCAGAAATGGATGATATGACGCTTCGCGCGACGTTGGATGAGGAAGCCAACTCCAAATTCTCCTCCGTTCTGATGGCCCCTGTAATGAAGAGTGTCACCATTGGTGGTGTCATGGATCCCACTCCCAGACCATCTAAGCTTTTGTAGTTCAAGTACATCTAATGTGTAGCTCTTTGCTTCGTTCGAAAGGTTCTGGAGTACTTCAGGTCTTACGTGGATAAAAAGAAAGACGTGATGAATCCGACGGTAATCCGAGGTCATTGATTAGGGTTGATAATTTAATTGTGTTTATGAGGGAAGGTTGTTGTCCTGCCGCTCAACCCGTTTGCTACGTGTGTGGGTCGGGTACTGGTGAGAATCTTAAGACATTCAGTCCTACCTTGAACACATTTATATAGCAAACCGCTTGATACAAAACCGACGCCCGCTTCAGCCGCTCATAACCTGGAGAACAGACTCTGGTTTGGTATTGGTTTTGGGGCGCCAATTACTCGCCCTGACATGTAGTGTCAATGACTATAAACAGGATTTCCCCTGATCATCTCCACTACACCGCCTGATTCATTTAGAGTTACCCAGAGAGCACCGCGAGGAGGTATAAATCTAGGACTTCGCTCTCCATTTGTTGATCACCGAGTAAAAGTTCAAAGAGACTGATCTTTACATAGGCATAATGTTTGAACTTGGTGAGTGCCATAACTTCTTAAAGTAACAATATCTATGTATTAATGCGATGGCCAGAAGGGTTATTTATAGGGTAACATATGCATGCGATTGAATGAATTTATAATCTGTGCTTTTGTTGATCAGTTTGTAGATATTCACAGAGGCTGATTTAAATAATCGGATATGGTTTGAGAACGGTGGATGCTGTAGATCGCTAAAACTACAATCTTTATATCAAAGATAAGGTCAGACGCGTGGGTTTATAGGGTGGTTATATATGCGATTAAACTGCTCATTTGTAGATCGCTGTATAAGAATTGACGGAGACTGATCTTTAATGTTTAAAAAAATTATTATTTTAACTTTATGTTTAATTTAAATTTAACACTTTTGTCTTACTTGACATATTGATTTTAAAATAATTATTTTTAAAAATACATATGTTACTTATTTATTCAACGAATCTTGTATAGACTATCATTTGTGGGTTGACGTCATCATTTTGTATATTTTTCGCGGTAACAACATAACTGCCCCACTTTTCTTTATATTTAGAATAACTTATATAATGCGGCCAGAAATGGATTGCTTCGAATTAGTATTATGGAATTGTTCATAACTAACAATGCCCGTCAAATTATAGCGAATATTGTTAAAAAATAATGTTGTTTCAATCTGACTTAGTTTGATTGATGACTGAATGCTTTCTGTATAAGCTTCGGTATAAATCGACACTATTGGGTCATAGTTTTTATTTTGAGGACTCATTTTATCCAAACACACTGGACAGCCTTGATTTGGAATTTCTTCGATGCATTCATTTAACTTTGAAAACCCTGCTTCCGTTAATGTTAACAAATTAATTAGTAGAACATGTCGTTCTTCTTCAACTATAGTTTCACAGTTTTTACATACGAATTGAACAGTTACGCTAGGGAGATTCTTAAGTATGTATCCCGAAACATCTTGAATATTACAGTTGCAATTTTGTTGCAGTCCAAAAATTTCAAACAACATTTCTTTTCTCTGGGCATAAGCAAGTTTCATCTCATTCCCTAATATATTTTCGATCATACTTTTTACTCTTCCTTGTCGTATACCACTGTTTATTATTCCCAAAGTGATTACACCTGCAGCTAAAGTTTGAATTAATGAATCAAAACCACAAGTATTAGAATAATAATTGCAGGTTGTGGTCCTATTCTGCAGAACTGGCAATTTAGTTTGATTCTCTGCTTTGGCTGTACGAAGTTGCAACATTTTCTTTACCACTTTATGTTTCCGTTTTGGAGTTCTGAACTCACTTTCATCCTTTGAATTTTGAGATAACAAGTTTAAAGTGACAATTGATTGCTCCTGTAGAGTTTGAGCTCCTAATTCTTTAATTTTGTTTAAATTAAAGGAAGACGACCGTTTACCTTGTGGCGTGGAAACATCTTTAGCTTTGCGTTTCCATATTGACTTACACAATTGAGAATCCTGAATTGTTATGTCTGTGTTAGTTCTTTCTGACAGCTCTAGTTGTACGTCAGTACCAATTGTTTCACATGGTTTTTGTTTAATAACAGTCTTCGGGATACCAGCTACAGGTTGTCGATGAATAGCAATATTGCGTTCATGAATACTTCTTGTGAAACGTCCAATTTATGTAGGCATTTTCCCAATATTGGGTGCAGTTTTAAACCTACGTTTTACAGTTTCGAAGTAATTCTCTACATGACTATTACTATGTATCTATTACTATCTATGCACACCATTATTCACAATGCCTGACCATAAGGGGCCTGACCATCTTGAAAACCTTTGTTGTAAAAACTATTAATTCCACCAACAATTGTAGAGCTGTTATCAATTAAACAAACCTCGTCCATAATATTTTTCAAATCTTGAAAAAATGGACTTTGAACATATATTGGCCTCATATTATCATTTCGTTTTTCTGATAGTGGTATGGCAGGGATCAAATCAAAATTTATATCGCTTTCTATTATTAATTTAGTTAAGCTAATTAATGACTTTTGCACTTTCTGAGTAATGAATTGTGATCTCAGTTGTAGTTAGATACTCAATAATATCCATGTTATTAAATGAATTGAGTACTGAATTCAATTCAGCAAACGAAAAGTCAATCACCACTGAGTTAAAAATTGGCCATTTTTTTAAATTTCTCTCGGTAAATATCTTATAAGATCTAAGCCAGCCTCCAATAGAGTCAATATTATGACTTGAACTGACCATATCAGTGATAGGAAATGGTGATGCAGATTCAAACTCACTCGTTTGAGCAGCTACTATCATAGCGTAATAAAAAATACTTGCGCACGGTTTATACGGCGCCCGAATCAAACTTCCTGTCGCGTCCAAATATACTGTCAACTCCTTATTTTTACAAGCGTCCCTCATTATTTTTAGAACATTGTTCTGCATTCTACTGTAAGTGATTATAATAAATGGGCGACGCATAATTTTTTGAATATATTTGTCGTCACTTAATGCTTCTTTTTTCCATTCCTTATCAATATCAGTGAAATCGTCAGGATCATTGTCTTTAGATTGCAGTGCCTCTGATCTGATTTTTCTCAAGACATCGTGCGACTTTGATTTCTGGATCGTATTATTATTTTGCACAAAATCAACGTCCTCTTCTTGCATTAAGATTTCAGCTACTTTTTCGACATTATTTTCTATGAGTTGCTTTTTGTAAACATCTCGGGTATAACCTGATACGTAGCTAAATTTTTTAGTGAGATGCATTATACGATCATTGGTACTATGAATTTCAAATACTCCATGAGATAGATTCTTATTAACCAGTTTATATTTTCGGCAACTTGCGTTTAAATTTCCGTGACCACAATAGGTTCTTATCGTTAAATGTTTTTTTGAAATATCGTATCCTTTAATTTTTATTAAACATCCTGTAATTTTAGTTAAATGCTCGATAATTACGGATCTATACATATATGAATCCAATGCTCGCTCTTCAGATAAAAAAATTTGCTGCCAAAGGGTATCTGATATGTCTAATGTAAAATCGCATTTTCTATAAACGAGCTTTGCACTTTTTTTCTTATTTATGTCAAGTTCCCCTTCACATTGAATATTATTGGTATTGTACACTTCAGATAACGTGGTCCCTTCAGAAGATTGATTCAATTGTTCAAAACTTGCGTTCAACTCGTCTGAACAAAAATTTCCATTTTCGATGCAGTTCAGTAAAATATCAACATCTGATTCGACGTTTACGCTCTGTTTATCATTTAACTCGCTGTTATTAAATGAGTTTGAATCGAAATTATTAGGATTTGTATTAATTAACGAGTTTAACTCGTTTTCCTTTCGAATTTCAACTTCAGTTAGCTTTGAATTGTTCTGATTCAGTTCCCTAGTACTAGATTCGAATTGTACCATGTTGTTGAGAGCTATACGACTGTTATTTTTAATATGTCTATACCAAATATCTATATATATAAAAAATTGTTGCAAGTGTGTTGTGACTTTATAACTCACGAACGGTCAAACCGAATTCGATCAAATTGGGTTTGTTCGTATGGTCGTGTAGATGGTTTATCTAAAGTTTGCACGAAATCGGTCGATGCGTTCGTGATTTATCATTTATCATGTCAACATGTGATTTTGTCCATATAAAAAAAACAACAAGAAATACGTAGGTGCCTATGATTTCAGCAAAAAAACATTTTTATATGTATTGTTTTCAAATAACAACTAACGAATGACGAACAATTAGTTGTGACACAATTAAAAAGATATCAGTTGAAATTTGAAATCAAAAAATTCCAAATATAAAATATCTAATAAAAAATTATTTGCTATTTGAATAAAAATTTATTGAACAACGCTCAACACTGCTTCATACACACGGTAAATACACGTTGTAGCGCATACAGTCAGTGTCAGTGATTGATCATTTTAAGGTTCTATTTCATCGAACTCGCATTGTGGACAGACGTAATCGGTAAGAGTCGCATTTGATTTTTTTGTTTTTTTCATATATTCATTCTATACATCATCAAACAATTCATTTTGGTTTTGTTTAAGCGTTTGAATGCAAACAGACAGCAGTGTATATACACTTTCCATTTGCATTTGCTGGTTGAATTGCTATCGGATTTGAAATGCCACGTGCAAGACGTTCAAATATTGGTCGACGTACACGTCATTCAACAGTTGTTTCAACCAATCGAAGATCACAAAGTGAACAAGATCGTAATCAACAAAATGCATCACAGAGGGAACGACGTAGACGTATAAACCAATCGGTTGATAGTGCAAACACGGTTGAAGGTGCAAGGTCAATAAATGGACGTACGCGTCCCTCAATTCAAATCATACGACAAATGGAATTGACTACTTATAATTATGATAGCACAATTGATTACAGTATGCATTCTTATATTGGACAAATGAATAAACAATGTGTGCATTGTAAAGCAGTCAAATTTATTAACGAAACGCCTGGCATGTGCTGTGCTGGTGGGAAAGTTAAATTGCCTGTATTAGAACCTCCACCAGACCCTTTGCACTCATTAATTTATGGCAATTCACCAGCGTCAAAGAATTTTTTAAGAAATATTCAAAAGTACAATTCATGCTTCCAAATGACATCTTTTGGAGCTACAAATATTATGAGAGATGGATTTATGCCGACTTTTAAGGTAATTTTTCGCATGGAATAAATGATATGACATTTCATTTATGTGCTGTCTCTGATGTCTTCAAAAATTCAGATTTATCATCTAAATCTATTTCAAAAACATTACAGATTCAAGGACAGCTATACCATAGAGCTGGGTCATTGTTGCCATTCCCAGATGCTGACCATCAGTTTTTGCAAATATATTTCATTGGTAATAAGAACAGCGAATTAAATCAGCGCTGTGCAATTGCTTCAAATACAAGTCGAGAAATCTTGAGTGAGCTGCATAGATTTTTACATTAGCACAATGAATTGGTCAAATTATTCAAGATTGCACTGGATCAGATGCCCATGGATGACCATAAAATAATAATACGTGCCGACAGAACACCACTCGGACAACATGCCAGGCGATTTAATGCACCAACAATCGATGAAGTGGCAATCGTAATAGTTGGTGAACAATTTCGGCCAAGAGATATTTTTTTGTACCATTGGAATGAGCAACTAAATCGTATTTCTGAACTCCATCGTTGTTATGACGCATTGCAATACCCGATTTTATTCTGGAGAGGAGATGATGGTTATCATATAAACATACCGATGATAAATCCAACGACTGGTGAAAAAAAATATGATTTTTGATTAGAAAAGAAAATAAAAATAAAAGAATAATTTTTATTATTTTCAGGTGCAGAAACAACGAAAAAAGTTAGTGCGATGAATTTTTATTCGTATCGATTGATGATTCGTGATCAAGAGGACAATTACATTTTGCGACGCAATAAACTTTTCCATCAATACATTGTGGACATGTATGCTAAAATCGAGAGCGAACGATTGAATTTCATCCGTCATAATCAAGCCCGATTGAGATCTGAAGAGTACATACATTTACGTGATGCACTATTGAATGATGTGCATGTGAATGACATTGGAAGTTTGATGATATTACCATCGTCATATACCGGAAGCCTACGTCATATGCACGAGTATACACAAGATGCCATGTCATATGTTCGTCATTACGGCCGTCCAGATTTGTTCATCACATTTACTTGCAACCCAAAATGGGCTGATGTGTATGATTACTTATTTGATGGTCAGGTGCCAACAGATCGACACGATATAACCGCTCGCATATTCCACCAAAAATTGAAAAAGTTGATGGATCTGATTGTCAAGCTCCGTGTATTTGGAGAAGTGCGCTGCTATATGTATACAATTGAATGGCAAAAGAGAGGCTTGCCGCACGCTCACATTTTGATATGGTTGGTGCGGAAAATAACACCAGATATGATTGATAGTGTTATATCGGCCGAAATTCCAGATCAAACCATCGTTCAACAATTATTCGCAGTTGTCACGAAAAATATGATACACGGTCCCTGCGGTGAAATCAATCCAATTTCACCATGTATGATCGACGGCAAATGTTCAAAGCGTTTTCCAAGACAATTGATTGCTGAAACAATACACGGTGATGATGGATATCCACAGTATCGTCGACGATCAACTCAAAATAATTGTAAAACTAACTACTACCGTTAAAATCCGGAACCAAGACTTTGAAGTTGATAATCGCTGGATAGTGCCGTATTCATCGTTGTTATCAAAAATTTTCAATGCTCATATAAATGTCGAATACTGCAATTCAGTCAAATCAATAAAATACATTTGCAAGTATGTTAATAAAGGTAGCGATATGGCTGTTTTCGAAGTGGCTGCTGAAAATAGAAATGATGAAATTTTGCAGTACCAAATGGGAAGATATATTATACTAACGAAGCTATTTGGCGAATTTTATCGTTCCCAATACATGACAGACACCCTGTTGTGATACATTTAGCAGTCCATCTTGAAAATGGCCAACGTGTTTATTTTACTGATGCAAATGCCGCACAAAGAGCAGTACAGCCTCCAGCAACTCACTGACAGCTTTTTTCAAGTTATGTGAAACGGATGAATTTGCAAGAACACTATTATATTCGGAAGCACCACGATATTTCACTTGGAACGCATCAACAAAAAAATTTCAACGCCGCAAACAAGGTACTCCTGTTGATGGCTACCGAGGTGTTTTTTCAACGGATGCTTTGGGCCGCATTTATACAGTTAGTCCAAATAATGTTGAATGTTTTTATTTGTGGTTGTTGTTGGTGAACGTACGTGGGCCACAGTCATTTCAGAATTTAAGAACTATGTTGATGGTGAATTGTGTGTAAAATATCGTGATGCATGCCAACGGTTGCGTTTGCTTGAAGATGATACGCATTGGGATGCTACGCTTAATGATGCATCAGTTTCAGCTCACCCAAATCAAATACGTATGTTATTCGCAATAATAATATCAACATGCTATCCATCAAACCCACTTGAATTGTGGAATAAATATAAAGATTTCATGGCTGAAGACATTTTAATTCGACTTCAACATCGTTCGATGGATCCCGAATTGGTAGATACATTAGAAATTTACAATTAGGCTTTGATATTGATTGAAGATATTTGCCTTATGATTGCAAATAAAGCATTAGGACAATTATGCATGATCGCACCTAATCGTCCAATGTATGATTTATTTCAGCGAGAATTGCAACGCGAACAGCTGTTTGAATGTTATGAATTGCGTGCGTTTATGAAAACACACATTCCACAATTGAATGTTCAGCAAAAGAATGCATACGATAGAATTATGCAAGCTGTCATTAACAACACTGGTGGATTATATTTTTTGGACGCTCCTGGTGGCACTGGAAAAACATTTCTAATTTCATTAATCTTAGCAACAATTAGATCCGAACGAAAAATTGCATTGGCACTTGCTTCTTCAGGTATTGCAGCTACATTATTGGATGGTGGTCGACTGCACATTCCGCTTTAAAATTGCCATTAAACATGCAAACGGTTGAGATTCCAACGGGTAATATTTCAAGAAATTCTGGAATGGCCAAAGTTTTGCAACAAGCAGCAATTATTTTATGGGATGAATGTCCGATGGCCCATAAAAAATCTTTGGAAGCATTGAATCGAACATTACAGGATCTACGTGGAAATCAACAGTTGTTCGGAGGTGCATTAATATTGCTATCTGGTGATTTTCGACAAACGTTGCCCGTCATTCCCAGATCGACTCCATGTGATGAAGTTAATGCATGTTTGAAAAGTTCGTTTCTTTGGGGAAATGTACAGAAGCTATCGCTCAACATAAATATGCGTGTGCGTCTTCCAAATGATCCATCAGCACGTGAGTTTTCGAAGCAACTGCTACAGATTGGCGATGGCAAAATTGCAAGTGATTTAAATGGCTTTATCACGTTACCAAACAACTTTTGCAACTATAACTAATTGATCGCGTTTTTCCAAACATTGTTCAAAACTATAAAAATCATAATTGGTTAATAGAACGCGCAATTTTAGCACCAAAAAATGCAAATGTTAATGAAATAAATTTTCAAATGCAACAGAAATTGCCAGGTGACTTGGTATCATACAAATCCATTGATACTGCTACGAATGAAGAAGACGCAGTAAATGATCCGGTTGAATTTTTTAATTCTTTGGAACCACCCGGTATGCCACCGCATCATTTACATTTGAAAATTGGTTCATCGATCATACTTCTTCGAAATCTCAATTCACCAAAACTCTGCAATGGAACGAGACTTTCCGTGAAAAAATTAATGCCAAATTTGATCGAAGCAACAATTCTCACTGGCAAAGCAAAAGAAGAAGTTGCTCTGATACCACGGATTCCATTAATACCAACAGACATGCCATTTCAATTCAAACGTCTTCAATTTCCCGTGCGTTTATCCTTTGCTATAACCGTTAATAAAGCTCAAGGACAAACACTTCAAGTGTCTGGTGTGAATTTGGAGGAACCGTGCTTTTCTCACGGACAATTATACGTCGCATGTTCCAGAGTGGGAGTGTAGCGGTTGGTTCAACTCAAATTCAATCAGCGTGTAATAATAGTGAACACGAATACCAACCGCACAACTAAATCACCAATAGATGTACGTATACGTATACACGGAAACAACACGACGAACACGGCACCAAACGAAAACACAATTTTTTTTAGAATAAAAATTTCATGTCTAGACAGTTCGTCTCCAACCATCATTACAGAAAGACGCCGCTTGCCATCACTGCCGCACACCACGATGCTGTACACCTACACCGCCATGTAAATTCGAATTAAAAATTTAATTAATAAAATTTATAAATAAATAACCAAAGTGTTATATCTGGTGACCCCGACGTCCGTTTTTACGGTACGAATAATAATAAATAATCAATATTGTGCATCGTGGTAAAACAGTTTGTTGTAATGTGGTGTGCGGTAAATTTTTTGGTTAAACAGTGTAAATTTTTTTCTGTCAGTGCGAGCGCAACATCAACGCTTTCTCACCAGTTTGTGCCGCACATGTGACCCTTTCTTAAGAGTGAGTGCAATTTAACCGCCACCAAAGTAGATAAAAATAAAATTTCGACGAGCGCATATATAGCAGCCACACGAACGAAATATCAACATACAGGTGCATATATAGTCAACACATCCATCAACATCAACAAACAAGTGCCTCAAAGCCGTCACACCCACGAAATAAAAATATTATGGACCAATTTTCCCCCACAATGGCGATAGCGCCCCATGAGGGAGTCGGACAACGGCAACTACAACAACATCAAAGGCGAAGGCAGACAAGCGGCCACAACAACAACAGCAGTGCACGAACAACAGCGGTAACGTCAACAATAACGGCAACAACAACAGTATCTACAGCAGCAGAGACGACGATACAAGTGTATACAGCAACAGCAGTAGATACAGCAGACACGAAGCAGCAACACGTCCGCGAATTTTTTATTATTTTATTATTGTAAATAAATAAAATTTGTGTATTTTTTTTACATCGTTGGCGACGAAAGGCGCGCACGAGGTAGTGAACGACACTGCCATGATTTACGAGCACCCCATTCCACAGTGACCTCAACTCGGAAAGCAGACTCGAAACTGCAGGATTACCTGGTTCCGTATGTCTCGCTAGTTCAACGCGAACTAGTGCTTTCACCACATTCGACTACATCGCGTAGTAAAAAGATCGAACGAACAAATAAACGATCGGAAAACGAAACACGAACGAAAAAACCAAAAAAAAAACGAACGAAATCGAACGAGAAAACAAGCAAACAAAGAAAACGACCGAACAAACGATAACGAGGGCTAAAACGACATCAATACCGAAAGATTAGAAGGAATTCGACGGATATCCTTCGGTATTACGACTATCGACACTCTTCGTCACTGGGGACTCATCTAGGGGGAGGTACTGTAGCGGTTGGTTCAACTCAAATTCAATCAGCGTGTAATAATAGTGAACACGAATACCAACCGCACAACTAAATCACCAATAGATGTACGTATACGTATACACGGAAACAACACGACGAACACGGCACCAAACGAAAACACAATTTTTTTTAGAATAAAAATTTCATGTCTAGACAGTTCGTCTCCAACCATCATTACAGAAAGACGCCGCTTGCCATCACTGCCGCACACCACGATGCTGCACACCTACACCGCCATGTAAATTCGAATTAAAAATTTAATTAATAAAATTTATAAATAAATAACCAAAGTGTTATAGGAGCACCAACAAATTTATTTATTCATGCACCAAAAAATCAAACAAAAAATATTGTATACACTATTGTATTGAACTGACTTTGCTTTTTTTTCATTATTTCCAAAAAAAAAAATAAATAAAAGAAACAAAAGAAACAAATGAATTTGATTCAATGTTAATATTCATGCGCAGCAAAGCACGCCGGGTGTGTTGGCGTGTGTTTGTGACAGCATAACTAAAGAACAGAGTGACGGATTTCGCTGATTCCTTTTTTATTTTGTTCACTGTTGACTCCGAATGGTATGTAGAGATCTTTAAAGAGTAAAGGATCTTTACAGTCTGATGGTTTCAGAAAGAGTCGATCCCCCATCAACCCAATTGGAAAACCACTGAATTCTACAAACTCCCAGCCCCCCCTTAAAGAGTAAATAATTTCATAAATACTTTTGTGGGCAGAACGAAGTCTGTCGGGTCCGCTAGTTATTATATAATTTAACACGATTCGAAAAACTGTTTACTACTTTAACTAAATCACACAACAGGTTCATATCATTACTCTTGTATTTAGATAATATTGGTATAGGTAAGAGTTTTTCTATAGCATTTTTTACAGAGTCCACGAAGTTATGGCACTCACCACGCGTAAACCATATTCCGATATACAGATCAGTCTCTGTGAATTTTTTAAACGCTGACCAACAAACGAGCATTTCCTAAATGTGTTCAATCGCAGATATGTCACCCTGTAAAATACCCTTCTGGCCATCGCGTTGATATAGGGATTGTTGTTTTAGGAAGCTATGGCACTCACCATGTTTAAACCATATCCCGATATACAAATCAGTCTCTGTGAATTTTTTAAACGCTGATCAACAAATGAGCAGTTCTTATTATCAATAGAATTTACGTACCAATAAAAAAAAATTACATTACTTTTAGATTTTATTATTTTCTTTTTACAAATTTCTCGGGATGGAGATTTGAGTTGATGACATTCTTTTTATATTTTAGAGAAGATGTGTTTACTGTGAGTTCAACATAAAATAAATATACATTCATTTGCGGTCTTCGCGTTGTTAGTAAATGGACATATTTGGTATTCGAGTATATTAGTTCTCGTATGTACGAGTATGTACCAAAAAAAAAATTATTTACAACACGTTTAAATTTTATTATTTATATTATATTATAAATGTACAATTTTTTTCGGGATGTAATTCCGTGTTACACAGTCTTTTTATTTTTTTCGTGTTCAGAGTTGAGACTCGTGTTATATTTTTATAAATTTAGCAAGGAAACATTTTGAAAAGGCATTTCTCGGGATGGATTTTCGGGTTGATTTCAATTGGATCATTGGAATGGGTTGACAATTTAATCACCTCACCAGGCCAACTGCAATATCAAAATAATGAATGTATGTGAAGTCAACCCTAAAAAGCCTCTCAGCCCGAAAAAAAAAAATTCAAATTGTGTCTCTGCTAAACATTAAGATAATCTTAACTTTCAGCCCGAAAAATTCAAAAACTTGCGTAAAACGGAAATCTATCCCGAGTTTTTCTATTGCGGATAATTGTTGTTCGATTTAAAATTAATTTTATGTGTGTTGAACTCCTAGTAATCACATCTTTTCTAAAATATAAGACGAATGTCATCAACTCATCCCGAGAAATCATAAAAAGAAAATAATAAAATCTAAAAGTAATGTATTTTTTTTTATTGGTACTTAAATTCTATTGATAATAAAAACAGCTCGTTTGTTGCTCGCCGTATAAAAATTCACAGAGACTGATCTGTACATCGGGATATGGTTTAAACATGGTGAGTGCCATAGCTTTCTAAAACAACAATCCCTATATCAACGCGATGGCCAGAAGGGTATTTTACAGGGTGACATATCTGCGATTGAACACATTTAGGAAATGCTCCTTTGTTGGTCAGCGTTTAAAAAATTCACAGAGACTGATCTGTACATCGGGATATGTTTTAAACATGGTGAGTGCCATAACTTCCTTAAACAACAATCCCTATATCAATGCGATCACCAGAAGGGTATTTTACAGGGTGAAATATTAGCGATTGAACACATTTAAGAAATGCTCGTATGTTGATCACCGTATAAAAATTCACAGAGACTGATCTGTACATCCGAATATGGTTTAAGCATGGTGAGTGCCATAGTTTCCTAAAACAACAATCCCTATATCAACGCGATGGCCAGAAGGATATTTTACAGGGTGACATATCTGCGATTGAACACATTTAGGTTCGCAGATATGTCCAGATATGTTCGCAGAAAATACCCTTCTGGTGATCGCATTGATATAGGGATTGTTGTTTTAGGAAGTTATGTCACTCACCATGATTAAACCATATCCCGATGTACAGATCAGTCTCTGTGAATTTTTATACGGTGATCAACATACGAGCATTTCTTAAATGTGTTCAATCGCTAATATTTCACCTTGTAAAATACCCTTCTGGCCATCGCGTTGATATAGGGATTGTTGTTTTAGGAAGCTATGGCACTCACCATGTTTAAGGCATATCCCGATGTACAGATCAGTCTCTGTGAATTTTTTAAACGCTGATCAACAAATGAGCCGTTTTTATTATCAATAGAATTTAAGTACCAATAAAAAAAATTTACATTACTTTCAGATTTTATTATTTTCTTTTTACAAATTTCTCGGGATAAAGATTTGCGTTGATGACATTCTTCTTATATTTTAGAAAGGATGTGTTTATTGTGAGTTCAACATAAAATAAATATACGTTCATTTGGTCATCGCGTTGTTAGTAAATGGACATATTTGGTATTCGAGTATATTAGTTCTCGTATGTACCAAAAAAAAATTATTTACAACACGTTTAAATTTTATTATTTATATTATATTATAAATGTACAAATTTTTCGGGATGTAATTCCGTGTTACACAGTTTTTTTATTTTTTTCGTGCTCAGAGTTGAGACACGTGTTATATTTTTATAAATTTAGCAAGGAAACATTTTGAAAAGGCATTTCTCGGGATGGATTTTCGTGTTGATTTCACATCCGTAAATAATGATGTGACCACTTCACCTCACATTTTTGAGGAGTGGTGAGGTGAGGTGAGAATCATAATAGGGGCATTATTTACATCTACAATGCTACATACACGTATAAAAAACTTTTTACAAAATCATAAAATCAAAATAATAAAAATTAATTTACTTCAGTTGGGTGTGTACCTTATTACTTTCAACTTGGATGTTAGCATCCAGAGACAAATACATTTATTATACTAAACCTTTGTTTGAAGACTCGAGTCTTTCTATTGTCGTAGTTAGATCGCCCTAATTGCTAGTTATTATATAAGCTGCTAGATTGCTTGTTAAATCATGTTTTAAAGTTGCCTTTTCTAATATTGTACATAGATTCCTTGTCGTTTAGTTCGAAAATAATTTCTTTTATTTTTTCAAAATTTTCGTTATAAAATGTCACTGCATTTACTCAGATTACCCAGCGAATAACTATTGGTTGTGGTGGCAACGAAAGATTAAGAAATTTGTTTTTAAAATGCGCTTTAACCGTCGAAACCAGTCGATTTACATTGCGAAAATTTTATCAGTGTTTCGCAAACTCTGTGTAATCCATGAACACAGGTCAATGGCAAAAATTTTGGGGGTAAAATGCCTGAATTTATTCTGCGGTTTTTACCATACAAGACGCCGCATCGGAAATAAATAGTAAAAATTTCACCCTCTTGCAGCTTTCTCCTAATAATTTGATAGGGTCGTCGAATAAAAGAGCAATTGTTGAATGGTTAGTTTTGTCGGGGCCGCTATATTCAATAATATTTTTGCTTAGCTATATTTTCGTCGAAATTTAATAATCCAACTAATTGGCAGTACCGTCAGTAGTTTCATCGATTGAAACCCACACATAATTACTCCGTGTTACTTATTTCGTTAATTTTTTTGTCGTAAAACGCTTTGATATATCTTTTTCTTGACGTTGATTCACAATGTGGTTGGTATATTTTTTTTAGAAACGAAGAAAATACAGTGTTGTTCAATTTTGCCAAAACGAATACGGCAGCTATCATTGCCATACACGGCTCCTCGTTGAATATCGAATAACTTGAACCAGTCACTGTTTCTTGAAAAAATGGATGCGAATATTTTTTCGTTCGTTTTTATTCCAGTTCTTTATGTTTTTTACTCTTCACGTGCTGATCTACAAGAGATTTTTGGTTCAACGATCCGGTTTTTTCACATATTTTACAGTATGTAACTGCTCTGTCTGTCTTAAATACATCACCGGATTCTTGTACTATAAGTTTAGCTTTACCACTGAAACTTTGTTTAATGTCCGGCATTTTGGATCATACAGCAAAATGAATTGTCGATGATTCAACAAAAATAAATACAAAATATTATGGTGACATCTTCCTTGCAATAGAGGAAATAATAAAATATACCATGGAGGTGTTTGATTTGCAGTTAAATTTTTACTTCAAAGGGGTATGGTCTCTAGTGAAAATAATAGTAAAGCATAGATACATCGGGAACTTGCAGCTGTATTTCGTTTGTAAAACTTTCAATGATATTCTATGATCTGCATAGGTAATTGCTAAAATATTTAGTACAATATGTATTTATGGAGAAAATATGTACTAAAATTGGAAAATATTTAAAAATATGTATTTATTCCGAAAAATGTAAAAATATGTTGTATCAAATATACCCAACAACAACGTTTCCAAATAATAATCAAATTTAACAGTGTAAAATATATTATTTCGGGAATAATTAAAAACCTTTGTGCTAAGATACTTCTACGAGCTTACAACTTTCAGAGTAGATGTTTCACTTTGAACTAGATAAAATCCAACTAGAAAACACAAGTTTTCCAGGAAAACTAGAGGAACACTGGGTCTAAAATCAAAAGTTGTCCTAAGATACTTCTAAGAGCTTACAACTTTCAGAGTAGATGTATTTAAAGATTTATTTACATAAAAATCCGAAGAGTATAACAGTATTGCTCAAAACTTCTGGGACTTACGGAAAATGCCAAACTGTTTGGGGGCAATTGATGGCAAACATGTAAATACAGTGCCCACCTGGAACAGGTAAGTTATAAAAAACACTTAATTATTGTGTTAATGACTGCGTGTGACGCAAGGTACATATTCACAAATATTTATGTAGGTGAATATCACAAAGTTATGGGGGTAATTTATAATTCAATCAAATCCTCAAAATAGTCTAAATATATTTCCAATATTTTTGTCTCTATTTTAGGCATCTTCAATATTGTAACGATTTAACGCGACACTTGTTTGGCAAAAATGTTTCCTGGGTGACATAACAAATGTTTCTTGGGAGCCATCATCATACGGCTGTTAATTACGATTGTTGATGATTAATAAAAGACAACAATATACCTTTTCATAATTTGTAGTGTAAAATAAAAACAGATTGCCCCTTTCTCTCCATAAAAAAAGAAAAGAAAACAGAAAAAAACCGGAAAGAACGTATGTGAAGATGGCGCGAAAACCATCCCAACAACGCCTTTTCAATTTGGGTGTGTTTCTCCGCTAAATTCATCAAAAAGACTCTTCAGCCCGAAAAATGATAAAATATATGAAGAAAATCAAATTCCATCCCGACCAATTAAAAACAGTCTCATGTACACAAAACAAAATTTAAGTTTAAAATCTATTACAAGAAGAGATTTGCCACACTTAAAATTAAGAAATTTAAAAAACAATTCCCTCAAATGAAATAGATTGAAAATTTTTCAACGACCTTAATGTTTCGGCTTACAGAGGTTGGCAGATATAACGGTATATGCCTAATTAATACATTGATCATCAGCATTAAGCACACAAATGAACATTACGTTACAGTGGAGATAAGAGGCCTCCCTAGCTGATTTATGCCCCTATTATGGTGCTCACCTCACCTCAACTCACCGAGAAATACGTCATAATGGTGACTTGAACTCAACATTTTGAAATATTTGATATTATACTTGTTGCGGTGAGGTGACTCTAGTGTCAAATATACTCACCAACAATAAACTGGTGAGTTCATAGTAATTTTTCAAGATGAATAGCAAAACATGAAAACGTAAATAATCACGATGGATAGCAAAAAACGTAAGATTTTTTTCATAATAATTTTTATATAGCATTTCATTTAATAAAATTATTGCATAATAAAATTTTTTTTCTAGGCATAAAATAAGAATTTCTAATGAAAGACACACGAAACGTCAATATTGTGCAAAATGTATGTCCAAAACGACAAAAATTACAATATTCCCAACTTAACAACTAATGGAAATTGTCATAATAAACAAACACATCTCTTCAAAATAAAAACGAGCACCATAATACAAAAATCTAAGTCACACGACTTGGATTGGTGAGGTGACTCGCTCGGTGAGGTGAGGTGAGGTGAGAACCATAATAGGGGCATTAATATTCGATTCTGTTAGTTATCGGAATTATGTCCATATATCCAACAGGTTTCAACAAAAATGTTTTGATTGCCACGAAGATCTTTCAACGTTCTATCCAGCAGCTCCGCAGTGACCTTTGTTGTTGATTAGTCCCAAACGACCAAGGTCACATCTCTGTAAAATCTTTGCCATTGTGCTGTTTTTGAGGAAGTTGCAAATTGGTATCACGTTGATTTGCATGTTCAGTGACAACTTCAGTGTCGCTGCTATTCCAGATAAAGTCAATACCATGGCATCTTCATGCTGTGATCAAATCGACGTCAAAAGCAATGAAATTAAGAATGTTTTTCCATTCTCCGGGAGCATCCAGAAATTAAATTCCACCAGTTCCATTGTTCATAGCTTCTAACAAAGAGTCGTACGCCGAACAATTGTACGAACTGCTTCGGCTAATGCTTCAGTGTTGTATTGTTGTTCTCTTTGTAATTCCTGGTTCAATGCATCGTGCATTGAACGATAAGGTGATATCATGTCCAAACACGACAACACTTTATTCGCCATAAACACATTTTGTCATAATCAATGCCTCATCACGTGGTGATGAAGATTCGACAGAATAATTGAGCGTATGTCCGTATTGTGGTCGAACAACTGACGAGTTGACACGCCTCAAGGTTCCGGACACACGTTCCAACTCATTGTTTTGACGATGAAGCACGTTATCTATACAATTTTGAACAATTTGATCAATTAGTTGTTCTGATGAAGAAGCGTTTGCAATTATCCCACAATGGCTCGTTTCGTTCCAAGTTTATAGGAGCACCGCGACGGTGTACTGCTAACACAGGTTAGCTTTAGGCATTGTATTGTAATGGATACTGTAAAACGACACGGAATTGTTTTCACAATCATTTGTACACGACCCAAATCTGTCGAAATTATCTTGTTATTCTTCACTGAGAACTTTACAATATTGAAATCCTCGTGTAACAAAACTAATTGTACCTCCCTAAAAAGCATTACAATAAATATGGTTATGTGTAAGCCTGCAAAGTCAATTAACCATAATAGAATAGCTGGTCAAAAAGATTGTTTGCAAAATGTGATTAAATTCGCTATAACTAAACCTGTTCTCAAAATCCATCCTTTTTTATACGAAAAACAATTTTAAATCTATTAGATTTCACTAATTCTCGCTGCAGTGTTTGAGCACAACCGCGCGGTGTTAAAAATCGAGTCAGAAATATGTAATTCATGGCTGTCAAACGATAGGTCTGGCATCAGCGCCATCTCTTGGAAATACAATTCTCATTGGTAGTGTTAGTGCATTCTCATACAAAATTTATTTACAAGATTCCTAAACAAAACGCAAATTTCGATTTTCCGGTTTTTCCTTTGGGTTTTTTCGAATTTTCCTAAACCACCCCAGTATTGACCGAACAAAACAAAAAAAGAATCGTTCTCGAGTTTTTGCGAGACTAACGCATGGCAATTGATTTTCATAAATGTGTATATAGATTGGCAACAGCAAATCTCACCAACTTAAATCATAAGAATGCAGGACTATTAAAGGACTAGGGCTAGTAAGTACAATGAAATTTCTTCCATTGTTTTTACTTATTCGACATGTAAAATATATATAAAATTATATTTTATATATCGGAATATTCCTTCAAGTACCGGATAATAATCTCTCAAACACTTAAACCACTACCTACACCACTTTACCACTGAACCAGTCTCAGTTTGTTCTGGCTGGCATTCGTTAACGTTAGACTCACTATCCTGCCCAACCGTAGCTGCCACAATTGCTCTTCGGCATCATCCGAGAGCATTTAGCCACACCTACAACGAGTTCCTTATTTTTCTTTAAGATATACTTTTTGACATTACTCATGCGCTACAACTCGTGTTTGATTTTCTCCATCACCTCACCATATTCAGCATCAGCATCATGCTACTGATGTTATAGCTGAAAATTCAAGCCAAAAAAAATTGTATTATCGACATACTTTGTATCAGGTGGTACTACAAAATTCTTTGGCCCGACAAAAATTTGGATTATCAATTAAAATTGATTGAAATTCACTAAACATGTGAATTTCAAGATAATATGCACCGGGTGAAGTTGTAAAAATTATAAAATGGCAGAAGTGCATATTTCATTGGTTTCTGGAACACCAAGCCAATTCACTTCACACACACTTAGAACACTTTATGTCAGAGAATCATTAAATCAACAGACTTTGTTGTTGAATCGAATTGGGCCAATTCTGGAATGGCAACAATTCAGCTATTATGTTTTTCGGATGGCAATGACAATATCTGATAGTACTATGCAATCAGAAAAGCCAACTTCATTGGTTTCTAAAACAGTTTATGTCAGAAAATTGTTCATTTAACAGTCTTTGATGTTCAATGGAAATAAGCTAATTCTGGATTAGCACAAATTCGGACACTTTGCTTCTCGGATGGAGAATAGGATGATAATTTCAAGTTCATTGATTTCTAGAACACTTTATGTAAGAAAATCATTCATTCACCGGTCTTGTTGTTCAATGGATTTGGTCCAATTCAGGATTAGCACAAATTCCGACACTACATTTTTCTGGATGATAATGAACATTCCTGACAGGAGTATACCACCTTAATTGCTTATTCTTGGATTGTAGAACATTTCAATTCTACTGTTTATTTTGTTATTCAACACAAATATTATTGAACGGTATTCCTCTGTATTTTGTTGTTTGATATAGTATCTTTTAGGGGCTAGTTTATTTTTCCTCCATTTATGAATGAAAATTTATAAAATGTATATTTCTATGATAAGCACAAATTTCGTCAGTTTCGCCGTCTTTGGAAAGGTTTAAAATTAGGCATAAATTATTTCTGGGTTTTTTCTAGAAATCGGGTTTTATTTGTTTGGTCTTTAAGGCGAAATTTGAAATGTTTTTTCCCCGTTTTTTCAGCTCCCCAACTAGCACTAATTTGCCCCGTGCACTAATTAGCACAAATGGCGCTTATTGGTATGCAAATTTTCATTTTGAAATTCGAAAAGTGACCTGCTGCAGTTACTCACACTTTCAAAACAGTTAAATGTTATTAAAACTGAAATGGCCATTAAAATCAAAATTGTGTTTGATATTATTACGGGCACATTAATAAAATTGCCCTCATGGATGAAAGGATTGTTTTATTGGAGAAACTATTTCAAGTGATATCGTGATAAGTGAGATTCCTTGAATTACTTGATCATTCAAAATACAAACTTTAGTGATATTTGTGAAGAGACCCTGAATGAGGGTCAAGTTACCCCAAACTTTAGAACTATGTACACAAAAAATTTGAATTTTTTTTTTTTGAGATTGTCATCATGGACGATGGAAATGGACAGTTATTGGTTTCAAATTTATAATATAAAGATGAAACATATATGCTATATTTTTTGATTCGAACGCTATATCAATAAAAACGCTTGAAAATATTTTTCCGTAACCGTTTTTTCTTATAAAAATTCCCTGCGGGTTAAAATAATTTGATTCACTTTTTAATGCAAACTGGCTGACATCTGAAGGAATATTTTAAAACTAGAGTCAATTTGATCAATTTATCAAAAAAACTAGTATATATTATAGGGTAACGAGGAAAGAATCACGACGAAAGAAGCAAAGTGCTGAACGGTGGAATTAATGGGTTTATTTTTTAATTCTACCTGGGCAAGCAGTGCGCCGTCAAAAAATACTCTTTGATTTTTTATTCAACCTGAGTAATTTTACTCTGCGCACTGTGTTTTTATTTGTGTACCGTGTTTTTATCCGAAGCCGCTCACTATGGCACATTTCAAAACAGGATGTAATAAAACAGGACATCACAAAACAGTACATGGTACGAAACAGGACCGATTAAAACAGTACATCACAAAACAGTACATAGTACATTAAAGTACATGGTACAGAACAGGACCATTTAAAACAGTACAACACAAAACAGTACATGGTACACTAAAGTACATGGTACGAAACAGGACCGATTAAAACAGTACAACACAAAACAGCACATGGTACACTAAAGTACATGGTACGGAACAGGACCGATTAAAACAGTACATCACAAAACAGTACATGGTACACTAAAGTACATGGTACGAAACAGGACCGATGAAAACAGTACACCACAAAACAGTACATGGTACGGAACAGTCAGTATATTTTATCCTATCATATCGAAATCTGAAATGTTCATCTTTTAAAACATTGTTGGGTGAAGTTCAGAGGATTTTTTCAGCTTGATTTGTTAAATATTTTTTTATTAAATACGTTTAGTAATTAGTATCCTATCAAGTAGAGATTGGCCTTCACCTAGAGTAATTAGACAGTATACTATATAGAATTATAGTTGCTTTACGTTATAATAAAATATTCCTTCACCTAACAGTATATTATTTTGTAGTGTACCATGTACTGTACACATACACTACATATTATACATCTCAATCGCTACTACTCGATTGTTGCGAAATATAACAAAAATATGAAATGGAAACAGTACAAATACATATGTGAGGTGTGCAAGACTTTTAATTCGTATTTTGAATTTGAATGTATAATATAATTTTGCTTTTAAGGAATGTAAATATATAGTATTAGTTATTTGGAACTTTCAAGGATATTGTATTCATCATAAAAAATTTAATAAGGAACACATCTTGATTTTATGACCCTCTAAACAAATATACCTACATTTTTTGGGAGTGAAAAATTGTTTTAAAAATTCATTTTAAAGACTATTGTTGTATTTTTCTTAACAAATACAAAGTATCAGTTGATTTATTGTACAGTAGTAAGGGATGATACTTTATTAAAAAGAAAAATGGGTGAAGTAGAACCAAATCATCGGCTTTATAACACAATGGTTTTTTTACCCTAATATGTTTATTTACCTGCTTATAAATGCTCACTTGTCGTCAACATTTTTATATAAATGATATGATTTACAATAAGAAAATT
Source organism: Nephrotoma flavescens (assembly GCA_932526605.1). Lineage (NCBI taxonomy): Eukaryota > Metazoa > Arthropoda > Insecta > Diptera > Tipulidae > Nephrotoma > Nephrotoma flavescens. Next base: position 101,127,290 of record OW052221.1, read on the forward strand.
AACTTCGCCTAACACTATATAACATTATTTTAATTTAAATCGCTAATACTCGATTGTTGCAAAATAGATCAAAAATTTAAATAAATTTATAAATAAATATATAAATAATACATTTATTTTATTTATATATATATTTAAATTTTTGATCTATTTTGCAACAATAAATAAAACTTAAACAATTTTTTGGAAATAAAAACCTGCAAGATTAAGTTATTAAAATCGTAAAATTGACTTAACTATTTTGTGGTGTTCTCTTCCGTGCCATGTACTTTAGTGTACCATGTACTGTTTTAATCGGTCCTGTTTCGTACCATGTACTGTAGTGTACCATGTACTGTTTTGTGATATCCTGTTTTGTAACATCCTGTTTTAGCACATCCTGTTGTGAAATGTGTCGTTTCGTATGGGACCCGTTTTTATCTGTATTTGCCAGTGTACGAAGAGTAAGCAAAGTAAAAACAAATAATTACTCTATGCTCACTGGATCATTTGTGCTCGGTGTACAATACCCACGACAAGCCGGCTTGATCGGGTTGAGTTTAAAATATAGATCCAAAGTAACAAATAAAATGGCATGAGGCTTTTCTCTTATAAACGAACGTCACATTTCGCTATTCCCATCAGCCAATATGCGTCAACTTGGTCAACCGACCTACAGATAAAAAAAATGCCTAAAAATTAAATGGGCGTCCTTTTTGATAATTTATGACAAGTAGTTGTTTTTCAATTTGTTTATGTTCGGTTGTATTTGGCCAACTTTGTTCGGTTTCATAAATTTTCCATAAATATCCATAAATTTTCCCCAGATTTTCAATGTAGTCTAGTGAAAGTTTTTGAGATATTGGCCAGAAACTGAAAATAGCTTATATGGCCGCAGAAAATCAAAAAATTCTAGTGCAAATTCTAATCCATAATTTTTTTTCGAATTGTCCCTGTATGTAATGCAAATTTTACAAAATTTAATTAAGAAATAGCCGAGATCTTTCCAGTTTAAAATTTATTTATATCGTGTAAAATGTACAGATGCCATTTTTCATATGGACTGGTTATGAAATGGTCCAGCACCAACAGATCCTAGAATTATGTCCAAAAATTACTTTAAAATCCCTGATCAATACTACGATCCAAATTACATCGTAATTTCTTTACCGAGTTCCTTTACTTCGGGGATCAATCAATTCGTCATTTTAAGGATCACTTAAAATATTTTATTCCACTGACATGTTTTATTTAGTGAAAAAAAACGATGCATAATAAATAAAAAAATTCCGCTGGTAATTACATAACAAAAGAAATTCTCTTTAGTGATAGTGATGCCACTTGCGGCGAGTAGCGTAATCCGCTATCTTATACAGCATCTGTGTTTACCTTTTTTATATGAATTTTGGTCGAAACAGCCCAATAAACTTAAGTTTATATTATTATAATAATATTTGTTTGGTCAACTACTTTCACCGAACAAACGGAGAATAGTTGAAAGCTAAGTCTATTGAATTGAATTTTAGCTATTTATGGTGCTACCATTTTCAAACGGAATAAAAGCAAAACCAAACATAACAGCTGAGGCCCTAATTAGAAAATGGGACATGTAGTGTCTACGAGTTTTAGTAATAGTAAAGTTCTACTGTTCTATTGGAGTCTGAAAGTATTCTTATTACCTCGCCGGATGCTCGCATTTCGCCAAACAGCAAAAGTATAAATGGCCAGAAAGTTCTATAGCGTTGCCCCCTTGGCAAATGTCAATACCAACGTTAATTTGGTTGTTTCAAATGTTATCGGTTAAATTTGCTAATCTAAGGTTAAATGTATAACTTATTTTGTAACTAAACTAAAATTGTCTCAAAATACTCAAAAAGGTTATCAACTTTATTGTTCTTTTAAATTTATTAAAATGTAAGAATTAAATTTAATAAGTTTAGTCTTACAAAATAAGCTGGACAAATCAAAAACTACATACATATATCAAAAATGGTTAAAATATTTTATATTGTGGCTTTTGTGCTGCTAATTTTCGCACAGGTAAAGAATATAAGTTTTAAATTAAAGCGTTAATTATATTAAAATTAAACTATTGTTGTTTCTATTTTTTATTGCAGTTCATAAATGCTGCTTCAGTCACAGATGCAGGGAATGTTACTACAACTGTAACTCCTGATACGCCAGAAAGTGTTACCGAGGGCAAGATAACTACAAGACGTTTCTTACGAATTTAATTAAATAAAATTTGTGTGCTGTGGAACATTTGAAAATGTTTAAAATTTAACCTGGTTTCATTTATTTGTACTAAATTTTGTGGTTTTGTAAAATGGTAAAGTGTTACACTATAAATGGAAAAATTTAGTTAGTACTCAAAGGTAATTTGTCATTCCTTTCTCCTCGCAAAATGCTCGATTTGGTTTTTTGTATTTTCTGTACTTTGAAGGTGCATCTCATTAAAGTTCTTGCATTTAATGGCGTAGTCAAGTATTTATCATGGGATGAGTGTTAATAGTGATTGGAATTGTGATAATAACCTGCATACCGGAAATATTGCTACACTTGGATTAAACATGGCATGATGATAGTTATGCGACATAGATGCCATAAAAAAGATTTTATGAGTTTTCCTTAACAATTTCAAAACTTTTATTGTCTTAACTGTAATTTTATGTTACAAGTATATTGTGATATCATCGTCCTATTCCAATATGAACATTCATATAACGGTAGCTCTATCTCGTTCGTTAATCTCTGTAAAAATCCTTTCAAACGTATCACCAAGTTTTGTCTCATCTATCTTGTGGTTCTAAAAAAAAATATTAATTTAATTTCATGTTGTATAATTTAAGTGTACAAAAGTGGTGTCTTACTTTATAATCATCGGATTCAAAAAAACTTTCTAGTTTTCGTATTATGCCATCAATGGTAGTAATTTCCTCTTCGGTTTCAGATCGTTTCGCGAACGTATACTAGAAATAGAGTATGTATTATAAATATTTTTCTAATGGCTGACAATTAATTAAGGAGTGTGTACCTGGATAACTAGAATTAAGATAATACAGAAGATAACTGCAAATTTTGTCATTATGTAAATTAAGATATGAGCTGCAGTGGATTAGTTACGTTACACGATCTTAAGCAAACTGAACAAACGTATACGTAGTATGAAATAACGTAAACAAATTTTAATAACCAGTTTCGACATTTAAATATGTAATATACTTAGATAAGACTGCATTGCAATGTGAATGTTAAAAAATTATTTATTAGATTATTATTATCAAGTTTCTTGATGGGTGGGATCAAATGCTTCGGTTAAAGTTCAGTTAATCTTAAAGGAGGCGATAAAAAATGTATTAGTAAAATGTTTAATTCTAAATTCAAAATCGTAGTATTAAAGAATACAACTTCAATAAAATTATGGATGGGTTCAAACCCCAAAAGTTATATTTAAAACAGAATTATTAATTTATAAATCTGCGGCGTAGTTTTATACTGAAGCTGAGTATCCATCCTAAATTTATTTTTTATTTCCAGCTTTCTATGCGATTCGATATGGTTATGATAAAACCTCTATTTATCATTTCATTTAGTACCATACTGTTTTTTAATATTTGTTGTACTTCACTGCAAACCTTTCAAAATTTCGACCATAAAACTGAATTTATTTTTGATAACATATTAGCAAAATTTTAATATACATTCTGTTTGGGTTGACATCTTACGTAAATATCTTCGAACTAATTTCGAAGATATTTCATTATAAAATCCAAATGAAAATCAATTGGGGCAAATTAAGCTTGTTACTTATATTTTGAAACGAATTAAGCTTTTTAATAATGTCACACTTATTATTTCGCTATTTACCTCTCGCCAATTCGTCGTCTCAGAATTATTCTTATCTATATCCATTTTGCCTATATTGGAGAAATCGGCGTTTGAAGTTTAGCTAGAAAGATGTTCCTGAGTGATTTGATTAATAAATGTCGGTTCCCAATTATAATTGTTAGAAGAAAGCTTAATTACAAAGTATAAAGCTTCAAACTCAAAAATTATATTAATTATTTAATATTCAAATTTAATTGTTTTGTCTATGCCCAGGTATGGAGAAACTTTTCTTGAAAGGCTTGTATTGGTTCTTCACTCTGAATTTAATGTGAAACTTGCCCGCCATTAGATGGTGAAGGATCATTCCGGCCTTCAATTTCATTCTTATAAAACACCTGAACCACCGGCATGTAGATAAGCATGTCAGATAAATCTTTTAGTTTCAGTGAAGATATTTTTCCACTAGTTGAGAGAGGCAGAAGTGTGGGTAAACTGGTATCATTTTTTTGTTTTTCCTGTGAAATTTTCACAGAAATAAAATCGCGATCATAACCACAGCGGTACTTTAAGTAAGGTGGCCCCTTCTAATAAATTAAGTGTTTAATCATGAGTGTGAAGTTTCTAACAAAAAAATAACAGCAATATGTATACGAATCCAATAAGAATTTTTTAGAAAATTGCAAGTGTTAGTTTTTGCACTGTAAAACACATTGTTGAAAGAGACAGCTCTACAAAATTAGAAAGAGATGAAATGCTCGCCATGTTCTTTCAAATAAGAAGTGAATTTTGTCTCTTTCTAATGATATTCAGCTCACTCGCTCTTTCATATATAACTCATATTGGATTCCGATTTACTTATGTTGAGTGTTTGATTATTAAATTCAACCTTTCCAAAAATATTTCATCGAGATGTAAATAATAATTTTGATCAAACAATTAAATTTTCCATCGCCCCAAATGGGGGTATATAATCGATGTATGTATAAAGGAAACTCATTTATTTAAAAAATAGGTGTCACATTTAAAGTATAAATAACAGACGACCGTAAAGTTTATATCAAACGGATTGGTACCGAAACATTTTTGAGTAGAAGATATTCGATGAGTATGTACCATCGCTGAGTTTGTACCAAAATGCCACTAGTATAGGATGATTACCTTTCAAATAAAATAGGTTTGATTTTTAAACGGATCGGTCGCGATAGATTTTTTTGGGAAAAACTCGTGCATGGAATTCATTGAGTGGCACACGTTCAATGACCAATAACAGGACATCGTTATACAAAGACTTAGGCCGTCTGTCTGTTGGCACTATCACAGCAAAAACTATACATACGAGAGAGCTCAAAATTTGCACACAGATAGATATACTACTCTAAAAAGGTCACATTTAAAATTTGGGAACTCTAGGTCAAGTAGTTTTCGAGATATTCAACTTTTTCTAAAAATAGAGGACACACAGATGCGGCTGTCTACTTTTTTTCAAAAATTTCAATTATTATTCTAGGCCAACTGTCTAACTTTAATATATATATATATATATATATATATATATATATATATATATATATATATATATATATATATATATATATATATATATATATATATATATATATATATATATATATATATATATATATATATATATATATATATATATATATACATATATATATATATATATATATATATATATATATTACTTTTATCTATAATAAAATGAGTGTTATTTCAAAACTAGTTTCTGTAATTTTTTGATTTGCTTAAGATTCTATTCATTTTTTGTCTATTGGGCTAATTTGTTGTATTAGCACCTTAGTTGTTTCAGAGGTTTTACACCTCCGTCCGTCCGTCTATTGCATTTTTCCTATTTTGGCGAGCGCTTGTCGGACAATTTCAATTGTCCGCTTCTACTAGTTTTATTTAGATTATGCGCCTTATACTCGTTGGTTTACTCTAGGGATGCAGCCGTTGCCAACCGCATTACCTCGCATTTCTTCAGATCTTTCTTAGGATGATGGAACCCTAAATTAAATTTTTTATTGAACGTATCTATGTATTTCCACTGTTTGATGGTGCTCTCAGGATATTTAATTTTAAATAAATAAAACATCTTGCTGATGTTGAGAGAAGCATTCAAATATTTCCTCGTAATTGTACTTCAGCAACAGTGGGACTCAAATTCCGGAAATCCATTTTTGTGTTGACAAATTAAATCTATATCCTCATTTGAAACACATTTTTTCCTAAACTTTCCTTTTAATGGTGTTTTAAATACAACAGGGTGTTTGTTATGATTAAAAAAGTAGTATTTGCGACCCTTATTTGTATTTAGGGTGTTGAAAAAAAATCCCTGCCAAGCTTGAATTCGTATGTTTGGCTCAGTTTCGAAGAAATATAGAAAACTGTTGACTCTTCTGAAATGGTTCCATTTATCATCATTCAACCAGCAAAATTTTTTTATTAATTTTAGTACGATCGTCTTGTGATATAAAATACATACATCTGTGAACGCAGCTAATTGAGTTCCGACAGCCAGATAATTTTATGCCTCTAGCTTTTGCTGGTGTTTCCGTTGAATTTGTATAGGATATACTACTGTGCCTATTGCCGTAGTATAGGATATACTACGGATATTTTGCTTCCATCGCAATGTATTAAATTATGTTTGTGGTGTTGCTTCGATGGTATGATATCAAAGGGCCGAATATCGAATGGCCGAATTTCAAAGGGCCGAATGTGTCGAAGGGCCAAATGGGTCCAAGGGCCGAATTTTTTATTTTTATTTCTTTTTTTGCTTTTAGAAATATATTTTTTTTATTTTTTTATTTAATTTAATTATTTTTTTATTTTTTTTACATATCCCTTTTTCAGACAAAAAAATGGCACTATTTAAGTCCAAACTACACAAATTGGTGGGTAAAAAATCATAGTATGTAATGGCGTTTTTGGTAAAAAAATTGGGTAAGATGAAATTTTTTCAAATAAATTTCTTTGTGGGATTGTGCATCTATCGTTTTTAGGATGTGCAAGAAAAAAATTTCGAGAAAATTATCACATTTTCCGGGAAAATTTTGACCTTGTCATTTTTTTTGGTGACAAATTGCGTATTATTTTATTCAAAATAGTACAAAAGTGTAATTTTTTTTTTAATTAATTTTGATATTAACTTGAATTTTAACAGTTTTTCGACAGTATAAGTAATTTTTCCGGGAAAATTTTGCAATTTTTCTAGGAAAATTTAAGTCGGTGAAGTTAGCCCGAAATTCCATCCCGAATTTTTTGGTGCATTTCTTGGCTAAAGTGTAGTCAACCCGAAAAAAGTGTAGTCGTTACAAAAATGTAGTGCTATCCCGAAACCCCGAACTATTTGAGTATTTCTTGCATAAAAGTAATCGTTACATAAAAATGTAGGATTATCCCGAAATTAAAATCTAATACAAATTTAATTTTAATTTACACATTTTTAATAAACATTTTTTGAAAACTGTCAAAAATTGTTGGAACATCTTATTGTGGACTAACCGTGCAATATTATAATTTAATATAAAAAATTCTTAAAATTTTAAAAAGCCTATTGGAATAAAACATAAAAAAATTAAAATTAGAAAATTAAGCTAAATCATAAAGCGCTACCAGAGATAAATTGCACTAGCGGTATATAGGGCTATTTAGGTCTTCGCTGTGCTAATAAACCCTGCGAATTTTATTTTCATATCAGGTAGAAAAATGATGTGTATTCGTGTGGATAAAGACTTTTCGAGTGAGAATTTCTAGCAAACTTTAAAATTCTATGGAGCAAATACCAGAGATAAATTGCACTAGCGGTATATACGGCTATTTAATAAACCCTGCGAATTTCATTTTCATATCAGGTGGAAAAATGATGTGTATTCGTGTGGATAAAGACTTTTCGAGTGAGAATTTCAAAAACACGTGCTTTTTCAAAAACACATTATAATTTACGATCAATCTCAATTAATCAATATTCACCATCGTTCCCCACTTACAATATACGTATCATTGACCATTTACCATAAACTACTTTACCATAAACCATCAGTCACCATTTGCGAAAAACAATAATTTAATGTGTAGCACTCACTACCGTTCACCATATACCATCATTCGTCGTACACCTCAAATACACATCAACGTTTACATCATTTTTCCACCTGATATGAAAATGAAATTCGCAGGGTTTATTAGGACAGCCAAGACCTAAATAGCCGTATATACCGCTAGTGCAATTTATCTCTGGTATTTGCTCTATAGAATTTTAAAGTTTGCTAGAAATTCTCACTCGAGAAGTCTTTATCCATACAGATTCACATCAACATTTACATCATTTCTCCACCTGATATGAAAATGAAAGTCGCAGGGTTTATTAGCACAGCCAAGACCTAAATAGCCGTATATACCGCTAGTGCAATTTATCTCTGGTATTTGCTCTATAGAATTTTAAAGTTTACTAGAAATTCTCACTCGAGAAGTCTTTATCCACACAAATACACATCATATACATCATTTTTCCACCTGATATGAAAATGAAATTCGCAGGGTTTATTAGCACAGTCAAGACCTAAATAGCCGTATATACCGCTAGTGCAATTTATCTCTGGTATTTGTTTCACAGAATTTTAAAGTTTGCTAGAAATTCTCACTCGAGAAGTCTTTATCCATACAGATTCACATCAACATTTACATCATTTCTCCACCTGATATGAAAATGAAATTTGCAGAGTTTATTAGTACAGCCAAGACCTAAATAGCCGTATATACTGCTAGTGCAATTTATCTCTGGTATTTGCTCCATAGAATTTTAAAATTTGCTAGAAATTCTCACTCGAGATGTCTTTATCCACACAGATTTACATCAACATTTACATCATTTTTCCACCTGATATGAAAATGAAAGTCGCAGGGTTTATTAGCACAGCCAAGACCTAAATAGCCGTATATACCGCTAGTGCAATTTATCTCTGGTATTTGCTCTATAGAATTTTAAAGTTTACTAGAAATTCTCACTCGAGAAGTCTTTATCCACACAAATACACATCATATACATCATTTTTCCACCTGATATGAAAATGAAATTCGCAGGGTTTATTAGCACAGTCAAGACCTAAATAGCCGTATATACCGCTAGTGCAATTTATCTCTGGTATTTGTTTCACAGAATTTTAAAGTTTTCTAGAAATTCTCACTCGAGAAGTCTTTATCCATACAGATTCACATCAACATTTACATCATTTTTCCACCTGATATGAAAATGAAAGTCGCAGGGTTTATTAGTACAGCCAAGACCTAAATAGCCGTATATACCGCTAGTGCAATTTATCTCTGGTATTTGCTCTATAGAATTTTAAAGTTTACTAGAAATTCTCACTCGAGAAGTCTTTATCCACACAAATACACATCATATACATCATTTTTCTACCTGATATGAAAATAAAATTCGCAGGGTTTATTAGCACAGCGAAGACCTAAATAGCCCTATATACCGCTAGTGCAATTTATCTCTGGCAGCACTTTTCGATTTAGCTTAATTTTCTAATTTTAATTTTTTTATGTTTTATTCCAATAGGCTTTTTAAAATTTTAAGAATTTTTTGTATTAAATTATAATATTGCACGGTTAGTCCACAATAAGATGTTCCAACAATTTTTGACAGTTTTCAAAAAATGTTTATTAAAAATGTGTAAATTAAAATTAAATTTGTATTAGATTTTAATTTCGGGATAATCCTACATTTTTATGTAACGATTGCTTTTATGCAAGAAATACTCAAATAGTTCGGGGTTTCGGGATAGCACTACATTTTTGTAACGACTATACTTTTTTCGGTTTGACTACACTTTAGCCAAGAAATGCACCAAAAAATTCGGGATGAAATTTCGGGCTAACTTCACCGACTTGAAAATTTTATTATTATTTTTACTTAGTTAAAAATTATAAATTAAATTTGCCACTTGAAGAATTGTATAAATTCTGGAAAAGCGGGGGTTTGGGGGCAGCCCCCATCCTCTAAGGTGTACAACGAATTAAAATTACATTAAAAGAAAGTTTTATATTTACAAAAGTTGATTTTTTTTAAAATTTGTGGCACTATCAGAAGAAGCGATAAAAGCGATAATAACTCTTCGATCTGTGTCTGCAAGGTTGACGAAGCAATTATTATTAATAAAATCAAATAAAACCTAAAAAAATATTGAAAAAATAAAAAAAGGGAATAATTTTCAGGAAAATCAAAAAGTTTTATTAAAATAACGTAAAAATATAATTTTTTACCCGTTTCATGACAGTGTAATTCGATTTTTTATTATTAAAATTAAGATTTGATAAACAAAAATGGTAGATTTTTAATTTTTGGATAAAAAATATCAAAAAAATATTTTTGGAAAACTGAAAATTTTCCAGGAAAATATGGTGTTTTGTCCGAAATTTTTGGGTTGCACCTCCTAAAAATGATAGGTATACAATCCTATAAAGAATTTTTTTTTTTAAAGTTTCCTCTTACCCGATTTCGGCGATGTATACGTCATCTACACTTACGCCAAAAATTTCGCTTGTGTGGAAGTACAACCAACACAATTGTGTATATAGTTATATTTTTTTCGCAGGACGAAAATAATTTTAAAAGGACTCCACAAATGCGTAAGTTGGGTCAAAACACATACAAAAATAAATTAGAGATAAAAAACAAGTGTTTAATAAAATGTGTTTATTAAGCGTAAAATCATTTCTGTAAATTCTTTATATTTGAAAAAAAAATATGACATTAAGTATGGAATATAACGCGGTGGCACGGAGGTCCAATTTTCGTGCAATGTCCATCATGGCATGCGCCTCAAACCTGACAAGTTTGCTTCTTCGCATATCCATTCATTCAAAAAAGGGCCTTGTCGATTTTTTATGCGAAATTTGGATCAACTTTGAACTGATCTAGACTCAATCAAGGAACACACGGTATTGTCTACGGTAGTTTACCATAAGTTCTTGGGTGCATACGGTCGCAGTAAGGCCAAGTTTCTGTGAACAACGAGAAATTAACAGCCTCGGGTTTGTCCATACACTAATACGCACAGCAGCAATGTTTTCAGCAGACCTTGCGTTGCGGTAACGTATGGGCGTTGGCTGATTATTTATCGAACCGGCTGACTCGAATTTGGCCACCAAACTTCGAATAGTTGACTCGGCAGGGCGAAAAAAACCTTGTAGTGCGCGGCACGTTTCTCGAACGAAGCACTGTTTTTTAAAAAAAAATGATGATTTGCATACGTTGTTCAACGCAATAGCTGCGTTTTTTTTTAAACAATCGAGTAGAGTTCGCGATAGCTATTTTCATATTTGTCCAATTAAAAATTTTATTTTTTTTAAATTAAATAATTTAAATTTAATAAGAATCTGCGTATAACCAAAAACATCTATCATAAAAGTGGTATGGTTTTCTTGTAATATCGTTGTTGTGTACAGTTCTGAACTATACTTCGTTATGATACAGAACTATACAGAACAACGATATTACATTAAATCATTATTTGCAATTGATTCTGGATGATGCAAGGTATGGTGCCTGCGACCCTGCGATTGATTTATTCTATGATGAGATGATGACGAGACAATTGAAGCACACGAATAATTTAGCAGCTTGCTCTCTTCTATCTATTGAATTCAATTTCTTAAACTTGACGCATTGATGAAGTTTGTGGGCGTCCATACATAATAAACATTCATCGTCACAGATTTCAGTTCGATGTATCCTTGTTGGTAAAGACCTGGTTGGGGTTTGCTTTGGTGGTTCACAAAATTCAAGAACACTCAATGTTAACAATTTATCAAATGATAGGAATTTTTTATGGACCTTTTTGTAAGCCCAAGCCTTTTGTGTTTCGTGATTAGTCTGGTTAAGAAGCAAATATATTAGCCATGAGTCACTCCCCACCGAATGCTTTCTAAGTTTCGTTACAGAACTTGGTTGCATCGATGGTTGCTCAATAAAACGTTTGGTCAACGAATTCATGCCATGCTTCATTATAATTCGCCTCAGACACCGGAATATGTCTTAACAGATCAGCTGCTTCATCGCAGAGATATCATCTAAAATATTGGAATTTTTCAACATCATTCAAACCAATTTTGCAATGAATGGTCGCAAAAAGATCCTTGAAACTAACGAACTCCTTCGTCTAAAAATTGAGTTACCGTTTGATTTAATGAACTACTTCAACACAAGTCAACTCTACTTTTTCCTTCGGTTCAACGAGAAATTGATTTTGTTTTGACATTTAGGTATTTCCCTTCTTACTCTGCCATTTTAGATGGGACATCATGTGATGCTAATTTGGATTCGCAAAATTCGTTGAAACCCCTTCCTAATAGGTCCAGTCTAGTGACTATTTCTGTTGTCAATGTTCGTTCGTTCACATCAGCATAATTAACCAGGCGAGTCAAACTACCCTTAGCAATGGCTTTTATTGTAATATATTTATTTGTAACATTTGTCAAGAAATTACTTTCGTCACTTTAGGTTAGAATGAGAATCTTAAATATATATGTTATGTAAATATTCAGATCGCCTAGTAAATTTTATTTTGGATAGCAGACTTGGTGCCATATTGAAACTATATAAGGTCTTCATATTGTACATATGGACCTATTGCGCAAATTTCAACATACGGTTGGTCTTGGAATTCGGAGACAAAGGTCATCATATTGTATTGAAATCAGAAAAGACTTCAGGTTCCTGAACGGGATTTCAGGTTCCTGAACGGCTCCTCATTTTTTTATCATTGATATTTGAAGAATAAACACTCTAGATCAAATATTATCATATTACATGGCATATCAAAATTTTCTGGGTCGATTTTACTAATCCTGGGATGGGATATAATTAGTATTGCCTGATGAACATTTGTATTTTTCTGGGATGAAATACTGAGATAACTTCACACACTTTCCTACCTTGTGGTAAATTTGTTGATAAAGAACATTTTGAAAATGAAAACGTTCAGATTATACAGTAAGCCTTTGTTTAAGGTAGGTTATGAATATTTCACAAAATTGTACATTCATATACTAGCACTGTAATAATAATCATAATACATTTTTGTTCATAATATCGATATGCAATAAACGTTTCTAATATTTGCCTCTTTATCATATCCAAGTCCATATCTATATACTTTGCATATATCTAATTACATTTAATTATAAAAACTATTATTCAGTTGCGGAACGTCCAACGAGGTGGCACGCCGATTTGAATAGAAACAAATCCAAGTCGTGATTCTAAATTTTTATTTTTAATAATTATTTTTTTTTTTTATTTTAATTTATCTAAAATGGCTCGGTTGACCATATTATTTCTAATTGTTTTAGTTATCGTTCAAGTAAGTTCAGCAAAGCAAAATTATAAAGTAACTACTTAAAATGTGATTAAAATAATAATTAATTTATTTGTGTTAATAAAAGTGAAATGATTTTGAATAGTGTGGTGGTTTAGTGTTAAATGAATTTTACTAAAGCTTTCCAAATAATAAATATTTATCACCTTCATAACAGCTTGTAACAAGTGCTCGAATAATTCGTGATGCTCCTCCACCACCACCAACCGATGATCCGACTATGATGATGACAACACCAGCTGCATCACCGCTTGACCCAAACGCTCTATTGGAAACAATTAAAGGTCTACTGTCACCAGAAGGGCTTATGGTATGTACCAAAATGAAAAACTAACACTCAAAGCAACAATACTAATTAAAATTATTTTCCAGCAAATTAAAGCCCAAATCGATACCATTGGTGCTCAGCTCCAAGCAACTGCCAAACAATTGCATCAGGCCCTACAAGATAAGGTAAAACAATTACATCCCGCTAAATAAAAGTAAAATTATTTTGAAACATGTTCATCATTTTTGAATAATTAATTATTATTATTAATTTTTAAACTTGATTTATTTTTTAATTTTTAATAAAATTTGATATACCAATTACGGATTGTTTTATTAATAATTTCATCTACGATTAAATGATTTTAACTTTCGACTACATTTTTTTTGTACGTGTCGCCTAAACAAAAAACAGAGATAAGCAAACTAATTTGTCGCGGGCTTTTTAACCAGATAATTGACGTATACGCAAACGATGGCAAAACCCATAATTATATAATAAAATTAAATGTAGTACGGAAATTGAATTGATAATTAAGCTGTCGCAATAAAATATGTTTTAATGTCATGATGAAGGTGAACAATTATCGAAATTTTTAAATTTGTTAAGTGACCTTTAAGAAATTCAGTTATGGTTTGTTGGCGCTGACTTATTGTATTAAAGTGTCCCTACTAATTTTTTAAAAAATAGTATTAAACAATTGTACAGTTCACAAAATTACCAAATTTTAAGAGATTCTCTAAAATGTAGTTGCGGTTATCTTCGTTGTAGTCATTTATTCTAGGAGGTAACGGCTTCCGGCTTAATTTATTTCAAATTAAAATCGAGTGATAATGGATAGTCCGAGCAGCAATCAAAGCCCTTGCAAAACTCTGTTAATGAGGTCTAGAGAAATTTGATATTATAATCATAAAGCAAACAAGCACTACTGGCTCCTGTAATAATTTACCCGACAAAAGTAATCAAAGTAAAAGCTCTAACTCTTGCCATCGATCATTCCATCAGTTAAGGGTTGCACCAAAACTTAAGAATACTTTTGATTCAAGATTTGATTTGTTAAAGGTGCACTGCGCACTCTCCGACGACGTCCAGTTGATTTTGAAATTGAACAACATTACACTTGACCACAACATTAAATGTAAAATCATAAATGTAAAATCATAATGTATTACCGCATTTGTGAACCAACAAAAACTATAATCAATGAACGTGTATTGTTAAAAGCATACATTTAGGCGAGGTCGTATCGCAACAAATTTTTCATTTCACCTATGAGTATTGTCGAAATACATATTTATTTATTTATTTACTTTACAATTTTATTTATGAAGGGGGGGGGGGGGGGGTTTGTTGGTTTTTGTGAGAGGTATTTTTTGATGCCGGGAAACGATCATGCTTTTGATCTTATTTTAACATTTTATTTGGCTTGACAATTTTGATGAAATTTGGCGGGAGAGAAGAATGAAAATCCTCCGGATGGACCATCTTGCGTGCACCACATTGCACCATGTTGCATGATATTGCACCATGTTGCTTAATATAACTACTTTTTGAGGGATATGATGCTCCACTACGTTGCATCATATTCGCATTGGACCTTATTTTAACATTTTATTTGGCCTGAAAGAGTTTGATAAAATTTAGCGGGAAAGAGTTTTTTACCCTATTTAAAAAAACGACACGAACGATTTTGAAAAAAATAGTTTGAGAGAAGATATTTTCGAGTGTCAGGATACGATGCTCAATGGACCATGATTTTGGAAAATCTATTTAGGGGTGCTCCGGTTTTGCCGTTATGTTGCAACTTAATTACATCGAAAATTAGTACAGTTAAATTGGCAATTTAATAGATGATACGATATGCCACATTTTTTTTTATCATGAATACACTGACGAGTGACAAGCAAAATTTTTGTTGAATGTGCTGATATGCCTTTTTTCGCCTTTGAATTCAGTATTGGATTATGATTGGTTTATTTTTGGTGATTTATTTTATTGAAATTGGATTGCATGTATCACCTAATTCTTGTGTGTGGCTTGCAAAGCGCGGTTGTATATCTCAGACGCCACGAG
This sequence comes from Nephrotoma flavescens, assembly GCA_932526605.1. NCBI lineage: Eukaryota > Metazoa > Arthropoda > Insecta > Diptera > Tipulidae > Nephrotoma > Nephrotoma flavescens. The sequence continues at coordinate 101,142,848 of OW052221.1, forward strand.
CTAGCTAGGCATTAGTATATAAGAAAAATTATACGTCTTAAAAATCGTTAAGGCGTTTGCGACGTGGACATATTGAGCAAATTATGCTCACTGAAAGTAAAACATGTTTCAAACTCAAATGTTAGAACTTCGTGTGAGGTTTTCTTGCTAGTTCTCCCATCGAGCGCCTCTCCAGATGGTGAATCGGGGAAAGCCCCAGATATCGGGGTAATCAAATTCCCGGAGAGGATCAAAAACTAGAAACTTCAAAAACCCAGAAGCGTATGCCTAGACCTGAGCAGCCTGACGGAAGATGTACGTAACAAACTACATGGGAAGTCAGGTCAAGACTAGGACAGAGGGATAGCTGCCCAGGCTCCTACATGGTAAATGTAGAACAGATTGGGTTAAATTCTGGTAAACTACTGCTTTGTAGTTCGGTGTTGGTTCATCAAAAACTAGGGGAAAACCTACTTGTAAAACAATAATAATGGCTAGTACGAATTTACAAAATATATTACCCCAGGAGGGTCCCTGGGAGAACCTCGTAGAAAATAACCTCGGAGAAAATTTTTAGTTCACGTTTAGAATTTCTGTAACTGCCAAGTACAATTTTTGCGAATTATTTTTGTTCTTTGCAGCTCTCTGTAAACTAATTACAATATTTTGCATTTAAATTCGTAGCAATAACACACTTTTCATAGATTAGTTGCAAAAGTTTCTTTTTATGCATCTTCGAAACAAAGTGCCTTTTAAATATTTCAACATGGATGTACGACAATTCAAAAAAGGGGTCTGTTAGGGTTCTCTAAATTTAATTCCTCCTTCGGATGGTAGGCATAGACTGTCATTACGATTTGTCATTATCTCTTCACATGATTTGCAAGTTCGAATGGGTACGTGTCGAATGTCGAAGGGCCGAATGTCGAAGGGCCAAATGTGTCGAAGGGCCAAATGTCGAAGGGCCGAATTTCGAAGGGCCAATTTTTTTTTGTTTTTAGAAATATAATATTTTAAATTTGTTGGTCTTATGGAATATTTTGTGATATTTTTTTTTATTAAACATAAATGAATTTCTTATGAATTTATGTATTTAACTATTTTTCATCTATGGACATTCATGAAATTCCATACGTATCCAGTCAGTGATACATTTTGATGAGGGAGAATTTTTTCATCCGCAACCAGAGACATTCGGCCCTATGTCAGCCTTCTGATAATAGGTATATGGTACAAAAAATAAAAAAAAAATATTTTAATTAAATAAAAAAATTAAAAAAATATATTTCCAAAAACAAAAAAAAACAAAAAAATCGGAGCTATTCGCCCCTTGGACACATTCGGCTCTTTACATTCGGCCATTCGATATTCGGCTCTTCGACACATTCGGCCCTTTGAAATTGGGCCCTTGACATTCAGCCCTTCGACATTCGGCCTTTTGATATCATACCGATTTTTTGAATAATTTGAAAATGACACACCCAAGAAAATGTCGTAAAGCTAAACATTGATTATCATTTACTTCAAAATATTGGCTCGATTGCTGGTTATTATAGATCGTTTTTACCTTGTCTCCCTCTAAGATGAAAGAGCAGTTGTCTGGTTCGAAGTTTACATTCGAAGTATGGAAAATCATTTTGTTTGACATGATTTTTGCTATAATAAAATTAAACTCATAGACCGATGGATTAAAATTATTTCCAGCTCTTAATCTTACTTGCGAAAATAAATTTTCTACAGCATCCGTTTGTAATTTTGACGTCATAATAAACGATACCCCCAACACGGATTTTCATAGTTCTCTAGTCATTTCCGTTATACCCAAAATAGTTTGAAGCATCTGTTATTTAAGGAATCAAACAAGTTATTAATTTTTCCAAAAATAATGACGTGGCTATAGCACTCTCAACCACCTTTTGATTTTTAAATCGTGTTAATAGACTAGAGTGCGGTCCAATTCGTGACTTATTTTGTGGAAACTGACTTTCTTGAAAGTCTACAACAAGCCTTCTGTCTGCTGAATATGTTGTAGACTTGTTTTTCTTTTATGGGAGCCTTGTGCTCAAACTGGTAACTCAATAAAATAATTCAAGCAAGATTCCATTAAGCCTATTCGTCAGGAGACGTATTGTAGATTTTCAAATAAGTCATCAGTCTCCGCAAAATAAGTAACGAATAGGACCGCAGTCTAAAAGTCCTAATGCCGCTTGCACAACTATATGACTTAAAATTTGAGTGGCTAAGCTAACCCGCATTTTTTCAAATGTTGTAGGACAAATATGTTTTGAAGACAATTTCGGGCAAACTCGTGTTATTGATTGACTATCCAGTTGGAATAATACAATTAATACGGCCCATGAAACTAACCCATTCGTTGTTTTAAAATCATAGCGTACCAAAGTATTTCTAGCGGATTACACAAATGTGGAATGTCCTAAAATGCAAATGTTTTACGGTCGTTATAAATAAAATATGGTTTATTTGCAGTAACACCTAGTCTTTTATAAGCGTTACGATTATTTGCCTCTTGATCGCATGCTACACCCGAAAGTTTAATACCCAATTGTTGACAAACTTCCACGTTTTTTATAATTAGTTCCTTTAATTTTTGACCAGATATCGGACTCTCCGTAGTAAAATAGCTAATTAAAAATTTGTCGGAACTGAAGATGCCTCTTGCCATAAACAAACAAATGTGTTTGGCTGGAATAGAAAGCCTATATATCATAATCACATAAATCAACTAGACCTACTATCTTATCAATACTTACATAAAATTTTGAATCCGATCGGATTCTAATTTCATCGAACAAAAGTAGATGTTGCAGACTTCGTTCTGGCATATCTCTACTAGCTATATTTTTGTAAAAGTTGAATGTTAAAACCGGGTTACAATTGGTTTAAGATATGCCAATTATAGATCGACCTTGTGAATGGTAATTGTAATTTTAGAGAGTTTCGAAGAAAGTGATAAGCCGAATGAAACCTAAACTCAATACTCTGAGCTAAGTTTCGTTGTTTGTTCGAATATTTAGCATTTTGACTCCTTTTTTCTAAAGCCATTTTACAAAATTCTATTGAATTTTCTTTAGCAGAAGTTCAAATCATCAATGTGATTAGAAACTGTCTTTCGTTTTAAGTCCGTGTACGTTTTGTATTCCCATTTTTAATTTTTTGTTTTTATTTTACAATAGAATTTTATTTTTAAAAATTTTGTTCTGTTGTTTTAAAGTTTTGCATTTAATGCTCAATGAGTATTTTTTCGTCGATAAAATAAAGAATTTTTTTCATTTTTAACTTTTTTTTAATTTTTCATTTTTAATTCTCACTATTAACAAATTCTGCAACGGAGTTAACATCGATATTAAGCAGGGTTCTAAAATTCGCTCTACAAAATATATTATTCTTTCTTTACTGATCGAACAAATAATTTGTACTACTGATCGTCGCGAATAGTGAGTAGAAAGCAAAATTTTACTGATTATATTCATCCTGTATTGAATAGAAAACAAAAAAATATATTCCCTATTCCCACTGTAATGGACTATTCTATTATATATTCAAACAAATATGAAAAGTAAAACAAAAGAAGAGAATAAAATTTTGTTTTAGTTCTCGCAAACAAAAAAAATTGGATGGTCATGGTACAATCAATGGAAACACATGGTAAACCACGCCACATGGAAAAAAATTTACTCTAAAATGCAAATGTATTCGCCGACTATTCGTTTAGTAAGGAGCAGACAGTAGAAAAATATAATTTCTGGGGCGGTATGTTGTACCAATGCCTCCTAAACTACAGGTCTCTTACTACTCTCATTTTTCGCACATGACGTCAATTTATGTCTAAACCGAGACTGCACAATAATAATGTTAAGATATTTACACTAACAAGCGGCACTTGGACCGGGAGGTACTGGGTTCGTATCCCATCAGAGGCTAGATGCAAATCAAATTTTCATCATCGATTACAATCGGTGATGTTAATAAACACAAATATGACCCTCTGATGGAGTGCAGAATACAGCGCCGACCCACCGTCCATGTCAATGTACAGGTTGACATGGAGCTTGCAATGTGCAGGTGGTATACTGTAGTTGTGTGAGTAGGTGAATAGGTGAATGGGTTAATGATGTAGCATGAGTGCGTGGTATCACAATGGGCCAAAAAATGGCCTAAGTGTAAACCACTGAAACCTAAAAAAAAACCTACACTAACAAAACAACTAGAGAAAACAACAAAAACGTCGACATATAGCGTGTCGTCATCATTTGGTGTAAGCGGCCTGTAGTTTAGGAGGCATTGGTTGTACCATCACTTCGAATCGAAATTCGAAAAAAGTCGAAAGGCGGTATACAACTTTCACTTTTTCGATTCGACTTTTTTCGATTTCGATTCGAAGTGATGGTACAACATATCGCCCCTGATCTATAATTAAAAACATCATTCTCTTTGATTTTTTCATTATTCGCTCACTATTCGTTAAAAACTGAATATTATACTTAAAGTTTCAAACAGAATCTATCCGTTCCGCCCGCTCCGTTTTATGAGAACTGTCAATTTATATGACAAATCGAAAATGTGATCACAATGAACGGAGGACACAAATAACGGAGCGGACACTAAACCCAAATTCAAATTTTTGCGGACGACATAATCTCACATAGTATTTGACACAGCAGAAAATATCATGAACGTTTTAATTCTATTAATCTCATACACAAATTAAAATTAATTAACAATTAAGTTTTCAAAATATTGTTTGCAGTAAAAGACGTACTAATCACTAAATTATATTAATTCTATTTTTCACAACCGGAGTGGATGTATTGTGTTTTAGGAGATCGAACGGACGGAGCAGAAATGAAATGTGCGGACCGGAGCCGGAGCGGATCTATTCTGTTTGAACCTTAATATTTTATTTTACTATTCACGAACGAAAAAGTGGGGAAAAAATTAAAAAACCAACAATTGAGATAATATAATATAAATGGAACAGAAACAGAGTGAAAACTATTTTTGAACGCTGATATTAAGAGTTTACAATGCTTTTACCTTTAGCACAAGGATAAATCCGAACAACTTTACTGGATTGGTAAGGGTTAAATTGTTTTGCTCGTCAATGGAATAAATGATATTATTGTTGACACAGGTTGATTCGCAATTATATTATTCTCGTTAACAACCTTTTTGATTTGACACACTAAGTTTTTAAATTTTGGTTGTCTGCTTTGTAACCAACGACTCATCGTCCAACAAACGACTTCTCGATCATTACAAAACATCCAGCAAAATGTCTGAGCACAGCTTTTGCGGCTAATAACTCAGGGTAAACGGGGGGATTCTTAAAATTCAGACATCCTGCTAGACATATTATGCTGTGCACATAAATTTTATAGCGACATCCCTTACCTCAAATCTCTGACCATCACTCACAAACACGAAAAATATTTAGCACATAGTGTAGCACGATATGTTAATAGCAAACATAACTAACTTGTTCAAATTTGTCACTATAGACGAAGTGGAAACTCTTATTCACCAAATAAACTATATATGGTATCACAATTAAAGCACAAAAGTTTCAAAATTATAATGTTAAGATGGAAAAAGAATGATATAATAATAAGGCTAATACAAATTGAAAAAGATTACTATTGGATAGATTTTAATAAAAATGCAAAAAAAATTTAGTTTAGTAAAAATTTAGGGAAAAAACTGTTACCATCTGATCCCGTTTGAGTTGAATCCGCATGTCCTTTGTTTTGTCCAATTTTGCTCAGCGGATGATGACGTCGACCAAAATGAAGTTATCCCAAGCTCAATATGATATTAATATGCAGCTCCTCGTTAAACTTCACAGCAAATTTGTACCACAGCATAAATTAATTTTTTATGTTTTACACCTCCCATTCGTTAAATCACTTACGCAGATGTTTTGTAAATGAATAGAAATAAAATATTCGTTTCAAAAGTTTATTTTCCATAACCGTGGAAATAAGAAGGTGGTTTGAAATAATCAACACATATAATTTTCATGAAACATTATGATTACAATTTTATTAATAAATTCATTTTTTTTTTTGGTTTTGTTGATAATATGATACAATAACAAGCTTTTATAATATTTAGTTTTTTGTCATAATGTATAGCTAGGTAGAATTTTATAATTTATTTTTTTTTTACAATTTTTCGGTAGAACTTTATAATTTTTAATACGACCAATCACAAGTTATTTGATATTAACATTTAAATACGTTTAATTATAATCACTTGATTATACAGTTTATTTTTGAATCAAAAGGTTCTTCACTAAGAAGTTTATATAATCTTGTTAACCTTTGAATATATGCATTGCAATACACTATGCTAAGTATTTTTACTGCCTTTTTGCCTAAGTAGGCCAATTTTATTAATCATAAGTTGTAACTTTTCAATTTAACTTTTTGGTTTAAATATTAAACATACTTTTTAAAGGGCACAACCGCCTTGATCGAATTCTCGAAACTTAATATCCTACAACCAAAAAAAATATATCATTCGATCACTCATCTCAAGCTAATAAAAACACCGTTTTTTTATGATCATATTTTTCTCATCTCCAAAAAACTTAACACGCGGGTACAAAAATATGAATTGCCGTTGCATAATTTCAAGTTCATTATTAATAAAAATATGAAATTTAAAATCAGGTGTAATCAACTGGTTACAGCTTTCTCCGTTTTAGATTAACCATAGCTGTGTTGCTTTCAAAAGATTACAACAACAATTGCATTGTATTAAAGCTGATTGACTTTAATGTTAAGCAAAAAAATTTTATAATTAGGGGAAAAAACCAATTTATTGTTACGGTGTTTACCGCAAGGCGTTATTTTTTGTATTTTTTTCGAAAAATTTATATTGTAGTAAAATTTGGCATTTCTTATTTGATAGCAAAATACCGAATTTAATTTGTTCTATTTCATAATATAAAAAAACTAAAATAAATATTAATACCAACACAGAAAAATTAAAACGCATTAAAAATTAAAGCCAAAAGTTGTTGCTTTCACATTTCTTAGCTAAGCTAAGCGGATTTGCGAAAGCAACACCAGACGAATTTTTTTGTTTTACCGAAACATGCTATATCTAGATGACAATTTATCACCCAATTTTGGAACCGCTCAAAATCTTTTTTAGGAAAACTAAATAATCTACAATGTTCATCACTTCTCTTATTTCTTCCACAAACAACACATTTTCCCAATATTCAATGCCGACGGAATTCCATTTACATTCGCGTTCTAAAACCACACTCTTTCTATGGAAAGAACCATGTTGCGTGCACGAAAATTCGTAGTACCCGGCAAGGAAAAGTGTCACAAAAATTCTAGTATTGGTGTGAATCCCAACTAAAAAGAGAAAAAATCAAATAGGAAAGAAGGTAGAATTTCGTTGGAAACTCGGGTTTTTTCTATACACTTTTCCATAGTAATCATAAACACTTTTCTACGTAAAATTAAGCCGATTTCCTTAATATTTTTCATAGTTCCATATGATGAGTAATATGTAGCTTTTTCCCGAAAATAAAGATTTTTGTTATTTATTTCAAAAAAAAAATAATTTTATTTAAATCATACTTTAAATATTTGGTTATACTATTTTTGCCATCCGTCATCCGATTTCATATCATCAACTCTATAATGAACATCTTAAAAAATAAGAAGAAGAAAATTTCATCAGCAATTTACGTCGTTCAAATATATTTACATTTTATAAGTATATGGCGACGCCATATTAAAATAGATTTTTATTACCTTTAGTACACTGTACAACATGGATGAATCACTTATAAAGCACTTTAATTGTACTAGTATTATTATATTATAATTTGCACTACAATTTACAAAAATTTCTTTATTAACCAAAAACAATAAATTAAATTGAGCACAATTGCACGCACAGCTGTGTGCGAATTCTCCGCCAACTTGTCACAAGAAACAGGAGTGAAGATACAAAATAAAAACATAAAAATAAAACAATATCGTGAAATAGAAAGAGAAAGAAAATTATTTCTCTCCAAAACCAATATTTTTCATAATAATTTCTCTCCAATTGGATTTTAAAATCAATATTTTTGTGTCTTTGATATTTTGTAGTATGGAATTTGGTACTATCTTTTCCTCACAGTGGAAAAATTGCATACTGGGTTCCACCAAAACTACAAAAATTTAAAGGCAACTGCAAACTATTGAATACTGTTAACACTAAACACATTGTTTTTTATCTCAAAATTTTAACTCAAATAATATAACAGAATCGATTACAGATATAATAAAAATTGTACGAGAACAACACGAAAAAATTTCCAAACGATATACCAAAAATTATTTTGCTCTATGACTATGACGTATGAATAGTTTCAACAGAATAATGTAGATATTTTTCATTCTAAAACGCCCACCGTCCCGGCGCTGTATGGGTTTTGAAGAATGTCACAAATCTAACTGGACCACCGCAAACTACCGTTTGGCGATGATGAGTACTTTTGTTGCCATTCTTAAATAATCATGTGACATATCAATGAAAGGTTTTGGGCGAAGCAATAAAATTAATATCAACAGTTTAATTTACGAATCTATGTTTTGGTATTGAAAGCAACAACTTTGTTATCAGCGTTTAGTTCACAAATTCACCGCTTTGATACTGATAATTTCACCTATTAATTTTTTTAAAGAATATGTGTGTCATATATGAATTAAATGCCTTGAAGAATGTTACTAATATAGGAAGCACCTTAGTATTAAAAACACTCAACTCGCAGAAACAGTTACATTTTTACAAACATCAAAAAATGCAAACCGCCCAAAACACTACGTGATATAGTTTACGCTCCATGGTATGATGAGCGTCTGCAGAGGGGTCTAGAGATGCGTATTATGTTGAACACCACAAATGCAAAGGACCTGCTTGAAATTTTATTTAATACAAACAAATTTGAAAACTGGTCTGTACAATGGGCTTACATAGAGGTAGAAACATTTCCCTTACCATATTAAATACTGTCCCGATTCTGTATTAAATTCTGTTCGATTAACTCACAGTAAATAGAAACGGAGTAACTATAACTACACGGGAGTAAAACGAACAATTTTATTAACTAAATTTTAACTTATAAATTAATAATCATTTCATGGAGGATGGATTTGTACATCCTCTATCGAAGAAACAAACGATGGACCTCAATTTATGTACGTAAATAGCGCATTTTGTTGCGGAGAAGTATCACTTCATCGTCGTTAGTTATTAATTGCGGAATACCAGCTTCTTCATTATCTGGTTGTGATTCCACTTTGGCTACTGGTGTAGTGTCACCATCCTCAGTGTGGCACGGAAACGAGGTAACGAACTGAAATTTTCTCATAATTTAGGTTTGTATTGATCTAATTTATTTGAAATTGATTACCTGGACTACTAATAATGCAAGAAACATTACGAAAATAATTGGTTTAGCCATGTTTGTTCTTCTAATTAGCAAGCAAAAACTAACTAACTTAAGTAGTTTTGTAATTCAAAAATGTTACTATGATAACCTTTTAAGCACCCGAAATTTTTGATAATTTTTTTCGCTCCAAGCATAACATGGTGAAGATTATTCCCGAGATCATGTATACAGAACGTAATCAGTGAAGTGTTTTTTTAGGATGACATCAACACGTAACTTTACTTCTTGCTGTACGCTGTATGGTAACAAGATAGATTGCCTCATTTGGAAAGAAGAAAATTAACAAGCCTTAAATAGTCTCTGTTTGATGTGCTTTAAATTACCAGGTTCACATTTCTTCAAAAACATGCCGTGCCCAGCACGTTATTGTCAATGAAGTGGTAATTCAATTACATTAATGTAGAAGAGGTGTAGTTTCAATAAAACGGTGCACCAAATCACCCAGCGTCTCATTCAATTTATTGACAGTAACATTCGACTTTACAATTTCGTGAAATAGACCTCTGAATTGGCGAATATGAAGTCATTTTTCCAATAGAGCCTTCTATACTAACTTCAGCAAATCTTCAAAACTAAAATCTGACCGTTTTAATTTTCATGTATTCACTTATATAGAGAGATTCCCCAAACCTTTATCTAGTATCTCTCACTTGACGCTGTAATTACTTCATCGATATCTTTAATTTTAGTCTGCGACTCAAGACCATATTTCAACTTGATCATAAATAAAGGTTTAAGTGATGGGTTGGTATTTGTAGCGAATAGGTTCTTCAGCCATAAGAAACTCCGCACAACTATTCTCAACGGACAATTCTCCATGTAAAGAATTATTCCAAATAATATATGTACTACAATCTTGTATAAATACAAATAATATACATAGCAATTTGTACACAGATAATCGTACAACGATATTTACACAATTTGCTATGTAAACCCCAATTTTCATTTATTACGAATAAAGTTTTAATAAAGTAACCTTCTAAAATTTGCTGTGCAATATTTACAATGCATTTTAAAACATTAAAATTGTTACTGAGCAGCGTCTAATGACAAATTAGATTAATCATATTGCAATGCTGTAGGTAAATTTGAGGTGCGCAATTTGAATATATCATTTTCAACGCAAACATATTCAGCCAAGCTACACACGATTTTAGTTTCTGGTTTCAAACTAAGACGTAATAGATTTTTATTGTTAATTTAAACCCTTATTTTATATTAAAACACCTGTATATCGATTTTGTCTCGTGAGTTACTCATTTAAAATGAGTGAAGCAAAAAAAAATCGAATACGTATACTGTGTATAATACACAATTATGTCTTTGTATTTGTATTTTTCTTTTGTTCGTATTTGTGTCATTTGTTTGATGAACAGAACCAAAATAAATAAACCAAAATAACATTTTTTTAATTATAAATCAATTTTATTTGTTTTAATAAAGTTTTATAAGTAAATTTATTTTAAATTACATAAATTTTAAAAATAAAATGTTAAATATAAAAAAATCGAAAATACATATACGACACAAAAATATGGCGTTTACAATGGTTAACTCTTTGAGTGCCAAAAAGCGCGATCTTGCTCCTCAATACATTAGCCGAAATCATGTCGGAACTCAAAGGGTTAATATAAACAAACAAAAAAAGCATATGCAGTAAAACAATCATACTCATGAAACTAACACAAACACAAATGCTACTACTATATCATTCCGGTTACACTCATTTCGTTCACAAATTTTGAGACAAAATCCGTATACTGATTTTTTTGTATTGTTTTATTCTACTCTCGAATATAAAATTTAAACAAAAATCTACATCTCAAAAATTGCCTTAAATTTTTTTATTTTCATTTCTATTTTTTCATTTCGGATTCAAGGACAAAAATTTTGTCAAAGTATGATGGTACACTAGGTTTCACAGAAACCATTACTTTCTTCGTTTCTTTCCCCGTTTACCTATGATACGGGTTTTAATTGCGATTTACACAAATTTTCGGTGACACCACACTAACACAAACATAAATGAAATAAAAAATATTTCAAGGCCATATTTGACATACATTTTGGTTTAAATTTTATTTTCGAGAGAGCAGAACAAAACAAAATAAAACACACATACATATACATTATCTATTACGACTAGTTGGCCTTGAAAAATTAACCAAGTAATCAGAAACCTCATGCGGAATAGTACAAAGTGATCAAAAAAAAAATCAGTTCGTTCTTCTATCGCACTACACGAAGTACGATAGAAAATAAAAAATAAAAATATTCTTCTCTACGGAACGAAAACAGTAAAACAAATTGTTTTCTTCCCAAGTACAAGAAGGATTTTTTTTTACTTTTTGCAGTTTTTTACTCAAGCACAGGCACGATTTTTTTCGTTTTTCAGTTTTGTTCTTCTGACTATGTATGTATATCGATTTTAAAAATGCGTACAATAAAATATTTTGTAGCGCGTGACAAAAAAACATACATATATTTTTGTTTTCTGCTTTGACATACGAAGACAAAATTATTTTTGCTTCGAAGGTGTGATGTATGAACCTATGGTTGATGCCACACTAGGGTAACTGGTAGCTTCTTCGTTTGTTTCCCCTTTACCAATAATATCAAAAAATTGCGGCGCAGATAAAACCGATTTTATTGGTAAAGGGGAAAGAAACGAAAAAGCTATCGATTTTGTCTCGTGAGTTACTCATTTAAAATGAATGAAGCAAAAAAAAATCGAATACCTACACTGTGTATAATACACAATTATGTCTTTGTATTTGTATTTTTCTTTTGTTCGTGTTTGTGTCATTTGTATGATGAACAGTATCGAAAAAACGCGATCTGGGCGAATCGGTTTAATTGTTATGGTGCTTATTTCCTTTTCTCAGCACATTACGTCTGCTCTCGAGCTGTGGAGTGTCATTATTTAACATGCTAATCTATTTTATATTTATTTTTTTTATATCATAAACTAATTTTATATGTTTTAATAAAATTTTATAAATAAATATATTTTAAATTTCACAAATTTTAAAAATATAATGTTAACTTTAAAAAAAATTTAAAATACATAAACAACACAAAAATATGGCGTTTACAATGGTTAACTCTTTGAGTGCCAAAAAGCGCGATCGTGCTCCTTAATACACTAGCCGAAATCATGTTGGCACTCAAAGGGTTAATATGAATAAACAAAAAAAGAATGACACGTGGCTTGCATATGCAGTAAAACAATCATACTCACGAAACTAACACAAACAAAAATGCTACTACTATATCTTTCCGCTTACACTCATTTCGTTCACACATTTCGAGACAAAATCCGTATACAGAATAAACTTCGTGCAAGAGGTTCAGGTTTTACCTATCGAATTAGTTATTTTCTATATCAAACCTTATGAAATTTAAAGTTGCGTAAGAGCCGGTAAACGTAACGGACTAATTAGGGAGTCCGTTAAATCCGAATGTTTTTAAATTTAATCGATTCGATCGAATTTATGGGACGGAACTCAGGCATTTCTTAGCCGATTATGTTAGGATTCGGTATGTTGGATGCAAATGGGATTCTTAAATTATTATTGAAAGAAGTTCTGGAATATGGCCACCTGGGAAGGAACTCGATAAATTCTTAACCGATTATGATGGGATTTAGTATATTCGATGGAAATAAGATTCTTGGAATAGAAATAGAAGAAATTCTGGAATATGGCCGTCTGTGGCAATATTCTGGATTTCTCTGGAAATAGGGGATTGGGAAAAATATTTTAATAGAATTTTTGAACTCCGGATTAGGATATTTTTTTCTTAATTTGTAAAACTTTTCTCTTAAACCTATAATTTTGGAAATGTCAATTGTCATCCAAGGTTTCACAAAGATTTTGCTTTTTTTCGATTTAATTTTATGACTACATATTTTACTCAGTTCGCCTAGCTCATTAGAAAGACATAAATGTATCAATTTTATCTATTTTGCACCGAATCGTATCTTTAACTACTAGATCATAAGTTAATATTTCCTTAATACGATCTTTAAAAGATGACTTAATAACTTTATGTTTGATAAATCTAAAATAAATAAATTTATGATCAGATGTATGATCAGATAGCCGTTCCTATAGTATTACTAACTCGTGTAGCATATTTTAGTTCAAATTTGTTTAGCAGTGTGCATCCATGGCATGTAAGAACTTCAATGTATTTTAGGACAATATTATCAGACTCAGAATTCATTAAATTGGTATTGAAACATTCAGTGAGAATAGTTTTATTCAAATTTGATATAACTGTTTCAAGTTTTGCTAAAAAAGAATTAAAATCACCGCTAGGCGACCGGTATACTGTACAAATGTTTATATCTAGATTTCCGATATTAACTACTCTAAAATTACATTTACCGTACTCTTCATTATGCAACATAATTGCATTCTATTTGTTATTAATTAAAATACTACAACCCCCATAATCATCAGATCTAATTGAATGGAATGATTGTAATTTTGACAATCGTGCGATGTTTGGTGCTTTGGGTTTCATCATTTTGTTGTGAAATATTTGCAGGCGGTTTAACAATAGATTTGATTTATGGATTAGTGAATTTTGGTTGACTAGTGTTTTTGTATCAGGTGTTCTATGATGAATATGGATGTTTTGTTTTGATTTTATCTTATTGTCTACCCTTTAAACTTGGCGAAACGCAAGCGTATATATGTGGAGGTCCACACCAAAATGTTACATTTCAATCATAAATGATTTTACATAAATTGAGAAAGTCTGATTACACCATTAATGTCTTAAGCAAGCTCTATTCCACAAAGCGGAAAAAAATTCTTGTATAAGCATAGATAAATTGGGTCAATCATATTTACAATAGTTTTGCTTTCAAGGCCATGAGAGTTATATATTTAAAAAAAATGTTACGTTTTGGTGCAACTAATTGGTAATGTAGCGTTTTGGTGCGATTATTGTAGAAATGCTACTTTTTGATTATGATCTACTAATAAATCACTAAATAATCACTTTTTCATATGAATAAAAAAGAAATTTTAGAGATATTATCAGCTATTTTATTATAAAAATTTAAATTCTAATAGCACATTCTTCTTCGCAACAATCACAAATTTCCACAAGTGGATCAGCTTCAAACTGTTCAATTCCAGGAGTTGGCCTCTCTCCGCATCCAACAACGTTTTGAAGAATTCGAATTCGAATTCTTCAAAATATCTCCATGTCTCACCGAACTGCTTCGCCAGTAAGTTAGATATATCTACCTTTTCCTCTTTAGATACTTTATTCCCTAAGGCAACACTTGGCATTGTTGTTGGAAACAGTTTTCCTCTCTTTAAATAGGATATGTACTTTTCATTACTTTCATATATGAAAATTTCAAAGGTTTTTAGCAAGCTTTGACGGTGATTTCGAGATCTTGTAAAAAATATGCGCTTCATGTTTTGAATACCATTTATCGGTTTTAATTGTTGGCCTAATATCTTGACTTCATACAAATGTCAATCATTTCCCAAAGTCTTTACATTGCCATGTTTGGAATAAATTTCATAACAGTGATCTTTTTTTGTAATAATTGCCACTTTTCTCAAATCTTTTTCCATGCGGGCAAAGACTCGATCGGCCGGTAAAAAACTATATCCTCTAACTGGGAAATATGGGTGACGGTCTCTTTATCGTAAACAATTTATCGTGTTTCAATTTAACGTGAACATTTAATCGTAGAACAGTTTTTCGTCGACACAACTTACCGTGGACACAATTTATCGTGGGACAATTTATCGTGGAACAGTTTTTCGTGGACAATTTATCGTGGAAAGGTTTTATGCGTGGTATCAAAAAATTAGTGGGATTCTTTAATGATTTTTGGAAGAAGTTCTGGAATATTGCCATGTGGGACGGAACTCGGTAGTTTCTTAACCGATTATGATGGGATTGGGTATGTTGGATGGAAATGGGATCATTGAATGATTTTTGGAAGAAGTTCTGGAATATTGCCATGTGGGACGGAACTCGGTAGTTTCTTAACCGATTATGATGGGATTGGGTATGTTGGATGGAAATGGGATTATTGGATGGTTTTTGGAAGAA
The DNA here is from genome assembly GCA_932526605.1 of Nephrotoma flavescens. Classification (NCBI taxonomy): domain Eukaryota; kingdom Metazoa; phylum Arthropoda; class Insecta; order Diptera; family Tipulidae; genus Nephrotoma; species Nephrotoma flavescens. The sequence goes on from OW052221.1 coordinate 101,158,404, forward strand.
GTCCTGGAATATGGCCATGTGGGACGAAACTCGGTAGTTTCTTAACCGATTATGATGGGATTGGGTATGTTGGATGGAAATGGGATTATTGAATGATTTTTGGAAGAAGTTCTGGAATATGGCCATGTGGGATGGAACTCGGTAGTTTCTTAACCGATTATGATGGGATTGGGTATGTTAGATGGAAATGGGATTATTGAATCATTTTTGGAAGAAGTTCTGGAATATTGCCATGTGGGACGGAACTCGGTAGTTTTTTAACCGATTATGATGGGATTGGGTATGTTGGATGGAAATAACATTATTGGATGGTTTTTGGAAGAAGTTCTGGAATATGGCCATGTGGGACGAAACTCGGTAGTTTCTTAACCGATTATGATGGGATTGGGTATGTTGGATGAAAATGGGATTATTGAATGATTTTTGGAAGAAGTTCTGGAATATGGCCATGTGGGATGGAACTCGGTAGTTTCTTAACCGATTATGATGGGATTGGGTATGTTAGATGGAAATGGGATTATTGAATCATTTTTGGAAGAAGTTCTGGAATATTGCCATGTGGGACGGAACTCGGTAGTTTTTTAACCGATTATGATGGGATTGGGTATGTATTATCCCGGCTCCTACACCCCCCGAAATTAAAATCTAAAGAGCCCTGCAGGGCTACGGGGAGGAGCTTAGGTGTCATTAATAGATTCTATATAATCCGCTTCTACGTGCGGCACGCAGTGCGACTCCCACTCTCAATTTAATATATTCATAAAAAATATTAAATTTCATTTATTTTTAAATGAGATTCAATATTTTTTATTAAATTTTTTTAGCACGTCTTAACGTATTTTTTAAAAAAATTAGTTCGTTTTATTCCAAAAAATGGCGCTAGGCCCAAAATGCTAAGCAAATGCACATTTTTAGTTATAAACAATTCCGCTCTTGGTCAAAGTGGCGCTACCGTCGCTCAGACTGTCAAAAAAATTTGACTGCGATACTAAAGCTGTTCCAAACTGTTATACGATAAATTGTTCACGATAAACTGTTATACGATCAATTGCCCACGATAAACTGTTCTACGATAAATTGTTCCACGATAAATTGATTCCACAATAAATTGTTTCCACGATAAATTGTTCTACGATAAATTGTTCCACGATAAATTGCTCACAATAAATTGTTCACAATAAACTGACAGTAAATCGTGAAATATAGTTCAATTTTTTGCAGTGATGATGGTGCTTTGTGTAGGGGCCAAAACATCAAGCTGTGAAGTAAATGTTGATTTTTGTGTTGACCCCCACAGCCATCGCAAAACAATCTCAATGTTTCTACATCATCAAATTGAGTATTCTCTAGATGATTGAGCAATGCTGAACTTCTACACACTGATCCACGTCCGGTTGATCTTCACTCCACTGGTAAAATGCAGGGTCTTTAGTATTCCTTGCAGTTACACACATTGTATAAAGACTTAGTTGTCTCAAATAAAATGCATCCCCTATCGGAGATTTAGGTGACGGCTGTACCTGTTGCAGGTCAAAGCACAGTGTTAATGATTTAGGTACATCTTTGTTTAGTAATTTATAAAATGTATTCGCTTTTAATTTATGTACTCTGTGCTGAGTTCTGTATTCTTGTTTCTTTATTTCATCTCACTCTGATTTTATTTTGTTTTTTAACATGAAACAATTTCCACAGACATCAGATGCTGGAGTAGCAAATCCAATATTCAATGTATTAAATATTTTCCAGAAAAATGGTTTCTTTACTCTGAGTGTTTCATCAACAGAATCATTGTACATTTTTCGAAGTTTTGCTATATTCAACCACAAAGCAAAATATATATAAGAGAACTCATGTAGAGATTCCGAGGTTAATCTATTTTACTTTTAGAAATCTGTATAAGCCTAACAAGAACAATGAACTATAAAATAACTATGCCGATATATTTATAAGATACGTATGTATGAATTAAATGTAGAAAACAATTAAATTTGTGTATATAAATATATTAACACTATAAAATAAGATTAACCTCGGAAAAAATGGCTTATAAAATTTGCACTACTTGTTTTCTCTTATATATTTATTGCTCGATGATTCAACTCACTTGACAAATAACAGCGAACAGATTTCTTTCTGTTATAGTGACTCTCTTTTGCAGAAACAGACTTCAGAAACATAATAACTATTTTTTGCTTGGCACTGTAATTTTTTGCCTTTCTATCACCACCCCGGTTCTCCTTGGGTGTTTCTCCATTGTACATCGTTTTTGCAATGGTATTTAGTCGGCGATTATTAATTAAAAATGTCGCCTGAAAGAATTTTTTGCACACACAAAACGGCTTCTTCTTACTTAACACAAAGTACATGAAAATTTTCGCGGTTTATGTTTTTCAGGCTGCGGGCCAATAGTCGGGTAATTGGTTTACTATTGTTAAAATCGGATTTAGAACAGATTTTTCGATCAGTTTGCCATAGAGTTTTTGAAAAATAAATGAATTTACCGAAAAATTTACTTAAAATTGACTTTTACCCGACTATTGGCCCGCAGCCTCAGATGTAGATGGGCGATGCTGTTGTGTTCTATATGGTGCAATTTTTCGCGATTTACTGTATCGTGAACAATTTATCGTAGAACTATTTATCGTAGAACAGTTTACCGTGAAACAATTTATCGTAGAACAGTTTTGTTTCTTAACCGATTATAATGGGATTGAGTATGTTGGATGGAAATGGGATTCTTAAATGATTTTTGGAAGAATTTCTGGCATATGGCCACCTGGGACGGAACACGGTAATTTCTTAACCGATTATGGTGGGATTGGGTATGTTGGATGGAAATGGGATTCTTAAATGATTTTTGGAAGAAGTTCTGGAATATGGCCACCTGGGACGGAACTCGATAGTTTCTTAACCGATTATGATGGGATTGGATATGTTGGATGGAAATGGGATTCTTAAATGATTTTTGGAAGAATTTCTGGAATATGGCCACCTGGGACGGAACTGGGTAATTTATTAACCATTATGATGGTATTGGGTATGTTGGATGGAAATGGGTTTCTTAAATGATTTTTGGAAGAATTTCTGGAATATGGCCACCTGGGACGGAACTCGGTAATTAAATAACTGTTAATGGTGGGGTTGGGTGTGTTGGATGGGAATGGAATTCTTAAATGATTTTTGGAAGAAGTTCTGGAATATGGCCACCTGGGATGGAACTCAATAGTTTCTTAACAGATTATGATGGGATTAGATATGTTAGATGGGAATGAGATTTTTAAATGATTTTTGGAAGAAGTTCTGGAATATGAGCACCTGGAACGGAACTCGGTAATTAAATAACTGATTATGATGGGATTGGGTATGTTAAATGAGAATGGGATTCTTAAATGATTTTTGGAAAAATTTCTGAAATATGGCTACCTGGGCCGGAACTAGGTAGTTTCTTAACCAATTATGATGGGATTGGGTATGAAATGGGATTCTTAAATGATTTTTGGAATAAGTCCTGGAATATAGCCACCTGGGACGGAACTCGGTAGTTTCTTACCCGATTATGAAGCGATTGGATACGTCGAATGGAAATGAGAATCCTAAATGTATTTTGGAAGAAGTTCTAGAATATGGCCACCAGGGCCGGAACTCGGTAGTTTCTTAATCGGTTATGATGGGATTGAGTATGTTGGATGGAAATGGAATTCTTAATTCACTTTCGGAAGAAGTTCTGGAAAAGTTGTCACTTGATTGATCAGAGCAGAAACAGTTAAAAGTGGATCTCGTTTTACAGGACATACTGAAAAATCTAGAGAACCTCAACAAAAGACTCATTTCACAGGAAATGAGTATGCAGAACACACTAGAAGAAATGAAATCACAAACAAGTTTCAATAAAAAAGTAGAGGAAAACCTTGATCGAGTGTATCAAAATATAAATTATATAAAATCGAATTATAAACCAAAGAAATGAATAAAACATTGCGAATCGTAACCTGGAATGTGAATGGGCTATTGCACCACATTCAAGAACTAGATATATTTTTAAACATGCATAATATAGATATATGTCTCATATCAGAAACCCATTTCACCAAAACTTCATTCTGTAAAATAAAAGGATATAATTGCTACCATGCATTACATCCAGAGAACAAAGCTAGAGGTGGATCAGCTATCATCATAAAAGATTATATAAAACATAACGAAGAACTTAAAGTCGAGAAACTTTCCATGCAAGTCACAACAATCAAAATACAATTAAACAATAGTAAAACTTGTAGTATATCAGCAATATACTGCCCTCCTAGATACAATCTCAAACAAGTAGATTATACTAATCTTCTAAAAACTCTAGGAAGTGTCTTTTTAATTGGAGGGGACTATAATGCAAAAAACACCTATTGGGGATCACGGTTAACGACTGCTAAGGGAAAAGAACTGTTCGCAGCAGGAAAACAACTAAAATGCGAATTTCACTCAGGCGGTACACCAACCTATTGGCCTACGGATATCAGTAAGACTCCAGATCTTATAGACTTCTTTATTACAAGAGGGATTTCAGATAATTATATACATATAGAGAGCAGTGAAAGTCTATCATCAGATCATTCACCAGTTATTATGATACTTAGCCAAACAATAATTATGAAAGAAAGCAACCCGAAATTAACGAGCTTCAAAACCAATTGGGATCTCTTCAAAACACAATTAACAGAAAGAATTAGTCTGCAAAACCCAATACAGGGACCAGCCCAAATAGAAGACGAACTAGATAAACTCATCCATAATATCCAAAGTGCTGCGTGGGAAAGCACTCCAAATAATAGTAAAAAAATGAAGCGCAATATCAGCTATCCAGAGGAAGTGAGAGAACTTCTTAAAAATAAAAGAAAAGCAGGGAAGAATTGGCAAAAAAATCGAAATTCGGAAAATAAGAGGGTATTTAACCATTTGTGTAACCAACTAAAATACCTCATAAAAGACATTAAAAATCAATCAGTTAATAAATACCTCAGCACTCTAACTGGGCTAAAAGATACTGATTATTCATTATGGAAAGCAACTAAGAATCTTAAAAGACCCAAACTTCAGGTTCCTCCAATTAAAAATAAAGAAAATTGGGCCCGAAATGCTAAACAGAAAGCAGATTTGTTTGCAAATCACCTTGAAGAAACATTCCAACCTTACCCCAAACAAACGGAAGAGGAAAATATCATCCCGATAAATAAACAGGATGAACTAAAAATTACACCTGTAACGTTGCAAGAACTAAAATGGGAAATCAAGAATAATCTGAATGCATATAAGGCTCCAGGATATGATCTTATAACGGGCCAGATAATAAAAGTGTTACCTGATAAAGCGTTGAGGAAGCTAGTGCATATAATTAATGCAGCATTTCGACTAATGTATGTACCAAGACAATGGAAAGTTGCAGAAGTAATTATGATACTTAAACCGAACAAACCTCCGAATGATAAAGCTTCATATAGGCCAATTTCGCTGCTACCAACATTATCGAAACTATTTGAAAAGGTTCTTCTTAAAAGACTAAAACCAATTATCGAAGAAAGGAAACTTATCCCCTCACATCAGTTTGGATTTAGGGAAAACCATTCTACGATAGAACAAGTACATCGAATTACTGATGTAATCGAGAAATCACTAGAAAGCAAACAAATATGCTCAACCATATTCCTTGACGTAGCGCAAGCATTCGACAAAGTATGGCACCAGGGGTTAGAATTCAAACTTCATCGAGATCTTCCGGAGCAATTTTTTCAAATTTTAAAATCATACATATCAGAGAGGCACTTTCGAGTAAAGTATGAGAATGAATACTCCCAACTAAAAAGAATAACAGCAGGAGTACCACAAGGAAGTGTTCTTGGGCCAATCCTCTATCTCCTATATACTAGAGATATACCAACTACAGAAGCAACAATGGCGACTTTTGCCGATGACACCGCAATACTTGCAACAGCAAAGAACATCCATGACTCCACTAGTAAATTACAGAAAGCTACTAACCAAATATGTAATTGGACAAAGAAATGGCGAATCAAATTAAATGAAGCAAAATCAATTCAAGTCAACTTTACAAATCTAAAAGTTGATCATATACCAATAATGATAAACTCGATAGTAGTACCGCATGCAAACACTGCTAAATATCTCGGCATGACCTTAGATGCTAAACTTAGATGGAAGGAACACATAAAAAAGAAGAGAGAAGAACTAAACATAAAATTTAGAAAAATGCATTGGCTCTTAGGGAGACAATCTGAACTTGCGATCCATAACAAACTGCTGCTGTACAAACAAATCCTGAAACCTGTATGGACATATGGTAGCCAACTCTGGGGTTGTGCCAAGAAAACAAATATCAAAATCATACAAACAGTTCAAAATAAAATCCTGCGATGTATAGTTAATGCACCGTGGTACATTCGAAACGACAACCTCCATCGAGATCTAAAGATCGAGCTTGTCGCGGATGAAATTAAGCATCATGCAACAAAACACCTACAACGTCTGCACCAGCATGAAAATCTGGACATACGCTATATGCTGACTACTACAACAACAAGAAGACTGCAAAGAACCAAACCACTGGACTTATCGCGACCAGGAGGTCAGTAGACTTACTGTGGCGAAAAATCTGAGGAGTTACATGAAACTGGGGATAATCACTTGATTACGCCGACTAATCAAAATACTTTATTATGCAATGTAAATTACTAAATGGGTGCAAGACTCAGTCGTAATATAAATAAATAAATAAAATTTTATTATTAAAAAATAAAAAAAAAAAAAAAATACTTGATTGATTGTACGAAAGGCGATGATAAATTGCCGTACTCGCTGATGAATGAAAAAGCCAAATTCTAGTTTTTATTTTTTCTAATAAATTTTCTAGAAAAATGTGTAACCATCGGCGGAGTTACTTATCCAACTCCCAGACCATCTAATCTCTTGTAATATAACTACGTCCAGAGTGCAAATTTCCGCTTGGTTTGAAAGGTTCTGAAGATCTCAGGTGTTAAAAGGCTTACTATGCTCCATATTCCCGGGTGTACTACGAAATATCGGTTTTCAAAATCTCGTTTTTCAAAATTCCGGTTTTCAAAATCCTGGTTTTTAAAATCTCGGTTTTCGAAATCCCCGTGTTCAAAATCCCGATTTCCAAAATCCCGGTTTTGGTTTCTTCTAGTTCTAATTGTTCAAAACAATTATTAAAGTTTTTTGATTGCAATATTTGGTAATTGCAACAGTTTGTAGTTGCAACATTTTGTAGTTGCAACATGTTGTAGTTGCAACATTAATAAAAAAGCAATATTTTGTTAACGCGACATTTTGAAATGTACTAATTGTAGAGGATAACGGCTTCGATAACTCTCACGGGCACGCGTTAAGTCGCTGCACTCCCCCCCCCCCCCAGCTTAGTCTTCCGAGGGGCTAATTGGGTTTGAACTTCGGGGGACGTAGGAGCCAGGATCAGCAAACATGTCGCACTGCGTGCCGCAAGTAGGAGCCGATTATATAGAATCTATTAATGACATCTACTAGAAAGAAAAATAATTGCACCATTTTGTAATTGCGAGATTAATAAAAAATGCAATATTTTATTAATGCAACATTTTGAAATGCAATAATTGTAGAGGTTGATGGCTTCAAAAACTCTCACGGGCACTTAGCCCTTCATTCTAGCCCTTTTCTAGAACTTTATGGCAAACTCATTTTTGAATTTGGTCAAAAAATCATTTAAGAATCCCATTTTCCCACATGCCAAATTTTTAAAATCGGAACCGGGATTTTGCTAAAATCTGTTTTTTTTATAAAAAAAATCGATATTTTGGAAACAGGGGTTTTGAAACCCGGGAGTTAGAAAACCAGGATTTTTAAAACCGAGATTTCGTTACACATCCCATATTCCCGTATAAATTTTCGAAGGTTGTTCTTATTATCAAAACGTTAACTTTATCCTAGGCCTTTTATAACCAGATTTTTCTGAGGGCAAGTAGTTGGCTTGCTGCTCAATCCACTATTCGGTTGACACATATATGGAATATGGACTAGTGACACGGACTAGTGATGGACATAGCAAGATCTTGCTATAAGACAGACGCCCACTTCAGCCACCCCTAGCCTGGAGCATATACGCTGATCTGATATTTAATTGGTGGCGCCCATAACTCGCCCTGAGATGTGTTGTCAAAGGTGTTAGCGAAACTCTAAAATAAAACAAACAAATAACAGCTGGTTTACTCAAAGATTTATTGAATGTTTGTAAACAAACCGACACACAGTTATTTTCAACTCCAAGTGCTACGGTATCACCACAGCTGTACCTAAAATTAAACCAAAACAAGAAAATTATTTTATATTCACATACTTACCAACTTTGTTAAATTTAAACCAAATAGTATATATCTGAAATTACGGAACTATAATTAATAATTTTATATTGTTAAACATTAATTTTATATAATTTATACTTATCTTTGATATTCCTGTAAAATTCAAGTTGTAAACACAACTTGTCGACTTAACTGTCATTATTTTCATTATGTCATGTTGTAGTACTAGAGTAGTAGCACCATGGGTGCGTTTTATAATATAATTTGTTACGTAGTATATCGTACTAGTACTTTATTTAATATTATTAGTAGTATATTTTATATTCAAAGTTACAATCTACTTTTTTATAGAATTCAAACATGACAGTTGGGGGTTAACGTATAATATGAAAAATATATTTTGTAAAATTTCCTATATTACATTCGAAAAATATACAGTGTGTTAGTTCGTTTAATTAAAAAATAAATTAAAAACTTGGTTTTCTTTAATAAAATAACGTATAGTGTTCAATAGTGTGGCTTTTCATTTCCTTTCTGATCATCTTAAAATTCAATTCATCAATACATCATTTTCACTTCACCATCTTGGATATTCATATTTACAACTGGAGAAATAATTCAACATTTTTCTTTAGAACATCATCATCATCTTTACAAACAAAAGGCCATAAGCAAAATTCGTCCTGATCACTTTCTCTCGACTTCCGTCACATATGATAAAACAAGATTGACGATAGGACAGGAACTTATCTACTAATGGTTACACATTTCACTTGAAAATTTATTAGAAAAAATAAAAAATAAAATTTGGCTTTTTCATCAAATAGCAAGTACAGCATTTTATCGTCGACTTTCGTCCAATCGAGATGCTGATAATCAATGGCCGAGATCCATTCCAGATGGCAACTTTTCCAGAACTTCTTCCAAAAATCATCCATTTCAATCCAACATATCTAATCCCATCATAATCGGTTAATAAATTACCGAGTTCTGTCCCAGGTGGCCATATTTCAGAACTTCTTCCAAAAATCATTTAAGAATCCCATTTCCATCCAACATACCCAATCCCATCATAATCAGTTATTTAATTACCGACGCTTTCTGGCACAATCATCGAATCTGTGGGATAAATATAAAAATCACAAGATCGAAGATATACTACACTGGATCCAACGCATGATAATTTGGGTATGCCATCACCTAATCGGAGTGCAGCAGAATTATTGTAATTGATAATGATATACAGCGAGAACAACAATTCGATACCGTCGATTTGGCTACAGTTGTTGCAACTAATGAGCAATTGCTGACTGATGAGCAAACGGCCATTTACGATCGAATTATGTTGACGATAGAAGCTTGCTTTTTTTGGACGTGCCAGGTGGCACAGGCAAAACATTCCTCATTTCGTTCATACTTGTACGATCGCAAAATAAAATCGCATTAGCCTTTGCATCGTTAGGCATAGCTGTTATATTATTGGATGGTAGAAGAACAGCACATTCAGCGCTCAAGCTGCTTTTGAACATTTATATAAAAATGAAATTCAGGGTGTAACATCAAAAAATTCAAAAACTGTTCCAGTATGGCTAATGTACTCAAAACATGTCTAGATGAATGGATAATGGCTCTTATATACATTCTTTTGAGGTATTAAATAGAACGCTGCAAGATTTGAATGGCAATACCAGACTTTTTGGGGATCTCTATTATTTTCATCAGTCCTTCCACGTTCTACGTATACGCGGATGATGTTAACGCTTGTTTGAAATTTTCCAGTTTATGAGGTGCAACCTTGCCCCCTTTGTGTAACGCGTCGATGGATGACAATCCGAACACGTTTTAGCAGCACGAGGTGGTTACGTAGAAAAAATGATTATCTAATACAGGTTCTGCAAGACGGTCTCTTAGCTCACTCAGGGTCGTTGCGTGGGTTTTCTGCAGGCTGTGAAGGATCTGGAATAACCGTCAATTTAGGATTGTAAAGGAAATGGCCCAAATAATACAACACATTTATAAACCCAACATGGATGCTAGAATCCAGTTAAATTGCACTCTATTCCAAAATGATAAGGGATTAATTAATCATGTTAATTAGTTTATAGTAAAGAAAAGAACAAAAGCACGATATATATATATATATATATATATATATATATATATATATATATATATATATATATATATATATATATATTACCAAAAGAAATTGTAGCAAATAATAACCAAAATATATGTATAGCAGAAGAAATGAAAAATTTATTTTCCTTTTCTTATAAAAGATATCATTAAAATTTATTTATTAATTAATTATAAAAAAAAACATAACCTCTACGTCTTACTTGGCATAACCAATAAAACACAAAAAAAATAATAATAATATTAAAGAAAATTTATATAGAGGTAAAAATTTTTATCCGTTATATTTAGTTTAATTTTTAGTTTAATTTTAATTTTTTTTATATATATTTAGGACATATGGTATATTACGGAATGCCAAATAAAAAAAAAACTTACCAATAGTAACCAATGTCCTGAGAAAGCGCTTTCAGCAAGTTATTGATATACCTGTGAATAAGATTTAATGAATTATGTTTTCCTAAAACCCGAATGATACGTGATTGGTACATTGATACAACAACGTTTTGAATTAAACTAAATACGTATTATAACATATAGATAATTAGAAATTAAACAATAATAATTTAACGAAATTTACCATATTAAACCGGACAAGTGGTGCAGTGGTTAAAGCTTCGGCACTTGGATCGGGAGGTACTGGGTTCGAATCCCATCAGAGGCCAGATGCAAATTGCATTTTCATCATCAACTACAATCGGTGATGTTAATAAACACAACTGAGACCCTCTGATGGAGTGCAGAATTCAGCGCCGACCCACCGTCCATGTCAATGTACAGGTTGACATGGAGCTTGCAATGTGCAGGTGGATATACTGTAGTTGTGTGAGTAGGTGAATAGGTGAATGGGTTAATGATGTAGCATGAATGCGTGGTATCACAATGGGCCAAAAATGGCCTAAGTGTCAACCACTGAAACCTAACCTACCATATTAAACTTAAGAAAAATAAAGAAAACAAAAAAATGTATCAAATTACTAAAATAACAATCTTAATAATAAAAGACATGCAAAGAAAAATAACTGCAAACCACCAAAACTTTACTTTACTTGTTACCGTATAATATAAACTCCGTAACAACGAAAGATAAAGTTTTGTTTTAGTGATCCAAAAATGAACTTAAATTTATCGAACTAAAGTATATAATTATTTATTTATTTGATCCGAATTCAAAGAGTTCCACTGTCCACTACACTAGAAATGATCCAAAATCTCGCGCACGTTTTGCCTTGAATGACTGGTATGCACAATCCACAATATAACGGTTGCAAAAAAATACCAAAAATCCTATAAGGCCAACCAAATCGCGGTTTTCCGCTTCTCTTGCGCCGCAATTTTGCGGAGTTAGATTTCTAAGCGAAGTAGATAAGTAAAACACGAAAGACAAAGATAATTACTTTTCAAGCAATACAATTAGGTAGGGGGTATGTTGTTATACTTTGGGGTGAATATTTGGGGGTTGTAATATGGTTTATGCAGAATCGCTTCATTAGGTCGTCGAACATTTTAGATACAAATTGGGGACCGTTATCCATCAAAATAGACTCGGGAGTACTAAATAAATGAAAGATGTGATTCTCTAACACTTGGCATACCAAGGTCGCATTCGCATTTCGCATAGGAAACAAAAGTACGAAACGTGAATATGAATCTAGAACGATAAATATAGTTTACAAGTCTTACAAATCATACAATCTGAAATGTATTCTTTAACAGTTTGCAACATTTTAGGCCAGTAAAAATATCGTTGCAATTTTTCCAAAGTTTTCTCGATTCTCAAATGACTTGAATTTGGAGGATCGTGTGATTGCCGAATCAAATTTAGAACTAATGGTTTCGGAATATACAATTTCCAACTCGGTAAATCACTGGGAGAACAATGGATTCCAACTAAAAGTTGTGTATTCTATTAATTAATTAAACCGCACAATCACAGCACTTTAATTATTTTTTTTCCTTTCTTAAAAGGTACAGTTCACTAGGCTTTTTACTAAGGCTCACTATTCTTGATATTTTAAAATGATATTTTCGAGTGAAACTTTTCAAAACGAATGAATCGCTATTCCCAATTTGCTTAACTTTTCGATTCATATTTGATGGTATTAGACATCGTGAGAATATAGATTTCATACAATTACATTAGGAAGAAAACAAAATTGCATACTACTATTACATGTATCCAGAATCGGTTGTACGATTTACCATTAAGACAGTAAAACAAAATGTTTGAATCATCCCTGGTCTCGGATAAGATTTACATAACAAAATATAATTATTATTGAGAGTACATAGCTATAAACTGAAAATATCATAATAATTAGGTAATTAGAGAATTGTAAACCACAGCCACAAAACAAACGCCGATTATTGCATACGTACACTGAATCCCAAAATATTAAATCAATGTAGCATCATTGTTTTGTTATTTGTTTCGGTTAGAGCATCCTCATTGTTACATCATGCATGATACACACAAAGTAGCATGACAAAAAAAATCGTGTAGCGATAGGAGCGTCCATATCGTTACAGAGGAAAGGTGCAGACATTGCTACTGTCAATGCTAAAGTCAATTTTAACAAAACTGGTAAAATTTGGTTTAATAGTTTATTGTTCGAGTAAAGAAAATGTTTTTGATACGCCTGGAAAAAATCCACGTCGTAAGTTCCAGGGCTATTTGTACAAGATGACACGTTTCCGACTGGAGTATATATCAACAAAATTCTACATTTAGATTACTCAGTCGGATCTGAAATATATTGTAGTGTAGTCACCAATATGATAAGCACTGTGATAATTATGCCAAATGGTTATTGTTCAAAAATTAACTGCAGCTGTTCCACCGACTGCGTTTCAATCTGATAATTTTTAAACAAAATTTGTAAATTGTTTAACGTCGTGCATTATGTGACATAATCAAAAAGGTTATCAAGTTTCGCTGAACATCCAAAATATAGAAAGAAATATTTCTTGTGTCATTCGTTTTTGTATATCGTAGTGTTTACTTCCTCGAAATATTTAATTGTAATTTGAGTGAAACTTGAGTTGAAATACCAGCAAAATGGTTAAAATTTTTCATATTTTGATTTTGGTTTGTTTTATCTTGCTACAGGTAACCAAACACCTTGTATAATCTGCAAATTTTTTGATAAGCTAATTTATTGATTTTATAGTTCATAAGAGGAACGCCCGTCAACGAAACACTACAGGCCGAGAAGAATGATGATAACAGTACAAATATTGTCTTTATAGATTCGAGTGAGTCATTGCCAACATTGGGGGAACGACGATACTTACCGACGAAATAGTGTAGTCGCTTTAACACTATAATAAATAAAATGATTTAGATTAAAATATAAAAATGTTTTAAGTGGTTTAATTTTAATTTGTTGGTATGGTGCAGCATTTTGGTATTCGGTACATTTTTAAAATGTTTGTACAGTACAAAATGAATAAGGCTGTTGAGTATGTGTGGATATAGGTAAGTTGGAGTTCCAGCATTCTGAAAGCAAAATTCAATACTTACATTAACAGGATCGGGAAAGGTATTTATTTAAATAGGCGTGAGACTAGTTTATACTTTTAAATAGAAAGAGGACTGATGGTCTCGATTCCGATTAAATACCTCACTTTTACTATCGGCAATATCGAGCAGCCCTTTGTTGTTGACTTGACCTGGTTTCAAACTTCAGTCTGAAAAAGAAAATAGTACGAAATCATAATAAGAATTTGCGTTTTATTTAAGTAAGAGGTGGAATACCATGTCATAGGGAGCTAAATGTATATTTAGGACAAATTGGTCACTTATGGGTTATGAAACCAGTGACATCTAGATTTAAGTAGTAGAAATATAATAAATAATTGCATACGGAGAATATGGATCCCAATATGCAATGCCGACGGAATTCCGTTTACATTCGCGTTCAAAAGCCACACTCTTTCTACGGAAAGAACCATATTGTGTACACGGAAATTCGTACCACTCACCAAAGAAAAGTATGACGGTGTGAATCCCGACTAAAAAGAAAAAAAAACAAAGTGGAAATAAGGTGGAAATTCGTCGGAAGCTCGGATATATTCCATATAAACTTCCGTACTAATTTAACACACTTTATCGCAGGCAAATAGAGCAGCTTTCCATAGCACTTTTACATGGGATTAATAATAATTTTCTTTTGAAATTTGAACTATTTGTTGTAATTTTTATATTTTTATTCACATATTCAATAAATATTTCATTTTTATTTAAATTTTAAAAATCCGCTTATATAGGGTATTGAATGACATGTTCACGCGCCATCCACCTGTAACATTTTCACACACCATCTTAAAAAAATAAAACAAAAACATTTTACGTATAAAAATTTCGTAGATATGTAAATGGCGACGCCATTGCAAAACTCATTTTTGCCTCTTTAGCAAAATCCTATCGCAACCATTTTATAATTATATTAAATAAAATTAATGTTATACTATAATAATTAAAAATCATTAGCCCTTTTCCTGCCAGACAAAGATTTTTTTTGCTTTCATTTAAGTCCAACCCACACAAATGTGTATGTAAAAAATGACAGGTTGGATCCGGTTGCTCCGGATTTCCATTTCTTCCAATAAAACAACACGAGAAATTAAAGTAAACAAAAACACACGCATCCACAACCCGTCGACTTGTCACGTGAAACTGAGAAGAGTAAATAAAAGATTCAATATATAAACAAAAATTATAAAAAATAAATAATATTACCGCGAAACAGAAAGAGAACGACAATTATTTTATAAATAATATTACCGCGAAACAGAAAGAGAACGACAATTATTTTTCTCCAAAATGGATATTTTTGTGTCTTTGATATTTTGTAGTACGGAATTTAGTATGGAATTAAAACAACATTTTCCACACACTAGAAAAATTACATACCGAGAGTCGTTTTTATTTTCAAATCTATGCAACGACTAACATGTCAAGAATTTTTTTGTTCTTCCATAAAATAGAAATTGCGTTTTGTTTTCGTTATTACATCACAAATAAGTCGGGACACTGAATTGGAATGACTTGACCGACTTATTTAAGATGGTGCCAAATAAGTCAATAAATTTCGAATAAGGATATTTTCCAAACACTGACTTTTGTATTCACCGACTTATTCAAATAAGCCACCTCGCGAGGAGACTTATTATTTGAATAAGTATGTCTTCACAGAAATGTATCCAAAAATGTGTCTTGACTAAATGTAATCATCGAGCAATAAATATATAAGAGAAATCAAGTAGTTCAAATTTTATAAGCCAATTTTTCCGAGGTTAATCTTATTTTATATTTTTAATATATTTAGATACACAAATTTATTTTTTTTTCTATATTTAATCCATATATACGTATCTTATAAACATGTCGGCATAGTTATTTTATAGTTCATTGTTCTTGTTAGGCTTACACAGGCTGCCAAAAGTATAATAGATTAACCTCGTAATCTCTACATGAGTCCTCTTATGTATATTTTGCTTTATGATCTAATACATGCAGTTTTTAAAAATCTAGTGGTAGCAACCAACATGTCAAGAAAAATTTTCTTCCATATAATAGAAATTAAGTTTTGTTGCTTTGTTATTCCTTCACAAATAAGTTGGTACAATGAATTGGAACGACTTGACCGACTTATTCAAAATCGCGTCACATAAGTCAATAAGCCTGTAATAAGTCGGTGTTTGGAAAAGCGCCTAATGCTATATACACATTACTGGCTTCATAACTATGGTTTCGAGTTAACCATGGTTTCGTTGTAATATTATGTCACTCCTAACCATGGGTTGCAACTCTGTTTATGAATAGTTTCGGAATGAGATAATTTTATCATCCTGAGGCATTTTTGAGCTCCTCAACGCCGAATACATCAAAAATTGAAATTCCGGAAACTAATAGTTTACACTTAATAAACACATTTTATTAAACACTTGTTTTTTTAATTCGCAGAATTAGATTTTTGAATATTTTAATTAAAAAATTAATTCAAAAAGTTTAAAAAATCACTCGATCGATTTCGACTTGTAAGGTCATCCATCACCAGGAGTATCTACTCTCTACAAAAAAAAAAAAAAAAAAATAAAAAAACAAGTGTTTAATAAAATGTGTTTATTAAGTATAAGTGTGTTTCGCCTAGTGCCTACGGCAAACGATATTTGGTTGGTAGGAATAATTTTTTTTCTGTTCTTTCAATATAAAAGTAATTTCCGACAATTTAAAAGTAGCCTTAGTGCGGGCCAATAGTCGGGTAAAAGTTAATTTTAAGTAAATTTTTCGGTAAATTCATTTATTTGTCAAAAACTCTATGGCAAACTGATCGAAAAATCTGTTCTAAATCCGATTTTTACCACAGTAAATAATTTACCCGACTATTGGCCCGCAGCCTAAATAACAATCTTGATAATTTTGTCAATGACTACTCAATTACTATTTAAAACCAAACGAGAAGACAGAAGAAATTGTAGTGTGTCTTGAGTGCTCATCTCGCAAACCATAGTTTCATGATCCTAGTTATGAAACCAGATACTTTTTACGCTATTTGCCGTAGGCACTTGGCGAAACACACTTATACTTAATAAACACATTTTTATTAATCACTTGTTTTTTGTTTCGCAGAATATTTTGAATATTTTTCAAAAAGTTTAAAAAATCACTCGATCGATTTCGACTTGTTAGGTCATCATCAGGAGTATCTCGTGTCTGTGGTAAAAGTAAGTAATTGGAAAAGAGCCTTATGCCATAGACAGACTACAGATTTCATAACTAAAGTTTCGAGTTAACCACGACTTAATCGTAGTGTATCACTATACGACTTTCGACTTAGTTGTGTCTCATTTTTTACGAGTAAAATGGGAGCCTATTTCACTTCAAAAATTACGCTTTTTCTAGTGTGTTCTTAAATTCGCGTGTTCTCAAATTCAGAAGCGCCTTCAAGTTGGTCTACTCTGTATACACTATATACATATGTACATGTACGACTTCTGTATATAAGGTAAAAGCACTACAAAAAACCCCATTTTGTTGTAATACAAAAAACCCCATTTTGAGCCTAAAAAATTGAGACTAAAAAAACTAATTGATATCTTAGGTGAGAAATAGGTGCATAGAGAGAGAGAGCACAAATTGGCGCACCAGTGTGTTTTGGTTCTTTCGTATTTACTTATATTTTTTTTTTATTTATTATATAATGAGACCCCAAAAACATCTTCGATGTTAAAACGCCATTGGCTGATGGCACACGTAAAAAAAAATACCAGATTTTTCCTATGATACAAGTTTTAATTGCGACCTAAACAAATTTTCTGTGCAATCACACAACTCAAACATAAATTAAATAAAAAATATTTCAAGGACATTTTTGACTCATTTTAGTTTAAATTTTATTAAAGAGAGAGCAGAACAAAACAAAATAAAACTAGTTTGCCTTGAAAAAAATAACAAAATACAAAAAAACCTGTGTGGAATGGAAGATTGTTCAATTCCACACAGGGTTTTTTGTATTTTGGTATTTTTTTCAAGGCAAACTAGTCGTAATAGATAATGTATATATGTATGTGTGTTTTATTTTGTTTTGTTCTGTTCTCTCTTAAATAAAATTTAAACTAAAATGAGTCAAAAATGTCCTTGAAATATTTTTTATTTAATTTATGTTTGAGTTAGTGCACAGAAAATTTTTTTAGTCGCAATTAAAACTTGTATCATAAGTAAACGGGGAAAGAAACGAGGAAAAATACGGTTTTTTTTCTCGTGTGCCATCAGCCATTTAGGTGTGTTCAAAACCATTTTTTGGCAACAATAAAAATATTTTTGTGCGTCTGTGAAGTTAAAGGGGGAATTTTGATTTTCTGTATGTTTTTGTGTGACGCAAAAATCGCTCGGTAGCGGTGTTGATAACACACAAAAAATTAAAAGTAAATTAATTTTTGTCTACTTGATGGTATAGCTTTGAGTATTAGTTGGCATTTCATAGTCAACAAATCAAAAATTGAAAAAATGGAAGAATTAATAGTAAAATTTATAAAATTCAATAGATTGCCGACAGCTGGCTTAAAAAAATAAAAACGCCATGTCAAAAAATTTGCGCATGTATTTTGACTTATGTTTCCGCTTGCGGCAAGCGTTTTCTTCCTCGCTTTTTCGTTTTGAAAACTAGTAGGATTGTTCCCGTTGTCTTCTTGTTTGTTCATTTTTGATAACATGTTGCTTATCATGAATTGTGGTAAAGAAAATGGGTGGCCATTTTTAAAACGGGCTATGTTTTATGTTGTTTACTAGTTACACGTCGTAAAACCATCGGGTGGCGATTTAGAGTTGTGCCACTAATTTGTGTGGAGCAGAAGTTAGGTATTTTTGGTCGCCACATATGCTCAACACGGCAAATATTGGGCGTCAATCCGTTATTGATATCATACCTTATTTTTTAGTATCGTGGGATTAGTTGATCGATTCGTAGTAAATTAATTAATATTTGACTCAGAGAATTAGCGATCGTTAAGTTGACGGATATTTCGAATCTAAAAATGTAGTTTTTTGAGAGAGTTTAAGCTTGCTTGAGTGTTGTCAAGCTGATCGCAAGTAGTGTTCCCTTGTTTGCTTGTTTAAGTGTCGATCGTGGCAACAAAAAACAACTATTTTATCGCAGCCGAAACTGATTTGCCGAAATGTTTGTTATAGTTGCTGCAGCCGCTGTTGTTGTCACCGCTGCTGCTGTAGATAATATTGTTGTTGTTGTGGATTATACATGATGATAGGGTGCTTTAATTAATTATGTCACGTGGATACGTCGGCTTATAAAGGATCTCGTGTACAAAAAAAAATTATAATCAATGCACACACATATAATGCAAAAGTTAGCCGAAATATTCCATCAGAAAAATGTAAATAAAAAAAATTTAAAATAACTACATAACAACTATAGGCGAGAACCAAATAGTCGATAATACAGATTATATCTTTAAGAGTTATATAAAATCATCGCTTTGAAAATTTTGCCAGTTATAACCATCGATCTAACGGCCTTAACTGTTCAATGAAGCATTGTACTACAAAAAATTACATTGTAGGGTCGGTGGTGGTCTTGACGGGTTTGAGAGGGTGAGATTTGCAATTTTCTCAGTTTGTAATGATAAAATGATCCCACGTTCAAAATTTTAGTAGATGGTAAACAATCACTGAGAGTGATGATGCAGCCCCGATTTACGCAAAATTTCGTAGTATGATATCGTCTTGAACAGTGTTAGATGGTGATAACTCAAATGTTTAAAATAAAATCTTCCCGCTAACAATGACTATTCGAACAATGAGTATTCGGTCAAGCATAACGAACTGGAAAATTCGTGAGCGGGACTATTTTATCATTTAAAATTTAGAAAATTCAGAATTACACCACCTAAACCTACTCCGACCTTCTCCAACCGTACTAAGAAATTTTGGGTAGATTCATGCTACATGGAGTAGTTAAAATTATATTATGATAGCCAACTGGAAAAATCTTGAACGCGGGTCCATTTGTTTCATTAAAAATTGAGAAAACTCGAAATTACATCAGTTTCGGGATTACGTGCGATGTCAAAACACTGTAAAAAAATACAGCATTTGCAATGCAGTATCTTAAATGTCAGCAGAAATACAAAAGAAAATGTTAACTTTTATCACTACTAGCCAAATGTCACTAAAGTTAGTAGAAAATTTTCACCGAAAAAAAAATTGGATTATCAATAAGAATTGTTTTCCCATAATTCGCATGATTAAAGGTAATATGGACTGGGTATAGCCAATTTGTAATTTGCTGGATTTCAGTTTTATAATTTTTCGTATTAGGGGGCAATGAATTTCCGTTGTGGCACAACAATGGATATGAATTGTGGCACTAACAGCCACTATCTGCTGAGCAGTATACCTAATACGACAAATTATAAATTTGGTATCAAGCAATTCACGAATTTGTTTAACTTCACACAGTCCAAATTACCATTAAACATGCGCTCAACTTTAAATATATTTGATTATGATGCTACATAAAATATGCTCTAATTATCGGTACCATACAGGTGTTTACTATTAGCACCACAACTTAAATTCATGGTTCCCTAATACGAAAACTTAAAACAAAATATGCCGATAGCGCAGATTGTTTCGGCTGAAATTTTCGATACCACATTTACCTTTTCACCTTTGTGGACTACTACATGAATTTCAACTGGAGCCTGACTATTCAAAATGCATTTTGGATGGTTATGCAACATATTGGGGGTACAAATTGAAAATGCGGGATTGATAACAGATGGTGTTACTAACGCTATACGCATCAGGCAGTACTGTGACTATGTTCATGTCAAAGCTACGTCTTATAGCTTTAATTTTCAGTATGTGTCAATTTGTCGCAGTGTCAAATTCATAGCTTTTTTGAGCTCTCAATATGTCGAGTTTCGTGCCAACAAAACAGCATTTGCGGGAAGTTTTAATTTACTTCTTTAATTTGAAGAAAAGTGCTGCTGAAGCACATCGATTGGTCTCCGAGGCTTATCCGAGTCATGTTCCATCGGTTTCAACGTGCGAGAGATGGTTTGTGCGGTTTAGAAGTGGTGATTTTGACGTTGAGGACAAAGAGCGGCCGGGCCAAGTGAAAAAGTTTGAGAATGCTGAATTGGAGGCAATACTCAATGAAGACTCGTGTCAAACTCAACAAGAGCTCGCAGATTCATTGGGAGTGACACAACAAGCCATTTCCCATCGTATAAAAGCCCTCGGAATGATCCAAAAGCAAGGACATTGGGTGCCGTATGAGCTGAAGCCGAGAGACGTCGAGCGCCGTTTTTTTGCATGCGAACTGCTGCTCGAACGGCAAAAACGGAAGGGTTTTTTGCATCGCATTGTCACTGGTGATGAAAAGTGGATCCATTACGATAACCCGAAGCGCAAAAAATCATATGGTTACCCCGGCCATGCATCATCATCGACGGCCAAACCAAATATTCACGGCGCCAAGCTCATGCTCTGTATTTGGTGGGACCAGCTGGGTGTGGTGTATTATGAGCTATTGAAATCGAACGAAACCATCACAGGAGCACTATACCGAACTCAATTGATGCGTTTGAGCCGCGCACTCAAAGAAAAACGGCCACAATACGAGCAAAGACACGACAAAGTAATTTTGCAACATGACAACGCTCGGCCACATGTTGCAGCGCCGGTCAAAACATACCTACAAACGCTGAAATGGGAAGTCTTACCCCACCCGCCGTATAGCCCAGATATTGCTCCTTCCGATTACCACCTTTTCCGATCGATGACACATGACCTAGCTGACCAACGCTTCCATTCTTACGAAGAAGCCCAAAAATGGGTCGATGACTGGATAGCAGCCAATCCGGCCGAATTTTTTCGCGACGGTATCCGTAAATTGCCAGAAAGATGGGAAAAAGTTGTGGCTAGCGATGGACAATATTTTGAATAATACATTTGTTACCATTTTTTCAGAATAAACGTTCAAAAATAGAAAAAAATCCCGCATTTTCAATTTGTACCCCCATATAAACTTTTAGCCTGAACCCATTCAACGCAAGTTGGGATAATAAAATACCAGCCGAAACATCCCAACACTTGAACAAATTATCTTGAATATAGGTGCACAGCTGATAGTTTACGAGTTTCAACACGACCACAGCAAAGTAAATGAGTCCTACTAGAATATCAGTTCGCACCTTATGAAGACAATGAAACCGTTTGTGTCGGGTGCTCGCTGAACAGCCAACTATCACGGTATCACGATTATAGAAATAATGGCAAATTTTGTTTCTAAAATTTATATGATTTTCATAATGGAGGCCTGAAACCACAAAATGAAACCAGATCCGACATGCGGTTGTCAGTTCAGGCTAAAAGCTTATACAGATTATAGCATAGTCCAGATGATTTTTCATTTCTTTTTGATATTGAAATTTTGAGTCAAATTTTTGAAGAAAAACTTCTTTAGGCACGCTTGACTTGGGGAATAAGCTGGCAAATGCGTTACGAAAAGTGTAATCGAACGAGGCGAACGAAATAAACGCAAAACGAAATCATTTTCCTTTAGTATCAGGATGTGCCATGACAATTCATAAATCCCTAGGTGGAACATTAGTTGATACCATTTTATTTTAATAATTGGTTAAAAAAATTGGAAAATAAGAAAATAGGAAAATTGGAAAATTGGTAAATGGAAAATTGGAAATTGCGATATTTGCAAAATTGAAAAATTTGAAAATTTGTAAATTGCAAAATTATAAAATTGGAAAATTAGAAAATTGGAAAATAGGTAAATGGAAAATTGGAAAATATGAAAATAGGAAATTTGAAAAATTGGTAAATTGGAAAACTGGTAAATTGGAAAATTGAAAAATTGGAAAATTGAAAAATTGGAAAATAGGAAAATAAAAAAATATGAAAATAGGAAATTTGGAAAGTTGGTAAATTGGAAACTTTGAAAATTGAAAAACTGAAAAATTGGAAAGTCATAATATAGACTTCTATGTCACTGACTGACTCACTCCAGAACGCACAGGGTGACCAAAAAAAATTCGTCCGTGTGATATATTTTATATATGTATTTTTTTCTATATTATAGCTCCATTCCACACGAGGTATCTCAGAAACCGGTTCTTTCTTCGTTTCTTTCCCCGTTTGCCTATGATACAGGTTTTAATGCGAATTAAACAAATTTTCGATGAAACCACACTACACAAACATAAATGAAATAAAAGATATTTCAAGGCCATTTTTACTATGCGAACAGATTTCAAAAATGATTTTTTTTGTCCATTTTGTTACACATACATAAACATTATCTATTACGACTAGTTGGCCTTGAAAAAGTAACCAAGTTACAAGGTTACCTCTTGTGGCATCAGACATAAACCTCAACCAGTCAAATTTAAGAGCTTAAGTTGTGCTCCGTTTTGGACCACTTAGGAGAGCGGTACGACCACCAAAATTTTAGAGATCAGTTGCTTATTTGTGACGAGAAGCCTTTAAATTTTTGGTGATTGTAGCACTAACTGAGGTGGTGCAATCAGTGTGTAACTTAAGCTCTTAAGTCTGATTGGTTGAGGCTATAAACGGCTAGGTGACACTCGAGAACGCACAGGTGACCAATTTATTTTCCAATGTTATAATTTTTCTATATTATATTATAAATATTTACACATTTTTATAATCATCGAATATATATATTAGAAGTTTTACTTCAGTAGTGTGGTCTAAAGCACACTTAATTTTTTTTTTCTATTTTTATTTTTTTTAGATCCATTTGGGTGTCGAGCAGTGAATGATGATGATTTTAGAGCAGTGAGGTGCCATCCAACGAATTCCGACAAATAGATTAAAACAATGGGCCCCGCCTGTTCCAAACCACCCAAACGATCATGAACACCACGCGAACAAGATGAGATAGAAAATGTTTCCATTATCCATTATTTTACGAAAGAAAAGACAAATTTCCAGAGACACGACTCAATTGGAAAGCGTTTTATCAAAATTTGTTGCGATTGACTTAAAATGTGAATGCAATCAATGGTTTGGGCATGTCTGAAATGAAGATGTCCATTACAGGGAACCATTACTTGCCGTTACGTGGCCCGGTATTAGTTTGTTCTAAAAATCTATATATAGGGAACGACCAGAACGAGGAATTGTTATAAAACATACCTTAGTCTAACCCCTTTTGATTGTGAGCAGAGTTCTTCCTTTTCCGTTGAAACGAGCTCTCAACGAGCAGGTGGCAACAGTATAAATTTCACGGACCAGATTAATTATGACACTCGGTTGTCAATACGTGAAATAGGAGGTAAAAGGGTGAATCAATTTCTACAGACTGATCTACTATAACGCGAAGAGTGTAAAATGGTCGTCGCAGGAACGTTTCGGTTTGTGTAAAAAAAATGGTCCTTCCTTATAACAGCCGCATCAAATTACAATTTACCCGTTTAAAATGTAACGACAGGTCATTTACCTGTATCTCGACCACGAAGACTAGACCCGATTCGTCACAAAGCCACATTCAACGAACTTCAACATATCGTTGAATAAGAGATTTACACGCATCGGCATCACCCTTCCCCCACCTGCTAAATATGGTAAAAAAAAGATAATGAATGGAGACCGTGTATGGAGACTACGACTGCCTAATTCAGTCACTGTATACTGAATCGTTACGCGCTACCTCACATTCAAAACTTCTCCATGAATTTGGATGGAAACTCGTTTTTCTCAAAAATCTGCCGTCCATCACAACCCCGCATAAACAACTGCATAAGCTCAAAACTGCGATTTGGGTTTGCACTCTTCCTTAATGTCCTTAGCTACATGATGACGTCTAATGGTAACTGCCTTCATCTGAACGAAAGAATGTCATTTAGGAATTCGCCATTCGGACAAACTTCTGACTATAGCAATTAAATTTAAAACTGAACGTAATCCACGACAGGCACGAAATTTGGATTACATCAGTTAATTTACCACGTCAATTTACCACCAACAACGTTTTCGCGGACGCGTCTCCAAAAATATCTGGCCAAGTATAAACAGAGACGTTGGAAATTTGACACAATCTAGTACATATTGTCAGCAATCGAAAGTTTAACGACATATAAATGCGCCGAAATTCCACCCGGTCGATTCGCGAACATATTCATTTGGATATATGTAGTATATAGACCGCATCACTTGAAAGTCCTTTGCATAACCGATATGCTTGCATCCAAACCATTGCCAAAACATTCGTAAGCAATTAACAGAAAACCTTCAATTAACCCAGCTGAAAACTGCTCTCAATGACCGAGAAAACACTATTTATTAGAGCTCCTAAATTCCCATCATATTACTTGGAATTCGAGCTACGGTTAAGAACATCGTAAGTGCTCATCAGCCGAGATTGTCTATGGCCAAACATTCAAAGATGGGTCCTTTACCAAAAATCCTGCAAAAACGATGGAAAATCTTGTCCCAACGATCAGTCGACAACAACGACAAAATGATATATTTGTTCCGAAATTTGCTTACAACCACCGTACGAATGCACATTTATCCGACGATTACGAAGATAGTTCGTCATCGATCAACAAACAAACAACAATCAATGAGCCTCCCACACTTTAATTCTTTCGTCGTGATTCAATGATTTCAAAAAATCAATCGCCGTTTACATTTGATTTCTTTGCGCGTTTCCTTTTTATGTATGTGCGCAAAATTATGTTTTTTGATTTTTTCGTATTGTAAAAAATGTTTATTATTTGCTGCGAAAACTGCTTCCTTGGTTGAAAAAATATATGTTCTGCACTCGAAGTGCAAATTAAACTGAAATTAACCCAAAAACGGCAAATAAACAAGGTGTCCTTGAAAAATTTATTTTTGTTGTTGTGCAGAATCAGTTGAATCAAAAAAAATGTTTGCTGAAAAAAGAATCAAGAATTTCACCGCCAAAAAATTAGTTTGCAGGTGAAGAGGAAGGGAACGAGGAAAGAATAACGACCAAAGAATCAAAGTGTGGAACCACGGAATGTCTATCGATCGATTGTGTTCTACATCCATAACCATCCAAACGCACCCATATTGATACTCGCAGCGCACGAAGCGCTGAGCACCACTCATTACGAATGACAAAAGCTGTTTTTCTGTGCGCGGTACAAGTGTTGGAGACACACTTTATTGTGTAGAAGACAGCGGTGTAAATTAGAATAAATTAAAGCGAAATACAAACTGGATATACTGGATCGTGATTCACGGCATATCGAAAACGCCCGACAAACGAAATTGATGAGTGTTCACTTTATGCTTTAATTTTTTTACTGATAAACCGAAAAACAAAAAATCTTAAAATTCCATAACAGTGACAAAGAAAAGAAATATTTTTTATTTCATTTTTATAGTAATATTTTATGGTTTTACATTTTGACATAAAAATTTTATAAAAATTGTAATTTGTACATTTCGATTTATTTATATATTTTAATTTTTATATATGTACCACGAAAAAAACACTAGTGTTACCAAATTTAAATCCGAAATAAGCAAATCTGCCATAAAAAATACTTCAGTTTACATTTTTTTATAGCAGCATTATGGCAGCACACTAACACAATCACAAATATTTTCTCAGTAAAATTTTTCTGACAGCATTTTTTGTTTCGTACACAACCAGTAAAATCTATATTTTTTCTCGCTTTTATTTTTGCTGACAGCAGATTTTTCCCATGGAATAAAGTCTTCATACGTATGAATACGCAAGAAACTAAGCTGTGTTGCTTTCGCAAATTCCGCTTAGCTTAGCTTTTGAATCTGAAAGCAACAAATTTTGGCTTTAATTTTTTTAATGTATTTTAGATTCTTCAGTTTGATTCATTTTAATAATATTTATTTTATTTTTTTTATTTTACGAAATAGAACAAATTAAATTCCGTATTTTGCTATCAAAAGAAACGCAAAATGTTTTTTTTACAACAAAATAACAAAAGTAGCGTTGCTTTCAAAAGATTACAACAACAATTGCATTGTATTAAAGCCAAATTGGATTTAATGCAAGCCAAAAAATTTTTAGGTTTAGGGGAAATAACACTAATTTATGGTTATGGTGTTTACCGCAAGGCGTTATTTTTCTATTTTTATTTTGAAAAATTTATCTTGTAGTAAAATTTGGCATTTGTTATTTGATAGCAAAATACCGAATTTAATTTGTTCTATTTCATAAAATAAAAAAAAATTTAAATAAATATTAATAAAATGAACCAACACAGAAAAATTAAAACGCATTAAAAATTAAAGCCAAAAGTTGTTGCTTTCACATTTCTTAGCTAATCCGATTAGATTAGTGAAAGCAACACTACTAAAGCCAAAAGTTGTTGCTTTCACATTTCTTAGATAAGCTAAGTGGGATTTGCGAAAGTAACACAGCTAAAAAAAATAGTAAAAATAACCGCCTCGTGGTAAACACCATAACCATAAAATGTTTTTATTTCCCCTAAACCTAAAAAATTTTTGGCTTACATTAAAGCCAATTCGGCTTTATACAATGCAATTGTTGTTTTAATTTTGCGAAAGCAACACAACTTCTACATCGACAGCATGTAACCGTACATTATACATTATGACATTGTGAGTCGCATATAGACTATGTCATTTTTCTATACTAGCGCAAAACTTTTCCGCAGGTGCGTAAAATATTATTAGTTTCGCGACCCAAAACCAAATACCATTTCCAATTGGTTTATTTATTTACGGAAAATCTGTAATTCAAATCGATATTTGTTTCGCCAACGTGACAACATTAGAACCGAAACGAATTTATTGCTGTATAAATAACACAAAGTAATGTTTAATAAACTACATTTGAAAATGATGATCCGACAAATTTGTTTTATTATTGTTCACCTATTTATTATCATTCAGGTAATTATCAATGTTTCGTGGACCACAAATTTTTGTACTAACCAATTTTATATTATCCCACGCAGTGTACCCATGGAATTGAGGCATCCTGTTCAGAAAATACGGTTGAAAAGCCTAGTGTAATTGAGACCGAAACGGAAAACGGTTTAAAAGGAGAAGGAAGATCATTGGTCCCCAAGAAAAGTGGTGTAACAGAGAACACTAACAAAATTCCAAAATTCCCAAAGTCATTTTTTGATAACAGCAATGAATTTGTTGTAACTAGACTAGCTTAATAAAGAATTCGTAAGTAATTTTTCGAAAAAAAACATGCAAAAACATATTGCTCAATTTAAAATTCAAATGACCTTTTTTAATTTCGAAATAATATTTTTCAAATCGATAAAAATCTTATTGATTTTTCTTTGGTTTTAAAAAACTATTCTTGAAATGAATAATAAATCGTTCAAAATAGGCCCGGGGGTTCCACAACAATTTAGTAAAAACGCCAACTCACCGAAAATAAAATAATATGAACCTGAATTCACCGAAAAACACGACCAATGAAAACGATAATTTCACCGATAAATTATAGTGTTCGGTAGTTTGTATATGTTTGGCTTGTCGTTCTTGGATAAATTGTCCGTCAATAATTGATGTATGTATTATTATAATTGACGAGAAAGGACTTGATCACCGACAACAATTCAGTTCACCAAAACTAATAATTTACATAAAACGAGAATTTATCGAAAAAAAAACTCCACCTGGTTATCCAAACACTGCAGTTCCTTGCGGAGTTCGTACATTTTGGGAGTGTGATTTTGGAGGCGATGGAAAAATTTGAAATTGTTTTTAGCGATATACCGTAAACCCTATATTTTAATTTTAATATAGGTATATATACCACAAAAAACCACTAACGTTAACAAATTTCAGCACAAAAAAAAACAAATCGACATTGACTATAAAAATGGCGAACGACTTATTTTGTATGAGTGTGAAAAAATTTCAAATCTTTACATACATTTTTTGTAGACGTGTGAAGAATGCTGCCATAAAAAATACTCCAATTTACATTTTGTATAGCAGCATTATGGCAGCAAACTACCACCATCACAACTATTCTTTCAGTAAAGTTTTAATGACATCATGTTTTGTTTTGTACACAACCAGTAAAATCTATATTTTTTTCTTGCTTTTATTTTTGCAGACAGCAGATTTTTATGGAATACGGCCATAATGCCTGCATTCCACAGCGAAACAATTTTTTTCAGTAAAATTAACACGAGATAAAAATATAAATCCTTTACTAGTTAGAGAGAAACAAAAAAAAATTTCAGTAAAATTTACTGGCAGTAGGCGGGGAAAATGTAGCAATAAAAAATATGAAACTCAATACTTTTTATGGCAACATTTGTTTGTCTTTATCACTCTAACGTAATTTTAATATGTATACTCTCCTCTTTTCGGTTTCCCAGTATTTTTTACTGAAAAAATTTGTTCACTGTGGAATCCAGGGGTGGGATGTTGTAACATCACTTTTTTCGATACTATTGAAATTTACATCTCTTTCATCACGAATAAAATTTAACGTTTTTCCCATTTATCAATTACGTAGTTTCTAATGCGATCTCTACCTAATCGAAGAAAACATTATGTCGTTCTACTCTTATTCTATCACCTACGTATTTTATGAGTGATACTTTATCGAAAAACAAAAGAGAGATAAATAAACAATTTATTCTAGAAGCGTGCGATCGCAATATTGAAAGCAAAATTGAAAAGCGAAATGGCAAGCAATTTTATTTAAGGAAAAAGATATACCGGGTGTTTCTTTTAAACTGAGACGATCAAATATCTCGAAAAATAGCCACTCTACCGAAAAAATGTCCATAATCATAATTTAATCATACAAAATTTAATCATAGTGCAAAACAATAGTCCCCCACCCCCTGCTTTGTAGGTTGGGCGGGGGTAACTTTTAAACTAAGATAGGAAGCCATATTTTTTATTGCAGATACGGATTCTACGACTAAAAGTACGTATGATTTAAATGAAATATTTTGTTCAGTTCATGATAGATGGCGTTGTAATCGACGAAATTCAATTTTTTCAATTTCTTCTTCTTAGAACACACTCATTCGATTCTGCAATACGTTTGAAATAAAAAACATCACGTTTTCATTGGAAATACTCGAAATTCGTCATCAAAACAATTTATTAATGTAAATGGCAGGTGAATAAAAAAGTTTTAGCTTAAAATAAGTGTTCAAAATGATGACCTGCGGCTTCAATGCACTTATTAATACGCATTTCCAATGATTGTACACAACTGAGAAGTGTATTTGGTTGGACTTCAGAACACGCATTTCTGATTCGCTCAATCATTCTCACGTGTTGTTGGTTCTTGTTTGTAAACTTTGTCTTTGAGATAGCGCCACAAAAAGAAATCTGGCGAAGTAAGATCTGGTGATCTGGCGAGCCAATTTATCGGACCAGCTCTACCGATCCAGCGACCATTGAAATCACGATCAAGTATTTTACGTGCCACCACCGAATAGTGTGCAGGACAACCATCATGTTGAAACCACATGTTCCGTCTCACTTCTAAGTTCAAATTTTCAAGTAATATTGGTAGTTCATTTTCCAAAAAGTTTCGGTACATTTGACCATTCAAGTTGCCTTCAATAATGTGGGGGCCTATGAGCTTGTTACCAATTATTCCACACCACACGTTGACAGTCCAAGGACGCTGATGTTCAACTTGACGAAGCCAGTGCCGATTTGTAACACTCCAATAATGCATGTTGTGTCGATTAACCGTGCCATGGTTTGTAAAAGACGATTCGTCAGAGAAAATTACGCAACGAAAAAAATTGGGGTTTTGTTGTATTTGTTCACGAGCCCATTGACAAAAAATTACCCGATTTTGGAAATCAGCGCCATGAAGATCTTGGTGTAAAGACACATGATATGGATGATACTTGTGCCGTTTTAAAATTCTCCAAACACTGGTGAGGGACAATCCGGAATCGCGAACTATTTCTCGTGTACTAACATGAGGATTATGAGCCACTGCTGCCAATACAGCAATTTCATTATTTTCTCCAGTGCCTGTTACTCTACGGGTCCTCGGTTGAACATTTCCATCAGTAATAAATTGTTTGATAGTACGGCCAAATGAAGCACGTGAACGAATCCTATCCGGAAAACGTTGAGCGTAAATAGCAACAGCATTTTCAAGATTTCTGCAAGCTTCTCCATAAACCAGAACCATTTTAATTTTCTCTGGCACTGTTAAACGCTCCATTCTAAAGTATTTTATCGTTTATTTTGCAATTACGAAAAACATGAAGATAAGGAATAACACAAACGTTAAATGTGATTTACAAAACTGAATAAATTGTTTTGATGATGAATTTCGAGTATTTCCAATGAAAACGTGTTGTTTTTTATTTCAAACGTATTGCAGAATCGAATGCGTGTGTTCTAAGAAGAAGAAATTGAAAAAATTGAATTTCGTCGATTACAACGCCATCTATCATGAACTGAACAAAATATTTCATTTTAATCATACGTACTTTTAGTCGTAGAATCCGTATCTGCAATAAAAAATATGGCTTCCTATCTTAGTTTAAAAGTTACCCCCGCCCACCTACAAAGCGGGGGTGGGGGACTATTGTTTTGCACTAATGTATTTCCCCCGCGGTATGATTAAATTTTGATTATGGACATTTTTTCGGTAGAGTGGCTATTTTTCGAGATATTTGATCGTCTCAGTTTAAAAGAAACACCCGGTATAATACATATAATATTCGATAAATATAGAAAAATGTGATGTTACAACATCCCACCCCAGGCATAATACTCTTAAAATTTCTATTTAAAACTCTCCAAATATTTTTGGAGACCTGTCAATTGTGATTTTTATTAATGCGGGCCATTGAAATTGTATTTTTATTGTTAAATAAACCAAAAAATACGACACATTTTTATGAAAAATAATGTTTCAATACTCATATTTTTGTAATTATAGAAATTAAAATATAATTAGGCAAAAAATTGATTATATGGGTTATGTTTATTTTTGCTGAAAATAAACGACAACAAAATGCTTATTTACTTCTACCCGAAATGATAATATTGGAATATTTTTTTTTCTTCTAAAAATACACTAGGGTGCAAAAAAATCTCACATAGTTCAATTTATCACAAAAGTTCAAGAATATCAAAAAAAACAATATTTCTTAATATTTTTAATGCAGATTCAAAGTCTATTTCAATACCTATCCAATGGTACCTTTTTTGTGTTTATACGTGCCACCAAACTGATTTTTGGGGGTAAACATCTAAGATTCACGTTTTTGTGAATTTGTCAGCATGAAAATTAGGGGTAAAAATCGAATTAAAACATGGAAATAAACAAAAAAAAATAGTTTTATTAATAAGAAATATTCCCTCCCCTGGCCCGAATGACAGCTTCCATTCGATGCTGCATTGATTTCACCAAAGTTTTCACAAAGTCTTGAGGTATCGCCATCCATTCCTCTACGATCGCCTGTTGCAGCTCCTGGAGACTCATTGGAGCAACATCTCTGCTCGAACCCTTTTTTCAACTCGTCCCTTGAAGGTACTGGTATACTACACCAGCCGTATGCGGTCTCGCATTATCCTACATAAACAGAAAATTTTCACCAATAAACCCTGCAAAAGGTACGACGTACACCTCGAGTACTTCCTCAATGTACCGTTGAGAATTCATTCCTCTTGATCGACAGCCAGTATTGGCTCGTGTGACGAATACAAGATCTGTTTTCGCCTCTAATGATATGCCTCCCCAGAACATGCACGATCCACCGCCATACGAGACACGTTCTTCAATGCAACATTGTGCATATTACTCTCTTTGTCTTCTGCATACTCTTCTGCATCCATCGGTGCCATATAAATACATCCTGCACTAGTCAGAGAACAGGACTGTTCTCCACTCTTGTTCTGTCTAATTCAAATGCTCTCGAACGAACTCATGACGGGCTCATCAATGAGCAGCGGTCAATTTCGGCCAGTTTGCTGGTCTGTGTGCAGTCAGATTAACTTCTCGAAGTCGTCTCCTAACTGTCCACCGACTGACTTCGACTTAGCGAATTTCTTGGAGCCGCCGTCGAGATCCGTCGCCGTCTGAAGCCACCAGTTTCCTGATATCTCTGCCACACTCGACGAACGGAGAATCGGCTCACATTTAGTTGTAGAACCACTTCACTTTGGTGCTGCCCCGCATAAATTAGCGCAACCACTTGTGCGGCTACCTCTGGTGTGGTATCCATTTCTTTGCTCCGGTTGAAGACATAATCAATAGAGGATCGTTCAGGCTAAGCGTCGATATGCGAATGATCACAATTCCGAGCGAGATACTTCATGGCATGCTATTGTATTGATCTTGTTGAATTATTTTTAGAATTTAATTCGAAAGCCTGCTATATTCATTTGACAAAAAAACACTTTGTTGGCATGGTACAAGTGCAAAAAAGGTACCACTGTATAGGTATTGAAGGTAGACTTTGAATCTGCATTTAAAAAAATTAAACAAATATTGGATTTTTTTGAAATTTTTGAATTTTGTGGAAAATTGAGCAATGTGCGATTTTTTTGCACCCAAGTGTAGCAGAAAGATAAAACATTCCTAAAAGTTCTGTCGCGTGGAAATTAAAAAAATGTGAGAGAAAGACTTGTTAAAGCTGGTTTGAGAGCACTTAAATCAGTCCAGAAGCCTAAGTTCACATTACTAGTGAAAAAAACCTTTGCTATGGGCCCAGCAGCATGTTTCTTGGACTCCAGAGATGTGGAACGATGTGATTTTCTCCGATGGATCAAAATTCAAACTGCATGTTGGAGATGAAAGAAATCTCGTAAGAAGAAAACCGTGCGAGACGCTTAGCAACGAATGTATTTTAAGACTTCCACCAAAAATTGAAGGAGTTATGGTCTGGGGATGCTTTTCTGGAAATGAAACCGGTCGATTGTACTTCCTTAATTTCAGAATTACAGCAGCTGTTTATCTGCAGGTCCTACACAATGAATTTGAGCCTTCTGTGTTAAAGCTTTTTGGCGAGACTTGCAAATTTATTTTTCAACGGGACAACGCTCCGTGCCATACCTTCAAAGTTGTGAGTTATTAATTTTGAATTGTAGATAGAAAAATCACTTGTACAAAGAGATTTTTTCTCAAATGCATATAGCAGGTTTTCGAATTAAATTCTAAAAATTATTCAACAAGATCAATACAATAGCATGCCATGAAATATCTCGCTCGGAATTGTGATCATTCGCATATCGACGGTTAGCCTGAACGATCTTCTATTGAATACGTCTTTAACCGTAGCAAAGAAATGGATACCACACCAGAGGTAGCCACACAAGTAATTGCCCTAATTTATGCGGGGCAGCACCAAAGCGAA
Source organism: Nephrotoma flavescens (assembly GCA_932526605.1). Lineage (NCBI taxonomy): Eukaryota > Metazoa > Arthropoda > Insecta > Diptera > Tipulidae > Nephrotoma > Nephrotoma flavescens. Next base: position 101,192,774 of record OW052221.1, read on the forward strand.
GTGGCTCTACAACTAAATTTGTCCCGATTCTCCGTTCGTCGAGTGTGGTAGAGATATCAAGAAACTGGTGGCTTCAGACGGCGACAAGGATCTGGCCGACCTCGTGCTACTTCACAGCGTGACGACCGCTTTCTTGCAACAACTTCTTTGCGAAATCGCCGTATGAATGTGGTTCAACTGGAACGGCGACTCCAAAAAGTTCGTGAAGTCAAAGTCAGTCGGTGGACAGTTAGAAGACGACTTTGAGAAGTTAATCTGACTGCACACAGACTAGCAAACGGGCCAAAATTGACCGCAGCCTCTGACGAGAGAAGGATGTGTTTATATGGCACCAATTAACGCGGAAGAGTATACAGAACACAAGGAGAGCAATATGCACAATGTTGCATTGAAGAACGTGTCTCGTATTCCGGTGGATCGTGCATGTTCTGGAGAGGCATAGTACGTCGTACCTTTTGCCGGGTTTTTGGTGAAAATTTTCTGTTTATGTAGGATAATGCGAGATCGCATACGGCTGGTGTAGTATACCAGTACCTTCTAGAAGTGGATGTGCCTGTTATGGAGTGGCCAGCTTGAAGCCCGGGCCTCAATCCCATCGAACACCCAAACATGAGTTGAAAAGAAGGGTTTGAGATAGAGATGTTGCTCCAACATGTCTCCAGCAGGTGCAACAAGCGATCGTAGAGGAGGCGATACCTCAAGATTTTGTGAAAACTTTGGTGAAATCAATACAGCATCGAATGGAAGCTATCATTCGGGCCACAGGAAGGAATACTTTTTATTAATTTGTACTTTATTTTTGTTTATTCCCATGTTTTAATTCGATGTTTACCCCTAATTTTCATGCTGACAAATTCACAAAAACTTGTACCTCAGATGTTTACCCCCAAAAATCAGTTTGATTGCACGTATAAATACTAAAAACGTACCACTGGATAGGTATTGAAATTTACTTTGAATCTGCATTTAAAAAAACTTAAACAAATTTGGGATTTTTTTGATATTTTTCAACTTTTGTGGAAAATTGAGCAATGTGCAATTAACGTGCCAAAATTAACATATTGCTTTTACACTGCTCAGTAACTTTTCCCATTTTTGTTTTAACTAAAATTGCACTTTATTCTTTATTTGACTAGGATCACTTACAGAATAACTTAATCTTACAAAATATGCACTATTTATACTCAAAAAAAAAATTACAGGCAATAAAACATCTGCACCCTAATGACGGCTCAGAACCGGTAGGCGTAAAATAAAATAATTGCTTGACCAATTTTACATAATACATCAATTGCGCTAGCGGGGTTGTACTGGTATAATAAAAACAAAAGGCGGTCCAACAAAATATTAATATTAAAGATCGGATCCGCTCGAAACGCGATATTTCAAAATGCGATATTTCAAAATGCTATATTTCAAAACACGATACGGTACAAAACGCGATATGGTACAAAACGCGATATTTCAAAATGCGATATTTCAAAACGCGATACAGTACAAAACGCGATATTTCAAAATGCGATATTTCAAAACGCGATATGGTACAAAACGCGATATGGTACAAAACGCGATATTTCGAAACGCGATATTTCGAAACGCGATATGGTACAAAACGCGATACGGTACAAAACGTGATATTTCAAAACGCGATATTTCAAAACGAGATATGGTACAGAATATGGTCGCGAAGCGGCGGGAGCGCAGCGACCCACCTGATACCGATCCTATATACTATCGTTCCTATCGATTTTTAAATTCCTATAAACTGAAATTAAATTTCCCCTTCACCCGCATGATCGCGTTTTGGACCATATCGCGTTTTGAAATATCGCATTTTGAAATATCGCGTTTTGTACTGTATCGCGTTTTGAAATATCGCATTTTGAAATATCGCGTTTTGTACCATATCGCGTTTTGTACCGTACCGTGTTTTGAAATATCGCGTTTTGAAATATCGCGTTTTGATAATTCGCGTTTTAAAATATGGCGTTTCAAATGGGACCCATTAAAGATAGAACTTCTGTAAATCAATAAAAAATAAAAAAAAATAAGAAATAGGTGTTTAATTTATTCCATTCAACGTATTTTGAATATTCACAATCAACGTATTTTGAATATTTTAGCATTTTTCGGGGTTTTGTCCCTAAATTGCAGGTAATTTTTTTTTCATAAATTACATCATACATGTATTTAAAATGAACCAATAATTATTTTAACAAAAAAAGACTCCAATTTGCAATAAAATATGTTTGTCCAATTTTTTACCCATTTTCTTAAACCTGACCCGGCAAAATAGTCCCTCATATTTTGACCACAAAATGAATGATTTCTGTGACACGTTCACGTAGCATACCGTTGGAAAGGGCATACACTAGAGAAATTTTTAAAATAGCAGTAATTTCAAAACAACCTCTTGTTTTTTATTTAGACATTTTCTATACTTTTACACATTTTTTTAGGATTTGGAAGCCCATTACTCATTTTTCGTAAACCCATTGTATTAAATAATGATTTATTAGAATAAAATCACATTGTAGAATGCTATAAATGTTATTTCGTGTTTTTACGACTATAAACAAAAAAGTTATGACCATTTAGGCCCGTAAGTTTGAACGAAGATTAATCCACAACCGAGGATTTACCCTCCGTTTGGTAAGTTTAAACGAGGATTATTTGATCCATGATTATTTTAAAAATCCACCGATTTCGATGTATTATTTTTATTTTTCTATTATACTGTTTATATTGGAGGTTGAACCCAGGTTCAACCTGGGTTCAACCTCCAATATAAACACCAAAAGTTAACTTGGAGTTAACTCGACTCAATCCAAAAAATTTCTTAGGTCGAGTTAACTCTGGTTAATATAAACGCCCAGAGTCGAGTCGAAAAACAACAACAACAAAAAATCAATAAATTTAAAAATAAAAATGGCGATTTTTCATATTTTTCTTGTACGAGCGCGTCTGTGGTTAAATTCGGCGGCATATTTTTGTCTTTTTTTCGTTTTTTATTTTATTTTTTTATTTTTTTTTAAATATTTTTCTATGTAACTAGTTCGAAAGAAAAAGTTAGAATGATTTTTTGAAGGAAAAAATTAGAATGATTTTGACATTTATAACCTGGTTTCGACTCAACCTTAAGATAACTCTCCAATATAAACACTAGAAGTTAACTTCAAGGTTAACCTGAAGATAACTACAAGTTGACTCGATCTAGGTTCAACCTCCAATATAAACAGTATATATGATTTTTTCGTCCGAATTTTTTTTCGAATTTTCGAATTGTCATTGTCAAATTAACTTGATTTTTGTAATTTTTTGTAATTTTTATTTTATTTTATTTTACAAAATGTTATTGTTTTTCTCGAGGAAGCACCTAAATTCTACGATGTGCAATTCTTTATGTCAAATTTACTATTTTATTTACATAATTTTAGGAAGGCCACGTTTGATTGCCGTTCGATTGGAAATGTATGTCCCAATAATATAAATTGGGGGTGCGGGAATCGTAGTTTCCGTGAATTGGATTATGATAAATTTGTTCGAAGAGCAAAAATGTTTATCTTTTGAATTGTGGGATAAAATTAATACAAAGCTTTGTTGGTTTTCGTCAATTATATGTCTACCTAGATTTCCGTTGTGCGATACCTGTTTATATAATGATATTTGCTCATCCAGAGAGCACAAAATAAAATAACCAAAGAAAAATAACTTCTTTTTCTTTCAGATTAGTTTTATTAATTGTCTTATTTTATAAAAAATACAAATTTTAAAATACATATTTTACTTTTACTATTTGATTCGTCTAAATATCGTAATCGATCGTATTTGTTTGATCGATAATGGTGGCCCATCTTCAATTACTTCGCGAGTAAAATCTTGAATAGGTTGAAATAGTCGTGGAGATCATCCCCCTCTTTGTAAATGTAAATCTGTTGGCTTATCTAGTGGTAAATTTAATCCTTGTGCCGTCGAATGATTTTCGGGACAAAAACCGCGCCGCAAATCCCGCGTATGCAATCAGAATTAATTCGTCAACAGTGAATGGCATTATTTTACTGGTTGCTCCTGGCTCGACGTCTTCTTGGAAACTTTCACCATCGTGTAGCATTGATATGAGACGATATACGGGAATAGAATGTTACCAAGATTGGTATATCTTGATTGAAATTTACTGGCGGCACAAAATAATTTTATTAATAAATTGTTTCGACAATTATCCAATTTTACTTACAAATTGCAAATCCTTTGGCCAGCATCGAGATTGGAGACGAAAATTCATTTTGATCAAAATGTTTTGATGAAGGTTGGCTTGAATGACAACATAAATAGTAATCTAAAATAAAACGAAATTGTTTTGTTAAAAACTTTACCATTTGATTATTGAAAGTCTTACTTGTATTCATAAACCACTACTCGATCGTATCATCAAATTATGACAAATCCTACACAGGCAATGCATGGAATCCGGTTAAACCTTATAACCAGTCGAAATTCTGACTCACATCGTCTACCTGAATCAGGTATTTCCATTCTGCTCGAACAACAGAGCCCCGCCTCTGCACAAACATTTATTAAAGCAGCATCGTTAAAATTATCCGACAATTTAACAATGGCTTCATAATTAATTTCACCATGTTTGACGATAGGTTTGACGATAGGACATGAATTTTTAAAACATGCCTGTTCATTAGGAAGCAGAATTTCCATTTTACGCTCTAAGCGTCCGGGATGTAATAATGCCGGATCTAGCGTATCCGGACAGTTTGTAGCCATAATCATTTTAAACTTTTCCAACGAATCCGTTGAATTTCATGATCGGCCCCAGTTTTACAAAACAGCGCACAAAGAGCGCATAAACAGCATATAATTAGAGCGCTCAATTTTTACTTCAAATTGATGCACCTAATTCCATGCTATTCGTATTGTTGTCGACCGAAAACTCGGCTTTGTTTCCCCTAAAAATTAATTTATCTCTCTTTCATTTCGATTTGAGTATAATATGTAACTGTTAACTGTTGGTTTATAATATTTTTTTAATGTATTTTGTTATATCAAAAGCAAACACAATCATATATTATTGATTGTGTTTGGCTTTGGTTGTATGTACCAAATGTGTATTGTCATTCGCATTCAGATACAACTACACATTTTTTTAATTTTGCATACTTACTTTATATGTTATCCAAGTATTTCCATTTCCATCTGAAAAACATTTACAAACATCGTCATACGTATGCATTTATATGTTTCAAAACCACGCACATCTATTACCTTCAGCTGAAATCTGGAGACTGATAGAAATGAAATAACAATTTTTGAAATGAAATTGCTAAACAAGAGATTAGGTGGGGGTAAAAATGCAGTGCATAGAAGAAACCAAAGTAAATTTATTTGTTTTCTCGCTTCGACGTGTGAAAATGTTTCCATCTGTTTCATTCTGCTATCAGCGTTTGTTTGCTGGGGCTGATGTGCCTTCGGAAAAACGACGACCTCCAATTGCATCAATTTCATTCATAAATATAATGCACGGTTGATGATCACGAGCGTAGTTTTTCACACATTTAATATTTCACGTATTATAAACGAGCACTTCATATATCAGGAGCTACACTAGTTCGTGCCTTTAATTTTGTCTTCTCTAATTGACGTCGACATCCAATAACATATTCTGGCCCGTTAGTTGCCTTCACAATAACTGTAAAAATATAGATAAACATAAATTATCGTTTCACTGACATATTTGAGGTAGGTACTTACATTTATCCTCAGTCAATTGTTTGAGTACCTCCCCGATAATTTATCCAACACTTTTAAATCATTTTCTGATTTATCAATTTTTTTCGGTAGATCTTTTAACTGTTCTCGCAGTGAAAATAAACATATAAAATACCAATTTGATACATTGGCTTACAGTCGGAATGATTCTGCTATTTTCCATTTCACTGTTGTTATTATCCGGTTTCAAGGATCGATACACATTTTACAAATATTTCAAATATTTTGATACAAATATTTTGACGACTGGTTTTTATATTAGGATTTTTTTTATTTATTATTCATAAAATAGAGGCTATATCCGTTTTTTCCTATTGAAAACACAATTATTTACAATTGCTTTTGTTTTACGTATATCAAAATGAAATCAGAAATTTAGTAACTTTTTCTTTTTTTCGAGCATTTGTTGGTATCCATGTGTGCGATGTTCGAAAAAAACATCGCCGATTAATCGTCGTTTAAACTTACCAATTTAAACCATGGAAAAATCGATGGATTTTTTTATCCACGGATTTTTCGAAAAATTTTCCTTGTTCAAACTTATGGGCCTTAAAAGATGAGATTTTAAATAATTTAAAAAAATACTTAAAAATATCATATCAGGTACCGTGACACTTACAGAGCTCTCACAATAGAAAAACTTTTCCTTTTGCCTTACAAGTTTGTTTGAAAATAAAACTTGAGAAAAAAAAAAAATTTCGTTTTTACCTTAAGGAAAAAGTTAGCAAACTCTAAACTTTTGCCTTAAGAAAATACTAATGAAGTTAGCTAAATTTCAAAATCAGGGTTTTTGTTGTCATTTTCCAGAGAAAACATGTTAATAAGCAAATAAGAACTAATTTATCGGTTTAATATATCTTAAAATTATAATTAATAATGCAAAATACAATTTCAAAAATATCATTAGTATGAAGATAAATAAAACGAAGTTGGTTTCAATTTATTTTTTTTTGCTCATTGTGAGAGATACTCTTAAGGTAAAAGCAAAAGTTTAAGGCAAAAGGTTAAGGCAAAATTTTTTTCTATTGTGAGAGCTCTGTTAGAACATCAGTCCCATGGGATGAAAGTTTCGGCATGACCCCCAAATCTATCAAAAAATTTTGTCGGTTCACCTGCCAAACACTCTGTATAAGTTATGTTCATTAAAATATTTTTTTTATTTATTTTAATATTTGTGTCACATGTTAAAATGTTAATTCTCAGAAATTATCTTACGTTTGCCATTGTAATAGCCTGGGCAGACTGAGGATTAGTTAAACTAGTTTAGCAAAATTCGATCCAGTAATCTAGGAAAAACATGTCAAATAAGTTCGCCACACTATGAAGAAAATTTTGAGAAGCCACTAGCAAATATGTTTTTTCCTTAGAGTTTTTCTTGATAGAATTTTGCTAAACAAGTTTAACTAATCCGCAGTCTGTGCAGGCTATAACCCCCCGATTCTGACGTACAGTCACCGACGTATTTCTGTCTTAACGGAAATTTTTGTCTTAACGAACACTCTAGACTTTAAATTCTTATCCTTTTTTTCTTATGAAAAAAATTTGGAGAGTTTATGCGCTGGCGCCCCACCTTATCTACTTAGGCTTTAGACTTTGGTCTAAAAAAATGTGCTAACAAAGATATTTTTTTATTAAGACAAGTTTTAACGCCAGAATCGGGGGGAGGAGAGGGGGGGGGGGGGTAATTCAAGAATTCAATTTCTTAAGAAAATCCTATATTCTTTGAATATAAAATATTAGTAAATTATTTATTTAACTACGCCAATTTCACCGAAAAAACATTTTTTTTTATAAAGGCTAGTATGCACGCTAACGTGAAATGAAATTTTCACTGATCTCTAAAATTAAGCAGATAAATGTTCTATGAAAAATTAGTTTGTAGAATTTTGTAAAATTTTGACGCAGTAGCTTCATGTTGAATTATTATTTTGTTATAACAAAGTCAAAATATTTTTTATGTGAGTTCATTTAACTTTATGTGAGTTCATTTAAATAAAGATATTTGATGAAATGTCAAAAATTTATTAGCTTACTTTTATCGTACCTGTATAGGAACTAAGCGCACATTTTAGTGGAAAAAAATATTCGATATAATTTTTTGTAAATGCTAGAAAAACGTACGTTCACCTTTTAATATTTTTTTAATCATAGTAGACGTATGTGCAACTTTGATTTATTTTATTGTGTTTACAAACAACTGGACATTTCGCATTGGTATTTGACGTTTCGATTTGTGTTAATTTGTCGCCGTTTGTGTTTTAAATTTGAATGAAATATTTAATTTTGAATTCAACAAACAAAAATTTTTATTTTAAAGATGATCAAAAATCTACATAATATGTTCATAATTATAGCTGCTTCCGAATACTGACTTATTTAATTCCAAATAAAAAATACTTAAATAATTGGATCATGTATACATTATAAAATAAATATAGTCAAATTATATAGGTAAAGCATCCAGACATTTTTTCAATAAAAATATAAATATGTATAAAAGTATTGATTTTCTTTGTGTAGCTGCAGATATAAGCAGTTGATAAATAAATAAAATCAATATAATTTGAATAATAATGTTTATTATCGTCTTTGCATGATAATAGTTTGAAATAGAATAACTAAAGTTTCAACGAAAAAATAAAACAATGTGAGCAAATTTGTTGACACGAAAAGCATTAGTGATGAAAGCATTTATAATTACAATTAAATGAATTACTCTAATTAGAATTTGATTGTATCTTTCTAAATAAAAAAAAATTTTGCTTTGATAATAACAAAACAATTTTCATCTGTACCTCCATATGTACTGATAAAATTTTGTCTAAAGTTAGTTAGTTTTTATGTGAGTTGCATGCACAAAATTTGTATAGCAGTTTTGGCTGCATGCAAACATTTTGATTTAAACGAAAAAAATTATATCGAATATTTCTTTCCACTAAAATGTGCGCTTGGTTCCTATACAGGTCGATTCTGGCTTTCCTATAGGGTAGGCCACACACGAACAGTTTTAACTGGCAATTTTAACTATACAGTAAAAACTGTCAGTTAAAACTGTACGTGTGTGGGTATTTCAGTTCAGTTAAACTCAACTGTACAGTTTAACTATGAGAACTTTAAAATTTTTATATTTTTAACTGAAACGATTAACTGAACTGAACGTGTGTGGGGGTTTAAATGCACAGTTCTCAGTTTTGTGTCGAAATTTCATACACCGAGAGCAGCCAAATCGTTCCGCTCATTCAAATCCATGATAATAACTGAAGGATTAGACTGAACGTGTGTGTGCATCTCAGTTCATAGTTAAAACAGACAGTTATAGCTACACAGTTAAAACTGACATTTAAAACTGCACGTGTGTGGGCCGGCCTAGGAAAAAGGACTTAGGACAAATATTTTCATAGGAATTTTGTCAGAAATTTTTTTTTCTACCAACTATGGTAAACAGTTAGTGTAAATTTTTTCAAAAACAAAATTAAATTGAGAATATTTTTCCTATCCAATTTCGATACGGAAAAAATATTTAATAACCCGGCCTCCCCACCTGACATAATTGTCTGCCATAACATTTACATAACTGGTATACAAAATAATAAAAATGGCGTCATGTGTGGTAAATGTACCATAAATTTGACGTTTGAAAATCATTCGTTTATTAATATTCAACAGAGTCACTTGAGTTCTATGTCACCACACCACATCGAAATGTCACCAAAGCATAAAATTATTAAAATTTCTATTGGTTTAAAACTTTTAAAATAGTTAAATGAAATGCAACAACGTGTAATAGACGAAAAACGGAAACGAGGGGCACCTACTTTTTGGGTTAATCCCTTTCTAATAAAAAGAAATGAGCACGATGTGCAAATGAATTTAAATGTAACCTTGTCTATACCTGCAAAGATATTTAATTATAGACTATGCCGAGCAAGAATGATTGTTGAGTGCGCATTTGGCCGATTAGTTTCTCGATTTCGGATATTCCACAGCCCTATAAAAACTTCACTTGATACAGCTGATTTAATTTTGAAGGCGTCCTGTGCGCTACATAAAAACGAGATATATTTACACACAAATAATTATGTTGATCCCATCTCTATGCTGATATTGAAAGCAATACAGTAGCTAAATCTACAAGGGAAAATATTGTTAAATACGTAATGACTAATGTCTGATGGAATTATCGAAAGTCAATGGAAACATATTGATTAATTATTATATCTATACAATTCGGTTTTAATAAAAAATTAAAATACATATTTTAAAACAGCACACAGAAATATTTTATTTTAATAAATTTATTTATTTGAACTCATTGTCACAATTAAATTAAGTCTACTGTATTATGTATCAAATAAAAAACCTCTTAACGAGGTAAATGTTCGAGTGACGAAAGCCGAATTCAATTCACAAAATTTCTGATATCAAATTTGTGCCGAAAAAAACAATTGTATTCGATTTGTCAACGATTTTTCGGAATGTTAGTGCAATCAGCGAGTTGTTGTCTAACATTAAAAAAACCGTTGACAAGTTGTTGTTTTTGACAGCTAGAAAGAAAAATGTAAACAAACGCGCCGAATGCACTAACATTCCGAAAAATCGTTGACAAATCGAATACAATTGTTTTTTTCGGCACAAATTTGATATCAGAAATTTTGTGAATTGAATTCGGCTTTCGTCACTCGAACATTTACCTCGTTAAGAGGTTTTTTATTTGATATCAATGATTTTGGCAAGGCAAATTGAAAATGAATTGAATTGCGATTCGTTTTATTGTTGTCAGTCGTTTTTTATTTCGACTTTGAGTTCACACACACACACGATAGCACACAAGTTGCCGCTACGTGTTATTGTGCCTCATAGACAGATGCGCGGCATTGAAATGACCAAAACGAACAACAAAGCCATGCTAATGCAACAAATACAGAAAAAACTACACTATAGATAGTTGTATTAGAATATATGTGTACATCGTATGTGGGCACTAGTTTAATAAGTAGTGGTGCGAAAGAAAAAAATTAACATGAGATTGTAGTGTAACCAATGCAATCTTCTGTAGTTTGTTGAATATTGGCATCTGCGTTTCAGACTTTGTTCAGAGCTTAATTGTTGTTCGTTTCGCGAAAATCGCATACTCTCACACAATACGCATACTCTCACACAGCTGCCGGCTGTGTGTTACGGAGTGTGAATGATTCGTTCTTCTTCTCTCGATATTCGTCACTCCAGTGGCCTGCGTCTGTGTATGAGGCACAATAGAACGTAAAACAATAGAACGAAACTGTTTCAATAAAAAAATGGAAAACAATAAAACAAAATTGTTTCTATTGAAGAATGGTTCAATACGATTTATGTTTGGAAAGCATATGCTCTTGGCCTCGAAATAGTAAAGACTTATACATATTATCTTTTTTATGTTGAAAAGTAGGGTCGGGTCTCATCATTAGGTTCAGGTAGGTAGTTTTTTTTATTATGTCCAGCACGATAACCTACGTTCTGGTGTACTGTTTCTAATGTGTGGAAGACGATTCTATTTCTTTATTTTGCATGCAATTTTTCAATCTTCATTTTGTAGTCTTTTAGTAGATTTTATTTCAGAATCCTTTACCACATGCCACAAACAGGTCATGCCGGGTGTGATCTTATTACACACCCGGTTCTTGTAGGCTATCGGCTGAACATTTGTAGTCTAGTTTTTAGTGTATGTTACAGAGTAGTAAAAATTTAGCCCAGATGCATGTGTTTTTGGTAGAAATTCGATTGAGTAATTCAACAATTTTTTTTGCATGTTTCTTGCTGTTTTGTCACTAACTGCATGCGGCTACCATTCATTTTTGACTCCTTAAACAATTCTATAAAATATACATATTTTAGTGTGTTAGTTGGAAATAAAAGTTAATGGTAGCTAGCCTCTCGCTGATATTCCATCTTCATGCGGTGGGAGGACAGATTAGATCTATTTTTCAAAGAAATCAACATAATGATAAAAAATATCGATTTTATATGTCTGTGAAGTTAGCCCGAAAAATATCCCGAAGAAATGCTATGGCAACACTATAAAACGAATATCACGACATTTTTCAGTGTCATCCCGAAAAATTTTCTATATTACGCTAGTTTTGAATGTCATCCCGAAATATTTTTACTATCATGACATTTTTACTATCATGACATTTTTTATTTTTTTTGTTATCCCGAAAAAAAAATCCAATAGAGAAAACTTCAGTATAGAAATAGCGACAGGTGTTTAAACCATCCCGAAACCAAAAAAAATGTAAAAGCGCAGAAATTTATATCACGAGAAATCAATTTACATAATAACAAATAATTTACTGACATGGTTAATCAAAAAATGCAAAATCAAGCATTATTGTTATTAGTAAAAAAATAATTATTGTGGATCGAGTCTATGAGTCAAATTTTAGTTATAGACGTGCGAAGTCGTAGTAGATATTAATTAACAGAGCAAGGCTGGTATGGAATTTGTAGAGGAAGGATCCACCTTTCATACACCAAAATTGTGATTCGAGTCTATGAGTCAAATTTTAGTTATAGCCTTGTGAAGTGGTAGTAGATATTAATTAACAGAGCAAGGCTGGTATGGAATTTGTAGAGGAAGGATCCACCTTTCATACGCCAAAATTGTGATTCGAGTCTATGAGTCAAATTTTAGTTATAGCCTTGTGAAGTCGTAGTAGATATTAATTAACAGAGCAAGGTTGATATGGAATTTGTAGAGGAAGGATCCACCTTTCATACGCCAAAATTGTGATTCGAGTCTATGAGTCAAATTTTAGTTATAGCCTTGTGAAGTCGTAGTAGATATTAATTAACAGAGCAAGGTTGATATGGAATTTGTAGAGGAAGGATCCACCTTTCATACGCCAAAATTGTGATTCGAGTCTATGAGTCAAATTTTAGTTATAGCCTTGTGAAGTCGTAGTAGATATTAATTAACAGAGCAAGGTTGATATGGAATTTCTAGAGGAAGGATCCACCTTTCATACGCCAAAATTGTGATTCGAGTCTATGAGTCAAATTTTAGTTATAGCCTTGTGAAGTGGTAGTAGATATTAATTAACAGAGCAAGGCTGGTATGGAATTTGTAGAGGAAGGATCCACCTTTCATACGCCAAAATTGTGATTCGAGTCTATGAGTCAAATTTTAGTTATAGCCTTGTGAAGTCGTAGTAGATATTAATTAACAGAGCAAGGCTGGTATGGAATTTGTAGAGGAAGGATCCACCTTTCATACGCCAAAATTGTGATTCGAGTCTATGAGTCAAATTTTAGTTATAGCCTTGTGAAGTCGTAGTAGATATTAATTAACAGAGCAAGGTTGATATGGAATTTGTAGAGGAAGGATCCACCTTTCATACGCCAAAATTGTGATTCGAGTCTATGAGTCAAATTTTAGTTATAGCCTTGTGAAGTCGTAGTAGATATTAATTAACAGAGCAAGGTTGATATGGAATTTGTAGAGGAAGGATCCACCTTTCATACGCCAAAATTGTGATTCGAGTCTATGAGTCAAATTTTAGTTATAGCCTTGTGAAGTGGTAGTAGATATTAATTAACAGAGCAAGGCTGGTATGGAATTTGTAGAGGAAGGATCCACCTTTCATACGCCAAAATTGTGATTCGAGTCTATGAGTCAAATTTTAGTTATAGCCTTGTGAAGTCGTAGTAGATATTAATTAACAGAGCAAGGCTGGTATGGAATTTGTAGAGGAAGGATCCACCTTTCATACGCCAAAATTGTGATTCGAGTCTATGAGTCAAATTTTAGTTATAGCCTTGTGAAGTCGTAGTAGATATTAATTAACAGAGCAAGGCTGGTATGGAATTTGTAGAGGAAGGATCCACCTTTCATACGCCAAAATTGTGATTCGAGTCTATGAGTCAAATTTTAGTTATAGCCTTGTGAAGTGGTAGTAGATATTAATTAACAGAGCAAGGCTGGTATGGAATTTGTAGAGGAAGGATCCACCTTTCATACGCCAAAATTGTGATTCGAGTCTATGAGTCAAATTTTAGATATAGCCTTGTGAAGTCGTAGTAGATATTAATTAACAGAGCAAGGTTGATATGGAATTTGTAGAGGAAGGATCCACCTTTCATACGCCAAAATTGTGATTCGAGTCTATGAGTCAAATTTTAGTTATAGCCTTGTGAAGTCGTAGTAGATATTAATTAACAGAGCAAGGCTGGTATGGAATTTGTAGAGGAAGGATCCACCTTTCATACGCCAAAATTGTGATTCGAGTCTATGAGTCAAATTTTAGTTATAGCCTTGTGAAGTCGTAGTAGATATTAATTAACAGAGCAAGGTTGGTATGGAGTTTGTAGAGGAAGGATCCACCTTTCATACGCCAAAATTGTGATGCGAGTCTATGGGTCAAATTTTAGTTATAGCCTTGTGAAGTCATAGTAGATATTAATTAACAGAGCAAGGTTGGTATGAAATTTATAGAGGAAGGATCCACCTTTCATACGCCAAAATTGTGATTCGAGTCTATGGGTCAAATTTTAGTTATAGCCTTGTGAAGTCATAGTAGATATTAATTAACAGAGCAAGGCTGGTATGGAAGTTATAGAGGAAGGATCCACCTTTCATACGCCAAAATTGTGATGCGAGTCTATGGGTCAAATTTTAGTTATAGCCGTGTGAAGTCGTAGTAGATATTAATTAACAGAGCAAGGCTGGTATGGAATTTGTAGAGGAAGGATCCATCTTTCATACGCCAAAATTGTGATGCGAGTCTATGAGTCAAATTTTAGTTATAGCCGTGTGAAGTCGTAGTAGATATTAATTAACAGAGCAAGGCTGGTATGGAGTTTGTAGAGGAAGGATCCACATTTCATACGCCAAAGTTTTGATTCGAGACTATGAGTCAAATTTTAGTTATAGCCGTGTGAAGTCGTAGTAGATATTAATTAACAGAGCAAGGCTGGTATGGAATTTGTAGAGGAAGGATCCATCTTTCATACGCCAAAATTGTGATGCGAGTCTATGAGTCAAATTTTAGTTATAGCCGTGTGAAGTCGTAGTAGATATTAATTAACAGAGCAAGGCTGGTATGGAGTTTGTAGAGGAAGGATCCACATTTCATACGCCAAAGTTTTGATTCGAGACTATGAGTCAAATTTTAGTTATAGCCGTGTGAAGTCGTAGTAGATATTAATTAACAGAGCAAGGCTGGTATGGAGTTTGTAGAGGAAGGATCCACCTTTCATACGCCAAAATTGTGATTCGAGTCTATGAGTCAAATTTTAGTTATAGCCGTGTGAAGTCGTAGTAGATATTAATAAACAGAGCCAGGCTGGTATGGAATTTGGAATTAAAATTTGACTCATAGACTCGAATCACAACTTTGGCGTATGAAAGGTGGATCCTTCCTCTACAAACTCCATACCAGCCTTGCTCTGTTAATTAATATCTACTACGACTTCACACGGCTATAACTAAAATTTGACTCATAGTCTCGAATCAAAACTTTGGCGTATGAAATGTGGATCCTTCCTCTACAAACTCCATACCAGCCTTGCTCTGTTAATTAATATCTACTACGACTTCACACGGCTATAACTAAAATTTGACTCATAGTCTCGAATCAAAACTTTGGCGTATGAAATGTGGATCCTTCCTCTACAAACTCCATACCAGCCTTGCTCTGTTAATTAATATCTACTACGACTTCACACGGCTATAACTAAAATTTGACTCATAGACTCGCATCACAATTTTGGCGTATGAAAGATGGATCCTTCCTCTACAAATTCCATACCAGCCTTGCTCTGTTAATTAATATCTACTACGACTTCACACGGCTATAACTAAAATTTGACTCATAGTCTCGAATCAAAACTTTGGCGTATGAAATGTGGATCCTTCCTCTACAAACTCCATACCAGCCTTGCTCTGTTAATTAATATCTACTACGACTTCACACGGCTATAACTAAAATTTGACTCATAGACTCGCATCACAATTTTGGCGTATGAAAGATGGATCCTTCCTCTACAAATTCCATACCAGCCTTGCCCTGTTAATTAATATCTACCACCACTTCACAAGGCTATAACTAAAATTTGACTCATAGACTCGAATCACAATTTTGGGGTATGAAAGGTGGATCCTTCCTCTACAAATTCCATATCAACCTTGCTCTGTTAATTAATATCTACTACGACTTCACAAGGCTATAACTAAAATTTGACTCATAGACTCGAATCACAATTTTGGCGTATGAAAGGTGGATCCTTCCTCTACAAATTCCATACCAGCCTTGCTCTGTTAATTAATATCTACTACCACTTCACAAGGCTATAACTAAAATTTGACTCATAGACTCGAATCACAATTTTGGCGTATGAAAGGTGGATCCATCCTTTACAAATTCCATACCAGCCTTGCTCTGTTAATTAAAATCTACTACGACTTCACAAGGCTATAACTAAAATTTGACTCATAGACTCGAATCACAATTTTGGCGTATGAAAGGTGGATCCTTCCTCTACAAATTCCATACCAGCCTTGCTCTGTTAATTAATATCTACTACGACTTCACAAGGCTATAACTCAAATTTGACTCATAGACTCGAATTTGGGGTATGAAAGGCGGATTCTTCCTCTACAAATTCCATACCAGCCTTGCTCTGTTAATTAATATCTACTACGACTTCACAAGGCTATAACTAAAATTTGACTCATAGACTCGAATCACAATTTTGGGCTATAAAAGGCGGATTCTTCCTCTACAAATTCCATACCAGCCTTGCTCTGTTAATTAATATCTACTACGACTTCACACGGCTATAACTAAAATTTGACTCATAGACTCGAATCACAATTTTGGCGTATGAAAGGTGGATCCTTCCTCTACAAACTCCATACCAGCCTTGCTCTGTTAATTAATATCTACTACGACTTCACACGGCTATAACTAAAATTTGACTCATAGACTCGAATCACAATTTTGGCGTATGAAAGGTGGATCCTTCCTCTACAAACTCCATACCAGCCTTGCTCTGTTAATTAATATCTACTACGACTTCACAAGGCTATAACTAAAATTTGACTCATAGACTCGAATCACAATTTTGGCGTATGATAGGTGGATCCTTCCTCTACAAATTCCATACCAGCCTTGCTCTGTTAATTAATATCTACTACGACTTCACACGGCTATAACTAAAATTTGACTCATAGACTCGCATCACAATTTTGGCGTATGAAAGGTGGATCCTTCCTCTACAAACTCCATACCAGCCTTGCTCTGTTAATTAATATCTACTACGACTTCACAAGGCTATAACTAAAATTTGACTCATAGACTCGAATCACAATTTTGGCGTATGATAGGTGGATCCTTCCTCTACAAATTCCATACCAGCCTTGCTCTGTTAATTAATATCTACTACGACTTCACACGGCTATAACTAAAATTTGACTCATAGACTCGAATCACAATTTTGGCGTATGAAAGGTGGATCCTTCCTCTACAAATTCCATACCAGCCTTGCTCTGTTAATTAATATCTACTACGACTTCACACGGCTATAACTAAAATTTGACTCATAGACTCGAATCACAATTTTGGGGTATGAAAGGTGGATCCTTCCTTTACAAATTCCATACCAGCCTTGCTCTGTTAATTAATATCTACTACGACTTCACACGGCTATAACTAAAATTTGACTCATAGACTCGAATCACAATTTTGGCGTATGAAAGGTGGATCCTTCCTCTACAAACTCCATACCAGCCTTGCTCTGTTAATTAATATCTACTACGACTTCACACGGCTATAACTAAAATTTGACTCATAGACTCGAATCACAATTTTGGCGTATGAAAGATGGATCCTTCCTCTACAAATTCCATACCAGCCTTGCTCTGTTAATTAATACCTACTACGACTTCACACGGCTATAACTAAAATTTGACTAATAGACTCGAATCACAATTTTGGGGTATGAAAGGCGGATCCTTCCTTTACAAATTCCATACCAGCCTTGCTCTGTTAATTAATATCTACTACGACTTCACACGGCTATAACTAAAATTTGACTCATAGACTCGAATCACAATTTTGGCGTATGAAAGGTGGATCCTTCCTCTACAAACTCCATACCAGCCTTGCTCTGTTAATTAATATCTACTACGACTTCACAAGGCTATAACTAAAATTTGACTCATAGACTCGAATCACAATTTTGGCGTATGAAAGGTGGATCCTTCCTCTACAAATTCCATACCAGCCTTGCTCTGTTAATTAATACCTACTACGACTTCACACGGCTATAACTAAAATTTGACTAATAGACTCGAATCACAATTTTGGGGTATGAAAGGCGGATCCTTCCTTTACAAATTCCATACCAGCCTTGCTCTGTTAATTAATACCTACTACGACTTCACACGGCTATAACTAAAATTTGACTAATAGACTCGAATCACAATTTTGGGGTATGAAAGGCGGATCCTTCCTTTACAAATTCCATACCAGCCTTGCTCTGTTAATTAATACCTACTACGACTTCACACGGCTATAACTAAAATTTGACTAATAGACTCGAATCACAATTTTGGGGTATGAAAGGCGGATCCTTCCTTTACAAATTCCATACCAGCCTTGCTCTGTTAATTAATACCTACTACGACTTCACACGGCTATAACTAAAATTTGACTAATAGACTCGAATCACAATTTTGGGGTATGAAAGGCGGATCCTTCCTTTACAAATTCCATACCAGCCCTGCTCTGTTAATTAATATCTACTACGACTTCACACGGCTATAACTAAAATTTGACTCATAGACTCGAATCACAATTTTGGCGTATGAAAGGTGGATCCTTCCTCTACAAACTCCATACCAGCCTTGCTCTGTTAATTAATATCTACTACGACTTCACACGGCTATATCTAAAATTTGACTCATAGACTCGCATCACAATTTTGGCGTATGAAAGGTGGATCCTTCCTCTACAAATTCCATACCAGCCTTGCTCTGTTAATTAATATCTTCTACGACTTCACACAGCTATATCTAATTTATAACTTGTAATATCTTTCTGCCATTTTACAACTATAAAATTGTTGTATTTTATTTCAGAGATTTATTGTTTTTCTAATATTAAATTTTTGAATTAATTTTTTAGTATATTTTATTAATTTTGATTATATCGATGTAAATTATTTTAGTTTAATTTTTTTGAAGTGATATAAAAAATATTCGCGAAATGTTATATAGTACATATAATTTTAATTGAAAATTTCGTGATATTAATTTAATATTACAAAACTATATAATAATTTACTATACATTATAGCTAATCTCGTGATATATTTGTTTTATATGCAGCAATATTAATTATATTTACTTAACTATCAGGATAGTATAAAAATATTCTGTAGACATATAATAGTCTTGCCATATTTAACTATAATGGTTTTTCGGGATAATTTTTCGCGCTAACTTCCCAGAGGTCGATTTTATGATACAAAAATATCGATTTTAATTTGTTTTTTCATTTTTTTTTGTTATGAAAAAAGAGTCACTGGTAAAAATTCTCTTAGCAATGATAATAATATGATGTATTTATATTTGTTTCATTATAATACGTTGATTCACTATCATTATGAACCGCAACGGACCGATATTAGGGAGCATTTGAGCCAAAAAATAAAATTTTGCAAAAAAAATAGGGTGGCTTTTAAGTTATGGAGGTCAATATCTAAAATATACGAGTTTTCTGGGAAAAACGGTTGATGTCATATTGTAGGTGAGATTTGTGGCTAATAATCTTGAAAATATCAACCAAAAGTCTTGGGCTCATTTTTTAGCAATTCGGCCTAATGTGGCCGGCCGATTTCGCATTTTTCAGTTTTTTGGCCAAAATGACCCTCCAACCTAATTTTTTGAATTCTTTTTTTTCCTATTTGATAGCTGGCGTCAATACCTTTCCAACGATATGCATATGTCCAGGGTATGTCGAATAGATCCAGCACTGTGGACGTGGCAAAATGGCCAAAAATGGCCGTTCAGAGGCCGGCCGCGGCCAACATGGCGGCCAAATCAAAAAGTTGTAGAACAAAAGTTGCTTAGTTTTTTAAGTACTACAACCCCTGAAATTATGAGATCAAATAAAAGAGGTACGGACAAACAAACATATATACCAAAGCAAGATTATTTGGTGACGTCATAGAAAAATTTAAAATTGTCATAACTTTGGTCAAAATCATCCGTTTTGGACGTTTGAGGTGTCGTTGAATTGGTATTGACGTCTACAATCATAATTTGCCAGTTAGAAAATAATTGGGGCATTTTTTGGGGCAGTTATACGTGAAAAACTGATTTTTTAGGGCAATTTTCAGAAGGTCATATCTCCACTCAATGTTGGTAGAAATTCATGCTTTTATACATTATTTAGGTTTATTTTTCAAGACCTTTCCAATGGTATATAACATGATCCTGGAGGCCTCGAAGTGAAAAAGTTCGAAACTTGCTGTATAATATACTTCGTTCGACTTCCAGCACAGTAGGTGCTTTCGTCACTCGTTTGGACTGCCGTCCAAAGTGATAAATATTATAAAAATATAATAATCAAGTCATCATAGTCAATATCTGGTAAACAAAATAGCTTACGCCTACTCTCCACCTGCCATTAACATCAAGTTATAACATTAATTTTCGAACAGTTGCACGTGGAGCCTCAAATTTGCAGCTGGTTGACATATGTCGTACAAACATTTTCTGCCGAGATGTCTAAACTATCTTGTATACCAGATACTGACCAGATGACTTGATTATTATTCGTATTTGTTTAATTATCCATTTTTCAACCAAAAAAACTAGAAAAATGGCTAAATTAAAGTCCAAACCACACAAAAGTGTGAGTAAAAAATCATAGTATGTAATGGCGTTTTTGATAAAAAATTTCGCTTGATTTGAAGTACAACCAACACAATTGTGTGTATAGTTATAGTGTTTTTTTCGGGCGAAATAAGTTTGAAAGGAATGCGCAAATGTGTAAGATGGTTCAAAACACATACAAAAATAAATTGTTGACATGGTACTTTTGCTGTACTCGCACAATTGTGTTAGTAAATCACAAAAGGGTTATATTAGTGTTTTGACGTTTTTTCTTTTTCAAAATGGCGATTTCATTTTTCTGTATGTGAATAAAGAATTAGTTTGTGTTTTATTAAAGTACTTGGAAAATTTTTTGAAATTTTTATATTATATATATGTATTATCTTATATATTTCATTTAATTGTGACAATGAGTTCAAAACAGGAAGTATTAAAACTTATTTAATTGTATAGAGGCAATGGATGTCTCTGGAACATCAATTCGAAATTGTTTTGGAGGACTGACATCAACCGAGATGGGATTAGACGAAAACTTTATAAAAAAAAAATTAAAAGCCTTTGCTTTTACAGCCGAAAAAAAAGAATTGAAAATTCTAAAAAATCTGGGGCCGGTTTGGAGGAAATAAAAGAATCGACTCATTTTTATTTTGAAGAAATGACCGTTTTGGATCCATGTATAATTTACAGGAAATGCGATACAAATGTGAGTTAAATTTAGTTTGCTTTCCTTTTAAATTAATTTTTATAGTTTGCAGAAAGTACTAATAGTTCTGATGCTGAACATCTTGATTCTCAGACCTCTGAAAGTGATGCTACTGATTATGAATTTGATATGCCACTACCAAAAAAACAAAGAGAGGCTCCTGTTTTCCCATTATCAAATTTTGATGAAGCGCTCGACAAATTCATTTCAACAGTAAGTTCTGAGAAAGAGCATGATGAGTTTCATTTGTTTGGACTTCAAATAGCATCAAATCTTAGGAAGCTACCCTTAGTTCACGCCGTCCAATTTATGGCATCAATACAGCAACAGATGGCTGATTTTAGAGTTACAATAATAAACACTCCAGATCCAACAACAATAAATCACCAGTTTCCATCTAGCTCCAATTCGGCTGCCTTCATCTTGTTTCTCATCATCATCATCAAGAGAAAATGATTGGCATGATCAATCCAAACAAAGTCATCTCAATGCCAACCAGATTATGGCCAGAAGTACACCGATACGCTCTAGTCCAACGTCGAACTTAGTAAATATAGCGATGCATGAAACCGATATCGATGAATATTCAAAATTTTAACACACCTTTATTGTAATACAACACTTAATATAATATATAAAATGAATTTATTATTGTGATGTGGCTTATAAATTTTCTATGTGATATTGAATTTATAATTTATACTCACCTTTATATTATATTAAATTTATATTATTAATTACGTTAAAAATTAAATTTATTTACTACCTTTATAAACATAGGTAATAATTAAATTTAATTCTACCATTGTATTTTATTAAATAGTTTTCTAAAAAAACGGATAATTTAGCTAATAAATATATTTATTTAAAACTCCATAATATATACATTTATTTATTGTATTTTCTTCCACTGACTCTCCAAGTAACAATTTGGGCTCCATATATACTATAGAAGCGCTTATAGAGCTGTATAATAGAGCAGTTAACTTTAAATATTGCTCTAGCAGCGTTCTTGAAGCTTATTTAGAAGTTATATCGAGCTAGTTTGGCGCATTTTAGAGCAATATTTTTCCTCTTGAAAAATTTAAATAATAGCTTACGTAGAACTATTAGTTCTATAATTGAGAAATCAAGGTCTCGTATCAAGTTATTACTATCGAGCTCGTAGCTCTTGTGATTGATATTTATTACAGCTCATGCCTTTAGAAAAGATCGATAATAGAATCATTTGATTTTATAATAAAATTAAATATACCAAATCTATATTTTAGATAATAATATTAATATACACATATATTATATACTTAATGACAATTCAATGCAAAATTTTCAATTTTTTTTTTAATTTTTCATATTTTATTTTTTCAAAGTGCAGTTAACACGGTGAGCAACTGGACTAAAAAATGGCGCATCTCATTAAATGAAGCCAAATCAGTACACGTCAACTTTACAAATCAAAATGTAAACTGTATTCCCGTGGTTCTCAACTCAAACCAAATTCCATATGCAAATACAGCTAAATACCTTGGCATGACCCTCGATGCTAAGCTAAGATGGAAAGAACACATCAAGAAGAAAAAAGAATAGTTAAACATCAAATATAGAAAAATGTACTGGCTCATGGGTAGAAACTCTGAGCTCTCAATACACAACAAATTGCTTCTATACAGGCAAATGCTAAAACCAGTATGGACCTATGGTATCCAGCTTTGGGGTTGTGCCAAGAAAACCAATGTACAAATGATACAATGCTTCCAAAATAAAGTGCTACGAGGGATTGTGAACGCCCCATGGTACATTAGGAATGACAACATCCATAGAGACTTGAAGATGGAATACGTCACCGATGAAATAAAGAATCATGCAAGGAAACACGTACAGCGCTTATCTCTACACGAAAATGCAGATATCCGTCGTATGTTGGACACCACTAACGGCGTGAGGAGACTCCAAAGGCAGAAACCTCTGGAGCTGGGCAGTTTGTTTTAGAAGAAAGTATTATAAAATGAGTAACCAATAGGTTACTCATCTTAACCCGAGAGCTTAATTTAAGAAAGATAAATTACTAGATGATCTCTGAATCAGTTGTAATATTGTATAAATAAATAAATAAATTTATTAAATAAAAAAAAAAAAAAAAAAAAAAAAAAATATTTTATTTTTTGTTAAAATAATGATGGATAACATAAATAATTATATTATAACAGAATATATATTATGTGCCTATAGTTTTTAAAGGTATTTCTAAGTGCCGTTGATTTTTTATGGTGAATGTTTATAAGATAGTGGGGATAATTTTATTGCGCCTCGACAATACTTTTTAATTATTTAAAAAAATAAAAAAAAATAAAAATAAAAATGAAAAATCTGTAAAAATTTTAGGTTAGATTTTATGTGAATTTACAGTATTTTACAAAATCTATTTTAAATATTTAAAAGTTATAGATATTTACATAATGATATTGTTGATAATTAGAGTAATTCATTTAATTGTATAAATGCTTTCATCACTAATGCTTTTCGTGTCAACACATTTGCTCACATTGTTTTATTTTTTCGTTGAAACTTTAGTTTTTCTATTTCAAACTATTATCATGCAAAGACGATAATAAACATTATTAAACAAATTATATTGATTTTATTTATTTATCAACTGCTTATATCTGCAGCTACACAAAGAAAATCAATAGGTTATGGGCCCAGGGCTCCGATAAATAAATAAAATAATTATTGCGAACAAAAGTAAAAAGAATATATATATATATATATATATATATATATATATATATATATATATATATATATATATATATATATATATATATATATATATATATATATAATTAGTCGTCTCGTCGTAGCGTACACTATATATAGTATCCAATTCAAGTCGGTTGCCGTACCGTACGAATTACATCACCTTGAAAGATATTGAATCAGCCAGTCGACGTTAAACGTACGCTGATATTAACGGTTATTTGGTTTAGTGAAATTAGTTATCGAGCAAAATCCGAAACGTAGTCGTCGTACATCAATAAAATAAAATTCAGAATTTTATTTTAAATATTTACAAAATGGATTTAAACGATAAAAAGGAAGAACATAATAATTTCAATGGTCATCGATTAAATGGATCGAATTATCGTCTTTGGAAGTTTCAATTACATGCGTACATGAGAGCATGTGGTTTAATGGACAATGTGGAAGGTAAAATACCAGCAAATACCGAATCAAATGAAATCAAAAATACATTTGATCGCAATGAAGGAAAAGCCATGAATGCAATTATCCAGTCGTTGGACACTGAACGTGCAAATCTTGTTTTATCATATACAACAACAAAAGAAATGTTAGATAAATTAGCTAATATTTATGAAAAAAATTCAGAAGTTCGCTTAATGAATTTACTTGAAGAGTACTTTGCATTAAAAATGAGAGATGATGAAAGCGTGGCCAATTACATTGCGAAAGTCAACAATTTAGCTGTTGAAATTGAAAACAACGGAGAAAAGTTATCCGAAAAATTAAAAATGGTTCGCATCATTAGTAGCTTACCGTCAAAGTTTAACAATTATAAAACCGTTTGGTACAATACCAAAGAAATTCGTTCGCTTGATACGATGTTATCATCACTGCAATTGGAAGAAGACAATTTGAACAAGAATAATGCTGACGAAGAAAATGCAGGTGTTGCTTTTGCTTCAAAACTGAGACCAAAACAGAAATTCGGAAGTACTACGAACATTAATGAATTGAAAAAGAAAACTAAATGCAATAACTGCCAAGAAATTGGTCATTGGGTTCGAGAATGTCCAAACAAAAATTCATCTAAAAGTAGTGTGTCGGCCAATTCATACAAACACTGTCAAAATGATTTTTGGATTGCTGACTCAGGTGCTTCAAGCCATATGTCGTTCCATAAAGAATGGTTTATTGATTATAAAGACATCCACATAGATAATCAACAAACCGTCGAAATAGCAAACGATGATTGTTTAAATATTCGTGGTTTCGGAACAATTTTGGTGGAAGCCAGAGTAAATGATCAGTGGGAGACACGGCGATTGGAAGGCGTGCTATATGTTCCAGACTTGAAGCAAAACCTGTTTTCAACTCAATCGGTAACTGACAAAGGATTCAATGTGCTTATTTTAAAAGATGGTTGCAAAGTTTTAAATTCCAATGGAGACATCGTAGCAGTTGGTGATCGAGATAAACGAAGACAAATAAAAATGAAATGTCGTCGTCCAATGAATGAATGTGCAAATGTTGCATCAGTTTCGCTTCAACAATGGCATCGTCGATTGGGACACATCAATGTCGAAACAATCAAGAAAATGGTGAAAGAAAATATGGTCATTGGCGTAAACTTATCTGATTATGATACATTTTTCTGTGAAGATTGTCAATTGGGTAAAATGACAAGAGTCTCACATAACTTAACACCAATTCGTTCAGCCGAAAAAGGAGAGTTTTTGCATGCTGATTTATGCGGCCCAATGGAGCAAGAGGGAATCAATGGAAGCCGTTATTTCTTGCTCATCAAAGATGAGGCCACTAACTTCAGATATGTATACTTCTTAAAATCGAAAGCTACACTAATTTGAGCAATCTTATTCCATTGATTCACAACACGATTGGAAGCCGAATCAAACAATTTCGATTCGACAATGGCCTGGAATTTGCTAATCGAGATGTCAAGAATTTATTGTTGAAAGAAGGAATCATATGGGAACGCATTTCTCCATATACACCAGAACAAAATGGTCGTATCGAACGAGACAATCGAACAATTCAAGAAAGTGCTAGAACAATGTTAATTTCCAGCGGATTACCAAAATTATTATGGCCAGAAGCAGTACGTACCGCAGTTTATTTATTGAATCGTTCATCAAACAGCAAGTGTGTTAACGGTACTCCATATGAAAAATGGTTTGGATCAAAGCCAGACTTGAGCCATGTTAAAATTTTTGGAACGGACTGTTTTGTTCAAATTCCAAAGCAACTTGGAAGAAAGAAGTGGGATCCAAAAGCTAAAAAGGTTAATTTTGTTGGATTCAAGCCCACCAACAAAAATTTTCGTCTATATGACTCAAGCACCCAAAAAGTTTTTATTAGTTGTGATGTTCATTTCAATGAAGCAAATGAAAAAGTTTTTGTTATTGGTGGTGATGATAATATCATTGAAAATGAAGTTGAAAGGGTTGAAAGTAATGGCACAGCTATTATTCAATACATCATCACTGAAGATGAAAATGAAACAAATGATTCTGTTGCAGTAGTCACTAATAGTGCAACGGAACATAATGAAACCGTTATTGAGGGCAATCGTAACAATGACAGATACAGTTTCCGACAAAATCCTAAACAAACAGATCGTTTGATTGTGTCAGGATATTCAGCAGTAGTAGTTGAACCAGTTTCATACGACGAAGCATTACAATCTTCAGATCGAGACGAATGGAAAAAAGCGATTGATGAAGAATTGAATTCACTTCATGAAAACGAAACTTGGGAATTGGTTGAAAGGCCAAAGGACGTAAACATTGTGGGATGCAAATGGGTTTTCAAAATTAAACCAAGTACAAATGGAACTATATTCAAAGCTCGTCTGGTTGCAAAAGGGTTTTCACAACAAGAAGGTGTTGATTACAGTGAAACGTTTTCACCTGTCGTCAGATATGATTCAATTCGAACTATTCTAAGCATTGCCACAATTGAAGATTGGGAAATTATGCAATTTGATGTTAAGGCTGCATTTCTTAACGGTGAACTTGACACAGTAATTTTCATGGAAGTACGAAAAGGAGTAAAAAACAACAACCCAAACATGGTATGTCGTTTAAAAAGAAGTTTGTATGGCCTCAAACAAGCTTCAAGAATATGGAATCAGAAATTCACAAAATTCCTCAAAGAATTTAACATGATACAATCAGATGCAGATAACTGTGTTTTTCGAGGTGAAATAAATGGTCAAAAAGTAATATTACTTTTGTATGTTGACGATGGTTTGGTTTTATCTCCAAGTAAAGAAATATTAAACATAGTCATGGACCATTTGTCATCAAATTTCAAAATTACTAAAGGATATGAAAATCATTATGTTGGATTAGAGTTTGTTCGTGATCGTGAAAATAAAAGGATGTTCATCACTCAACGAGAATATATAAAAAAATTGATTGAAAAGTTTAAAATGAACGAATGTAAAACAATCTCTACTCCAGCCGATCACAATGTTGTTTTACAAAAATCGCAAAAGGAAGAGAATGAATCATTTCCATACAGACAAGCTGTTGGTTCATTAATGTTTGCCGCAATTGTTTCAAGACCAGACATTTCATATGCAGTGGGAGCTGTTAGCCGGTATTTGGAAAATCCAAATTTAATACATGTCGGTGCAGTTAAAAGAATCATTCGATATCTCAAAGGTACAATTGATTATGGTATCGAATACAGTGGGCGAACAGTCAGTTTAAATGGTTTCACCGATTCGGATTTTGGTCGTGATATTGATTCAAGACGATCAACTTGTGGTTATGCATTTTTTATTGAAAATGCAATTATCACCTGGAAAAGTTATTTACAAAAAACTGTTGCAATCTCAACCACTGAAGCTGAGTATATGGCTGTTTCTGATGGAGCAAAAGAAACAGTTTGGCTTCGTCAATTATTAAAAGATCTTGGATATGAACAAGAACGAGCAACCACAATCAAAATCGATAATCAAAGTGCAATTATGCTTACCAAAAATGCCGAGTTTCATCAAAGAACCAAACATATTGATATAAAATATCATTTTATTCGTGAGCATATAAGGAGTTATCTAACCAGTTTTCGTTTCAACAAAGGATCAGATGGCAGACATGTTTACTAAGCCATTACCAGGTCCACAATTCAAGGAAAATGTGTCATCAATCCGTTTAAAAAAATGTTAATTAAATTAATTAGTGGGAGTGTTGATAATTAGAGTAATTCATTTAATTGTATAAATGCTTTCATCACTAATGCTTTTCGTGTCAACACATTTGCTCACATTGTTTTATTTTTTCGTTGAAACTTTAGTTTTTCTATTTCAAACTATTATCATGCAAAGACGATAATAAACATTATTAAACAAATTATATTGATTTTATTTATTTATCAACTGCTTATATCTGCAGCTACACAAAGAAAATCAATAGATATGAATTATCTAAAAAACAGAATGACTAAACGCCGAAATCGCCCAATTTTCTTAATGCGGCATTAGTATATATGTACATATTTATATTTTTTCCTATAGATCATGGCGATTGCTATATAGTGTCAAAAATTTGAACTGATTACCAATTATAACGATATAAAGTTATCATATTCACGTCAGGCTCTTGTAGAGCTATTAACTTTATTGAAAATTAATTTTCTACAATAATAAGACTCCATAGAGCAGGTTAGCTCTTTTTCTCTCTTCTTTTAAACTTGGTGCTCTATAAATGCTTGTGTGATTTATGTATAGAGCTAGTAGTTGGGTTGCATCAAACGTTTTATTAAAGCAAAAAGGTTTTTTTTAATAGCGGTATTGTTCTGTCATTTATAGTCGAACCATACACACAAGCGTAAGTATTTTAGATTGCAATTTCTTTTCCAATACAATAAATTCCAATTACCATCGGTTTAAAATTTGAATTTCATGTTGAAAATAATAGGCCAAAATTGCTACTGGGAACTCTTGTAAATTGGTAAGCCGTCAATATTGAAATTTAATGAAATTCTCATCGATCTATGTATCGATAAAATATTGTCTAACGCACCTATCCAATCCCTGATGCCAATATTGTCCAGTAGCTAGAGGATACAATATTACTCAATTAGGGGTTTCTAATAAAGTTCGTGGATCTTGCGGGAGCCCTTCATCAGGCAATCTAGCTTTTCTCAAGAAACCAAATTGTGCAGTGCCTGATGTGTGATATTATATTCTATTGCCCAATTCCTTAATTTGTCTCTTAAATTTATTTGGTTTGTTTCTAGCTCGCGACATTCCACCAAGTTGTGAGTTACACTTGCAGAAGTTACACTTCTACAAATTTTGCACGTTTCCACAATTCAAATAAATAAACAATTAAAATAGAATAATTGTTACTTCGTCGCACCTATTTTCTATAGTCTTGATCTATCAAAACCATGAAATGACATGAAAAAATATTTTATTATTTTCTTAAATGTGCTTTAAATAAACTGCAATTTATATTTCTTTCGAGCTGATTAGTATAAAGCTCATGGCTTTTAGTGAGCTGAAGTAAAGCTGATGTTGCTATATTAATGCTAATTAAAAATTAATAGCTCTAAAATTTGATATGCTCTATTACTGTAATTTTCTAAGCTCCAAATTAGCTATAAAATAGAACAAAAAGCTCTATAAAATATTAAAGCCTAGAGTGACTAAAACATAACTTATAGAGCAAACAATTTTTCTACTAAAGCCTGACGCATCTATTGCTACTGATATAGAGAAAACAGCAACCCGCTTGCTATTCTAAAGCTGCAGTAGAGCAACACCGCCACTAGTAGCTCTATCAAATGTTACTTGGGTCTCAATTATTCCATCGGAAACAACATATTTAACAATATTTCCTCTCGTGATCGTTGCTGTTTTGTTGCATTCTACATATTGTCTCACGACAGAATCAAAATTAATATCCGATGTATAAATCTCATCTTCTTCATTTGGACGATGTGAAAATTCTTTTGTTAATAAATTGTGAAGCGCGCAAGAAGCTTTCACAACTAAATCGGTAGTGTTTATTGTAGTTTCAATCGGTCGTTGGAATATCTGAAACCGTGCCACTAATCTGCCAAACGCACACTCGACAATCATCCTTGCTCTGGAGATCCTATAACTAAACACCTTTTCAGGGACACTTAATTCTATATTCCTATTAAAAGGTTTCAACATATGTCGGGATAAAGGAAATGCATCATCTCCAATAACAAAATAAGACGTTTCTATTTCTTGGCCTGGTAATTTTGCCGGTGGAGGAATGTGCAAACTTCCATTCATCAATGCCTCATAAAAGGTGCTATCGTTTATTCTACCATTTGATCCAACATCAATAAATATAAATTTTCCATTCGCATCCACAATCGCAAACAAAATAATGCTAAAATACCCCTTGTAGCAATAAAAATTTGACCCTGAACAAGCGAGAGCTTTTATTCTAATATGTTTCCCACCAGCGGCACCCAATGTGTGTGGAATCTGCCATATTTGATTAAATTGCTCTGCTATTTTTAAGAAATCTTCTCTTTTTTGTGGAACCTAATATTATAATATTACTTCAGTATTTTTGTACCGATATAAATATATTTTAATTTTGTTTAGTTTTGGTTCGAGTGCATTCCATATGTCTTGAAGAACTTCGGGAATGAATTTTGATATGGTTTTAAAAGAAACCTGAGACAGATACTCCAAAAATCTGTAAGAGTCGCCTGACGCTATATACCTCAAGATAATTGCGAGCCTTACTCTTGAGGAGATGGCTTCCCGCATAACGGTGTCCTGCTTTTTAATTCCCGGTTCCACCTATAAAAAATTGTCAAAATAAAATATTAGTTATAAAAAAATATTATATATATATAGTTTAATGCTCACCAAAGCCAAAATTTATTCGAATTGACTTACATGGATTCGAGTAAAATTCTGAAAATCGTTACCAGAACCCCAGTTTAAATCGTTTAAAAGATGCATTTCTATGTCGTGCCCTCTCCGTTTAATTAAAAAAGGATTAACCCACAACACTGGCTGCTTTCGTTTCTTTTAAAATTCTTCGTTTTTTAATTTAATTTCTTGAAGTTTCTTTAACTCACACAAAACTTTCAAGCCGAGCGCAATTTTTTTTTTTTTTTTAGAAAGCATTTTCACAATAGATTTTCAATGTAACAAAACAATCGACGCTTTTGAATACTAAAACACAAATGATTTTTAAACGTCAAATTTATGGCACGTTTACCGCACACGACGTCATTTTTATTATTTTGTATACCAGTTATGTAAATGTTATGGCAGACAATTATATCAGGTGGAGAGGCCATGTTAGACATCTCGGTAGAAAATGATTGTTGACATATGTCAACTGGGTCTAGGTCGAAATTGCATATTTTAAAATGACATTTTTTAAAATGACATTTCTCAAAACTGCATATTTCAAAACTGCATAAGGTACGAAAACACATGGGTACAAAACGGCATTTTTCAAAACTGCATTTTTCAAAACAGCATTTTTCTAAACTGCATTTTTTAAAAAGACATTTTACAAACTGGCATTTTTTAAAACGGCATTTTTCAAAATTGCATGTTTCAAAACGACATAGGTACAAAACGGCATTTTTCAAAACGGCATTTCTTAAAACGACATTTTTTAAAAAGACATTTTTCAAAACGGCATTTTTCAAAATTTCATTTTTCGAAACGACATAGGTAGAAAAATTTAGGTGAAGGAGAATATTATATTCATACTAAATCTTCAAATAATTTCTAATTTCCGTGAAGGTCCTTTCTTATAACATACCTATACTAAACCTAAACATGTGAAATTAAATCTTACTCGAATAAGAAATAGTCAAGTTCCTTTTCATTTGACTTTATCCTAGAATTTAATCCAAGAATCGTTCACAAATGTTCAAAAATTTTTTTCATCTCAAATTTCATCGTGTAATAAATAACCGTACCTGTTGGTCATATTCCAGAAATTAATGAAAAGATAATTCTAGATTCATAATCGATTAAAATATTTCATTCTGTATTGTGCAGTTTTGAAAAATGCAGTTTTGTACCTATGTCGTTTTGAAACATGCAGTTTTAAAAAATGCTATTTTGGAAAATGCCGTTTTGAAAAATGCCATTTTGTACCTATGCCG
Organism: Nephrotoma flavescens; assembly: GCA_932526605.1. Taxonomy (NCBI): domain Eukaryota; kingdom Metazoa; phylum Arthropoda; class Insecta; order Diptera; family Tipulidae; genus Nephrotoma; species Nephrotoma flavescens. The sequence continues at coordinate 101,225,026 of OW052221.1, forward strand.
TTTTGAAAAATGCAGTTTTAAAAATGCCATTCTGAAAAATGTCGTTTTAAAATATGTCGTTTAGAAAAATGCCGTTTTGAAAAATGCTCTTTTAACCCTTATGCCGTTTTGAAATATGCAGTTTTGAAAAATGCAATTTTGTACCTTATGCAGTTTTTAAATATGGCGTTTTGAGAAATGCAATTTTAAAATATGCAGTTATGAACGGATCCCATGTCAACTAGCTGCGAATTTGCGTCTCCACCTGCAACTGTTCGAAAATTAATGTTATAACTTGATATTAATGGGAGGTGGAGAGTAGCCGTAAATTATAAAAATTTAGATCAAACATGATATCTCAGTAGGCCAGAAAATGATAAACGCTAAGCAAATATTTTTCCTAATTCCTTTTCCTATAGGAAAACCAGGAGCGGTATGTTGTACCATCACTTCGAATCGAAATCGAAAAAAGTCGAATCGAAAAAGTGAAAGTTGTATCATTTTTGCTTTTCGAAAATGATACAACATACCGCCATTCGACTTTTTTCGAATTTCGATTCGAAGTGATGGTACAACATACCGCCACACATCGACCTGCAGCAGATAAAAACGCAGTGAAAAATGTGTAGAGTCAAACTAGAGACATCTACATTTTAATACGAAACATATCAATTTCATAGCTAAACTGCGGACCGAAAAATAAAATTTAGCAGCGAAATTTTCATTTCCGTTTTCGCTTGTGTCATTTTTGTATGAAAAATTTCATTTCACGTCAGCTGCATACTAAGTAGTCTTAAAGAGTTAATTGAATTGAAAAAAAATTTCAAATACAATATCAATATTTTGCCTAAATGTCATTATTTTAATGTTTAGTAATAAAAACAAACGTTTGTTGGTTTAGGACTAGTTTATGCGTACTGTACGTATTAGATACGTACATATGTCTAGCAACCAATTTTTGGATAGCCTGTTCAAATGTTCTTTTATTTTAATCATGTTGTAGGTGATTAGTACAACACGTTGAAGCAATTCGCCCAAGTGTTGATTTTTGAATAGCAGTTTAATGAATCACCAACTTAAGAACGATGATAGCTCTAATCAAATTACATAATACTTTTATATTTCTATTATGTTATAGACAATTGTTATTATTACGTAAGGTTATTTTAGAAAAATGATAAGAGATTAGTTTTTCTAGAAATTTATTTCCCTATAGGCACAGACATTTAATTGCGTTCAACTATAAGTTCAAATATCGATTTCATTATGACTGAATGTTTGGGTTCGAGATGGTCATGTTAATATTTATATTAATTGATAATCTCGAAAACTAGAATCAAAACTAAGAATGAAATTTAAACATAATGCGTACTGTACCGTATACATCACAAAATAATGGAAAATTTCTTTATAATAAATTTTACATTAAACTATGCAGCGTCGCACGCAGCACATAATCTAAATGTAAACATTTGGAAATGCATTTCGGATTTTAATTTAGTTTCAAACACCCGGAATAGATTTTTTTTGAAAAAATTAATTATTATTTAGGGAATTTTATACGAACAAGAAGTTTTTTAATTTAACGGAATTTTTATGGGAAAAACGAGGGAGTAACCTGAACACATGCTATGAAATTTTATAACAGTCGCTAGAAAAAAACATTTAGTTTCAATAATTTTTTTTAATGAACGACCTTACACAAAGTGTAATTAATTAAAAATAAATCCATAGCCCTTATTTATTTACACTTTCATTAGAGAACAAAAGTATTATGTATTTTTCTCATTTCTATCTTATAGAGATGAGCGCAAGAGCAAGAGAAAAAATTACTTAATCTTGTCTATAAAAAGAAATGGATTCGTATGCAAATCACTTATTTTATCTTACAACGTTCAATCGACTACACAAAATTGAGCAGCATCACATTAAAATGGCTAAATTTTTAATTTTCATTGCGTCCATATTATTGGTCCAAGTAAGTATAACGAATTCATTACATAATTACGTGCCTGTATTCTATTAAATATTTTCCACAGCTAGTTGCCGCCAATACCGTGCCCGCCCCCGAGGACAATATTTTCCTCAATATTCTAAATACCGCCGAAAGCAAAGTAACCGAATTAAGTGGTCGTCTATTTAGTTTCATAGGTGTGAGCGATACTAATGAAGCCGCTGAAAAAATTGTAACTGACAGCAAAGCATACGCTAACAAGCTATCGGGTTTAATTGATGAGATTAAAGAAAAGGCAAAGTCAAGCACCGGTGAATTAAGTGAATCGGCCACTCTACTCACCAGTAGATTAACCGAAATTGTTGGTAAATTGGAAGCCGATACACCTCAATTAAAACAATACCGTGAAACACTCGAAACTAGTTTAAACAACGTTGTCGAAGTAACCAAAGAATTTACATCGAAGGCCGAACCTGTTAACACTGAGGTACAACAACTATTGGAACGTGTTTTAACATCAACCAAAGATGTTGCCGAAACCGTATCAACGACAGTTGAGAGTGCAATTAAAAAAGTATAAAATAGTATTTTAATTTTATAATGAAATAAATTAATACATTTTCCAGTTTTTCCTATAATTCAAATTAAAACGTGTGAGTTTATTTTATTGACAATGTGCGTTAATCGCAAACGAGAGTGTAAACTTGAACTTAGGCATATGACCGTCACCTTTTTCTTTTTGATTAGAGTGTAAAAACAACTAGTGTTCATTTCCTAAATATAGGATAGATATTGTGTAATACATGATCTTTGTAATATAGCGGGGTAATAATGAAGATTATAGTCTAAGAAAATTATTTATTTTCGTATACCATTCCAAACAATTTATATTGTTTTAATCTATAGCCTATGTGAATCATGGTAGAAATGATAAAATATTCAAATAATAATTATAACAATCGCGTTATTCGTTGAAAAGAATCTCTAGGAGCTTAAATTTTTTTTTTCAAAATTCGAGACCCATTTCTCTATACGTCGAATTTATTTCTGTTTTTTTTTTGGTGTAGTGAATTAGAAGTAAAAAATGCCTGAATTATACATCTTTTCTACACACTGTCTAAAGAATCAAGTTACCATCTATGTTTGTTTCGTAACTGGCAACTTCCGTAATTTCTGCTCACATGGTATTGTATGTTAGCTCACTTCATTGGTATGATACTGAAACAAGGCGGTTACTAGACTATGTTAACGTGGCAACCATAAAATCCAGTATAAAATTCAACATATCAATCCAGTATGCAACATATTTCAATAATATTCCGAACATGCTTAAATCTAGACCATTCAACTTCCAACTAGGAGATTGTTGTGCACAGGCGAGGCGTAAGTAGTTCATAAAATGGAAGCACCAGCACCAAGGGAAGACCTTCTATTAGCGGTATTAATTTCAATGAAAGGTTCGGGGTCTGATAAATCGGATGAAAAGCCTCGGATGAAATATGAACTGTGATAACCGAAGCCGGCAGGTAAACATTCGTTGTTACATTGCTGCACTAAATAATTTGGATTTATTTTCTGTAAACGAATTTGTGTAGCATCGAGTGAATAAGGTATCATATTGCAACAATTTGAACACAACTCCATTCAGAATTCTCTAACCGAAATAATCCAAACAGCGTGCAACTTAGCTCTTAAGTGTTTGCTGGTTGAAGCAGTAATTAAGGTGTGACCAGACAAACAGATTTTGCGTAGCCCAAGAAATTTTTTTCTACCTTAAATTTTCATAGGAAAAACTTAACTTTTAAATATGAATATTTATAGTTACGATAGCCCATTTCAACAAATTAATAAATTTTTCTGCTAAAATAGACTGTCAAACCTCTATTACGAATCCGTAATTGTTTATTTGGATTTTATATATACGAGAACAACGAATTTATTCCTACCTTAGGCTAACCAAGGTCAAAAAAATTAATCGAAATTTTTCTTATAAAAACATCGTTATGACGTTGTTATTCTATGACCAAAATGTTGATGTTCAAAATTCAAATTGTAAACTATTCTTAATACATACTACTACGCAACCAAGTGTACAGCACAAGAACTAATTTTGACGTTTCTTGTTTGTGTCAAAAAATCAAAATCAAAACAGAGGGATAAATTCCGAAAAAATTTTGTTTTTAATAAAATGATTTAACGAAATACGTTTAGAAAAATGAAATCCTCTATTTATATCTTAAATTGCAACCAAACTATAGATAAATATACGATAAATTCAGATAAAGTGCCATACTGTAAATTACAAGCAATTGAACCAACGGAGTGCAATACAACACAATGTACTGATCTGGTTGCTACAGGATTCCAAATACAAGTGTTCTTTAATGAATTGGAGGTGGCACAGCAATATCGAAAAAATCTTATAAACCGAATACTAAATTGTAATAAATTAGTTATAGTTAAATTATCGCCAACCCTTAAAGAATTTATCGACTTTGATTGGTAAGTTCGGAATATTCTAGTAACAAAGTGCATACTTCTAATAAAAAATTTAAATCTTTGTACACAGGTGCTACATTTTAAATCACATGGTATGGGAGCGCGCTGAACTCGACAATCTTATGTCATGGCTGTCAACGTTAGGTGGTGCATACTCATCACTCGGTGATGATTTTGAAAATTGTGCCGAAATTGCCGGCCGTATATCAATCCAACAATTAAAATTAGCGTTACGTGTTGGGGATCCAATTACCGTGTCTCGCTGCAAATTATATTTTGTCCTGTCACTCATTCAAACCGGACAATTAGTACAGGCCAACTACTTACTTAGAAAAGAGTACAAATTTGCTAAATCACAGCTGGAGAACGACAAGCGACTGTATCGGATGTGTCGGGGAATATGGGAAAAGCTAAAGTATACTTACCAAATGAGTCAAGGTGCTGTGAATAATTGACCCCGCGGCCGAGAATACAAAAATAAATAAAATGAAATTCCAAATATTTTGCATACGCGTTTTTTATTTATTTTGAAATGCACTATCGTTCACAATCAAAAATTATCAGACCCACATAAATAGATTTACAAAAGAAAATAGGAAAAACTTAAAAATAAATATGTATACATGTATATAATTAAAACTATATTTTCAATTGGAGTTTTGCAATAAACATTATTCAGTTTCGAACTAAGATTTATGATAAAAATTGAGTTACCTCACAAGCCCTACTGAATATTACAAAAATGGTTCCTTTTCTTTAAATGTGAAACACCCGAGTATCAGTAAATTAGTGAATGTTATTGTTGACCCACTAAATGCTTACAAACTTTCATCTCATTTGAACGGTATAGATGTCAGTATAAATTTAAATTTATTTTCCCCCCAAGTTTACTAATAAATCGAAAGATGTGATGGACCTCCTCCCCGTCTGTTAACATCTCATTCTGAGACACACTAAAATCATCGCGCATATAAACATTATATTTTGAAAATAAAAAATGGGAAACTATTTCGAAACTAGTAAATTTGAGAAAAATAACTTTAAAAAAATATTAATGTGTAATAATTTATTCTACATTATTTTTAGCTAGCGTGCCCATGGGATCCCAAGCGGGCAGTACAATTGGTGTCATCTCAAAAACTTGCATTATACTACTAGGTACGAGACTCTTATCGACAACAATCTCGAATACAAACTCCTTGAACCATTCGGCAGACATAATCAAATATCCCTTTTCACCACGATCTTCGCCCCAGGAATTTTCTACACGGAATTTAATCGCTTTATCCTCATCATCGACCGCAACAGCGGTGAATGACATTGCGTGCGTCATTGCAGATTCACCATAACGCAGGCGATCTGCTTTACTCATCGTAATTTGTATATCAACGTTGAAGACAATTTTAAAGTCGTGTCTAAAACAATAAATAATGAAGAGTTGTTTAATAATTCATATATTGTGAGACGATTTTATACTTACATCTCAAGGTCTTCAATTCCTAATTTTCCAGCAAATCGTTTACTAACTTCGCATCCAAACCAAACAGGTTCGCCTTTCTTCAGACTAGCTTTTACTAAATCCAGCAATACTTCGACCGGTTGATTATTATATAATACTGGTCGTCCACCAACAACATTTCCAAGGCAGTCAACAGTATAAGCCTTACCATACGAACTTGTCGGCCTTGGATCGGTTACAATACACACCTTATTATTTACATCAAAAAGGGGCTTAACTAATTTCTCGTAAAACTCAACCGGACTTATAGGTCCAACACGCTTATAGTCTTTACTCTTGTCCGTATAATACTCCCAGGTGAATTTCTCTGGCGGGATACCCAAACAAATCCCAACAATATTATAAATCTCAGTCATTTGCTTCTGTATTGTCTTCTTAATATCGTCATCGTCTTTGGCCGATTGCACCATTTCATGAAGAATTCTAGCATACTCCCGTAACTTCGATTTTAATATGGCATTCATATTATGACTAGATTCACAGCTATAACTTTCGGGGAAACATTTTTTTGGCATTAAACCATGCTTATTGATTAAATTGCAAATCATATCCCATTGCCCGCCGTCGCACGTTGGATCTTGCAATAAAAATGATATAAGACGTCCGTCCACCTCTTCGCCCCGATGTGACGTTTCAACGATATTGTTCAAAAAATAGTTGCACCGTTCAACTTTATCCCAATAGAACAGATACGATTGGGAAAATTCAAATTCTTCGAGTTTCAACTCCTTCACAAATGGAATACGTATCACATTAAGGGCAGCAAAGATCCAGCAACGTCCCGATGATTTTTGATTAGTTAACGGTTTGCATTCACTTTCGATTTTATAGTTAAATACATGTTGCGTTTTTTCAATTGCTTTGCGGGACAGGCTCACTTCGAATGGATCTTTAGAAGATTTAGTTGTTTTATGTTGAAGTTATATAATTATAACTTATTTTAACCGTTCGGCATCAGCTCTTCTATGCTGATGTATAATGCGGGACAGCACTCTTTATTACTAATCACTTATGTATTTTTGATTAATAAATTTACACATTTTATTTAATTAATTATACATGCTTTTTATTTTTATCAATTAATAAATTTTTCATTTTAACAAATTAAATATTTAAGAGTTAGCAGAAATATAACTTTATACAATTTGTGTCTTAACTATTTCTCCTGTTTTTATTATATGGAATCTATTACCATATGCTATGAAAATTTATAATAATCTCTTGTGTTGAAAATTTAAAACAAAACTTATATACTAATTTTTCTGGTATACAACCTGGCTAAGGACTCTATGTTTCAGCAGTTCAACTAAGGCCAGATTGTATACCAGTTATAACAATTATACCATTTAAACTTCTCCACAAAACGCATCCATTACACCATTTCGAATTGTCACAAATAGACATTTCTTACCCGATAATATGTCAAAACAAACAACAACAACAACTCAAACAACAAGGTAAATAATTTAATTATAAAAAATAAAACTTAATGGAAATAATTACAAAGTTTAATAAATTTATTTTTATATTAATATTTACATAGATATGCGACAACGAGAAAATGATACACCCACATACACTCCCCTTCCAGTGGAATTTAAGAAAATTGGTAAGTATTAAATTTCACGATACGAAGTCTGTGGTTTCTTAATTTTTAAATCGAACTGGTAGTTTAATTACACGACCATGCCTTGATAACACCTCTCTTGGTTCACTACTAACTTGCACATGCTGATCGAAAACTACTTTCTTTTTAGCTTTTGGAGTTTCTGAATTAACCACCTCATCAGCTTTCCCATCAACATCCCATGACAGATTAGTCGCTAATGGCTGATTGCTGAACAACTCATCATTATTTTCGGAATAACAAGGTTTGAGTCTATCTATCGAAATATTAACTTTTTTACCTTTAATTTCTAGCTCAAAAAATTTTGTATCCCTGTTTGAAATTTTAAAAGGACCGGTATATGGAGGCTGAAGTGCTCTTTTGACTGCATCGGTACGTATAAACACATGAGAGCAATCCTCCAATTTTTTGTTAATGAAAAATTTCTCCTTTGAATGTCGAGATGCGTTTACCGGTTTTAATTCTTCAAAATGTTTTTTTAGATTACTCACGAATTCGGACTGTGGAATCGAAGTATTTGGAGGTTCCATGAACTGCCCAGGAACTCTAACCGCACTTCCATACACCAACTCTACAGGAGTAGATTGTAACTCTTCATTAAACGAGGTACGTAAACCTAATAAAACGAGTGGTAAAATGTCCGTCCAATCCGTTCTGTTATGACACATAATCGCTGCTTTTAATGTCCTATGCCAACGCTCAATCATACCGTTGCACTTAGGATTATACGCTGTAGTACGTCTTCTTTCAAATCCTAATAAATGTGACAATTCTGTAAACAGATTCGCTTCGAACTGCGAACCTTGATCTGTTACGACAAAATTTGGAACACCAAACCTAGCTATCCAATTTGAATAAAAAGCATTTGCCACCGTATTTGCCATGATATCTGGTATTGGAATTGCCTCCGCCCAGCGAGTATACCTATCAATCATGGTTAAGCAGTATTTATGATTATTGGATATGGGTAATGGTCCAACTAGATCAATATGCACTTCTGAAAACCTTTCCTTTGTCACTTCGAAATTACCTATTGGTGCTTGTGTGTGTCTTGATACTTTGGATATTTGACACGCCAAACATGCTTGTGCCAATTCCTTAATATCCTTTTCTAATGACGGCCACACTACATGTTTAGACACTAACTTGACCGAAGCTTTTATTCCCGGATGCGACAGATTGTGTAGCGACTCAAATACCTTCCTCCTCCATTCTCTTGGTATGAAAGGTCTTGCTTGTCCCGTCGATATGTCACAGTAAATGAAATGTTCTGTATTGAAAGCTAACGGTCGTCTTACTAAATTTAGTCCAGAGTTCTCGTCTTGTAGTATGTCATTCAGTTCCGAGTCTTGTAATTGATCTGTAGCTAGTTTGTTATAGTCAATAGTCTCGTGAATGTCAATTAGCTCAACTCTAGATAATGCATCAGCTACAACGTTGTCTGTACCCGTTATATGTCTCAGGTCCGTTGTAAATTGTCCAATAAAGTCTAGTTGACGTCTTTGTCTTGGTGATGCTTTGTCTAAATTTTGTTTAAATGCGTAAATGAGGGGTTTGTGGTCCGTAATGAGGATGAAATTTCGTCCCTCGAGAAAGAATCGGAAGTATTTTACACCTAAATAGGCCGCTAACAACTCCCGATCGTAGGTACTGTATTTTTTTTGTGTTTCGGTTAACCTGACAGAATAAAAACCCAGTGGTTGCCAAACTTCATCAATTAATTGTTGCATAACTGCCCCTACTGCTGTATCGGAAGCATCTACCATAATTGATAACTTTGCTGACATGTCTGGATGAGCTAGAAGGGTGGCATCACTTAACTTGAATTTACATTTTTCAAACGCTAATTTCGACTCTTCTGTCCAAACGATTGGTATTTTACTATTCTTTTTGTAACCTTTTAAAAAGTCATTTAAAATGGCCTGGTCATGTGCTGCAGAAGGAATAAATCTTCTGTAGAAATTAATCATTCCTAGAAAACGTTTTAATTGCTGGACAATGACTGGCTGCGGAAAATTACGAATTATTTCTACTCTATCTGGAGATGGTAAAATTCCTTTCCTATTTACGAAATGTCCCAAAAAAGCAATTTCTTCTTGCGCGAATACACATTTATCCATTTTAATAACTAGCCCATTTTCGGCTAAACGTTGGAAAACTTGTTCAACATGACATAAATGCTCATCCAATGAAGCGGATGCAATTAAAATGTCGTCTAGATACACGAAACAGAATGACAGTCCCCTTAAAACCGAATGCATTAATCGTTGGAACGATTGTGCTGCATTCCGAAGACCGAATGTCATTCTATTGAATTCGTAAAGACCGAATGGTGTTGCTATAGCTGTTTTGTGTACATCTCGTGGTTCAATTGGGATTTGGTGGTAAGCACGTACCAAATCAATAGTTGAAAATACCGTACAACCAGCAAGTTGAAACGAGAAGTCCTGAAGATGCGGTACTGGATAATTATCGGGAATGGTCACGTTATTCAACGCCCTGTAATCCCCACAGGGTCTCCACTCACCGTTTTTCTTAGGTACCAAATGCAGAGGACTGGCCCACTCACTTTTGCTAGGTCGACAAATTCCTTGCTCCATCATACTTTCGAAGTGTTCCCTCGCTATTTGTAACTTATCGGGAGCCAAACGCCTTGTTTTGCACATAACTGGTTGCCCGTTTGTTTCCAAACAGTGTGTAACATTATGCTTAGGTGTATTCATATTGCCTGTTTCCCGAGTAATTATTTCATATTTTTTTAACAATTCGTTGATTTCTGGATTAATTTTGCTTTTATCTAACAGGGCTAACGAAGGACTTGAATTACTTGTAATGGATCCAACTGAATATAAATTTGTAACCGGATCAATTAATTTACCCTTTCTAATATCAACTACTAAACCTGTTGCTTTTAAAAAATCTGCCCCGATTATTGGCATAGACACATCAGCAACTATGAAGGACCATTTGAACACCCTACGTAAACCGATATTTAGTGAAATTGTCTTCGTTCCGTAGGCCTTAATTTTGGTACCATTGGCTGCATATAAGTGAAAATCGGGTTCATTAACCTTTTTGTTACTGAAATTTGCTGGCAAAACGGAAACGTCTGCGCCAGTGTCTACCAAAAATTTTCTTTTAGAATTTTGATCCAAAATAAGTAGACGATTTGCACAAATTTCATCAACACACGTCTCAAAATGCTGACTAGAATTTAGTTTTTTGACTTTTGAGAATTTACAACAATAAACTTATCGTGAAAACGACAACCTGAAACACACTTCGTTGCCTTATCTTTAAAACGTCGATGATAGAAACATTCGGTTTCATCATACGTTCGTTCTCTAGATTTTGACGAATTTCTAGCTGTGTTATGCGGACTACGAGTTCTTCGTGTTGTGCTACGTAAGGCGGATACTTCCATTATAATATCCTTACGGAACTTACACAACATCTCATGCAACTCTTCTTTTGTCGACGATGATTCTTTTTGCTGGCTTGTGTATGATTTGTCACTTATTTCCATTACGTGCTGCTGTGACATGGTTTCAATTAATGCGTCTGCTCGTTCTGCCAACTTTTCTAATGAAACGTCATTTTCAAACGGGACTAATACCAACTGTACCTGCTGCGGTAACCTTTGCAACCATAATCACTTAACCGTGCCTTCTTCAAAATGCTCTCCTGCATTCATATGCATTTGCTCCAGCAATTGTGATGGTTTCTGGTCTTCTAACCTTAGTCCGTGCAACAAATTATTTAATTTTGATCGTTCTGATTCTCCTAAAACTTTAATTACTTCCTGCTTAAAAAACGTATAAGGTTGTTTTCCCTTATTTTTTATAATAAGATTGGCAAATTTATTATGCAACCTAGCATCTAATGCACCAACCGCATGTGAATACCTCGTAGTCTCTGTAACGATGTTTGCTACCTGGAACTGCTGTTCCAAAATAGCAAACCAGACCTCGGGATTCTGTGCATATAAAGGTTGGGGTGGCTTAAAAGCTACATGTGCAATCTCTTTTTGCGAAATATTTTTTGCCGTTTTACTTTCGTTATCTACAATATTTTCACTACCAGAGTTGCCACTAGAAGATGCTTCCGAAGCATGGGAATCTTTCAACTGTGCATTTAGAACGATTCGAACCTGATCTTGCACTAGTGAACACAATTGTTCACGAGTCAACGTGATCATTTCGTTACTAGAAAATAAAAGATTTTGCCTATCAGAGGAGTGTACATAGGTGGAATTCGTTTCCTCGTCGTCGGTATTGATACCACGCACAACGAAACGAAAAAAGAAACTTAAAAGTAGAAAAAAGGATGAACAAACAAAAAAAACGCAAGAAATACTGAACATTGTGATTATTTGAATAATTTTAATTTTTTATTTATTTTTTAAATAATTTTTAAATATTTTTTAATTTAATTTTTTTTTTTTTTTTAAAAATAATTTTTATTTTTGTAATTTTTAGACGACGCAAAAAAATGGTGCAAAAATGGAGTACGTTTTATAAAGAATAAATAAATGGTACTTACAATTTTAAATTTATCGTCTTATTATACGGGATGATTGGAAAAACTCCCGGCTGCTTACAAACAATGTTTCCTCTTTGAAGCGGATTTTATTTAATACAGCTATGTTTAACGGGTGATCCGGTGAATGCCTGTTGCTGCTTCGCCAAACCAATGCTCCCTTCTAATTTGCGGTTGATTTATTAGTTGCTCGTTTATCTGGTGAATACATAGACGGCAAACTGCTTCCTCGGAACATATAATATTTTTTTAAAATTTTAGTTATCCAAAAATTTTACGGATGACTTGTAGTATTTTGCGTTGGGCTAATAAGTATTAGCTGCTGCCCCCGGTGGAACTATAATATCACGTCGGGGTCACCAATTTAGAAGATTTAGTTGTTTTATGTTGAAGTTATATAATTATAACTTATTTTAACCGTTCGGCATCAGCTCTTCTATGCTGATGTATAATGCGGGACAGCACTCTTTATTACTAATCACTTATGTATTTTTGATTAATAAATTTACACATTTTATTTAATTAATTATACATGCTTTTTATTTTTATCAATTAATAAATTTTTCATTTTAACAAATTAAATATTTAAGAGTTAGCAGAAATATAACTTTATACAATTTGTGTCTTAACTATTTCTCCTGTTTTTATTATATGGAATCTATTACCATATGCTATGAAAATTTATAATAATCTCTTGTGTTGAAAATTTAAAACAAAACTTATATACTAATTTTTCTGGTATACAACCTGGCTAAGGACTCTATGTTTCAGCAGTTCAACTAAGGCCAGATTGTATACCAGTTATAACAATTATACCATTTAAACTTCTCCACAAAACGCATCCATTACACCATTTCGAATTGTCACAAATAGACATTTCTTACCCGATAATATGTCAAAACAAACAACAACAACAACTCAAACAACAAGGTAAATAATTTAATTATAAAAAATAAAACTTAATGGAAATAATTACAAAGTTTAATAAATTTATTTTTATATTAATATTTACATAGATATGCGACAACGAGAAAATGATACACCCACAGATCGACACGTGAACATATATTTTGGGCTAGAACATTTTTCGAGTCTTTGTAGAAATCTTGGCGCCATTGCTTGAAATTGTCATCGGTTAGTGGTGCTGAAAATAAAAAAAAACATAAAGAAATGGATTATTGAAAAGGGTTTCAAAAATTTATGTCTGTAAAATTCGGAATATTTAAATCTTGTTCACCCTTATTTTGAACTAGGAGAGATTGATTTTCCGGGTGAACTACAATAAATAGTTTGTCCATAATCTTGTGAGTATAGAAAGTTTTTCTTGTCTAATTGTAATTATATGTTGATGTACCAGCAAATAAGGAAAAATTAGCTTTGAACAATTATAATTAGGCTTCAATTATTTTACGGACAACTTTGGTTTATTAAACAAATTATAAAACCTGTACAAAAGCAAGTTGATAAAACAGTGTTTACTCTCTACGTCAAAAACTGCACGTCAAAGACCCGATTAGAGCAGCTTTTAAAAAAAAAAAATCCCGGTAGTTGACACAATTGTCCTTAAAAGGGAAACCAAACTGTAAGACCGAATGCATTCATTCAGTCCTGCGGTATACCGTAATTTTTAGGGGAGTTAAATATGGCTCTTGAAAATGAAACATCTAATAATGTATTTTATGACTGTATTAACATAAATATCCTTCTTGAGTAGTGAGGTATAGCACAGGTTGCCCCACACGAATGTTTTCAAATAGTCTAATTAAGGCTGTGATAGTATGTTGCTACTATTAGGGCCACCGGTTTTCTGGCGCCCTTCAGTTTACTGGAACTCTTATTAAGAACACAAGCATATCTAGTGGCAAGTCTATACAGGGGTAAAGAAGAAAAAGAAGTTCGTAACATGGACCAGATAGATAGATATAACACAGCGCTAGATGCCAGAAGACAGATAAGCCTGTGAATTTTATTTAGTGTTGTGCGATTTTTTGTTTGCCCTTTGGCCACCAAACTAAAATCAAACGTCTGATAATTGTTTGATTAGAGTCATTTGTGGACTGATATCCCTCATTTTGTGGGAGTTGAAATTTGCATTTCGTCGAGTACGGACCTATTATTGAAATATAATAAAATAAAAAATAAAAGTAACATTTCTACGCATATTTTTATTTTGATATTGTTATTCGATAACGGCATAAACTAAGCTAATTTGGACTATTAAGAATAGTGATTAAAGTGCAACTTAAATCTGGGGCCTTAGGCCCCAGGAAAGGAAATGAAATAAATCTAGAGAATAAACAGTTTATATAGTGTTAAGAAAATGAATTCAAATCAAGAAAGTGATAGTGATATTATAATGGACACCGGGAAGGAAATCATTGTGTATAAAGAAGTACCAGCAACACGTAGTAGTTCTGATGAAGAGTTTTTACCTCAAAAAGTGCAAAAACTAAACGCTTCTTACTCATCTAAATCTGTACTAACCAGTAATGAACTGGATTTGTTCCGACATCAAAACGTGGAGTTAAGAAAAGAAAACTCAATTATGAAAACTAAAGTAGATTCGTTAGAAACACAAATAGTTAGAAAAACAAGTAGTTTAAGAAGTATGATAATAAAATCGAAACTATGCAAATCAACGGAAAATAGTTCGAATCTGCCTTTGCATAACAGTAACGAAAAAAATACACGTATAAATAATAAAGAAACATCTCTAAACAAATTGATGAATACCAATCAATCAGAAAACAACACGACTATACAATATCAACAAATATTAACTAATAACCAGTTGCAAAATAATATAAGTGAAGGAGAAACGGACAGAGATGATGATGACAGCGATTTCATCCCAGTGTTAAGAAGACAAAATAAAAACAATAAACGTAAACAGCAAACAAGCGTAACTGAAACGGTAAGTCCTACAGTTACTCAAAACACCGAACGAACAACAATGAATCAGCAAGGTAATAACGAAAGTATTAGCAAGAAACCAAACAACAGGGTACCACCAATAAATATATATACGCAAACATCTCGACAAACAGAAAAACTATTGAAATCAATAAATATAGTGGATTTTAAAACACACAGGATCAACAAAAATAAACATATATTATATGTGAAATCAATGGCAAGTTATAATAGCGTTAAAGAAAAACTAAAAGATGTAAGCATCCCATTTTATACGTATACACCAAAAGATTTAAAACCAAAAAATGTAATAGTGAAAGGACTCTCAAATGATGAAAATAAAGATGAACTATTAAATGATCTAAAAAACAAAGAATGCGAGGACTTGAAATTTATAAAATGTGATCAGTTTCAGACAAGTGTATCAAACAATAACCAAAAACTCCCTTTGTGTTTAGTACAATTAACACCAGATTCAAATCTCAATAAATTATACGAAATAAAATATATCTTTCACCAACGTAGTATACATTGGGAAAAATTGAAAACAAAGGACATAGTACAATGCAAGAATTGTCAAAGGTATGGCCATTCCGCAATAAATTGCAACTTACACTATAGATGTGTTATATACAATGAAGAACATGAAGTAGGTCAATGTAAAAATACTAAAACCAGCGAATCCGTACCGTATTGTACAAATTGCCAAGAAGAAGGCCATCCGGCTTCATACAAAGGATGTACGGTTTATGAAAGACTAATGAAACAACTCAGAGAAGCCAAACAAAAACGTGAAGAAACAACACAACAAAAAACAAAACGAATGTTTAATTCTAATTACGTCAAAAAAAATATCAACTATAGTAGCATGTTTCAACAAAAGAACACCGCCATGGAAGGTAACAAATCCGAAATTAATAGTTGTAACTTAAGTGATAACGGCAATGTTCTTGAAATCATATTGAATAGATTAAATATTGTTCGTCGTTATATGACGAACACTGATAAAAAATTGAAGTCATATTCAATTCTCTTAAATCAATTATGAATGGCTAAAAGTCTAGTACATAATTTACTTACTACAAGGCACAATATGATTTTAAAAATGTTGCTGTTATTAAATAGAATTATCTATTATAAATATTATTATTGTAAACAATTTGAAAAATCATGGTGAGTATTAATCCATTTAAAATAATTTCTACTAACGTCAACTCTATCCGAAACAAAACTAACTGTTGAGAGTTTCAAGTATCTTGGAATTATTGTTGATTGTAATCTGAGTTGGAAGCATCATGTCGATAAATTAAAAAAGTCTCTCAGCAATGCATTACGAACCTTATATCTATTAAGACCTGTAGCTCCTAAATCGGTATTGCTAAAATTCTACTATGCCTGCATTAACTCTAAGCTCGAATATGCTTTATCGTGTTGGGGTGGTTGCTATCATTCAACTTTAAAAATTCTCATTATTGTTCAGAAATATGCTATTCGTATCATGTGTTTTAAGTCTTCGCGGGTTTCTGCATGGCCATTATTTTTGAGTTTTAAAGTTTTACCATTACAACATCTATATGTTTATAAGGTTTTACGTTTATTTTATTTGCGAAGTGGGCACCGATTATTGAGATCAAATGTGCGATACAACATTAGAAACAATGATAAGTTCTTATTTGTTGTTCCACATTTTTTTAGTGAACATTTTAGAAAATATTTTTTTGGTAACTGCTCCTTCCTTATTTAACCAACTTCCACTTAGCATACGGCAACAAATAAATTCAAAATCATTTCTCAAATTACTTAAAGTTTGGCTTTTTGAGCACCCTAATATCGATTTCTTATTTAGAGTTTTAGTCTGATGCAGTTTAATTTTAATTTTAGTTTCAATTGTTTATATTTTTTATATTTTTTTGTTAAATTTTTATTGTAATATTCATAACTTTTTTTTCAAAGTTTTCTTGTTAAAGGGTAGATCAATACTGCCGTTAAATCGGTGATGATTACCCTACTCATTTATTTTCATTTTGTTTGATATTATTATTATATGTAAAAAAATCGTTTTGAAAATAAATGATAAGCCTGCGTGCTTTAATTTGAAAAAAAAAAAAAAAAAAAAAAAAAAAAAAAGTAATAAACATAGATTTGAAATAGAACATTACAACATAATTAGAAACGATCGCAAACTAAACGGTGGTGGGACTGCTATAATATTGAGAAACAATATTAAATTTAAACACATAAAATTTATAAATACAAAATTACTAACAATAGAATGCACAACGATTGAGATAAAGCTAGATAACCACAACAACAAATTAATTATTAGCTCAATATACTCTACACATAATAACTTAAATTTTATTAGTGACTTTAATACAATTTTTGATCAACTAAATATCAACAGTCCGCACAACTATTATATAATAGCCGGAGATATAAATGCAAAACATAGCTCCTGGAATAATACTATTGAAGATCAGCGAAGTAAAAAACTAAAATATTGGTTAGACCCTAACTCCACATTCTATAAACTAAAATTAATGGTACCGAATAAACCGACATTTCCTTTAAGTAAATCGACAATAGATCTAGCTTTTATTGACAACAGAATACCGTTAAAAAATGAAAATAACAAGTTGTTTCTCAATTTATTAGTGATGCCGTATTAAATCCGAGATTATATAATGAAACAGAAACAAAAACTTGAATCCGTGGGATTGACTGGAATATTTATAAACAAAAACTAGAAAATAATTATAAAGCAAAATATATATATATTTTTTTTATTTATTTAATTGCTCCAAATTTGGTGCCATTTGGCCCAGTTACAAATTACAATTTTATTTTACAATTTTAACATTTTTTTTTTCAATCATTCTCCTTTCGCTCATCGATCCCCTTTCATCCTTCTATCTGATTCATTCTAATAAAATTATACACATTCTTATAAACGTTCATTCCCATTCATAATAATTCTGTCAAATTCCTTGCACTCAAGAGAACATCGAACATTTGTCTGCTCTGATTAAAGGCAGAGCATTTTAAAATCAAATGTTCGATGTCCTCCACAACCAAGCAGCTGTCACATAATTCACACTCAATCAAATTGCGTTTCTTCAAGCATGCTTTCCAATTTCCATGATTCAGTCTCACTCGTTCCATTGTTCTTGTCATTCTAGTATCTCCCTTGAGTACCTTAAAGAAAGGTTGCCTCAAAGGAGCACTAACCAACTCAAAGTACTTCTTACCTTTCACCTGACATTTTTCAACAAACTCTCTCAACATTTTTCAACAAACTCAACAAACAACCCCTTTTTGCAAGTATATCGGCTCTTTCATTACCTTCACTCCCACAATGACCTCACTCCCACACGATTGAAGGTACTCATACAACATTTCCACATACACATTACCATGAGTTCCCCCACCCCTACTAATTAATTCCAATCCACTCCGGGAGTCGGAGAATAATACTACTCTCCTCCTCCCTTGGGTCATTGCCAACTTGATCCCTTCCTTAATTCCAATCAACTCTGCATTCATTATACAGATGCTTGCATTCAACCGTAGTATTTTCTCTTTTCTTATTGACGGAATAAAAATTCCTACACCTACTCGATCATCATTCACACTAGCATCTGTATACACTTCCACATCGGCAAAATAGTTCATACGGATTTTTAAAAACTCGCTCTTAACCGATAACTCATTCATAATCGCTTTTCTTGTATCACCAAACTTTAAACGCACAATTAGATTGCTCGGAGGGACTTTCGGATTTACAGGTCGAATCTTGGAAAATACATTAATACTTTCCAAAATCACCCGTGATCGTAATGTCCTTTGGTAGTCCGTCCCTCTTTGCAATCTCTCTTTCATTTCATTCACCAATTTATTGTCCTTAGTCAACATTCGCACCGTCTCTCGCACGGTGATCCACTCCCTCTTATAATTAAGAGGTGAATCACCCAATTCAGACCACAACGTGTGTATTGGGGTTGAATTAATCGCCCCAATACCACCCTGGCACAGGCATTCTCCACATTCATCAACTTTTTAAAACCGACTTTGGATCCATCACCATATACACTCAGTCCATACGCAATTTTCGATGACACTAGCGTCTTTCGTAACATATCAGTCACACCAGGATGAGCTCCCCATTTCGGTTTACTCACCTTTTTGATTACATTCAATCTACTCTTGCAATTATCGGCTAATTTTTCCATATGCACTTTGAAACCCAATCGCTTATCAATCCAGATTCCCAAATACCTATTCAAATTTACACACTCAATTTGCTCATTATACCCTTGCACGTCAACCATACGATTCGTTCGAAACGTCATACAACAACACTTTCTCGAATTTACATGCAAATTCATTTCAGTCAAACATTCTGTTACCTGATTCACACATTCCTGAGCTCGACCTAAGGCCTCCTCGATGGTCCTCCCCTTGCCCATCAAGACAAAGTCATCAGCAAATTGCAGAATGACCTTGTCCGAGGAGTTAAACCTATGTATCGAGCTCGTGTAAAGGTTGAAGAGAGTCGGTGAAATTTTACTGCCTTGGGGGAGGCCTATATTCAGCGCTCCCTCCAACCTGTACCCTCTACCACACAAAAGTAATTTTCTTTCATTCATGAACTCACACACCCATTTGCAAATTTTCCAAGGAAACCCCAGGCCCATAAGGATCTGATAAAGTTTTCCCGGAACCACGTAGTCATATGCCCTTTATATATCCAAAAATACCGCCACAACATGCTTCTTTTCCTTTCGCACTTCCCACACAAACTTTTCTACACATTCATTAGCACAGTGGTTGCGACGGAACCCAAAGGTGGTTTCCGGCAACAAATTACCCTCATTCACAAATTTGTCTATGCGACCTTTCATCATACCATTCACAATTTTAACAAATACATTCAACATACATATTCCTCTGTAATTTGTTGCCAGATTTCTGTCCCGATCCCTTTTAGGAATAGGTACCACCCTGCTTTCCTTCCATTTTTCCGGTATTTGAATAC
Source organism: Nephrotoma flavescens (assembly GCA_932526605.1). Lineage (NCBI taxonomy): Eukaryota > Metazoa > Arthropoda > Insecta > Diptera > Tipulidae > Nephrotoma > Nephrotoma flavescens. The sequence goes on from OW052221.1 coordinate 101,245,091, forward strand.
TCATCCATACTTGATTGAGAATTCGAAGCAAGGCCACCTTGGCTTCGAATTCCAATCTGCCAATCATTTTATAACTCACCCTATTAGTTCCGGGAGTCGTAGCTTTGGATGTTTGTAAGACCCCTCGAAACTCTTCCCATTCAAATTCCTTACACATGTCGTTCATAAATTCACTTTCATTATCAGGTAATAGAACTTCATATCTATCGCTCAAATTACTACGTACATCCGTCATCATTTGTAAAAAGACACCTCCATTCTCTCTGTCATCTAACACTGCATTTCTGCCTTGCACTCTATAACCTCTCACTCTGTTAAACTTATCCCATACATCCTTAGTTGTGGTCCTATGTGTCATTTTGGACACATATTCCCGCCAACTTTTCCTCTTCGCTCTACGGATAGCCTTTTTCAATCTCGCATTCATTCTTGCATAATTTATTCTGCATTCATAACATATACACCTATTGAACTCTCTCAATGCTATCCGTTTCCTTTCATACCAATACTGGATTTCTTTATTCCACCAACCATTCACCTTACGTTCATTTCCTCTTACATGTATAGTGCACATTTCATTCACGCTCTCTATTTCATCCTCAAGTTGGTTAACCTCGTTTGCTTCATTCATTATGAGAATCTCATTCATACGTTCGACCCATTTCTTACCATTCATAATGACCTTACGGTCTATATCAACATTTATACCACCTAAACACATCCTGATCAAATAATGATCACTACCCAAGTTCTCATCCGTAACATTCCAAGTGACTTGGGCCGCCAACCTGCTAGACATTAATGTTAAGTCTATGGCACTGGCTGTCGACCCCACACACGCCATCCTAGTTGACCCACCATCATTCAGGATTACGAGATCGGAATATAAAATAATGTGAGTCAACAATTTTCCCCAAGCATCATTTCTTTCACACCCCCATACTCTCGAATGCGCATTCATATCACCCCCCAGAATCACGTCACTTTTTCCTTCCACCCAGTCAAACAAAATTTGAAAATCTCTCAGGTTTTTTTCTCTATCACTCACTGATTCAATTGGAGTTGCATATACACTCACAAATAGCAAATTTCTGTCCAGATTTCGAGTTTTGGCTGCGATGACTTCGATGCGCTCGAATGCCGGTGTGTCGCACTGTATCATGCTGATATTGGTCCGTGCCAATATCGCCACTCCGCCGAAGCCATCGGCCCTCGGTCTAGACAGAAAATTGTACCCACTTACACGAAACGTCTTATCCTCACGCTCCCAAGTTTCACACAAAAGCATTACATTCACATCGTTCTTGGCTAGATAAGTCCGCAACATATCGCCATTCGCATACATTCGCGGATATTTATCTGACCAATTTCCAGGCATTCATTGGATCTTATCATTCGCACTTCCATTTAAAAGAAAGGAAGAAGGGAAAAAACAATTTAAACCAAAAAGTAACACTTTTTCCCTCCTTCCCTCTAATAATCATCATCACTCATACCTTGATCATTGTTTTGTGTAATCTGCCTGTCTTTAGGATTAAAAACTACATATCTCCTTGATAATACATCTTCGCTGTTCTTTTCTGCCACTGCTTTGATGACAATTTTAGTGTTGCAAAGTCCTGGCTCTTGTGTTGTAATGTTGTTTAATTTTTGTTTCGTCATTTCTTTGTTTTCAAGTACTGAAGTTTTATCTTTATTTTTATTGTTGTTGTTATTATAATTGTTGTTGTTGTTGTTATTATTGTTATGATTATTGTCGTTGTTTTCATTATTGATGGTGTTGTTGCTATTGTTGTGGTTTTTGTTGATACTATTTGTATTATTATTGTTGTTGTTATTATTACTGTTGTTTTCATTATTGTTGTTGAGTTTATTGTTGTCATTATTATTAAGGTCCTGGTGAAGGGACACTCTGTCATTTAAAAAACGAGTTGACGTACGGTATTACCGTTGTGTTTTTTTTATTTTTTTTTTTATTTTTTAATTTAAGAAATCTTTATTTCTGTATAATATTACAACTAATCATATAGATTATCTAGTAACTGTTTTATTATTTTTGTAGTCTATTCTTATGGAATGAGACCTATTGCTTCATCCCAGCTCTGCTAGTCCTTTGATTTAAGCGGCTCAAGGAACCACTAATTCTAAAGGCTTTGTTCTTTTTAGGCGCTTTGGTCCATTGGCGCGATCCAGTAGGTTCCGCCGCTCCTCGTTGTCATGCTGCTGCAGTCGCAGTACATGACTCCTTGCAAATTTTTTTATTTCATCGCTGACGTATTCCATGTTTAGGTCTCGATGGAGATTGTCATTTCTAATGTACCAAGGAGCATTCACAATGCTACGTAGTACTTTGTTTTGAAATGTTTGAATGATCTTCACTGTAGTTTTTCTTGCGCAGCCCCAAAGCTGAATACCATACGTCCAGATAGGTTTTAGGATTTGTTTATATAGCAGCAGTTTGTTGTGCGTTGTAAGTTCGGAGTTTCTTCCAATAAGCCAGTGCATTTTTCTGAATTTTAAATTCAGTTCTTGCCTTTTCTTTTTAACATGCGCTTTCCACCTGAGTTTAGAGTCTAGCGTCATGCCGAGATACTTAGCATTATCAGAATATGGAATTGGTTGTGAATTCAGACTAATCGGAATATATTATAATTTCCTATTTGTAAAGGTGATATGCGTTGATTTCGATTCGTTAAGTGTTATCCTCCATCGTTTTGTCCAGCTATCCACTATATTAATAGCATTTTGTAGTTTCCTGGTGGACTCAACGATACTAGCATCGGTGGTCATAACAGCTGTGTCATCAGCAAACGTTCCTATTCTAGCTTCTTCTATGTCTGGTAGATCATTCGTATACAGGAGGTATAATACGGGGCCTAGAACACTGCCTTGTGGAACCCCTGCCAATATTTTCTTCAGTTTAGAGTATTCTCCGTCCTGTCTCACCCGGAAGTAACGGTCGTTGATGTAAGACTTTAGCAATTCAAAATGTTGTTTTGGCAGATCTCGTTGGAGCTTAAATTCTAGACCGCGGTGCCAAACCTTATCAAATGCTTGGGCTACGTCTAAGAATATTGCTGAACATACTTCCTTTTTTTCCAGCGCCTCCTCAATAGTATCAGTAATCCTATGTACCTGTTCTATCGTTGAGTGCCTTTCTCGAAACCCAAATTGATGTTCTGGTATAAGATTTCTGCTCTCTATAATTGGCTTTAATCTCTTGAGAAACAGTCTCTCGAAAATTTTTGATGTTGTTGTTAACAAAGAAATAGGCCTATACGACGTTTTGTCGTTTAGTGATTTATTGGGCTTTGGAATCATTATGATTTCCGCTACTTTCCACTGTCTCGGAACATAACATAGTCTAAAGATAGCATTGATTATGTGCTGTAGTTTCCTTAGGGCTTTCTCTGGTAAAGCTTTGATTATTCGCCCCGTTATCAAGTCGTATCCAGGGGCTTTTTATCTTTGAGGTTTTTTACTTCTTGTTTGATTTCTTTCAGGGTAACTGGTAGCACAGATGTCTCGTCTACTTTGCTTATAGGTGTTAGATATTCATTATCCGCTTGTCCAGTTGGTGGTTTGAAGGTATTTTCTAGGTGTTCGGCAAACAGATCAGCTTTTTGCTTTTCGCTGCGAGCCCAGGTTCCATCAACCATTCGAATGGGTGGCACTTGCATTTTAGGCCTTTTTAAACCTTTGGTGGCTTTCCACAGGGAATAGTCTGTGTCAGGTTTACCTGCCAGGTTACTTAGGAAGCTTGCAACTGACTCATTCTTAATCTCCTTTATAAGTAGTTTAAGTTTGTTGCACAAGTTGTTTAGGATTGTTTTGTCTTCAGGGGCTCTGGTTCTCTGCCAAGTCTTACGAGCTCTTCTTTTTTCGTTAACCAACTCTCTCACTTCAACTGGATAGGTTATACTTTTTTGTAATATTTCTTGCTGGTCAGGAGTACTTTTCCAGGCCGCTTTTTGCACACTATCAATGAGGTTTTCTAGTTCTTCTTCTATCGTGTAAGCGTTCGATATCTGCACATGTAGGTTGATGCTTTCTTCGACTAGCTGTCGAAAGTATTCCCAGTTGGTTTTGTTATTTGTTAATCGTGGAGGGCTTGCTTTCCTCAAACCGTTGTGTTTGAGCACAATAAAAACCAATTGTACTATAGTTAGTTGTTGTTGTTAATATAATAATCACACACCACTTAACCGATTTAAACTACCCGATACCAACTAATTTATGACTAAAACTATACTATGGCAAAAGAAAAAATTTATTCAAGATCGCTGTCAAAAAACCACTCTGTTCGCAATGAAATCGAAAACGAGAATGAAGCAAAATATAACAATCATAATGTAGCAATGGTCCCTAATAATATAATTTAAACAATCGGGAAATAGACAATTACTTAATAACACTAGATAAACAAATAATGGAATGTATTAATGAAATCGGTCCCTAAACAAACCAAATTAAAAAATACTTGAAAAACGTATACGGTAATAAAATAATTTTTAAACTTTATAAAGAGAAAAGTTATATTATATCAAAAATTAAAAAAGTCAAGCGTGCGCTAAACTTTAATGTAAATTATTTAAATATATTAAAATCAATCGTTAAAAATATAAAAACTCTAATAAAACAAAATATTAGAATTCAAATAAATAAAATTTGGAACGGTAAGATCCAATCTATAGAAACTAATAATAAAAAAAAATATGTTTAGCAATATTAATCGTATCTTTCGTCCAAAGGACCAAATTACAATAAATAACCTTAAATTAAATATTAAAAATAATGAAGATCGTAAATTATTAAATTACAATGATAAATTTCCAATTAACTTAAAAGATCCCTGTAAAATTAATTTTCTTGATTCGGATAATGTAGAAGTCTTAGAGATAGATGACAAGCTAAACATTATTGGCGCCTATATCGAAGAGCAAACCAAAAGAACGATTGTATCTCATAAGGATAGAGAAGTAGAAATTTTTATTAATAACTTGAATCAGAGTAGAAATACCTTGCGACATAACAATAATGCAAGAATATACTATAAAACCATGTTTAACGAGAATTGTTGCTCAGATAATTTGAATAACACAATGATTATTGATAGATTATATACAACACCGACAGAACTAGAAGCAATTTTTAGAAAACTAAATAATAAAAAATCGTCCGGGACTGACAGAATATCAAATGTTGCAATAAAATATTTACCTTCCTGCATGATTCGAGATTATTGTATACTCTTCAATAATATGCTTAATAATAACTATTACCCTATAAACTGGAAAATAGCGAAAATATTACCTATTTTAAAAAAGGGAAAAGATCCATCTTCTTATAAAAGTTACAGACCAATCAGTTTGGTACCTAACATAAGTAAAGTCTTAGAGATTATAATCTATAATAATTTAATAACATACATAAAGCAACACAACATTATAACAGATACACAATTTGGATTTAGGCACAACCATTCGACTGTGCACGCAATTAGTAAATTAATTTCTGACGTTTATAGAGGATTTAATAACTCTAAAGACACTGGAGCTATCTTAATAGACATAGAAAGAGCATTTGAGTCTGTGTGAATTGAAGGCTTATTATTCAAAATGAATGAAATGAAATTTAATAAAAACCTAATTATTATGTTGAATGAAATATTAAGATATCGAACGTTCTCCCTGACGAATGGTGTTAAATTATATGATACCAAATTTAAAATAGAAAATGGTTTGCAACAAGGTACTATTCTTGCACCGATTTTGTTTAGCTTGTATATTACATCATTATTAAAAAATAATAACATTAACTCGGTTGATTGTGATTAGCTAATGCTGATGATATTATTATTTATTCAACTTCAAATAAAATAAACATAATTCAGAATCACTTACAAAGATCTTTAAATTATATAAACAAATATCTCAATCAATGGAAGGTACAAATTAATATTGCAAAAAGTGAATTAATCTTATTCAGGCCTCCTTTAAGTCAACTAAACCAAAATTTTTAAAAAAAATGGAATAAAGTAGTCATCAAACTAGAAAATAAATTAATTAAACAAAATGAATTGGTCAAATTCCTTGGAGTGTACTTAGATCAGTATCTATACTTTGACAAGCATCTTACGATGCAACTTGAAAAAACTAGAAAGGCGTTTGCAATGTTAAATAAATTATTTTTCTCCAAAATGTTAACCAAACAAGTTAAGATAAGTTGTTATCAAATATTGTTAAATATGGTACAACAGCACTCCGAGAATAATGGAGAACATAAGAAAATTTGAAAGGAGATGCATAAGAACATGCTTGTCAAAATACAGGAAATTAGAAAATTTACAACATTATATTTCAAATAAGAATTTATGTAGCTCAGTAAAATTTGATAGAACCGATTTGTTTATCCTAAATTTAATTCGTAATCATATTCGAAGGTCTATGGCTAATGTTGAAAATTCCATGATTTATGCACCATATCTAATGTATATTGTTTCCATGCAGAGTTGAAAGTGGCTTGAGTTGGAGTTAGCGTTCATGGAAACAGAGTAGAGTTGAGTTTTCGTTAAATTATTTTGAACTCGACGGAACTAATGGGATTGAGTAGAGTTAAAATTCAAAATGGTGGCAAATGAAAAATCTTCATTTTTAATGTCAAGGAAATTTATATTAAAAATTTAAAACCACAAATATGTATATTTAAAACAAAAAATTATTTTAAAATAATTTTCCGGGCATACAAAATTATACATAGAGTATTATTAGGCAGAAATTAAATTAACTTTATCAAGCTGTATCAAAATTTCAACTCAACCTAACTCTACTCCATGGAAACGATCAACACCATTTTGAAATTAACGAAAACCTAATTTCAACTCAACCTTACTCCAACCTGGTTCATGAAAACATGGTAATCATGGATATGAACCCGTATAAAGATATTTTTGAAAATAAATACCCTCCACCAGAGGCTTTTGTCAATCTGGAGCAGTGTTTATCCAAAATCATAGTACTGCCATTCCTAATATTTACCATAAAGTCAGAAGAAAAAATAATAAGTCAATCAATGCTAATATATTTCAAGACCCTCACGCTACCAGATTCAATACTAGTATTTCAAACAAATCAAAAATCAAATTCCTTAAGGATAAACCAAAATATTGGTGGTTATCAGGATTCAATTAAAAGAATATATGTACATATTAGCAAATAGAAAATATAAATAGACTAAATCAGACAAGGAATCTGGACCAAGGACCCGAAATTTCAAACTATAAAAGCAACCTTCTTAATTCAAAACCCCAAAAGAGATATCTTCACTTCAAAACTCTTTACATGTATGAATTTCGAATAATTTGTTTCATTTGATATTTAGTGGCTGGTTCATGTTTCGATATTTTTGGAAGGAGCTGTTTTAATAATTTTTTCAATCTTAGTTTTGTTTTGGGATTCTATTTTCAATAACATATTTTTCAACATTTGGCAATTTTGGGATGTTTGTTCATTTTTATTAGACAATATTTAGGTTAGACTGAATCAACAAATCCTAAAATTCCAAACTAAGAAATTAGAAATTGAACTCCAAATTATTTTTATGAAAGAAAAAACGTTGGATGAATAAAATAGGTGGTTTTGTTTAAATTATGTATACCGCAGACAATAATAACTACATACTTTGGTGTCCGACAGGCGGGCGGCTAAGCATGTAGAGGATAACCAGGCGTTAACAAAGTATGTACTTGCAAGTATTAGGTGTGTGGATATGACTCCGCCCTTTTTTTTATTAAAATAAAACACATTTGCTAGTTTATAAAAGAAAGAATTATTTATTGAAAGTATGCTCCATCTACAGCTACAGCTTTCCCCATCTTTCACATAATTTACGTAGTCCGTCTCTGAAGAAATAATGGTCTTTGGAGGCGATCTAATCAATAAGCCAATTAATTTTCGAGCTCTGCGCGAGGACTGAACCGTATTTTTTTATTAGCACCCGATGAATTTATCCGGAGCACCCAATTTACTAAATACAGTGATAGACATTCGTATAAACGCACTATGTTTTTTAATTATATTTATACAACCAGACCTATCTAATTATTTCTAATTAACTTAAATTGTCTATTTCATCTAAGATAAGTAGTTAAGATAACAAATTAATGACAATTATAATATTTGACTTTAATAAAATTAAAAAACCTAAAATTTAGGTAGACATTCATCTATTTAGGTAGACATTCATCGAAAACTCGATTTGGCATTGAATGTACTAACTTTTTCAGTGTTTCTAGATCAATTTTCGCCCAAAAATCACGAATTGCACTTTTCAAGCCATTAACATTATCAAATTGCCGATCATTTGCATAGACTTTGCCAGCCAAGATGCCACAAAGGTTCTCGATAGGATTGCAGTCAGGACTGCAAGCTGGCCATTCAAGAAGAGTTGTTTTTCTGGCGAAACCACTGTTTGGATTCATTTGACATATGGATAGACCCATTATCCTGCTGGAATATGCAATTTTCGTGACCAATACCATTAAGGTAACTAAGAAAAACATCTTCCAAAAGATGTACATACGGGAGTTCATCTGAGTCGTTATGACGCAGATAGGAAGCTTTGCGTAGTAAGAAAAGGCTCCACATATCTTTACACTCCCTCCACCAAAGTTACGTTTCCACCTGATGACGCCATGTTCTTTCAAATTATGCCAGTAGCAACTATAGCAGTCAGGACCATCGTGGTTAAATTTTTTCTCGTCAGAAAAAAACAGCTTCTGCCAATCTGTTGACATGTATTTACGAGCAAATTTGAGGCGGCTTTCCTTATGCATAGCAGTTAAACGCGGTTTACTTCTCAATTTAGTCCATTTAATGTTTGGTAAACTTCTCAAAACACGGGCAATGTGTCGAGTCGTCACAGGAAGGTCCGTCGAATTTAACCAGATTGATGTGCTGAGGTCTTGGTTGGCCTTTTGTTGGGGCTTTTACACCATAATTTGGGCCTTTTTTTAAAAAAAAATTGCGGATGACGCTTTCAAATCGCCCAAATTTTGTTGCAGTTTGCCGTTTGGAATATCCTCAGGTGGAGAGTAGCCGTAAGCAAATACTGACTTATAGTGGATTTTTGTTTTATTTTGTATATTTCGCCTTACTGTTATTTTGTTTTTAGTGCAAGCAAGTTCCCGTTAGACAAACAATAAACTACAATAAAAAAAAATTGATCGAAAAAGAACAGCGAAGAAATAAATGGTTAAAGTGGGAAAAATTAGCGCGTTTATACGAATGTCTATCACTGTATAATTAATTTATTTAACTCTAAACAAAGGTTTTTCAACTTTTTAGTTAAAAATCGATATAAAAATATTTTGCTCTACGTATTTATCGGGATCCGCTATCAGGAGCGCTATCCATTTCAATGAGAAATTTGAAAAGGCCTTTATATTTTGTAAGCCCATGAAACCATTAGAAATTTAATCTCACAATACAAATTTAAGACGCAGCAAGATGAATTCTCGTTTATAACGGCATGTCCAAATAAATGTTTATTAGTAAATTTCAAGTGATAAATGCCATTCGGCTCTGGATAGTGTTCTAATAATAAAACACGACTATTATTCGAGCATTATCCTGCGGAACAGCGCCGAAGGGGACATTTCTACTGAAACTGCACCTATTATACACTGGTGTCGCTATACCATAAAATTGAAAAATAAATGCATCCATAAAACAAACATTTATCACCTGAAATATACTAATTAACATTTATTTTGACATGATGTTACAAACAAGAATTCATCTTGTAAGATTAAGTTTCTAATGATATCAGGGGTTTACAACATAAAGGCCTTTTCAAATTTCCCATTGAAATGGATAGCGCTCCCGATAAATAGGTAAAGGATTTTTATGTCCATTTTTAACTAAAAGGTTGAATGAAAAATATTACACTTATCTACTAAAGGTCACCTAACAAGTCGAAATCGATCGAGGGTTTTTTTATTTTTTTTGAACAAAATTTTTAATTAAAATATTCAAAAATCTAATTTTTGTGAAATAAAAACCAAGTTTTTAATAAAATGTGTTTATTAAGTGTTAGTGTATTTCGCCAAGTGCCTACGGCAAATAGTGTAAAAAGTGAAAAATATTAGTTTAGAGTTAAATAAATTAATTATATGCAAAAATAGCGGGCAACATATAAGTTTTGACATAGAAAATTGGGTGCTCCGGATATGTTTATCGGGCGCTAATAAAAAAACACTGTAGAATGTATCAACCGGAATAAGTAGTAATCTAAACAAGCTATGTCTGGTGAATACAGTGGATGGAGTAAAACTTCCGAATCATGTCCTTTTAAATACTTTTTCGAAACGTTTGCAACATGTGGTTTTGCGCCATACCTTTCTGATCCCACCAAATACAGACCATTTACCTTATTGCAATGAATATTTCGCTTTGGTTGCGATGAATCAACTTCACCGGGGTTCACCCAATTTTTTCGCGTTTGGGATTCTCATACTAAATCCATTTTTCATCGCCAGCAACAATTCGATGAAAAACCCTCCTCTTTGTTGTTTTTCAAACAATATTTCACAAATGGTTGTTCGACGTTCGAGATCTCTTTCTTTTAATTTATGTGGAACCCAGTTGCTAGCTTTTTGAACCATTCCGATTTTTTGTAAACGTTTTGCAACAGTTGATCGATCAACATTTAATGCTATACCAATTCTGATTGTGTTTGAGAAGAATGAATCTTCAGCCAATAACGTCCAACCACGTCGTGGTGTTCCATGCTATTTATCTTCAATGTCAAAATCATAATTTTTGAACCGTCGAAACCATTCTATTTCTTACAGTGAGCGTGCTCAAACTCAATTAAAAGTAGTTGTGAGGAGCTAGAAATATGGGCGAATACTTTGCTAACGCCAATCGAACCCCGGACTATTATATCTCGCGTTTGCAACAATAATATATTAGATAACTGAATTTCAATGAGGCCCTTTGAACTTTTGAGATGAGTAACATCTAGTCCTTCCAGTATCGACAAAAATTAGTGTATCGGAGATCGATGATTTTAGGGACGTGGGGATCTCAACTAAACGGGACAGAAAAAGTTTGAATAATAATTATGGGATAATCACAAGTTTTCCTCGCAAGATCCCGTGAAACATGGAGTGTTTGGTGATATTAAAAAATAATCCAAAGGATTTTTGACGAACTAGAGATCAAAGACCTTTTCAATTTAGGATAGGAGAATTGCATTATATATAAAGATCACACAAAACAAAAACGTTGACCTAACTTTGTCGAATAAAAGAAGTCTATTATTATTGAGTTCTTGAAAAATAAAATAAATGATCTCGCCACCCAAAATATAATATTTGCGTAAGTTGCTTGTTATACGGCGTTAGCAGTCCCGGTTACACGGAAAGATAGGATCTTCAACATGATGAGCGATCAAATTCAAACATATTTCTTTAAATATTGTGGTATGATATTTTTAATATAATATTTTTTCTCCTGTTTTGTGATTATGGTTTAGAGAATTACTTGTTATTTTGCAAACACGAAATATGCATTAATAGAAGCACAGGCAATCAAATTAGATTTTTCATTTGAGCTAAAAAATGAAAACAAAATATATTTCTGATAATTCCAATGTTGTCATTGTATCTATGATTTTTCGTTAAACGGCGTATACGTATACCCAAAAAATCAAAATATTTTTGATTGTATGCGTCTATTTACAGAAAATGAATACGCAGTTTAAATGTTTACGTTTACATAGAATGAAATATCTCTTTTAGGTTGTCTCTGATAGAAGTTGGCATGAAAATGAGGTCCGATATTAAACGAAAATGAAGATTAATATCAGGACTACTTAAAATTACCACTAAAATACGAAATAGCAATATTTGGGATTTAATTTTTAATCAAATTTAGTAGCGAAATCGAGGTGTTTCATAGCGTGCTGCTGCCTTGTTAGCATAAATAGTATTTTTAATTAATACAAACCGAAATATGATGTGTATCCGTTAATCACGGATTCTCAGGTCGTACCATGTTAACCTTCGGGTCACTATGTCTAAACAGAAACGAACCATGCAATAAAAAATGATAATCGAGTGGACCAGAGAGCAAGGAATATAAATGAGAAATATTTTTGAGACACACAGGAGTAGATGCTGAAAAACCTGTGGTAAAGAGGAAAATATCTTATATTGTACTTCCATTTATCTTATTATTTTAATTTAACCTGACTTCTCTTATGTATTCCCTACGCTATAAATACAACGTTTTAAAATTTTAACACAGGAATTACTAGCTGATTTGAATATTTCAAAAATAGTTATATTGAAGCCGTAGCTAATATTTGGTACTTAATGTTTTAGAAAAGTTGTCATTTTATTGCAATATTCACCATTTAATTTTTCTAAAATATTGATTTAGTTAGATCAGAACATTGTGCAGGAACGACAACTGTTAATTATTTTTCAATATATGTTAAATATGTTTAAGTACTTGCTATTTCCGTTCCAATTGTCACTCCACACAAATCGTAAAAATTTGAATGGAAAATAAGATAATTCAACTAACAAGAAGTGAAATCCTCCAAAAGTTTAAATTTCGATGTTCGATACACTCTTTAGGAAATCTTTGAAATCTTTTTGAAAATTATCTCTGCATAGAAATTCTCTTTTTGACAAAAATTGTTAATATTTAAGGGGTAAAAGCAACAATCATTCCAAAGTTAAACAAATTTGCTGAAAATTTGGAATTTGATAATCTGTAAATTAACTTCCTACATCTAAGACGGCAGACTAATAAACCAAAAGGCACAAATATAATCTAGAATACAAACACACTTTTACTTACGATTATCTGGTTTGGCTTTGGCCACACTTATTATAAATGTTCTATTAAAATAAATTTTCGTATATGGGACAAATTTTGAAACTGAAATAACAAAGAACAAGACTTAAAACGAATGCATGCACACATATATTTGATTTAGTTGTTTATAATATTGTCCAATCGATTGCCCTTATATATTCATAAATCAACAAAACTTTTCTACCTTCCATAAATAATATTGATACAATTAGACAACAAATCATTTCTTTGATAAGAATAATCTAACTGTAAACAGTAATCACCGAATGTATGAAAAAATTTACATTTATGTAAGGATTATATCGTATATTACCCCAACCCAGAAAATTAAGACGAATAATATTCAACAGTTTTATAAATACTCTTCGCGCTTTCAGCTTAATCCAATTTAAATATTATTTCAAATCCAAAAATAGCAACTACAACGAAAGCTTATCTTACAAGCACAAATACAACATCGAAAAGCTGTTTTTACATTGATATTAATAGAATGCATGTTATTTTCTATTGCCATTACCGTAACTGATTTTAATTAATTGATTATTAAAACCACCCACCACGTTTTAAAGTAATGTTCCTTACGAATGGTTGCTAAGCGCATGATAATACTCATTCTGGAATCGGCGAACATTTTATAGAGTTGTAAAACTTAAACTTTTGTGATTTTTTATTCAGTAGCGCAACCCTGTGGTCAGATAGCTAGGTTAGGTTAGGTTAGGTTACAGTGGTTGCTATCGCATACTTAGGCCAATAGTGGCCCATTGTGGTACTACAGAATCCTACCTCCCCTTTACTCCCGTTGAAACCATTTAGAGCTACTTATCTAGCGTAAAATATCTCGCACTCCACAGTCCGCGAGTTCCGAACGACTGGCCATACCGTACACACCCAAGTACGTATGCCTTCTGTATGATAGTGCCGGACACGAGCATAGGAAGTGATCTAAAGTCTCTTCCTCCTTTTCATCCATTCAACTTATACAAAAGTCATTCGTCTGTAGTACAAAAGTCATTCGTCTGACCTTGCCATCCGTGAAAAATTGGACTGTCTCGTTTTCCAGTATAGATCCGTTCCTTTATGATTTCCTCGAAGGACAGATGGTTCGGAAACCTTTATCGAAGCACGACGTTGGTTTAATATTATCTAGATTCGCCAGTTCTTCTCTTAGCGATCCAACTATCGTAGAGTCCCGCCTGAAGACACTTCTACTGAGAGGCGGCCGAGTCTCGTACCCACATTGGCTGCCATCTGTTTACCCAAAAATTCGATTGGAATAAGGTGGAGCATAACCTCTAACGCGCGTGTAGGTGTCGTCCTAAGCGTCCCCCATACAGGCCGTTCTTTACATCTTCTCCATCATCCTTATATATGTTACCTTATCCAGAGCACGCCCACCCCGTACATCAGCTGTATAGAGCCAGTGTACCAGCACTAGTTTCAAACCCCATCTCTTACGTATAGCGTCCCTACACCTGTAAATAGCTACATTAGCCTTATCGTTTCCGGTCAGATAGCTAATCTAAAATAACTTAGGTAGTTATATTAGTAGAACTATTTAAAATATGCAGCACTTGTGCGAATTGCCCACTCAGCGATAACATTAAAGATTTTATTGGGAGTATAACTTAGTTTTTTGTATTTTTTTTGCAGAAAAAACACGTTTATTTCTAAGAAATGGTAAATTTTATTTTAATCAAAATATGTTTCATCGTTATATATAAATTTCGACCATATTTCTGGCAATTTATGGATCCCACCGAAAAAAATTGTTTGTCTTTTGATGCGATCCATTCGTCGAGCCATTTTTTAATTTCTTCGTGGATGGAGCACAATCTGGTGAATAGGGAGCATGCGGTAGAATCTCCCATTTAAGTATTTCCAGCGTATTTTCTACTTGTTTTGCGACAAGTGGTCGAGCATTGTCGTGGCATCGAACGGGTTTCGTTCAATGCATGGTATTTAAATCTATCAATTGTTGTTGGTAACGTTCATCAGTAATAGTTTCGTTCGGTTTTAGCAGCTCATAAGTCATAGTACACCACTCCTTTCTGATCCCACCAAATGCACAACATAACCTTACTTTCATGAATGTTTCGTTTTGCTGTTGATGTGGATGGTTCGCCTGGATGAATTCATGATTTTTTCCGTTTAGGATGGTTATTGTCATCTTCGGTGTCTTGTAAGCAAAGAATTGCAAACCATTAAACGAGTTTTTCTTCAATAATGCTTCCAATTATTCATCTTCGAATTTTTTGGTTAACGAGAACGTTCTTTGTCACTGACACCAAAATCACCACTTTCGAATCATTTAAACCAACGGCGGTATGTTGTACCATCACTTCGAATCGAAAAAAGTCGAATCGAAAAAGTGAAAGTTGTATCATTTTCGACTTTTATCGTTTTTTAATCTTGCAATACTTTTTCTAGAATGAAATGTCAGCTACTATTATTACTTTGGTTTTAAATGATGAAACTTTATCATTTATTGTGATTCGAAAATGATACAACATACAGCCATTCGACTTTTTTCGAGTTTCGAGTTATACACCCAATAAAAACCAAACATTAGATAACAATATTCAAAACTTATAAAAAGTATTTAGGGGAACCCATCGTCAAGTAAGCTGAACTCTTAAACAGGTTTTCAAACAAAATTTCAGCTGTATTAACAAGACCAAAGAAACAACACAGGAGCCAATTAGATTACCATCGATATTCTTTTGCCAACTCCGGGATTTGGTAAAAAGGCTACTGATAACAAAAACATCTGTTTGGAGAAGCTTTACTCTGTTGTTGACACAGTAATATTGACCTTACCTTCGTGAGTAATTAATTACTAAGTAAGTAATTACTCCCCTTTGCTTTAAAAATTATTTGTATACTACATAAATCTCCCCTAATAATACTGTTACGAATTTCAACGCTCGATACGGATTCGTACTGTATTTTGCAAATAAAACACTCAGCGTTTTAAGTTACAAACTTTATTTCGCCCAAACCTTTAATTTTTCTTCAGCAATTCACTAATTTCACTCTTTATCACTTTTCACTATTTCACTTTTATCGCTGTTCTAGATTATTCCATTTATTGCATCTGGCGATGTATGTGTATTGTAATTGTAAATCATTTGCATGCAGTTGTATTTGCGAACGTTCTACGTCATCAATCTCCTCGTCTTGATGATGATTAACGCCGTTGATAATTTCAGTATTTTCTATGATGACTATCGCACCACCGTTTACAATATTGCTCCCGTTATTTCCAAATTCCCCACAACAACATGTCATTCTAAAATCCTATTCCCAATCAGTACTTGGAGAAATACTTGTCGATGCTTGTTAAGAATAATAATTGCCTCAAAAAAATTATGGGCACTGACTAGATTCGAACTTGCAACTTTTGGGTTAGTAACACCGTGGTGTATACCTTAACCACTCGAGCTCCGACTTTTACACGTGGGTAGAGTACAAGTCGTAACAATATGCTTAATCCTAGCAATCTTGGTAGCAGAAACAAGCATTTTCTTCAACATAACAGTTCAATAGAAGCTTCTAACTTCTTACCCTAAACAGCAAGGGGATAATAAAAAAAAATAATCTAAAATAATTAGGGAATCCTCAATTGAAGAACTTACGTCAGACAACGCTCGATTTCATTATTCAGTGATACACTGAGTAGAAGTAAATCAATACAAGTAATACGTATTTACACTATTAGGAATATAACTGAGCGGATTCATTTCAAAAGCAATCCTAACCAAACAGGAATAAATTTCAATAAGCTAGATTTCATCTAACCGCCATTTTTTGTAGTGAAAGGGTTTAAAGAATGACGTATCAGGTTATTTTATTATCATTATGTATATCTTTCACATCGAGATCCTGAGCCCGGACAATAATTAAATAGTAATTACTATTAATTACACAATCAAAGACAAGTTTTCAACGCTATCGAAGTTATGGTAGCCAATCCCGAGATTTATCATGGAGATATTCCTGGGTGTTGATAAAAATTTGGTTTTGCCACTGTTCACCTCCAAACCAAGTCTTCTTGCGCAGCGACCGAGCGGTATGAAACTGTCCTTGAAATCGCTAGATCTTCGATCAAGAAGCATGATATCACCTGCATATCCAAGAATTTGGACTGATTTCTTAAATATGTATACAGCGCGAAGTTTCAATGTTGCTTTTCCTCATAACGTAGTCAAACGCGAAATTAACAGCATAGGCGTGAGTGAATCTCTCTGTCTAACACCAGATATTACTTTAAAGGGGTCTGATACAGTTCTTTCAATTACGATTCTACATACAAACCCAGACGTAGGTTGGCGAAAGAGATGAGTCTGGCAAGTACAACATTAACCAACACTTTGTAAGCAGTGTTCAATAGAGGTATACCACGATAGTTTTCACATTTAAGACGGTAGCCTTTTTTGTGCAACGGACATATGAACGCGATCCTCAAATTCTCCAGTAGCGCTTCTTGGTACCAAATAGAGACGAGATTGTATAGATTTGTTGCAAGAGTAACAACAATCGAGACCGGGTGCCTTTCCATTTTTCAATCTACAGATAGCTGCGTCTAATTCCTCCACTGTGGGATATTCGACAAAGACATATTAACCTGGAAGAGCTATTGCTCTAATGTGAGTCATTTCGTCATTCCGATTTAGCAAATTTTGGAAGTAGGTTTGCCATACTGAGAGAACATCAGCCACGTGTGTTCTCAAATCTCCATTCCCGTATTTTATCACTGTACTTCTTGAGTGGCGCTTTACTGAGATTCCTGGCGTTAGCAAAGTGTTCCTTGAATTTCCCAGTTCCGCTTAGAAGCTGGTGCTTGTTTTGTCGAAGGTGTTTAGTCGTGGCTTTCCTAGAGCGAAGATATTCTGCTAGAGTACTTCTAGTGTTACTAGCCAACCAGTTTCCAAGAAGCCTGGATGTTAGGAGGAGCGTCATCGTTGTTACTGTGCTGGTCTAAATAGTTAGTATCAGCTGATTGATAACTCTGCAGTGACGGTTGGTCTTTGAAAGCATCAACATTCCATCGAACGGTCTTTTGTGCTTGTCTATTGAACGAAGATGACAGTTTGCACATATATTTGAATATGACAAGCACATGATCGCTGTCCATGTTTGCACCTCTGTAAGATCTAACGTCGGATATGCTGGCGGAGTCTTTTATACACCATGACGTGATCGATTTGGTTTCCGTTCTTCCATCATTCGATCTCCACGTTACTTTGTGGATGATCTTTGTGGGAAAACGTACTTGATAAATTCTGTCTATGTATAACTAAGTTATTGTTAGGTCGGTGACGCGTTGTATTTTTTGTATTCCTACAGATTTTTTCATTAAAGTCGCCTACGATGATTTTAATGTCGTGGTGCGGTATGTTATTGATGGCTTCCTCCAGCTCGACAAAGAATAGATCATTGATGTAATCAGATTTATCCTCGGTGGGTGCATGTAGATTAACGATCGTGATGTTAAATTTCTTAGTGCGAAGTCTGACCACGCATATCCGCGTGATGATAGGGCGGGAATCGATTATATGATGCTTCACGCGCCGATGGGTGAGGAAGCCAACTCCACATTCTCCTCCATTATGATGGCCATTGTAATGAAGAGTGTAACACTCTTCATTACAATGGCCATGGATCCCACTCCCAGACCATCTAAGCTCTGGTAGTGCAAGTACGTCTAACGTGAAACTCTTTGCTTGGTTCGAAAGGTTCTGGAGATCTTCAAGTCTTAAGAAGCTAAGCATGTTCCATGTTCCCATTTTTAAAGCGTTGTTCGTTAACAATTTCCGAGGTCGACTTTGTGTTGAATCCGATATGGTAATGCGAGGCCTTTGATTAGGGGGTTCATAACTTAATTGTTTTTATGAGAGAAGGTTGTTGGCCTGCTCCTCAACCCGCTTGTTAAGTGTGTGGGTTACGTACTGGTGAGAACCTTAACCCTTTCAACACGATTTTTTTTATAATGTCGTCAACTAACTAATACAAAAAATCAAAAAATGAATTGCACAATCATATTGTTTATCCCTTTCAGCCCTGTAGGGACATATGGTCCTAAAGAAGTTCTGATAAATACTAAAAAGTTTTAGATGCTTACAATACGAAGTTTTAAAATATATTTTTAGTATGATGTTGACAGAACTACTTTGGGGCGATATGTAACCACAGTGTTGAAAGGGTTAACCCTTCCAGTCCTACCTTGAACACATTTATATAGTGAGCTGCTTGATACAAGGCAGATATACGGTTTAGCCACTCCTAACCTGGAGAACAGAGGCTGATTTGGTATTGGTTTTGGGGCGCCAATGACTCGCCCTGACATGTAGCGTCGATGACTATAAACAGAATTGTCCCTACTCGCTCCATTACACCGCCAGATTCAGTTAGTTACCCAGAGAGCACCGCGCGGTATGCATCTAGGACTTGGCCTCTCTCTCTCACTCCCTTGTGGTAACTATGTAATTTAGCACTCAAGAATGAGAATTTTAATCAATCTATGTTTCCACGTACAAACAATCAATTAATTTTTTAAATCAAGTTTCAATCAATTTCAAATCAATTATTTTAGTTAAAAAAATTTTGAAATAAATTTTTCCTATTTTTTATTAATTGAAAGAAACAATGAACATAATAAATCTGAAAATAACTAACTTTTGTCCTAAACTACTCCATATTCGACTCAATTACTACTGATTATCCGATTAGACTCCTCTTTATACTTTAAAGCCCCTGTGGCATTACAATGCATGTTTCTTCATTTCTATTTTACAGCCATTTAAATCGCTATGTATAGTGTAACAAAGAACAATGAAAGGTGATTTGTTTAGCTAGATAGGCTTTAAACCCGACTAGAATAAAAAATATTGCTATTAAAGTCTATATTTAAATATTCATACGAGTTCAATTATATTTTCATGTTAAATGTCAAAATATTATTTTGCTATGATCAATAACTTTCACTTTGCTATAAACACATTTACTTAAAGAAAAACTTTGTAATTATTGTATCATATGTATAATGTAATATGTATGGACTTTCTGGTTACGTCAAGCAGATCCAATAAAAAAATTCCAACTATTGAAACTTTGATAACAAAATAATTATTTATAGTACGTACAAACATTATAATAGACAGATCATATATGAAGTATTATAAAGTACGTCAAGTTCATAGTACGTTGCGATAACTAAAATCAAAGTAATCTTCTATTTCCCTATTTAAACATAAAATTAATTCGGATTAGACAAAGATAATTGAATAAATTATAACAAAGACAATATGAAATTGAATCAGAAATGCGACCGAATACATCAAACCAAAAATAAATGTATTCAAACTAAATACAATTCACATACGTAAAGTATCAAAAACTAGGTCGAATGACTAATTCCGTACTTAAACCGATATGCAATATTTTTATATAAATCATTACCCTCTGTATTAAAATTATAAAAATACATTTTATTTATAAATAATTAGCACAATGGAATTAAAAAAAGATTCTCTTTGTTATTAACATAACTAAGAAGATACAATCAAAGAAAATGCGTATCATTCGGATAATTTTTTTTTTTTAGATTTTCAAGTCATTTTCAATAACAAAACACCATATTGCACGTGAACATTCATTAACGCCTCCATTACCTTCATTGCTTGTTCATTGCAATATGAACTATACATAGCAATGTAGTTTGATAAATGGCTTGAATTATTTACTAAATTAAATAAAAGCTAGTTGCATAATTTAATACCTAATAGTTGTTATTTGTTGTTTATTTATGTCGATTAAGCTAAATACATAATTTGTGCCGTTTGTTGTGCATATATGCAAAATCATACGTATATAAATCGCAATAAGCAAACAGATACTTTAATTCCAATTACTTATTTCATTGTCTGTTTTTCTACTTGTAGAGAAGATTTAAATCAAGATAATTTCTTAAGAGATGCAATCATAGTAAGACAAAATCGCATAAGACAATGCTTCTACGTGCACATATCGATGAACATATAAAATGACATCATAATTTCATATTGCCGCAACTTCTTGGCTAAGGTGTTGCTATCTTTCGGATAACTTGTCATTGTATCAAATCTAGCATCTATGAACCCTCTCCCTGTTGGTGTGCAGGCTTATGAGCTAACCTATCATCCATGTCAGTAAGGTAGGACGTGAAAACGAACCGTACCTCCGATGCCCTTTTCATCCGTGCGAGAATACGTCATAAGCTTAATTTTTTATACCTTTTTCTGCCTTAGCTGTGCAAATTGTAAAAACCCCTTCTACTGGATTTGTGATGCAAATAGATATTTTAGGAGGCCGATGGTGACGACCTTTTATTTTGCAAGTTTTCGATATTTATTTAGAATTCCGGTACGGGTATGTAAAGATGGTCTACCCGCCGTGAGACGTGCACGATTTTATTTCATTCTATCACAATTAGAAATCTTATTATAGAATGATAGAGGTATTTTTCTGTTTTCAAATCTGGGCTAGAATGTTGTACTATCACTATTTTCGATATATGTATTTTACAATACTTTTGTTATTTGACCATGGAATTCAAGTTTCATCGGATATTTTTACCAACGATATTGAAAATTGTCAATTACAGTCCAAAAACCAAACGTAGCAAGTACATTTTTTTTAATATCATTTATGAATGTAATTTTTTTAAACTTTATCACACACATTACCAAAATGTAAAATGAGTTCCCTTAACTTAAACCAAATTACACAAGCAAATAAGGGTGTTTTACGAAATCCCGGTTTTCAAAATCCCAGTTTTTAAAATCCCGGTTTTCACAATCCAGGTTTTCAAAATCCAGGTTTTTAAAATCTCAGTATTCGAAATCCCGGCCGGGTTTCTTCTCTTCTAGTTCTAAAGTATTGATTTTGAGAAAAAAAATTATTAATTCGGGCCGGCCGGACTAATAATATTTTAACATAAAAATAAGATATCTTGCTCAAAAATTTACCAGAACAAACCAAGGCTGCGAAGTCAGAGGCGAGAGATGGTTTCGTGAAGTCGGTGCTATTTTATCGGAGTCGGAGAAATCTGAAATCCAGTTTTTTTGTCAAATTACAACAACAGTGTCATATATTGACACCGGCTCTGTCCGAATGTCAAAATTCCACGTATCCAATCAGCGATACATTTTGGTGAAGGAAAATTTTATCAATATTCATTAATATTTGATAAAAAAAAAATATGAACTATTCTTGAAAACAAATTAAAAAAATTATATTTAAAAAAACGAAAAGTAACCCCTTTGACACATTTGACAGATACGGCCCTTCGAGACATTGGGCCCTTGGACACATTCGGCCGCTTTATCCAAAGGCCAAATTCCATCCCTATTAGCCATTTTCTAGAACTTTATCGCAAACTCATTTTTGAATTTTGTCAACAAATCATTTAAGTCCCATTTTCCCACATGCCAAATTTTAAAAATTCACACCGGGATTTCCTAAAAATCGGTTTTTTTTACAAAACCGGGATTTTGAAATCCTGGATTTTAAAAACCGGGGGTCTATTATGAAATTTTCGACGCGCGTATCTTTTTCGATAACGTCGACAGTCGACAACGTCGAAAATCGCTATTATGAATTTTTTTTTCGACGATGTCGACAATTCTTGGAAATTATCAAAAATATCAAATTTAAATTATTTATTTTTTATTAAATTTAAATTATGTAATTAATTTTTATCAATTAAAATTTTATGAGTTTAAATTATTAATTTATTTTTACTAACAAACATTTTTTATTTCTCAACACTTAACACTTTTCTTTTATGTACTCAACACCTCAAGAGCTATCAAAAAAAAACGCGTCGAAAATATTTCATAATACCAAATTTACGACGTCGAAAAAAAAACGCGGTCGAAAATTTCATAATAGACCCCTTGGATTTTGAAAACCAGCCCCCCTATTCCTGAATATGATACGAAAACGAAATTGCGAAATTCATATTTGAATTGAATCAGATTCGTACGATTCTTATTTAAAATTGAATAGAAATCTTGTACTTCCGTTTTCGTATCGTATTCAGGAATAGGGCCCCAGGATTTTGATTACCGGGATTTCGTTACACATCCAGCAAATACAGCTAAATACTCTAGCATGATCCTCGATGTTAAAGATGGAGTACGTCACCGAGAAAATAAAGAAAACAGAGAAACATGTACAACGATTAGCTCTGCATGAAAATAGACATACCTCGTATGCTAGACTTCACAAATGATGCAAAAACTACAGATTGCGGGCTTAATTACATATATACTATAATACTGTAAAAATAGAAAATATTTCCGGATAAAATATAATTCAAAGCGCATAACTTGTTTGTGTGTGCCTTAAGTGGCCTATCGATTAATTTGATCGCATTTCGCTAGAACGTGGAGGCGACGAAAGAAAATTGGTTTAACTCATAGAAATCGAATTTCACTTTCTAAGTCAATCAGGGTATATAGGGTCAATATGTAATGTTATATTTAGATTGGCCGAAAAAGGCCAGTCCCGCGGTTGGAATTAGTGAGTCTCGTTTAAAAATGTTCTAATCGGGTTTTATACCATTGACAGACTACCGATTAACTAAACGCGTTTAATCATTCTTTCTAGTTTATCTCTTAATGTGTCAAGTTCGAAATTAGCTAGATGCGTTTTATTTCGGGTTTAGTAGCTAAACTGGTTTAGTCCACAAGTCACGCAATATTTTTAAGTTTATCTCTATTAAAATGAAATTAAAAGGCCATGCACAATTTATTTTTCTTTATTTCTTCCATTTTCTTTTCTCTATTATCGTATATTTGTTTCTTACAAGATTACATATTACTTATGTTTACGTAGCTTAATAGTTTAAGCCAAGTGTAAAGTATTTTCGTTTTCGTATCGTATTCAGGAATAGGGGGCAGATATAAATAAAAATAAATAAATAAAAATACATAAAATTAAAAATATTGCTGTAGTTCTGATTCTGATTTTCAACAAACAGTGCAATTGAAATTAAACGGGTGAAGGCGAAAATTTCAAACATTGAAATATTTTATTTCAAATAGAAATATTATTGCCTAAGATTCAATAATGAACGTAATACGAAAAATGATGTTATGGAATTGAGAAAATTTAACATGGAAAAATACAATAAAATTTTGATTCAACGGTTTACAGAGGAGAATTAAGGTCCAATACGACAGACGACAATTAATTCGCAAATACGACTAAATTGTCTCTTTTCGTATTTTTAAACCACAATAAATTCACACTTTATAGTGATGATAAAAGCTGTAGTCGTGGATATCGACGACTACAATCGACTTTGAATTTCGAAAAGTTTTTAATTTATTAAATTAATCAAATTATTATGTATTTGTGTTGTATATATCCGTCTGGACATATTGAAAGAAAAAAAGTAATTTTGTATTATTTTTTTTTTTGTAATTTGAGTCTAATTTTGTATTACGTAATAATGGACACTTTTAGACGTTTAAAATTCAATCGGATACGGAATTCAAACATCAATTTCGAAAAATCACCGACTACAACATCTATCGTTACGACCCTAAGTGATGTTTACTAGGCGTTTGAAACATTATGGTTGTAACTTTAGACGGCGGTGGGAAAAATTGTTTTGTTTTTCAGATTTTTAAATAGATTTGACTATCTGAGTACAGAATTGGTTCAAAAACTGAGACTTGAGAGTTAGGAGTTTTGCTGCTGTTTCACTAACCCACAAGAATTGACCCGATTCTCGTGGCATAAAATTGCTGTTTATTTTCCCGCTTCCTATTGGAATTTGTATTGTATTGAAAAAACAAAAATAACATAACATAACATAAAATTTTAGATCCCGGAATCGACCCCATTAATATTATTGTTGAGTGATGCAAATAATAATTAAAAACTAACAGAAAAACTTCCGAACTCTCAAGTCGCGGTTTTCGAACAAAATTCGTATACTGATCATCGATTTTATTCTCCATTAGGATAATGATACCAAACAATGACTACAGACGTTAAGTTACCGATTACCGGACAAGTGGTGCAGTGGTTAAAGCTTCGGCACTTGGACCGGGAGGTACTGGGTTCGAATCCCATCAGAGGCTAGATGCAAATCGAATTTTCATCATCGATTACAATCGGTGATGTTAATAAACACAACTAAGACCCTCTGATGGAGTGCAGAATTCAACGCCGACCCACCTTCCATGTCAATGTACAGGTTGACATGGAGCTTGCAATGGTGGTGGTATACTGTAATTGTGTGAGTAGGTGAATAGGTGAATGGGTTAATGATGTGGCGTGAATGCGTGGTATCACAACGGGCTAAAAAATGGCCTAAGTGTCAACCACTGAAACCTAAACCTAAGTTACCGATTCTGAACAATTAGAAGTTTAAGGACTAACTTAATTGATCGTTAGTTCACCCAGGTATTGTTATATGTCGCTAATATTTATAAACCAAAATCTACCCGACATTTAGTTCTAATCAGCCTCCCTAATCCTGAATACGATACGAAAACGAAAATGCAAAATCCATATTTGAATTGAATCAGGTTCGTACGATTCTTATTTAAAATTGAATAGGAATCTTATACTTTCGTTTTCGTATCGTATTCAGGAATAGGGTTGCTGGAAAATTAATTCCGATTTATCAATTACCGACTAGAAATGTCTCGTAGAATGTCAAATTTAAGTTTATATAGTACATTTTAATTAAACGTTAAATGCGGTTTGTTTTGTGCCATCTTGTACGAACTAATCATCAATTTAGGTAGTTATTTGAACAAAAAAAAATCCACGTAGGGTACACAGCATAACTAGAGTATTTATTTTAAGTATACTGAAGTCAAATTGGGGGTTGGATTATGTAGCATTAAGACTTTCGACTTAAGAAGAATTGCGTCAAAAGGCTTTATTATTAATAAATTCATCAAAATTAATTTGAGTCGAAAGTCGTAAGTTGTACTCGTAATGCTTACATAATCAGTTCTCTCTTCCCTAATAGTGCTCCTCTAATTAAGATGTCTAAAACATTTTTTTTTTCAAAAATCGATAATTCCTTCAAGAGTAATACATCCACTCCAACGCTTCTGTAACATTGCGATGCCTTTTTTGCAGAACGATTTATTTTTGTCCTCGAAATAGGCGTTCGTTTCGGCCATGACATCAGCATTTGAACGTCTGATTTGACATCAGCAATTCTATTTCTCTGGAGTCGTTAGTAGCCAGATCAGGAAGATACGGTGGATGGGGTAGCAATTCGAACTTCAATTAATGGAATTTTACCAACGACTTGTGACGCACATTATTTTGGTGAAAGAGGACTTCTTTCTTTTGCATTTGGCGCCTTTTCTTCACAACTTCTTCCTTCAAACGCACCAATAACGACATGTAATATTCGCTGTTGATTGTCTTGTCTTTGTCAAGATAGTCGAAGAATAAACCTTGCACATATACCTTGCACAAACGGTGGCCAAAACAGACCAACGTTTGCGTTTACGGTCGCTTCGGACGAATTTCACGCGAAACATCCAATTTATTACGGTTAAACAGCTCCAAACAGCGCTCTGAATAATCGACGCGTTGCTGTTGTTGGTCCAATGAGTAGAAGCGCGGCATCCACTTTGAAAATAGCTTTCTCATGGACAAATATTCTTACAAAAAAGTGTATATGGTCTTTGAAAACCATTTTGGGATTTTTTTTTTCTTTTCTGAAATAACTGCCGAGTTCGGACGACCAGAGCTTCAGCATCATCGGTTATTATACGGCCATGTTTACACCCTGCAAACTAACTTTGGACGGTTGCTTTCAAAGGAGCAGTCATACGTATCGTAGAACATTACGAAATTAAAATTTATGCTAGGCCGTAATACTTAATACAGTTCCGAATTAAGGAATAATTAACGTTATCTGACCATTTGAGCAAGCCTAACGTTGGAATCGCAAATGTTTGCCTTAACTGAACTATAGAAATTTTATAATTCTGAAGGAGCGGCAAAGAGATAATTTTTAAATTGTGAAACCACAATTATTTTGCGTTTATTATAACAAGGATATTTTTAGTTCAATTATAATATTCTTATAGGATATATCTTCTTCTAGAGCGTCTTAAAACTATGTCGAAATATTCCGCTCCTGTAAACTAAAATAAGCATAACACAACACTGAGAAGTGATCACACTCGTTACCTCAATTAATTGCAGTTGCCCTAATGACCTAAACAAACACAGACCAACATTTTACTATATCCAATATTCTCAGAATTTACAATAATAAGAGGAAGACGAAGAACATAATTTCTAACGGTATTTTTCCACAAACTACATTCATATACACACTATTTTTAAAGGTACCAAAAATAAATCAACACTAATAAATATAAAATGACACAAGAGCACCTCATGAATATCTTTTATTCTCAGCTAAGAAGCAAATTTGTTTAATTTTACAATCGAGTTTTGCATCGCTATAATTTTTCAATATTTTTTTTAGTTAAAAATAATTTACCGAACCATCATTACGCACACAAACTTAGATATTATAGTCACACCATTTCCCATTACCTTTATTCATTTTTTTTTAATAAACTAATAATCGATGTACTGAACACACTTGAATATTAAAACTGTATTTATATAAAATATAATGAATTTTCACGATTTTTAATCAATTTTTGTCGACAGAAAATTAATACTTGGCTATTTATTACCACCAACGAAAAAAAAAAATTGATATAATTTAACACGAGACTGTCAAACAAAACCCAAAACACGAATGACTGGAAACATAGAATTTAAAAAACTTTCTAGTGACTCGTTTTTTGTTGCTTTTTATCGATAATGCAGTTGCATTAAGGTGACCAGTTGGACGGGTTTTATATACATATTAATTGTTTATAACTTCATCGAGGACTGAATAGCAATTTTAAGATTTTTTTTTATTTACTGATTGCTGTAAAAGTAAAATATAATTAAACCTGAATATAAAGCAAATAAACCATATTGAATATTGGACTCACTCACTTTTTGGAAACATTTTGAAGAAGTAATACAATTTAATTACTACTTGCAGTCATTGAACATGAAAATAGTATGAAAACAAATAAGGCAAATTTGTTCCACTAATATCGATAGAAGCTAAAGTACTGTGATATGAGAAATTGGACAAAGTTGCGTAGTATTTGACCTGCTTACAGTAACTTACTAACAGCACAATTGAAATGGATTGAATAATAAGAAAAGGAAGGAGGGGTTAAGCGGTTTATTTACGAATCCAACAACCGCATTTTAAAATTAATAAACTGAAATTCACAAAAATTCGTACTTACATCTGATATACTCGTCATCCATCACATCAATTACATCGTACCATTCATTCGGATCTTCCACCTCATCCTCATACACCTCGATTAGTTCATCATTTTGTGGCTCTTCAATAAATTCTTGTTTAAATTCACCTATATACCCTGGAAAATCAACTGTCTCTGAAATAACTTGGTTCGATTTTTGTGGCTCATCGTCTTTCTCCTCAATTTCATCAATCAAATCGTATTGATAGTCTACTTGAATTTCATGTTCCTCCTCGACCATCTGTTGTGACTCTATAATCAAATTTTCATCCATAACAGCATCGTCTTGCGCATCCACCACATCGTAATATGTATAATAAGACTTCTTGTCTTGGATTTTGTTGTGTGGCAGTTCGATGGTTTCATAATCTAAATATGGCTTGGTATCAATAGGCGCTTGTACTGTTTTGGGAATTACGTTTGAATCACCTTTTAAGTACAAGGTTGGAACCGCATTCTTTAACAGGCGCTTGCAAATTCCATTGAAATTCTTTTTTTCGAAGTGTTTCCGGCAAACACGAAACTGTTGAAACACAGACATTGGGGGTTTTTTCAGTAACTTCGGTGAATTTACTACTGTGATCCATTTTTGAAATCGGGAATACTCTTTTTTGGGATGTGGAAAATTATGAAATGTTGTATTGCGATTCATTGTTAAACGGGATCCATTGAAACAATTTGGGACACAGCACGTCATTTTTAAACTACGACTAACATAACCTTATAACTTAACACAAATGAATTATAATTTTTAAAGCAATTTTTATAGTATTTTAATAGCAATTTTTATAGTATTTTAATTCAATATTTAGATAAGCCTTATAATTATTATTAACACTACAATTTTGATCTAATTTACATTTAATATAAGATTATTTAAAACTAAACAATCTATTCGTGCTTCTAATTGTTTGGTACTCTGACAGAAGACTTGTCAAAAATTTTTGTTTGTGTCGATATTAGAGGCCACATCTTTATCTACACACAGATTTGTGAACCCAAGATGCCGTCTATTGCCACAATAGGAACAAAAGCGAAATTACCCTCTCAACAAAAAACTGTATACACTAAATTCCGTACTACGTATAGATAGCAAGCACTACATATTTATTTGCTATGTTGTATAATTAAAAAAAAATTTATTATTTATTTAATACTGATTATTATTGATTTTAACTACCAAAATACACATTTATAATTTGAGACAAGTAAAAGAATAACAAAATATTTTTTAATTTTATGTCATTTATTGGAAAACATGACTATTCGGTTTTGTAGTTACATGTGTTCACCTTGAAATTGATAGTTGTATGCACAATCCAGCCGACTTTGCCAGAGAAAATCACAATACCAATATAATAAAAAGTAATTTTTCTATGCACAAAAATCACATGAGTTAGTGTGGGTAAGTCCAATAAAAATCCCCCTTATGTAGAAGATTTTACAGTTATGGAAATAAATTTTCAATTACAGCGAAGTAGTTTATCGATCGTCGCTTGTAAAAATATTTTTGTAATGCGACCACGTAGTCTAAGGAAAATATAAGAAAACCCAGAAGATAAACATGGCATGGTTCCGAACAGTTCTCGATCCATTTAGAAAGTTGGAAGACACCAATTAGAGAAGAGAAATAAACAAATGCTGTTATAAATTAGTCAAACGTTAAAGTAACAAAGTAAAAATTCTGAATGGGTGAAATGGAGTCACATGAGATTGAAAAATCGAACTGGCAAAGAAGACGTTGATAATAAGGTGGAACCGAATGATGAAGATCGTGGTTTGAGTGCCGTTCATTGAGAGGAACCATTAGGCTTTGTGAGATTGTGTGACGTTGAAAATTCAACAGATATGTGAAATCAGCTGATCCTGATGGACGATCATGACAAATTCAACGGGGATATACTAGCTCATTCATAGATCAGATATGATACTTATTCTAGCGGACCATCGTGTAATACTCGATTTTCTAGCAATCACAAACAACTTTTTATATGAAAATAATTCTTCAAAACACGAAATTCTCTTTCGATCTGCAGCATTTCTTGTTTTGGCCAGGCAGTAAATATTGCGAAATCAAAAATACGAAGTGAGACTAGGAATTGACATATAGGAGTTTTGGTATCGATTTATTCACTGTCGCCAATGGAAAGTATCTCAAAAACTCCGATTTAGGTGTGAATCCGGAAAAGTTATGGAATATACTCGGAAACTTACGTTTATTCCATACACTTTTGCAAACTAAGTGGCTTTATCTGAGTGGTTCTAAGAAGTTGTACGAAGAATTTACATTTTGCCTATTTAGCTATACAATCCTCAATTTGCAGGTGCTTGATGTGTTGTTAACATGTAATCTCTTCCTCATGGTTCAATGCCATTTTATTAGCAGACACACTTTGGTGGCCCTTTTTTCTTTGGACAGACTTTATAATCATAACCAGATACATTGACTATCTTTTTGCTCTGTTTTGGAACTGAATTTCATATCCCCAACTGTTGCACTTACTTATTTAACAAGGCAACTTCTTCAATGGTAACGTTGTTACTAAAATAACATCAGACAAGCCCTTGTTGTTTAGAAAGAATGTCGCTGACCTTCTTTACTGTACTGTTGCTTATTGCTGGGTAAATTATTGTTCGCAATGTTTATCTCGTTTCATTATTATTGGCAAAGGTAGACTCCTTGCCATCTACTGGTTTTACAGTGACAAAGCTTAACGGTTGCAACCGAGTGTTTGGGATATTTTTGACACCTGTTTTAATTACAGATGCCTCAATTTTACCTTTGAATAGTTTCTGCGGCCTGAGCGTATGCAGCCTTATTTTCTTTTCGTGTTCTTCACTTCCATTGCGCCTCAACGATCACTTTGCGTTCGGCTAGACGACGTTTAAGATCGCATATCGTGTTGCCAGCGTTTAAAATCGAGCTCAAGTCGACCCTTAAACCTAACTTCAGCCTGCTACAGTTACTTTAGTTACCATAAATTCAGCATTTTATACTATATTGTAGAGGCTTTTATATTGCATCGTTCTGCTCCCAATACGAAATTTGCTCACTGCTCCTTCGCCAACGTGATAACTTAAGGGTCGTAAAACAAATCACACCAAATTTTGTTACCAATATTGTTATAGGCTTTTATTCCAATTTACCTGCGGCGTGAAACGTGAAAGCGATGACGCGCCTACCGTTGGGTTGGGCGGGTCATCGCTTTCACGTTTCACGTCGCTAACTACCTAGGTTCCTACGCTTCCCAAGTTGCGGGTGGAGTTACCTTCAAGACATTACACAGAGAAGTTTCCAGCGAATTTTGGAGTCAGTTTGATTTTAATAGCGCCGTTTTATTTCCACCTATTTCTACCTACTAGCAAAATTAACGTTTTTCTCTTAATGAGCTGTCTAATACTAGAAGTGATTTTAATTACTGTGAAAAGGTCCTTGTTGGTATATCAAAGTTTGAGTAGTACACTACTTGTATCCAAACTTTCTGAATGCTAGCAGGACCCATTGTTTTAGTAGGGGTGGATGGAGACAACAATTTTTTAATAGCTAGAAGATTTAGAGGGGTGGAGAAACGGCTGTGCAATTTTCCCCTTATCATACCTAGATATTTCACACGATTCCAATTCAACTGAGCAACTCCAACATTTTTTTCCTAAAAAAATCAATTTCCTTATCACCAAAAGAATTTTTTTCACTCTTTTAGTTTTCCTTCAGTAATGATTTGCTATACTCGTAGTTTTATGTGTTAGTCCTCTACATAAAATAACCTTGTGTTAGCGGTTAGAAATTTTATTTTATACCATTTATGTTTGTTGTTTAACGCCGTCATAAATATATTTGTATGTACATATATGTTAAGTTATAGAAAGTGTTAATGTGAACTAAGTACAAATAAACATAAAATAATATATAAAAAATCATCCATATAAAACCAATGGCCGAAGGAACCTATGAGTATGAGTGTATGCGAGCTGAATTGCTGGGCGCCAATAAACCGGATCGTGACATATTTGAACAGAAACAATCCGAAAAATTAAAAAAT
Organism: Nephrotoma flavescens; assembly: GCA_932526605.1. Classification (NCBI taxonomy): domain Eukaryota; kingdom Metazoa; phylum Arthropoda; class Insecta; order Diptera; family Tipulidae; genus Nephrotoma; species Nephrotoma flavescens. The sequence goes on from OW052221.1 coordinate 101,277,401, forward strand.
GAAGCGGAACAGGATAACCTTGACACAGAACATATTAAAGTAAAATGGAAAATTAAAGCATTCAACTTGGCATAATTTCTTATTAGAGTTTTTTTCTTCATTCTGCAGAAAATTGATGCGAACGACGAACAATTACACGATACGCAAGGAAAAATCGATGAGATAAACTCAATACTTTCGTTGACGCAACAAAAACTGAACAAATTTAAACGTACGTGCGGTAGTCTAAGCAGCCTATTAAAATTTCGACCTACACCAACATCATCGGCTGCCGGTTCAAATGAAAATTTGTCTGATACAGGCGATGATGGTAATAATATAAATAGTGCATTGGACACGCTCAACGCGATGCAAGAGGCAAAAAAAGAAACAAATGTACAGGTGGTGAAAAAATCGACGGTTGAAATGAAACAGAAAATGAGCGGTCAAGTCGACATGCTGGGCGATATGCTGAAGAAAACTGAAAGTGCAATGAACACAATGCAAAGCCAAAATAAACAAATGAAAAGGATGATGGATTAGTTTATAACCGCATTCTATTTTCTATTGTTGATTGTTATGCTAATTATTAAAGCTGTTTGTATCATAAATTAGCTATTAAGCAGTGTGAAGTGGTTGTGTTACAAATATGACAAATATGTTGATATCCCTTTTTCAACCAAAAAAAATAAAAAAATGGCTTAATTAAAGTCCAAACCACACAAATGTGTGAGTAAAAAATCATAGTATGTAATGGAGTTTTTGATAAAAAAATTTCGCTTGATTTGAAGTACAACCAACACAATTGTATGTACAGTTATAGTGTTTTTTTCGGACGAAATAAGTTTGAAAGGAAACCACAAATGTGTAAGTTGGTTGAAAACACATAAAAAAAATTTCTTTATTATTCAGATTTTCATAAAACAGTCACACTTAAATTATCTAGGCCTGCTCACAATCATTTTTTGCGAGGTTTTTACTCTTTTAAAAAAATTTCAATTTATACACGTTTGATTCTAAAATGTGTAATTTAACTTTCTTATAATACTTCCTATATCTATGTATGTATTTAGATATTAAGAAAAAAAAATCAAATACAAATCTTATCCTCATACATGTTTTACTGACCATTATTTACTTAATTGGAATCATCTTTATAAACAATTTTTTTTTCATAAACAACATATTAGTATAGTTACACAGAATCGGACTCGTATGCATGGACATCATAAATAATATGTAGTTATATCCCGAATAACCCGACATTTCATAATAACAAATTGTTTTAAGCAAGCGATTGAGGTTGCGCAAATTTTGATGGATTCTTTGAACCAATTTCTGGAACCACATGGTAAATTAAAATTTATTACAATGCTTATCTTTGTTCTGGTCGTGAATGAAATTAATTCATTCTATTCCGTTCCATACCATTAAATTTTTCAAAATTTCAATTCATTCCATTCCGTTTCATACCATTAAATTTTAAATATATTTATTTCCATACCAAGGCGTTTCATTATATTTTATTCCATTTCCTTACGCTCATTACATTTAATTTAATTTAATTTAATTCTATTTTGTTTACACCATTATATTTGATTTCATTCGACTTGTTTCCATTTCATACCGTTTCATATTTCAATACGTTTCACTCAATTAATACATTTTATTTCATTTCATTTCAATCCTATTCCATTCCATTTCACTTCATTTCATTCCGTTTCGCTCCATTTCATTCCATATCATCAAATTTTATTGCTTTTTCACTGCTTTTCATCCCATTTCATTTCATTTTGTTCCATTTCATACAACTCCATTCCATTTCTTTCCATTTCTCTTTCCATTTTATTCCATTTCATTCCATTTCTTTTCATTTCATTGCATTTCATTCCATTTCTTTTCATTTCATTCTATTTCTTTCCATTTCATTCCACTTCATTAAATTTCATTCAATTTCATTCTATTTCTTCCCATTTCAATCTATTTCAATCCATTTCATTGTTATTCCATTTTATTCCATTCCATCCAATTCATTCATTTTCATTACGCTGGGAGTAAGCAGCTTGACATCTTCAAGAACCAAGCTGGATGGAGCGAAGACGTTTCTTGCAAGTTAAGTAGATCCTCACCATAGCGCACCATTGATTTAGAATAAATTAGTTATTTCGTTGTGATCGGATCCATTAAATAAAATTATTTATTAAAAACTTAAATGGTTATTTTTTAATTATTTTTTATATTTCGCGTCTCATTTCGACGCATACTTGGCTAGACAGGCAGTACTTGGTTAGACAACTAAGATATTTTGTATACAGTTGTCTAACCAAGTACTGTTCACGTAATTTGATTTGTGTAAACATGGAGGGAAAAAATATATTTTTTTTTCTATATATGTAGTTTTTTAATTTTAATGTTTTATTTTTAAAATGTAATTTATAATTGTGTTACTTCATTTGTTTTTCTGATGATGCGTCGAAATGAGACGCGAAATATAAAAAATAATTAAAAAATAATTAAAAACCATTTAAGTTTTTAATAAATAATTTTATTTAATGGATCCGATCACAACGAATTAAAACAAAATAAGATTTATCACGGATCAACTAAAAACATATTACAATAAATTAGTTCCTAAATCTCTGATCACCATACAGTCGAGCACAGCTTTCGTTTCAGAGATTACACCGCAGGCATTTCATTATTTATCCGTCTGATTTCATCACATTAGCGAAACGAGTGCTTCTGTGACTGTAGTTACTAAACTCGTAACAATTATGAAACTACAAATTATAAATTACAAACTCTAAACTATGAACTATCCTTCGAAAGTCACTTGACTAAAATTACGCTTAAAACAAAATTTCGAATTTGGTCTTTACACCCAATGGGGTCTATATTATAGCTTGGACATGAATAAATTACCGCAGTAAAAGAAAAACAAAATACCATACCTACGATCCTAAAATAACTTTAAAAAATAATTTTGAAAGACGTAATGAAAACCAAATCCTGATTTCAAAAACCATTTTTGAACGAAGAACAATTTTCGATCCTTCGTTGTAACATTCGGATTGAGAAGATCAACCGTTAGCCATAAACTGTAAACTGTCAAATGTAAACTGTAAACTGTAAACTCTCTCTCTCTCTCTCTCTCTCTCTCTCTCTCTCTCTCTCTCTCTCTCTCTCTGGCTTTCACATCGCATGAAGGGATTTCGCCGCCCGCACAATGGCCCTCCATCCATCCCGATCCATTGCTATCGTCCTCCAGTTTCGACATCCTAATGCCAGTAGGTCTTGTTCAATGTCGTCACGCCAGCGTAGTCGGGGTCTTCCTCTACGACGTACTCCGGCTGGTTGTTGGTGAAACACTTTATTTATCATCCGTTGTTGTGGGGACCTTGTAACGTGGCCGAGCCATCTCACTCGATTGGATTTAATGAATCCGATGATATCGCCGAATCCGAGGAGTTGCTTTATTTCGTGATTCATACGAATCCGATATTCGTTGTTCGCAACTTTAATTGGACCAAAAATTGAACGGATGACCTTCCTTTCGAATGTAGATAACAATCTACAATCGTTAGAGGTCATGGTCCAGCTCTCGCTTCCGAAAGTCAGCACAGGTCTTATTAGTGCTTTATAAAGTGCGAGCTTGCACGACTGTGATAGATGTTTCGAACGCAATAATCTTGATTGGGCGTAGAAAACTCGTTGTCCAGCAGCGATTCGGGCTTATATTTCTGCCTGGATTTCATTCAGTGATGTTATAACTGACCCGAGGTATTTAAAGTTTTCGACACCATCAAAATTGTGGTCGCCAATTTCGAGATTTGCACTAGAGATGTTCCTGGGTGTTGTTAGATATTTGGTTTTACTGCTGTTCACCTCCAAACCAAGTCTTCTTGCGCAGCGATCGAGCGGTATGAAACTGACTTTGATATCGCCATTTCTTCGGCCAAGAAGCACGATATCATCTGCATATCCAAGAATTTGGCCGGATTTATTAAATATACAGCGCGAAGTTTCGATGTTGCTTTTTCTCACTACGTACTCAAGCGCCAAGGAGTCTGACACAGTTCCTTCAATTACGATTCTACATAGAGACACATACGTTGTTAATTTACACAGCGAAACGAGTTTCTCTGGGATTCCTAGGCATATGAGCGCGGCCCATAGGTTGTCGCGGTTTATACTGTCATATGTCTGCCGGAAGTCTATATATAGTTGATGTATGGTTATGTTGTACTCCCAACATTTTGCCAAGATCATCCTCATGGTAAAACACTGGTCCGTGGTTGTTCGGTTGGGTCGAAAACCACATTGATAGTCGCCAATGATGTTTTCGGCAAAAGGGATAAGTCTGGCAAGTACAACATTAGCCAACACTTTGTAAGCAGCGTTCAATAGGGCTATGCCACGATAGTTTTCACATTTAAGACGGTCGCCTTTTTATGCAGCGGACATATGAGCGCGGTCTTCCAATTCTCAGGCAGCTCTTCTTGGTCCCAAATACAGCCGACGAGATCGTATAGACTTGTTGCAAGAGTAGCGCCTCCGAGTTTAATCAATTCTGCGGGGATTCCATCGAGACCGGGCGCCTTTCCGTTTTTCAATCGACTAATAGCTGCGTCTACTTCCTCCACTGTGGGATATTCGACAAAGACCTCGTCACCTGGAGGAGCTATTGCGCTAATGTGGGTCACGTCTTCATTCCGATTAAGCAGATTTTGAAAGTAGGTTTGCTATACTGAGAGAACATCAGCCACGTTTGTTCTCAACTCTCCATTCCCGTCTTTGATGGCTGTACTTCTTGGGTGGAAGTCTTTAGTGAGATTCCTGGCGTTGGCAGTCCCTTGAGTTTCCTAGTTCCGCTTGGAAGCTGATGTTTTCGATGCATAATCTCATATGTTCGCGCTTTTTTTGTCGAAGGTATTTAGTCATGGCTTTCCTAGCGCGGAGATATTCTGCTAGAGTGCTTCTAGTGTTGCGAGCCAACCATTACAGCCATCGCGAAGCGTTCGTTTATTTTCGACGACCCTACGGCATTGGACATCGAACCAATCATTGCGGGCCCTCGGAGGTCTTCTTCCGATGGTATTTTGCGCCGCGGTGGTTATGGCTGACTGTATAGCGTGCCACTGCTCCTTGATGTTAGAGGGAGCTTCTTCGTTGTTGCTGGGCCGCTCTAAATAGTTAGTGACAGCTGATTGGTAACTCTGCAATGACGCTTGGTCTTTTAGAGCATTGATATTCCATCGAACGGTCTTTTGTGCTTGTCTGTTAAACGTAGATGACAGTTTGCACTTATATTTAAATATGACAAGCATATGATCGCTATCCATGTCTGCACCTCTGTAAGATCTAACGTCAGATATGCTGGTGGAGTGTTTCTTACACACCATGACGTGATCGATTTGATTTTCCGTTCTCCCATCATTCGATTTCCACGTTACTTTGTGGATTCTCTTATTAAACGTACTTGATACAACTAAGTTGTACGTTATTGCCAGGTCGGTGACTCGTTGGCCGTTGTTATTACTAGTTAGGTGCAGGCGTTAGGACCGATGTGCGATGTATTTTCTGCACTCCTACTGATTTTTGCATTAAAGTCGTCCACGATGATTTTAATGTCGTGGTGCGGTATGTTATTGATGACTTCCTCCAGTTCGACAAAGAAAAGATCTTTGATGTCATCTGATTTATCTTCGGTGGGTGCATGCACATTAACGATCGTGATGTTAAATTTCTTAGTGCGAAGCCTGACCGTGCATATCCGCATGTTGATAGGGCGGAAATCGATGATATGATGCTTCACGCGCCGATGGATGAGGAAGCCATCTCCAAATTCTCCTCCGTTCTGATGGCCACTGTAATGAAGAGTGTAACCATTGGTGGTGTCATGGATCCCACTCCCAGACCATCTAAGCTCTTGTAGTGCAAGTACGTCTAATGTGTAACTCTTTGCTTGGTTCGATAGGTTTTGGAGATCTCCAGGTCTTAAGAGGCTAAGCACGTTCCATGTTCCCATCTGTAAACTGTAAACTGTAAACTGTAAACTGTAAACTGTAAACTGTAAACTGTAAACTGTAAACTGTAAACTGTAAACTGTAAACTGTAAACTGTAAACTGTAAACTGTAAACTGTAAACTGTAAACTGTAAACTGTAAACTGTAAACTGTAAACTGTAAACTGTAAACTGTAAACTGTAAACTGTAAACTGTAAACTGTAAACTGTAAACTGTAAACTGTAAACTGTAAACTGTAAACTGTAAACTGTAAACTGTAAACTGTAAACTGTAAACTGTAAACTGTAAACTGTAAACTGTAAACTGTAAACTGTAAACTGTAAACTGTAAACTGTAAACTGTAAACTGTAAACTGTAAACTGTAAACTGTAAACTGTAAACTGTAAACTGTAAACTGTAAACTGTAAACTGTAAACTGTAAACTGTAAACTGTAAACTGTAAACTGTAAACTGTAAACTGTAAACTGTAAACTGTAAACTGTAAACTGTAAACTGTAAACTGTAAACTGTAAACTGTAAACTGTAAACTGTAAACTGTAAACTGTAAACTGTAAACTGTAAACTGTAAACTGTAAACTGTAAACTGTAAACTGTAAACTGTAAACTGTAAACTGTAAACTGTAAACTGTAAACTGTAAACTGTAAACTGTAAACTGTAAACTGTAAACTGTAAACTGTAAACTGTAAACTGTAAACTGTAAACTGTAAACTGTAAACTGTAAACTGTAAACTGTAAACTGTAAACTGTAAACTGTAAACTGTAAACTGTAAACTGTAAACTGTAAACTGTAAACTGTAAACTGTAAACTGTAAACTGTAAACTGTAAACTGTAAACTGTAAACTGTAAACTGTAAACTGTAAACTGTAAACTGTAAACTGTAAACTGTAAACTGTAAACTGTAAACTGTAAACTGTAAACTGTAAACTGTAAACTGTAAACTGTAAACTGTAAACTGTAAACTGTAAACTGTAAACTGTAAACTGTAAACTGTAAACTGTAAACTGTAAACTGTAAACTGTAAACTGTAAACTGTAAACTGTAAACTGTAAACTGTAAACTGTAAACTGTAAACTGTAAACTGTAAACTGTAAACTGTAAACTGTAAACTGTAAACTGTAAACTGTAAACTGTAAACTGTAAACTGTAAACTGTAAACTGTAAACTGTAAACTGTAAACTGTAAACTGTAAACTGTAAACTGTAAACTGTAAACTGTAAACTGTAAACTGTAAACTGTAAACTGTAAACTGTAAACTGTAAACTGTAAACTGTAAACTGTAAACTGTAAACTGTAAACTGTAAACTGTAAACTGTAAACTGTAAACTGTAAACTGTAAACTGTAAACTGTAAACTGTAAACTGTAAACTGTAAACTGTAAACTGTAAACTGTAAACTGTAAACTGTAAACTGTAAACTGTAAACTGTAAACTGTAAACTGTAAACTGTAAACTGTAAACTGTAAACTGTAAACTGTAAACTGTAAACTGTAAACTGTAAACTGTAAACTGTAAACTGTAAACTGTAAACTGTAAACTGTAAACTGTAAACTGTAAACTGTAAACTGTAAACTGTAAACTGTAAACTGTAAACTGTAAACTGTAAACTGTAAACTGTAAACTGTAAACTGTAAACTGTAAACTGTAAACTGTAAACTGTAAACTGTAAACTGTAAACTGTAAACTGTAAACTGTAAACTGTAAACTGTAAACTGTAAACTGTAAACTGTAAACTGTAAACTGTAAACTGTAAACTGTAAACTGTAAACTGTAAACTGTAAACTGTAAACTGTAAACTGTAAACTGTAAACTGTAAACTGTAAACTGTAAACTGTAAACTGTAAACTGTAAACTGTAAACTGTAAACTGTAAACTGTAAACTGTAAACTGTAAACTGTAAACTGTAAACTGTAAACTGTAAACTGTAAACTGTAAACTGTAAACTGTAAACTGTAAACTGTAAACTGTAAACTGTAAACTGTAAACTGTAAACTGTAAACTGTAAACTGTAAACTGTAAACTGTAAACTGTAAACTGTAAACTGTAAACTGTAAACTGTAAACTGTAAACTGTAAACTGTAAACTGTAAACTGTAAACTGTAAACTGTAAACTGTAAACTGTAAACTGTAAACTGTAAACTGTAAACTGTAAACTGTAAACTGTAAACTGTAAACTGTAAACTGTAAACTGTAAACTGTAAACTGTAAACTGTAAACTGTAAACTGTAAACTGTAAACTGTAAACTGTAAACTGTAAACTGTAAACTGTAAACTGTAAACTGTAAACTGTAAACTGTAAACTGTAAACTGTAAACTGTAAACTGTAAACTGTAAACTGTAAACTGTAAACTGTAAACTGTAAACTGTAAACTGTAAACTGTAAACTGTAAACTGTAAACTGTAAACTGTAAACTGTAAACTGTAAACTGTAAACTGTAAACTGTAAACTGTAAACTGTAAACTGTAAACTGTAAACTGTAAACTGTAAACTGTAAACTGTAAACTGTAAACTGTAAACTGTAAACTGTAAACTGTAAACTGTAAACTGTAAACTGTAAACTGTAAACTGTAAACTGTAAACTGTAAACTGTAAACTGTAAACTGTAAACTGTAAACTGTAAACTGTAAACTGTAAACTGTAAACTGTAAACTGTAAACTGTAAACTGTAAACTGTAAAGTTAGATTAAGAACCTGATGTTGCTGGAGTTTGCCTCGGCACTCCCGCGATTAACAAACGACAATGCGAGCAAATATTCTCTCTTTGTCCAAAACCGTTTAAATAAGCGAATAACCCAACCTACCCGAGGTGACCCTATCCAGGCAGCAGAAAGTAACGGATCCAGATTTTACCATTTACCATGACAAAACAATCTTCAATCCAAGGTAAGTCAGGTGCATCGAAAGATGGATGGCCAAGAGAACACTTTGGTCGCTAGCACGGATCTTTAGACGCATGCCGCTTTCCGGTTTCAAATAGCTTTACTACAGCAAAAGCTTCTGCTGTGGTGGACCTGTTTTCTTCATCAAGTTTACTGCATGGATAGTATTGATAATAAAAGCTCTCCAGACGCACCAATCCTGAGGTTGGGGACTTCTTAAGCTCTCCTCCTGAGAGCTGTCACATCAGTATCTACTGTGAGCGCTTTGCCTCGTCTAAGACAATCACCGTGTCGTGGTGACAAGTTTAGAACTGAAAATTAAGATGGAACCAACCTAGCCTAGTGACCAAAACAAGAAGCTACGGAACGCGAAGTGGAAGAGATTGTCGCTAATGATAGGGGAAATAGATATTTACAAGTAACCGTTCATATCTCACCTAAAGAACCACCAAAACTTTAACTACAAAAAATAAGAGGGAAGCGGTAGGAACCCTATAAAATAAATAAACACTAAAAATCGAAAAATCTGGTAAGGCCGTTCAAAAATCAGTCATCAGGTCCCTACGACCTTAATATCAGGATAGTATAGCACAGATAAGTCGTGGAAAAGAGGTCAAAAAGCTCTGGTTGTCTTCTCCAAAGGCAGGTACCGCTTACTACTAACTGGTATATAGGGCATAATTCTCCCTTGCTAACACATGAAAATTTAAACAAACGATTTAAATGTCAAAAACACTGCGGCTTTATTGTTTTATAATTCTATCTTTCTGGCAGTTTTTGCAAGCTCCATTTCCTTTTGCTTTAGAATATCATGCGGAAAGCTCTTTATTTCAACATTTATTTTAAACGGCATTTTCTCAGATGCTTTTTTATGTTTGCTCGCGGTCTCCATGTTATGATCGTGTGCACCACTGAACTGAATGACTACAAATAAAGCGAACACAGCGAATAAAATATTTCGAACCATGTCGATCTTGCTTCTTTAAATGTGATTTGTCGTTCGCTTAAGTTTAAATAAACGTTAGTGCACATATACAATGTTAGGTTTATTTAAAGCAATAAAATTCAAAGCGATAATTCAATGACATGCTATGGTTACGTGGCACTCAGAATATGTCTTTTATCTTTTAGCACGCTCTAAAAAGTTTAGTTATGCACTCTGCTAATTTCGTTCGACACAGTTTGTCACAAATTATTAAGGTTACGATGGTCTTTCCACATCCAGACATTTTAAACCTTATATTGCTTGATCATAAATTAAAATTTTCGTCCCAATTGAATATTGTTTTCCATGTCATCGTGTTGGGTAATAATGAACCTTTGGTATTGACTCGGTGATAAGTCTATAATGTTTTTGTTTTGGAGGAATGTTAGAAAATCTTATCAAAATATTTTAACTTTTGGTTTAACAATTTCTTTGGTACGTGGCACTATAAGGTTTTGTTTAAAGCACTCTTTAGCTTGCTCGAACAAAAGACTTACAGAGGGTAGATAAATAATAGGTGTGAATGAAAAAATGCACAAATACGGCAATTATCGGATGTTAACATTTCAAAACCAAAATTATTATTAATTTATTATAGGTTTAAGGATGCTTCATTTGATTCAAATTCTTGTTGAGTAAATAAATAATAGGCGCAAATAAACAAAATCACAAATCCAATTAAAATTAATTAATTAAAAATTAATAAAATCGTTGTATACCCCTTGTTTCTCAAAAGTGCCTCGCATGCTTGAGGATACCAATTTCTTGCACATTTCAACTGGAATGGTTTCCCACGCCCCTTTTATAGAACACCATAATTCTAGTTTATTTTTATGTTTTCTGTTTGCGATTTTTGTCATAACTTAAACCAATGTTTTGCTCTCTTCTAGGTGTGTTTAGGATAATTGTCCTGTTGAAAACTCCAAGAAGAGGGCATATTTTCACTTGCATAGGGGAGCATAATAATATTCAGTATATCGATGTAGAAATCTTGTGTCATAATCGTTTTTATCCAATAAATCGAACCTACACCGTATAGCAGGAAAAACATCCTTAATAGCTTTTAGGTATATTTTTGGTTGAGTTAACGCGTTGTTGGTCGTCTCACGTAATGTTTGAAATCGGACCCAAACAAATTTATTTTTGATTCGTTACGCCAAAGTACACTCCGCCCATTTTTTAGGGTTTCTTTCCCACTCCAGTCGCGATAACACTTGACATATTCGATTTTCCACTTTTTTTCTTACTGAGGTGTGGACCCTTCTGGCCGACCGCGCAACTAAATTTTTCTAGTAGTTCTAAACGTCTGAGAAACAAACGAACTGATTGGAATCAATAAAGTCATCTTGATATCACGCTAAAAACACCAGCAGATATTGATGAGGCTGCAGAAAAGCTAAAAGAGGTACTTCAAATATCAGCAGAAAAGGCTTCACCAATCATCAACAAATCTGAAAAAATTAATAAATTATCACATAATATCAAGTCACTAATCCAGGAAAAGCGGAAAATTCGAGGGCAATGGCAATAAACAAAATCACCATTGTTGAAATGCAAATTAAATAGAGCTATGAAAACCCTGAAATTTGCAGTGCAGGAAGAAGCAAATCAATGTGCCCAGAGTTAATAAGTGTACTCTCGGCAATAGAGAAGACTGAGTATTCTCTGTGGAAGGCAACAAAAAACTTGCAAAGGCATACAAAGTCGAATCCACCGATTTGACTATAAACTGGATATTGGGCGAGAAGCGATGAAGCTTCACCACATGTAGGAACTAATAATATCGTGCTGCCTCACCAGATGGATGATGATTCATACTTTAAATCTATAAAGATTGAATGGAAGATAGTTAAGAACACAATCAAAACTTGCATTAGCCCGAAAAAGGTGCCACGATTAAACCTTGTGTGATCATGCAAACTACATAGTCATATTCCTCAAACGTGGAAGATATCTTTGGTCACAATGATACATAAGCCTGGGAAAAACGAAGGCTTAAGTTTACTTTACGTATACATCGAGAAAATCCGATAAGGAGAAAAAAATTTTAAAATTTTTAAATGCGGGATTGTTTATTAACAGATTTTATAAGGGGGAAGCTAAATTTTCCCGGGAAATTAAAATTTTCACTTAAAAAAAATGCGTATTATTTTATTCAAAATACGTACAAATATGTAATTTTTTATAAAAATTTAACAGTTTTTCGACAGTACAAATAATTTTTCCGGGAATATTTTGCAATTTTACCAGAAAAATTTTGAAAGTTGTTCAATTTTTTTTTACTTAGTTTAAAATTATAAATAAAATTTGACATACTTGAAGAATTGTATAAATTCTGGAAAAGCGGGGGTTTGGGGCCATCCTCTAAGCAAGGTATACAACGAATTAAAATTACATTAAACAAAAAATTGTATTTACAAAAGTTGATTATTTTAACATTTGTGGCACTATCAGAAGAAGCGATAAGGGCGATAGAAACTCTTTGATCTGTGTCTGCAAGGTTGATGAAGCAATTATTATTAATAAAGATAAAAAAAAATACTGAAAAAATAAAAAAAGTGAAAATTTTTCCGGAAAATCTAAAAGATTTGCGGAAAAATGTAGCTCCCCCCATCAAAAACGCCTAAGAAATTCGAATTACTCTATTTTATAACCGTGTCATACAGTTGGATTTCAACTCTGAAGTTTTGGCTGCAAATGTCATTTATATAAATGTTAAACAAAACAGGTCCTAGTATGGGGCCCTGAGGAACGCCTTTGGAAAGGACTAGTGGTTCACTTTCTATCTGATTTACAGCGTGAACTTGCGGACGAGATCTGAGATAAGACTCAAACCATAATAATTGCATCGGTTCTAACTTCAGCATTAACTGAAGTGAAATGTTTTCCTTAAATCTAAAAACATATTTGCTACAATCAATTTTTTGTCTACATTTTCCGAAATAAAGTTCATTAATTCAAGGCAGAGCTAGAATACTATTTTTAACCAAGAATTCAGAGAATAGATCATTAACTATTCTTTCGTATACTTGAGATATTGCACTAAGTACAGAGATTGGCCGATAATTCATTGGGTTCTGGCTATCACTATCCTTGTATGTATATTGGTACAACTATTGCCATTTTCAATTTCTCAGGAAATATTCCCTCGGAAAGTGATTTATTTATCAAGCAGGTTAGAGCTGTCTTCAATTTTTTGTGAAAAAATTGAAGGAACTTACTTGATTACCTCCCGTCCAGAAGCTGCATCTGTTTTCAGAGCTCTAATATTTTTGGTTACCTCAACTTCATTTATATCAGATAGGTCTAATTTGTAGTTTATTCATTGTTCTTTAACACTTAAATTGAACATGGAAAATCACATGTATGCGCAAAGCACGAGTTTATCTCATTGGCAACTGCAGCTGGTTTTTCGATTGCTAAACTATCTATTTTGAGAGATATTTTTTTGGTTATAGACCTGCAATTTTTATTAAATATATAGCCATTTTCATAAATTTCCAAAATTCTTGTGGTTTTCTGTTACAAGCGTTCAACTTTGTTTCGTAAAAGTTACGATTTGCTCTTCTAATTTAAGTTGCAACCGAAGCTTTTAGGGCATTATATTTTTCGATCAAATTAACACAATTCGGATATTTTAGCTTAAGTTTAAAAAAATTCTCTCTCATTTTGATATCGAGGAGTAATTCATTTGTCATCCACAGTTGCTTAAAACTAGAATGCCGATATACAGTTTTTACTTGCGTAAAATGATTAACAATGATTGTAGTTATATTGCGTTCCGTGGAGTTTTCCCAAAAATAAATTAAACATCTGCATGCAAAATATAGTTGATTCACTGAGCCCACACGGTGTATCACAGAAACCGCATTTTTCTTCGCTGTTTCTTTCCCCGTTTACCTATGATACGTTTTAATTACGACTTAAACAAATTTTCGGTGCAACCACACTAACACAAACATAAATGAAAAAAAAAAATATGTCAAGGCCATTTTTGACTCATTTTAGTTTAAATTTTATTTTCGAGAGAGCAGAACAAAACAAAATAAAAGACACATACATATACATTATATATTACGACTAGTTGGCCTTGAAAAAATAATCAAAAAAAAAAATTTCGGAAATACCCTTAACAACAAATATTTTACCAGACAAAACATAATAACTCAAAGCAGGATAAAATATAACGAATTATATTTTTAAGATAAAGCACTCCTATTATTTTTTTACAAACTGTATATAGAAACTCCATAGTTCCATTCGCTAACTCCATTTCTGTAATAGAATTTTGAAGTACGTAAATATAGGGTTTTCCAATAGGAATGATATGATTATTAAGTGGCGTTTCGGACATTTTTAATATGTCATGATCTGCCATTTTTTGTTTCATTGTATTCAGTAATGTTTACAATTTCATCATGGTGAGATATACGCAAGAACAACGTTTACAAATTATTCAGCTTTATTATCAAAATAATCGTTCTCCAATTCCAACTTTTCGTGCGCTTTTGCCATTTTTTAGTCGTAATAATCATCCAAGTGTGCTCGCTGTTCATTGAATTGTTGAAAATTTTGAGCGTACATTTTCTTTACATAATGTTCAAGTGCCAATAAGACAAAGAAATGCTCGAAGTAATGCAAATATTGCTGCCGTTCAGGCAAGTGTTGCTGCAGACCGCAATTTGTCAATTCCAAGACGTTCTCAAGAACTGGGGCTGTCTCAAACCACCACCAAATTGATCTCACTCAAGAACTGAAGCCATTGGACCACCGTAAACGTCGTGAATTTGCTGATTTTGCCTTGGAACAACTTGAAAACGATAACGATTTTTTTAAGAAAATCATCTTCTCCGATGGGGCTCACTTTCATCTGAGTGGTGCGGTAAATAAACAAAACTGTCGATTCTGGTGGGAACTATCGAATTCACAAATTATTCATGAAAAACCATTACATTGGCCTAAATTGACAGTTTGGTGTGGTTTTTGGTCTGGTGAAATCATCGTTCCGTATTTTTTTCGAAATGAAGCTGGTAACACCGTTACTGTCAATGGAGATCGGTATAGATCGATGATAACCAACTTTTTATGGCCGAAATTAGAAGAAGTTGATCTTGACAATATTTGGTTCCAACAAGACGGGGCTACGTGCCACACAGCAAGTGCAACAATTGAATTATTGCGAGAAAAGTTTGGAGATTTGATTACTTCAAGAAATTGTGAAATTGAATGGCCTCCAAGAAGTTGTGATTTAACACCATTAGACTATTTCTTGTGGGGTTATTTGAAGTCATTGGTCTTTAGCAATAAACCAAACTCTCTTCAAGCTTCACAAGTCAATATAGAACGTGCTATTCATGACATGCGACTTGATTTAGTAGAAAAAGTGCTCGAAAATTGGGTTCATCGAGTTTGTTCCTGCAGAAGAAGTCGTGGAGGCCATTTGAATGACGTTTTATTCAGAACTTAATTGTATCGATTGTATTTCACATTAAATAAAAAACATTTCAATTTCCTTAACAATCAGTGTGTTTTTTTAAAGAAATCATATCACTCTTATTGGAAAACCCTATACAAAATCCCTACTACAGAAAAGTAGTAACATATACGATTACAAATCCGGATATGGTAGAAAATTACTGGCAATATTTCATGAAGCATCATGATGCCAAATTTAAACTAAACAAATACGACAGTGCAGAAAATTATGCACCTTTAAAATGTATAAATTTATTTATTTATCTTAACGTCTTTTATGCAATACAAGAAAATCACTTCGGTTCTTGACAAATATATTTTCGTAATCGAATGCCCTTTTTTGACAATTCTTTTTCCTGCTGTTTCAGTGTATCTGCTTGAAAAACTGTTACATTACTATCAAATTGTCCCGTTTCCACCTTAGCCGCGAACCCTAGTATATCATTTTCACCCTCGATATCTTCATTTCCATAAACGAATTGATTAATTACAGTTACAAGGCACAACATAATTATAATAGCTCGAGCCATATTATTAATAGTTAATAAGTTCTAAAATCCAACTTGATGCACTACTGTTTAATAAATGAATCTAGATTGAATAAAAAACGATTAGAAAATCGTGTTAAGTTTCACGTGGCAAATGAGGAATTCGTCACAACTTATAACGATTTTATACGCATGCGAATTGATTAGTTACACTTATATGTCATCAAAATGGTAGAGGACATAATGACACGAACAACTTTGAAAATAATTTGAGGTTTGAATGGCGGTTATATCATCCCGGAAAATGCTTCAGATCCAACAAAATAGGTGATAAAAACAAATTGAATTCGATTTCCGATAAGGGCAGGGTGCAAAATGGATTTCTTATAATCAGATTCCGTTCTTTGAAGACAATTAACACAACTATGACCCCGATTTGGAGTGCAGAACTCATTGAATGACCCTACTTCAATGCCAGTAGTATATAGACTGGCATCTAACATCGGATATGCTGGTGAAGTATCTCTTATACACCATGACGTGATCGATTTGGATTTCCGATCTTCCATCATTCGATCTCCACGTTAGGTTAGGTTAGGTTAGATTAGAGTGGCTGCTATCGCACACTTAGGCCAGTTTTGGCCCATTGTGATACCACAGGATCCTATCTCCCGTTTACTCCTGCTGAAACCATCCAGAGCTACTATGTAGCGTAAAATATCTCGTATTCCACAGCCCGCGAGTTCCGAAAGGCTGTCCATACCGTACACACCTAAATACTTATGCCTTCTGTATGATAGTGCCGGACACGAGCATAGGAAGTGATCTAGCGTCTCTTCCTCCTCTTCGTCTAAACAACTTCTACAAAAGCCATTCGTCTGTAGACCCAGCCTTCTTTCATGTTCCCCAAAAAGGCAGTGTCCTGTCAGTATCCCTACGACCAATCCTAACTCTCGTTTTCCCAGGGATACTAGTGCTTTGGAGCGCCGCAAGTCCAGTTTTGGCCAAACCTGTTTTGCTACCCCGCACGTGAGGGTGTTGGTCCACCTCTCATTTGTCAAGGCCTTTTTACTGAGCGCCGATCTAAGCGCTGCTATAGACCTCCCCAGACCTGCCCTTTCCGGTTGCATCTGGAGAGTCGTACCGTACCTAGCTAGTTCGTCCGCCGTGCAGTTTCCCGTGATGTCCGAGTGACCAGGGACCCAAATTATCTGGATACTGAAATACTCGCTCATCTCCTTAAGAGATGATCGGCAATCCAGCGCCACCCGTGACTTCAGACAAACCGCCTCTAGCGATCTGACCGCCGTCTGACTGTCCACATAAATCGCGATATCCCTAACGGATACCACGTTATGCTTCAACCATGTCCCGACTTCGCCTATCGCCACCACTTCAGCCTGGTACACGATGCAGTAGTCAGGGAGACGAACGGAAATATTAACATTAAGCTTCTCACAGAAGACTCCGGCTCCTACTTTGCCGTCTAGCTTAGAACCGTCCGTGAAAAATTGCAGTGCCTCGGTTTTCCAGTATTGATCCGTTCATCCAGGATTCTCTCGAAGGACAGATGGTCCGGAAAACTTTATCGAACCACAACGTTGGTTTAATATAATCTAGATTCGCCAGTTCTTCCCTAAGCGATCTAACTATCGCTAAGTGTCCCGTCTGAAGAAACTTCCACTGAAAGACAGCCGAGAGCCTTGTAGCCACATTGGCTGCCATCTGCTTACCAAAAAATTTGATTGGAATAAGGTGGAACATAACCTCTAAAGCGCGTGTAGGTGTTGACCAAAGCGCCCCGCTTATAAGCATACAGGCCGTTCTTTGCACCTTCTCCAACATCTTCCTATATGTTACCTTCTCTAGAGCTGGCCACCACACACCCACCACGTACATCAGCACAGGTCTTACCACAGCGGTATAGAGCCAGTGTACCAGCTCTGGTTTTAGACCCCATCTCTTCCCTATGGCGTTTTTACACAAGTAAATGGCTACATTAGCCTTATTCACCCTTTCTACAATGTTAGGCTTCCAGCTTAGCTGACTGTCCAAGATTATGCCCAGAAATCTCGCTCTGTCAGCAAAACCCAGTCTAGTGCCGTTCACGGTAGGAGGACTAACTACCGGAATTTTATATTTCTTAGTAAATAGTACCAGCTCTGTCTTAGAGGGGTTAATCCCTAATCCACATTTGCTGGCCCATTTCTTAACGATTAGGAGTGCATTCTGCATAACATCCCTAATCGTATCCAGATATTTGCCTGAGACAGCTATCGCTACATCATCCGCATACGCTACAACCCCTATCCCCTCTCCCTCCAGTTCCAAGAGCAATCCATTCATCACAACACTCCAAAGAAAGGGGGACATTACACCTCCTTGTGGGGTTCCTCTAACCACCCGCCTTCTAATGGTGGCCTCTCCCAGTTTCGATGTAATAATCCTGCTTATCAGCATCTGATTTATCAACCTACATATGGGGTAGTCCACGTTCAAAAATAGCAATCCTTCCATGATCGCATTCGTTTTAACATTATTAAAGGCACCCTCAATGTCGAGAAATGCTACCATACAGAACTCTTGTGTGTAAATTGACTTCTCAATCATGCGTACTAGATCGTGCAGAGCTGTGTCCACCGATTTTCCCTCACAGTACGCATGCTGTGACATTGCCCAACTCCTGGGCTCAATTTTTGATCGAATACCTATATCTACCAACCTTTCCAAGGTTTTCCACAGAAAGGATGATAGAGTTGTAGGTCTCAGATACTTTGGATAGGCATGCGAGCCTTTTCCCGATTTCGGGATAAAGACCACTCTGACCTCTGTCCATTTTTTAGGAATATATACCAGTTTCAGACATCCCATGAAGATTCCTTCCAGCCAGGGGAGGGCGACTGCTGAGTTCCTCTGGATCTCTGCTGGTATAATCCGATCCGGGCCCGCCGACTTATAAGGTCTAAACCCGTTCAGCGCCCAACGGATTCGCTCCTTATCCGCGATGCCCTCCATCTCTATTGAAGGTGTTACTCGATTAGCTCCAGGCTCTGTCGAGTCTTCAAAGCTTCCCGAAAAATGGGTCTCGATGAGGAGCTCCAAAGATTCTGCACTTGAAGTTGTCCCGTCTGGTCTAATTAAATAACTAGGACTGGTTGGGTTAGTAGCTAGAATTTTCCTAAGGCGAGAAGCACCTCCAGCGGCAGTAGTTCCTTCAACACCTCTCCATATTTGTTCCTGTTTGTCCTTCTGGGATTCCTGAAGGATTTCCGGGTAACAGGTTTAATGTCGAGGTTATAAATTACATATCGATGATCAGAGAATGAGTGCTCTTTCGCCACTCTCCACCCTCTGATCATATGAAAGATCTTTTCTGACACAAAGGTGACATCTAAAACCTCCTGTCGATTTTTAACAATAAATGTCGGTTCTCGTCCAATATTGCAAACTAAAAGGTTGGTATTTAATAAATAATCAAAAAATAACTCACCCCTCTCGTTGATGTCTGTGCTTCCCCAGATTGTGTGATGCGGATTTATATCACATCCGAGTACAACACCTACCCTTCTTTGATCTGCTTCCCGGATCAGTTCCCCCAGGTTGTCCGGTGGAACCTCCTTCTCGCGATCCATATAGGCTGAGGCTAGCCATAGCTTTCCACAGCCAACCTCAGCGCTCTTCGCTGTAACGTCTCCGCTACTAAATTGTGGAAGAAGAAAAATATTCAAATTATTTTTCGCTAAAATACACGATCTGATCTTCTCAGAGTTGCTTGAGTATAGTAATTTATACCCTTTCATTCTGAGGCCACAGATCCTGTTATTGTTAATCCAAGGTTCTTGGATTAACACTAAACCCTCATCTGAATTAGTCAGTCTGAGCACGAGTGCTGCCGAGGCAGCCTTCGTGTGATGTAGGTTTATTTGTACAATGATAACCATTGTAGTCGACCTTACTCACCTCTTCCTGCACTCCCTGCATCAGGATAGTGCCATCTATCTCCTTGTTCCGGAAGCTGTCTTCCTCTCGTCGAGAGCCTGACAGGATGTTCCCATCAGGTTCCAGAGAGAGGAGGCTACCTCCCCTAACTATGCTCCCCAGAGCCGACGCATTCGCCGTCCTCAGCCTGCTTGACCATCTCCTGTTGGGTCCGTTCGCCGTCACCCCCAGGCTAGTCTTTCGCAGTTGCGTCGGTCTCGTCCTTTTTATATACTTTGAGAGTGATCGACCCGAACCCGAAGTTGATCACTCCCTTTAATTTTGCAAGGGAAGCCAGGGATTCTTTATTGATCAGCATGATTGCCAATCTAAAGCCTCCTTTTGCTTCCTCTCGCTTAATAATCCTCCAGTCTTCCGTTGGAAGATCGGGATTACTGGCCTGAATGATCTCGAAGATCTCTTCTATTTTATCCGGCTCGGTTGGTAGCCAAACACGTGCCCTCGGCCTACTCGGGATTTCCTCCCTGCAGACTGCCTCAAGCCTCGCGCCCGGCTACACCTCGCCTACTTCGGCAATTGCCCTTTTGTAAAGGTCGACCGATCTCTGATCCAAGCACGCAGTCAACTTCACGCGCCCCTGGTACCATCCCGCATCTCTGCAGGACGGGGGGGATCCCGGATTTTCTCTCAGGATCCTCAGAAAAATGGAGCTTAGTGCATTAAACACTAATCTCCATTTTTCTGACGTGATGCTCCCATCTTCCTGACTTCTGTCAATGACGGCTAGCACCAGCACGTGCTCCTTTAGGATCTCACTGAATAGCTTCAGTTTTTGATCCCTAGAAGCACCCGACGTCTTATCTACCTGAACCTTGGCTCGCTTACTCTCGCCCGTTTCCAGCTCTTCCTGGGACTTCTGTCTTTTAGACACAAGGACCCTTTTCGAGCTGTCACGGCCGACAGTTTTTTTAGCCCATGCCACAGATCCTCGTTGTTCTACTGTAAGCTGCCCCTCAGGGGTTCGCAGCCAGTTTTTCTAAAATCCTATACGCCGACCGTCTCTCCCTGTATCGGCGCTTCGACTGAGGGATCTCCCTCAATTCCCCCATATTTCCTTTAGCGGTTCCGCTTCCACCTGGCTTCGATGCCAAAGTGTCGCTTAACCCTGATGATGAAGCCCCACCTTTACGGTTAGAGTTGCTAACTTCTTCCGGTTTTTGAAGGGTGCCGGCCCCTTTAATTTCAATTTCTTTTGTTTCTTCCATGTTTCTCCCACGAGTATCGGAGAAATATAGGTCAACTTGCGCAGAGATCCGTGTACGCAAGCAAGGCTAAATACAACTGGAGGTCGCCAGGTATCCAGAGGGCTCCGTTCACGACTGGGCTTTGTTAAGTGGGCCCCCAGTCTAGCCGATCATCAGCGCGGGTCGCGTAACACCTTAATCCAGCCCATTGGCTTACCGAGCACCCCACCCCCCCGCACCCTCGCCCTCCTCCCACATTCACTCACTCATTCACCCATTCATATGGATATCCCAAACAAATGGGACCCACTTCATTCATGGGATTACCGTTTATAGGGTTCCCCACTCACTACCTCGAGGCCCGGGAGCACAAGGAGACGTGATGCTCAGTTCACCGTGGTTATGGTCGATGGTTTTATGGCGCCATCAGTTCGCCTTTCCCGACTGGGTATCCTAGGCACTCAGAATTTGGTGAACAGAGGTTAACCACTCCCACCGTTCTCGGAGACTCTCCTCCCAGCAGAGCTGCGGTTGGGGACGGCTTATTTAATTCACCCCTTACCTACCTATCGATAGACCGTTCACTATCCACCACCTGTGACCCCCCCGATAGCTGCAGCTCGCCACGGGATCTCCACGTTACTTAGTGGAATTTCTTATGTGGCAAAAACCTACTTAATACAACTAAGTTATATACATTATTGCCAGGTCGGTGGAGCGTTGGCCGTTGTTGTTACTAGTTAGGCGTAGGCTGTTAGGACCGATGTGCGATGTGTTTTCGGCATTCCTGTAAATTCTCCATTTTACAATTGAAGGAGGATATGAAAGCTAGAGAGCGAGAGAGAGAGAGAGAGAGAGCGCAGCAACGTCCCCCATGCGCGTGAGAGCTTTTAGTTTAAGCGAATTGCAATTTAAAAAACTATATCAAATTTTTTCCGGTGTATTGAACGACACTTTTAACCTTAGTCGAAAGATAAACTGTTTTTATGTGTTACAGTTACATAACCAATTAGTTTAACCGATTTTACCCCTTTTCACTCGAATTATTTTTAAGGTTGTTAGGTGTCAACCTGTATTTCTTTTAGATGAATTAAAATAATTTACAATGGGAGTATTGAACGTATTATATTTATTTCATTTATTACTTATATAAAAAGTTTTAATTTCTGTAATATTTTACAGTGTGGTACTTTTTAAAAAAATATCCAATGTGCAGAAAAGGATGTCTTTCGCATGTTTCGCAAAAGTAAACAGTTGTCTTTCTGCCGCCCTTAGCACAGACCATACAATCGTTATGTTTATTTTCCGGATGTCGTACTAGCTAGACTAGTAAGTAATACAGTGTTACTATCGTACGCACTTCTTTGGTAAAATTCCGCTACTGAACGCACATACACTCTACGAATTAATTCTTCGTACGCTTTAAAAAATTAATTTGGTAGTTGTCCTTTGAACTAAATAAAGTAGTAGTCTGCTGTAAATTAAAAAGGACTACAAATGAAACCAAAATATGTGTTAATCCATTTTATTAAAACCGATTGTAATCTAAACAATTATTGTATAAAAATTACAATTTGTTTACAATTGTTTACGAACAAATTCATCGTACGATTAATTTAATTATTATCTAAAACAAACGAAATTATTCTTATTAAAGTGTCGGCCCTTTTTAGAACCTATAACTGCCTTTAATCTATTATTCGTAGCCACAACCAACTTTTATGTGAATTCGGGCGGTATCCGGGCCCATTCAAACCTTATTGCATCTTGCAATGTCTCGTTGGAAGTAATAGGGTGTTTATGCAGTTGTCTCTCTAGATAATCCCACAAATGTTCAATAGGATTAAGGTCAGGACTGTGTGGAGGAGGGCGTAATTGCTTGGGCGTGTTATACAGCAACCATTCTAGAACAACTAGCACTATGTGTTTGGGGTCGTTATTTTACTGGAAGATCCAATTTTGCGTCAATTCCAATTTCTCCTAAGATGCTTGTAAATTGGCTTTTAAAATATTCAGGTACCACCATTTGTCCATAGTTCCGTCAATAAATATCAAATTGCCAACACCAATCCACGCCATATACCCCAAACAAGTACGTTACCACCACCGTGCTTAACCGTATATCGAAGATTTGCGCTTTCCATGGCAGTTCTTTTTTTACGCCAAACTTTTGCCGGCACATCGTGTGCAAAAATGTTGTATTTACTTTCATCTGTAAATATTACTCCGTCCCAGAATGAAACGTCTTTCTCCATTGTAAATTTGCAAATTCCAGACGTTTCTTCGTATTTAAATCACTGATACGTGGTTTTCTTCTGGATGTTCTAAGGAAAAATCTGTGCCGGTTTAAAGTTTTTTGAACTGTATGCGAACACACATTTGTTCCATAATCCTGGTATTGCATTGATTGAATTTTTGTGCTAGACTTCTGCTTTTTTTCTTTATATGTAGTTCGCGGTACCATTCTTACTTCCTTCTCACTACGAACACGTGGGCGGCCAGGCCACTTCATTTTAAATATTCAACACTCCCTGTATTTATTTATTCCCTGTTTGACCCTCTACTCTAAATGCATGATTTTTACAACTTCGCGGAAATCAGCGCTGGTTTCTCTTCGTAAAAACATTACGCGAAGTAAAACTTAATTAATTATTAAATTTAATAGCTTTGATGACAAAGGAGATACTTAACTAAATTATTATACAACCATTGGAAAAAAAAAAACAAAAGTTGCACTAATTTTAAATAGCCGCTACAATAACGGTACGATGAATTTGTTCGTAAACAATTGCATACAAATTGTAATTTTTATTATTTTTTAGATTAAAACCGGTTTTAACAAAATAGATTAATATATATTTTTGTTTCATTTTTTCTTTTTTAATTTACAGCACACTACGATTTCATTTAGTTCAAAGGACAATTAGCAAATTCATTTTTCAAAGCGTACGAAGAATTAATTCGTAGAGTGCATGTATAGACATTTTTTTTTTTCGTTTTTAGTCTGTCATAAAATTTTGTTATTGCATCATCTCACATAAAACATAAACCAAAAATATTCATCCCTTTCGAGTTAAAGAAATGTTTTTTTTTTCATTTTATTTATACAAAATTTACAGACACAATTGTGTATACGAGCCGGACAAGGCTTAAAAGAAACGAAAACAAACTGCCTACAATTTGTTACAGGTTTTTGTGTTACCGTCTATAAACGTATATGCGAGTTTATAGTAAATTAGTATTGTCACTTCCAGCGTAACATACGAGTGGAAAAGGTTAATTGTAATCACAAAATTTTTGAGTTTATCGAATCTTATAAAGATTTTTTTATTAAGTATTTTTAATTTCAAAGCTTCGGTCAAAGCTTTCAATTGTCGTTTTCAGTGAATTAATTTTCGACAAATTTCCATTTCCGGTCAATTGCTTTTCGGTGAATTGTCGTTTCCGCGAATTGTTTTTTCGGTCAATTGGGGCTTTCGGTGAATTGTCTTTCGGTCAATTGTTTTTCAGTAAATTGTTGTGGAACCGTATATAACCTACAATACCGCTCAAAAGTGTTTAGGCACTGTATAGCATAAAATATATAAAAACTCAGTAACAATTTGAAAATATTTATTTTTTTAGGTACAATATGTATATGGCAATATGCTAAATAAATGTCAAAATTAAAAAAGGTAATTTAAATTTTACTTTCACCTATGTGACCTCCTCTTGATTGCACAATCGCAGCGCACAGTCGAGGCATTCTCGCAATAAGTTTTGCCAGAGTTTCTGGCGTTATTGAGTTCCAATTTCATTGAAGTTTGTTCTACATGACAGTAGCTGATGTTGTAGCTGATTGCTTTACTTCCTAGTCCAGTTCTTCCCACAGTAACTCAATAGGGTTCAAGTAAGGGCTCTGGGTAGGCCATATCATAATTTTAATCGTTCGCTCATCCTCTAAATGGCGGAGATATCCTTTACATAATTTACATGAATGTTTTGCACTATCTTGTTGAAAGATAAAATTTTGACCCAAAAGTCGAATTCCTGAAAGTATTGCGTGGTTCTCCAAAAGTTGACGATATCCTTCTTTTCTTAGTATTCCGTCAATTTTCACAACATCGCCTACACTAGTACCAGAAAAATAGCCCCTAATCACTACTGAACCACCTCCATGCTTTTCGGTAACGGCAATACACCCTTTACTGGCACGTTCACCCACAGATCTTCTCACGAATATTCGTCTTCGGGTACCGAAAATTCAAATTTGGACTCATCCGTCCATAAAACCTTCTTGCAATCTTTTATCATCTACTGTTGGTGTTCACGGCCCATTTAAGTCGCATTTGCTTATTTTGTTTACGCCATAATGGTTTTTTAATAGCAAAACGGCCGTGGACTCCGGCTTCCTGTAGACGACCTTTAACCGTAGGAACGCTAACTAGTTTTGGATGAGCAACATTTAATTCTACGATTATTTCCGGGGCTGTTTTACATCTATTCATCTTGCTAGTAATTACTATTCTATGATCATTTACAGATATTATCGTTTTTGGTCTTGTACTACGTCTTTTATTAAAAAAACTGCCGCTTTCCGGATATTTTTTATATATAGTGCCAGAGAGAGAGAAATTTCATTTTATTCAAATATTGTTTCGTAAACATAACACTGTATCAATAATATATGAAAAAAGGATGCCTAAACACTTATGAGCGGTAGTGTAAGTAAAAATATAAGTTTTGCATAACTATTATTCTTGTCTTACTTTGGGCATAAAGTTTCATTCCATTCTAAAAGATAGTGCCCATGTCACACAGCTGGTCAAACAATATGTTCAAGGGGAAGTTCGGTAACCGCGAAAATTCGAGAAATGGTCCCGTCGAATGGCCACTTCGTTCATGCGACTTACCGTCGTTGCATTTCTTTTTATGGGATTACTTTAAGTTGTTGGTTTATGCCAACAAAGTTAGAGGAGCTCAGGGACAATTAAGGCCCATTAATACTCCCCTTTTCATTCACGCACACAAACACACACCCCATTCACCTACTCACACAATTTCAGTATACCACCTGCACGTTGCGAGCTCCATGTGAACGTGCACACTTACATGGACGGTATAACTTGTGTTTATTTACATCACCGATCGTAATGGATGAAGAAAATTCGCTTTACATCCTCTACCTCTGGTGGGATTCGAACCCAGTACCTCCTGGCCCAAGTGCCGAAGTTTTAACCACTGTGCCACTTGTACGGCCAAGTGTTAGCTAAATGTAACATGTGTTCTATTTAAATATAAGATTGTTTATCCTTATTGAAAAACCCTTTATTATAAAAATAAAAATAAAACTAGCCATCTTGACTAATTCGATTAGGCGGTAAGCGAATTTAATATTTAGTTCTGTCGCAATGCGACTAAACTCCGTATCAATTACGATGTCATACAATGATATGATTTAAAATTGGATTTATACCGCTTTAGAAAATTATACACGGCATTTTCGCATTAGCGTTTTAATTATAGTGGGGTTGAGCACTTTCAGAATTATTTCAGACGATAATCTTTCCATGCAGGCAACTTTGTTTAGAGAAAAAGTTCTAGACCCTTATTACTAAATAATAAAAGGTGTTGAGAATTCTGGTTTCGGGTGGATTTCTGGTAAATAAACTGGTTCGCAAGAAATATACGGGAAAACATAAAGACAATGACCGGCTTATCCCTTGGCTGACCACCGCCTATATTTGTTCAGAGCAGTTTATATTTTTAGGGAACATGAATGTAGTAGTAGTAATAGTAATATAATATAGTATTAGTAATAATTTTAACGCGGTCTTCACGAGTTTCCACTAAATTGAAAGCAATTCGTCAAGCTAGAGAAACATTGTGTATAGAGATATATCTTGAATATTGTTTTATTTCATTTTGTAAAACTTGTGCTTCAAATTCCAAATACAATGATTTTTCTCCACAAAAAAACGTTTGTTAGAAATTTGCTCTGTTAAATCAGTTCGTATCACTGGATTTGGAATACAGTTATAAACTCATGGGCCGACCCATCTTCCATGTCAGTATAGGCTGGCATGGCGCTTGCCATTCTTCGATTTGGCAGGTGATGCGTAAAGTAAGACGGAAAAAAATAAACCGCGAAAGAGCAGGGAGTGCTTCGGCCCCAAAACTGATGGCATGGATAAAACAAAAAAAAAATCAGTTATAACTTTTGCGGTTTACAGCAACAATTCTCGTAATTTACACCGCTTCCGGAATATACCCGAATATATTGGAAATAATACCTGAATATGTTCCTAATATTTACCGAACACTTATACCACTATATTCCCGAAAATACCAGAAATATGTTCACAATAATTTTCTCGCTATTATCCACAAACGCTAAAACACCACATCAAATAATTTCTACAATTATTTATTAAATCACACACCATTTACAATTATTTACACTGCTATTTCACTTCAACACCATTTATTATTTTCCCGCTACACGTTCACTTTAATTCTATCCCGTACCGCATCTTAACGAAGACTCATCAAAGACTAACTTAAGACTCGGAACGGAACACGGAACGAGATAAAAAAAAAGCTGGTTTTTTTCCCAACTTTTGCTCAAAAAATTTGTCTACGGTTGTCATATCGCACATCCTTTAAAAAAATGTCATAACACAAAAAACAATTTTGTTCAATGTTTTGTCAATCATCACAGTAACGTTAGCGACTAAAAAAAAATTAAAATGCATTTATCTCAAAACCGTTTTTTTGTGTTGACAGTTTTTAAGAGGATGTGAGATATGTTTTCTGTTGTTTTGTATTTTTTTTTTGCAATTTCTGCTTTGTTTACGATTAGATGGCGCTTTATTTTAATTTAATCGAATAAACGTGTTCCTCACGCCAGCCGGAACCATATCAGCCGGAACCAAACAACGATGGCACAAGTAGCACGATGCATTGTGCATCATTGTGCACTAAATGCTTTTTCAGCCGGAACCCTATAATTCCAGCCGGAACCTGATAAATCCATCCAGAATCCTACAACAGCAAAACCAACTATGACAGTAGTAGCACGATGCATTGTGCATCATTGTGCACTATATAATTTTTCAGCTGGAACCGTACAAATCCAGAAATATACGATTTTCGCAAAAGAACCTTACAAATTCAGCCGGAACCATACCCTCTACATCTAAATTAACTATAGTACAAGTAGCACGATGCATTGTGCATCATTGTGCACTATATAATTTTTCAGTCGGAACCTTATAAATGAAGCAATATATGATTTTTCAGTGGAACCTTATAACTCCAGCCGGAAACGATGGTATGGTAATATACAGTCAAACTAACTGCATTACTAGTAGCACAATAGATTGTGTATCATTGTGCACTAAATGCTTTTTCAGCCGGAACCTTATAACTCCAGCCGGAACTTGATAAAGCTATCAAGAACCCTACAACAGCCAACCAACTATGGCACTAGTAGCACGATGCATTATGCATTATTGTGCACTATATAATTTTTCAGCCGGAACCTTACAAATCCAGAAATATAGGATTTTTCGAGAAAAACCTTACAATTTCAGCCGGAACTATACCCTCTACAGCTAAATTAACTATAGTACAAGTAGCACGATGCATTGTGCATCATTGTGCACTAAATGCTTTTTCAGTCGGAACCTTATAATTTCTGTCAAAACCTGACAAAGACGACCAGAACCTTACAACAGGCAAACCAAGTATGACACTAGTAGCATGATGCATTGTGCATCATTGTGCACTATATAACTTTTCAGCCGGAACCTTATAAATCCAGCAATATACGATTTTTCAAAGTAAAAACCTAACAATTTCGACCGAAACCTACATTCAAACTAACTGCATCACAAGTAGCACAATAGATTGGGTATCATTGTGCACTAAATGCTTTTTCAGCCGGAACCTTATAATTTTGCTTAGAACCTGATAAATCCAGCCAGAACCATACAACAGCAAAACCAACTATGGCACTAGTAGCACGATGCATTGTGCATTATTATGCACTATATAATTTTTCAGCTGGAACCTCACTAATCCAGAAATATAAGATTTTTCGAGAAAAATCCTTACAATTTCAGCCGGAACCATACCCTCTACAGCTAAACTAACTATAGCACACGTAGCACGATGCATTGTGCATCATTGTGCACTAAATGCTTTTTCAGCCGGGACCTTATAATTCCTGTCAAAATCTGACAAAGACAGTCAGAACCTTACAACAGCCAAACCAACTATGACACAAGTAGCACAATAGATTGTGCATCATTGTGCACTAAATGCTTTTTCAGCCGGAACCTTATTATTCTTATTAGAATCTGATAAAGCCATACAGAACCCTACAACAGCCAAACCAACTATGGCACTAGTAGCACGATGCATTGTGCATCATTGTGCACTATATAATTTAAAAGCCGGAACCTTAAAAACAGGAGCAATATAAGATTTTTCGGGAAAAACCTTACAAATTCGGCCGGAACCATACCCCCTACAGCCAAACTAACCATGGCACAAATAGCACGATGCATTGTGCAACATTGTGCACTATATAAATCATCAGCCGGAACCTTATAAGTCCTGAACTACACGATTTTTCGGTAGGAACCTTATAAACAGCCAAACTAACTATCAAACAAGAAGCACAATGGATTGTGCATCATTGTGCACTGTGTTTTTTATCATCCGGAACCTTATAATTCTATCCGGAACCTGTTAAAGCCAGCCAGAACCATACTAGCGCCAAACCAAATATAGGAACCAAATATAAGAAGCAGCCGGAACCTTATAAATCCATCCGGAATCTAATAAAGCCAGCCGGAATCCTCTTCAGCCAAACTAACTATAGCACAAGTAGGACAATGGGTGGAACACTATATGTTTTTGCAGCCAAACTATAATGTCATCCAGAACCATAAAAATCCAGTCGAAACAAAATGTTTACATAAATAGTGCAACCTATAATTTTTCCGGAACGTTCAAAACGTTATGCACTACAATGCCAAATCAACCAGAACCAGCAAGACCAGCCGCAACCGTATGAAGTCGGTGTGAACCATTCGGAGCAATAAAGAGTAAGCTTGGTTAACGGTCATTGAACCTGAACTAGCTAAAATTTCAAGTGGAATTATTTGAACACATTATAATTCTCGATCCGCTAAAGGTGTTTATTAAATAAAAAGTTTAAATAACATTTAAAAAAGTCCGGAAATAACAGTTTATTTTCTAATAATTTATTAATAATATTTTATAACATATTTCATCGTTTAGAGAAGAACCTTGTTTGATTTGGGTTCTTGTACATACATAGAACAAAATGTAGGCAAGCATTTTTCGTAAAGTATTGGTGTTGGTCTCGGCCTTTTGCAATTCGTCGTACGTTTTCCATATGCCACCGTTTCTATTGTTATAAATCTCCGCAGATAATTTACCAATGTTTGCCGAGGATATGTAAACATTTTCTAAAAATCCGGCAAGTTTAAGCAAACTAAAATCTGGCTTTATCAGGTTCTGGGAGAAATTATAAGGTTCCGGCTGAAAAATTATATAGTACACAATGATGCACAATGCATCGTGCTACTTGTGCCATAGTTAGTTGGGCTGTAGGGGGTATGGTTCCGGCCGAATTTGTAAAGTTTTTTCCCAAAAAACCGTATATTTCTGGATTTATGTGGTTCCGGCTGAAAAATTGAATAGTGCACAATGATGCACAATGCATCGTGCTGTTTGTGCTATAGTTGGTTAGTCTGTAGTACGGTTCTGTCTAGCTTTACCAGGTTCTAATCGGAATTATAAGGTTCCGGCTGAAAAAGCATTTAGTGTACAATGATGCACAATGCATCGTGCAACTTGTGCTTTAGTTAGTTTAGCTGTAGAGGGTATGGTTCCGGCTGAAATTGTAAGGTTTTTTCTCGAAAATCTTATATTTCTGGATTTGTGAGGTTCTGGCGGAAAAGTTATATAGTGCATAATAATGCATCGTGCTACAAGTGCCAAAGTTGGTTTGGCTGTTGTATTGTTCTGGATATCTTTATCAAATTCCGGTTGGAATTATAAGCTTCCGGCTGAAAAAGCATTTAGTGCACAATGATACACAATCCATTGTGCTACTAGTGATGTAGTTAATTTGATTGTATATTACCATACCATCGTTCCCGGCTGGAATTGTAAGGTTCCACTGAAAAATTATATATTGCTGGATTTATAAGGTTCCGACTGGAAAATTATATAGTGCACAATGATGCACAATACATCGTGCTACTTTTTTCATACTTAGTTTGGCTGTAGAGGGTATGGTTCCGGCTGAATTTGTAAGGTTCTTTTCCAAAAAATCGTATATTTCTGGATTTGTAAGGTTCCGGCTGAAAAATTATATAGTGCACAATGATGCACAATGCATCGTGTTACTACTGCCATAGTTGGTGTTGCTGTTGTAGGGTTCTGGATGGCTTTGTCAGGTTTCGGCTGGAATTATAAGGTTCCGGCTGGAAAATCATTTAGTGCACAATGATGCACAATGATGCACAATGCATCGTGCTACTTTTGCCATCGTTGTTTGGTTTCGGCTGATATGGTTCCGGCTGGCGTGACGGACACGAATAAACGTATGTCTGGGGATTACAAATACACAATATTCGGTTTTATACACACATCACAATTTATAAATTATCAAATAATTTATAGCCCAACAGTGTTGTAACAAAATAAAATTTTTGGTTCTCATCCTAATTGTTTCACTTAAATGCATCTCGCATATTTATTTCATTTATTTTATATAATAACTTTAAATAAAATTATCTAAGGCGATAACCTAACAAATTCATTCAAAAATTTCAAAACTAAACAATAACAACAAATATTTGTGCAAAATTATTGCTCATACTTCCGGTTATTTTTTGTTACTATGTTGGTACGACTAAGATTATTGCTCAAAAGATGGAAATATTTTAACTAAAGCTGGATTAAATTGGGCGGGGTTTAGTTGAATATGAAAGATTTGATTGGCTGAAGAGTTGGATAAAAAATAATCCGTTTCCGTTCCGTGAACTCAACATCACAGAGCAAAATTATGCAGTTCTTGTTCGCCCAATGAAAAAATTTGTTCAACGCTACATTCATTCTTGCTGAATAACGGTTTTTTCATATGTAAATAATTAATATTTTTCTTTGAGGATTAATGATGATGAAAATAAAAAAATCACTTCTCTTGAACTGGATACACTACTTGCAACAAGTTTCGTATGACTCCTTCTCAAATTGCCACATACGTTTACCACAATTCTTGATAAACATGTTTACAAAAATGAACAAACAAAAAGAGAACGGGAACAATACGTGAAATATGGCCGTGTCATCACTTTTTAACGCAGTATGCGTTTTGCCTGTTCGCATACTACTTTAAAATTGTACAGTAATTCTTGAATGTGTTTATGTTTTTAGCTTTTATTTTATTTATTTAAAAAAGTGATGTCACGTGGCTAGCGCTGCGCCAACCAAAAATAGTGCAGATGAAAACATACCACGAGTAAATAAGTAGATAATTAAAAAAAGTAGATAATATATTTCCTGTGACATTACAAGAATTAAATGAAGAAATCAACCTTAACCTAAGTGCAAAGAAATTTCCATAATATGACTTAATTACAGGACAAATAATACAAACCCTTCACAAATAGGGAATACGTAAACTCCTTCAGATATAGTTAACGCAGTATTCAGACTTAAACACGTTCCAAATCAATTGAAAGTCGCTGGAGTAAAGATGATTCTTAAACCCAACAAACCACTAAATGACAAAAATTAGTATAGGCCGATTTCCTTACTTCCAACAATGTCAAAAATATTCGAGAAGCTATATACTCCTCAAGAGACTAAAACAAATAATAGAAGAAAGAAATGTCATTGCACCACTACATAAATTTGGCGTCAATAATATAATAATTACAACGATTTACAAACATATTTTAAGATATATGTACATACTTAAAAATAAAAAGTATGTTCAAGTTCCTTGGATGTAGCACAGGCCTTTGACAGAGTATGGAATAATGGCTTGGAACTTTATATAGGAGAATCCACAAGCAAATTACAAATATTGTCAGTACCTGGACGAAAAGATGGCGAATAAAACTTAATGAAACAAAATCTGTTCACGTAATCTTCACGTATAAAAGAGACGGTCACAATGCTCCAACCGATAAATCATGTGGAGAATCGTTTCAACGCTTCAAAAATGATGATTTCAGTGTTGAAGATAAGCCTCGCTTGGGACAGAAAAAAAATTCGTATACGCGATGGATTTGAGGCATTGCTCGATGAAGATCCGACTGAAACGCAAGAGAAGCTTGCCGGTGCATTGGGGGTGACCCAACAAACAGTTTCCGTACGATTGAAATGTATGGGCATGATTCAAAAGCAAGGCTTTGGGCCCCATTGAAACGAAGAGACGTGGAAAGACAATTTTTTTCTTGTGAGCAGCTGCTTCAAAAGCGTCGGATAGTGACTGGTGACGATAACACCAAGAGGATAAATACTACGCTTTGCCCGGCCAATCGTTGCCATCGACCTCAACATCAACCCCAAAGACGAACATTCATGGTTCGAATGTTACGCTGTGTATCTGGTGCTACGAGCTGCTACAACCTTGCGATTCCATTACGGGCGAGTGGTACAGACTACAATTAATTCGTTTGAGCCGTGCATAACGACAACGCTCGGCCTCACGTTGCCAAAGTTCTGATTACTGGTTGTTCCGACGGATGCAACACGATTTGGCAGGTCACCGGTTCACTTCTTTCGAAGAAATTCAAAATTGGTTTCAAACTTGGATCGCTTCAAAAGACGAAACGTTTTTCCGAGATGGGATTCGAAAATTAGAGGTGGGAAAAAGTTATAAGCAGCAGCGGACAATATTTTAATTAATCTGTTCATTCATTTTGTTTTAAAATAAATGCATTTTTAAAATGAAAAAAACCAACAGAATTAATTTGTACTACCAATAACAAAACTGTAAAAGGACTAGCCAAAGGGCTACCATCCTCCAAACAAGAATATAAATTATGTAAGATAAATCACTAAATGTTTTGCAAATCAGTTGTAATAAATAAGCATAATAAAAAAAATGTGAACAGTACTACTATATGGGCAACATCATCAGTTGTTACATAATAGCAAAAAAATGATAACAATTCAAGAACAACGAACAAAGTAATGAGCATACGCTCTTATCAACGTGCACTTGTCAAAATAGCATTTAATGATGGGGACTACCGCGGTACGAGCAATTATAATCCTTGCCAACAAGCAGCTTCATTACTTCGAGTGCTACCAGTAGCTTGAAAATAAAAACAAACAAAACCGAAATAGATATTACGAGAATCTGCGGAGACCAGAATGAAATACGTAAAAGGTCAGGTATATTACCAATAATGCCGAACTTCAACTCTAAATTTCAAGCATTCTTAGTAAACAACATAACTCACGACCATCCACTTTTACTATCAGTCGTTCAAACGTGGGTTAGTCTAAAGCCAATTGTAAGTTGATCTCGTACTATCTGATAAAGGTGTAAAATAACCAACATAGTTTTGGAAAAACCATTGAAACAGGCAAGCCAAATGTAAACTTGAACAGCACAACTACGATTTCCGTCGAAAAAATTCCGAGAGAAAAAATTGAAAAATCCCTCAAACTTTTTTTTGGAAAATCGAAGATTTACATGTCTCCCCTATGAAAGTAAATCGCTGAATACGAAAAGTGTGAACAGCTGTTCCAAAATACTATCAAATCAAAGGATCTAACAACATTGGTACCAAATTAAGTGGGCACATGCAAAAGGTCACTATCACTTCAACAGCTGAAATCACATACTATATGACGTACCACGCCGCCTTTAAACCGTCGAACACCACAACAAAGTTAAGAGTGTCTTTTGATTTCTCTGCAAAAACAACAGTGATCGAAAATAAGGGTGGCGCCAAGAACACAAAAAGGGGCACGACCACGTTTAACGGAAACTTCCTAGTTGCGAAACTACTGCAACAAGTCAAACTATCACTAGACATATAACAAGCACCAACTTATCCATCGACTGACTCCACAATAGTACTTTCATTGATACAAAACGTTGATGTTCAAGAGTTCAAGTCTTACTTTGCCAACAGAGTGTCAGAAATACCAAGCTTGACTGAACTACATCAATGGCACCACATTAAATCAAATGAAAACCCAAGCAAGCAGCTGCTCGAGTCGTGGAATAACATTAAAAGAACTCATGAATCCCAGTATGTGGTGAACAGCACAGCAATGGTTGAAAGACATGAAGTATTATCATTCAGAGAAACTTCATCAAAAAATGCAAAAAAGAAAACATAGATGAGTACGATCTGCACGAGGCACAACGAATCATTACAAGAGAGACTCAACGCAGTTGTTTCAAGAAGCATAACTCCGTAGACAGTTAAAGAAGCATAACTCAGTAGCCGAAAGACTTCCAAATTCATTGAACAATTATGAAGAGAAACATCCTGCTATAATCAATTACGCCCATATATGTATACACTCTCATTTTTACGTAAGAGGTATGAGACCAAATGAGAAAATATGCCACTAACGCGATGATTTCAAAATGTGTCATTTGCCACAGATTTATGGCTAACCAAAGGCATAACCAGCTGATAGGAAACCTAATATCAACAAGAGTACAGCCATCAAAGCCGTTGACTCATATTTGCGTTGACTATGCAGGTCCTCTTAATCTGTCTTACTACCACCAAAGCAATCCACATAGAGGTTGTAAAAGATATTACTAAAGCATATATTGCCTCCTTCAAAAGATTTAGCTCAGAAGTAGGATTGTGCAGTGATATGCATATAGTGATAATGCAACGAATTTCATTTTGGATCGAACAACCAGCTAAGAATGCAAAATGATGCGGTAGCGAATCTTAAGAAAATCGTGTCAGAACAGCTAGCTTCGAACGGGTTAACAGGGCAACCACCAACATCATCTCATAGGAAGCTGACGTAAAGTCAGTTAAAAACCATCTAAAATCGTGGGAAACACTACGCTGACCTATGAAGAATTAGCAACAGTTCTAAACCAAATAGAAGCAGTGTTAAATTCTAGACCCTTATGCCTAAAATCTAGAAGTGCTCACACCTGGCCATTTCCTAACTCATCGATAAAAACAGTGCTAAAAAGATACTTAAAGAATTCAAATGTTTACAGACGGTCAAGATGACACCTGTTGAAAAAACTAAAACAGGATTTTTAGAAGAGATTTAGCAACGAACCATAACAAATCAACATTGGAGATATCGTACTTGGATGAAATTATTCAGAAACAGATAAGCACGTCTGAACCGTTTCAGTACGAGCTCCGGAAAATTCTCTCTACAAAAGAAATCACAAAAATATAAATATTTGTTTTGCAAAAAAGAAGGACTACCTTCAACAATGAGTTACGATATGTCATGATTTACCTCGCATGGAATCTATTTTGATAAAATTGGTTAAGCTAGACTATCTTGAGCACTGTACTGAGCAGAGCAGAGTAACAGAATAAACGCTTTAGGCGAAAACAAAATTGCGCGTTAAAAAAGTTCACCTTTTGATTTTGCTGGTACGATCACCAACGAGTTATTTGGTGTACTTGACCAAAGTGCCGGTAATGCTTAAAAAGATGCTGTCTTAGACAAATTAAATTCAAACATACAATACCACTAGACCTAGGAAAACCCGTCTTATATTGGAACTAGGATGAAGCTACTATTTATAAGAAAATCAAAATCAAAACTATAAAAGTAGGAGAAATATTCATATTCGAAATAAAAATCCCATTGGTTAAGAGAGCACTGGAATACGTATACATCAAATCAAATTCTAACTATCTGATGATCGAATTATAAAAAAAAATCACTACCCCGGCAGACAGGGCAAATTTAATTCATATACCCAATAGCCAGGTGGCATGCCAAAAAGCTCTCAAATCAGTAAAATGAACATTATCATCTACTTTGTTTAAGAATTTTTTTCGGCTTTTCGGACAAAATATTATTTTAACCCATACAATGTTTACGACTATTTTAGTCGCAGAAAACAAAGAGGCCATTTATTAACAATATTTCTACCACAAAAGTAGAAAAAATGCACTCCCCTCCCCCAAACCTTTAACCCCAGGGCGTACTTGTGTACACAAAGAACACAAACCCTTGAAAAAATTCTTCTTAATTATCATCTGCACTCACTATGGAATCCTTTGCTCAGATTCAATATCTGGATGTTCGTGGTAAAATCCAGGACCTTATGTCAGAAAATCCAATACGAAGATGAAAGCAGTTGGGCAACCAAAACATCATCCATATTCATTGAGGGAGAAGGAATTCTGTTGCGTCCAAACTGTATCTTAAAAAGAGACACGTTCAGAGTAATCCTGGTACTCTCCTGATAGGATATCAACCAATAAATTAAAATGCCACATTTTAGATTAAGTGTTTTGTCCACACGACAAGAATGAAATCAAACCTGCATAACTAGCAATGTAATGCATTGCCGCAGCATTTCTTGTTGCTGTTACGTAGTTTATGATCAGAAAAATAAACCATCATTCAACAGGCAGTTCCGCTTCCGGATGCATAAGGGCCCGAAATATTCCCGGACACTCGATACCAAACCAATGTAGTAAACATTAATTTTAAACTGTTACTGTTAGACAGCAGAAATTTTATGTATAAATAAATTTTTTATATTCCAACACAAGTGCTGTTCTCATTAATAGACCCCATCCGAGGTAATCTATTAAGAAACAAAAACATAAAAACCTTTAGACAAAGCTCCAACATGAACGCACGCTTGCCGTCTAATAAAGCGTAAAGCGCTTCATCGTATCATATTTATGTTTATTTTATTAATGAAACACTTTATATTTATTATTTATATTATTATTATTTATTTAATCCATGTATATTTATATATTTATTATCTTTATTCATTACAATATATCCACCATAGTCCATGTCCTATCTTGTGTCCGTATTATCTTCTACTGACTTCATGCTTTTCGTTCTTTTTAGGTTATCCCTACCAGCCATATATATATGTTTACATGATACATATATGACATCTTTCTTTTTTTTTTTTTTTTTATATAATATTTAATTTAATATATAATATTTAGTTTTCTTAATTTAATTTTATCTTACTAGCTAATTGAACCAATAGATTTCAATACAAATTTCATTTGGAAATGAAAACATTAATAATTTCAATCAACTAGGAATATTTTACGAATTTACCTTTATTCTGTTATATAGTCTTTCAAATAAGAGGGTTTCATTGGTCTATTATTAGTATTTTCATTTCTTACAGTCATTTCATTTTCATCATTGTTTCTTAAATTATTTTCTTCTTTTTCATTATCAATATTGTTATTTATGTTAATATTTGGTTTAATCATATTTTCATTAATACTCCTCTCGACCATTTTTTCTTCTGGTATGATTTCAAATTTTTTATCATTACTGTCCTTTATTATGTGACTTTATTTCTTTAATTTGACTCTATTTCTATTTACTACTTTTCCATTTTCTTTCATAATCTGGTATCGTCTATACTCAACATTTTTGTCTAACACTATTGCTGATTCCCATTCCTTATTTTTATTTTGAACCCTTATATTGTCTCCTATTTGAAATTCAGTGAGATTTTTAGCCTTAGTGTCATAATATAATTTATCTATTTTTTGTCTTTCTTTAAGTTTTTCTTGTACGTCATTGTCAATAGTCCTATTTATGTAATGTAATAAACTTCTGACGTTACGTCCAAATAATAATTGGTTTGGTGATCCTATATTTTGTGAAATAGGTGTATTACGATATTCTATCAGAGCTAAATATGGATCTCTATTGTCATATTCTGCTTTTTTCATTATTCTTTTTAAAGTTTGAATGTGTCGTTCAGCCACTCCATTACTTTTCGGATAGTAAGGACTTGACATTTTATGTTCAAATTCATACATTTTTGCGAAATCTCGAAATGTTTTGCAACTATATTGTGGTCCTCCATCACTTCTTACCACTAAAGGTATTCCGTGTCGGGCAAAAATAGATTTTAAAATATTTATTGTGGAATTGCTTGACATATCAGCCAAGATGGCCATTTCAATATACTTTGTATAATAATCGACTACCATTAAATAATTATTGTTTTTAAAATGAAATATGTCAGTTCCTACGATTTGCCATTTTCCTGTTGGAACTTCAGAATTTATCAATTCTTCCTTTTGATTTGAGTTTTGAAATCTTAGACACGTTTCACAATTCGTTATAATGTTTTCAATTTGGGCATTCATGTTTGGCCTAAATACAATCTCTCGAGCTCTTAATTTTGTCTTTTCTATTCCCAGATGATTATAATGTAATTTGTTTAATATTTCTGTTCTATAGTTTTTCGGTATTATTATGCAATTATTTTTCCATACTAAACCATTATATTCAAAAAGATTTTCTTTATAAGTGAAATATTGTTTAATATTATCTGGAATTAATTGTTTGTTATTCGGCCATCCTAATCTAATATGATTTCTTAATGTTACTATTTCTTCATCTATGTTAGATTCATTTATCAGATCGTTTATTCTTTTGCCTGACATGCTTTCTTGTAAATTAACGACTAAAATTGCCATATCTGATGTTTCTGTATCGTCTTCTACTTCATCTATATGAGCTCTAGATAACATATCCGCAATTATTAAATCTTTGCTTGGTTTATATTTTAAGTCAATATCATATGGTTGTAATCTCATTCTCATT
The DNA here is from genome assembly GCA_932526605.1 of Nephrotoma flavescens. NCBI lineage: Eukaryota > Metazoa > Arthropoda > Insecta > Diptera > Tipulidae > Nephrotoma > Nephrotoma flavescens. The sequence goes on from OW052221.1 coordinate 101,317,246, forward strand.
TTTTGTAGTCGTATGGGTATTTCATTCAGTGCTTTTTTGTGATCTGTTTCTGCAACTGATGATTTCTAACACATCCAAATACTATTGCATTTAATTCTTTTCCAATTTGCGCCCAGTTCCGTTGACTTTCTGTAAAAGCTTTTGAACTGTATACTACAGGTTTATTTTCTTGTAGTAAAACTGCTCCTACACCAGTGCTACTAGCATATACACTGAGTTTACATTCTTTTTTGGGATCATAATATGCTAAAACTGGATCTTTAGTTATGATATCTGTTAACCTTGTAAAATCTTTATTTTGTTGTTCATCCCATATAAAAGTTTCATTCTTTTTAATTAATTTTCGTAATGATTCAGTTAGGTTCGATACATTAGGTATAAATTTTGATACATATGTTATCATTCCCAAAAATCTTTCTACATCTTTTTTATTTTTCGGAATTTTCATGTTTTTAATGGCTTGAATTTTATTGTTGTCAATCCTGATACCTATCTCTATATTTTTTATATTTGCAAAAATTTCTTTAAATTTTCTGTAATAAATTTCTGTGGCTGTTTTTATACCATATGGCATTCTTTTAAAGCAGTATCTTCCGTAAGGTGTTATAAAAGTTGTACATAATGAGCTTTCTTCTGATAATTTTATTTGATAAAAAGCCTTGCTACAATCTAAAGTACTGAACACTTTTGCTTTTTGCATTTTACATGCTATTTCCTCGAATGTTTTCATCGGATAATATTCTCTTAACAAATTAGAATTCAAATTTTGAGGATCTAAACAGATTCTTAATGAACCATCTTTTTTGTTAAGTATGACAACCTGACTTACAAATTCTGTTGGTTCTTGTACTTTCCTAATAATACCCTGATATTCCATATTATCTAATTCATTTTTGAACTGTTCTTGTATTTTGAATGATATTCTTCTGCATCGTTGTTCTACTTTTGGTTCATAATTGTTTTTTAATGTAAAATTGTATAAAAAATTTGGAATTTCACCAATACCTACAAAAATGTCTCTATAATCATTAAAAATATCTTCCTCTAAAAAATTAATTCTTTGTACTAAACCTACTTTTTGTACTGTTGGTAATCCTAATATTGGAATTGACTTATCTTTAACAATGTAGTACTTAATGTTATAAATGTTGTCTTTTATTTTTGATTTTAAGTAACTTATACCTAAAATATTTATTTTTGCTCCATTATAAGTTATTAAATTAGAACTACTTTCAATTAATTTAACATTAAAATGTTTTATCGAATTATAATCTATTACATTACAATCGGCTCCTGTATCGGTTTTAAAATTAATTTTTACATTTAAATCAACTAAAGGACTAGACACACCAAGCGTCGGCGGCGAGCGGCGAATTTAAATATGCATTAATTTATTTATGTATTGTATAGAAACGATAGTATAAACAATTATATACCAATTATTTATAAAAAATATTACAAATTTTGGGTTTTCAAAAGAAAAATTGTAATTTTAAGAAATTGTATTGAATGAAGTTGCATCCGCCGCCGCGAAATTATGTCCCACACCAAGCGGCCAAAAAAGTTCGTCCATCGCCGCCGAACATAACCTAAAAACAATGATCTTCGATTGTGGTTCATACATTTCTCATTCGTCATTCAAGTAAGCACTAATATTATTTACCAAAATGAATGATTATTAAAACAAAAGTCTGAAATTCTCAAAATTATCTAAAACAAAAAAGTTGCCGCGCCGCCCTTGGTGTAAACGGATATGCGCGTCGAGTTGTATGGAACTTTTGGAATTTGACGCGCCGCGCTTGGTGTGTCTTGTCCTAACCCTATATTATTTTCATTTTTATTTTCGATACATCCTAAAAATTTACTGTCTTTATCATATTCAACATTTTCTACATAATTTACTTTATTTATTTTTTTATTTTCCGAGTTTCTACACATATTGTAAAAATGTCCTACCTTTTTACAGTTTTGACATGTTCTGTTGAATGGACATTGTTGGACATTGGACATTGTTTAAATTGATGATGATAGCCGCATTTTCCACAATGTTTATGTTGACGTTCTGTTCCATTGTTAATATGTCTTGAACGATCCTGGTTATAATTATGTTTATATTTTTGATGTTGACTATATTTTTGATGTTGACCATTATTTCGATATTGACCATAATTTTACTGTTGATTATAGTATTGCCTTTTCTTGTCCATCGGTTTATTTGACGTTCCACAATAATTATTTGGATATTTTTTCTGTATTGGTCCCTTTATCTCATTGACTGTATTAGTCTCGGTTTATTTGACGTTCCACAATAATTATTTGGATATTTTTTCTGTATTGGTCCCTTTATCTCATTGACTGTATTAGTCTCTTTCAATGCTTTGAGTTGTTGTTCTGCTATTTCCGCCGTTTTACACAATCTTATACACTTTTCCATGTCCATATCTTCTTCTCTTAAGAGTCTATCCTTTAGGTTGTTATTACGTATGCCACTTATTATTTTATCCTTAATTAAGCTGTTTTTAAGTTCACCAAACTCACAATTTAAACTTAACTTTTTTAATGAGATAATGAATTCGTCGCTGGATTCTCCCTCTTGTTGCACCCGTTTAAAAAATATATGTCAATTTATGCTTTCTTCTAAAACAAACTGCTCAGCTCCAGAGGTTTCTGCCTTTGGAGTCTTCTCATGCCGTTAGTGGTGTCCAACATACGACGGATATCTGCATTTTCGTGTAGAGATAAGCGCTGTACGTGTTTCCTTGCATGATTCTTTATTTCATCGGTGACGTATTCCATCTTCAAGTCTCTATGGATGTTGTCATTCCTAATGTACCATGGGGCGTTCACAATCCCTCGTAGCACTTTATTTTGGAAGCATTGTATCATTTGTACATTGGTTTTCTTGGCACAACCCCAAAGCTGGATACCATAGGTCCATACTGGTTTTAGCATTTGCCTGTATAGAAGCAATTTGTTGTGTATTGAGAGCTCAGAGTTTCTACCCATGAGCCAGTACATTTTTCTATATTTGATGTTTAACTCTTCTTTTTTCTTCTTAACCCGAGAACTTAATTTAAGAAAGATAAATTACTAGATGATCTCTGAATCAGTTGTAATATTGTATAAATAAATAAATAAATTTATTAAATAAAAAAATTTATGCTTTGATTTTTCTTTAGCGGAATGCAATAATTTTCAAATGCTTTTATCACTGTTCCATACTTATTTTGTTCATCTTCTTTTATATTGAATGTTTCGTATTTGTCCATTGCTTCATCGCCTATTATATTTAACAGGGTCGCTATTTTAACTTCATCCTTTTTCGTGTTGGCTTCAATTGCTTTTAAGTAATTTTCAAATTTTATTTTGAATTTTTTAAAATTTTGCTCGACGTTTCCCTCAAATGAAAGATGATTTGGAGCGATTAAACCAATGGATCCCTATTTATCCATTTTCTGTATTGGTTTTTTATTTATTTTTTACATGTGGAATTTTACTTTACGGACGTATTTTTATTTAGGTATTATAACAAATTTTTAATCTTTATTTATTTCTACCATCCGGCTGCGCCATATCATATTTATGTTTATTTTATTAATGAAACACTTTATATTTATTATTTATATTATTATTATTTATTTAATCCATGTATATTTATATATTTATTATCTTTATTCATTACAATATATCCACCATATTCCATGTCCTATCTTGTGTCCGTATTATCTTCTACTGACTTCATGCTTTTCGTTCTTTTTAGGTTATCCCTACCAGCCATATATATATATATATATATATATATATATATATATATATGTTTACATGATACATCGCATCGAATTAACATTTAAATGTTTAAAATTCGAGAAACAATAAAACTTACAAATTGCGCGCCAAAACGATTTGACAACTGTGAGGAATCACCCTAAAAGCAAATTTTTGAAACTACTAAAATCTAAAATGAGAACTGACAGTAGAGTAGTATGAATGGCGGTGAGAGGGATGAGTTAGGTTTCCGTGGAATTGGAAAAATAGCTGTGTCAAATATTTTCATAAGGAGCAGCAGTTCATTTCTAGAGTTTAAAAAAAAATACTCTGAAAAATGTCTTTACAATTTTTATTAATAATAAATTTATCAGATTACAATATTCTACATTCATGTTGTTCATATTGTTGTGCAATTCAGAAAAGTAAAGAATAATATTAAACAAAAATTATTTTTTTAACGCCGCATGACGACGAAATTAATTACTTATAATTAAAAAAATTACATGTGTTTATAAATTAATAATGTATCCACTCCGCTCTATACATTTTATTTATAACCACTATAACATATAATATTTTTGTTGTTAAATTTTAATTAATTACAAAGGCACATTTACATACATATATAAGTAATAATTATTATTAATTAGAAATTAATAGAATTTAAGATTATGTAAAATTGGTTTTAATTATAAGGAAGACAATAATTAGCAAATTGGTAAATTTAATTTATATAATATAATTCTATTATATTTAAAAAACTAGAACAAAAACTATTTACCCAAAATCCTTGGTACAATTATTATGGTAAATATCTATACGTGTGTGCGTTTTATGTATCTTTGTACATATTCTAGGCTTAGCCTAAATACATTATAATATTTCTTTATCTCAATTTGTTTCTAACATTTTTTTTATTTTCAATAAAAAAAATTCTAAATAAAATTAAATTATTTTATAGTAAAAGTTTAACATTATTTCGTCATATATTCGAACATGAGTTATATGTATATGCGAACAAGCTAATTAAATTACAATTAATAAAATATTGTATAAAAACAAATAAATGGCAATTTAATATGGATTAACGGCGGCTAATCCAACACGTCCACTACTGCGCGGCATCGGATTACGTTGCGGCTCAGCATAACTATGACGATACCCTTTAACTAAATTACTAAGGCTTTTTGATGGTGCTATCCGTGATTGTGATGAATCACGTTCGAGACCACTGGCCGAATATCGATCACTTATTTGCATTTCGCGGAAACGAGATGATGATAATTGAATCGGTTCCTCGTCACTACTCCAACCGTCGTGACTTTTTTCGGAATAGACGCGTGTCACAGCTGGCTCGATGGAACCACGTCGCGACGGTTCCATTGAAGATTTACGCGCTAATTTAGCTTTTTCCTGCTGGATACGAGATCGTTCACGCTCCATCGCCTGGAATTTTTCTTTAGCATCCTGGAATCGATCTTTAGGCGAAACCTTTGATACGATTTCGGGTGATTGTTCGTGCTTAGTTTTACGCGGGCGACTCATTTTTTCGGGCTCGTCTCGATGATAACGCGATTCGTGAGCTTGCATCGGTGGCATTGGTTGGGGTGATGCATCGTCTCGATATCGATCTATCGAAGAAAATCGTTTACGTTCGTCTTTGCCACGAACCCATTCTGCATCGTTTTGCTGAATATATCGACTATCATCGATCGATTTGTAGCGCATAACGGGCGATTTAAGCATTTTTTCAATTGATTCGCGGTACGGTTGGCTTTCAGGTTGTTTATATGGATTATTGCGATACTCTTCAGGTTTACGCGTTCTATACTGAACCTCCTCTTCACCCTCGATTTGTTTTCCATTGTTCGAATATTTTTTACGATCTAACGATTTTTCACGATTATATCGATTTTTATCGTACTCATCGTATTTCTGTTGCTTCACGGAATATCCAGATTTTTCCGCCGAACTATCTCGATATTTATGCGATTTTGATTCCATTGGTGGTGGTACATCTTCACGATACCTTTCTTTACTGCGTTCCAAATTTCGTTCGTCGTATTTAATTTGATTAATGCGCTTTTCGGCCAAACTTTCACGATACTTTTGCTTGTCGGTCAAATTTTCGCGATAATGCTGATCCGAACCACGATAATCGACAACATCACGCTCAACATAATTTCCACCACGATCGCCCGACCTACGACGATATGTAGTTGCATCTTCATCGCGATACATGTCGGCGGTAGTGTAACGTCTTGGTTTTTCTTCGGGTGTAATTTTAACATCGTCGATATATTTAGACGATGCACTAAATCGTTTATCCGGTTCTACGATATATTTTTTCTCGTCGAATACGTCACGATAAATTGGGCGAATTTTATTTAGTACAGGCTTAACTTCTTCCTCATCGCGTGAATGAATCGAATCTCGTAGACTACTCTTGTGATGTTCTTCTTCACGGCTTGATGACCGTTGATAGCGTTTTGAGTCGTCCCGTTTGGGCGGCGATGAAGACGATTTGTCTTTTGGATACGGAGCCGGCGCATACGATGATGATACATGATTTTTGCTATTATTGTATTTCACTGGAGATATGACCGGATCTTCCGGAACTGGTACACTTCGACGTTTTGATGCTGCGATTTCTTGATGTTGTTGTTCAATTACCCATTCGTCATCTAAAATAAAAGAAAATCGGTTAATATCGCAATAAAATAGTTAGAGTAATTATAAAATAACAAACAATAATTATAGTAATGGCGTGGCGTCTCTTTCGACCAACAACCTTTAAAAATGTTAATTTTAACACCTTCAATAAAGGCGCGCCGTCATTAAAAATATTCGCCAATTTACTCTATACATAATTGATTTTTACACGATGACTCAATAAATATTTACAGTAACATTTTATCTGATTGCTAATTTTTAATTCCTATAAATTTGGCCAGATAACTGTATATGTAAACAAACAAAAATTCAATTGCATGTGACTTCACACAAAATAATAATTGAAGTGTTGTACGCTAGGATCATGGTAGCGCGCGACGATTTTATTTGCAAGCAAAATGACATGACATAATTCACATGGAAAATAGTGTCACAATGACTTTCAATTTTATTGTTGGTGTTGCTTTGTTTTAGACACACTTAATTTTATTAATTATTGTATTATTTTAATTATTCGAACGAAATTTTTCCCAAAGTGATAAAAACAACAGAAAATCTCAAGGTAATAAATCATAAATATATGAAGTGTGGCTTAAGTTTTACCTAAAACTATTTTTCATAACGTTTTACTTTCAATTATGATTTTTGTGTAGACTTAATCGGTATATTGGGAAATACTTTCAATGGTATTTGGGTGGTTGAAGTTTGTGGTTTTTTGGAAATATATTTTCATGGTCGAGGTTACATCGGTGTTTAAAATGTTTGTTAATTTACTAAAGTGTATATTGGAGCAGCTACGTTAGTAGGATTAGTGGTGAAACTCGCGCTTGGTATTAGCTTGTTCTTGATTCGAAACCATGAATGATCGGGTGAACCATGAAAAATTGAAAGGTTGTGGAAATTGACTAACATGAAAATTCCAGATGCGCCAAATTCTAGAAGCCAGTGAACTATTCGGCATGGTGGATCGCACCTATCAAAAACCAACGATTGCGGATACAGACTACGCGATTAATATGAAGAAAACCGAGTGATTTCCCTAGTCAAGGCGAGCAATTTGGACAACGTATAAAAAAGCAGCCATTGTGTATGTCAAAACTGACGGAAGTCGAGCAACAATTAAAGGACCAAAGTGAAGATGTTCCCGATCCGATGTGGGAGTTCGACTGTTCAAAGTTGAAGAATCATCGCAAGTCGATGAGGCCATCGCAAATGTGGCAATCAAGAAAAGTTCACTTCACTTCCTTCACAGAAATTTTTACGAAATATGTTAATGGAATCGATTTTGTGGATGAATATGTTGCGTGGGAAACGTGCATCTTGGAAGGCATTTATGGGCCAATGTAAATGAATTCGATTGGCGGTATGAACTATTTTTTGATTTTAAAGGACGATTTTTCACATTTTCGTTACATATATTACGACCAGAAAACTGAAAGAGTTCGTCAATGCGAAATTGGAACAGATTTTCAATGAGATCGGAACAGAATGGTGACAATCACATAATTGTGGAATCTGTGCGAATATAAATTCTGAGCAGAGGTTGTCAATTTGGTACATGTTCTGAGTCAAACAGGAACGAGTACATTACTTGAGAAACAACCGTATGAATTAGAGCAGGGTAAAAACGCAAAAATAGATGTGAAATTTCGGGTTAGAAGAGTTTATGCACATTCCAAAGAGAAAACAAGAAAAACTGAAAAATCAATGCTGCCACTGGACATTACTGACACTAATAAGAACGAATAAGAAGACCGACGCAAACGCGAAAGAGAAAGATAATGATAACGATTAACGTATTATATGCATCGGCAGAACATGTTGCCATGTTGGCAATCAGCGAAGAACCAACACATACGAGAAGCCAATTGGATCGAATGATGCCAAGCAGTGAGAACAGGCAGAGAACGAGGAGTACAATTCACTCAGTCAATGCACCAAAAGATCAAAAGGTGGTTGATGATCGTTGGGTCTACAAACTAAAGCAAAATCCAGTGCAGTAGGGAGGAGGAGTTCATACAGGAGTACGGCATCGATTACACAGAAACGTTCGGCCGTGTGGTCAAGTTTACATTGATTCGAGCAATTCAGGCGCTGGCTGCGTCAAAACGAATCAGATTGAAGTAGTTCGGCATAAAGAACGGTGATTTGGAAAAAAACATTTATACGAATCAGCCGATCGAATATGACGAAAGCAGCGGATGACTGTGCAAGCTATCAAAGAGCTTGTACGAATTGAATTAAGCATCGCGTTGCTGGAACAAAAAGTTTACGTCATTCATACAAAAATTCAATTTGTGGCTAGTGAATCGGATTCATGGGTTTTTGTGTGTAATGGAAAGAATACAATGGTGACACTTGCGATTTATATCAACTGCGCTCAAACGTTTCTTGGGGCTTGATGACGAAGAACGGTCAAAAGGTTCGATTCCAGCAACTCCATCGCATAGTGTACAGAATCTAGGTAGTTTTGACGCGGATGGAGTAATCAATTTATTGTATCATCAGGTGAACGGTAGCTTAATTTGTCTGGCCGTAGCGACAAGACATCATTTTTGCTGTTAGTAAATGCAAGTCGATACTTGACGAAACCAATAAACCCAAGCTGTGAAACGATACAAAAAATGATCAAAAGCGCTCTCGAAACGACTCAATTGATATATTGGCAAATATTAAAAGTTGTGATTCATTAAAAAAAAATTGTTGTTTTATGTACTATACACAATATATACATAAGTAAAACATACTTGTACTTATAATTCTAGCGAATTATATTTTATTTACGAAATTCATTCATTCATTTTCTTGATCTAAACATTAATTGTTCATGAGCACGACAATGACAGGTCATTTCTCACATCGTTGTCGATGAATTATCGTTTTAGATGAGTTTTCAGGGTTAGTGAGCTGTCACTAACGTTTTTGATTAACTTTCATTATTTCATAAATTGTCATTTCGGTAAATCGAAAGTGCTAATTTGATCAATCGCAACAATTACAATTAAATAACAACAACAACAACAAAACGATTATTCAGAAAAACAACATTAAACCACAATCTATCGGAAACGACAATTCGCAGAAGACGATAATTTAATGGACACGGCAATTTACCGAGAATAGCTTCACTGGATACGACTGTTCACTGGGAAGCAATTCATCAAAAAACAAACAATTGAAGGAAAATAACAGTTATCAAAAATCATAGTTTACAGTAAGCAACAGTTGACAATTCTGTTTATCGCAAACTATAATTCACCAAAAAGCAATACGACGTAAAGGACAACGGCAGTCATCTTAAACAATAGTGTACAGAGAACAAAAATTGATGTAAAACGGTAGTTTACCGATGGCTATTAATCGAAAAGTGTCATTCATCGAAATTACAATTACACAACTCAACTAAACCGACAATTAAACGAAAATAACATTAAGTAACAATTTGAGAACGATAATTCATTGGGAACGACAATTCATCGGTGAAGCTGGCGGTTCTCTGATCCTTTCGGTCTTCACTTGCAAAATTTTGTCATGACGATAGAATGTCATGACAAAATTTTATTTATACGCCCACAACTATTAACACCAAAATGTAATATGTAAAATATTTTTATGCTCTCTGTTTTGTTTAATTGAGAGTAAAATACAATTTTCTACTCATTTTGTCATAGTGTCATGTCATGACAAAAATATCAACAGTTTTAATAAAATTATATTTTGGCAAAATGGCATGCAATTCTAGCACCATTACAATATTAGGTGAGTGAAGACCAAGCATGAAAAGCAACTCTCACTGAAATAACAATTGAATAACATCGGAAAACATCTAAAACAACAGTTTACAGAAAGTGACAACTGATCCAAAACGGTATTTGACTGGAGCGACAATTCATCGAAAATATCATTAAACGCAATTCTTCGAATATCATTGTCAAGAACACAATTCACTACGAAAACGGTAATTCATAGATGAACTGAAGCAGCGGTTCTCGCAATTAAATAAAAACAACACTCACTGCAACTAATCATTTATATAAACCGGTAATTCACCGTAAATGACAATTCTTCGAAAATGACACATTACGCTCGACAATTCATCGAAAACTATTGTACTAAAACTAAAAATGTGTCAAGTGAGTTTATTTAGAATGACTAAATGAGTGAATTCAGATTCCCAGCCGTATTTAGTTAATTTCCAGCCGAAAATCAGTTTTTGCTATGCACCGCTAGAGGCATCATTATCATAAAAATGAATTTTTTGAAACCAGAAGAATGTTTTTGAAATTTTTAACCAAATCAATTTTTCTCAGCAGAAAAATTTATGAAAAATCAAAGCCTTTAAACGTTTTGAAACGACAAAAGTTAATTTTCTTTAAAATTCGCGTATGTTAAGGACTCTCAAAATATGTATACTAAAATTACCATAATCATCACATCATAACGCAAACACAGGGCAACACAATAAAAATCCCCTACGTTAATAAGCACACCATAAAAACATAAGCCCAGAGTAGTTACAAGGGAGGTTTTCTAACACTTTTGTTAAAAAACTGAAAACATTTTACATTAAAATGACTAAAAATGTATGGGGTGCTTATTAACGTACGGGATTTTTATTGTGTTGCTCTGTATTTGCGTTATGATGTGATGATTATGGTAATTTTAGTATACATAACTATTTTGAGAGTCCTTAACATACGCGAATTTTAAAGAAAGTTAACTTTTGTCGTTTCAAAACGTTTAAAGGCTTTGATTTTTCAAAAGAATTTCTGCTGAAAAAAATTGATTTGCTTAAAAATTTCTTCTGGTTTCAAAAAATATCAACAGAAAAAATTTCTTTTTTGCGACGTGATGCCTCTAGCGGTTAATTGCAAAAACATATTTTTCTGCTATCTTTACACAGCATCCAATATAGTAGAGTCCTCTGGAGTAGAGATTTCTTAATTCAAAGTTTTAAAGAATGAGCGGACGCTTCAAAAATGGAATAACTTTTGTGAGGATATTCAATTTTCGAGCTTATAACCGTCTTTAAGGTTATGTTATGGTTTCAGTCTTAAACTAGTCAATATATCGCGCAAGTTTCCCAACAAACTTTGAATAACGATATTTGGCTGAACTTCTTTTATGAAATGAATTCGATATCTTTACTTTAGAAATTTGAGATTGTCAGTCAATTCGCATCCACCTTTCAGAATCAAAAGCTCTACAGTTTTGATTTCAGTTAATAATCCATTGATACCAGGTTCACAATCTTTAGAGTACAGCATGGCTGAGTATGATTTAACATTAATCATTTGACATTTTTCTTTGAAAAGTACGGCCGTATAATGTATAACGGTATTTGGTATTTCATAATTTTATCCATAAATACCAAATGAGTAAATCGTTCAAATCAACGATACATTATCACAGTACAAAATGTAATAAATGTCACCTGCTTAACTATTCTATAGCCTTTATTTCACTACGCGCCAATATTGACAATATTATTGATAATTTATAATAATACTTTTAAAGCATAATTAGACCACAAGCTCGTCATGAATCTTTCATAATTCCATTAAATCGAATCAAATATAGGCTTGATAAATAGTTTGAAATTATGAACCAAATTAATATCGACTTTCCATTTATGGCTCCATATCTCGCATAATCTTGTCGACGTCTGTATTTATACTTGGCAGTTTGAGTTCCTCATTTTTTGTTGTTGTTGTTGTTGTTGTTGTTGCGTTGCTTGTATTAATCTATATAAGGAATATCAACAAATCTTTTTGTAAATAACACGATTTATATTTTCTTTTCTATAAATGCGAGAGTGCATGTGAAAATCGATAAATTGATCTTTGTCGTAACTCGTAAGCCAAAACAGTATTCTTTCGTAAAAATTGCTGAATGAATTATATATAGAAATAGAAAATGGATAGGTTTAAGTTTAAATGACAAGAGACTTGTTTTGTAGATAAGCGCGGTAACATGTAATTCAATGTTATCTTTATGCTGTCGTTACATACAAGATACATATTATGTGCTCGTATCTAGAAAAGCGAAAGCTGAATTATATATTCAATGATTTACTTTTATGTTTTTATATGTATGTATGTATGTATTTTAGAAAAGGACCGAACAACAACTCGCTCGAAGCAGTTTGCAACGTATATTTCAAATCCGCTAGAGAATGCCTGCAGAAGTAGTACGACCAAATTCAATTTGTTTTTAAAAAGTCGGCCGCGGCGGTACACACCGAAGGGCGTTCTATCTAAATATGGGGGGTTGCTGTAATATGCTGTTTCATCGTTTTACTTTTTTCCTACTCATTTTAGTACAGCGCCCAACAACATTTGCTTTTGATATTTAATGTAAGAGTAACGAGTGCTAGTAGGAACAGCTGGGTTTACTTAAAGGGATGGGAAATGCGTGTAATTCGGACAGATATTTGAACGCGAGAAAATTATGTAAGAACCGAAACAGTTGTTGAAATATTACTGACCTTCAAAGGACCCATGCATTTATTTATTAGCTATTATGTATATTGAATTTGTATGTAAAACTATAGGCTCCTCACAAGTGACATTTTAGACCCAATAAGCATAAATTGGTAATCACAAAATGGGCTGCCATCGTGAGTGTTGTGGTAGATATGAGTTTTTTCGGATAATAAAAAATTTAACAAATTGTGGAACACGTTAATGGGAGAAAGAAATATTTGTCTAACATTGGTGTCTAATTTATTTATAATTTAGGGACATCTAATGACAATTTTAAGTATTTGTGATTAAAAGTAGAACCGCAATGGTTTGGCATGTTTAGATTGTTAATTCTAATCACCAAAGAATTGATTGAATTATTTTAAGTTGGTTTTATTATGTACGAGTATACCCGAAATTTCACTAATACTTTATTCTTTAATTTCTTAATATTACGTCTCGTATATTAATTTGTATTTAGGTAGGGGGAAACATTTCTGTTATAACAATATTGCGAACTCGCCTATTGGTTTGGTGGGCAATCACTTCAGAGTGGCGGGAAAATTGATTCAGAGGAAAATTATAGAAAAATTAAAAAATTACCAGTTTGTGAATTTAGTGACATCTAGGTTTAAGTAGTAGCATTAGAAGTAGTTTTATAAAAGAAAAGTTGTGATTATACCAGTTTAAGCCTAGAACAGAACCGAAAGTCAGCGAAAGATCTCGAATAGCACGGTATATCAATACGGGTGCAATGAATATAATGAGACAGTCATTCAGGAGATTCGGTACGCAAAAGTTGAAAAGCGAAAATGTACAGCGCGATGAATTATTAGTGGTATTTTAAGTGAAATAAATCCGAAATAAAAGACAGAAATAAAATCCTAACCGGATTTGACAGGGTAAATTTGTAACAATTATGGTGACAACGGTGGGATCGTGAAAATGGGTGTTTAATATTGCGACTACTGAGTGAGATGGTACAATAGTCGGGTAAATCGTTTACTATTGTAAAAATCGGATTTAGAACAGATTTTTCGATAAGTTTGCCATAGAATTTTTGAAAAATAAATGGATATACCGAAAAATTTACTTAAAATTGATTTTTACCCGGCTATAATTGGCCCGCAGCCAAAATCAACAAATGAACCAAGAAAGAGATTGAACAGGTCCTGTCGAATGTTCAGGATGTTGAACAGAAGTTGCAGTTTGAGGTTCAACATCCCGAAAAAGATCTTCTTTGCCTGAAAGCAAATGGAACAACATCGCAGATACTCCAGGCAGTACAATCGAATAAACTTCATCCACCGCCATTCGATTGAACAACTTAGTTGGGATTTTCAAATTCCTATTTGAAACGGCTGCCAACAGAAATGTATGGGATGAAGTGAGCCGTGTCGCAAAATTAATAGTAGATTGGAAACATTGCATCAATTTTCGATGATGATCGAAACACTTACAGTGTGATAATGAAGGCACTTAATCGGAAATACGGAAGTGGCCATAAGCGAGAACTTATCGCATCAAAATTAAGGGACAACGAGGTAGCTCACCATCTTCAATGCAGCGGAATGCAATGTAAAACAAAGCATTCGAAAAGGGCGAGGGCCCAAGTAAAGGGTCGTTAAGTTCGAACGAATCAACTTAAACTTCCTTCCGTATTTCCAGATTACCATGAAGTGGGGACAATAATTGTTATTACTGGGGAAAGTTGTGGGATTACTCAATATATACGAACAACACACATAATTGTTCGAAAGGATCTCGTAACTGGAATCACACAACCAGCCAACGGGTTAAAATTTCAAACAGCGACTGACGGCAATGCATTCATCCTAGGTAAGAAAGTAGTGAAAATAAAAATTCGGGATACTAGTTTTCAACATGAAGGGTCACCAACATTGTTGTTGAGACTGGTCCCTGATATTTATGATGAGGTCATTCTATCTATAGACTTTATGAAGACGAACGCTTCGTGTTGAACATCGGACGAGGGGTCTTGAGCTGCGGTAATGTCGAGATGTATGTTTAACTCAGCGGTACAAATGTAACAACCACCAGGCGAGTAATAATTGATTACCGAGAAAAGCTGTCACCAAAAACAAAAACAATTATTTGGGAAAAATCCGGCAAGAAAAGTCAAAACAGTAGAACAAAAAGAAATATTAGAACAACTTAAGCCGAACTGTCGGACAGGTAATCTCAGTAAGGAGCAGATAAATGAAGTGCAACGATTACTAGAACGCACATGTCCATTTTCTGTGGTACACCAGAAACTAATGGAAGTACCAATATGGTAAAACACAGACATGACACCGGAATATAGACACCGATTCACCAAAAAGTGGATGGGGCTCACCGGTGTTGGTAGAAAAGAAGGACGGCAGCTTGAGATTTTGTGTAGATTACCGAAAACTTATACTGATGTGATGAAAAAGGTTAGTTATCCATTGCCACGAATCGATGACACATTAAACACATTGTCGATTGCTAGTATGTTCTCCACTATGGATGAACAGATTACATTGGAGAACGTGTTTTGTATATTTAGACGACATTAGTCGTGTTTTAATATTCGAGCACTATCCGGAGCCGAATGTCAAATTTCTACTGAAACTGCAGCTATTATTCACTGGTGTCGCTATACCATAAAAATAAAAACTAAATGCATCCATAAAACAAACATATATCACCTGAAATATACTAATTGACATTTATTTTGACATAACGTTATACACAAAAAATCCATCTTGCTGCGTTTTAAATTTTTATTGTAAGATTTAGTTTCTATTGGTTTCAGGGGTTTACAAAATAAAGGCCTTTTCAAATTTGCTATTGAAATGAATAGCGCTCCCGATAGCGGCTCCCGATAAATAAGTGAGCCAAGATATTTTTTTATCGATTTTTAATTAAAAAGTTGAATGAAAAATTTTAGTTTAAAGTTAAGTAAATTAATTATATGCAATAATAGCGCGCTAAATATAAGTTTGGACATAGAAAATTGGCTGCTCCGGATACAGCTATCGGGCGCTAATAAAAAAACACGGCAATTATCGTCTTGGGAAAAAGTTTGTGAGGAACCAAGCTGAAATCTTCTAGCGAAAGTTAAGTCCTAAGAAACGTTTACTTTTCAGAACAGAAGTAAAGTATTTGGGTCACAAAGTATTGTTAATAGAATTCATACAGGCGAGGCAAAAATAGTAACAGTAAAGTAACGGCCAAAATTTACATGAATCACGAACTTCCTTGGATTGTATACCTATTATAAGCTAGTGAACGAAGAAAAATAAGCCATTTGAATGCAGGAACAATAAGAGCGCACTCTAACCCCCAAATGAGATTTATTTTGGATACTGATGCAAACAATACTGAATCGAACGCCTGCAATGCTTTGACTTTGACATTGAGCATTGAAAAGGAGGTGGGAGTGCGTATTATCAAGGCCGCCATGTAAAGTGGAATGTAAACACTTCGGACGAATGGAAGGAAAGGAAGATATAATCGATGTACGGCTAGTGAAAATGCTACCTCCTGGACGGATGAATGAATCCGGAGTTACTAGACGCGGATTTATTATGAATATTGCGTTATAAGGAATACGGTTGTCGACCAGGTTGGAGTGAGATTTTAGATAACACACCTTTAGTGCAATTTCCTGTTTAAAGCGAATATGGGAGAGCTCGGATGGCAAACTTAAATAATTTTGGTGCCAACAAAAGTGGTGCCAAACAATAGAATTAATCAAATACTAGGTGGGTTTCAGGGGAAAGTAAGTGGAAGCCACCTTGAAATTAATAAAACACTCACAAATATTCGTCTACGATTTTATTGATCCGGATGTAGACAGTCGGTGGTGGAGTGGTGTCAAAAATGTGATCAATATGCGGTAGTGAAAGGACCAACGAACCATTCGAGAGAATTGCCATAGACGTCGCAGGACCATTCCATCATCCATTAGTGTTAATAGACTATTTCAGAAAACGGCCGGAATAACGGACTATTTCAGAAAACGGAACTATCATTGATGTCATAATTAACAACTGGATTAGCCGCTATGAAATTCCGATGAAAATTCACTCGGACCATGGAAGAAATTTTACGAAGTTTGAATCGGTAATATTCCAAGAAATTAGTCAGTTGTTTAGCGTAAACAAGACAATTAAATACCTTTGCATACATCAGATGGTACAGAAAGGTATGGCAAGATATGGAATAGTACACTGAAGAAGTATTTAGAAAAGGTTGTGAATAAAAATCAGTGCAACTGATGGGATATCGACATATACATTTGTCCTTGATGGTTAATCAATCAACAATTCAGATATTTATCACGAGAAAAAATTCGGTTAGCAAGCCATCGAATGAAGTCTGGGTATCATTTGCAAATAGTAAAACTTTTGAAGAAGGACCACTGGTTTGGTTCTACAATCCGTAACGACAAAAACGGTTATTAACGAAGCTCCAACCGGCATTGAAGGGGACATATGCTTCTGTCACAATAACAAACAACGTAGTTTACGTAGAGTACAACGAGGAAAATCCTTGATGTGATGCGAAACCACATGACATGATCTGCAAAACTTGTCTAGAATAATTTTTTCTATTAAACAGTGTCCTTAAAATTTGCAATATTACACAAGAACCCATAATTCTTATGAAATTAGAAAAGATTAAGTTCACAAGCCAACCTCTATCTACATACTGTTAGAGCTCTACAGTAAAGTACAGATACAAGCAAAAATAGATGGCCTTCAAGTAAGGGTAGCACTAGATACTCTTATAAGGAGAACGTAACAAGGCATACAACTTAACTGAAAAAAGTACAAAGGACAACTGCAAGATTATTCTCTTATCGAAACCGAATCCTGTTGCTTCGCTAAATAATTTCCGGCAGTTTTACATCCTGATTGGTAAGGCACTAATTTCACTGCTACTGATAAAATTAAATTTCCGGTTACTGCCTGAATTTATTATGTTTAATGCCGGATAAATACTTTACTATTCTAAGATATATGCTTAGGTAAATAGTGAATATTAATTAATGATGACAAGCTCGAATCTTTGCTCGAATGTTACGAGCAAAAAAATGAGTGAGAACATGGAAATAATGTGCTCTTTCAAGGAGATGAGGGCTCACCTCAACATTCAGTTAACGGCATTGAAACTAACGCTTAGGAAATCGACGGAACCGTGTAAGTTATACTGACGATAGTCAGGACCTTAAAAATCGTATTACTTTAATCCCATTCTTACTTTCAGACACCGATATATTGCTTTCTATTTCTTATATGGTTGCAACAACATACGATTTAAAGATATTAGTTTTTACGATATTAAGCAAGGGTTCACCGTAGCCTTTAAACACTTAAGGCTCAACCAGTCAGCCCGTAAAAAATTAGGCCTCTATTTGAACCATTTCCGCTATAATTTCTTACCAACTGCCTAGGCTTACTTCCTTTAAAATCTTCTGGTGGAAAATAGCCCAAATTGAGCCCAAACTAGACTCTTACGACAAATCAAAGTAGTATTTTGTTTTAAATGCAGTTTCCAAAATTCTAGATTACAAAATTCTATATTTCTAAATTTCGGTCGTGATCCTGGCTAGCATTATTGTGAAATTAAATTTTAAAGTTATTCTTACAAAAAAGTTAGTGCATTCCGGCCTTATAGAACTTACCGGATAGTCTACTAGTCTACTTTCTCAAGAAGATGTGCTTTGGTTTGGAATAATTTAATTTTTAGCGCTGGGTGAATAAATATATCCTCCAGTTATATTAAGTCCTAAAAATATCCTAGATAATTTATCTTAGACAAAAAATTTGAACACGTTCGATTGAGAAATGGTCACGTTAGGATGGGCTAGTTCTACTGTAGAATTTCATTAATAATTTAATCAATAAACCCGAATTAGACCATAATCTGTTAATGGCCGCAAGATTCAATTCAATTCAATCAGCAAAGCCTATTTTAGAGTTTACTAGCAACTAGCAGTTTTTAGCAACTATTTTAAAAATTTTAATTTGATTTAAACAGAAACTTGTATAAAAAACATTCAATTCTATAATAAATTTCTATAGGGTTTTCCAATAAGAGTGATATGATTTCTTTACAAAAACACAGTACCTAATTGTTAAGGAAATTGAAATGTTTTTTATTCAATGTGAAGTACAACCGATACAATTAAGTTCTGAATAAAACGTCATTCAAATGGCCTCCACGACTTCTTCTGCAGGAACGAATTCGATGAACCCAATTTTCGAGCACTTTTTCTACTAAATCAAGTCGTATGTCATGAATAGCAATTCAATATTGACTTGTAAAGTTTGAAGAGAGTTTGTTTTATTGCTAAAGACCAATGATTCAAATAACCCCACAAGAAATAGTCTAATGGTGTTAAATCACAACTTCTTGGAGGCCATTCAATTTCACAATTTCTGGAAATAATCGAATCTTCAAACTTTTGTCGCAATAATTCAATTGTTGCACTTGCTGTGTGGCACATAGCCCCGTCTTGTTGGAACCAAATATTGTCAAGATCAACTTCTTCCAATTTCGGCCATAAAGAGTTGGTTATCATCGATCTATACCGATCTCTATTGACAGTAACGGTGTTACCAGCTTCATTTCGAAAAAAATACGGACAGATGATTCCACCAGACCAAAAACCACACCAAACTGTCAATTTAGGTAAATGTAATAAATTTTCATGAATAATTTGTGGATTTTCTTCGCACCAGAATTAGCAGTTTTGTTTATTTACCGCACCACTCAGATGAAAGTGAGCCTCATCGGAGAAGATGTTTTTCTTAAAAAAATCGTTATCGTTTTCAAGTTGTTCCAAGGCAAAATCAGCAAATTCACGACGTTTACGGTGGTCCAATGGCTTCAGATCTTAAGTGAGAAAAATTTTATACGGATGCAAACCCAAATCCTTTCTCAAAATCCGCCAGGTTGTGGTTTGAGACAGTCCCAATTCTTGAGAACGTCTTGGAATCGAAAAATTTCGGTCTTCAGCAACACTTGCCTGAACGGCAGCAATATTTGCATTACTTCAAGCGTTTCTTTGTCTTATTGGCACTTGAACATTATGTAAAGAAAATGTATGCTTAAAATTTTCAACAATTCGACGAATAGCGAGCACACTTGGACGATTATTACGACTAAAAAATGGCAAAAGCGCACGAAAAGTTGCAATTGGAGAACAATTATTTTGATAATAAAACTAAATAATTTGTAAACGTTGTTCTTGCGTATACCTCACCATGATGAAATTGTAATCATTACTGAATACAATGTAACAAAAAATGACAGATCATGACATATTACAAATGGCCGAAACGTCACTTAAAAATCATATCATTCCCATTGGAAAACCCTATAATTCCCAATTCGATCCTAATAATTTCCCGATCGTATCCAAAAATATCGTCTCACTTTTCAGAATCCCAATAGTAACATAAAATCTAAAATTTTATCAATAATTCACGATCTATTACCACGATCTAGTAAGAAATAGTCGAGGTCTACTCAGCAGGACGCCAGAACTTCGAACAAGATTTAAGCTAGAATCCGAATACATTATCTAAATACATTTTACAACAAATTTTATTTCCGCACTCGTATACCAAAATCGAAAATTTTATGAACAATTAAAATTAACCGGAACCGATGTTCATGTTATTTAAAATAATATTTGTGTTTATATGCAATTTAAAGAGTTTAATCAATTTCATCAACCTCAAAATTCCTCAAGTGTCAAGTAAATATTTACCAACAAAATCGCACGTTTCATGAAATAATCAAGATTGAAGCAATAACGAAAACGATCAATCATCTTATAGGATTTGTTAGTATGTAAATAAAATATAAATCAATACGGCAACAGAAAAATTCCACATCAAGAACATTGACAGATGATTTGTCAAAAATATTATAAGCCAATATAGATAGAGAACAGAGAAACCAAGCGATGAGATAATTCTTTATAAATATTTTGGATGAAATCATTTTTAACGATGACTAAGCATTTACAATCAAATCTAAAGCGTCGTGGAACCCATCCCTTACACGTTTTTGCTAAAACGAAACGACCACACAAACGCACACGGAAATAATTACATTGATAATGCATAATGCAAAGTGCATATTGGATTATGAAACGTCTAACTCGAGATAGAAACGTTATAATTTTCTATGTATAGTTACCATATTCACCGCCACGATTCCCATACCGCCCTATAGACATGCATTTAACATACGATTTATCAATATAGAGTTTCTTTCAGAACCTTATTTACTTACGTGTGCACAAAGAATAGATGCATGTAATTAGTAATTCTAATTATTAATCAACCTTTCTCTAAGTCAAAACTATACAAAAATACATTGCTCGTATTCGTATGCACTAACATGCAGTTCTATTGTTGTATATGTACAGTTAATCACGCTATTGCATGAGATGGTATCTGAGTACAGTATATATGTATAAGACTAATACAGTACAGTATATATGTAGGTACTTCTAAGTAAATTGCAATTAAGCGATTAAATGCGTGAAAAATGGATTACAAAGCAAAACCATTTTAATTTCTCTATACTACTTTTATAATTGGAAGTCAAGTAAATTAAATTATGTTAACCTTAAAACATTCTTTTTTATATACATATATGCAAATTTTATCTGCTAACATGTTTATTTTGTTGCTGGAATTCACCTTATATGTTTATTCCTTGTAAGCTATGCATGCATATACAAGAATTTCTTAGGCAATTGTCGTATTTTAATGCGGTATCAGTAAACAGGTAAATCCAGAGATGGGTGTAATATAGAAAACTTTCTTTTAAAATTTTCTGATCGCAATAAATCGTATACGTAATTTTATGTATGCGGCCTTCATACTGCCAAAAAAATTTGTTTATAGATACTATAGAGACTTTTGTACACTTTGCGTGCAAATAACTGATTTTCAAATATTTTTGACTAAAAATAATCAACAACAAATTTGTTCTGATTACACTTTCATTTCATAAACTTTTATTATCCTATGTGATTGGTTTATTGGGCAATGTTCTAGTCCATTTTTTCTCAAAAATATAATTCAAAAATAAAACAATACACAATTATTATTTGTGTTTATCTACGCTTAGTGGTACCTTCATGATGCCATCAATTCATCATATCAATAATTGATCAATAATTTACGAGTAGTGTGGTTTAGCCTTTATATTTCAATCTTATATAACTCCAGTCGAAACCACTATCGAAAAAACTGAGGAATTTAGTGGACTGACTTAAATTGTGACTTATTTTGGTCCACTTAGCAACCGTTTACAACGTAAGAGTTATAGGTCACATTTGGGTCACATAATAAGATTTATGTGCACTATCTATTGAATAATACTACAAGTATTCGAGTAACATTTTATCCATTTAAATTTTTTAAATTTCGCTCATTTAATAACAGAAAAAATTAATTTTATGCCGATATGTTTAGTTAACATCAATGGCGACCTAAGTTGGGTCAGCCCACACAAAAAGTTACCCAACCTAATTCGGATAGCTAGCGTTTACATCGTGTTACCGATCCAGCAGGTTAGCTCCCATTTATTAGGGTTTTTTGTTGATAAGACAATTAATTTGATAAGGGAAGCACTTGCTCCTTAATAACATTAACTATGTCGAAGTAGCCCGACTTTTTTACTGAATTGTAGTAAGCGTGAATTTAAAATGATACAGCATTTTGTTTTGTTATTTGAAGTTTTAATTTTATTGAGTCAAATTGGCATTCAACTAAAAAAAATGGAGAATGATGATTTAATCGGCACGCCATAAGCCTTCTGTTGTAATTTTGAATTAGTGTATACAACGAAGTTACCTACATGCTGAAAAGGCGGTTTGCATGTCTGAAGTTTCACTGTAAAACCGAATGATAAAAGATGGCGATAAAAAGACAAATTGGTACGAATAGCCGAGCACAGCAGATGTTTAATGTAAAGCGTAACGTGTATTAAAAAATAAAGTTTATATAGTCACGAATATTTATCCTGAGTTTTATTTAAAAAGTACAACAAGAAGTGGGATCGGAACACAATTGTGACGGGTTTTGGTGAGAAATACGTGCGGGTACACATTTTGTTTTTTTGTGTGCGAAGTAGTTTAGTTGTGACCACGTGGGTTGATATTAGCAGAGTGCATCAGAAACGTTTTGTGGGTTAACTAGAGCATTATAAACTTAAGCAAAAGTGCGGAAATGAGTGAACAAAGCTTTAGCGGTAACGCGAGCGATGATGGTAATGCTGCTGGACGCCACGAGGCCGAAAGTAATAGTATGGATAGGAACGACATGTATTCTAAAAAAAACCCGACCAAAAAGTTGGGTTATGACCGAACGGTGATGAATCATACACTAAGATGCTTTCCGAATATTTTAGAAACTCTTCCGGAATTTGATACTGTGGAAGGTAATACCGATGTGTTCCAGTTTACCGATAACATGGAAGAATTAGGGATACTGTATGATTGGGATGAGGTGGCGATTGTACACTATACGTTAGCGCGGCTGAAAGGGAATGCCAAGTTATGGCAGGATAGCCTTCAAAGTTCACCTATTTCGTGGAACGAATGGAAATCGTTGTTAATAGACACTTTTCCAGTATTAAGGTCGTCAATTAAACTGACGTTACACGATCAAACATATAAGCGCCAGTTTAATCAAAACGTGGTGGATTATTTTTACAAAAAACTGAGTTTGTGCAATAAAGCTCGAATGAATGAAGACGAAATAATGGAGTGGATTGTACGGGGTTTAAATAATGATCGTTTTCGAGATTGCTTGAGACCATTGAGTTGATATA
The DNA here is from genome assembly GCA_932526605.1 of Nephrotoma flavescens. Taxonomy (NCBI): domain Eukaryota; kingdom Metazoa; phylum Arthropoda; class Insecta; order Diptera; family Tipulidae; genus Nephrotoma; species Nephrotoma flavescens. Next base: position 101,341,005 of record OW052221.1, read on the forward strand.
ATAAATTGTCGGAACTGTTATAAATTTCAACCAAATCCAAATGTTAAAAGTGGAAGTCATGGAGCTGAACAAGGTTTTGGGAATATAAGTAACCTTCGTTGCTGTAAGTGTCGACAAAAAGGTCATGCTGCTGCAAGGTGTCCGAAAAAAAATAAGAAACCCAGGTGTTTTAAGTGTCAAAAGGAAGGACATTTCGCATACGCTTGCACAGGAATTGATTCGTCGAGCGCCAGCTCCCAAATAAAAGGATAAATCATCTTAAATTCGACACGCATGCAAAGTATATCAAAAAGCGCGTTACTGGTGACAGTAAAGAAATTGACTGTTATGTGGATATGGGAACTGGGGCGACTTTGTAGAGGAAGTCTGATGCTGAGCGGTTAAAGTTGACATACTTTGAAAAAAAAAACTACCGAGTGTGACAGGTTATGGCGAAGGGACGGTATGTCCTATTGGAGTGTTATCGCCGGTGACAATAACCGGATTTTAGGCCAAAGTGGAAATATTGGTGGAGCCCGATAGTGCGTAAAATATTCCTTTGTTGGTTGGACATCAGTTTACGGAGCAAGACCATATTTAAATTTTGAGTGATTCAAGTGGTCTAAAGGTGTTTTCCAGTGAGAGTGATAGGGAAAAATTTATCGATAAAAAATTGATTTGTGTGCCGAAGAAGATACGATCATTCCAAAAAACTATGTTGGCAATGTTAAAGTTTTTCGGAACTAACCGATAAGGAGTTATGCATTGAAGGTGGAATTAGAGAAAGTGGTGAGCTGATTCCGCGTTGTATCATTAAATCGAAAGCAGAGGGTCAAGCGATATTACCAATATTAAATTGGACTGAGGGCCATTTGGTAATTAAAAATAACGCTAAAATTACCAGAGGCAAAGTATTTACGAAACAACAAGTAAATAATATCGAATTTAGTTCGACCGACGAGCGTCTACAAAATGCAGACACAAAGTATCCTGAGATCATCACTAAGGATAAAATCAACACTGAATTAACTGGTGAACAGTTAAATAAGTTATTGGTATTATTGAACAAATATAGAAATGTAATCGCTTTGAATATTTTTCAGGTTGGATGTACCAATAGGGCTAGCATGAAGATAATTTTAAATGACGAGGTTCCACTAATTTACAGACCGTATAGATTAGCGGAGGTAGAAAGGGATAAGGTTAGTGAAATAATTCGTGATCTAAAAACAGCTGATATAGTAGAGGATAGTATTTCTCCATACGCGAGTCCCAAAGTGTTAGTGTGTAAAAAATGGGAATGTGTGAATGTGTGTAGACTACCGCGCCTTAAATTGTACAACGGTAAAAGACCACTTTCCATTACCTCTTATCGATGATCAAATTGATCGGTTGCAGGGTAACGAATGGTTCACTACGTTGGATCTCGCAAGTGGATATTATCAGGTGCCTGTCGAGCAGTTTTCTAGGGAAAAGACAGCATTCGTAACACCCGACGGACATTATCAATTTAAAAGAATGCCCTTTGGGCTCTGTAACAGCCTTGCCGTTTTTCAACGGCTGGTATATAATGTTTTAGGTAGTCTGCGATATAATATCGCTATGGGACATAAAGATGATATGATTATTCCATCTGTTAATATCGACAAAGGGTAGAAACGTTTGAAATTGTCTTGATTTCAATTATGAATGCCGGATTGACATTGAATTAGGGTAAATGTCATTTCTTTTACACAAAAGATAGATTATTTGGGATTCGAAGTTTCATCAAAAGGAATCGAACCAGGGTCGAGGAAAATAGATAGTGTTAGGAATTTCCCAGTTCCCTCGGATGTTCGAGGGGTTAGAAGTTTTATAGAATTAGCTAGTTATTTTAGGCGGTTTGTGCAGAATTTCACGGTGATAGTCAAACCGTTGACAGATTTATTGAAGCAGGATTGTAAATGTGTGTGGAGTAACGAGCAAATTAAGTCATTTGAGACTATCAATCGAAAGTTGACGGAACAACCGGTATATTAGAGTTATATAAACCAGGCGCAAAAGTCGAGGTAGACACTGATGCTAGTTCAGTGGGGATAGGGGCGATTTTATACCAAGAACAAGTGAATAAGGAATATAAGCCAATATGATTTTATAGTCGAAAGTGTCAAAAAGAAAGAAGGTACGAAAGAAGAATCAAAATATCCATCGATAGAGCTAGAGGCGTTAGCGATTGTCGTAGGGCTAGAAAAATTTCAGAGTATATTTGTTAGGAAAATCTTTTATAATTAGGACGGCAGCAAACAAAAGAGACCTAAACCCCAGAATAGCGAGATGGTTTATGCGGATATCTAAATTCGATTTCAATACTGCCTGGGTGGCAACACTTCAGGGAATTGATGATGATATTATCAGATTTAGGGTTAAATTAGAGGAAGGTGATGAAGCCCCACATCAGAAATTTACCTTATATAAGAGTAGGGTATATAAGAATACCAAGAATAAATGGAGATTATTTGTAATTCGTCCGGATTGTTTAAGGAATTTGTGGATGAATACAGCATTACACATATCAAGGTAGCAAGTGGTAGTGCTCGTTCAACTGGTCAAGTCGAAATCATAAATAGAACATTGTCCACCAGTTTGGCTCATATCAGTGATGGAATAGATTGTCTGAACTGGGACGATAAGTTGCTTGATTTGCAACTCAGTATCAATAACGCGGTAAATCACGTCACAAAGAAAACATCAGCAGAGATTGTATTCAAATATAAACCGGTTCTATTGAAGGACAATGCTCTGACTATAGAAATTACGAATCTAAATAAAGAACTAAGTTCCAAAGACGACGATGATAATGTCGCAGAATTGTTAGAAAAAAATAGAGCCGTTATTAAAAGGCAGTTTGATAAGAACAGACGAGCTGCTCCAGAGCTGTCGGTAGGTGAGCTGGTTATGGCAAGTAGTGAACCACGCACGAGTGGGGAGAGTAGAAAACTATCGTGGTCTGTACGAAGTGGTGAAATCGATTGGTAGAGATAGCTACTTAATACAAGATATTGAGGGTGAGTCACAATCCTCTAAAGTATATAAGGGAATACTACCAATAGATCGACTAAAAATTATTAAACACCAAAGTAAGATACTATAAGGTTCCCAAAGGCGATATAGCCCGATTTGAACTGAATTTAATATGTTTCTTTACTAGACAAAGGTTATACATATATTATATCGTTATTGTTCGTTAGTGCGGTTGGTTCAATTTGTGCCAATATATTAAAAATAATAAAGAGTCAAAGGTTGCTGATTGGTACATCCAGCCTGGCGAATTATATTCTTCAGTATTTAATGCAATTGAATTGTATTCATTAGTTATTTAATATGGTTGAAGTTGCATGACGGGGGTTCTAGTCAACATATATGAATCATAGATCTGTCGGTCGGTAATCGAAGAGAGCCGAAATTTAAAGTGATCAGTAATTTGATTCGAATCTTCGCTAAAAATATAGAAATTAGATGACGAGGACGTCATCTATTACAGGATGGCCGAATTGTTGTAATTTTGAAATAGTCTATACAACGAAGTTACCTACTCTGCTGAAAAGTCGGTTTTCATGTCTGAAGTTTCACTGTAAAACCGAATGATAAAAAGATGGCGATATAAAGAAGACAGATTGGTACGAATAGCCGAGAACAGCAGATGTTTAATATAAAGCGTAGCGTGTATTAAAAAATAAAGTTATAGTCACGACTATTTATCCTGAGTTTTATTTAAAAAGTACCACACTTCTACGACTAGTAGTGGAAAAATAATTAAATAAACTTAATTTTATTTAATGCATATTTACATTTTTAAATTATAAATTAAAATGTCATATCGAAAAAAATTAAATGGTGCACATTCGCACTACTCCAAACACACATACCACTACTATATACTTGTGCTTATTTTTTCGCCACTGTCGAATTTTGAACAAAATCGACCCCATAGTTCTTGGGCAAAATATGACGATATAACATACCTCACTGTTTTAACTACTAAATTATAAATTTATTATATTTGACATTTGTAAAAGGATCATCAATGTAAACAAACTAACAAAAAAAAGCAGAGTGGAGCTTTCTAATACGAGAAACCATGAAACATTATGGGAATTAATTTTGTGTGCGTGTTTTCAATGTCAGCTTTACTAAGGTGCAATATAAAACGAATATAGAATCATTTCAATAGGCACTTTTTACGAAAAAAAAGATTAGAAATCACTTTTTAGTTCAAAAAAGAGATCAAATCTATAAAAAATAAAAATACAACTTGAAGTGATAATCCGAGCAGTTGCTAGCGTCTTTGTTTACTTTTTCAGTTGTTTTGTATGGATGTGCTTGTCGTGAGCACTACTTTCCACCATCTGTTTTCTATATACTGTTCTATTTTTTTAAAAAAAGCCCGCTTGAAGGGATTGTACTTTTTTTGTCGCTAAGTTGGCTTATTTTTTTACCAACTTGAGACTATATTCACACATCAGATTTGCTCAAAAAATTAGTCTACGGCTGTCATGCGAGTCATATCGCACAACCTTTAAAAAAATGTCATAACACAAAAAAAACAGTTTTGAGATAAATTCATTTTAAATTGCTAACATTATTGTGATGCTGAGATTATTCATTTGATAAAGCTAATAATTAATAATCTCAGAATCATAGTAGCGTTAGCATTGTGTAATGACAGTTTTTTTTAGAGGATGTGCGATATGTTTTGTGTTTTGTATTTTTTGTTGTTTACTTTCAATTTCTGCTTTGTTTGCGATTAGTTGGGGCTTTATTTTAATTTAATCGAATAAACGTATGTCTGGGGATTACATAACCAATATTCAGTTTTATAATTAACACAATTTATAAATTATCAAATAATTTATAGCCCAACAATTATAGCAAAATAAAATTTTTGGTTCTCTCCGGAATGGTTTATAAAAATTATTGCTCATATTTCAGTTAATTTTTGTTATTATGTTGGTATAACAAAGATTATTTGCCCAAAAGATGCAAATATTCAACTAAACCGAGATTAAATTGGGCGGGAATTAGCTGAATATATAGATTTGATTGGCTAAAGAGTTGGATTGATAATAATCCCGTTCCATAAAGGCGCGCTTTAACGTGAGCGCGGTCTTAGTCTTCCATTTAGTTTATTTACAGTGCTCTATTATGTCAGTATCATACTTAAGATGGTGTGTTTTACAATTTTTATAATGAATAAAAATGTCGACCAAAGAAAAGAGAAAGATAAAAGTGAGCCAGAGCAATCGATGATATTTGTTAAGTTTTTGGTCAGGAATTAATTCACAATGATAACCTTATGAGATGGTGCATTATCGTGGTGCAAAATCCATGAGTTTGCTCTCCACAAACCTGGACTTCTTCGACGATATGGCTCTCTCAAACGCTACGTTACGCCCACATAATACTCTTTATTTACAGTATCAAAGAAAACAGTCAACATTACCTTGACCTAGCATACCTTTAACGACCTTTCCTTTACGCGAGTTTCCGTAGAAAATTCAGGTCTTTCGGAACCATTCGAGCGGCAATGCGTTTCTTGCACAAACAAATGTATACAATGGTACGAATTAATTCGCAAGACACAGAAAGGCTATTTCTCTCCTAAATGGCGAATTTCCGTCGCCATTTCCTGATCTTAACTTCAGTTTAGACTAACCAGAGCGAGGCAAATCTTCCACCACACCTCGACCACTTTTGAATGCACCATACCACTCACATGCATGGGTTTTTGATAAAGTCGACGATGAAGTTGCCAACGTTACCTAACCACATATTCTGGAATCTCAGGTTTTTTGTTATTCGAGAATAATCTTTGAGTGTAATACAAAGATTCACAAACATTTGAAATTATTTAAATCAGCCCCTACGAATCGCAAAGAGATGAACAATGTGGTCTGAATTTGTATTTGATCTAAGAAGCCAATCTTATCCACATGCTCGGAAATCTCTGAGATTTTTGTTTTTCGAGAGAGAAAAGAATTAAGCTTAATACGAAAATTCTTAACACATTGAAGAACGGTATTTTATGAAAGGCATAAGCATAAAAACGTGAATTCACTATATCCGTCTTCAATGTGTTAAACGTTTTTTAAATATTTAATTTTACGGAAGAATTTTTACTCGAGAGAGAATATCTTGTATCTTGTGTAAAATGATATCATCACTTACTAAATCAGAACCACAGTGATGATTTCTGTGCGATCCGTAGGGACCGAGCTACATAATTTAACATATTTAAGAATTCCTGAATTACACTCAAATTCGAGGGAGAATAACAAAAATCTCACAAATTTTCGAGCATGTGGTTAAGTAAGATTGCGTTTTTACATTAAATACTGAGTCAAAACCACTTCGATCACTTCTGTGCGATTCGTAGTGTTTTTTGTTAAAAAAAAATAATTTTAATTAAACTCACTCTAAACTACTTCTAAAAATTAAATGTTTTCTATTTAATTAAATTGAAACATTTGTGTTTATTAAAAACTTTCAAATATTATTATGAAAGTTAAATTTTTGATTATTTTCTCAATTCTAAGTACTTATGGGTCACAGTGCATATTTTTTAAAACATATGAATCCATGCATTGAAAACATCAGCTTCCTAGCGGAACAAGAAAATTAACTGTTGTTGCCAGGAATCACACTAAAGACTTAGTAAGCCATTATGGTAAATCTACTTCCAAAATCTGCTGAATTGGAATGAAGTGACACCCACAGGTCTTTGTCGAATATCCCACAGTAGAGGAAGTAGGAACAGCTATTATTATCATTAAAGTTGGCTGGAACCCATGCAGGTTGGGTATTCAACCACACTGGTCCCATGGTGCACATCGAGGATTCCATCACAATACGCAAATGAGGTCGGCCGCTCTGGTAAACTGCATAAGCTTAAATTCGGTCAGGGAACGCAGATGACCTACATTGAGTGATGTCTAGTCATACAAGGAATCTTGAACAACAAGCACTATTCGTTGTCAAAATAGCAAACAAAACTCTTAGTTGATCTTTCTTCAAAAACAAAACTATTATAATTCTTAAGAGCTTTCTTACCATAATTAAAGGTCAAGGTGTTGCCGGTTCAGATCAGCTATCTCGATTCCCTCAATAACACAATGGGCTGGAACCCAAATAACCCTGACACTATTGCTAGAGCAAAGCAGGCTAATAAAATGTTTACAGTCTTTGACCAGTTTGGAAGTGGTCAAAGGATTCCTAAAAGAATTAAGCGCAGATTTACTATCTGTACACAGAATACTATCTTGGAATAATATCTATCTAAAGCTAGTGAAGCAAGGTGAGCAGGAACAAGATTGTCTGCCATGCAAGTATAGGAGTAGTATAAACATAACATTGGTAAGAGCGCGGCACGATATACCTTGTTAACTGTTTCGCAATAACAGAGTTTCATTTAACCACAACAAAAAACCTATAAGACAAGGGGGGTAGACACAGAGATCTGTAGATGATCATCAGCGGGAGTGAAGCACTAAGATTTCTCACATGCTCTTCCAAATTGCCAAATAATGTACCTTTCTAAAGTTTGCTTTCAATGTGAATTTTCCAGGAAAACTTACTGTCAGATCTGGCGATTGTCTCGCCAAAAAGAGGAAAGAGCAGACAGTTCGCTAATATTACCACGTCTAAAAAGACTAGCAGACTAGTTTTAGATGTATTAACATACAAGCCGCTCTCAAGCCTCCAAATTTTTACAAAGTCATCAGCATAGCTCTGAGCAGTAAAACTAGATTGCTTCAAGTTAACAAGACCTACCATCACTGAGGACTGCACAAATTTTGCACAAACTATCGTTACCTGGATGGGATTCATGCTTAAGTCTCGCATTACTGTAGCCGAGCTGGATTCTTTGTCTGTCTCTGTTCAAATTACCAAATACTTCCCAAGAGAGGTGTCTTATCCCTAATAATTATTGATGAATTAATAACCAATAACCACAAGAGAGATGATAAGACACCTGTTTCTGCAAGAAACAGAATCCAACTCGGCCACAGTAATGCGAGACTTAAGCATGAATCCAATCCATGTAACGATAGTTTGTGCAAAATTTGTGCAGTCCTCAATGATGGTAGGAAAAGATGAACTGTCAAAAGCACCCGTATAATCTAGGAAATTACACACAGGAAATTCCGTAATACTAAGCATCGTTGAATCTGTCCAGAAAGCAGCAATTCGACAATTTCCTTTTTGAAAGAGGTAAGTATGCCATTCGGAAACCGCAACACATCAAGTATTGAGCCTGGCAATTCCAGAAAGGCTATTAATTTCTTAGATTTGGGTCTTAAGAGCGTTCTTTACTAAATTAAATTCGTTGTTCAACCTAACCTAAAAATTAAATTTCAAAGTCTCTATTTATACATTTTTTACTTACACCATTCGAACGTACCATGCTTATTGAACCTGCTCAACGTACCTTTACTTTAGTAAAGAACATTCTTAAATTTTGTTTATAATCTTTTTGAGATGTTAAAATGTATCTAGATAGTTAGATTGTTTGGCTTTACTTTTGAGTCTCCTTCCTTTTCTTAAGGTACTTGGTTCGACCTGCTCCACGAAACAAGGATAATAAACTCTTTCGAAGGCACTGCTACCAACAGTGATTTGCATGAAATCGCAGATTCGAGAGTGACGAGCACAGTTGTAACATTTGTTGAACTGAATTCATGAATAAAAATGCACTAATCTTAACGTTGGATCCTTTATAGAGGATTCTGCCATTGATTGGATCTAGCCCAGAAACAACGCCGTCGAGATGGTCCCTGAATCAGACATATGTCTGTTTGAGAAGCAGCAACACGCAACTTAAGCTCAAAAGATGCTGCTTTGTAATGTAAGTAGAATTTAGTCCGGATTCATAACCTACTACAGACGATCCGGGCACCTCGCAATCTAGACACGAAGCAAAACTGAGTTGGCCCATCGACATTAGTCGTATCGAAGATCAAAACAGCATTAGTATATTGGGAAATGGAAAGGCACCGGATGCAACGGAGTTCTTCCAGAATTGATTAAGCTCGGTGAAACTACCCTTGCATCAAATCTCTATGATCTCATCGTATTTATTCGGAACCAAAAAGACCTGTCGATGAATTGGAAGGCCTAGCTAATATTGTTAGCAACTATTAGTTTGGTTTTCGTCTCAACCGATCAACCAGCACTTCACCATGATTATGATCTTGGAAAAAAGTTGGGAGTACAATTTAACCATACATGAACTATATAGGGTGAGTTTTTTTTAATAAATGCCAGGCTTTTATGTCGGTAACGGTGCAAGGTAGGAGTCGAGGGGGAGGGGGGCCTTTCATGGTGATCTTGCATGACCTTGAAACTCAGTTGTACTGGAGATATCGACGAAAGTTAGTTTTTTTTTATTAGAACCTATAATTTTGAGTACACCTTTTGATTGAGAGCATTCTCTAAGTTCTAACACTGTTTCGTTATAACGACAAATAAAATTATTTATTCGTTGACTTAATTAAGCAAATTTATAATTTATGTACTTAGTCAAAGAGATGTTTTAAATTTTTTTTTTTTGAATGCTTAATCAAAAGATGCGCTCAAAAGTATAGATTCTAATATATAAAAAAAATAATTTTCATCGACATCCCCAGTACCAATCAGTTTCAAGGTGATTAAAGATAATTACAAAACGTCCCCCGCGACACAAAACAATTTTTATTACATGTAATTTTTTCCTATTTTGCATTGCACCGTCTCCAACATAACAGCCTGTGCGCCCGTGCTGTTCAATTCGGCCCTCGAGTACGTAGGGAGCAAAAGCAACATTGAAACTTCCCGCTATATATTTAATAAATCAGGCCAAGTTCTTGGATATGCAGACATTATCGTGGGGATGTCACAACTGTGAGATTATGGTCATAAATCAAACTGAATATCGTACGCCTGAGTGTAAAAAACCGATATCAAGAGAAAAGTGTAACAAAGAAAAAAGTTCGGTCTGATATGACGATACTAACTACATAGTTCAGTTTTTGAAATATGACATACTTAAATAAGTATCAAATATCTATCTCAAACATTTTTAATATTCTAGTATTTTCTAAAAACATCGAAACTAAAAGCGTTTTAACCACAAAACTCGCATTAAAATTTAATACAAACCTAAATGACGAAAATATGGGTTCAACCAAAACAAATTACATCACAACACACACGATGATGATCTCTCTTCACACACCAAAAATATTCATAAAACACTACAAAAATTTTTAGAAGATTTCTATCAATAAATCTTTTGTGGTCTAATTTCACTTTAGAGTTTTTGGTTTGTTGGTCAAGTTTCCGCATTCTTGTAATCGGTTATGAATCAACAACCAATGGACGTGTGTCTTCTTATTATTTTATTACCTATATACCGCATATGTACATACGCCCAAACATTTTTTAACTTCACCTGTAGTAATACGCCAAATTTTATTTTTATTTTATTTCATCTTAATATTTATCTTCGTATATTTATTATTATTACACATTAAAATATCTTGTCCGCATAAGACAAGTTTTTTTTGTTTTTTAAACAAATAAAATTTTATTTTTTTGCACTTGGCAATATAGACGATCTTCATCATTCTTTATAACATCCAGCCAGTCGTCGTTTCACTTTATGTAGGTATGTGCTCACAAACGAAACATGTACGCGAACAGAAATTGACATACTGACACAAATTTATTTTCTTACGTTTTGACTCTTTAAGTCAAGTTAAACAACAACAAAATCGTTTTAACCGACAAGAATATTTTTTTGTAAATTTTGACGAAAAAAAATGTTTTTGCAATAACACAATGTAATGCTAATTATTTTGATTATTAATGTGAGAGTTTTTTTGAGATGATGGTTTTGTCATTTTGTGTTCTGTTTCTGTGTGAAAGTAGTTTTGGGATAGATAACACACGTAAACTATTCCCGGTTCCATTATGCTATGATGTGAGAGATGTGTCCAAGTGAAATCGATTTTATTAGTTTTCGCTACCATAATTTGATCCACAAATAGTAAATATCGCACTTGAGTAAAATGGTAACAACCACCTTCATTTTTGGTTTCATTGATCAATTACATTTTAATGGGGTTTTGATTTTATTGAGCGAAATAGTACACTTTATCAATTACAGGCAACCCTCTTACAACACGGTATCTTGCAACACGGTTTCGGCCTAACACGATTGAAAAATTGCGGGAGGTTTTCCCACACAGTTTTACTATTTAGTACCTACATACATATACATATCTATATTATGTGCTATTACACACAATATAAAATCCATACAAGCATATTGACAAAATGCAATTGGGGGAATCCCATAATTATAGACATTGCTCAGTTCAGTTCGTGATGATAATAAGTTTTTGTTTTTCAATAGAAATTGTGGAATAAAAATAATATTTAAAGAAATTTTATTTTAAGAAGAATTATGTAACTTATTTTTTAGGTAAGTGATACGAATTTGTTTTATTGTTGTTTGAGAATTTTTGTTATTGAGACTAATTTTTGAAAAATTAAATTCCAGTCCTAAACTATGACTGGAGAAAATAGAAAAACAACTTTTATGAGAAAGTGTATTTCTTTAGAAATGAAAATACAAATTTTAGATCGTCTGTTAAACAGAGAATAAGCATCACATATACCAAAAACACAAAAAAAATGATTGAAGATCAAGGATACACGGTGTATCAAGCTGAAAAAACTGTACCCGGATTTAAGGTATCAAAAGATCGTTTAATATTATTTTGTGCAGTAATACCATAGAATAAGTACATAAGAATGATAATTTTCTTGTATTAAAATGGCATTAGGCATATAATTGAGTACTGGCGTATAATTGCTACCGCAGTACGAGACAACGATATATTTAGGATTGTTCGCCTTTCCTTGTTACACAATATTGAAAACAAGAAAAAAACGTTCGTATTTTTTTTTTGCTCGACTATATAGTAAACGAAAACTTTTGAATTATATTCCTGTGAAGTATGCTTTGCATAAATTGAAAATGGGAAACGAAGTACGAAAAATAACGAAAAGTATAATTCATAAAAAATTAAAATTATACACATTCAACCATATTCGTAAATTGAAGCAAAAAACTATATGCAGCCGCATATACATATAGAAAAAATAATTATCTATCTATTTTACTTTATTTGTTTAATATTATTTTTATATGTATATAGAATATTTTATTTTTTATAAATGTTCATTATACACACACACAGATAAACAAATAAATCGTGCGGTCGTTTTTAATAACCCTACAGTATGATCATTGTCACATTGTGTTGTTTTGTTATTGTTTCCTTCATTCAAAAGTTTTCGCCTACTAGATAGTCGAGCAAAAAAAAATACGAACATTTTTTTCTTGTTTTCAATATTGTGTAACAAGGAAAGCCGAACAATCCTAAATATATCGTTGTCTCGTACTGCGTTAGCAATTATACGCCAGTACCCAATTATATGCCTAATGCCATTCTAATACAAGAAAATTATCATTCTTATGTACTTATTCTATGGTAATACTTCGGGGGTATGTCAAACAAAACCCATTCTAATTTATACATCTTTTAATCTCCGTGCGTGCGTAAATAAAAACACGTTACCGTATATTGGACATCGAATTCAAAAACTTAGGTAACTTCTAATTTATTTAGAAATTGGTGCCACTGTGCCAGAGGTTTTAAGGCAGAAAAATTTAAAATTCAAACCGCTATTAACTCATCCTATCAGCCATTGGATCAAAGTATTATTTATACCTTTAAAACTTATTTCATCAAAAGATGATTACAATGGATTTTAGACATAACTGACGCAAAGTTTATTGATGTAAATGAAGCTTGGAAGCAATTTTCAATTAAGCTCTCTACCGAAATCATATCTTTATTGCTAAAAGATCTGAAAATTACAACACTAAATGCATGTTGGAAAAAGTTATAGCCAGCATCAGTTGAAATCGGAAACGTGCAAGAATTAGCAGAAAATGAAATTGGTTGCATATTAAAATTTGCTAGATCAATCGGAGGAGAAAGTTTTGTGGAAATGGCTAATAAGGACGTTCAAGATTTATCAGTGGAAAGAGAAGTCGAAAAAGCAAAGTTCGAAATTGCTTCTAGCTCTGAAGAAGACAGTGGTGTTAATAATTTTACACTAGAATACCTACAAGAAGGTTTAAACTTAGCCAAAAAATTAGATTCATTTCTCTTAAGTACAGATCCTTCCACTGAAAGAAGTCGCAAATTCAAATCGGAACTCCAAAAGTGCTTATCATGAAACCATTACCATATCATGAAATTTACAAGATTTATTAAAGAGTGCAGAAGCTGCGCAAAACCTAAATGCATGTCGTTCAAACATGATGTCGTCCAACCAAATAAACGAATTATCATAACGGTTAGAATAATTAAACATTACATTTTTTTGTTGTTTTGCAAAAAATAAAGATCCTTATAAGAAATCAAAAAAAAATCTTATTTTTATGCCTAACCTCCCTTTTTATACTAACTTCTAGTCTCTTATAACACGGTAACACATAACACACCACATTATAAGAACCTATCTACCGTGTTATAGGAGGGTCACCTGTAGTTCCAAACTAACCGCCGGTTGGCTGGTAGAAAACGGAAATACAAAAATGCCAATAAATTTAAAATCTTTTAATTGAATATACAATTAATTCCATTCCTGTTTCTAATGTCTACCAGTCCATCAGCGGATTAACCAAGTTTGTTCATTCAATGACAGATGGCACGCGTGATGAACTCTTCACATATTTTTCATACGAAAATAATGTATTTGTTCTTTATTTTCACATGAAATTTTGACATTTTCTGTATTTGCCAAATAAATTTATTTGGGGGTTTTTTTTTTAATAATTTTATTTATTTATTTATACAATATTACAACTGATTCAGAGATCATCTAGTAATTTATCTATGTTAAATTAGTTTCTCGGTTAAGATGAGTAACCTATTGATTACATTCTAAATCGAACTGCCCAGTTCCAGCGGTTTCTGCCTTTGGAGTCTCCTGTCTCCTCACTCCGTTAGTTGCGTCCAACATACGACGGGTATCTGCATTTTCGTGTAGAAATAGCGCTGTACGTGTTTCCATGCTTGGTTCAAGTCTCTATGGAGGTTGTCATTCCTAATGTACCATGGGGCATTCACAATCCCTCGTAGCACTTTATTTTGGAAGCATTGTATCATTTGTACATTGGTCTTCTTGGCACAACTCCAAAGTTGGATACCATAGGTCCATACTGGTTTTATGAGCCAGTACATTTTTCTATATTTGATGTTTAACTCTTCTTTTTTCTTCTTGATGTGTTCTTTCCATCTTAGCTTAGCATCGAAGGCCATTTAAGAATTTGATATAATTGCTTAGGCAGGTCTCGATGCAGTTTAAGTTCAAGCCCTTGGTGCCAAACTTTGTCGAAAGCTTGAGCTACAACTAAGAAAATACTTGAGCATATTTTCTTATTCTCGAGTGCATCCTCAATGACATCTGTTATTCTAACTAGTTCCACTTTGGAGTGATTTTCTCTAAGCCCAAATTGGTGTGGTGGAAGTAAGCATCTCTCTTCTGTTATAGGTTTGAGTCTCTTCAGCAACAGTTTTTCAAATATTTTTGATATGACTGGAAGTAGTGATATCGGTCTGGTTTTATCGTTTCCTGGTTCACCTGGTTTAGGAATCATTATTACTTCGGCCACCTTCCATCGCCGTGGAACATAGTCCAATATGAAGGCTGCATTAATTATTTGATTTAGTTTACGCAAAACCTTTCTCGGGAATGACTTTCACGCAATTTGACCAGTAATTAAGTCATAACCTGGAGCTTTTCTGATACTTAAGTTACTATTGATTTCATTTTTAAGCTCCAATAAAGTCACATGCCTTATGTCAAGATCATCTGCTTTGTTTACGACTGTTGCATTTTCATTTGCTGTTTGTCTCGGCAACGGTTGAAAAGTCTCTTCTAAATAAGCAGCCAATAGAGAGACTTTCTGTTTGTTACTTTTAGCCCAGGATCCGTCATCGCATTTTATAGGCGGCACATGCATTTTGGATCTTTTTAGTCTCGTCGTTGCTTTCCAAAGCGAGTAATCATCGTCCTTTAGTTCAGAAGGACCTCGAAGTCGCTTAGTTATGCTTTCGTTCTTTATTTGCTTTATTAGTTGTTTTAATTTGTTGCAATAAAAATTAAGAATAGTTTTGGGTTGCAGTGCATGAGAGTGCTGTCAGATTTTGCGAGCTTTCCGTTTCTCTTTAAGTAGCTCTCTGACTTCAAGAGGATAGTTATGTTTCATTGTATCGTTGGTATGAGAAATCGGTGGATTTTCTCAAGGCGCTTGTTGGATATTGTTATTAAATATTTCTAGCTCATCTTCCAGCTCCACCTTCGTTCTAATTTAAAAAAAAAAATGCACGTGTAGTCCTTGTTACCAAGAAGTCAAGAAGATCTGTAATTTTATGTATGTCAGCAGACGAATATGTTGGTTTATCGCCAGAGAGGAATTCACAGTTGTTCTAGCGAGCTGCATTAAATAACTCTTTCCCTTTAGAGGTTGTAAGTCTAGATCCCCAATATGTATTCTTTGCATTAAAATCAGCGCCTATGATAAAATTTGTTCCTAATGAGTTAAAAAATCGACTGTAGTCTTCTTTTTTCAATTGATGCCGTGGGGGACAGTAAATACATAGAGGAGATACTGAGTTCCCTATTATTGATTGATTCAACTTTTATGGTTTTAACTTGTATAATTTATTCTTCAATGCCGGGCACTTCATAATGTTTAATATTATTTTTAACAACTACGGTAGACCCGCCTCTAGCGTTTCCTCCTGGATGAATAGCATGGTAGCACTGATAGTCACGTATTTTAATAAATGAAGCTTCTGTTAAATGAGCTTCCGAAACAAGACATTTATCTATTTTTTCTAAGTTTAGAAAAATTTCTAGCTCTAGTACATGCTGTTGTAATCCACTCGCGTTCCAAATAACTATTCTAAGAGATCTATTCATTTGATTAGTATAGCATTGCGCTTATATATAGCTTCTAGAACACGTTCTTGTTTTGCTAGGCGTGCATTTATCGTTTCTATACTTCGAAATATCGTTTCTAGTGGATTTTCTTCAATAGTATTCTGTTGCGTTATCTGAGAGTAGGATCTCCTCTCTGGCCCTATGGGCTCTGGTTGTGTCGGTGCTCTAGTTGTAGTTGGAATCCTTTCTCTTCTAACATTACTGTTTTGAGTCGATTGGCTTGTTTTATTTCTTAACTTTTGTAGTTGTACCGCTACTTCGCATCCTCTATAGTTGGCTGGGTCTTGCCCTTTACAGATTTTCACCTTGCAGGTTCGGTTCGACTAAGAGAACAGTCTTTCGCGTTGTGTCTGCCGGCACATTTTACGCACCTAACATCTCTCCCGCAATATCTTTGGTTGTGGTTATAAGCTTGGCATTTTTTGCATTGAGGTATTAACCTCGTGTTCTTTTTCAGTGGTTCTATTTTAACCCTCATATTAAGTATTGCTTTGATATTAAATATATTTTCAATATTTTCGCTTTTGTTGAATGTGAGCATGAATAGCGGGAGCCCCCTTTTAACGATCTTGGTTCCTTGACTATTTTCAACTTTCTCTTGTTTAAGGATATTTACTGCGTCTTTAATTTGCAGTTTTCATTTTGAGATCTTCTATTATATCCTCCTTCTTGCAGGTGGAATGGAAACCTCTGGCAATAACCTTGATTTCTCGGTTATTTTTGCCTTCATATGTATACCACTCTTTACCTTCTTCAGTGCGCTTCGTGGCTAAAGCTCTGTATGCATCGAGATCTCTTGTATTTACCTTCCAAACTTTATTGTTTAGTGCAACTACTCTATAGTCGTTTGTGGACACTGATTTCATTAGAGCTTTGATATTCGCAAACTCAGTAATGCCTATCACATTAATTGGCGGTGGTGCCTTGGTCTTCATTGCATCCTTGCGTTGTTCTTGTTGCTGGTGATGTTGGGGTACAAGCACTGGTTTGACAGTTTCATTAACTTTTGCTTGCGAGAATTCTGCTCTTCATTTTCCCCTTGGTCTTTTCTTCTGTTTGTGTATCCAATCAATTTATCTTGCAAGTTTTTCCTCATCTGTGTGAAACACAGCGTCAGCACGAGCAAGTGTGCTGATTTCGTTATATAGCAAGTAAGAGGAGTTTCCACAACCTCTGTCAGATTGGTCTTCTTCAGTTCCTCGTTTTATTTGTTTAACTTTGCGATGGCGATTCCATTGCTAAGTTGCGATGCGACTTTTTCTATATTTCACTCAGTCTTCTGCGTAGTTCAACATTTTCGATTTCCTGATGAGTTGCGAACTCTATTTGTCTAGGTGGTGATCTAGCTAATTTTGAACTTCGATCGAATGGACATAGCAATGGTTGGCTCATGTCATGATGTGAATCAAAACTCTACGTCAAAAATGAATATTCTCGACCGAATCGACAAAATTTCGCCTTACAGTACGATAAACCTTTTGACGTACAAAGTAGTGTCACCCTTTCCACTAGTGATCATATTTCTAACTAACATTCTTTCTTTATTTGCTATTTATTTAGCAGCATGTAACATGCTTCTCCTAGATTAGAGTAGATATTCATAAAATATATTTTTTTACCGAAAAATTTATATAGTGGTGACACAAATCATATAGTAAAAATTTGTCGTGCTCTTGAGACCTATACCCTTGTGCTGGCGTGGGAAAATTTGGTACAACGAAAATGATTTTAATCAGCCTCGCCTATGAATCTTCTATGATTTTGGAAATTTTTACGGATAATTGGTGGAGATCCAACATTTAGAAGCCGCTTTTTCTAGTATTTTATCGGTGGCTTTAACCTACAAGGTAAAATTGGGGAACATTTTTAGTTTAGAAATAGTCTGAATCTGAAAGGCACTTATGTGTCCGCAAAAACTTTCAAAGCTATAGAGAGAATTGTAAACCACAACCAACTCCTTAAATTTCTCTGGCAGACAACAAAAACACAAAAATCAATTAAGCCGATTCTAAGCGTTAGATCACTATAAATTGTCCATGTAGATTTGCAAATTCCCAAACCAAAAACAAAATTTAGCTCAAGTAGCAAATTACATTTTTAATTGTACTCAATCTATCTGTACCCAAGTAATCATACGCAATCATAGATTTACAATGTCCTGTCAATGTAAGCCATACGATTGATCCATCAATGGTTGTCACGCATGATTCGATTTAGACAGTTTCGCGCGAAATTAGTCCGCTTCTTCAAAAACAGTGAACTCCTCTCCAAGATACTGTACTCGTTCTCCCACATCTCTATCTAACCGATTTTTGTAGTCCCTGTTAGAACTTCAAAACACATTTTTAATTGTTACAGCCGGAATTATTAAGCGGTTAATCATCTGTTTTTTTGTACCAAATGGAAATTCAAAAAAATCACTCTCCCTTATTTTTCTAATAATAACTATTTAATTATATAAATTTGAATTCTAAAATATCCAACCAAAAGTTTATATTCAAAATCTCAAATATTTAATCTAACTACCGCTAACCTACATTTATAAACCTATTATAGTCAAAAATATCCAACATGTCAAAACATATATCGTTTTTTGACACAGTGTGAGAAAACAAAGCCACCACGAATAACGATTAAAATCATCAAATTACACTTCATCTGAATGACTGTGTGACATACATTAAAGACGTTTATCTCTTTAAAGCATCACTTTTCTATATAAGATCAATCAAACAATTTATGTGGATATATACTCGCGTCTTATAAAACGTATACATAAATAAGAATTCCAACAATTATTTGCGATAAAATCGAGCAGCATAATAATAATTGTGATCTAGCTTTAAGACATAATATGTAGAGAAAAAGCAATTACGATGTATATAAGCACAAAAAAAGTTATCTCTAATAATAAGAGGAGGTTAAAGACATATGCCGACCGACTATTTTCTCTCTTTTATCGTTTTTAATTACTATTGCTTTTCATTACTACTACTACTACCAACATTATACTACGCCTATTATTGTTGAGTTCTTTCATCTTGGAATAGTTTTTCTATTCTTTAGAGAATTTCTATACCTTCCAGGCAAATACACAAAAAAAGAAAATATACATTTTTTATTCTATTTGCTTCACATGATTAAGATTTTTATATTAACCCAATAAGCCGTATAAAGATTGAACCGAATCCGAGTGCAATATAACGCTGCGTCGAATGGGTTAAACAACTACATATTATAGTTTTCATTTTCGTTTATATCTAGATAATTTCTATATAAAAATGGAAATTATTTTGTGTACATAGAATAGATACATACCACTTGACGTTTGACCATCTTGTCGTTCTGGGCTGGGCGCCAAATCCGAGCCGATACCCGATGATCCGCGTGACGATACAACTGCCGCCGATTTATTTTTATTTGCCCCGCCCACAATACTAATATTTCGACAGCGGCGTAATTCAATGGCGGCTAAATTTCCTTTTGATCGATGCACCGTATCATAATCACGTGGCGGCAATAATAATGGTGGCCCATTCCCATTTAATTTTGCTCGTAATTCGGCCGCTAGCGAATCGTATAGATTTGCTTTCGCACTTGGTGTAACTGGTATTAGTGGACTAGTTGGTGTATGCTCTTCGCTACATTCACTTTCGCGTGTACTTGTGCCCGTGTCACTGCCGAGCGATGAATCAAATCTACGTGGTGGTGATGTGGATTCATAGTTCCGGGACGATGATCGATGCTGTTTCGAGAGATGTTGTGGTTTTTGTGCGGCGGGTACAGGAATTTCTTGTGGGGCGGATGTACTTGTTGTGCCTGATGATACTGATATTTGTGAACCGTCTGGTAGTGTTAAACCCAATCTGAAAAAATTAATAGAAACACAATAATTTTAATTAATGTGAAATTTTATTTTCCAAAATTCGGCAAAAAAATTGATGTACATCAAAAATTTTGTTCTATTTGCCAGAAAAAATCAATTTTTTTTTGATGTACATCAATTTTAAAAACTAAATTTTTTCGTGAATTTTTTTTTTTGATGGAGAAATACCAATACAAAATGAAACGTCAATTAGTGTGTTAAATTCCTAATAAATTAAAGCATGTGTTTTAAATTTAATTGAAATATATTTTAATCGTTCATTAATAAATGTGTGACGATTATTCTTTAGGAAATATATACATAAGATTTCGTATAGTGCAGTGCACAATTGATGTCGTTTTGATGTGACATTTCTAAACTTCAAAATCCTCTTTAATATTTCCAATACATACATAAAACCACATCAATTTTGATTTTTTGTTCTATTTGAACCACAAATTCCACATTGATTTGGAAAAGTAAATAGAATTCCACATAATTGTAAATATAAATAAAATGTCACCACCCACTAGATGGGAAAGAATTTCACCAACAATTTTATGATTATGTAACTCGAGGAAACTGTATTCAAATGAATAATTTTATTTTTATTAATTAATTAGGTGAATAAAAAAAAATTATCATTCGTCTAATGAGCAATCATAATAATGAAAATAGAAAGTTTTATAGCATTTTTATGGTAACTAAATTATTGCGTTCGCTCTGTGTGATCGTACACAACATACTTGCTCAACGTTTATGCATATATTTAAAGAATGCCTTAGTTTTATCGTAAGTCCGAAATATACATATATTTGAAAATTTTAGGCGTAAACAACTTACTTAACTACAATAAGCTTGCAAGATGATTTTTGGGTGTAATTTGTACAGCATTTTTTACATATTTAAGTTGGAAAATGAAGTAATAAAATTTATTTTAAAATTACATAATATTAATACAATTTATAGATAATTTTAAAATTTCTAAGCGCGTTGATGGACTTAATTAACCCACTGGCCTTTAAGCACCATACAACTTTATAAGTGAAATTGCCTATATTTTTTACACAATTTGTAAATATTAATTAACTGTTTTAAATTTTGAAATTTAATACCTACACCTTTTCTTAAATGGCGAAATATTCACAATTTTATGTATTATATTTTGTATTAAATAAACTCATTCATAATAAATGGTAGCAATTAAGCAAAATAATTCAAATTGGATAACGGCCTTAATATTTAGATTTTGTTCTATCATGAATGCATTGAATATTTAAGACAGCTCTTTTACGTGAAATATTCTATAAATCTTTTGACAATTAATTTTGTAAAACCGGCTTTTTCGAATTTTCGTTTGTTTATTGTTCATAATTTTGCCAGTTTTCTTTTAGTTCAAGTAGTAATGTATTTTCGCTACATATTATGTTAATTAATATTTGTTTTGTGAGTTAAGAAAATTTTTTGCAATTGGTGGATGTTTTATAAAATCGGTTGATTAAGTTATGCCAGGTAAAAATATCACTTATATATATTTTAATGTTCATATTGAGATCTGTGTATAGACATATTTTATTGCTTGAAACTATACAGTAGTACTGTTGACTGTTAATGTGTTCACATTTAATTAAGATTTATTTATAGGTACAGTAGCACAACAAAGTCTACATACACCTTCAAAACACGCAAAATTTAGGAAACCTATTAGTTAGTTTTATTCGT
The DNA here is from genome assembly GCA_932526605.1 of Nephrotoma flavescens. Classification (NCBI taxonomy): domain Eukaryota; kingdom Metazoa; phylum Arthropoda; class Insecta; order Diptera; family Tipulidae; genus Nephrotoma; species Nephrotoma flavescens. The sequence continues at coordinate 101,362,675 of OW052221.1, forward strand.
TTAAAATTTCTAGTAATTTATTTCAATATTTTATAATAACTAACAAAGTTTTTTTTTAGTATTTAATCTTTGCCAACTTTCTGGGGCCGAAACACTCCCAACTCTTTCGCAGTTCGCTTTTCACGTCCTTACCTTACGCAGTCACCTGTCAAATCAAGGACGTACGGCTGTAGGTCCGATTTTATCACCAACTGCATATTGTATAGCTCCATTTTAATTTATCACAATCATATTTTTCTTCATTTCTTTGGTAAAGACGAAAATTTCCTGTTCTGAATTGATTCGGACATTTTCTTCGTCATTTTTTACGAATTTTTATAAAATTCGATTGTTTGTATAATAATAGAATTGGAATTTGGAATTGTTTTTTTTTTGTAAAGTTCTGGGTCATGACCACGGCTTCTTCTGTGGATAAGATTCGGTTTTGTTGTTCGAACAGCGATTTTTATTTAACTGATTTGTTGTATAATTCTGAAATGTGTCAAATATGCGGCATTCTATGCTAAACACGGCAATTTCTAAGCGATTTTTTTCAAAACCGGATAAGAGAAATATAGGTATGGGGTTCTAAATTGATATACTTGTGGAGTATGCTAAATAGAAGTCTGCCGTTTCTTAAACAGCGTTGATACATTACTAACGATTTAGTCGTATTCTGATGTAATTAAAAATCGGACAATTTGTTGGAATAAGTTTATTCGGAACTTGATTATTCAGTTTTGAATGATGTTCAAAATATTGTCAATTAAATATACACACCCATTTTCTAAAGGTCAGTTTGTATTTCGAACCCACCAATATCGGTTATTTCATTTCGTTTCATTTAACCGCTTTGAATAAAATTTGGTTTTTACTATACATTGTATTTTGATTTGTAAAGGGTGTCCCAATAAGAAGCTCAGATTTAAAAATTTATAATCTTCCTGGTTATTTATGGAAAATGATTTCATTCAAATGGGAGCCGCGGCTGGCCTTGGCGTACTCCATTTGGTCAGTCCAATTTCTGAGCACATTTTGCACTGTTTGCGAAACTATGTCGGCAATGGTTGCTTCAATATTAGCTTTCAAATGATTAATTGTTTGCGGATTGTACGTATAACACTTGTATAATACGGCACCCCACAAATTAAAATCCAAAGGTGTCAAATCACAGCTCCTTGCCGACCAATTCACGTCACCATTTAGACTGATAATGCGGCTATCGAATTTTTGACGCAGTTTCGCTATTGTAACGCCCGATGTGTGGCATGGCGTACCATCTTGCTGGAACCAAAGGTCCTCCAAACCAATATCTTCAAGATATGGCCACAAAAAAGATGTTGACATGTGGCGGTAGTTGATTCCGAGATGGAAATGCGCCTCGTCCGAAAAGATGATTTTTTGAGCAAAATCCTCATCAATTTCGAGTTTGACACAGGCCCATACAGCGAATTGATATCGAAGCGAATGGTTACGGGGCTTCAATTGCTGGACCAATTGAACTTTATAGGGCCACAAACCAATATCTTTACGCAGAATTTATTGCATTGAAGACCGGCTGATGTTCATTTTCGATGCACGATGACGAATTGATGTTCTCGGCCGTTGGCGTACATATTCTGCCACCGCGGCGATATTTTCGGCTAAACGAACACGACGAGCACTGGTACGCGTTGGATTGTCGACTAGGTAGCTTGTATCACGCACTTTATGCACAAACTTCTTGATACGGTTGGGTGTGAGAGCGTGTTTTGACCAAATTTGGTACGACATTTACTTAAGATAAGTAGATAAGTCCCATTTAAAATGACCATATTCTAAAACTGCTGCTGTTAACTGGTTTCCACCTCCTCCACAAAGTATCAGTTAAATTACTTTTCACCAATTTTTTTTCCATCTCATTTCACTGAGGCCGACAATTTCAATTTTGTAACGGTTCTTTTAATTCTCTATTTGTGATAGCCTTAATGAAAACCACCAAAGATGAGTGTTATGAAGGAATGCAATCGACAATAGCAAGGACATACAGTAATGCTGTCAAGATTATACAAGGACATTTAAATGCAATAAATAAAACCAATAACACATATCTGGCAACCATCAGGGGAAACATGTATTAGACTCTTTGCGTAACAATAATGGAGAACGACTCATCGACATCTGCGTAAACAATCCAGCTATTCATAGGAGGCATTAGATCTTCACAAAAAACATACACGAATACAAATTGGCATCACCTGATGGCAGAACAACGAACCAACTAGATCACATAATGATCATATCAAAAAATTTCTCACATAATTACAAGATGTCATGTCAATGAGAAGTGCAGACATTCACAGTGACCACCAACTGATAATATACCAGTTGCAAATTAAGCGTGCCGTTGTAAATCGCACCAAGCCAATTCGCAAGGAATTTAACACCGACAGATTAAAAAATTCCGACACAAAAAATACATTCTGTGAAGCGCTCAAGCTCATTCTCCACACCAATGAAAAAGCCTTCAGAGTTGAGCAACAGTCATATAAGCCAATAATATTAAGACAACTTCCAAACGCCTGGTTACCAAGAATACAAACGGCAACCCTCATATACTGATGATAATATACTGATGATAATACTTTGAAAAAAAAAATAAGAACGCCGACAACTCAAGTTGCAAATCTGCCAACAAAATAGGTACATTCGAAACAATCTCAACGACGGGCAACTGGAAAATTACCCAATATACCACCAATAAAGGATGTATCTGGTCAAATCTTAAAAACACATGAAGTGCAATTAAAGAGATGGAAGCAATATTTCAGAGATAACATCTCCAACAATACGCATACCATCGAATTAACAACGGAACGGGAAGTTAGCAGTGACATCGAAATGAAGAATAACAAGGTCCTTGGAACGAACAATATATCAGCTGAAATATTCAGCAAACATAACGGCAAGCTCCTAGAGCTCTAACACCAACCTCTAAAGGTGACCTGAGAGAACCAAAAAATTGGCGGGTATATCTTTCCTCAAAACAGACATATAGATATTAGCAGTGACCATCGTAGATGGAATTTCACTGATAATCAACTTGAAATTAAAAAAGTAACAAGCTGGTTCCAAACCAAGACGAAGTTGCGCCGATCGTATCAACACAACAGTCATCATCATTGAGCATTTTAACGAATTGAATTGACCACTATACCTATTTTTCGTGGAGTACGACCTTGTCAAGATATGTACAGTGTTGCAAATGATCGCGCCCATTATAAAGGCAAATCGCAAATGAAGCATATACTATAGCAACCAAGGAGTAAAACATAAGGATGCGTACTACTAGTACTTCTGTTCTTAGTGTACTATTGTAGATTATGTCATGAGAAAAATATAAAACGATTACCGGAGGAACTCCCTGGTCTGGATTACGCTGATTACATATGCCTACGCTAACTACACACAAACATACCCAAAACTAAGCTAAGAATGTTCAATTCGTGTGTGAAATCAGTCTTGCTGTACGGTAACGATATGTTGAGCTCGTTAGACAAACGAATCAAGCAGTCATTTGGCCAAAAATACGAAAGTGCAAGTGGAGATGAATTGGCCACACGCTGAGGAAGTTACCGAATAATGTTAGGAAAATATCCCTGGCATGGATTCCAGAAGCGAAACAACTCGGCAACTCATGGGTGGAATTCATAGCAATAGCACCCAACAGTGTTAGATGGTGCAGCCTAGTAGACGCCCAATGCTCCTAAATTGATGGTAAAAAAGAATACAAAAATATTCTAGAACTTTGTTACGACCTTGAGGGTCATAACGTTATTTCTTATTTAATTTTGTTTTTGAATTTTTAATTTCGTTTCATCGAATGGTTGGTGCCTTTTACTGGTGGCAAGTCTGGGTTGAAATTTGATGAGAATCAGTTGAGTTTTTTTTGACTCATTTAAATTAAAGTTTAGTTTAAAAGAAAAAAACATTTTTTGAGTTTGTAAAAATTAGAGCGAAGTAACGCTCAAGTATGGAATTTATAAAAACAATTTAACAAGAAAGATGTGTTCAATAATTGTCGGAAAATTTATAAAAATAAAAAACAAACAATATCTATTGAGAATTGGTATTTTTGAAGCTGTGTAATTTTTTTGTACAATTTTATTGATTTTTTTTGTGCAAAAGGGGATTTAGGGTAGTTTATTACGTTCCCAAATCCTTTTGTTGTGCATAATTGCTGTTCGGCGGCCTAGCCAGGCCAAATTTATGTGTCATTTACGATTAGGGCGAGCCAACGCCCAACGTTGTTTGTTAACAAGGTGAGCCAACGCCTAACGGGATGTATTCATTATCCAAAGGCAACCGAAGGGTGTAAGTTACCATTTTTTTATTTTTTATTTAAATTTTATTTTTTCACTTAAACTCCAAATTTCAATTTTTCATTTTTTTCAATTTTTTTTTAAATATTGTATTTATATTGTTATCGGGAACCGAATAACGGTGGTGGTGCGCACGACCCGGGTACACGTTGGTCTCGTCCCAGAATTTTGAGGCGTTAATTTTTATTTTTTATTTTTGTGATTTCTACTTTTATTTCTTTTCATTATCATAATATTTAACCATTATGTTCAATACTTTCTTCTTTTCACTTTTTCTCTTTTCCTTTTTTGTTATATTTTTTTTTATTAGGAACAATAAAATGAAGTTCTAAATTTTTTCGGATCGACATGTGAGGAGGTGGAAATCTCATTTCGTGTCGTCGGTTCCATAATTACATGCTGGGCCTGTCACTCCACATCTTCCCCTTGGCAGGACATCCACAGTGTCGGAGTGGCGAGTCCAGCATATGTGTCGTCCATTCGGGGACGACCGTAAAATCCACACAGATCCCCCGTGGCACTTCGGCGGTCTCATGCTGTCGAAGTGTGAATTGTTAGGGAGCTGGAGGTTCCTACCCTCTGATGCTGCTTCGTTGTAGCTGAGCATCGGTCTTTGGAGGTCGATGGGTCTATCGGGCGGGTCTCTTCAGCAGATTGGGTACTTGTCACTCGGGGAGATCCGGTCGTCTCTGGGTGGGTACACTCGGTTATTATTTTATTTATTACGTTCCTCAAGTTTCGTGCGACGTATTATGGCATCACTTAATATAATTTCAGTTCCTTTAGTTTGCTTTATTTTTGTTTATTCTGTTCCACGGTGTCGGCCAGGAACACGCAAGCCTCAACTTCACAACGACACAAAAACCCTGAGATCTAGTCGGTAAAACCACCGTGAGAGACCTCTTCGCGTTTAATTAAATCTGCGGAATGGTGTTGAACCATTCCGTTACAACTTAACAAAAAAATCACACTTAAATCTCAATATCAAGATCAAAACCGAATTTTATCCAAATCGGATAAGAAATGGACAAGTTCTATTTTTTCAGAATAAAAGGTGTATGTAAACTTTTTTTAATGAGCAGGATTGAAAACACAAATAGAATATGAGTGGTGTAACTGTAATAAGAATTAAAGTCTCCAATATTGGAACAGAGAACGCATAAGAACCATTATGCGAGTTGCAGAAAGGTTCAGTATACAAGCCATCGTCTAGACTAGGATGCCCTACCATCGAAATCCAACAATTCGGACAAATGTCATCGCCGCAAACAATCCGAGCATATCAACAAGACAGCGTTGAATAGCAGCCAGTCGAATGGGTGTTTCGTGTATTTTGCATACAAAGATGTGAATTTGATTCCTTATAAAATTTAACTTACACGTTACTAGAACCCAGATGATCCACCAATTCGACTACAGTTCCAAAAGTTATTGCATTTTTTTTTTTTGAGATGTAAATTTCATAAATTGCGTATTTATGTCTGAAGAGACGCACTTTGATTTAAACGAAAATTTAATGATTGTCGCATTGGCTGATGGCACACAGGTATCACAGAAACCGTATTTTTCTTCGTTTCTTTCCCCGTTTACCTATGATACCGGTTTTAATTGCGACTTAAATAAATTTTCGGTGCAACCACAGTAACACAAACATAAATAAAATAAAAAATATTTTTGGGCCATTTTTGACTTATGCCAGCGTTTCCCAAAGTAGGTTCCGCGGAACCCCGGGGTTCCGTGGCAATTTTTAGGGGTTCGACGAGCTAGTACCATATCCGTGCCATAAGGTTTCATTTCATACATACACACATACATACACACTACCCTAGTAACAGGTTGTTGCTTACCCATTCAATGAACGATATATGGGCTTGTGATGTAAATGCACTTATTTACTTTATATATAATTCTATCTTATAATGAACAATGTGAGAATTTCATTAGGAATTTCTTTATTAGACAACCGGTGAACTCATTAGGGAATATTCACATGAATTTCATGCACTATGAAACCATTGAATTCATAAATGATTTCATTGAGATTTTCTGTGTTACCCAAAATTGCTAAAGTATTGCTAATTCTTTGATTGTGTTTTTATAAATAATAAAAAATTAAACATTTTGATGATACTTCTGATGGTTATTTTGATGAGTTTCATGAAATAAAAAAATAAAAAAATTTTGTAGCGCAAAAATAAAGGAAACATAATATGATGAGCCTTTCGATGATCCTCATGGTGATTTTAATGATGATAATCAGGAAACACGCTTGTCTTATTTTTGTTTTTACTGTTATCAAATCACAAAATAAAATTTAATTTTGCGACTAATCATAAAAATTCGCTAAGGCATTGTGATTATACTTTGTTTGAAAGTTCAAAGTATTTTCAATATTTTTGTAGTTAGGTCACTAGTCTGATCAGTCTGCAGTCTGTATTCAACAAATTCAATGTTTTTATTAGTTGAAAACCATAAACTCCCAACATCTTGGTAACCTCACCTCGATGACAATGTACCGTGTTTGAAATGAATACATGAATTTAAACAATTAATCTTCAAGACATTCATTTATATTTTCCCTAATTAGTTCATCGGATTGGTAATGGTTAACAATTCTTTATGAAAATCTCAATGAAATCATTTATGAATTCACTGGTTTCATAGTGCATGAAATCATTTGAATATTCCCTAATGAGTTCATCGGTTGTCTAATAAAGACATTCCTAATGAAATTTTCACATTGTTCATCGGTGTGTTCATTATAAGATAGAATTATATAAAAAGTAAATAAGTGAATTTACATCACAAGCCCATATATCGTTCATTGAATGGGTAAGCAACAATTTCTTGATGAGCTAATCGATGAATTCATCAATCCTCTGTTACTAGGGCAGGGTACATTTCATACATACATACCAAAATTAAACAATAACGATAATTATTGGGTACAAAATCCTTTCAAAAGAAATGAAAAGCCAACGGGACTACTGGCATTGCAGTAGAATACGAGAATTTAATTGAAATTAGTTCAGATACTCGCTAGCACTCGTGCCGTTAGCAACTTTCTGCTGTAATATATTTGATGAATATAAAAATTTTTCCAAAAAGGCTATTAGAGTTATATTGCCGTTCTTAAACAACACATTTATGCGAAACAGGATTTTTCATGAAATTTGAAGAGTCGGAAAAGGGTTTCGTGGCCAAATAAGTTTGGGAACCGCTGTCTTATACATTTTAGTTTAAATTTAATTTTCGAGAGAGCAGAATCAAACAAAATAAATAAAATTTGGAGTTATGTATATACACGGATGAGATGCAAAGAGATATGCGAAGAGTTTCAATAATTATTTTTTTGTCAATTTTGTTATACATATACAGAGACATTATCTATTACGACTAGTTGGTCTTGAAAAAAATACCAAATGCCAGAAACCTTGTGTGGAATTAGGCATTGATGTTTGTAAAGTTGCAAAGCAAACGAATTGGTACCAACAGCGGCAATGCACGGACAGGTTTCATTGACGTTTCTAACCACTCCAATCGGAAAATATAGCAGAAATGTGAATTCAAATGAATAGAAAAAGAAACGTCATTTCACTTGTATACCTGTTCCTCCTAGCGCTAAGCAAAATAAAATTGTTGGAAGCTTCTTGACGCTCCTCACCGGGGTGGACGTCAGTGCTATTCTACGCTTCGTTGAAAAGATCTCGGATCACAAACAAAGGACATTTTTTGGAGTTGGATTATAGTCAGTCAACAAATTTTACGACACACAAATAACTAGTCCAGCTTCGTTTTGAGTTACGTGAAAGTTGAATTTAACTTTATTTCGTTTCTGTGTTAATAAATATTACTCAATGTAATAATTTTGCAATTATCATCCTCCGATAAATACCGTAATTTAAATCAAACATTATTAAGAAGATAAACAGCTCATCATAATAAACAATTTAGACATGGTTGCGAAAAGAAAACAAAAAACTCAATTCGCAAACATTCAATCAGAATACAAAGTACAATGCCTTAAGTTAAATAAATAGCCACTTAAATAAAAATCGCACGGCTGTAGTAGGTACCTGATACCAATAAATTTTTTCCACAAACAATTGAAACTAAAAATAGTTTTTTTTTTACCAAAGCGCAATGAACAGGAAGCCATTGTATGTATTGCAAATCACCAATCGTTTCTCGTGTAACCAAACCAAATATGGGACGCATGAATGACGAAACGTCATATATAGAACGTAAAGGTAAAACAAATTTACCACCAAAAATTTACAGTCCATGTAAAAAAAAAATTAATCTAAAATCGCGTTCCGCAACATTTACCAATTATAATGCAAGTGAATAATTTAAAATTAGAAAAAAAAAATCCGAAAATAACGAACCAAACCACGTTTTATTATCAAGTTCAAGATTGATGCTTTGTATACACAAACAAATAAAATTTGAATAAATTTTAGACCGGCTTATAGGAGGAAGGTGAATAACCGGATATTATTACTTATCACAATTTATTACATTTTTCTTACTGATTTATTTTAAGAACTCACAAGAATAACGGCAATTGATTAGATTTTTCGTTCTACTATAGGGTTTTGATTAGGTTTAGATACCGGTCAGCAGAAGGTAGCAACGATAAACTTTAATTAAAAGTTTCAAGTTTCGTTGATATAACTCATTTGGATATGCGGTGCACACCGATCGATACACAACGATATAATGTTACGTTAAGTAATTTATTAAAGTGTTAACGATTGTCGGCAAATATTTAATGAACTAGCACAGCGGTGCTTTTATTATTTATATAGTTTGGTTTGGTGTAGATTAGTTGTTTGCAGATGATTAGGTATACCAGGTGTAATATACCTTTCCCATTAAACATTTTGCTTGGATACTCTTGCTACTTTACCGCCCGCTATGAAAATATTAAAACAAGTTTTAATTTAATCGAAATGTAGCAATTTAATACTTCGACTGTTTTCTAAACACCGAATTATTTGTGGGAGACTTATTTGAATAAGTACGTCTACACAGAAATGGCTCCAAAATTGTGCCTTGACTAAATATTTTTACATGCCGTTTATATTTTCAAATCTAGTGACAATGGCCAGCATGTCAAGATAGTATTTTTTCTTCAGTAAATAGAAATTACGTTTTGTTTTTTCTTATTTCGTCACAAATCAGTCGGTACAATGAATTGGAATGAGTTAATCAACTTATTCCAGCAGGTCGAATTTGGCTTTCCTATAGGAAAAAGGAATTAAAAATTTTGTTCAAAAACAAAATTAAATTGGGAATAACAAGCCGAATTAGAAGACTAGAAGTCGATTGCATAAAAATCTCAAAATTTACATTTTTACAATATATGTGTCTGTGTGGGTAACTGCAGCAGCGAAACTTTCGAATTTCAAAATGAAACTTTGCATACCGATTAAGCCCAATTTGTGCTAATTAGTGCTAACGGGGAAAAATTAGTGCTAGTCCAAGAGCTGGGAAAACCGGAAAAGAAAATTTCAAATTTCGCCTGAAAGACGAAAAGATAAAACCTAATTTTTAGAAAAAACCAGAAATAATTTAAGCCAAATTTTAAAACTTCACAAAAGCGGCTACACCGACGAAATTTGTGCTTATCAAAAAAATGTGATTTTCATAAATTTTCATTCATAATTACAGGGAAAACAAATTAGCCCCTAAAAGATACTATATTGAACACAGAAAGTACAGAGGTATACCGTTCAATAATATTTTTGTTGAACAACAAATTTAAAAATAGAAATACCTTATTGTAAAACCAAAGACTGAGCAATTCAGATAGCATATTCTTGTCACGAATGTTCATTGCCATCCGAAAAATATAGTGGCTGAATTTGTGCTAATCCAGAAATGGCCCAATTCCGTTGAACAACAAAGACCGTTGAATGAACGATTTTCTGACAAAAAGTGTTCTACAAACCAATGAAGTTGGCACTTCTGATTGCATATTCCTATCAGGTATGTTCATTGCCATACGAAAAATATAGTGGCTGAATTTGTGCTAATCCAGAATTGGCCCAATTCCGTTGAACAACAAAGACCGTTGAATGAACGATTTTCTGACAAAAAGTGTTCCACAAACCAATGAAGTTGGCACTTCTGATTGCATATTCCTATCAGGTATGTTCATTGCCATCCGAAAAATATAGTGGCTGAATTTGAGTTAATCCAGAATTGGCCCAATTCCGTTGAACAACAAAGACCGTTGACTGAATGATTTTCTGACAAAAAGTGTTCTACAAACCAATGAAGTTGGCACTTCTGATTGCATATTCCTATCAGGTATGTTCATTGCCATCCGAAAAACATAGTGGCTGAATTTGTGCTAATCCAGAAATGGCCCAATTTCGTTGAACAACAAAGACCGTTGAATGAACGATTTTCTGACAAAAAGTGTTCTATAAACCAATGAAGTTGGAACTTCTGATTGCATATTCCTATCAGGTATGTTCATTGCCATCCGAAAAACATAGTGGCTGAATTTGTGCTAATCCAGAAATGGCCCAATTCCGTTGAACAACAAAGACCGTTGAATGAACGATTTTCTGACAAAAAGTGTTCTATAAACCAATGAAGTTGGAATTTCTGATTGCATATTCCTATCAGGTATGTTCATTGCCATCCGAAAAACATAGTGGCTGAATTTGTGCTAATCCAGAAATGGCCCAATTCCGTTGAACAACAAAGACCGTTGAATGAACGATTTTCTGACAAAAAGTGTTCTACAAACCAATGAAGTTGGCACTTCTGATTGCATATTCCTATCAGGTATGTTCATTGCCATCCGAAAAATATAGTGGCTGAATTTGTGCTAATCCAGAAATGGCCCAATTCCGTTGAACAACAAAGACCGTTGACTGAATGATTTTCTGACAAAAAGTGTTCCACAAACCAATGAAGTTGGCACTTCTGATTGCATATTCCTATCAGGTATGTTCATTGACATCCGAAAAATATAGTGGCTGAATTTGTGTTAATCCAGAATTGGCCCAATTCCGTTGAACAACAAAGACCGTTGACTGAATGATTTTCTGACAAAAAGTGTTCTACAAACCAATGAAGTTGGCACTTCTGATTGCATATTCCTATCAGGTATGTTCATTGCCATCCGAAAAACATAGTGGCTGAATTCGTGCTAATCCAGAAATGGCCCAATTCCGTTGAACAACAAAGACCGTTGACTGAATGATTTTCTGACAAAAAGTGTTCTACAAACCAATGAAGTTGGCACTTCTGATTGCATATTCCTATCAGGTATGTTCATTGCCATCCGAAAAACATAGTGGCTGAATTCGTGCTAATCCAGAAATGGCCCAATTCCGTTGAACAACAAAGACCGTTGACTGAATGATTTTCTGACAAAAAGTGTTCTACAAACCAATGAAGTTGGCACTTCTGATTGCATATTCCTATCAGGTATGTTCATTGCCATCCGAAAAACATAGTGGCTGAATTCGTGCTAATCAGAAGTGCCAACTTCATTGGTTTGTAGAACACTTTTTGTCAGAAAATCGTACATTCAACGGTCGTTGTTGTTCAACGGAATTGGGCCAATTCTGGATTAGCACAAATTCAGCCACTATATTTTTCGGATAGCAATGAACATACCTGATAGGAATATGCAATCAGAAGTTCCAACTTCATTGGTTTGTAGAACACTTTTTGTCAGAAAATCGTTCATTCAACGGTCTTTGTTGTTCAACGGAATTGGGCCATTTCTGGATTAGCACAAATTCAGCCACTATATTTTTCGAATGGCAATGAACATTCGTGACAAGAATATGCTATCTGAATTGCTCAGTCTTTGGTTTTACAATAAGGTATTTCTATTTTTAAATTTGTTGTTCAACAAAAATATTATTGAACGGTATACCTCTGTACTTTCTGTGTTCAATATAGTATCTTTTAGGGGCTAATTTGTTTTCCCTGTAATTATGAATGAAAATTTATGAAAATCACATTTTTTTAATAAGCACAAATTTCGTCGGTGTAGGCGCTTTTGTGTAGCTTTAAAATTTGGCTTAAATTATTTCTGGTTTTTTCTAAAAATTAGGTTTTATCTTTTCGTCTTTCAGGCGAAATTTGAAATTTTCTTTTCCGGTTTTCCCAGCTCTTGGACTAGCACTAATTTTTTCCCGTGAGCACTAATTAGCACAAATTAGGCTTAATCGGTATGCAAAGTTTCATTTGGAAATTCGAAAGTTTCCCTGCTGCAGTTACCCACACTATGTGTCTTGCATAAAATTACGGAAATCTCATTAAAACACGACGAAGATTAAAAGCGGAACCAGTCAGGAATAAAAACTTAAAAGAATAAGAATTCGATAAATGGCATTTCAATGTTATTACCCAGTCAAACTTAATTTTCATGTCAGAAACCGAATTTCCCCTTCGTTAAATTTTAGCTGTCACTTAATAAAAAAATAGTGCGCGCTATTTCTCGCCCGAGAATAAGAAAAACTTAAAAATATGATTTGTTGTTGTGTTTTATACACGGCAAAAGAAGATAAATTTTTGATGCGGGTGGAAGCCATATATATTTTGTGTACATTTTTTTTGTTTACTATTTTATTTATTAAATGACTTGACACAATTTAACTTAACATATTGAACACGGTCAGATAGGTATGAGCCCACCCCATTAACGAATTTCTCAGATAGTCCAAACAACTTGAGTTTATGTATGATGATTTGGTGTTGAACACAGTCAAACGCTTTTGTGAGATCAACAAAACCGACATAAAGTTGACTGCGCGACTCAAATGTATCAACATTTTCACGTTGAAGCTCAATAAGATTGGTTATTGTGGATCTACCTTTGAAAAAACCGTGCTTAGATGTTGAAATGCAATTCTTTATGTTAAAAAAAATGTAACTTGTCAATGTGGCATCAAAGAGCTTATGGATTGATGATAAAATAGAGATACCTCTGTAATTGGCTACATTAGAACGATCACCTGCCTTATAGATTGGAGTAATTAAAGATACTTTCCATCTCTGTGGAAAAACCGAAGTATGTATTTAAAGATTTTTCCAATAATAATTTCAAGGGATAGCAAAATTGAAATTTTAACAATTTCAAAATATACGAAGAAACTCCGTCCGAACCACAACCATTTATGAAAGAGTTCAATGCATTAATTATTTCATATTCGGACATATATGGAACATCAAATTGAACTGGACATTTAAAATTTACGTTAGAATTAAAGTTAGAACACTTTGAAAAAAGTTCCTAAAATAATTTACAATTACGTTTAAATCAGAACTACTTTTTTGATCAAAATACATAGTTGTAGGCAGCTCAGATGTTTTACATTTGGAATTAACAAATTTCAAAAAACATTTAGGATCATAATATATTTTAGATTCAATTATGGGTTATTAATACTCATTATAAGCCTCTCTGTTTTTGATAATGACCTGTTTATGTGATATTTTTATAGCTGCGTAATTTAATCAGCTCTTTAGTGAAATGAGGTGGATAATTCGGTAACGATTTAAAACTTTTTTTAGGTACAAATTCATCAATGCTAGCGAACAAAATATTAATATTAATATTATCATCACCAAAAAGTAACCACCAATCAATGTTAGATAAAGATTCACTTAACCCGGATATAATTTTTTCAGAAATATGAATATCAGAAGTATAATAATTTCTAATTGAGATTTCTATAGTTTTATGATCAACACAATTAACAAATGGAAAGTAGCATTCAGTAATATATAAATTATCATGAAAATTTGAAAAACTAAATCTAAATACCGAATAATTTTTTATACAATTAATTTGATTTAAGCCACACATAGATACTGCGTCTACAAAATTATGCTCAATAGCTGATGTTACGTTTTTTGGCAATAAAAAATCATGTTCGTCATCAGGAACCTATATAATATTTGGTAGGTTAAAATCTCCGGTTATAATAATATTTGGTAGGTTAAAAACTCAACATTATTCAGTACTAATAACGAAGTTATAAAAACACGCGGACTTCGATTTCGGTGACATTCCACCAACATTTTGATAAAATATAGATAGATTTTTATCATAAGGTACTGAAGCCGATTTGGCATAATATGTAGCTAATCTAGAAATTGAGCTCGATTTTGACGACGAAAATTCCCACGACGAGCCTGGTACTCTTTAACGAGAATATTTTGTGACCACGCTCTAGATTCTGATCAAGTGACAAATGACAATTTTTTGTGACATTGTACTAAAAGTTCTGCTGCAATTTTGTGACAATACTTGTAAGTGTTAAATCGCGATTCGTATGGAGTGCCTTTTCGAAATGTCACCAAACATTAGCGGACAATTTTAATAATATTGTTCAAGTTTTCATACAAAATATGTGTGAGTATTTATAATTTTAAAAACCTTCTAATATATCTGATATAACTTAAAAATGCAGCTGCTGTAAATGTCATAAATCATTTTATCCGAATCGTAAATTTTCAATGACTTTAATTGGTACCAATAAGCAAATGTCATGACAAATTGTCATTCTGTCGAAATCTACCCCCAGGATGACGGTGAAAGTAAATTCTCCAATTAAAGTAAATTGTCCCAAAATGCGATCATTAGGTCTTGGTTCAATTCTATGACAGTTGGAACTCGATATTTGAAAATTTCGATTAACAAAATTTTTAAACTGATCATCAGTAGATGTTGATATTCTGGATATTCTGGATACAAAAAACCAATTCTTCGGAGTTACGGCGGATATAATTTCGCTATAATCGGAATCGACAGGAGCAGTCCTAATAACAATACTCGTTCCACGCTGCCTGAATTAAAAAAGTCTGACTTAAAAATGGTGTTTTATCGGACTTAAACCAGCGTTTTTAATTTACTTTAAAATTGACTTAAAATCTGTAATGAAAATGAAATAAAAAAGGCTGACTTTATTAATGCATATCATAAGTCATTTTGAAAATGACTCAAGAAGTGTGTTTATAAATGACATAAAATGTGTATTTTTTAATTCAATTTGAAAATGAAATAAAATGTGTGTTTAAGATCGGAATAAAACGTAAATATGTATAACAGTAAAAGCCCAATTATCCTGCATCCAATTAACCGGAACACTCAGTTAACCGAAATTTTAATTTTTAGGATTTTTTGCTTTTTTCTCTTTATTTTCTCTTTCATATGCATTTTTTAATTCATTTTGAAATTTACAATTGTTTTTTGCACATTTTCAAAAATATAGAGAAAAAAAATCCTAAAAAATTAAAATTCCAGTTAACTGAGTGTTCCGGTTAATTGGATGCCGGATAATTGGGCTTTTAGTGTAATATGAAAATTAAATCGATTCCAAATGTTCAACTAATGCTTTCATTAATGAAAATGTGAAAAAAGCAATTGCAAATTTCAAAATGAATTAAAAATGCATATAGAGAGAAAAAACCCTAAAAATTAAAATTCCGTTTAACTGAGTGTTCCGGTTAATTGGATGCAGGATAATTGGGCTTTTAATGTAATATGAAAATTAAATACATTTCAAATTTTCAACTAATGCTTTCATTAATGAAAATGTGCACAAACCAATTGCAAATTTCAAAAGAATTAAAAAATCCATATTTTAATTCATAAATAATACACAAATACTGATTCAGAAATGAAATGCATGTTTTTTATCTTTCCCTACAGTACAACAAAAAACTGTAACAAGTAAAACAAGAAACCATTTTCTTAAAAACGTAAAATTACGCATGCATTTCTATGTATATTAAAATAAAAACAAATGTAAATTTTATGTTTATAATATGAAATAAAATATGCCCTTTTTAAGTCATTTTGAAAATGAATTAAAAAATATATTTGTAAAATGACATAAAATATGCCTTTCTTGTGTCATTTTGAAATAAAATTTATTTTTGTAAAACACCTTTGTTAAGTCATAAAATTTGTTAAAAGTATGACTTAAAAAAAAGGTCCAATTTTTTCATATAAAAATACCATTTTTAAGTCCATCTTTTTAATTTCAGCTTTTTTTAATTCAGGGAGCCTTCGTTCCAATAGGCTGCGGCGTCTTGAGAGATTTGGATGACGGCCAATGAGAAGCAATCTCCTGTTCCAAGCGCAAAAATTTATGGGCAATAATATTTTGTACCGATACTATTCCTTTTTTGTAATCGCCAACAGAATCATACAATCATCCATAACATATTTTTTTTTTTTTTAAATATTTGCAGTTGCTCGATCAACACCGCAGCACAGTCGTAATGAAATACCAGGTCACAAAATCCATTACAAGTTATGGTAGGTGTAGCCACTTCAACTGATTTATTGCATTTACCACAATTCGACATTATAAATAACGATATCTCTAATCCAAGTGGTTAGTAAATTAGATAAATATAGACAGTCTCCAAAATTAAATAAATATGTCCCCAAATAGTGTTTGTACTTTTATACTTTTATACTTTTATACTTTTATACTTTTATACTTTTATACTTTTATACTTTTATACTTTTATACTTTTATACTTTTATACTTTTATACTTTTATACTTTTATACTTTTATACTTTTATACTTTTATACTTTTATACTTTTATACTTTTATACTTTTATACTTTTATACTTTTATACTTTTATACTTTTATACTTTTATACTTTTATACTTTTATACTTTTATACTTTTATACTTTTATACTTTTATACTTTTATACTTTTATACTTTTATACTTTTATACTTTTATACTTTTATACTTTTATACTTTTATACTTTTATACTTTTATACTTTTATACTTTTATACTTTTATACTTTTATACTTTTATACTTTTATACTTTTATACTTTTATACTTTTATACTTTTATACTTTTATACTTTTATACTTTTATACTTTTATACTTTTATACTTTTATACTTTTATACTTTTATACTTTTATACTTTTATACTTTTATACTTTTATACTTTTATACTTTTATACTTTTATACTTTTATACTTTTATACTTTTATACTTTTATACTTTTATACTTTTATACTTTTATACTTTTATACTTTTATACTTTTATACTTTTATACTTTTATACTTTTATACTTTTATACTTTTATACTTTTATACTTTTATACTTTTATACTTTTATACTTTTATACTTTTATACTTTTATACTTTTATACTTTTATACTTTTATACTTTTATACTTTTATACTTTTATACTTTTATACTTTTATACTTTTATACTTTTATACTTTTATACTTTTATACTTTTATACTTTTATACTTTTATACTTTTATACTTTTATACTTTTATACTTTTATACTTTTATACTTTTATACTTTTATACTTTTATACTTTTATACTTTTATACTTTTATACTTTTATACTTTTATACTTTTATACTTTTATACTTTTATACTTTTATACTTTTATACTTTTATACTTTTATACTTTTATACTTTTATACTTTTATACTTTTATACTTTTATACTTTTATACTTTTATACTTTTATACTTTTATACTTTTATACTTTTATACTTTTATACTTTTATACTTTTATACTTTTATACTTTTATACTTTTATACTTTTATACTTTTATACTTTTATACTTTTATACTTTTATACTTTTATACTTTTATACTTTTATACTTTTATACTTTTATACTTTTATACTTTTATACTTTTATACTTTTATACTTTTATACTTTTATACTTTTATACTTTTATACTTTTATACTTTTATACTTTTATACTTTTATACTTTTATACTTTTATACTTTTATACTTTTATACTTTTATACTTTTATACTTTTATACTTTTATACTTTTATACTTTTATACTTTTATACTTTTATACTTTTATACTTTTATACTTTTATACTTTTATACTTTTATACTTTTATACTTTTATACTTTTATACTTTTATACTTTTATACTTTTATACTTTTATACTTTTATACTTTTATACTTTTATACTTTTATACTTTTATACTTTTATACTTTTATACTTTTATACTTTTATACTTTTATACTTTTATACTTTTATACTTTTATACTTTTATACTTTTATACTTTTATACTTTTATACTTTTATACTTTTATACTTTTATACTTTTATACTTTTATACTTTTATACTTTTATACTTTTATACTTTTATACTTTTATACTTTTATACTTTTATACTTTTATACTTTTATACTTTTATACTTTTATACTTTTATACTTTTATACTTTTATACTTTTATACTTTTATACTTTTATACTTTTATACTTTTATACTTTTATACTTTTATACTTTTATACTTTTATACTTTTATACTTTTATACTTTTATACTTTTATACTTTTATACTTTTATACTTTTATACTTTTATACTTTTATACTTTTATACTTTTATACTTTTATACTTTTATACTTTTATACTTTTATACTTTTATACTTTTATACTTTTATACTTTTATACTTTTATACTTTTATACTTTTATACTTTTATACTTTTATACTTTTATACTTTTATACTTTTATACTTTTATACTTTTATACTTTTATACTTTTATACTTTTATACTTTTATACTTTTATACTTTTATACTTTTATACTTTTATACTTTTATACTTTTATACTTTTATACTTTTATACTTTTATACTTTTATACTTTTATACTTTTATACTTTTATACTTTTATACTTTTATACTTTTATACTTTTATACTTTTATACTTTTATACTTTTATACTTTTATACTTTTATACTTTTATACTTTTATACTTTTATACTTTTATACTTTTATACTTTTATACTTTTATACTTTTATACTTTTATACTTTTATACTTTTATACTTTTATACTTTTATACTTTTATACTTTTATACTTTTATACTTTTATACTTTTATACTTTTATACTTTTATACTTTTATACTTTTATACTTTTATACTTTTATACTTTTATACTTTTATACTTTTATACTTTTATACTTTTATACTTTTATACTTTTATACTTTTATACTTTTATACTTTTATACTTTTATACTTTTATACTTTTATACTTTTATACTTTTATACTTTTATACTTTTATACTTTTATACTTTTATACTTTTATACTTTTATACTTTTATACTTTTATACTTTTATACTTTTATACTTTTATACTTTTATACTTTTATACTTTTATACTTTTATACTTTTATACTTTTATACTTTTATACTTTTATACTTTTATACTTTTATACTTTTATACTTTTATACTTTTATACTTTTATACTTTTATACTTTTATACTTTTATACTTTTATACTTTTATACTTTTATACTTTTATACTTTTATACTTTTATACTTTTATACTTTTATACTTTTATACTTTTATACTTTTATACTTTTATACTTTTATACTTTTATACTTTTATACTTTTATACTTTTATACTTTTATACTTTTATACTTTTATACTTTTATACTTTTATACTTTTATACTTTTATACTTTTATACTTTTATACTTTTATACTTTTATACTTTTATACTTTTATACTTTTATACTTTTATACTTTTATACTTTTATACTTTTATACTTTTATACTTTTATACTTTTATACTTTTATACTTTTATACTTTTATACTTTTATACTTTTATACTTTTATACTTTTATACTTTTATACTTTTATACTTTTATACTTTTATACTTTTATACTTTTATACTTTTATACTTTTATACTTTTATACTTTTATACTTTTATACTTTTATACTTTTATACTTTTATACTTTTATACTTTTATACTTTTATACTTTTATACTTTTATACTTTTATACTTTTATACTTTTATACTTTTATACTTTTATACTTTTATACTTTTATACTTTTATACTTTTATACTTTTATACTTTTATACTTTTATACTTTATCAATATAAGTGACAATTTAACTTCTACTAGTTTATAGAGCAGTTTTTTATATGAGCCGAGAAACTGTAACTGGGACAGGTTTAGAATCGTTTTTCTATCATCTCTCTCTCGTACTAATTTAAAATAATTACAAAAGAAAAAAAATATTTTCAAATAATAATATTTACACAATTCTATATTAGTTAATAGTTTTGCAATCGAAATTACTGCTTTATGGATTTAATTGCACATTTCTACTTTCCACTTCGTGCAAACTCTCACAATAGTCAAAGTATAAATTAAATTTAAAACGTTTCACAACATGGAAAATGTCACATATGTACATAATTACTAATATTTATAACGAAATCAGAAACATTAATTATCGATTAGTAACTCATTCACAATTAGAAATAAAATCGAAAAGGCAAAGTATCATTTAAAATTAAATGTTCAGTAATACCTCACTCTTACCGGTCTAAACAAATTTCAAGTGTCTTCAATATTCGCTAACAAATAACCCATATTTCATTGAAGTAAAGTTAGCGTTGCTAAAATGTCAATCCTCCCGGATTTAAATATGTTAAATAGTTAACATTTATACGAGAATTGTAAAGTAAATTACCTTACGCAGGTGCATTTCAAAATTACGTCACTATCATTGATAGATATATCATAACTACATAACTATTAATTGGTCGCATATAACTGCGAATTGGTCTGTCAAATAACGCAATAAAAAATATTTACCCAAAATCAACATAATGACAATTTAATTAATCATCATCACGACCATATAACTTGATTGATGATAATAATGTTAAACTAGGCGGGTTATACAATAAACATTTTAACCGATACTGAATAGTTTATGTTTTTTATAATTATAATCATCGCCATAATATAGTTGACAACATACATTGTTATGACTAGGTATATATGCATGTATATGACACATAAAATTGACATAATTTCTCATCATCAAACGACACATCATAATCTACAGTATTGTGTAGTCGTCGTCGTGTAGGTAGTTTATAAACAAAAAAGCAAATTCAAAAACCTGTAAACTCATTCGATCGACCAGTGTGTTGAGTTCAAAATAAAGAAAACTAGTTAATTAATGTGAGACAGTACGACTTTAGCGTTATCATTTTTATGTAAACATACATATATCGTGCCCTATATTCGTATGTTGATTTTTATGGGAAATCTTACTTTCAATTATTCAACCGTCGTAAGCTACTCTATTCTTGACTAGACTTAAAGACTATCATAATTACTTATGCACCGGTAAAAATCAGTAAGCACTTGAAGGAAATTATGCAACGAATCGTAAGCGCGCAAAATTGTATTATTAAAATTTGGATAACTCTAATTGGATATTTAAAACCAAATTGCTTAATTTGACAGTTGAAAATGATTAATTTTTGGGTAAACAAAAAATTATTGCGCCCATTTGATGTTAGTAAATTACAGTAATTTTATTGTTTGAAATATAATTACGTGAATACGAAAACATATAAGAAAATTGCTATCGTGGTTTTGTGATTTAAGAGATAAAAGTGTATAATTGGATTTTAAATTTTGTGTTCGTTTTGTTGATGATGGTGTGAAAATGTTGAATTTTTCGATTGTTGAAATTGGGTCGACTTAATGTGCACGAGTAGGTTAACTTAAATAATCGTTTGCTTCGTTATAAAACTACATAGTTTTATAACGAAGCATAGTCGTCGGTCGAATCCAGAGAATGAAAGTTCATTCAATGAAATTGATATTTCCTATGAACTGAGCGACGAGTGTATGATAAATTTTATATTTGACTTATAACATTAATATGAAAATGAGGTCGCTTATTTTTCCAGCAGATTAACATGACTCTCTAATAACTTGTGAAGACAAAGCATAACCTCTTTAAATATTTCTAAACTTTATTACCATTTATAACTCCCAATTCAGCAGCAAGCAATCTGTTTACAAAGTTGGTAAGTTTTATGAATGTGCTATACATGAAATTGGTTTGAGATTCCACCCCAAAGACTAAGTTTATGTTCTTATAAACTCATATCTCGTATTACTTAAGCTGAGTTGAATCTTTTTTCAGATCTATTGGCAGTTTGTACCAGTGGGATGCTAAGGTTTGATTAGGTACTTCTAAAATAATATCTTGAAATGTGACATTTTTAACTGGGGCCCAGTATAAGAAAACCTCAGTCTCTAACGGTGTATCGAGTTACCTGTCACCCTCCGGATGAAACTGCCTTCGTGGGATAAAACATGAATGAAACTAATAGTACATAAACGAAGAGTCCGGCCCTCTTAAAACCCCCAGAAAATGATACTGTTGGAATTTTGGCCTTTGGGCCTGGTCTCTAAAGCCTAGGTGACCATCATAGGACATTGGTCATTAGGCCTGATGGGAGGGAAACTATGAGGGAAACTAAAACCAGCTCCGGCTTACCGGGATGGATCATGACACTTGAACCGTGTCAACCTGACATCTTGTGTCGGCCAACGGTCATTAACATCATAAAAAAAGACTGTGGAGAGCGTATGTGGTCTGGGAGTCTATTATGAAATTTTACCGTTTCGGATTTTTCCGTTAACGGATAAATCCGGATAAATGTACTATTAAGAACCTAAAAAGCAAAATCGAATCGAATTTTTCCGAACACACTTAAACAAATCCGACTGCTATTTATGTGACGTATTTTGTATTCGATTCATGTTAATTTGACGTTTCATCAAAATATAGTGAAAAGTGATATTTTAATAATAATAAAATTTAAAATGCTAAATTTGTTATTAAATATTTCAACAAATCACTCAGCAAACGACGACATTAAGATAATAAAAAAATCCAGGCCCTCTATTTGGCAATTCGCTTCTTTTCGTTCGATTCGAATGGTCAATTCGATTCGAACATGAATTGGTATTTGGGAATTCGATCGAAAATAGCAATGTACACTGTTAAATAATGAGAAGTGGATTTTTTTGCTAATCTGTCATACCCATACTAAAATTAAACATCTTGTTGAATTTGTATTAGTGGGCGCACATCACTCAAGCACTGGAGATAGATTCTCTTAAAGAGATGATAGATCAGTTCAACATTCACCTATGAATTCGCTTGACAAGATACAGCCTGCCCCATTTCGCCAAATGTGGTGGCAGCATGTCAGTATGGTGGGAGGCTATTACGGGACACAGTCTCCAAGGTAAGCATGCGAGCAGAGTGAGAGTCACCTCACATGATTACTGCCG
Source organism: Nephrotoma flavescens (assembly GCA_932526605.1). NCBI lineage: Eukaryota > Metazoa > Arthropoda > Insecta > Diptera > Tipulidae > Nephrotoma > Nephrotoma flavescens. The sequence continues at coordinate 101,386,158 of OW052221.1, forward strand.
CATAGATGAAGAGGAGCAAAAAAATGTTCTCCATTTGCTTTGTACCTGTCCCCATCTAGCACTTAGCAGACTGAAATTCTTGGAAACTCCCTTCCTAAATGCCTTGACGGCATTTAAGCATTACGTGACGGACTTATTTAAGCATCACGTTTTCCACTTGCGACAAATTACGTCAAAAGACTTTCTATTTAAGGCCGTATGGTACTCAAACTGTCAAAAACAATGTGCACTAAAAATCAAATTTTAAACACAAGAAATTGACCTAATTCGTTCTTTAGAATGAAGTTAAATGAAGTTAAAGGTTGAGATGACGTTGGAAACATTTCGATTTTTGTCAATTGAAAAATTACGTATTAAACGATGTTTTTTTGCTTTTACGCCGCAATGACGACGTTTGGTATTTTTTGCGGTCCCTATAGATGACAAAATATACATAATAGTAATTGTGTGCAAGATAAATGGCTATTTATTTATTATAGTATGCAATGTTTAGATCAGAACACGTTCATACAAACAATATAAGTAAAGTTTAGTAAGTAAATTATAAAAAATGTTGGCTCTCAGAACGCCTATTTTGATCCAAAACTGGGAGACGAAACCACAAATGTGTGTATACGTATACGACGTATAATACACAATTTTGAATAAGTGTGCTGTCATTTGTTACGTATATATGGGTGTTGTTTTTGTGGCCATAAGCATCAAAATTTATCGAACCGGGTGGAATCGGTTCAAATTTTTGGTGCTTCCACTCCTGTTTTGTGACATTTTCCCATGGTGATGGGGAATTTGACAAAAGCAAAATTATGCTAAATTTTGAGGAAAGTGAATTTATTTTTTACGTGCCGTTTTATTGAACACGAAATGTTTTACAATTGTTTTTTTATAAAATATCAAATTTGTTAATTTACAAAATATAAAATTATTAACCTAAAATAAAAACATTGCGAATGGTGTACCGCGAAGTCCGAACAAATTTGTTTGTTACAAATACAAAAATTATATTCTACACTATTGCGTTCCGGTAATTCGTCTCTCCTGTCATTATTTTTGGACAAAAATAGGCGTACAGATTTATTAATGAAACAAACCAGTTGCATACATGATAGGGGCACTTAAATATCGATACTAAAAAAGAAATTTGGTTTCTCAGTATTACGTACAGCCTACACGGGACATCATTTTTGACAATTTGATTGTCACACAGGCCTAAAGAATTTTGGGTTCTCGAAATTGTGGCCATTTGTTGTTGTTTTAGTCATACACATTTAAAAATTCGAGACACAAGTCGTAAATAAAGATTTTTTTTTTGTTTTCATAATTATCATTTTTCAAATTTGTCAAAATTAGTGCGAGTCGAAAGTTGTAAGCCGTACTCATAATGTCTAGATAGGCTTTAATCAAGCATATACTCAGCCTAGAAGCCTAAAATGTTCTAACAGCCTTCCGTTTATCAAAGTGGTAAAATATCAAAAGAAATTGGTAAAGAAAAAACTACTATCATAAATACAATACCCACGGATAAAGGCGGTTTGTTTACTTCAAATCCATTCTTATCAAAATCAAAAATTAAAGGAAAAACTGGAGCTAAAGCGATATCGGCGTGTAGTGAACCCCAAGTATGATGTATAATTACCCTAAATTGAAAAAAATTTAAAAGAAGCCTCCTTTGGTTGCGACACGTAAAGCAAACCATTTATAGATTGTCAAAAATCCTCTGACATGGAAGTAAGAAAGACATCTAGTTGTATTTTTGGTGAAATCAATTTTAACATTAAAAAGACGGGAAAGGTTCGGAGCCGAACTCTTTAAGCATTTTTGTAGCCTATAAAGAACTTATATGCTGTGTGATTGGCGTATTTTAAATATTACGACCACCCACTCTCATACCCACCTAACCCCATCTACACCCAGCCCAACCGACCCCAATCCATTATATCTCAACTGACTCCAATCAACAATATACCACCACATCTAAACATTATGGTAATCCTAAACATTATGGGATGGTAATCCCCCACCCACTATCCAATTAAAACCCGAAAACCCATCTCACCCGCACCACCCTATACCGCACCACCCATATTATCACTCTTTATCACCTCCATACTCACTTCCACGCACACACACACCACCCACACAAACTCTCATCCACCAAATCCCAAATTCTCACACCAAACCCAAAACCCTTATCCCACCCCTCCACCTCCCATACCACCAATCCTACCACTCCCATAACTACACCACCCACACAAACCCACATCCAGACGAGTTATATTTTTATTCCACATTCACATGCTCGATGAAATCAAAATAAAATAGAAAAAAGTTAAAAAAAATCTATCAATTTCGAGGAGGGGGGTTAACAAAACCCTACATATCTCCGAACACCCTAAACACAAAAATGTCCAAATCAATTCATTGATATCTCCATCCGTTCTCAAGTTATCGTGCACACAGACGGACAGACGGCAAACCGAAACCATATAGCATTTTTTAACAAAAATGCTTAAAAATGTTTATAGCGAGGTTACTTCAAAAAATGTAACAACATTTTGAGACCGAAAATCAACACAAACAATGTCGAAACAAAATATTTTAGGGGAAAATAATACTTTTCTCCTAAAAGTTGGCTAAAGCAATTTTTAATTAAACCAATTATATAAAAATCAAGCTTTTACTCCTAAATGACTAGTTGTGAAATTATCAACTGTACAAAAGTTGAGTTACTCTTCAATTTATTTACCATATATGTAAGTACATATGAAGTTTGTTTGTTAATCTTTCTTCTTATTCAATTTTAAGACTGTATGGTGCATTTGGGCATTTAATTTCTTTACTTCGATGATCCTGATTGGTATCAGTTTTATTTTCATGTTTTAAGGAAATAGCAAACATATTTCAACAGAAACCTTAGCAGTTAGATCCTAAAATTTAAATGGTTTATCAATCCCGTGAAACAACAATGCTCCAATTCACATTGCACGATATACATTACATATATTGATTTGAGTATCATGAAATATTTGGACATCGATTTGCTTTCCAGGTCTCTATTTTTCAATATCTTCCCGTATTTGTGAAACTATTTTATTTTGCACTTTTTAAACAAATGAGAGAGCCCCCATTAATCTAAATAAATATTATTAGTGATTTTGTTTCATCTACTAACTGCTCACACTGCAACAAGCTAATCTAGTATCGCCCCGTGCTCCGAAGATGATCTTTTATCGGATTCCTTACAGTTACATGTCATGTCTCTGATTTATCAGTTAAAAAAATAAGATTCCTTATGATTTTAGATTGGTTTTGTATGAGATTTGATAAATTGGCTTGAAGTAGTAACAATTTCTAATATCGGTGCTTTTGTAAAGACGGAAAAAACGCGAATTCTGCAATTTGCCTTTGCAAAATAAAACCGAAAGATGAAAAGATGAGCAGCTGTCCATTTGTACATCGACATCCCTTTTTTATAACCTTTTATAAAAACGGAGGTTGTCCATAACATAAACACCCTATATTAGTGCATCACGTTTAAACCGACTGTAAAATTCATACAAAAACTGTTTGAAAGCCAATCTAATCTACTCAGCAATAAATTTATTTGAATTAGACAACATTTAATTTGATTAAACTATAATACGTAGACCATGAATATTTATTATAAATAAATAAATCAAAACTATCAGTTTATCAAAAGTTTTTAGAAAGTTGCTACTTGAAATATTTTTTATAACATTGAAAATTGAAATTGAAAAGAATTTATTTGTATTGGATTAATTTGATTAAAAGCTAAGCGGCCCGATTGTATTTATAATGCAATGAAATTAATGTTGTAAAATTTGACAGATGTGAACCAAACAAACAGGTGTCAGTATATTTTGCATATCACATTTGGTAAAAATTTAGGGATGATATATTTGTTACGCCACAATCTGGGAAGCCGCGAACAGAATAAATAGGGATAAAACAAAATTGATGTGGCGGCGGAATGGTAGTTCTGTCATTTTTAATCTCGAAATTGTTACAGAAAAAAATCTATTTGCCGGTATAAAGGCTCAATATTAACTAATAAATAACTTTTTGACATTTAATTAGATTTTTAATTTTCTGCAAGACAGATATAGCTTCGATTGTCGATTTGGGTTATCCAACTTTGTACTACAACCCAATTTGTAGTTTTGCCTAAACTGCACTTTTGTTCTTGTGTTTTGAGTTTCAAGATTTTATAATACGCAGGTCTTGTTAAATATCATTATACCAGGGTAGGGTAGGTCTTCACCAGCGACGTACCTTCTACACCGGCTAGTTATTGTTGGAATATTTTTATCATACTATAGTCAGGGCCTTTGGATCTATAGGGTTCGATTTTTGGTAACCAAGAATATCACAATCTACCGAGAATTGCGTTATTCCTAAATTCCAAATATCGATCGCATGAACTTTTATACAAATGTTGAGATTACCATACAATTGGAAGTGGACATTATCTATAGATTTCGCTCCCGAAAATAAGCATCATACAGTTGTGTTTTATAAAGTGCATTCTCAATTGGAATAGACAATTTGATCTTAGTAATCTCGAATTGGTGAAGAAAACACTTAAAGTTGCTTCTAGCAATCTCAAGGTTGGATTCAGAAATATTTTTTAGCTTCACTCGGTTAACGGTTTAACTTCGGTTTGTAAGACCAATCTATTGAAATTCTAGTGAAAATTGTAAAAATGGCCTTGGTCGAAACTCATTTTTCTCGAAGTTTTGAAGGTCCCTGATTCCAAAAAATGTCAAGAATGTGCCAATCTCAAGAATATGCCATTTGATTGTTTCTGGGTGTTCTTTATCTTTTTTAATTCGAAGAATACAAAAACTTTAGGGACCAGAAATAGAAATTCACCCAAAACAATCACGTATTACCACGATTTTGTTTTAAATTATCTCCTTATGCTCGTGTACTCGTTGAAAAATCAAGGATCAGATCCACCTTAGTTGCATATCGGTTGAAGGGTCTTGGAAAAAGCAACTATTTACTTATTATTTTCAAAAAAGGTACGTATAATAATTATAAACTAATCATTGTTTATTTATTTGCAGATATTATTTAAATATTTAAATTAATTAATAACCTTTTAGTTCCCTCGTTTAATCTGCTCTCGTGTGTAACTCAATGAAATTGTGAAATAATTTGCATTTGGAAATGCATTTCACAAATATACGCAGTTTTACATCGACATTAATCTCAGTAATTTCCTATACCTTGCAGTAATAAACCGGCGGTTCTCGGCTTTGGGAAGACTGAAGTCTCTTGTTTGTGTGCCGTGATTACATTAATTACGGCGTGTATTCTTGAATTGACTGTCTGGTTTCACATCAAAGATTTCCACTATAATATTCCAACATTGTATCTCTACTAGTTTTAACCCCGGCTGCAATATTTTGTGTATTGAAAATAAAATTTCAAACCACTTTCTCTTCATTTGTTTCTGGTTTCGTAATCCAACTTTTTCACATTCCGATATTATTCTTGAGTTTAATATACTATCGAGCTACATATAGATAAAATGTTGTTGTCATAAGTAATTGTCATGTCCCCAATAACCTCTGGTTATAGATGTACAAATACTCTGTTGTGGTACATGATTCGTTGACCCTTCTGATCATACTTTGGCATCATCTAGGTTCCCCAATACCCCGGAATTATTGGAATCCACCCAAGCCTCGCCTGGTATTTACAAAATGCTCACTGGACTCCTATGAATCAACTCTTCAATTCATTTAACAGCTCGAGAAGCTTCTCAGCTTCCTTCTTCAATCTTTTTACTTGGGATGTATAATTTCAATCCAGCCTCATATAAGAAGACGAAAGTCGAACAAATAAATAGTTTAATGAAAAATACCAAAAAAAACGGGCGATTTAAGCTACACCAATTACCCTTCAGATGAAAATATTGGTAGACTTGGAATAGCCAGAAAAAGAAAAAAACGCTACAATAACTAGACCCAAACTGTATTGACCGTAATATGCGTGATAACAAAAGAAGAATTTTGGATTCAATTTCAAAAGCTTGGTCCATTTGTCCTTTTACTGATCTGGTTAAAAGAAATTTTGCTAGAAAAACTTCATCTGTACCTTCTTTATTTCGTTATAATAATAGATACTAAAAGACTCCCCATTTATTAGCATCGTATTTTGCTGCAATATCGATTTTTCTGACACCTAACCAAAACTAAGTTGACTTAACTACTCCCAAAATGTTTTTCTGCTTCAGGGTGGTTACCAAAATTGTAACAGAACTTGAAGACTAGTTTCTTTTCTTGAATTTGAGAGACGGTCGAAATTTGACCATTCCATTCGAAAGAAATGGAATCTATCGTCAACTTCTATCTTATAGGTTATGTAGAGGCACATCCTCCGATGTTAATCAGGATTACAGAAAAACTACAATTTCCGGTGAAGTCATATTTACATGACGCATTGCTGGAGAGTGATGTATTGAAATTTTTTCACAATCTTTGGATATTTAATAAACTACGTTCGTTGAATTTACAATAAGAGCATTATTGAATGGATAGCAAGTTATTAACAGAGAAATTCAACATCTATATCAGAGTCGCATTTAACCCAAATAAAATCCATTAATGTTGTTTTCCCAGAAAGTAGTACAAAACTATGTTGAAGAAGAAGCTGTTACTGATCTTTAATCTATTAATTGACAGATTTCATTCACTTAAGATGTCAGATTTGATAGAATTGAGAATAAAATTGTTTATATGATTTATGTCCATTATATCCTCTCCAGATACTAGCAATAATGTTGATGCTCTAACAATATTTTACAAATTCTATTATGGGAGATGCTCTTCAGAAACCAACTCTCTGATTCCGTCCGCGTTTGATAGTAGAGCCAATACTCATATCAGTTCATCTTTTTTTTATTATTTAATCTTTACAATCTTTTCTGGGGCCGAAGCACTCCAGCTCTTTCGCAGTTCGCTTTTCACGTCGTTAACGTACGCAGTCGCCTGCCAAATTGAGAGCGTATGGCTATATGCCCGATTTTATTACCATCTGCATACCAGCCTATATTGGCATGGATGATGAGTTTTTCGCTCTGACAGGGGTTCATAGTTGCTTCCATTTCACCACAGATCGTAATATGTTGGAAAAAATTCTTCTTTGCATTTCGCCCGTCTCGGGATTCGAACCCGGTACCTCCCGATTTAAACGCCAAAGCTTTAACAACTATGTCGTTTGATCGGTATCAGTTCTTCTTTTTTTTCCTCGGAATGAACACAATATGAAACCAGTTAAACGACTCCGGACTTAGTATGTTCTTTAATTCACAGCACTTCAAGAAACAAACCAAATGTTTTCTGAACAACCATTAGTTGCCTGTAGGAAACCAACTTTTTCAAATTAATTAAATTAATTGTAGTATTGCCTCGGTCAGGACACAGGTTTTTTTGTAGTTTTCCCTGACCATAATACATTGATAAAAATATTTAATTCGTTTCGTTTGATTCGTGAATTGTTTTTTAAAATACTTTAAACTCAATGGATTAGAAGAATCTGAGAAAATAAATTATGATAAACAATTTATATATACTTTAGCCTTTTAAATTTCAAGAACAGGGTTGTGGTCACCATATTGTGGGGTAGAGTTCTCTGTGATGAAAGTCATTCAGGGAGACTTTTGTTGGCAATATGTTTATATTTAAAAAAACTCTGCGTTTTATTTCACAAATTCACCATTATGGCACTAGTAGCTATTTATTCATTATTATGCCATAAAAACGTGTCAAATATCATTGAATATGCTTAGAGGAATGTCACAAAGCTAACTAAAACACCTTACTACTCCAAAATACCGTTTTAACGCTGATGACAGGTACTCTCATTCCGATATAATGCATAGTGTGGCATTTCATTTTAAAAAAAAAATTGTACAAAGCAAACATGTTATCAGCGATTTAAATCACAGATCCATAGTTTAGGCCCTGGAGCAAATTATTCGTTTGTTATAGTATATGTACGTGTTATCATATATCATTGAAGCTCTCGAAAAATGTTACACATTTAGTTGAAGCACCTGAGTACTCAAAACTAACATTGTGGCATGTCTTATGGAATAAACAAGTATCAAAAATGTCTTGAAAAATGTCACTAATTTTGCAGTTGCACCTTAGTACTCCAAACTACCGTTTTGGCGCTGATGGCAAGTGAGATGTTGGTATCAGCTATTTTATTACGAATAACAACGATTTGGCACCGGTAGCAACTTATTCGTTTGTTATAGAATATGTACCTACCACTTATCAATTCAAAGGCCGCAAAGAATACCACAAATTTAGTTGGCACACTTTAGTACTAAAAATGAACGTTGTGGCGCTGAAAGCAATTACATTTTGCTCATTCCAATAAAAGCATTGTAGTATCGTTTTAAAGGTCCTGGGCCAAGTAACAATTTTGTTACCAGCGTTTTAGTTGGCAAATCCACCGCTTGGTGGTATTAACAACAATACATTCCTTCGGTATAGGTTACATAAAACATTAAAACTGGCCTAAATTTTTTGGAATTTGTTTATATAGATTGTAGCATCATCAGTGTGACAGCATCATTATATTAGGTTTAAAGAAATAATGTTCCGAGAAAATGACACTGCATGATACTGCAATTTTAATCGCGCGGCACGCGGTTATTTACTGAAGTTTTGTTTTAACTAATCGGAACAAATATCTCAGATACTCAATGATACATATTTTTCGTGGTTAATATTTACGAACTTATACAGTGTTGCATAGAAAACCAAATAGAATGCATATTTCCCATCATAATAACAGTTATTTAAATAATTTTGTACAGGGAGCGATCAGAATGTTACCCTTTGAGCTGTTGTTTGAGGACGAATTGATGAAGGCATTTTGTTGATTACCAAGAACACAGTGTGAAGAAGGAAAACAAGTTGAAATCCAATGACATGATAAAAACGTAAGCAAAAACATGCTACTGAAGTTAGCAAAAAAATTCAGCAGAAAACTGCATTATCGACCTCCTTTATATACATTGATAGAATGATATTGATATGAAACTCAACTGTATAAATAAGTGCTTCAACTTTACCGAAGATATTTTTTAGTGTAATGCCTTCAAATAATGCATTCAGTTTGGACTTGAATACACGCACAACAATATCAGGTCGAAAATTAACTGACTCATTCACACCAATATTGCTAACTAGTTCAGGCCTCCTTGGATTGCAAGTCATTGTAATAAACACAGAAGGTTTTCTGAAATGTTGTACAATTAACATTGCATCTAAATAATTTTAATACGTATTTCTTGTAGATCCATTGAATGAAGATGGTAAAATTATTCTGCGGCCAACATAGAAATTAGAAATTTTTTTGTTGTTTTTGACGTTTTTCTGTAGAAAAACTGTTTTGTTGACGTATTTAAAATAGTCGTAGAAAATTGACTCAATTTTCTTTATGTAAGCTGAAAAATTTTTCTACTTTCAACTTCTAATTTATTATTAAAATAGTTCTTGTGCTTATGTAAATGCACTTTTATAGTAAACAATTGAAGTTTACTCGAAATTCGGCCGAAGACATGCTTACATAAAGAAAATTGAGTCAATTTTTCTACGACTATTTTAAATACGTCAACAATACAGTTTTTCTACAGAAAAAGGACAAAAACAACAAAAAAAAATCTGTTTTTTCAAATGTACCATAGTCGGTAAGGAGGTCGATAATGCAGGTTTCTGCTAAATATCAAGGACCTTATAGGTAATAAAGGTAATGAAATGCCATTTGCATAGTTTGAGCTTGATTGGCTTAAATCTGAATAGCACTGAAGAATTTTTGACCGTATTCGGTTACCAGAGCAGCTACTTAATAATAGATTTTTTACAAAGCACTACAAGCTTCTAGGAGAAGAGCTAATAAACCATTGAAAAAATAAATTGGTTTATAATAATTCAATTTATATTGCCGCATTTTGCCAGAAATTAACTAGTTCCTGCTTAAATCATAATCTAACTCCAAAATACCACTTCCCAATTTTGATTTAAAAAATTTAAAACAAGTAGAAAAGTTAAGTACTCACTTCAAAAATTTCACGCCACGAAGCCAAATGATTTGCACCAAGCATAACTTAATTACTTAACGTTAAATTGCGATATTCGTAAGATATAGAAAAACTTTCATAGGTATTATTATAAAGTGATGTCTTTGTGTGCTTGTTGGGCTATATACATTGAATGACAGAAATTTCGTAAAGTATGGGTACTATATTACACTGTAAATAATTTTTACACAGTCAATGTGCTTGTTATACAGTTTTCCATCACAAAAACTATAAACTTTAAAAATTTAGAGAACACAATACTTAACGATAGTTATTTGTATATTTTTTTAGCTTTGCTTTCAGGGTAATTAAAATTTGTGTTGGCCAATGCAACAAAAATTTCATAATTCGATGTAAATGTTAAGGTAAGAACGAGTAAGAGGCAAAATTGTAATTTCGCGCCAAATTTTACCGACCACGTTGTTTTTTACATGGTCGGCAAAATTTTGGGCGATATTACAAATTTGTTTAAATCACGTTAATTGAGCTAAATAATAATCTAATTGTAGAATGCTTGAGCCTCATTGTTTTGTAACCGAATAATATTATTCTTATAAGATCAATTTACGATTCGCTTTCACGCAAAACGAATACTATTTTATAATTTGGCCGTGAAATTTTGTTAATTACAATATTTTATGTTGTTACCAAAAATATCTTAATCGATGACAATAGAAAACTGTCTAGAAAATATTTTAGTGCGGCAAAGTCACAAAAGGAATTCACGAGAACTGTAAAACATAAGTATAATTGTAAAAAACATATTAAAGTTGGAACATGTTTTTCGACTAAATCACGTGCTAATATTATGTTTTTAGCTAAAATTGTTAATTTATCTAATTCGAAAGTTTTCTCGTATTTTTAATAAAATGCATTAATTCAATTTACAATAATTATAAATTAGATTTACAAGTGTAAATTTAACGTATCGCACTATCGCACATATGAAACGATTTTAATTAAAACCTTTTCACTATGAATTCGGTTAATAAATCAATCGCCTATCAATCATTCACATAAAACGAGAACCTGTTAAGGGCGTCACGTGTCTTATTTTGAAAACAAAAGTGAAATTCATATACCAACATGATGTAACGTGTGCTCACACGGATCAATCAAGGTATGGCTTTCATTATTTACCCAAAAGGCAGTGTTTAGTAATAAATTAATAATAATAATAAGATATTCAAGTTTAGATAAAAAAGTTATTTTAAAAACAATGCCGACGTGACAGAACAAATTATATAACTTTTATATAAAAAATAACAAAACAGATAAATTTTTTATTACATTTCTTAATAATAAAAATAATAAGTACTTTACATTTTCTGTTTTTGAATACCTTTTACAAAACAATGAATTACGAAACAATTGACTTATGACAATACACCGCAATCTAAAACAACTTCAAACACTTTCTCTCTCATCTCCTACATGAAACGTCACTGTCTTATGTTTTACTAATACAAATCATTATTAATACTAAGGCTGCGGGCCAATAGTCGGGTAAAAGTCAATTTTAAGTAAATTTTTCGGTAAATTCATTTATTTTTCAAAAACTCTATGGCAAACTGATCGAAAAATCTGTTCTAAATCCGATTTTTACCACAGTAAATAATTTACCCAACTATTGGCCCGCAGCCTAAATGTTCTTTTGAAAGCCCCACCAAACGTATAGGTAAATAATCAAATTACTAATTTGGTCCAAGTAGTAGAACAATTTGTTAAATTTATAAAACAAAAACCAATTACACGTGACTCAATTTAGTATTTGGCGTACAGGGCAATCGCAAAATTTCTCGCATCAATCTAATTTCCCTACAAAATTAATCTGTCAACTAAATTATGTGCATAATACTTTTGTTTAGTGGTCAATTATTAGATTAGAAAACATCAGAAAAATCACAAAAATCTAGGTTACAAGATACTTCTTTACTATTCAAATATAATTAGTTCACACACATAAATAATTTGCATGAAATACACATGCAAGCAATAACATTAATAATAAATAATCAGCGAGATTATAAAAATAAAATGAAATTTAATTGAACTTACATCAAACCAGTTTTCTAATGGCGTCGCCACCATCGTAAATAATACATATATCAATCAGTAAAAGTAAAGTATACATTTCAATCGATACTATCGGGTTATTATTTTTATTGTGCCCTCGATAGATTTGTTTACATATAAAACAAAATGAAGAAGAAAACAACGTGTTTTTGCGAGAAAAATAATTGAAAGTTTAATTTTTGTAATAAAATGAGACATCTACATAAATTGCGATTCCACTAAATTATGTGTGCATACACATGTTTGTGCTTTTAGGGAGGTTTTTGACGTACGATTATAATACTCACGCGCTTTTTGTTTTACATTTAAAATTAAATTTAAATTTTATTATCGCTGTACTAAGAAATTAAATTAATTTAATTATAAATATTTGTGTAAGGGTGTTCATTCAACTATTGAGCCATACACGCCGTAAAATTGGTAGTGGTTGTCAGAATCAAATTAAACAATATCCGTAATTATACATATTTGACATTTCCTTATTGTTTATTTTCAGATATGATTTTTAATGTTTTGTTAAGTGACAATTGATATTTAACGAAGTTTTGTTAAATGTTTTAATTTAATTAAATTGATTGTTCTATGGTCGAGAGAACAGAAATCACATGTATATCGCAATCTTAATTTTTGGGCAGTAACGTTAATAATTCTTTTTAAATTTTTGTATGGTTACCACTTTAGTTGCTCTTAATTAACAACGTTAATTATCGAACATTAGAGAGAAATTGATGCTTGTTGCTAATAAATTCTCAACCTGTTTGTTCTGCTAGAGTGAGATCACAGGACATGTGCAGGAGCATACAATGGTAAATTTAAGATTTAAAAAAAAGCAACTGGACCCGGTGTTAGGCATTACCTTTTTTCCTAAATTCAATTAGTAATGAATTGGTGACCCTGTGTTGTAAGAACAAATCAATAAGCGATAAGTTAATCGGGGAAAGCAGACATAGCCAACCTGATGATGCTCTGGGCTTGTGCTGGAAGGTGCACAGTTGCAGACTATATCATTGTTTCTGAGGACCATCGACTAAGGTTTTCTCCGTCCTCAACCGTATTCGGGATTAGGGTTTCGCCCTTAAGCTTGCGAAAAGTTCTAACTGCTAAAAATCGATTTGCTACTAAGACCTTGGCTAATACGTTGCCCCAGCTAAATCTCTTCACAAGCCTCACTTAATTATTTTTCAAAAAGTTGTAGATGGTTCAGTTCGCAATAAAATTAAAAACAAATTTACTTCAGTTTTGACATTAAGTAAAGTACCCATTAAACATAAATTTCGGAGTTACAAAGGTGAGAGCACTTTAATCTAAATTTGAGAATCGTAACCCGATGACATTAAATTGTCGAAAAATTCTTATGTCAAAAAAGGAACTTTAGTCAAATGCAGCTTGTGTGTAAATTTTAAGTTTTGATTTAGAAAACTTAGTAGAAACAAATCAATTGTGTCTATTGCTGTTCCTCTTCACTGAAGAATTCGAAAAAATATGATGATTAATACGCGGTTAGTCTAAGAACTTTTTCATAAGGAAAACGTTTCGAATGTCTCTTTGATAATATAGGTGATCGTTCATGACACTTTCTTTTCCAGGAAACCATTTATTAAAAACTTAAATATACAGTTTAAATAGAATGGACTATTCCAGGGTCGAATATCACCAATCTCAACATACGAATGATCGTGTAAATTTTATTTTGAATAGTGGCCTGGCCATCATGTGTTGAAATCAGATGAGGTCGGTTGACATCAATATTTCACAAATTAATTGAATGGGAACCACACATTTAAACGTATTGTGCAATCCCAAATTACGGCCTGCCTACCGCTTCTTATCATATATATTTGAAAGATACGACACTCTAGATCAATTGTCATCATATTTCATAATACATTACAAAATTTTATGAGATGACTTTTAAAATGATGGGATGGGATAAAATTAGTATTGCATGGCAAACATTTTTATTTTTTCTGGGATGAAATCCTGGGATATCTTCACTCCTTCAAAACCGTTACGCAATTATTTTCCCAATTCTGTATTCCCAGAGAAAGGCCGAATAGTGTAACATTGCTGAAACCTACTAAATTCTAAAATTGCTTGTTACTTCTTAGGTACTTTTAAAATGCTTGTTGGCATTGAGAACTCCGATAAATGCCTTACGTATAACAAGACTAATATGAAGTTGGTTCAGTCAGTACCCATGAAAACTTAATTTTTTTCTTAACGTAGCACAATGTGACGTAATACACTTTCCAGCATCCCTGCCATTTTTTAAACCCCCAGTTGAAAACTTATTTAAAATTATTAATTATTTAAATTATTTTTGTTTTTTTAATTGTTTAATTATTTTTATGTTTAGCGAATGGAATTAGTTGGACAGCATTTTCTGCTTCGGCGGATAGTGGCGAAATTAAAAATGAATACAAATCTGAAAGATTCAAGGTAAATAGCAGGGTAAAATCATAAATCAAAATTTTTTAAAATTTTGCTTGAATTACCGTGATGAATTATATGACTATACAAATGTCAGTTATTCAAAAGGTCTTTAGGGTTAATCTAAAATTTTAATTTCCTCCACTAGGGCTATTAATAATTGTATATAATTATGTATAACATGGACGCGAAATTTCGAATAAAATTAAAATATCTAAATATGTAAGCAGCTAAAATACATCTAATAAAAATGACAATAGGTCTATTAGGGTGATCATTTGTTTTCTTCTTTTGTAAAAATAATATATTCACTTCAATTGTTCCGCAACCATAAAAAAAAATTATGCAACAGCAGCAATCTATTTATTCAATCAACATTTCTTTTATTTGATTTTGATGAAATAATGATCGTTTGTTTGAATAAACATACTTAATTTAAGACAATAAACTTTTACTATAATCACGATCGCGCACTTAAAATATTTTGACACCATCAAATAAACATGATTATTTTAATTCTATATTGTGGCAATGAATCGCCTATTTATTGATTAAGACATGTTTCGTAATCATGAAATTGATCAATACACACGTTTTGGATATCACGAGTTCCAAATTAAATTCTAACCTAAATATTCGAAATGCGATCATACACGATTGACTCATTAAAACAAAAAAATTAATTTCCCGTGACGTATAGATGACATAAACAATTTTTTGGTTTCATAACCTTACAAATTACGTAAAAATATATTTAAAAACCATAATATAAATATTTGTTTTAAGACCTTACCTTGTTTCTAATTCAGAAAATCTCTTTTGATTTTCTGGTCTATTTATTAAAATTTGTAATTGTTGATTTAATGCTTGAGCTGTTGTTTCTGAATCACACCGATAGGCGTGCACATGTAACGGACATTTTGTCGCTGGATTATATAACAGCAAGACACATGCGACAATATCATCGGTTTGTACACTACATGTGATCGCAGAATGTGGTATAAAATGTTTTGATGAACCCTGAAATAAAAAATATAATTGTATTAGATTGGTTTTTAGGGTAATGTGAGTTTTTGTCATATGCCAAAATAATTTATAATATTAGAACGGCAAATTATTCCGTTACACATGTTTAAAAAAGTTCAATAATAAAAAATATGGCGCTGCCAAAAAAATATAATAGGCAAAAGAAAGTAGTACATAATCAATCTATTTAGTAAGCTAACAATTAAGTCATTCGACAAATGGGTTCAAAAGATGTGCTCATCGCCTAAGGTTGTAAGTAAAAAAATCTGCTATTTATGATTCGTTGGAATGAAATCAGCATACCATATAATTATTATAAAATTGAAAGAATTTTTGCGGTCAATGAAATTTTTATCGCACATTTTATATACACGTCTGGTGTTGGATCGACTCATGCATGGTGATATGGTAATAAAACATGTGGTTAGAAAAAAAAAACAAAACAAAAGAAATAAGAAATAACTTTTTCTTTGACACATTTCTATTTTTTGTTTACGCGCCGCGCTTGTGTTACTTATTACTTTATTTTTCAAAAACATTTCATTTGTTTTATTGCTCGAAGGAAATAACAATTTCACTTGTAAATAATTGAAATTGTATTATGTACTAAAACGTTTTAATAAGAAAAAAAAATCCTATCAATTTTTTAATTAAATGAAATCTAGAAATATTTATTTGAAAATCATTTTCTTTAATTACGATTTATTTCATTTAAAATTAGCGACAAACTATTGAATTAAATTTGTTGTTGTATTCATTTTGTTTGGATTCTTTTTTTTATTTACGTTTATAGAATTCTACTTTCTATTATAACATGTGTGCGAGTGATGAAAGTGACATCAGCGCCGCTAAATTATTTTCAATAATATGAAATGTCAAAACTTGCATAGTATTCGGAAAAATTGTAACTAAAATAAAATGTAAGACTCGTTCTCTTCAAAATTTTATACTTACTGATATTTTTAGCAATTTATATTGCATTGTAAGTATTGGCAGGTATTAATTTAACCAGAAAATTGAACAGATTGAACAAATTATTTTCTAGCCAATGAATTACCGATGAAGGAAAGGCGATAAACAGTAACCAATTTACGAGTAATAACAATATTAGTTTTAAATTAATAGAAAAGAACGGTAAATATTGTGTGGAAGTGAAATTATAGATGTGTCTAAAGCAGTCAAAAATTTTAACAATCTGAGAATAAAAATATTTATAAAGGAACATACAAATAATAATATAATCGCCATTAAAAATAAAAGTGATGATAATTCAAATGACTATTGGAAATAGTATGGAATATTACATTTTGCCTAGAAATATTAAAAAAAACAAAGGAGATTCGCGTTTATTAATTGGAAATTGGAAATAATTACGTTACGATGAAATTAGTCACTTGATGACCCAGTATTAGTAATTAGAGAATTTGGAACAAATCCAATGTCACCAACAGTTAAAATTCAAAATTATTTTACATACAACCAGAAATTATCCATAGCCCATAGTAAATATTTCTCTAAACCTAGAGGTTCTAGAAAATCAAACTATGTATATACAAAAAGAAACTCGAAATATATCGTAGATGTTCGAAAATACTGTAGAAATTTAACGGAGATAGCAGAGCCGCTTAGGCAGTACAAGGAGAGTTAAAAAAACAGCAGTGACAGTAAAGCAATTAACTACAGGATCAGTAAAAAAAGTTTGTTTTTGAAGTTTTCTTTTATTTTAATTTTCATTACGGTTGCATAACAGTTATTTTTATTATAATTGTTTGTGTACTTATATTGTGTACTTATTGTTCGCGTGTTTGACAGCTAATAAGTTGTGCGACAAGTGGATAATTAAATAATATTAATTTATTAAATTATTAAATACTCATTTAATTATTATTAATAGTGTTAATAGTAAATTAAATTAAATTGAATTCAGAAATAAAAAATGAAAAGTTAATAAAGAATGCAGGGAAAACCCTGATAACGATACAGTGAAGTTAAAAAGACAAAAAGTGTGTACGGAAAGCCTTATTGAAAGTGAAAATGTAAATAGTGTAATAAAATATATAGATTTTACAGATATCAATCTAAAACATAAAATCTCTAAATATAGTGAAAAAAATAATATAGAAAATATAAAAATAACATAAAATACCACTTAACCAATCAAGAAAAATGGTAGGAAAACGTGTTGAAAATAAAAGCGGAGCTAAATCAGAAAAAATAAAACCAAACAACAACAACTCAAATGAAATAATCATAGAAAAATACTATACAAGTGATATTAATACGAGTGCAAATAATTTGGATAAGATTAACAATCACAGTGACAGGATTAACTTAGATGAAAAACTTAACCAAAACCATATTAATAGTAATAATAATTCAAAGGAACGGGAAATTAACCCCTACTCTTCAAAAGACAAAGGCCCCTTTTCTGTTATTGTGGAAAAAAAGACACAAATATAATCACTTTGGCGAGAACATTACGACAAATTAATTTAGGAGATTATGAAAATATCATCGAAACAATTAAAAAGAAAAGATTTATAATTATCTACAGGGACATCTCTAATGCAAACAAAATAAGAAGAAATGATTTCCTGAAATAACATGGATATACTATTTTCATCCCCAAAAGCTTCAACCACACATTTGGTTTGATAAGAGGGATCCCAGAGGAGGTATCATTAAAGGATATAATAGAAAACCTGTCGGGAGAAGTGCCTATAATTGGAGCAGAAAGGTTAACACGATTCGATTTCACGCATAAAAATGTGCAAAACACAGAATCTGTCAAATTAACTTTTAAATCCAAATACAAACCGGATTCGGTCAAAATATACGGAGTAAATTATCGAGTAGCATACTATATACCACAACCAATGTTCTGTAAAAAATGCCTAAGGTATGGGCATACAAAAAAAATATTGTCTAACAAAAGATGAGAGATGCGGAAACTGCACTGAAATTCATGTAGTAGAAGCAGACACGGCATGTACAAACCCAGTCAAATGTCATAATATGTGTCAGGATGAACATAAGACAAACTCTAAAAATTCCCCAGCAAAAGGAGAGAGATGGCCATCGAAGCTATACGAGTTAAATCGAGAACATCATATAATAAAGCAAGAAAGCAATACGATAATGAATTCCCTATACACAAACACAATGAACAGTCATTCCCAGGGATAAAAAGTGCAAAAAACAAAAAAATACAACACAGTGAAATTTTAAGAATCGAACCGGTGGACATAGACACAGAATATGAGGCATTACAACAAGATGAGTACCGAAAAGCTTTCCAAAAAATACTAGATCACTTCAAGTCTCTGTTTGATATAGTAAAACCAATTATGGAAGGAGGAAAGGTACCAGAAGAAGTTACCCAAATTATGGATATAATAACTAATGAACTTTATAACAACGATCCGAGAGCTCAGTGCTTAGGGTCAAATTTCCTAAATAAATAAAATGATTATTATCCAAATTAACCTACACAGTATTAAAAATAAAACCGATTTCAGTAAAGAAAACGCAGATATAGCAATTGTCAGTGAAACATGGTCTTCAGATGCAAATATACCTAAATTCAAAGCGATCAATTTGAAAGAATTTTAAAGAAATATGAGTATGAGAAAAATACAATAATAGGAGGAGACATCAATGCCAAAAGTCGATTATGGGGAAGAAACAATCAAAATGGTAGATTGGGAAATAAAATTGAAAATAACATAACAGCACATCAATATAAAATCCTTAACAACGCAGACCCCACTCATCAAAACTACCACAACTTCACTGATTCTGCAATAGACATAACGATCTCATCACTGGATTTGGTAAATAAAATTTCCTGGAAAAGCACAAACGAAGATATAGGCTCAGACCACATCCCAATAAAAATAACTATAGATGATGATACTAACTGAACATATATTAATGAAGAATTGGTCATCAAAAAAATAAACATGAAAGAAATACTAAAGGATATACACATATTAAACCCACATGACACCCAAGACATCGAGGAATATCCTGAAGCATTAACAAATATTATACAAAAAAATAGTTACACGTTAACAGGAATGAGATTGAAAAATAGAAATAAACACTGGTGGAAAGATGAAATCAACAGACTATGGAAAATGAACAAGAGAATCAAACAAATTATAACCATACGAAAGACATACATACAGCCATAGCATTAAAAAGAACCGGAGCAAGAAATCAATTGTCACTAGATTGTCACTAGAAATCAAAAAGGCAAAAACCAAATCATGGAATGAAATAACGGAAAAAATTACAGACATCGCGGATAACAAGAAAATATGGAAAATTATAAATTTAATCAACAAAAACCAAACAAACTCATTCAATATATTGGAAAACTACCAATCAGCAAAGGAATTTGTAAATATTAACTTCCCAGAATCAATCGAGCGTGTTACAATGCCATATTCAAGTCCCACACCACCTGCATCACATAATGAATTCAAACAAAATGAAATCACTAAAATAATAAAAAACAATAAAAATACAGCCCCGGGAATAAATAACATATCAAATGGATTACTCAAACATCTACCCAGATAAAATTAAAGAAACAAAAATAGTAGCAATAAAGAAACCCAACAAAACCGAAGATATACCGGAAAACTATAGGTCAATAGCATTAATACCAACATTTACAAAAATAATTAATAAAATGATTAAAAATAGACTAAATGCAAAACTAAAGGAAAAAAACTTCCTACCCAGACACTCGTATGGGTTTCAAGAAAAAAAAGCATAACCGATTATTTTATTACACTAACCGGGAACAAAACAAAACAACGAAAACAGAAACAATAAATATAAAACAGTACTAATCTTAACAGATATAAAAAAAACGTTTGATCATATTGATAAAAACATATTAATCAATAAACTACAAGAAATAAAAATAAACCAACCAACAATCAACTGGATTTACAACTACCTCACTAATAGAAAAATTATAATAGAAACAAAACAAAAAAGATAACAGTAATAACAAACAAAGGCATCCCTCAGGGATGTTCACTTAGCCCGCTACTATTCAATCTATACCACAACACTACACCAATTAAACTCTAACAACACAAAAATTATACAATTTGCAGATGATATTGGAATAATAATAACGGGAGTAGCCCACGACGCAATAGAGAGAGTAGCCAATACACAACTAAAGAAATTTAATAACATATTAAAAGGAATACAAATGGAAATTAACCCTGAAAAAACCAAGGTTATAAACTTTAATTACAAAATAAATCAAACAGTGAACATAAGGATTAATAATATCACCAATGAAAATATTATTAAAACCAAATTATTGGGAGTTATTTTAACTAGTAAACTAAACTGGACAGAGCACTTTAAACAGACAAAATATAAAATTAATAAAAAATTAAACATAATAAAAGCATTTGCTTATAAAAACGGAGGAGCCAACCCCCAAAAAATGATTAATATATATATATAAATCAATATAAAGCATATCAATATCACAATCAAGTTATGCTGCCGTATTTATAACACCTAACAAAACAAACATTAAACAAATGCAAACGGAATAAAATGCGGGGCTACGATTATGCTTAGGACTTACAAAAACGACACCAGTGGAAGTCATTATAGCAGAATCAGGGGAGATTCCCTATAAGAAACAAAATGAATTTACTACAATAAAATATATATGCAAGCAAATATATAATGAATCAGAAATTGGAAAGAGTATCATAAAAAATCAATCGCTGGACAAATTCAAAAAAATATTAGAAAAATACCCATTTATAAAATACATAGGAAAAATAGAACATAACATAGATATACCAAAAAACTTAAAGATCTACGATAACATAAAAAATGGTCAGAATAAACTAGGTATAAACACAATACAATGGAAAACAGTCTTCCAAGAAATTAAAAACATTAACAGTAACTTCAAAAGTGCATATACCGATGAATCGAAAAGGCTTGAAAAGTGTGGAATTGGAATTTATATTGATGAGAGTAACAACATGTCAATTCAACAAAGTCGAGAAACAAGTATAAAAACAACCGAATTACTAGCTATATACCTAGCCCTGATAAAACTGATTAACGACAAACATAATAATATAATAATATCCACCGACCTCGAAAAGCGCGTGCACATCAATAAAAAACTGCATTAGACACAAAACTTTTAAATACTATGAATCGCTTATAATGAAGCTTGCATGTGAGCACTCAGATTATAAATTCAAAATTCAGTGGATACCGGGACATGTTGGAATTTTAGGTAATGACCAAGCAGACACGGCAGCAAAGAAAGCGACAATCGAAGGCTTCAACAATAAATTTGAAAATAAAATACCCATAGAAGATATTTTACCGATTATAAAGAACAAGTTATACAATGAATGGAAATGTGAATACGAACTAGCAACCAGAACAAAAGGACTCTTCAACAGGATCATCAACAACGCAGCTCCTCCCAAAACAACTTGGTTCAGGAATCTTAATCAAAATAGAAACGAATTATGAATGCCATGTAAGGTTAAAGAAACAAATTTACACATCACAGACAGATGTCCAAAATATACAATTTTAAAGAGTAAATATTAAAAAAGTAAAAAACAAAACACTAAGAGCTATTCTAAAGGATAACATAATGGAGGAATTAATAGAACTATCCAAGTTCTATTTAGAGACAAAAACAGAAAATTAATTACTTTACTGAGAATTAGGTTTAACAAAGGTAGGGGTTATGATAAAAACTAGAATTATATGAATTAATATTTTAAAACTAAGGTCAGGTGAGTGTTTAAGATAGAAAGATAATGAATTAAAATGTTCACTTGTATAAATTTTTATTTCTCATTTATTATAGTTATAAGAATATTGTACAAAATTTTGAATTAAATTAAGCTGAAAAAAATAATTTAACAGTGAAAAACTAGGAGCAAATTGGTCAGCAGCAGCTCATAAAATAATGAAACAAATAAATAAATAAATACTTATATTTTTATTTCTACACTTCTATACACAACTAAAACCCTAATGTTGCATTTACACTATTGTTTTCGAAGTAGCTTTCTGGGTCATTTTCAGCTTATCGTGAAACAACAACAAAACTTACTGATCGTTTTCGATTGTATCCCTATGCTCCATATTTGTTTTGAGGTCAAAGTGTCAAAAGCTGTTTGTGAAAATTATAGTAGTAGGAGCAAACGAATTATTAAATGAAGTGGTAAAAATTGTTAATTTCGGCTATTATTATATCGTTTATAGTGATTTATTTTTGTTTTTTATAGAATATTTATGAAATTCATCATCCAGCCCGCGATAAGGAATTTTTACTTGAATTAAGCTGGGTGGACGAATTGACTAATGGCTTGCATGTAATTCTTGATCACGCTTTATACATGGAAGCATCATGCTTTATACATGGAAGCAACACAGAGTTGCGAACAAACTGGTAACGATGATCGAGATGACGGGGAAGATGATGAATAAGATTTTAAAATTTACTACGCTGTTTACTAATTGCTAGGTTATGTCGGCACTACAGTATGATTTGTCAGCGTCTCAATTTTCCCCCGATGCTCGTGTATTTCAAGTTGATTATGCTGCTAAAGCTGTCGAGAATAGTGGAATCGACATAGATCTACGTGGACAGAATGGAGTGGTGTTCGCAGTTGAGAAAACGCATGGATCTACATTTAAAGCGATTGGGGAAAATCATCGAAATATGGGATCGGCATTACATGTTTTATAAATATTTTAAATAAATGATTTTTTAAATAAAAACTTTATCTATCTCCTCCAAATATTACCATGCTTCATAGCTAAATCAGCTGTACGATCAAATTTGAAAAAATGTTTTGTTCAAATCTGAAAAAATGTTCTATTTCCCGCTATAATTTCGCTATTTATATTTTGACACTTGGACATACAAAATAAATATCGATGTCGATAAGTTTAATTAATTTTTTATTTTTACAAAAGTACCAAAAACAATTAAATATATATATTAAAATGAATTTTATTTATTTAATATATCAATTTATATTAAAAATAGCAATAAAAATAAAAAAATTAAAAATATATTTGAAAAATCGATAAGTATCGCTATTTCCAACTATTTTTTTACTATGAACCACGGAACAAAAACCGAAAGTTATGTAAAAAAGTATTTTTTATGTATTCTTTATGTAAAAAAGATGTAGGCACTACATCTTTTTTTGATTTCGAACGTTGTTTTGGGCCCAGTAAGCTTTATAATATCGATAAGTTTTTATATGGGAAAACAACAACAAAAACTAAAAACTGAAAACAACCTCGAAAACAAAGCTCGAAAACAATAGTGTAAATGCACATAAGAGTAAAAATTATTACAAATTAAGCATGTTGTGTGCTTGCTTCCAAAATGACCCAATAAGCCAAAATTTGTAATTACAAAATGGTCGTTCATTATGTTATAAGAAAAATACTTCGACAAAAACGAACAATCAAACAATTAGCCGTATTTAGTTGAGAATTAAAATATTAGAGGTCAGTTTTCCAATTAGAAGTGATTGAATCTGAATTTATCATAGCGAAAGAAAATTTTTCATCAAAGTTGGCTTCATTATCTGTAGTAATTATGATTCAAATACGATTTAAAAAAACCTTCAATTTTTTTTGATTTATATAAAGCAAACGTGATTTTAATTACTACTAGATAAATACATCAACTATGATGAACAATTTCCTTTCACTATGATAAATTAGAATACAAATACTGCTTATTCGAAAACTGGCCTCTAATATTATAATTCTCAACAAAATGCGGCTATTGATAAATTTTCGGAAACTTTAATGAAAAAAGAAAATGTTTCACCTCGGGAACATCAAAAGTTCGCATCGGGGAAAAAAATGTAATGAATTTGTTTTTTCAATTTTATTTAAATTACATTTACCGTTTAATTTATTTGAAGTTTGTTTATCGTGATCGTTTGCTACATTTTCATGAATGATTTCAGTTTCCGTGGTAGAGTTGCATCAAAGCCGATTGAGAAACTTTTAAAGTTGTATAATCAGTAGAGCCTTTTCACATTATACAGTTTTATAAATTCATAATATGCAATCAGGTGCATTTATTAGAAGTTAACAAATTATCTTATTTTATAGACCAGGGGGTCAATTCGCGTTCCATGAAATAATGAAAATGAAAAGTTTTTTTTCATTGGCAATCGAGTAGGTCTGAATTGCCTAAAAAAATTTCACACAGTGGAATTTAAAAGTACGTGCAAATAATTCAAACTACTAGATTGAAAATAAAAAAAATATTTTCATTTTCATTTTTTCATGGATCGCGAATTGACCCCCCAGGAACCATTACTTTGATATATACACACTTGTGTGTGTCATCATATCATTCAAAACTTTCGTTTCCTAAAAATATTAACACATTATTTTGTTTTCTTTTTCTTCGATAAATTCGGACGATTTAATTCCAAGTTCAACATTCATTGGAAAAGTTCCAGAGTTTGTACTAAATGATGATTACGTAACATTAGAAGAGAGACTGTTACAACATTTTAGTGCAACCGAGTTAGACGACAAAAACCGTAAGGCTGGAATTCTTCTCACAGTTATATCGGAAGATATCCACAAAAGTTTAAGAGATTTTTGTTTTCCAAAGAAACCAAGCGAGATGATTTTTAAGGATTTATGCATACATTTGCAAGATTTTTATACTAAGAAGGTATCAGTATTTAGATCAGCGTAAAAAATTGGCCACCAACTGTAATTTTAATGACAATTTAAAGGCTGTGTTACGTGACAAATTTGTTACAGGATTAGTCACGGAGCCCATCACAGATCAGGTTATGGAAAAAGAGTCGGATGCCGGGGGCCTATTATGAAATTTATCCGATATCGTAAAATCCGATCCGCCTCGGATATTCGTATTATGAAATTAAAAAAAATCCGATCGGCCGCGGAAATTGCTAATATGAAAATAAAAAATCCGAACGTAGGCGGATTTTACGAAAACACAAATGTCAAATCCGATTGGTATTTAGATGGTGGATATCGTAAACTACAAAAGAATAAAAGTTTGTTTTAATTTATTTTGTGTAATTAAAAAAAAAATAAAATAAAAAAATTTTAAAATGTAATTATAAATCATCCATTAAATATGTGGTGTACCTAGACATACTTAATCAAAATTGTATTGTCATAGGGCCTCAACAAACGGACAACAATTTGAGTTTCTCAGTTTAAATACGTGTTTCATAATATGAATATCGGATTTTACGATTTCGTATTTTACGATATCGGATAAATTTCATAATAGGCCCCCGAACCTAAATTTATAACGTGGCGATTAAAAAGGAGACTATTTTGAGTTTTTTTTAACACAAATGTGAATTTTAATAAAATTAGCTATAATTCGCAGTTTAAAACCAAGGGAATAATAAACAAGTGAATAAACCTATAAATGACACTATATGTAATAAAAATTCCAATTCAAGTGTGCTTTGCTTGTGGCCAAGGAAATCATTTGTTTGCATTTTACAAATTTAAAAAGCAAAATTGTGAGAGATGTGCAAGGTAAGGCGGTTTGTGATGCGGTAAAAAAATATAATGGTGCGCGGCAGGATAATGGAGAAAACAAATCACAGACAAAATTTTTTAGAACTTTTTAATGTCAAAGAAGATAATGATAATGATCCTTCCTTTTTGGATGTGATAATAAATAATATTCTAGTGGGTGGAGCTGGAGATGGATTCTTGTTAGTGAAACCAAAGAAACAATTGAAAAGTCATGATGGAGTACCCAAAAGTACTATCGGTAATTTTGTGTGAAAGATTAAATTTGAAGATTTGTTATATGAAAATATTGTGGTGGTGATACGTAAAGCTATAAAGCACAGTTAAGTATTTTCGGATAAATTAGGACTTTATAAATATGAAACCATAAAATTAGAATTGAAGGATGATGCTAGCCAGTTTTTTGTAAGCCACGACAGGTACCACATATATTGAGGGGAAAAATGAATGCAGAATTGGATCGTTTGCAGAATAAGGGAATTATATCTCCAATTAAGTCGACACCAGCGAATGGGGAACTCCTTTAGTGCTCGTTCTTAAGAAGAATTTTGATATCCGAGTGTCTGCAAATTATCGAACAACAGTAAGTAAATGCTTGAAGGATGTAAATTACCAAATTCGACATATTGATGATTTGTTTGCGGCATCGAAAGATGGTCAGAAATTTAGCAAGCTTGATCTTAGTTCTGCATACAACCAGATTGAGTTGAATGAGGAGACGAAACATTTATTATCGTGGAGTACTACCAAAGAAGTTTATGGAAGACTCTTCTCGGAGTGAAAGGAACTGTAGTATTATTGGATGAAATCCACCAAATCCACAAGATATTACCCAAACCAGAGCTTTACAATGTCGGTTAAGTTTGGAATAAACTTACCATAATAATTTACCAATCCTAGTAAATTATTATGGTAAGTTTGTTCCAAACTTAACCGACATTGTAGATCCACTATACGTGTCCCAAAATTGGGAGATCAAACAAAGCAGAGTGATAGGGGAGCCCATTTTCAACAAAAACAGCCAAGTAAAGTTTTTTCGGTTTGTTGATTGTGCAAAAATTATTCCAATTTCGCACCCACCAAAAAATTCATTAAAAAAAAACCAAGAATTCTTTTGTTTAACTTTTTTTTTAATACGATCTAGAAGAGTGTGCCTTTGCAATAAAATCATTTTTATAAGCTGCATTACCTTCTGTCAAATCAAAAGTTTGGTTTTGGAAACATTTTTGCTTCTCAAAATTTTTTGTTGATGTTTAAGTGACGCCAGTGTGAAAAGAATGTACTACAGAAAGTCTACCCACTATCAGAAAAATATGCAACACTAATGCAGGTTTTAAAACCGTATCACACATCGGGCTATTCACAATAGAATGTTTTTTATCAATTTTATTTCACAAAGTAAGTCGTGTTTATTAAAAAACGCACTTAACAAAATTTCGAGTTCTAAAATGATGCTTTGTCAAACTTAAAACAAAATGAATTAATTAATTTTTTTTATTAATTTTAAATACTATTATTCGGATTTCCCTCGAATTACCCGGATTTCGCAGATTTTCGCCCTGATTCCCCCGGATTTGAATTTACCCCGGATTTTCACTGGATTTCCCCCGAAATCCGGGAAATCCGAAAAAACCCGAGAAATCCGGACTATTCCGAGGGAAATCCTGAAAATCTATGGAAAATTCGGAGGGAATCCGGAAGAAACAGGGGGAAATCCTGGGAAATCTGGCGGAAATCCGGAAAAATCCGGGTAACCTAGAAGAAATCCGGAAGAAAACCGGGAAATCCGCGAAATTTTGTGTAAATCCGGGAAGTTCGCAGGAAATCCGTATAATAATATATAAAATTAATAAACAAAAACTATTTTATTAATTTTGTTTTATTTCTGACAAAGCATCATTTTAGAACTCGAAATTTTGTTAAGTGCGTTTTTTAATAAACACGACTTACTTTGTAAAAAAAATTTGATAAAAAAGTTCTATTGTGAATAGCCCGGTGTGTGATACCATTTTAAAATCTGCATTAGTGTAGCATATTTTTCTGATAGTAGGTAGACTTTCTGTAGTACAATCTTTTCCCACTGGCGCCACATAAACTTCAACAAAAATAACTATGCGGTGGTTCACAAGTAAAGCCTTTATTCCACAATGAAACATATTTTTTCAGTAAAAAATACTGGGACACCGAAAAGAAGAGAGTATACATATTAAAATTACGTTAGAGTGATAAAGATAAACAAATGTTGTCATAAAAAGTATTGAGTTTCATACTTTTTATGGCAACATTTTCCCCGCTTACTGCCAGTAAATTTTACTGAATTTTTTTTCTGTTTCGTTTTGATACGTGGTGAAATTATATTTTTATCTCGCCTATTTTTTACTGAAAAAATATGTTTCAGTGTGGAATAAAGGTATAAGCCTGTGTAATTTACTTTGGGGTAAAGAAATTCTCAAATTATCTCATTGGTTGAAATTTTATTTTATGCACCGACCATAAGCCTTTGGTGACTATTTTTGATTGGAGGGAATTCTTGAGATGCCAGCTGGAGCTGCATCACGACAAGATAAGGTGCAAAGTAAAATGATACATAATCTTAGATTTGGGTGGCCTAATCATAATTCAGATGAATTGTTGAAACCGTTTTTCGTGCGCAGAAATGAGCTGTCACTAGGAAGAGATATAATATTGTGGGGCTACAGGCATTAGCCCGAACATACTTTTGGTGGCCAAACTTGGGTGCAGATATGAATGAAAATGAATGTGGAATTCGTAATTTGTGTACAGGCGCGACCTGAGGAGCAGAAGGCGCTGTTAACCCCATGGATTCAGACGATTCATGTTTTTCAACGTATACACGTCGTTTTTGTGGACCGATTAGAGAAAAATATTTATTGATAATTTTGGATTCATACTCCGAATGTGTGGAACGGAGGTATACATGATGAATTCATGTAACCCAAAAGAGACAATAGAGAGACTGAGGTAATTGTTTGCTCGTTTTGACGTTCCAAAATCTATTGCATCAGATAATGGAGGAAAATTCACGTCATCTGATTATGAGGACTTGTGCAAATTAAATGGAATAAATTTTGTTTTAACGACTCCATATTCACCCGCTTCAAATGGTGCGGCAGATAACGTGGTCAAAACATTTAAATCTGGGCAAATTAAAGCATTAAAGGATCAGCATAATAATAAAGATGTAAGTCTAACGGCATTAATGTATCAACATTTATATTATTATCGCCAAACGGAGCATTCAAACTTGAGGGAGACTCCATATAAAAATATGTTTAACCGAGAAAGTAGAATGCATTTTAATCAATTATTGCCGAACGCTATTACAGAGAGAAACATTGAGCGGCAGAAGGAAAATTATGATACCCATACCAAGCCAACAATTTTCAAAGTAGAGTCAAAAGGCGGTGAGAGCAGAATGGCAAGAGATTATCGCGTCCCTCTTAAAAAAAACTTGGGTTTCGGCCGTTATTGAAAAATATGTGGGAAAATCATTATTCCTGTGGCCCTATTCTGTCTTTCCCTGGGAATAGGGAATTGGGAAAAATATTTTCATAGCATTTTTGTCAAAATTATATTTTTCTGGCCTACTGAGGGAACAAGTTTGGTGTTAATATGTTCGAAACAAAGTAAAATGGGAAAATATTTTTCCCTAGAAAAATTTTGTGGAACAAAAGTTTCCCAATTAACTTTGTTTCAAAAATTTTTGCACTAAACTTATTACTTCAGTAGGCTACAAAAATATAATTTGGACAAAAATGCTATGAAAATATTTTTCCCAATTCCCTATTCCCAGGGAAAGACAGAATAGGGCCACTGGTAGAAACTAAAGAAGGTCTTTTTCTAATCAAATTATGAAAATAGCTGTCCCGAGCAAGTAAAACTTTTGTCATAGTACGTTATCATAATGTATTGGACGGTCAGCAGAGTACAACCAACGGAAGAATACAATGACAAAGTAGATATTAATCCGGTTGATATAGTAGACGAACAGGGTGAGCTGGCAGTCTAAGAACAGTCACGGGAAACAATTCAACTTAGACGGTTAACGAGAAAAACAAAAGCCCCAGTGAGGTTAAATTTATAATTTCGTTAGTTTAATTTTGTCATTAGATATATGGATAAAGCAACCTTTTGAAGCAACCTTTAGTGTAATGTATTGAACGACACCTTTGTTCTAGCAATGTAACTAATTATGGATACCGGGACGTACATGGATGAAAGGAAACGAAAATGCAGATTGTGAAGCAAAGTTAGCAGTAGTGCTGGAAAATATTAAGACCATGGAGAATAAAGTACCAGCAGCAGAGGTGTTAAGGGAGGGAGTTACACACAAGGAATAACCGTATATACACCCGGGTAATAAATAGCATCAAACCACCAAAAGGACTATGGTTTAAAACAAGTAAAATGAAAAGTTGTATAAAACCAACAAATAGATTTAAAAAAATAACTAAAATAGTTTTAAATATATGAAAATGTGAATTTTGGACATCCTTGTTTGACCGCCAAAATTTTGTAATTAGATTACCTAATATTTTAAAGAGTAATATTGATAATAAGTGTTTTATAATTTTTGAACATATTTCTTGACAAATTTTCAACGATTAAGTATTTTTAATTAATTACTTTATAAATTAAACATTCACCCACTATGTAAATTTGACTGTAGTGGCATTTTAATACCGTAACAACAAACAGCGCCGCCTCTTTAGTACTGTTTTAATGTCGCGTATTGATTATTACAAAATTTATAGTTTAAAATATTTAGCTCTACATGGAGCCACTAACAACCGATTGCTTGATGGGTAATTTTTCAGTACATCCCTGAAACTCACGTAGCAAACTTCATGTTTTTGTTATATTCCGGAGGCCTATGTTAATCACAAAAATGAAGAAGTATATGACAATTCAAATTTTTGTTTCTAGTTTACAAAATAATGCCAAATATATATTATTTTATTATAGCATATATTTTTGGAATGCAAATTAGTAAAATCTTAAATGGTACACAAAGTGACTAAACCGGTTAATTAAAATGTCATGAAGCTAGGTAGAATATTATTTTATTTGACTAAAATATGGACTACATAAAACACACATTTGAATGAACACTGGCAGAATTGGATTAGGCCAATGCCATTATGCTTATTATTGATGTCCGTTACTTTGCAAGTATACCAAAACTAAACCAATAATTTCTTAATAACAAAGTAACAATACACTATAGTACATAGGTTGCACTATAGGTTGTACTATTTCTTTGTTATAAAATCTATTTCATAATCTGTACATTATCACATTACAGCAAAAAAAAAAATAAGTAAATCTACCAGCACCTAGCAATTATTTTATCTCAGCACAATTTCCATACATACAGACACGAGAGATTAAATTTCCACCTTGAAAATATAATACGGTAAAGTATTTCCGTGGGTGAAATATTTTTTATTTTTGTTTATAAAATATTTAAGATTTGCTTCGAAAGCGCACAGTATATAGCGTAATAAAAATACAAAAACTGTTATAATTTTCTATAATTGGCGATCGCGATTGTTGAAGGTTATTAATTTTTGTATTCCTTATATTTAACAAAACGATCATGCAATCAATAAGATCGAGTGCTCTATTATTAAATGATACATAATGTGCAGTTAATTGCATTCGTAAAAAATATACTTAACGTGTCTGTGAACTACAAGACCGTTACAAAAATGCGGAGTACATTATATTAAGGCACTTACTGGTTTTTATCGCTCCAGTATGAATAGTAATGGCGAATAATAATAAGAGCATGAAAAGTAATGGATATGTAAATTTGTTTGTGAAATAAATTTAATCGATTAGCGGCGTAGTGATAAATTAAGGTGTGATTTACTGTTACAGTGTTGTTATGCACATGACGTAAGATATATAGATTGTTTTGCATTATTGCCGATTACTTTTTTGTAATGTAAATGAACTTTATTGTGATTGTGTGACATTTTTTAAGTTTGAAAATATAAATTCACAGGGTTGCACAGATAAAATTTATCGTCCAGGCTAAGTGAAATTTATTTGTGTGACAGTACTGTATCAAAAAAGTTAAACCTTATTTTTCTAACGTGGAAGATTGTAGATTTTAGATTTAATTTAATTAGAGTTTAGCATTGAAATAAATAAAGCAAAACATTAACATGTTTATACTGAAGGTTAGAAAATAGAAACTTTTAGTACAGTTAAGTATGGAATCCCATTTAATTTCAAAAAGAAGATCTACCAGTGGCACTATTCTGGTAATTCCCTGGGAATAGGGAATTGGGGAAAGATTTTATATGTAATTTCTATTTTAAAATTTTTTTTCTGGCATACTGAGGTAAAAATCTAGTGGTAATTTTTTTAAAAACAAAATAAAATTGGGAATAATTTTCCCTGCCAATTTAGATATGGAAAAATTATTCCCAATTTATAAATATTTACATCAAACTTTTCTCCTTAGTAGGCCGGAAAAAAAATATTTGAACTGAAATTACATATAAAATCTTTCCCCAATTCCCTATTCCCAGGGAATAACCAGAATAGTGCCACAGAAAGTTATCCTTATAAAAATAAGTGTCTTATAAAAATTTGAACCCCATTTTTCTAAATATGGACAAAAATGAAGTTTGTTGTTTTAGTACAAATTCGAAAAAAAATCGAAGAGCAACAAGTGGTTCGACCCCATGTTATGGAGCCAACTATCATTGAATACGTTTTCCGTTGGAAATATCTAAACAATTTTATTAAAACAATTAAGATTTTTGATATCTGTCGTAAACTTCACATTCGTTCTCTTTGACAACCGTTTACTGATTGTAATACGAACACGTAAGGAAGTTTTAATTGAATTTTCTGCTGATTGTTTATTAACTTGTTACTCACTTCATTGTTTGAGAACCTCCTTATGATTTCGGACTCCGTGCCCTATTTCGAGAGAATTAACTGTTGTATTTCCAGTGCACACTTTGGTGACAATCTGTTATAAATTTAGTAATTAGTATTGTCAGCTCTCAATTTATTGATAAATTAGCCACTAACACTAAGTTAAATAAAGACATTTGGTCACTTGTTAATGCATGACATTTGGTCACTTGTTAATAGAATGTCAAACAAGACGGAGATGTTTTTTCCATTCATCTTGTGCATTATAAATAAGTATTATTTCAAAGGACAGTTTTCAATACGTTATGGGGCCAGAAGACGCCAAAGTGATTGAAATAATTATTAACAGAGTGTAATCAATCAAGCTCGTGTTTGTCGCGATAAATTCAATAAAAAAAATTGAACTGGGTCTGTATGAGCGTGACGCAATAAAAAGGGAGTATATCAACGTGCGTCGTTAGAGTACAGTTATAATTTTAAGTCGATTGTCAATAATCGTGTGTCAATTAAATAAATACAACGAACTAATTTGATTAAAAGTAAAGTGAATTGTTTAAAAATGGCAAACGATAGTGCGTAGAATGGCATAGAAAAATTACGCGGTAGTGAGAATTATCATACATGGCAATTTTCAATCAAAAACTTGCTTGAATTGAACGAGTATAGTAAATGCATCGAGACGGAAACAAAAACTGAAACAGACAAAACAAAGAATAGAAAGACGAAAGCTAGAATTGGACTAAGTATTACTCCAAGTTTAGTCGTACACGTTGCAAGTTCCACCTCAGCAGCTGAAACATGGATGAAATTGAAGGTTTTATATGATGATCGTGGCCTTTCGCGTCGTATCAGTTTATTATGCAAGTTGGTGACAATACGTTTGGAAAGCTGTGATTCCATGAACGATTATATTTCACAAGCATTTGAAACTGCGAACAAATTGAACGGTATCGGTTTTTCTGTACCAGATGAGTGGCTTGGTAGCATTTTGTTGGCTTGTTTATCGAATGATTTTGCTCCTATGATAAAGGGACTTGAAAGTAGCAGCACCACAATAACGGCAGATTCAATTCAATTGAAACTATTAGATTACGGTTATGGTTCAAGATCGTAATGGTCAAGGATCAGCGTTCTTTGGAAAAAATGGTAGCAGCAATAAATCAAGGCCATCGTCAAAAATCAAAGTGAAGTGTTTTAATTGTGGTAAACGTGGGCATAGGGCTGAAGATTGCTTTTCACCGAAATGTGAGAGTAAGTCACAGCCGCAATATAATAAAAATAATGAAAACCAAGGCTCACAAGCAAAAGCTGTATTTTTTATCAACGGTTCAAGATTCGGTTGAAATTACAAGCGCAACATATTTATCGAAACAGTGTCATGAAAAGTTTCCAGCCGAAAGATAATGCAGATAGTGCATTTGCTAGCTCAACCAAAAGATGATAATGTAGATCGCGGCTTTGCTATCCCAGCCGTAAAAATATTTTATAGCCTAAAGATATATTACTTGATAAACCTAGTTCTACTATCAGCTCCAAATAATCAGAATTCAGCAAAAATATGTAAGGGACTATATAATTTTAGCAAATTTTTTCGCATGACGTAAATTGCAGTAAATTTATACATTTTCAAAACTTAATTAATAAAATGTTCTATAACTTCTGAGTTACCCACTTTCCCATCGGCCCCACTATGTTTATTAGATA
This sequence comes from Nephrotoma flavescens, assembly GCA_932526605.1. Classification (NCBI taxonomy): domain Eukaryota; kingdom Metazoa; phylum Arthropoda; class Insecta; order Diptera; family Tipulidae; genus Nephrotoma; species Nephrotoma flavescens. The sequence goes on from OW052221.1 coordinate 101,421,040, forward strand.
AGTCTTATGATCTATCTAATAAACATAGAGCCCCCACTAGTATCGTTAGACTTTTCCCAAATTTCGCCTGGGCTTACCTAGGAGTATAACTCATCAAATAAACTTAAAAGTTACAGAATATTTTATTAATTTAGTTTTGAAAATTTCTTAATTTATAGTTACTTGCGTCATACGATTTGGACCAATTTGGCAAAATTGTACGGCTCCTGACAGATTTCTGCTGAATTCTGATTATTTGGAGATGATAGTAGAACTAGGTTTATCAAGTAATATATCTTTCGGCTATAAAACATTTTTTCGGCTGGGATAGCAAAGACACTATCTGCATTACCATCTTTCGGCTGGAAACTTTATAGTCAGCATTCATATAGCATGTGTTTTTTTTTTAAATCTGACGTGTTTGATCGATTTATTGAATTTCAAGCTGTAGTTTAAAAAGAAGAAAAATCAAAGCATTAAGAACAAATCGAAAATTGGTGGAAAAGGCTAAATGTATGTTGTTCGATTCGAAGCTGGATGTCCCATTCTGGGCTGACGCTAATAAAATGGCAACATATATATTAAATCGATCAGCATATGCCACATTAAAAGCAACAACTCCAGAAGAAGTTTGGTCAGGAAATAAAGTTGATGTTAGTCATCTTCAAGTAAATGGGAGTCCAGTCATGTTGCACATGCCAAAAAAAACGGCAGAAATGGGATAAAAATTCAAAAAAATTGATCTTCGTGGAATTTTCTGATGGTACAAAAGGTTATCGTTGTGTTGATCCGATCAACAAGAAGCTTGATATTAGTCTAATTGTCGGGTTTGTTGCCGCGTAAAACGCATTACATGAAACATCCTATAAAACGAAATAACAATATTGTGAATTTAATATTTGAAATTTACTCTTTAATCATCATTGGTGACATCTTGCGTTCAATAGTTATACTTGTTATAGTACAATTTAATTCTGTTCTAAATTATTATACTAGAATATTAAGGTTCCCTTACTGTATAAAAAATATTTTTTCTTAAAATGTCAGAGCAAAATAAAAAGTCGCATCAAGTAAAAAAAAAAATACAGTCCGCTTAATAAAATAAAAAAAATAGTTTAATAAAATTATAATACAACTGGAGAAGTCCAGAATTTTCGTCGTTTCGCTTGGTTGTCGTCATATCGCATGTTCGCATCACACAGCTTGCATCTGGAAAGTTCATCGTTTCGTTTTGTTGTTATCGCCACTCGTATCGCACCGTTTTGGGAGAAATAGATTTTACTGACACCAAATTTCTACAACGAACCATAAAATTAAATCCGAGCACGACAAAGCAGGTCCTTCGAGCCGGATATCTTCATAACCAGTTAATTTTCGGAAGCATCTAGCAAATATTTCGTTTATATCATCATGGCTGAGGCAGATGCTGTTAAACTACAACAGCTTAAGGTGATTAGATCGTCGATTAAAGGAGCGCCAACCAAAATTAAAAATTATGCCGAACAAAAGTTGACAACCATGACGGAATTTGATGATACCACACGACTTGGAGTGTTGGAAAATTATTTCACGCAATTTCAAAGCGTTCAGTCAAATATAGAACGTCTGGATCCGTCAGAAATCGATAAAGACTCACGTAACGTATTCGTTGAAGCTTATTGTGCAGTGAAATCTAAATTATTATCCGTGCAATATCTAACGCGTCGTGAATCGTTGGCTAACAGCTCTGGTGCTCACTCATCAATTTTACAATCAAATCGCACACGCGCTGTTCATTTGCCAAAATTGGAGCTACCACACTTTTCGGGTAAAATATACTGAATGGAACGACTTTTACAAAACATTTACAACGCCTGTGCATAATAGTGAAAGTCTTTCGATCGTTGAAAAATTCACTCATCTACGAAATTGTCTAAAGGATCCAATCCAGGTATTATCAAATCTTTGGAAATAACGGATAGTAACTACGAAGAAGCTCTGAAAATGTTGGAGAATAGATATAATAATCAAAGAGCAATTTTTCATGCGCATATTCGAGAGATTTGTGAGCTTAAACCCGTGTCCAAAATTGCTATTTCGTTACCGTATCTCGTTGACGCAGTAAATTCAAATTTTCGGGCCTTACAAGGTCTAAGCAGTTACGACGATATGGCCAACGCGTTCTAGGTGTTCCTGGTTTGTGGCAAACTTGATGCTGCCTCATTATCGAAATGGGAAGAGGAAGCTGAAACTAAAAAACTTCCTAAGTGGTCAGATTTGGAAGCTTGCCTCAACAAACGATGTTTGTCTTTGGAAAGTAAGGAAGTCACAGTCGACTCGATGATACCGTCATTCTCGAAGTCCTCGCTTAAGCTTCACTCGTATCGACACAACACCAGCTTAAGCGCAACCGTAAGTAACGTGGATCCTCATAATCGTTGTTTAGTGTGCAACAGCACCGACCATGACATTTATCGTTGCTACAAATTCAACATGATGTCTCCAGCATCGCGTTTTGATGAAGCAAAAAGGCTCGCACTTTGTATTAATTGCCTTCAAAGAAATCATCGAGTTCGTTTTTGTAAGGCTGGGCATTGTAGAAAATGCGGCCAGCGAGAACATACACTTTTGCATTTGGGCAATAGTAATTCAATACAACAATTTTCGTCGACCGCAGAAGAGCTTACACCAGCCAAGGCTATTCATCCCACAGATGGTGCATCCCAAAGGAACGAGGGTTCTACAACATTATTTACATCCCTTAATTTGTCGCGTCATTCAACCACAGTAATTTTAGCTACAGCTATAAGAAACACTCGAGATAGTAATGGTGCTATCGTTAAATGGCGCGTATTACTCGATTCAGCATCGCAACTCAACTTTATAAGCAATGCCTTAGCAGATATGTTGGGTCTTGCAGACCTTGCAGTAAATGGTTTAAACGACATTAAAACTCGGGTTAGGCATAAGGTTTTTGTAAAAATCGAGTCTCGAGCCAGTTGTTATAAGACAGAGTTGGAGATGTTCATAGATCCAAATATTACATCGGATCAGCCAGGAAATAATATTGATACCGGATCAAGGAAACTTCCAACCAACTTAATCATGGCCGACCCAGGGCTCCAATCACCTAAAACTTAACTCGCTCAATTTACGTGAAACCAAAATTGGATGGATAGTAGCGGGTAAGATTAATTCTAATTTGTGTACATATGTTTTTTCAACTACCGTAGATCCTCAAAGTCCAGACGTGCCAACTGGTATTGACCAACAAATTGAAAGGTTCTGGACAATTGAATGTTATCACAGCAACAGAAAATTACTCACCATGGAAGAACAAGAGTATGAGAAACATTTTGTTGAAAATACTGTACATGATGATGCAGGTCGTTTCACTGTTCGATTGCCACTGAAAAAGGATGTGAAGGAGTTGGGGGATAGTTATTGGATTGCAAGAACAAGGTTTTTGAATTAAGGGAGAGAAAATTCGCACGAAATTTCGAAATATGGCAGCAATATCGAGAATTTTTGAAAGATTATGAAAAACTTTGACACATGCAGAAAATCAACGAAGATGAACGACACAAAGTTAAATATTTTCTGCCCCACCATTGCGTCAGTAAGCCTGAAAGCACCTCAACTAACTTACGCGTCGTTTTTGACGCTTCTAGTAAATCAACTTCGGGCAACTCATTGAATTCGATTATGAAAGTCGGTCCCACAATTCAAAGGGACATTTTTTCAATTCTACTTCGTTTTCGATCTCGTCGTTTCGCGCTGACAGCAGACATATCCAAGATGTATCGACAAGTAAAAATGGATGAGGAACAGTCCTATTTACAATGTATTTTGTGGAGATCGAATCCATCCGAACCACTTGAATCATATCGTTTAAAAACAGTTACGTATGGCACGGCAGCTGGTTCCTTTCTCGTCATTCGGTGTCTTCATCAGTTAGCAAATGAAAATGCCACAAAATTTCCGTCGAGTTCAAAGGTAATTCGAGAAGACTTTTACGTCGATGATATGCTTTCTGGAGCAGACAGCATTGACAGCGCCTTAAAGCTTCAACGTGAAGTTACGGATATTTTAAAGGGCGGAGGATTTGAACTTCGCAAGTGGTCTTCAAATGACGTTCGTTTATTGGCACAAATCCATACTGACCTTCAAAGACAAAGTAATCGAATTGGTGGTAATGATTGCATGAAAACGTTAGGACTCGCATGGCAACAGGAAGAAGACGTTTTCCGTTTCAAGTATTCACCGAGGTCAGGCGACCACGAAATTACCAAGCGCAGCATTTTGTCGTATATGGCGACACTATTCGATCCGTTGGGATTACCAAATCCGATTGTGGTATTGGCAAAGATTTTCTTGCAACATTTATGGATATTGTAAATTGGATGGGACGAGCCATTACCAAAAGCATATCGTGAGCAGTGGGAAAAATTTCGTGATCAGTTATCTTTGGTCAACATGCTAAAGTTCCCGCGTTTCATTTTCTCATCAAAGTTGAGCGTAATTCAAATTCACGGATTTTTGGACGCATCAACCAACGCCTACGGACGCTGTATTTACGGTCGGTGTGTATCAAACCATCAGGTCTCTGTATGTCATTTATTATGTGCTAGTCTCGTGTTGCATCAATCAAAACTATCTCGATTCCTTGGCTTGAATTGTGTGCAGCGGAAATTTTAGCGGAGCTCATGGATCGTATTGTGTTTGAGCTAAAAATCGATTTTAATAGCGTATTTTGTTGGACAGACTCGGAAATTACTTAAATTGGCTGGCGGCTCATCCATCCAGCTGGACCACATTCGTATCGAATCGGGTGTCAACAATTCAGCGATTGACTAGCAAGTACAAATGGAACTACGTGGATACAAAGAATAATCCTGCAGATCTCGTCTCTCGGGGGATGTTACCAGAAAAACTAATCAAATGCTCGCTTTGGGTTAATGGCCCAGAGTTTTTGTCGGATGCCAATTTAAATTTGCATACACTTCGAAGAAGCCCGGATCTTGATGAAGCATCGGAAAGGAGAAAGTTTAAGATTGTGATGTCTATTATAACCAAACCGAGCGAGAGTTTGGTCTCGTCGTGCAAATTTGTGAATTCCTTCCAACGTCTTCGTCGCGTGTTTGCGTATATTCATCGTTTCATTGACGTATGGGTAAGGCACATGGCGGACAATTCAGGTTGCAATCAGAAAGGTCTATCATTTACATCGTACAGCATGAGGCCTTTTATGGCGATATTAAATGCCTTTCTAAAAATAAGCCTCTGCACCACAAGGCGCTCTAAACGGACTCAGCCCATTTATCAAAGATCAACTACTCGTCCGGGTTGGTGGACGATTAAGGGATGCGAACGTGCCTTATGATGTTAAGTATCCTATATTATTACCAAAAAATCATAAATTCGTTTTTCGCTCTTTCAGCATTTTCATTTAAGGAACCTTCATGTCGGGCCACAGGCTCTTCTTACGATAGTTCGACAAAAATTTTGGGTTGTAGGAAGCAGGGACATCGCTCGTCGAACTGTGCATCGTTATATTATCTGTGCTCGACATGGTCCCATACATTATCAACAAATAATGGGAAACTTACCGGCTCAACGAGTACAGCCTGCCAGACCGTTCGCAAATTCTGGAGTTGACTTCTCTGGTCCCATGATGGTTCACTGCAAACATCGAGGACATCGCCCAACTAAAGCCTGCATCGCCAGTTTTATATGTCTCGCTACGAAGGCCGTTCACATCGAGCTAGTGAGCGCTTTAACATCAAACGCCTTTATCGCCGCATTGAAGAGATTTGTTTGTCGGCGCGGCCTTTGTCATTCTTTATTGTGCGATAATGTGACAAACTTCGTTGGAGGCCGGCGACAGTTAGAAGAAATACGCGAATTGTTTTTTGATCAAGAGACCAGAGACCATATCGTACGCCCGTGCTCTGAAGATATCATTCGGTTCGTGCACATCCCGCCACGCTCTCCACATTTCGGCGGTCTGTGGGAGGCAGCGGTCAAATCTGCCAAACATCTTTTGAATCGCACTCTGGATAATTCCACTCTCACATACGAGGGATTAACAACCGTTTTAGCACAAGAGGAAGCAGTTTTGTATTCTGGCGTTTGGGAATTTTTTTATTGGGAAAAAATTATTCCATTTTATAGCAGTTTTGACGTTAATTTCTCCCCATTATTTTTTTAGGGAATTGTAATTCGTACTTTTCTAATTTTTAAACATTATGTTTTCTAAGAAATATATATTTAAAAATAAATTAAACTTGTAATAAGGTCGCAACATGCGACAAAAATTTTTCCCAGTCTACCAGAATATACATTTGGGAACGGGAAATAAATATTTGGGAATTATTTCAATTTGTAATTACAGCAAAATATTTTCCCAATTCCCAATTCCCCGGGAAAGCCAGAATAGGGCCACAGGACGGACATGTTTTTTCCATTCATATTGAGCACTGTAAGTATTATTTCAAAGGACAGTTGTCAATACAATCTCCTTTTCCAAATTATTTGATTACTAAACTATTTCATCAAATTGTGGCAGAAAACCTATTTTTCTTGTTACTGACAATAAATAAAATATTAATGACAAATTTGTCACAAAGAATTGTTGAAAATTTGTCGAAAATTTTAAGTTTTATGTCACAAAATGTTATATAATATCTTACAGTTTATCAATAGCCTATACACATTTTTGACAAACAATTTGTGTACTTTTAAATTAGGTGTAAATATTGGAAAAACTATAAATAATTCACACATTATTCAATAAAAATCGACAAATTTATCTACAAAAATTGTCAACTTTTTGTCGCATATTTGCGATATGTGGTTACTGGGGAAGTAAAAAAGTATTCAAATAAAGAAAATAGGTACACTTGTTGTTCTTATTTGCAAGGATGGCACGTTATGTTTTAATTTATTGCTTCAACCCACCCTTTGCCACGTCCGAGAAGTCTTTTGGCAGACACCGGGATGGGTTATATTGTTGACTTACATTAAAATCAATTATGCAGCTGCTAAAGGTTAACGTCTAAACGTTCTAATTTATTTCAACACATATCGGAAGTATCTTAATACTAATAACCGGAAATGAGTTTTATTGTACTTAAACTCACATGCAAATTAAAATTTAGCAAAAACAGGATGTATACGAAGTTTTGTGTGACAAAAAATATTCAAATCACGTTTTTCCTTTCTACCCAAGGTATCATTAATTCAGTTGTGTGTTATGTCAATATACTGATGGCATGTATTACCGACAACAGTTTACTAAATTTATTCAACCCATCAACTTCTTTGCCAAAATGCAATTACTTAACTTTTAATCCACCTTTCACACAGACGGTGATAATAAGAAGAAGCAAACAAATTTGTTTTGATATGTGAACCATTCACTTTGGTGTTTTATAAATACATTCCAGCAATTCGTATATGCGAGCTATAATTGGTACCTATATGATTATATAATTTACTGCGGATTGGGCACATTAAAGTGCACGCATCATTCCTCGAATAACCGGCTCTATTCTATACATATTGAAATTCGAAAGTTTTATATTTACAAATAATTACAATTCATAAAATTTTTTTATTATCCTTATGGTGTACAACAATGCGGCAGTATCGTCGTACCGTATGGTAAGCGCAAAGAAGATAATTATGTGACCGACCGGTGTAACAACTTTCTTTGTATGTACATTACGAAGAAAAAATGTCACCGTACCATCTCAGCATCTTCAAAAATTTATGTAAATTTCTATTTTTGCACATACACAAACTATAAACTATAACAAGTTTTAATTTCATTTTATAATTTCAAGTATCCCATTATGAATAAAAATCTTAAAAGATTGCCGAGTCTGCACATTGAAAATGAAAAGGTAACATGATACGGACACCTTATATACATGACGTGGAGATAAATACAAAAACTAACACGATTTGTTGTTAGAAAGTGTGTACATATAATCATAATATGTACATTATATATATATATATATATATTTCACATATGATCAAAGTCAATAACGTATAAGTGCGCGATATATCACTACCCATAGGTGGCTTAATGTAGACAACAATTTTATATTATGACCATTGCGGTATGATTGTGCATTTTTTAATTAAAAGAAATTTTTATAATTAAAATACGGTGTGGATGAGAAATTTTTATTGAGCAAAACAATTTATTTGTAATTCAATAATTCAATTTGTAATTTAATTAAAAAACTTAATAAATTATATAATTAAATAAACAACTGGTTATTGCTGAAACGATTTAACTTTAAAATGTCTAATGACGTTAAATGTGTGAAACATTTTAATTTTAAATCGGTGATCTTTCCAAATGAGATCAAATTTCGTATTTTTAGCTAGAACGATCTATAAGGTGTGGGTTTAGATTTTTTTTCGTAAACCCGGATTTGCACCCGGACTCTCGTTCGTGCTTCTGAGTCGGACTAGGCAAATATTAGATCCAATCTCTGTGGACGTACTAAGAATATATCAAAAGGAAGAGACTTCGTTTATCGAACTTTAACGGCCCACTAATGCTTTTGATAGTTCTCCATAAATAGCTGAATCGAACTGCCCGCCTCTATCCGCGACGATGACCGATGGGATTCCGAATGTACTCTGTCCTCTTAAAAAGTCTACTGCCCGTTGTGTTAGCGCTGGTAAATAAAAATCGTTCAGCAAAATGTTTCCCTTGTCATTGGGGAAGCTTGATTTGTCTCATGCCCATTATAGTTTCGATTAGCACGAGATAGTTTACCAATCCACATCTCTCATAATGACTCCAAATGACCATTTCCATTTATTATTGTAGATAATTTTAACCAACACTTCCTCACCAATCTCGGCCTCTTTCCACTTTGTGCCATGGTGCTGGTTGAATTGTTACTCCATTTTCGTCCAGTCGACGAATTTTTCAATTAGGGACCATGTGTCTTCTCGTTTGCACCGTGACTTCCACAGAGCTTTACCAATTTTTCGACAACTTTGTCGATCGATGGCCAATACACTGCCTCGAATCAACAGCTTCATATGTGGGCGGCTCCTGGGAGGCCTAGGTTGAGCTCCGAACGAGCGAACAATTTTGCAAATAATTCCACTGGCTCTCTTATATATGCTTAGGTGATCGCGGCTAACCGTTCTCGATGAGGGCGGAGATCTGTATCAATGTTTCACATTTGTTTTGTACTGCAGGCACTCAAATGTTACTGGCAGCTGTTTTGCTGTGCCGATTGCGCAATACTCTTCGATTGCATTTTATGTTCCCCAAACCAATCTTTCTTCACACGTCACACACAATGACAATTCCTTAGATCAAATCTGCCTACACGATGCTCTTCGTGTCCACGTATTTGATGTTGAAATCGTGAGTGAGCCAGAATAGTGCATATTGCTAGCCCTGCACCGGTTTATGGTCGGCCTTGGTTCCATCGGGTAGTTCGTGCATCAATGCTGTCCCATGTTATAGCACGATCCGTCAGCCGTCACGATAATTTTCTTCTTCTTCTTCGTCTCTCGATCGGGCCTCAACATGTGTCGACGGAATCGAAAAGATTGTCGTGATGGTATCCTGGTCATTTCCTTCAACAATAAAATCGTCGATGAAGAGAAAATACCTTTAGGTCTGCTCATCTTTATGTCGATTAATTGTTGAAAAACCGACCAAATGGCACAGTGGTTAAAGCTTTGGCATTTGGATCGGGAGGTACCGGGTTCGAATCCCGATAGAGGCAGGATGCAAAAGTGAAATTTCATAACCGATTACGATCGGGGATCAAATGTAACACATCTATGACCCCCTGTCGGAGTGCAAAACTCATGGGCCGACCCATCTTCCATGTCAGTATAGGCTGGCATGGAGCTTGCAATGTGCAGATGGCCTTAAATCGGCCCTATAGCCGTACGTCTTCGATTTGGCAGGTGATGCGTAAAGTAAGACGGAAAAATAAACCGCGAAAGAGCAGGGAGTGCTTCGGCCCCAAAACAGATGGCATGGATAAAAAACAAAAAAAAAAAAATTGTTGAAAAGTACCAGGTCCTGTCTTCAACGCGGGTGCATGAGGTTTTTTGATCCGTTATCCATCTCCACTTGCAAAAACTCGCCGAACTGATCGATTTTGCTGAGCACTCGGCATCGACTCAGCTTCAAGAAGATATCTTCCGGCGTTGCTAGTGGACTTGTTTGGTTCCCGCGCTGCTCAATATACAGATTAGTTCAACTGTGAAAGACATCGATCATCTATTGTGACAGATTTGATTTGTTCTCGCCTTCAATGTTAAAGATGCCTTCATTTTGTTGTACAAACTTAGTGAATCAATGAAAAGCGACTGCAATTTTTACTTTAATTTCTCGTCCGTAAATTTTCCAAACATATTAACTGGGACCCCCGAAGCGCTCATTCATCGATGTTTACATATTGTCAATGACGGCGATCCTAGCAGCTTTCAGTTTCTGTCGGAGATTATCGTCTAGCAAAGTTGCAATTTCAATTTCCTATTGTCGATCGTTGGCTCAATAAAAACCGGATCCAGAAGGTTAAAGCGTTCACATCAATACTTGCTAGATCTAAGCGAAAATACAAAGCTTACTGAACCTTAATTTTGCAAATTATTAAACAATATTAAAAATATAAGGATAAAAATTCTCGAAATAACGCGAAAATTGGAGGAAACACCCAACCATATACGTGCACTACCTTCAGAATTATTCCTCGTAAGTCAAATAATAAACAAGCGGAAAATCGACTACGAGGGCTGACTTTTATATTTCGGGATTAGAGAACAAAAACAAATATTAATCATCGAAAATCGCTTTATTGTTTTTCAAAATATTCCCCATGAAGATCTATACACTTTTGCATGCGTTTGAACCAATTGTCGAAGCACTTTTTCCACTCTGATTGAGGTATTTCCAAAACATGCATTCTGAACGCAGCAACCGCTTCTTCAGGTGTCGTAAAACGTTGACCTCTCAGTTTGTTTTTTACGTACGGGAATAAAAAGAAGTCATTTGGTGACAAGTCAGGACTATATGGCGGATGACTCATCAAATCGATGTTTTGAGTGCTCAAAAATGCAGTTGTTTGAGCCGATGTGTGAGAACTCGCATTGTCGTGGTGAAGAGAGATCCGTCTTCGGCAGTTGGTTTTTCTGATTTCTTGGAAGACAACTGGCAAACAATTGGTTCTGTACCACTCAGAATTGACTGTTCTGCGTTGTTCTAGTGGTACGGTTGCGACATGTCCATTTTTCCGAAAAACAGGCGATCATTTGCTTGCAAGTGTTTCGTGCGCGAACAACTTTTGTTGAATTCGGCTCATCTTGAAACACCCATACAGTCAACAGCTGTTTACTTTCGGGCTCATACGCGTAAATCCACGATTCATCACTGTCACTATGTTATAGACGTGTTTTGAAGCACCGCGATCGTATTTTTTGAGCTTTTCTTTCGACCAATCGACACGAGCCTTTTTTTGAGCGATTGACAAATTGTGTGGGATCCAACGCGAACAAATTTTTTTGACATTCAAATGTTTATGCAATATTGAATGTATGCTGGTCCCACTAATTCCTAAGGTTGTCTCAATCTCACGATAGGTCACATGACGATCTTGCAATATTAGTTCGCGCACAGCATCAATGGTTTCCGGAACAACAACTGATTCTGGACTACCTTCACGAAATTTGTCTTGGAGTGAACTACGACCTCGATTGAATTCACCATATCATCGATAAACACTAGTCCTTGATGGAGCTTCATCGCCAAAAATTGAATTAAGTTCATCCATGCACTCTTGCTGTCTTAATCCACGTCGAAAGTTGTAAAAAATAATCGCACGAAAATGTTCACGATTTAATTCCGTTTTTTCGCCGAGATGTTGAGTTAATGAGTACTGTAAACAACACAAATAGCGCTCGAATGTCAAAACGTTCTGAGTACGTATAATCTCAAAAATGTCAAACTTTACGATAGAGCTGTTAGTTGCCAGATTGCAACCTAGGGTTGTCCAATCCCGAAATATAAAAGGCAACCCTCGTATCACTAGGGCACTCACATGCCTGGGTATGAGCGAGTTATGCATATAGGTTGAATAGATTAGATGCTCAAAAGCACGATGAAACTTTGTTATAACAATACCCTGGCACTGAATCTAGAAGCGCTCAGAATATTCTTCAGTTTGGTCAACAGCCATGTGCTATATAAGAGGGCCGTAGGAGATATAATGCAATATATATGAAAGGGATATTCGTATAATATGGAAGTCATCTGTCATCTATTAACGGAAGCATAGATTAGTTGAATATCTTCTTGATGTAGTGACCGGGGAGGGATGATCTTGCTTCTCGAAGTACAACCTACCTAATTTCATCAGCAGAGCAACGTGCATTCTAATGGTTCAGGGGTAAGGTGTACAACTAATAATCGACTAACGGGTTAATTTACGTACTATTACGTCACGTGCAACAATTATGCAGATCTGACCAAGATTAGACATGCCATGGAGGTCAAGAAACCGGGAAGTGCTGGTGATTTGTCGAGCTCTTCCGGGATCAGGAAATAATTATGTTAACTTCAGGGCATATAGTTTCTAATCCGTTCAAACTTGCGATTAACCCAACCTACTCAGGCTACAGCCTCAGTCAAGCAGAATTTAACGGATCTGGAGGACAAATACTCGATAAAATAAACCTCCATCAAATGTCAGACACGTGTAAAAATCCGCTGACCTTGCGCGGATGAAAATACTGCGACATGACTCACCAAATTTTTATTGGTGCGGCCACGACTGTCTCCACATCTATACTTGGAATATGTGTGGCTCTGGCCAACGCGTGAATGGCAACGGCACTATCAAATCGATGTGAATTTCAGTAAAACGTTTACTGGTCGGAGAATATATTTCCGTTTCGCTTTTCACATTCCGTGATATTTTGCATTTCTGACACCGCTTTTGATCCTTGTTGATCGACGGCCAAACGAACTTAATTGCGACTTCTTTTGCTGTGCTTCGTACCCCAGGGTAAGACACGTTAAACACTGATTCGAAAGTTTGCAATCGTGAAAAGAGCGTCTGAGATGTTGCAAGTATATTGCGCGATCAAACCTAAATGCCTGCGTTGTATAGGCGATGCCGTTTCGGGATTTTGATGTAACCACACATTAGGTTTGTGATAGAAGAAAATAATAAATTCTCTCCCATCCACAAAATATTTAAATTATTTCGCCGCTACATAAGCCTCTAAGAGCTCTCGATCGTACGTATTGTATCGAGTTTCGACGTCGTTAAGATTTCGTGCAAAAAACATAATGGCTGCCAACCATCTGAGGAATATTGGTGTAACACCGTGCCGAGACCTTTTAGGAAAACATATAAATTTGATTTAGTAATTGATCATGCCTAAAAACGCTGTAGACCTTTGCATTGGAAATCGTGTAATCGCTACAACACGAAACTTATAAGGAAACTTTCCTTTTAAATGCCGAATCCCAGAAAAATTATTTCTTTGACTGCAAAAACTCATTTATTGAGGTTGATTGCCAAATCTACGTCGCTTAGCCTTTGAAAAGGTATTCTTAAATGGTTGACATTATCATTCATCATTTTCGACGCGAGAAAAGAAACGGTACGTCATGAAATAGAGAATGTATTATCCGTTGGAATGTTTTTTGAGCCGCGTTCCGTATGTAATTATACGAAATTATTTAATTCGGCCCCTACGGATCGCACAGAGGTGATCGAAGTGGATCTGAATTGGTGTTTGATGTAAGAAACCAATCCTGCCTATCCACATGCGGAAATTTCAAATGTTTATGAAATTTTGTGTTACACTCAATGATATTTTCTCTCGAATAATTAAAATCTTAGATTTCCGAGCAAACGGTTAGGTAAATTACTGTATTATGTTAGTCTCCCTCAAATAGCAAAAATTTCAGAGATTTTCGAGCATATGGATAAATAAGATTTGTTGCTTACATCAAATACTAGTTCAGAACCGCACTTCGATCACGTCTGTACGATTCGTAGTGTGTTTTGTTTTAAAAAATTTCATTTTAGAAAATTCACTCAAAACTATTCACAAAAATTAAATGTTTTCTACTTAATAGAAATTACAGTTTTTGAGTGTTTTTCACTTCTAAGTACTTACAACACACAGTATTTTGTTATTTTGGCATAAACTTCACTCTGATGCTGTTGTATTGTAAACGAACACACGACTATAAATGGCATAGTTTTGACTTTTTATTTGACAAAGAAATTTTGGGTTACCACCTCACAATAAATATTTTTTTTTTATTTGAATTTAAATAAAATAAACAGATGCAAAGCCCTTTAGTTTCTTAAATTTTTAATCTGGCTACTAGGTGGAGCATGTGCATGTATTTTTTAGGTTAGGTTTTTGGAGGTTAGACTTTAAAATGAGCTGATTTTTATTTTTAGAATATATTTTATCATGTCGAGGTCACCAATTTTAGTTAATCCCGTGGTAAAGGGCTGTTTTTGCTTAATAATTTTCACTGAGTGGATATCCTCAGTGTTTCGAGTTACTTAGAGCATGCGTCTAAAAAATGTTCAGTATTATTCTGGACGCATAAAACTAAAATTATAACTCACACGTTTTATTGACAAACACAGAACACAATTCCACACCATTCGCTTTGACTGATGAATCCGAACTCGTTGCGAATAACCCAAGCTGTAAAAATGTGTAAGTCCACGCCTTATAAGTTAAGTAGCCCTCGAACGTTTGAAGCGCGAACTGGTTTATTCTTCTTTAATACATTAAAGGTTATAATGCCATAGCGATTATAAAGCGCGGGAATGAGATAGATAGTTTGGTACCCATTTCTTCAAAAGAAAGTTAACATCAACACACTCGTAGAAAAAGATGATCATGGTAGAAACCATTAGAGCATTTAATTTAACACTGTTTAACCAGGACTTTTCTGTATTCCTTTTCTCATCGTTTACAAGTTATCATTAGCGCAGCTGGGCAACAGAACTCAAAATAAAATCGTACAGGGAGATAATTAAAAAAAAAAATTAATTCGTTGAGGTACAATCAACATGCACATTTTTAAACTAATTCGTTAAAACTCAAAATGTCTTGTCTGTCTCTAGAAAGTGATTTAACTCGTCTATATAATGAACTAATAACGTCATATCTATTGTTGCGCATCGATGAGCTATCGTAAATCAGATCGTTTAAAAACAATCATTTTTGATGATTAAGGTACATAATTCTTAAATTTGAAGCTGTTTACCATACAATTCAAACAAATGATTTATAATATCGTTTGAAGCAATCAATTATGTGAAAGGATTAAATAATTTTATTATATCGATAAGATATAATTAATTAAAGATAAATCACTTCAATATAATCTATAGTACGATTTATCAAGATAACTTTTACAAACCAACCTTCAAAAACCACTAAAAATGAATATTAGTCATATAGAATACACCGAAACCGCTGACATCTCTTAAATATTAATTTCGACCTTAAACTTATTAAATCGTACACACAACAATAAATATATAATTTCCAGACAATGAATATACTTCGTTTCCTTGCTTTAAGCATACCTGGGCCACATACGTACAATACGTGGTAATTTTTAATAAAAAGAAGGGAAAGGCTTTGTAATAAAATTGAACTTTCAAAATATAAATTCCAACCATTTGTAGATTTACGCAAGTTTTAAAATGTTTAATCGCACCGGTATGGTGCGAGTAAGAAGAAAATTTTAACAATTCGATTACAAAAGATCATAAATCATTTTTTAGTTTAATGGTACATTTTATTATAAAGTTTTGTTAATAAATTATTTCTTTTATTGAAATAAACAAAAGAGTAAAATTCCTTAAAACTTTAATTTACATTGGTACTTATAGATACACTGGTAGTCGTTGTATTATGCGATTGCTTAATTTTTATTTAAAAAATGTATCTCTAGTTCTTTGACAGTTTTAACACTACTACAGTTCAGAATTTTTATCAATTAATTTAAAATTAAGTACTTGGTGAAGATGCGCAAAAATAGTACATAAACTAAGAAGATGTGTTCAAGTTGCCATTTTATTGTTTACCTATAAAACCTTTGCAGTAGTAATTAGCCCTAATGTAAGGTAGGATGAGTGAAATTTTTTCCATACGACTTTTTTGTTACTTAAATTTCGGGTGATTAATTAGTTCGACTAACATATTTATAAAATAATAAAAAAAAAAATGAGTGAAATATTTTGAGTGAATTTTTTGAGTGAAATTTCAAATTTGGCGCCAAACATATAGTGTAGACTACGTTTAGATTAATTAATTCTTACAATCGAATATTCAATTAAGTTTTTGTTATTTAATTCAACTTAAGGAAGTCGTTTGAGTGAAATTCCTTAAACTATTAAGAATCATAGTCGTATATGACTTGGGGTTAACGATTTTAGCTATACGACAATTTTGCGCATGATTATAATAATTTCGTGTTTTGTTTTAAGAGTGAAATTCTTGTCACTTCATCAGTTAGTTTACAAAAAATGAAAATAGCATTTTGAGCGAAACTCTTCAATATGAAAACTAATGAACTCGGTCAGATTATATAATCAAATTTAGCATAGAATAGATTAAAAAGAATCTGAGTATAAGACAGTGGTAAAAGCTACTCGGACAATCTTCATCCGAAATTGTAGTAAGAAGAGAGGAATTTCTTTGAACAAGCTATATAATAATAATGTATAATATAAAATTTCTTAATGTGGTTTTGTTGGATAAATCGTAATTTATAGAAGTTTTTTCCTATTTTTCCTTAAAGAACATAAAAGGCAAACAATTTTATCTAAACCTTAATTCCTCACCTGTTTGAGTCGAATATAGTTTGCCCAAAAGGAGATTACCACATGAAGTTTTTGAGAAATTTTTTCAGTAAAATTATGAAATACAATCGATTTATTTTCCCTTGTATTTTAATGACAATAAATTTACTCATTGTGCACTTATCCAGTATTACCGTTTGGGTGACCTGCTACTTTATTTAAAAAGGTATGAATGCATATTCTCGTTCCGTTCTCATTTTAAGACAGGAATAAGAATATCTTAAGTAAATCGACCAATATTCATTAGAAGCATAGAAATTTTTTGATTTTCTGAGTTCAAATATTAAGTTGAGTGAAGATTTTTTTACAATTAAATACAATTAGTTGAGTTAAGAATTACTATACTATTTTGAAAATTTCGACATATTTTTTCATTTTGATTGAGTGAGATTTCTAAAGTTTTATTTTGAGTAAAATTTTGGAATACTGTATATCAATTCAGAAATTAAACTTTAATATCATAGTGCGGTCTCGAAGTGACTTGGAAGTGTTCAAGTAAAAAAATTAGATTTCGTTACACTTTGGTGAATTTTAGCTTTCGGTGCAATTCTACTCTGAGAATGAGTAAAACTTCTTGAGTGAAGTTGTTGTGAATCTGTTTTTAAGTGAAGTCTAGTAATACTAAGGTAGTTTATTTTGTAAAAATCCTAGATTTTAATTTAATTGTTTAATGTGACATAGGACTGCCCAAGACTGAATATTGTCATTCCACAATTACATTCAGAATTACGTAAATGGCGGGATTGAGATTTTTTCTAGCATTAAACGAGACTAAATTTTTTACTTGAATCTCAATTGTTTGTAGGTAGAAATTCACCATAAGATATTGATAAATTTAAATTTTCAACTAAGGGTTTTTTGTGAATTTTTTTTAGTAAAGTTAAAAATTATAAAGTTTAAGAATTATAACCAATTTGTAAAGGTACTTAAATTACAATGTATTAAAATCTTTGAGTGACATTTTATGAGTGACTACTGCATTTTTAAAATAAAGAACTACCAAATTGTTAAAATTGGTTGAATTTTAGATTGAGTGAAGTTTTTGGGTATGAATTTTAATGCTGTTTTTAAAACTACGAAAATCTTCTCAATTTGATTGGGTTAAAATGGATGAGTGAAATCTGTTTTGAGTGAAAATTTGAAATTCTCTTACTATTTAAAAATTTACGTTTAAAACAGTTTGATAATGAGTTTGATAGCTTTACTTTTATCATTAATTGAGTGAAACTTCTGAAAAAGTTTTTTTGAGCAAAGTTATGTATAAAAAAACATGATTTAGATGCCGTAAAAATGCCCCATACTGCTTCTCAAATAAAACTATTACGACTAGCATATGGCTAATTAGCAAAATCGGCGGATCGGTCAGCTCTACAAACGATTTTACAAGAGCGAGGATTAAACTCAAAATCGTGGCGTGGAAGTAACTATCTGAACCAATGCAATCAACGATGAAAATTAAGTACAACCAATTACAATATTATAAAATATCCAATTCTAACTTATATAAACTACTGCGTACACAAATTTACTTAAAATTTTTATTGAGTGTTTTTGTGAAGTAAGTTTTAAAAATTAAGCATTACAAAATAAATGTAGTTGATCTATATTTATCGAGTTTCAAAATCAGATCGAGTAAAATTTTTCAGTTAATTATTTTTATTGGGTTATGAACGATAATTACGAAATTTCATCTCTATTGATTGAAATTTTGAAAAAAGGTAATGTTCTACGGATGTGTGTCAAACTTAAAGTAAAACTCAATTTTAAAATTCTGTCCTAAAACTGGGTTTTGCCGTAATAAACATAACATAGTCAACAATATGTCAATACATTATTACAATAAGAAGGTGATACTGTGCTGACGATTTCCTGCATATAATGCAAATTGTTTGATAATGAGGTTAACCTATTTAGAGTTAAATTGATAAATGAAATCTATTTTGAGTGAAATTTTAAAATTATCTTACTATTTGAAAATTAAAGTTTAAAAACGGCTTGATGATGGGTTTGAGTTGAATCGAAATAGATTAACAGGATTTTACTCTTATCTTTAAATGAGTGAAATTCCCGAATATTTGAATATATAGTTTTTTTGCATAATGAGATAATGATCATAATGATTGAGTGAAATTATTTAAGTGAAAAAAATTTGAGTGAAAATTGTTTGAGTGACATTTTAAAAACCGATCTGCTTAATCTTAAACCTCTAATTTATATATTTAATATTATGTATGTAAACTAGATACTACGACATACCAAGCTTACCTGTACATTTCGTTCTTCCTTGAATTAAAATGCCATTTTATATAATTTCAATGAAACTAATAGTCAATATGGCAATACATTATTACAATATGAAGGTGGAGAAGATACTTTCTGTTGAGTTTTTTTTTTTCATATAATTAACGATTTAGTTGTACGACGATGAGATTAACACGATCGTGATCAACGTTATGATCTAATTCAGTTCTTTACAAGATAACCAGTATTGAGAACCGCAAACGATCACGATCGTAATCTTATATGAGATTTGTGTAATAATTACGATCTGTGTAATATAAACTCATATATGTATAATTATGTAATGTTATTTTGATATGTTTAGTTATGAGTGCGAGACACACTGGTATATAATAAAAGCATACACAATAAGTAACAAACGTTTTATTACATGATCGATATGTGTAAGCAGGCGAGCGATCGGGTGCTTAGATACGTAATCATTGAGGTGTTAATCTATCTATACAAGATTTTCGATATCTAATAATAATAAGATAATGAGATTGTGTAATTACCCAATATGTCGTTTGCACTTTGAGTTTAATAATCATGTAATTATTAGATATATTTTGGATTTTTTTTATTAAAATTTATTTACTTTCACTTGTGGTTTGTAAGATCGTAACGGTTTCTTAATAATGCACGCCAAAATGTAACTGCTTATTATTTTAAAAAAGGTTAATTTAACTAGATAGTTGTTATACGAGTATTTATGTGGATGTGTAATGACAGGTGCGCAATATCATGCGATTTCCGGTATTTTCGCGCATGATGGGAAACGATGTTGTTTTTCTTTTTGAATTATAATTGTTATGTAACCAAGATCTTACTTATGAGCGTAATATCAAAATTACATATGTGCGATCAAATTGTTGATCACGTTTTTTTTTTTTGTAAAATAATCGTGATCTTTCTGCTACGGGAAACGTAATAATTACTTTCATAAGATGATCGTTGCGAAGTGTGATGACTGATCGTTATAAATTGTTTTGTTTATTTAAATTTGGTGATCTCATTCAAGTTTGATGAAATTACGCTTTTGACAGTCGAACTATAGGAAATTCCTTCAAATAGGTAGAGGGCTGTACTTGGCCGGTAAAGTTGTGTTAAAAATATAAAAACCCTGAAGCTCATTTAAAAATCATTTTTTCTTACCGTCATTGACCTTCACCAGCAAATTTAAAATACGTACATTTCTAAATATTTGCGGTTAAAGCTATCTATGTTCAGCATAACATTGATGATGGATCAATAAAATTTATGTTAGAAAAAAACAATTACGAAATGGCCGGGCGCGCGCCTCATTCATCACACCTTCTTTCATTTAGCTGTATAATCGCAATTTTTTAGTTTAAGTGCGCCTCTCGAAAATTTTAGATTAAGATCAAGAAATCAGGATAATTAACTCTGGCGCTAATTAATAGAAATTTTTGGTGAAGGTAATTTTTCAATTTTATTAGAGATGAAGGTTTGTTTAATGTGGTTAGAAATGCATCAAAGTAAATTTAAAGAATACTTAAGCTATACATTGTTGTTGTATACAGCTGAATTGTTTAGTCTTCGCTTTATATAATTACTGTACCATGAATAATTTTTTTTGTTGGCTATGCAGTGTTAATTTAGTTGGGTCTACCTATCTGTATAAAGAGATTGTATGTAGTTATGTATTAATATTTCTTGAAAGACGTATTTCTAAGACTTTCGATAATTTAACGACAGATAAATAGCATGGTGAAGATATTTGATACTGTTAATTTTATTATTTTTAAACAACTTCGAGCTTCTCTTCAAGACTATTGGACGATTTTATGACGATTTTACATAATCTACCGAGATGCGCACAAAATTTTAATTGTTCGTGTTAAATTTATACTACGAACTGGAAACAATTTTATCGGCCATTAAGTTTTGCCCACCTCAGTTTTTTCACAATTCAATCAGTATAGTATTTTAGGAACTATAAAAATTTCTATGGCAATTATAATATTCCGTAAATTTCATTATGGGGTGAGCAAAACTAATTATTGGATGGACAATAAAAAGACGAGTAATTTATAAAAATTATTATTTTTTTGAAATTTTATAGGAATACTTTGATATTCCGTGCATTTCTTTAAGAGCATGCATTGGCAAAAGTAATTATTCGGTGTGAACAAAAGTTCATCAACAAGTGAACAAATGAAAAATATAATTCATTTATTTAAATTGACAGCTAAAATGATTAAATAATTTGTTTTAAATGTCCGGGAAAACACTCAATTATTGATTTTTGTCCATCCCACTCTCTAAAGCTATTTAATATTAAAACTTATATTAAATAGCTTTAAAGAGTGGGGTGGACAAAACTCATTAATTGATTGTTTTACAAACATTCTCCTTATTTAACTCCAAACTACATATTATAATGTATTATTAAAAATTTCAACATTCCGTACATAGCTTTATACCCTTGACAGACTAGGATTTAGCTAAACGCGTTTAGTTAAACTGTTTTAGTTAATCTACTACAAATCCAATTAGGTTGACACACTATGAAGCTTAGCAAACCCTGTTTCAATAATAAAATACGGTAGCGCTATGTTTGTCCGGAATCGGTATTAAACAAATGTTATTGTGGTAATAAAAAAATATTTTAATTAAACGCAATTTAATTCATTCTCTGAGAATTGTCAGATTCCAGCGAGATTTGAATACAGATTAAAAAAATATGAATTCCAAATACAATACCATGGTATTTTTTCCGGCACTACAAGTCAAATATAGTGCAATACTGTATTTTACAATACGCACTCTACGGTAACAGGAATGCACAAATGTGTATGTTGGACAAAAACAGATGCAAAAATAAATTTTGACATGATTCGTTTTCGTTATCGACACAATTGTGATGGCAGGCAGGAAAAGGGATATAACCGTTTTCCACCCATATACTCAATTGTGTATGTAAATTTCGATTACGAGAAACGAACGTGTGAAACATAGAATTATGTGTAAATTCAAGAACACTATACACATTTGTACATATCGCTTAATTTTGTTTTCGTCAGATTAGTTTTGTTTTCGTCAGATTTCGTCCCATTTAACTAAGCTCCGTTAAAATACGGAAGACATTAACACCTGTCATTATTTACATACACATTTGTGTATTTTGAACGTAAATAGGAGCAAAAAAAAATTGTTTTGAACCCGAAGCGGCATCTATCATTGTATCACAGTACTAAATGGCATTGTCCTATTTATAAATTTTAACCTTCATTGTAACATGGCGCTCTCGCTAAACCCATTTTTATGCGATAAACTTCAAAATATTGAGAGATTTGTGCACTAAACCGGTTTAGTTACTAAACCTAAAACAAAGCTCGTTTAGTTAATCTCGAAGTTGACACATTAAGAGATAAACTCGAAAAAATGATTAAACGCGTTTAGCTAATCCTAGTCTGTCAAGGGTATTAGAGTACTAAGCAAAACTAATTATTTGATGGACAAATTTCATTAGCCACGTAACACAAATATATCCGAATCACATGCTATTTATCTTCATTATTGGTAAGGTAAATTTTGTCATAAACCAACAACAATTACAGGCAAATGGGCCGCACACCAAACAACACACACTGGGTTAAACAAATCATGTTCGGTGCGAGACACTCTTTCGCTGAACATGTTAACAAAAATCTCATATACCTCATTGAGGCTAGAACTAGCAAACTCTTATCATTATATCATATTTTGGGCTAAAATGGGCTGCTGTGGCAGACATACATTGCCACATGTCGAAAAAGATGATTTAGTTCGTGTTGTAACAGTTAAATGCCAGGAGCAGTTTTATATTTCGAAGAGGTCGGCGATTAAACGTCATAGGGGAAAGACGTGTTTTTTGTCTCTCCTCTAAATAAATAAATAATTTATAATTTAAATGTGTTTTTATTAACTAATCAATTAATTAATATATATGTGTCCATAAATAAATAATAATATTAATAATATTTTGTGGAATTTAATAAGTAAAGTGAAAAGTTGCACGTATTGTACAGTTATATTAATTTGTGTATGGTGCGCTTGTAATGGTGTAGAATTTGTACATAATAATTTTCGTTTATATGTACTTATTTTGATACCATTGCTTGAATGCACCTTATGCGTTGTATGTAATTCTTCAATATGTAGGACTTTTTTGATTCCAAAGATGCACAAGATAAGTGTTATTCATTTTTTGCATTGTTTTAACACATATTTTAATACATTAATACATATTTTTACAAATGCATTTTTAGTATTATAATCATAATAACTGTATTTAATAACTCATAAAGGCACAGAGTACTAGTATTCTCATATAGGTCGTTATACGACTATAATTTGCGCAAGAAAGGGTCTTTCAATTTTGTGGTTTTGTTTTGTCACACTGGCTAACAATTTTTGTTGTTGTTTTTTCTCGACTATTATTTTTCGTTTTTTTCTGCTTTTGATAATTTTGTTTGAATCTTACGTTTTGTTTTATATACGAAGTTACTCATGTATTTTATATTTTACATGGAGTGGAGATTAGCATTGCAGGTGTACAATGAGATGTACATTTCGACACCCACCGAAAATGTGGTTTTGCGATGACGTATATAGCTTGTTTTGTTATATGCTTCTAGCTGCTGTGCTATGTGTGAGTACCGATAGGTATACAAAGAAACAATGTACTAGATCAGGGCAGTTTTGTTTTCATTTTATTTTATTTACTTCATTTTGATTTATATAGCTAATTATAATATATTTATTATATATTTGCTTTTTGTGCTTGTGTGTGTGAATGTTTTGCTGAATAAAAGGACACAAAAAACAACGATCGAGTCTTAGATCTTAGGTCAATATACACAGTGGTGACGAGGATGAATAAATAAATTTTTAACAATAAATTTTTCTTTCATATTAGAATACTTTACATGGGTTCATTATGAGTAGTAGTAGGTCGGTGTCTGCGGTTTTGGTGCTAGTTGGTTGTTTTAAATTGTTTTGTTTAGAAGTTGATGTAGTTATCAATTATTAACCCTTTCGCGGACACGTCGGTTATTACCGACGATCTACAGTGGGACACGTCGGTAATAACCGACGTTGTTTTCATATGATTAACATTGAATGTGGTTTTCTGTGTCAAACAGGACCATCCTTAAATAATTGTGTGTGCGCAAAAGGGTTAATATAAGTAGGAAACTTGCAGTTTTGCACGGAACTCTTGTCTTAAGTTTAGATTTACATGTCCAAACTAGTCTCTTTACTGAATATTATAGATAGTTTTGTTGAAGTTTGGCGTCAATTTAGCGCGAGTGGAATCATTTTTGAAATTTAGGATGATTACCACGATACGTTTATAATCTGTCATGGATTCATCATGGCTTTGTAAAGGATAAAAGTTGTTGATTAGTGATGTTATCGGAAGATCGCTTGGTAAATAGTAGAGGTTTCACAGGGAGAAGATTTGTCTATTGGTATCGTTTCGGAAATAACTTCATGTGTCGCAGTGGGTTTGATTTTTTTTATGGAAAAGCGTGTATCGAGTACTCCTGGATAAACATTACATTTTTTTTTCTTGATACACTTTACTATTATTATTTATAAAAATGATTCTTTCCACAATTAGATTTAAGAGATTAACTAATTTGCTAATATTCCTTCATCCAATTATTCAGAATTTAAGTATGTATTAAATTGTTATATTTTTTATATTTTAATTTGATGAGCAATTTAGAGTTATCGAGATTTATCAAGTGTTTATTATTAATATAATTATTCATTGCAGTTCCTGATTAAGCTAATTTATTTTGTCCTAATGAAGATTTTTGATTACAGAAGTTATTTGAAGCCAGAATACTTTCTAATTAAAAATAAAATTTTAATTTAAAAGTCGAAGAGTAGACAAGGTAAGAATCATAATGGCTATCGGGTTGCTAATAAATTTGATATTTCAGAGGATATTTGACTTTTTGAAATTACAGATAGCTTGGAAGCACAGAGAAAATTTGAAATGCAGTTAATATTGCTGTATTTAGATAGTTTTTCAGGGATCATGGCATTTTTTTAATTAAATTATTTTCTAGGTTGTTTTGGGAGACTGTAATTTGGTGAGGGTTTTGATTAGCTTGTTCTAGGTTCGATAAACTAATATTGCTGATTGTTATTTTTATGATTTTTGATTTATTTAATACAGTTGACGACCATAGATTATTTTCGAATGTCTTATTTTAATATTAAATAAACCATTTATTTTATAATTCAAGCGTTAAATAATCGATTGGGTTATTTGAGTGGTTATCAAGGATCCGATCCCACAGTTGTGTTAGCTACTTATTATTAATTATGTCAAATTACAGATTCCTGATTATTTTAAAAGTTTTATTTAATTCTGGCTTATTTTGTTTATGTATTGAGGTTCTAAAACTGTCCGAACCTCCATTACTGATATATTACCTTACAGATGTCAAATTAGCTGTATTTGAAACCAGATTTCATTTGGTCATTTTTTATTTTTATAAAAAACATATTTGCATTAGATTAGGGATGGCAAGGACAAGTGACCATCACATTATATAATTTTTTATTTAACTATTTTATAAATAAAATCTTTAAATCAACAGATTCACAAAGATTATACGCGTTGAAGATGAAAAGGTCGTGCCTTCCTTTCCTGCTTTGATACGAGTACTACAATGTTTGGTGATTACGATTTGTTTTATTTTGATTTGTTTCAAGTGAATCAAATTAATTTAGTTAATACATTTAATTTATTCAAGTATTTAACTATAATAATGACATGTTATTTCTTGAAATTTACTGTAACTTAATTAATTATAAATTTTTTTAGGATGCTGATTGCTGAATATTTATATAAAAAAATCAAAAATAATTGTGTTGTCTTGTGCTAATCATCTTATATTACATTTCAACTAACAATTTACTAACTATTGACTACTTAGGTGTCTGAAACCGGGTCAATTTCCATAATAATTAATAAACCTTTCCTATCCCTCCATCTTGTTATATATAAAAGAGCGTGTGGATGGGCCCGCTGTCAACCGGGAATCTTACTTAGGTTTGGTCGCACATTCCAATCAATCAATCAATCAATCAATCAAGGAGCAGTTTTATATTTCGAAGAGCTAGGCAACTTGGAGGTGGTAACAATGAAACTTTGAATAGTCATCTATTAAAACTGCTTTTAAATAAGTCCAAATACAATTACATGGAATTTACAAAGATTTACCTGGTTTGAATTGCAATATGATCTTAGAACAGGTTCAATGCCAATTTAACAACTTGTTAGTAGGACATAGAGAATAATTATGAGAATGAGAATTATCTATAACGGTTTTAGTACAGAAACAAACATCTGATATAGAGAACACGTTCAAGCTGATAAAACACATCTCGAACCTTAATACGACTTTAGTTCGTTCAGTATCAGCACTGCCTTCACTGTCTATTACACAATAGTGGCCGTAACCCAGTTGTTACGACCTTGAGGTATCATAACATTATTTCTTATATAATTTTGTTTTTTAAATTTCATTTCATCGAAAGTGTTATGCCTTTTCGTGGCAGTATTGCCATCTATTGTTGAATAGACGTTAAAAGTTTGATTTTATGGAGATTAGCCGCTTTATTCGAACGTAGTGTCGTGTGAATTTATAATAAATTAAGAGCGAGATCAGGGGCACACCTTGTGCGTGTATGTAAGCGACCAGGATATAGAAGAGTATTTTTGTTGTGTTTTCTTGTTTTGGTGTGTGCAACTGTTGCGGGGGAGAAAGAGTGTGCAAGTGACGCGCACAAAAACAAGAAAAATATTCTCGTACAGCAGTTTTTTTTTGTACGAGAATTTTTTTAGTCAAGCTTTTGATGGAGAGTGAGGTATTAAAAATTGATTGAAAAGTTGATTTTAATTCTGTTGATCAGTTTTGTTAATAAATCATTTTTTTATGATAATAAAAACGGTGTAAATTAATATTATAATAAATATTTTGATCATATTTTGTTGTGTGAAATGATTTTTTTTTGTATCTGGAAAAAACCCCGATCTTGTTACTTAAATAAAAAAAAGCCCTAATATATACAGAGTTCGTGGATTTTTTTTTGTGGGTGCACGGTGATATGGAAAATGCGCGAGATTGGTATTATGGGAAAACAAATATAAATTGGTAGATGGGCCATACCGATTTGATCGAAAGTAATTGATTTGTAAGTTGTTTTTCCGGAGTTACAATAACGCGATTACAATAACTTTGCCATCCTAAATTATTTTCTACGAACAACGGGTACTTCATTTGTAACGGGTAGTCAACAACAACAACGTGGTCATTCACATTTTTATTTAAGGTAAAGGCACCGCAACGAGCAGGTGGTCATTTGTATTATTTGGTATCGGTGAAAGGCAGCGCAACGTGCAGCAGGTGTCCATCCGGCTATTTGTTTTATTTGGTGGTGTATTATTTCGGTGAAAAGCACCGCAACAGTTACGGCAGGTGAGGCCACTTCATTTTTATTGGTTTACCAAAGGCGGGAAACGCCCAACGAGGGGTATTCCACGGTTAACTGGCAAGGACGCCACAACCCTACAGGATGACCATACCGAGGTTAAAGGTACGATTTTTTTTGTTTTGTTTTTTAATTTAAATGTTTCTATCTTTATTGGACAATTTTTTTTTATTTAATTTATATTGTAATCGAACGCCATAGCGGTTGCCTGGCGCACATTTGGTTGTACGTTGGTCTCGCCCGATAATTTTTATCTTATTTTTATTTAACCCGTTCGTTCAGCCACTTCTTTTTTTCTCTTTTCTCCTTCTATCTTGATGACCATTTTTTTTAATAAAAATACAGCACGGCGAGTTATTTCCGGCATTTGGTTTGTACTATTTGGTCAGTTTACTTAATTTTGATATTGGTTTTGTATTTTCTTTTCTTTTCCTTTTTTCAGAACAAATAAAATGAATTACTAAATTTCTTTTCGGGCCGGTATGATGGGAGAGATTCTCATTTCGTGTTGATGTCGTATATCTAGGCTCGGCAGGATGTTCACAGGGTCGGAGAGGCGAGTCCAGCATATGTGTCACCCATTCGAGGGCAACCGTAAAATCCACTTAATCTCCACGTAGCACTCCGTTAGTATTGAGCTGTCGGAGTGTGTGTTGTGGGAGAATCGCTGGAGGTCTCTCCGGGTGAAGAGAGGCCTGGTCTGTTGAAAAAACGTCCCTACCCTCTAATACTGTTCGTTGTGGCTGGGCAACGGCCTTTTGGGGTCGGTGTGTCATTCGGGGGAGGGGGGGGGTCTCTTCAGCACACTGGGTACTTGTCACTTGAGGAAATTCGGTCATCACCGGATGGACAATCCCGGTTATTATTAGGTTATTAAGATTCCTCAAGTTTCGTGCGACGAATTTTGGTGTCCCTTTAAGCGATGCCACATACACATATCTACGGACGACTTCTCAAAACAGATTTTGCATTTACGATATAATTACACCATATTTTTGACTTAAATTAATGAGATAATATGTAAAATATCTCAAATTAGTAGCCAAAATAATAAATTTGCAATTGTTTAATAATTTTAATTGAAAAATATTTATTTTTCTATTTAGCCGTTGCTAGAAACGG
The DNA here is from genome assembly GCA_932526605.1 of Nephrotoma flavescens. NCBI lineage: Eukaryota > Metazoa > Arthropoda > Insecta > Diptera > Tipulidae > Nephrotoma > Nephrotoma flavescens. Next base: position 101,449,830 of record OW052221.1, read on the forward strand.
TTAAATAGAAAAATGATTATTTTTCAAATAAAATTATTAAATAATTGCAAATTTATTATTTTGGCTACTAATTTGAGATATTTTACATATTATCTCATTAATTTAAGTCAAAAATATGCTGTATAATTATATCGTACATGCAAAATCGTCCGTAAATGTAGAAGTCGTCCGTAGATATGTATGCGGCATCGCTTTTAGGTTAGTTTCAGTTTTTAGTACCGTACATTTTAGTATGCTTTTTAATTTCATTTCTGTTCCACGGTGTGGGGCAGGAGCACGCAAGCCTCAACTTCCTCATGCCCAAAACCCTGAGATCTAGCCGGCAAAATCACCATAAGAGAGGCCTTTGCGTGCTTAGTGAAGAATCTGCGGGTTAGCTGAGAGCCACTCGTCAACGTCACGTGCAGTGTTAGATTATGGGAGACTGCGCGATGAAGTTACAACACGATCTAGCAAGAACACCTTCATGAAAGTTGTTGTAATCAGTTTAATTGGTCGTATTCAATTTGTGCCTCGCTCTCAAAATGTCAGCAATCAAGTCATCAGAGATCTCCAAGAGAAATAATTCATTTCAGTCATTAAATGTAATGCGGATAACTAAAGTTGAGAATGTCCAGTAGTGGATAACAGTTTCATCAAGAAGTATAATCGTAATAAATAGATTGGTATAAGCGGTACAGTGAGAAGTCCAAAAATTAATGTCTGTCCAAGAACAGGGTTCTACCGAATTTAAAGACTGAGAAAAGACATACTATATGCAAAAAAATTCGATACGGAACTGGGTCTCTGTTCTAGTTTCTGAGCTCACCTAACCCTAAAAGATGGTGCGATACCAAAATTTTACAAATCACATTCGGTTTCATTTGCGTAGAAGAAAATAAATCGATTGGTAGCCAATGGCTTTTTGAACTCGATTAAGTATAGTTAACGGGCTGCACAGTATCTAACTCGACGGATTGAAGAATTATTTCAACGATTGCGGCACGGAATATATTCATGAAATTGTTTGTCTGAGACAAACCTTCAAATTGAGTTGGACAGGGATTTAGAACAGTATACATGGTTATTAATATCCCGTTTAGACTATTTCAATTCCAACGACTACCGTTCGGTGTGGTGAGCGCTATAACATGTTATAACATCACGCATATCAATTTCTAGCTGTTTCGTTATTTTGTATAATTGTCAATATTTCGTTACTTTTCTTGTTGTGTAATTAAAATATTTAATAAAATACATAATTCTATGAAACCATTTTAATTTTATTTGGTTACCAATTATAAAAGTGGCAACGAAGATACAAGGATGGGCAATAACACTGGAGAGGACTCCAAAGAATCTGCTATCCTCCAGTTATTAACAAACCAAAATAAAATTTTGGAACAGTTGGCGTTAGCAACGTCAACAAAACACGTGCCACAATTTTTTCCTTTTGAGCACGGGAAATCTTCATGGGGTACGTATCGGATGCAGCTCAATCAGCACTTTTTGGCAAATCGCGTGGAAAACTCATGTGCTATCGGCAAATGTGTTTCACAAAACAGGTATGAAACCTAACCAAACTTATTCTGAGTGGGTGACTGGTTTACGTGGTATTGCAAAAAATTGTAAATTTGTTTGCACAAAAAGCGGTTGCGCTGAATTTTATGTAGATTTTATAATCCGCGACGTTATCGTGATTTTAGCTCCTCACGAACTAAATTAATCACGATCGTCCAGATTGTCCGTATTAAAAGGCTACGTATGATCGATGCAAAAAATTCGGTCATATTTCCACCGTATGTATGTCACAACAACGTAGTCAATCATCAAGCCGGCAACGTGACAGCAATAGACATCATCGTCAAGGTTACTCAAATTCCAAGCCTCAAACAACTCATATGGTGAATGAAGTTGATGTTTCAACAATTTTTCAAATCAACAATGGTGCTATGAAAAAGGAAAGTTGGATTGTGGTCCAACTGGAGTTCAACTGGACACGGGGTATCGTCATCAATGATCTGCTTAAATACTTACAAGGCAATCAATTCTCCTGCAAGTCAACCATCAACGACTCGATTTGAAGCATATATGTTTCTTTTGTGTGTGGACACATGCGGCAAATTTCCATTCGTCGTACCAATGACGAAAACAATACCAACATCATCGCTCACAATTCGGGCGTTAGAACAAATTTTCGCAATCGAAGTTTGACCATCGACCATCATAATTCGTAACTGATAATGGTACTCAATTTTGTCTGCAGAATTCACTGAATTCTGTCGTATGAACAACATCGAGCATTTGACATCAGCACCTTTTCACCCACAATCGAACGGCGGAGCGAATGGTCCGAACTTTCAAAATAACAATGAAGAAAATTTGTCATGACGGCACCAATGGTGACAACGCACTATTGAAGTTTTTATCGTCTTATCGTTCCACACCGTTAAAAAATGTGGACAAATAACCAACGGAACGATTACACGGTCGACAGCCTCGCACTGTATTGTCATCAATGAATCCGTATTTCCACCGCAGAGAACATTGCACAATATCGACCAAATACAACGACGATGACAAAGTTTACGCTAAAGATTTTTCAACGAGAAGTCCACAAAAATGGAGAAAAGCATACATCGTCAAATCGCTGGGAAGAAGAATGTACCTTGTTGGCACAAACTATGGTAGTTGGACACGACATCAAACTCAACTACGTCCAAAAATTTTGTTATCAACCGATGACTATGAAAAATCATCACATAAAAAACAGAACAAAATCTTCACACAATCTTCGCACAAAAACAAAATTCTCCTACATCAAGTTGTGATCTTCGTAGTATTTTATGAAATGGATCACCTGCGGCAACACCCGTGTGTGATAATGAAAACTGGAAATTGTAAACAACGATAAGCCACAAACAACAACACTTTCAAGAACACAACACCACATGATAATCCAAGTTTACAATGCGAAACACCAATGAGAAGATCAAATCGTCCAAGGCAGAATACGGTGAGTGTTTTTTTATTCAGTCCAAAGAAGGAATAGAAAGAATAGAATGCTGATCACGTGACTCTAAAATATTCCAAGCAGAATGTAATAAAAAAACGACTTGGAAGGAATGGAATACATTTTTGACAGCCATTTTTTTTTAGTTGTTTAAGATTTTTATATATTTTCACAAATTTTATACATTTTCATTGCTATAGATATTATGTCCATGTACAAGGCAACAAAACAAATAATATGGCGGCTAATATTAAAAACAAAGTCCTTTCGTTCTACCTTTTCATCTAGTACAAAAAGAATACGTCCAGAACATCTAGAATAAATAAAAAAAATAGCAAAGAAAAGGAATAGAAGAAATAGAATGAATAAAAAAACATAGTAGGTCAAACGTCCGAAATATTTTAAATAAATAAAAAAAACACTCCGTGTTATTGCAATCAACGCATTAAAATATCGATCGAGTAGTTTTTTTAAAGAATTTTAATTTTCATTCTATTTTTTTTTTTTTTTAATTTCTGTTTTCAATTTTTTGTTGTTGTTGTTGATCTGTCAAAAATTAACAAGGGAGGAATTGTTTTCGATCACGCATATCAATTTCTAGCAGTTTCGTAATTTTGCATAATTGTCAATTTTTCGTTACTTTTCTGATGTACATATAAAAAACTGCTGCGTCAATTGAAAAATGTCATTCTTGTCATTCTCGCGAGTTGAGTTGTGTAATTAAAATGTTTAATAAAATATATGATTCGATGTAATCATTTTAATTTAATATAATATTATAAAAACCTACAGTTTGATCAAAAATGCAGAGTTTTACAAAAAAGAGATGGGCCAAAAGTTTGTTAATGTAAGAAATCAAATTTCTGAATAATTATTACGAGAAAGACTAATTAGGTAAAAATCTGGGGTCAATTATGTAAAAGTGTTGTAGACTATCGTAAAGTATTACGAGGTATAACAAAACTAAAAAAAAATATTAATCACTAATTTAATATTCAGACATAAAGTGCAAATAAATTAGGTATTGTGTAGCGATGACCCAAAGATTTAAATGTAAAGACTACGCGGCAATAATTTATCGAAATGAATTTTCTCCATTTAACATAATTTATCGATCTTTAACCTGCCCGTACACTTTCTGATGGATAGATACAGCCGTTCTTTCAATAATTCCTTTCTTCTTCTAACCATCTTAATACTAATAATAATCCGCTAATAAAATACAGAAAACTATTAATCACAAACTGTACGATAATGGTACAAATCCAATTACTCTAATTCTTTGGAAAAAACATTTTCCATCACAATAACCGGAAACCAATAACTTTCTCAAACTAAACGAATACCGATATGGCTTGCAATTGTGTAAACGTATCGTTTTAATTGATTAATTAGCCAAGATTTTTTCTTAAATAAATTGTTCACCATGTAAGATTCTAATCGGACATGTACAACTTTCTATAAATTGTGTGGTATAAGTCTTGTTTGAACCGGCTTATAAAAAAAACGCGATTTGGTGACACTTGACATACTGAACATTTTTATGTGTTATGTATTATATAGAGGTATACGACAGGTGCTTGTAAATTAGAAAGTATATAGATAACATTCCCGCACCCACTACAACATTTTTTCAGTGAAATTTAACGACTTACCTGAATAATTTTTAATCCTTTGTGCGATACTTGCAGCGTTACTTTAAGTGGTTCTTGTTCACGTGCCCGTTCAATAAGTCGCGGTATTACGGGGAATAATATTCGTGAACCGCGTAATCCACGGGCCTCCTGTGCCCCTAAAAACCATACATAATATGACGCTTTTTGTACATCGCGTCGTAATCCAAATGCCATTTTTCCCATTTGGCTTAAGATACGTCGTCCGGTACCGGGGTTTTCGCGTGTTCCGTTCACTTTTATGTGTTCTTATTTTATGCACCGATCGCAAAATTATAGGAGGGAATTATATAGCGATTCCGTAAGCTGGAACATGATCTGAAAACAAAAAAAGTTTAAATCATAATTAGTTAAAAGTTTTAAAATGTACATGTCATCCAAAACTAATTTGTAATGCCCTAGTTTTTGAATTTTTATGTTCCATCTCAACATATACACGACAAAATATAATATTATTCAAGAACAAATAGATTCTATTTTGTGTAGCTATTTCTTAAAAATTACAACATCTTAATATGGATCTTCTCCGGTTTGAGACATACACAAAAACAGTTTCCAAGAAATTTTTATATTTTATAAAAAATATTAACAGTTATTAAAATAAAATTTTTGTCTTTTATTTATCTAAAAAACTACGTAACGGAATTTTAATCTGTAAAATCTGTTCGTTATGCTAAAAATGACGTAATAAATTTGAAATGGCTTAATGGATTTTGTTGTTGTTTTTATAATAATGTTGCGTACATTTTACCACAATTTTAGACCAAGAACTATTATTATCACCAGAAGTGTGTTCTTATTTTGTCCACCAAAACGATAGTTTTGCCCCATAATTCGAGTGAAAATTTACAAAATTCTCAAAACAGCCAAATGATTCATTTTACAATTTGTATCCATTTAAATATTTTGCCTAATTTAATACATACGCAGGTTGTATCCAATTTAGTTGACGTACAATTTCTTTATAATTGTTTTGTTTATAAAAGCATTTGAGTGAAAGTTTAAAAACTTCCAGACATTTTCGAATACAATTTTGTATTAAAACAAATAACAAATAACTATAAACTCACAATTTTGGACTAATTGTATTCGGCAAAAAAAATTAGTTTTGGGAACGTTCCTGTAAACCGCACAGTTTAGGGTACAACCATATTTATGGAAAAACGGCACTCATAAATTAATTTTAACACATTCGTAAAACAATGAGTGAAATTTTACATATTTGCTTGTAGCGCCTACGCAAATTAAAAGCAGGGTACTTCCATAAATGTCATCCATAAACTAGTTTTGCCCACTTCAAAACATTGTGTCAAATACAAGGGCGTGACATACTTCCTAACTCTGTCCTAAGTAAAACAAAATTGCATGCTCCTGTACACAAGCACAAAATAATTCCTAAAAAAAATCCTAAGTAAAAATTTTGTGTGTGGTAGTTATATATCGAAAAAGAAAACATTTAGGCGAACTTATTTTAAAATAAGAACAAAAATTCCTCAAAACGAAAAGTAAAATTATTTGTTTAGTTAGATAATGGGGTAGTTACTCGATCGGCTAGCAAGCAAGCAATTTGCTAGCCAAAATCCAGGCTACTCTAATTTTAATAAGGAAATATGAATTTCAAATTATGTAAATCTAATTATAAAAATGGTGTACAAAATGTATGTGCGCGCATCAGTTGAGAACGGCTGAACCGATTTGGCTCAAATTTTTTTGTTGTGTTCGCAATTGCCAGGAGATGGTTCTTATAGAAGAAAATTTTGAAAAAAACCATCGGAAAAGTCGGAGAACCCGAAAAATCGAATAAAAAGCCTTTTTATATGAATTTTGAATGTACATTTTTTGTGAGACAGATGGTGCAGTGGTTAAAGCTTCGGCGCTTGGGACGGGAGGTGTTGGATTCGAATCCTACCGGAGGCTGCATGCAAATTAGTATTTTGTTTTTTTTCCAATCTATTTACTTTATTTATTTATTTTCTCTATCTAACTATCCATATAAAAATCAATTGCCAAGTGTTAGTCTCGCTTTGTTCGTCTCAATGCAATAACGACTTAAAAAAAAGAAAATTCGTTCTTAACACCACCAATGGAAATTGTATTTCGACAATAATCATTCATTTATATAGCCACTTCGGGTTATTTTCAATAGATGGCGTTGGTGGCGTACTACTATAAATATAAGTTGTTAAAAGTGGTGTAAAAAATGTACAAACGCAGTTGAGAACGGCTGAACTGATTTGATTCAATCTATTTTTGATGTATTTGCAATTGGTGCTCACGAAAGAAAATTTTGGGAAAATCCACTAGAACAATCGGAAAGTTCGGAAAATCGAAAAATTATGTTTTTGTACGGGATTTCGTACGTATCCGATCCATCCAGATGGTCTTTTAGAAGAGAAAAATTGGCAAATCTGAGTGGAAAACTCGGAAACTTCCGGAATAACCCAAAGAAAAATGAATTTTTTTTCTAGCGCATCAGTTGAGAACCGCTGAATCGATTTGTATCAATCTTTTTTGTTGTCGTTTAATAATTAAAAAAAATATATATAATCATCATACTAACGTAATCCACCCAATTTGTAAAGAGCATATCAGTCGCTGCATTAGGGGCGGAAATTGCACAAGTGCAATAACACGCGGGTTTCATTCTGCTGGCAGCACTTTACCAATCAAAAAAAAAATTTACTAATAATATTTATGGGCTTGAAGCCAATATATTCCTTTTTTTAATGAAAATTTAAACCCTCAATATACAACCTTGGTTAATTCGATCCACATTCGGGTTGATGATGCCCCCATAACTTAGAGGTCCGGTTGCCCACTCAATTTCCCTCCTTTTCCTTTTTTTAATCGTGGTTAACAGGGCCACTATCTGAACACCCCCAGCTATTCTCTCTTAAAGACTGAACTGCGGGAGCAATTGCCGCATGGGATACAAAACAGATAGCTGGTAATTCTATGATACAGATTGGCGTTTAGCGTAAATTAAGGTTCTTCCATCTCACTGTTTTGATGATTTTGGTCGCTGTAAAGCATGAAAAGTCGACGCAAAGCTTGAAAAATCTTAGAAAATCGTGAGGTTAATTGTTAAAAGCGGAAAGTTAAAGAGATAAATAAGAGATGGCGCTGAGGTGTGATCATTAATGCCACAATTAAACAGGTGTCGTTTTCGCATTGATCCCTTTAAGGGCACCCAACAGTTGGTAACATGTTGAGTAAAATCGAAACCACGGATGTTGACAGTCTGAATTACTTGATTCAAAACCAAATCACTGGGGAAATGCATTGTTACAAATCCGTTGACTGTATGACCAATCAAGACGAGGCAAACAACTGTCCAACCGATTTTTTGAATGCGCTTTGTTTGCCGGGAATACCACCGAATAACTTGATGATGAAGGTATAGGATCTGTCATAATCATGCTGCGTAATCTGAACCATCCGCGATTGTGTAACGATACGCGATGTGAAGAAACTGACGAACAAAGTGATTCAAGCGACAAGCATCAAGGGCAAATTCAAAGGAGAGGATGTTCTGATTCCGAGAATTCCTCTGATTCCAACTGCCATTCCGTGCATTCAGTTCCTCGTTCGTTTGGCGTTCGCTATGATGAGTAACAAATCGTAAGGTCAATCGCTGGAAGTGTGCGGAATAAATCTGGAATTTCCATACGTCGCGTGTTCGAGAGCTAGCAAATCATCATCGTTGTTCATTTACGCGTCGGACAAAAAAACGAAAAATATTGTTTACCACAATGCATTGTATTGATTTGCATCTGTATTCCATTTAATTCCACTCGAACAAAATACATACATTGAATTCTTTTGAATTCCAACTCCTCACTGAGAGAAAAAATCCAAGAAACAACTAAATTTACGATAGATAGATAGTTTGAATTGACATTTCATTCACGCGTTAGTTCGTTCTGACAATTGTTTCGACCAATCATATTTCTCAAAAATGATGTTTTTTTTCTTCTGGATTTTGCTACAAGAGATGATAGTAACATTTGCGGCTTCAAAAATGAACAGCTGGTTTTTGTGTTGTTTTATTGTGCAATTACAAAAATAAACAAAAATTGTATGAAAAATATATTTTGAAATTCAAATTTCCTTGGTAAAATTGATTGAGCAGTCAGGATTTCGGCTAGAAATTTGCTTGCTTGCTACCCGATCGAGTATCTACCCCACCCAATATCTATTTTAAACAAATTATCCTAAATTTATAAAGAATACAAATAAAATTAATTAATTTGAGTACAAATCGAGTAAAAGTAGTTAACGATTTTCAAGGAATATTAGTCCAGATTTTGAGGGATAATCATCGATCTCACTATTTTTTAAATGGCAGATCTGACAAATGTCCATATCCATACTGAATTTCAGAATTTTGTAATAGTGACAAAATCGTAAAAACTGTTTAAAGAGTTTCTACGACTTCGTCGGAATCTACTCGAGATTTTTCGAGGTGATCATCGACTCTTTAAACTGTAATGATAGCTTCTGGATTATGTTTGGCCATTCCACAACTACGACAAAATTCTGAAATTTGGTATGGATATGGGTATTTGATAGATCTATCCTAAAAACATAGTGAGATTGATAATTACCCAGCAAAATCTTGACTAGTATTCCAATCTAGTCGTAAAATTTTTTAAACAATATTTTAACTTTAAGTTTAAGTTGATCACGTATATTAAAATTATGTATTATTTGATTAACAAATATTTTAATCTTTTTACATTTTAAATATAGTTTCGCCTAAATGTTTTCTATTTTACTGTACATATAATCACTAATACAAATAAACAAGTTGTATTTAGGATTTGTTTAGGAAATATTCCACTCCGGTTCAAATACTACAATTTCTCAATAGAAATTGAGTGAAATTTCAAAACAAAATTCTAAATTAATTTAAAAAAATATTATATTTTCCAAAATATTCTAAACAATTATAAACAATTTCAAAACTTACGAAAAGTTGACAAAACTATCTTATGGGTGAACAAAATTAAATATACTTTATGGCTAAAAATTGCACTGTAAAATTATTTACTTACACCCCTATTCCCCTAGTCGCATCACTTCAAGTGACGTGACTACTCATCGTCCAGGGACCCAATTTTGGTCGAAAACCTGGAATAAAATTTATGAGTTTAACCTTTGTTTCACATACGTACTAGACGTAAATATTGAATTTTTCCGGTGTTTGTATCAAACAATTATGTGATTTAATGTTTTAAGTCTAGTAGGTAAGTAAAACAACTGTAATTCTCATAATTTTTATTCCCATTTTTTGACCAAAATTCGGCCCCAGGTTACTAGAGCATTAAATCGAAACTTACAAAATAATTGTTCAATAAAGTCGTTGTGGCTGTTTTTTAAATCTTAGTAGGCTGCTTTATAAATATTTCCTTGCGACTGTTATCACTCCAAATGACAATTTCTATCACTTAAAATTTTGACGTGACAAATAAATAAAAAAAAATTCAAACTAATGACGCCAACTAAGATTTAGAAAAAATTCATTGAGAGTTTTGCACAAAATTATTTAGTAAATTTGATTTTAAAATCTAGTAACCAGGAAGATCCATAGTCACGTCGCATGAAGTGATGCGTCTAAGGGAATTGAGCTGTTAAATTTGTACTCCATACTATAAAAATGTTTTAAATTTCACTTAAATAATTTGAGTAAAAATTATTTTTAAATTTAACTCAAATGCTTTCACGAAAATTGCCCTCCTCCAAACGAACTAAACAATGAGTGAAAATTCAAACACCGCTTAGAATTTAGAGAAGTTATGATGTTTGGTATATGAATGTTGTGCACACTCAAATGTCAATGGCTAGGTACACTCAGGATAAGCCAAAATCTTAAATTTGTTCTGTTTTAAAATGATCGATTTAAAGATGAATTTTCACTTGTCAATTGGTTTTGTCATCCTAAGTACGGAACAATAAAATATGCACGGAAACTGTTGAGTTTCAAGTAATGAATTATGTTTTAAAATTGTCCACCAGTTCAGGAATTTTTCAATCCCTATAATTTAATTTGCCCCCTACCCCCCTCCAGCCCTCTCCTCTTTAGCATATGTAATGCAAATTAAAATGTCCCCTTAAAATTTTTAGTTAAATTATTAGAATGTTCGTAAATCACTATTAATTATGCCAAACAAGCTATGTTTGACAAAACAATCGATAGTCCTTTGCGAACATTCTTGTTTATCTCAAAAGTAAGAGATTTCTGACCAAATCTAACTCAAAAGTACAGTGAAAATTTTAATAACGTTTGGCTTACTGGTTATTTCGAGGGGACCAATACTTACGTCATTCTTGTTATGACCGAAAATTATTTTAATGTTTGACATTTACTAAAAGGGTCACTTTACATACACTTGAATAAACTTGGGAAATATTGGAAATTGACTTTCCAAATGGTGAGTCTTCTACACAAACTGTAAGTAATTTACGTGAAAAATTCATTGGAAAGCAAATAATTAAAACGAAATGTGGATGTACAGCGCGTACAACCGCGAACATTGCATCTGTTACTCAGAATGTGTCTGAGCATCCATCAACATCAATTCGCCATCGTGCTGAAGAATTGAACACAGTTCTGTGTGGTGAGAATTTTGCATGCAAAAATGTATGCATAAAGACCACGATATAAAGACGTAAAAAGTTCAATTAGCGCAGGAGCTGAACAAAATGACCATCCGCAACGTTTTCGGCTCACCAATTGGTCTGTGAAACGCTTGGAAGAAAATGAGAATTTTTACCGAAAAATCATCTTTTCCGCCGACGAAGCACACTTTTCACCACACACCACTTTTCAAAATTTGAGACTCAGAAAATGTACACGTTACCATGAAGAAGCCCATGCATTCAATACGAGTGATGTTTGGTGTGGTACTCTACAAAAATTATAGTATTATTGATAGCAATGCCGTTACTAACAATTAACAAAAATAAATATTTATTAGTAAGTACACTGTTAAAATATTTCTTATAAGAATTATTGAGTGAAATGTTAAAATGTAAGAATACGTTCTTCGATAAAAATAGACAAAAAATTTCGAAAATAAAGTTAGGACGTATGAACAAATCATAATTCATAAGGGCCTAACATTTCAAATAAAATAGGGTTGGTTTCCAAACGGATAGGTCGCGATAGATTTTTTTGAGTAAAACTCGTTCATGGAATTAATTGTGTAACACACGTTGAATGACCAACAACGGGACATGTTAGAGTTTGTACCAAAATTTCATTATAAATAGTGATGACATCTATGGACTTAGCCTTTCAAATGACATTGGAATTTTGGAGTAGTATTTATTTAGTGCACTCATGGAATTTGAGTGGCATGCTTTTAACAGCCACTAACAAAACATCGCAGAGTTTCTTACTAAATTTTATATGTCATCCGTATATAGATGACATGTATAGACTTAATCTTTCAAATGACATTGCTGACTTTAAAAACCAATTGACAGCGCAGAATTTATTGAAGTAAAACTCATTCATAGACTTTGTTTAGTGGTAACGTTTAATCAGCCAATAACAGAACATCGCAGGATTTGTACCAAAATGCCACTTTTATCAGATAATTCTTATAAGCTCAACATTTCTTCTTCTTCTTCTTCTTCTTCTTCTTCTTCTTCTTCTAAGAATATAGAATTGATTTTCCGAAGAGTTGGTTACGATAATATTTGAGACTTATTTTTGGCTTAACGGGTTTATTAATAACCAAAATTGGTATCATCGGACCTTTTTTCTTCAAAAATGAGGACGGGGATCACATTGCGGTCAATGGAGATCGTTACCGCACCATGATCAATGAATTTTTGTTTGAAAATATGGATGACATTGATCCGGACGGGATGTGGTTTAAACAAGATGGCGCTATGTGCAATACGGCGAACGCAACCATCGACTCATTAAAATCAGAATGTGAGCATAAGTTGATTTCGAGAAATGGACCTGTCAATTGGCCTCCAAAGTCGTGCGATTTGACACCCCCCGATTATTTCCTGTGGAGCTTCGTGAAGTCCCTGCATTGATCGTGTTATTCGTGATATACGGCCAGCAGTGCTCGAAAATGTGGCCCAAAATTGGAAGTCCAGAAAGCGTTTCGTCAAAAACAGCCGCCCATATGCCCGAAATCATTTCCAAATATGAATGCCATGTATTGATCTTTCGAATAAAAAAAATTACAATTTAATTTTTTGTGTTATTTTTTACAATTTCAAGTTCTATCGGGCATTTTGCAGTTTTTATTAGAATAAATTATTTAACAAATTAACAAATCTAAAAATACAAAATAGAAATTCATTTACCGTTTATAATAAAAAAAACAATGATTTTTTGCAACGAAAATGAACATACACTAAAACAAAACACAACAAAGTGAAAAGTTCTTTCCATCGTTCATTATAAAGAGAAGTGTCTCGGTTATTATTTTAATATCGAGTTGGTCCTCCTTTATTTTATAACCTATTTCAGTCTTCTAGGCATTGATTCTACTAACTTCTTGGTAACTTCCTGTGAAATGATATCTTATTCTATCATTATTGTATCTTGCAACGTTTTTTTTTTGTTGATAATCTCGAATTTTTTAATTTGACGTACCAGGTGACCCCATAAATGTTCAATAAGGTTCAGGTCAGGCGATTCAGGGGCGAAAGTAACTGGTTTGGGACGTTATACAGAATCCATTCCTTCGCAGCGTGTGCTGTGTGTCTTACTGGAAGATCATGATGGCCCGAGCCCTAATCACCACCATGTTTAATAGTTGGGACGATGTGTTTTGGCTTCAGCACTGTAGCAGGTTTTCTCCAAATTTTAGCTCTCTCGTCGGCTCTGAAAATGTTTAGTTTACTTTCATCCGTAAAAACAACCGTCTTTCAGAAGTTGGCCTTTTGTTTTTAATTTTTCTGCAAATTGAATTTTTTTTTTTTTTTGGAATTGACATCCGAAATTAATGGCTTCTTGTACGGCACACGGCCATGATATCTATGTTTCCGCAAAGCCCTTCTAATATTTTGGGGGTGAATAGATTTATTAAGTATCTTCTCCATTTCTGAAGCTAGTTTTGGAGCACTTGTTTTTAAATTTTCTCTCACCAAATCCAAAATCTTTTGCTCGTCCTGATTGGGAAACAATGCTTTTCGCCCTGTTGCTTTCCGTTTTCAATCGATTGTATGACGTTGAATCTGGATATTATTTGGGCCACTGTAGAATGACTTCGGAAGACAAATTTTTCAATTTCGCGGACATATTTTCCAGAACGCCTCATACTAATTGTTACTTGGCGTTCTTTTTTGGTAGTTTCCTGTCTAGCACCGGCCATTTTTAAATAAAATTAGTTTTTAAAGGTAGTTTAATGTAAAACCGCCGAAATACTACCGTGTAGAGAGACACTTCTCTCTACACGGAGAGACATGTCTGTTTATAATGAACAATGGAAAAAAACTGTTCATTTCGTTGTGAATTGTTTTAGTGTATGATCATTTTGGTTGCAAAAAATGCTTGATTTTTTTTGAATTTTTTTATTATAAACGGTAAATGAATTTCTGTTTTGTATTTTTGGAATTGTTAATTTGTAAAATAATGTATTCTAATAAAAAACTGCAAAATAAATTTTATAATCCTTATATTTTATAACTTTTTTTTCAAAAATCAATGTGTATGATCATTTTCGTTACAGACTGTATATAAAAAAAACTGAATAAACTTAAGTGAAAAAGTTAGCTTACAACAATCTTAAAGAAATGCGCAAAGTGGATATGCATTTTAAAAACAAAAAAATATTTTATTGATTTTGAAAGTGGTTTATGTCCATTGCAGGTTCTCAAAAACAGCTTCATTTACAAGTAATATTTATAAAATGAATTACACTACGTGATCTAACATGTTTAAAGTAACAAAAACACAAAAGCGACTTAATACCAGTTACCAATATTTTTAAATTAACTCAAACACAATCCCTGGACAAATGGACTTAAACCACTTTCAAAATTATCGGCACAGATAACTAAATTTTCATTTTTACAAATCAGTAGATACTCCTGATGATGATCTAACAAATCGAAATCGGCCGAGTGATTTTTTAAACTTTTTGGACAAATTTATAAAAAACAAGTGTTTAGTAAAATGTGTTTTTATTAAGTGTTAGTGTGTTTCGCCAAGTGCCTACGGCAAATAGTGTTAAAAGTAAACAATTTCTCACTAATTTTGATTTTTAATTTTAATTAAAAGTTTATAATTTAGACTTGTGTACACTTTGACAAACGATTGAAGGATTCTTAGCCAACTCCACGATTAACTGTTACAAAGAGATCAAATCCTCTTGTCTACACTCTCTCTACTTTTTTATTTTTTTATTGTTATCTATGCGATCTGTTTTGGAGCTCTTTACTTTACGCCTCCCGGCCAACTCGTGGACGTACAGCTATATGACCGATTTAAGACCATCTGTACATTGCAAGCTTCATGCCAACCTATACTGGCATGGAAGTTGAGTCGGCCCATGGGTTTTGTACACCGACAGGGGATCACAGATGTGTTACATTTCACCACAGATCGTAATCTGTTGCTACAATTTCACTTTGCATCTTTCCCCTATCGGGATTCGAGCCCGATACGCCAAAGCTTTAACCACTGTGCCATTTGGTCGGTAGTACTCTCTCTCTCTCTTCTAGTCTTTCACTCTACACTTTTTGGATGTTGTAATTTTTTTTATTATTTTGTCATAAATTTCATGTTACCATTATTAAGAGAAAGACACCAAAAAAACATGAAGATAATTCATAAAATGCTCGTATTAAGTGAGGATGTTAGGGGTCATGAAGACATAAAATTTCAATTATCATAGAGTTACCCATAAGCTATAGAGGTCCCTGAATAAATTCTCTAAGACGCTTTCTTATTAATACCTCGGTATCATTAAATTTTAATGACATTGATACAAATTAACGATTTTAATTAGTTTTCAATTTATAGTAAAACCAAAGATAAGAATATAAAGATGAATATTCATCATGGCACGCCGATGTGCACTAAATAAAATCGATAAACTTGTAGGGGAAAAAGTGTTTAGCCAAAATGAAAAGTGCAGCCATCATTTTACGTTGCTCGATATTTTCTCTTTCTGCCGAATAGTATTTCCAATATGATCGAGTAGAATTTCATAACAAAAAATATTTTATTTGTTTGTACAGTATAAAACACAAATTATTCTTCAAAATTTCCTTTTCATTATTCTATACTGTGTATGGTGTTTACTGTAAGCGAAAAAAAACAAACGAAAACAATAAACAAATCCAATCCATTTATTATTTTCGTTTGTAAATATCTCTCTACGCATCATTTATATTTAACACGTTCGCGGACGTGAATGCTATAGCATTCATCCAACTTTTTTGTTTTCTAACATTTTCGCGCAAATCAGTCATACAATTTTTCGTTTTTTAAGAAATAAAACGACATATTTGTCAATTCACAACAATACATTCCTTTCCGCGACGAAATATCATTGCAATTACAAAAGTTATCAAATTTGTGTTAAACACATTTTGAAAGCGTCCGCGAACGTGTTAATAAAACCGAATGAAACGAAAACACAAAATGCACATATTATGTATATAGATATCCTCGTATATAAATACTATTTAAAATATGTAATATGTGTACACGATCGAGAATTCCTTCTCATTTTATATATATATATATATATATATCAAAATTAAACACGCGGCATGAAGAGAAAGATGATCGTTTAGGTGTATATAGCTACATAGAATATTTTTATTTTGGTGTGCTAAATGAAATGTAAACCAAAAAATGGGAAGAAAATATTTGGAGGATTTTGATACGGTAAAAATCAAAAACTTGTCAATGAAAAGGAAAAAATGTATGTTAACTATTGCACATTATACATACATATACATTTGTGTTTTGTCTATATTATATATATTCCTATATAGCTATACTGATTCGTCCAAATTAAATACATTAATGAGTTTTTCTATGTGTATACTATACGGATGATAGTGACGAATTCATTAATAGTAAAATACCTAACAATTTAAGAAATTAGTATTTTTAGGAGAAAATGAATGAAATCAGCTTACTTAAAACAACGGAAAGATAGCATTTGGGAAATATACTTTGTACAATTTAGATTTGTTTCCAAAAATTGATCAAGCATGGTAGTAGTTAATTTGTTACGATTATTGATTGATATTGACATTTTATTGATTTTAACAATATGTATTTGCAAATAAAATTAATATTTCGCTGTTGGCGATGTACATAATTATGAGTACTCAAAATATACGCGCAGTCCAATTTCTAAACTGCTAAGTTAAGCGTGAAAACCTCCTTAAGGTTTTCCAAAGGCAATAAATAAATAGATAGTTCGTTGTTGGTTGTGGCTAGTCGATTGATAATTTCGATTAATATCGAATAAGGTATATCGATTTATAGGTTTCACCAGAAGTGCAATTCTATTTTTGAATTATTACTTTTAGGCATAAAACCAATTTATTTATTATTGTTCAATTTATTTACCCGCCCCACTTTATTTAATTAATTCCATGCCGAACTGAACGTCTCAAAATTTTTGGTTTGCGGTGTTTGAGATTTCAAATATCTGAGCTGGTCTTATTTGCTATTTATCAATGTTTAGCCGTCAGCTCAACAGGACTAAGTTTAAACAGCCGCGAGGCTGACAACTCGTACCTGCGAAAGCATTAAGCTTTTCACGAATACTAACAACAAAATGTTAGGATACCACCTAAATATAACAGGAGTCTCGCTTAAAAATCCGGACAAGAACGATCGGCACATAGTACGGTAATCACATGCATCAAGGAGTATCGGTTGGAACTTGTTCGTGGTCTAATAAATGTGGGAGAAGTGTCTTTTCGACTTAGGTTGCCCTCTTAGTCTTGTGATTTCTTTATTAAGTGGACTAAAATACCATTTTGGATTTTCAAGCGGTGTAAAGAAACGTGCAGAACTCACTGCTGAGCTTGCAACGATTAGTATACTGAATTTATGAGTATTGGTGATGTAACAGTAAATAAGAAAGGGAGTACATACATAATAACTCATTTTCCTTAAAATCACCTCAAATCGATTCTTTTCAAGTCATTGTGTTCATAGTTTCATAATTTCTATAGATGGGCTCGGATTGTAAATTTGTGTTATGATTCGCTCAATACAATTTTTTCATTCAATCATTACTGTTGAATACTGGTCGAATTACTGATCGAATCATTACTGATCATTATTCAATATATTAAATAGATATTTTTGTTATCCACTCCACAACCCACATTATTCTCGAAAATACTCTTATTGGAAAAATTAAACAACTGTATAGATCGATCGTTTTTGTATTTTATTCCAATAAAAAGGTTAGGGTTAGAAATATGGATATAAGACACCTAACCCTGTTTGACATTATGAATATACAGGATGGCCTTACCGTCATCGGCAACGCCATCCTGTATATTCATAATGGTCAAATCGGATGATAAAACTCACTAAGTGCACATTCAGCAAATGATACGTGGGGCGCAGCAGCTGTGATATTTATTTCTAGGAAGTATAAAAGTCCGCAGTGCAGCCAATTAAAAATAAATGTAATGAAAGAGAAACGCTTATTACGGATAATATGGCGAATTCTTGCATGTTACCATATAGACCAGTAACACCAAAATTAATTTGGACAGGCAATTCGACCTTGTGTTTTGTTTTAATGTCAGTACTTGCGTTGTTGCAGAAAGAAATTTATTTCTCTCTACTATTGCTGTACATATACGATTGACCGATTTTAACCACATATTGTTACGATTCTAACAATGTTAAAGCCAATTCTAAGGCTCTGTAATTTTAGAAAAACTGGACATCAATTTTAATACACTTCTAATTAATAATAACAATTTTGAAAGTGAGACTAGACTTTTAATTTGCAATATTTGAACTCGCAAACATTATCCCGTTTCTGAACATTTACAATAATTTCTCAAACTTGTCTCATGTAGATCACAACCACATCAGCCGACAGAATCCCTGACTAAGCGATTTTGATAGATCATCAATTATAAGAAAAAATCGGTTATTCTGCTACCTAGAAGTACAATTTACAACCATTTAATGATCCCACAACAACCAGTTTGCCAATTTTTGCGGTCAAACTTTCTCTAATATTGATTTTTTTTTCATAACTTTCATTTTGCTAAATCATTGAGTTAAGCAATAAAGAACTTAAAACATTTATTTACGATATACCAAAACTATTCCATGTAATTTGCAAAACAACATCATTTGTCCTACACAACGAAAAGTTAAAGGATATGTGCGCTGAGAAATGAATATATAATCAATATTCCTGTATTAGACTTCACATTCCTTTGCAATTGAGCCTGGCTGAAAACAAGAACTTCAAGTGAATCATACAGCAGACGACATCATTGATGGGCTTACAGCCAAATTTAGGAAAGAATGACCCCACCATCATTTTAAATATTTCAATTACTAATACAATACATCAATATTTCGTAAATTATTTGGTTGACTCCTTAAGTGACACACTTTGCCGTAAACTCAATCTCAAAATGAGGTGTACCATCAAAGGGTGGATTAGTTTTGAATAATTATAAAGTGCAGTACAAATTAATAAATATGAGACACAAATAAATATATGAAACGAAGGTATCGCAGGTGCTTTTCAGGTCATCCACGCCAGCACATTTTATAGCTACATCAGGAGTAACCCAGGTTATTATAGCTACATCAGGAGTCATTTGGGAAAATATTTTTCATCTTGTTTATCAATGACGTTGAGTACGTGATTAAACCCACGATTATTTCAATATCCACCGACGATATGAATATCTATTGAACAATCTCCGCTTTCATATTTCAATCTACATCACAGGACGATCTCAACGAATTCACCATTTGTCGCGCCATGATCGCTAAACCTGCAGTTGAATTTGGGACAATGCCATTTATTAACGTACACTAGCAAACTCGAGTATTTCTCTTCTTACGACTACTACATTTAACATGATCTTCTTGCAAGTGTTACTTTCGTTCGTGATCTTACTTATTTGTGATAACAAATTGAACTTCAGAGCACATATCGAAAATATCATGAACAAAAACATAATTTGTTGATCCTTATGTTAGGAAGGCCATTTATACGACTATTATCCGAACCTTTGCTTGAGTACGCTTGTTAAGTCTGTTCCTCATATCACGCAGTCCACATACAGAAAATTGAAGCAGTCCAAGACTTTTACAATTTACCTCATTGCTTTGATCGTTTGAAACTAATCAACATTCATCCGCTTAGTATAGCGTCGAGCTGTTGCAGATATTATTTTTGTCCACCTATTACTGGTGGTCGATTCACGTGTTTTACTTCAAAAAAAAAAAATTTCTTAGGAGGATTATGGTCTGAATTGCGCCCATCACTATGATGCTGCGCGAGGATAATGAAAACTTCCAAAATTTTAACTTCAATATTAGCACGTGTTATTAGATATCAAAAAAAGGAAATCCTAATTAGGTTCATCCGCTTAGTATAGCGTCGAGCTGTTGCAGATATTATTTTTGTCCACCTATTACTGGTGGTCGATTCTCGTATTTTACTTCAAAAAAAAAAATTCTTAGGAGGATTATGGTCTGAATTGCGCCCATCACTATGATGCTGCGCGAGGATAATGAAAACTTCCAAAATTTTAACTTCAATATTAGCACGTGTTATTAGATATCAAAAAAAGGAAATCCTAATTAGGTAGCAAAGGTACAAATCACCTACCCGTCGTTAAACCTATGACATTTTCAACTTATTTTACTTTAAATTTCCTAATAATTAATTTTTTTTTATTTCAATCTATTTTATGTTAGCAAAATTTTTATTAATTTTTTGCATATTTTTATTTTTTAAATGTGTTTGTCTCAAGCAGACCCAACTACCCATTTTCTTCTTTACCGCGACGAAGTATCTCACTGAACTATTCTACCTAATTTTACATATCAGTTTTTTATATATAGCACGTTTCCCATTAATTTTCGATCAAATTAATTTTTCTTTTAGTTCACAGCTTGATATCCTTGTTTATGGTTTCTATGCATTATATTGAAAACAAAATTCGTTGGGTCTTACCCGTATTTCTTGGCCTGATCCAGTTCAATTAAAATTTTATGAAACAACGCCAAGTCTCTTACTAGATTTCAAATCAAAATGCGTGATCTAAAACAAAATTTAAATGAACTTTCCCATATAAAATTTGAACTAATCCGGATTAATAGGTTGTGAGCTCGTTTAATAACATATCGCATAAAAATTCAATGTACCATGAAGGTTAGGTTTCAGTGGTTGACACTTAGGCCATTTTTGGCCCATTGTGATACCACGCATTCACGCCACATCATTAACCCATTCACCTGCTCACACAACTACAGTATACCACCTACACATTGCAAGCTCCATGTCTCCATCAGTCCATCAGTCAGAGGGTCTTAGTTGTGTTTATTAACATCACCGATTGTAATCGATGATGAAAATTTGATTTGCATCTAGCCTCTGATGGGATTCGAACCCAGTACCTCCCGGTCCAAGTGTCTAGGCTTTAACCACTGCACAACTTGTCCGGTGAACTAAATGTACCATGAAGTAGAATACGAAAAATTTTTTGCGAGTGCGAGGTACAGATTTTTCGATACACTCAAATATTGCAAGTCGACAAAATTGATGTCCAGTTTTTCTAAAATTACAGAGCCTTAGAATTGGCTTTAACATTGTTAGAATCGTAACAATATGTGGTTAAAATCGGTCAATCGTATATGTACAGCAATAGTAGAGAGAAATAAATTTCTTTCTGCAACAACGCAAGTACTGACATTAAAACAAAACACAAGGTCGAATTGCCTGTCCAAATTGATTTTGGTGTTACTGGTCTATATGGTAACATGCAAGAATTCGCCATATTATCCGTAATAAGCGTTTCTCTTTCATTACATTTATTTTTAATTGGCTGCACTGCGGACTTTTATACTTCCTAGAAATAAATATCACAGCTGCTGCGCCCCACGTATCATTTGCTGAATGTGCACTTAGTGAGTTTTATCATCCGATTTGACCATTATGAATATACAGGATGGCGTTGCCGATGACGGTAAGGCCATCCTGTATATTCATAATGTCAAACAGGGTTAGGTGTCTTATATCCATATTTCTAACCCTAACCTTTTTATTGGAATAAAATACAAAAACGATCGATCTATACAGTTGTTTAATTTTTCCAATAAGAGTATTTTCGAGAATAATGTGGGTTGTGGAGTGGATAACAAAAATATCTATTTAATATATTGAATAATGATCAGTAATGATTCGATCAGTAATTCGACCAGTATTCAACAGTAATGATTGAATGAAAAAATTGTATTGAGCGAATCATAACACAAATTTACAATCCGAGCCCATCTATAGAAATTATGAAACTATGAACACAATGACTTGAAAAGAATCGATTTGAGGTGATTTTAAGGAAAATGAGTTATTATGTATGTACTCCCTTTCTTATTTACTGTTACATCACCAATACTCATAAATTCAGTATACTAATCGTTGCAAGCTCAGCAGTGAGTTCTGCACGTTTCTTTACACCGCTTGAAAATCCAAAATGGTATTTTAGTCCACTTAATAAAGAAATCACAAGACTAAGAGGGCAACCTAAGTCGAAAAGACACTTCTCCCACATTTATTAGACCACGAACAAGTTCCAACCGATACTCCTTGATGCATGTGATTACCGTACTATGTGCCGATCGTTCTTGTCCGGATTTTTAAGCGAGACTCCTGTTATATTTAGGTGGTATCCTAACATTTTGTTGTTAGTATTCGTGAAAAGCTTAATGCTTTCGCAGGTACGAGTTGTCAGCCTCGCGGCTGTTTAAACTTAGTCCTGTTGAGCTGACGGCTAAACATTGATAAATAGCAAATAAGACCAGCTCAGATATTTGAAATCTCAAACACCGCAAACCAAAAATTTTGAAACGTTCAGTTCGGCATGGAATTAATTAAATAAAGTGGGGCGGGTAAATAAATTGAACAATAATAAATAAATTGGTTTTATGCCTAAAAGTAATAATTCAAAAATAGAATTGCACTTCTGGTGAAACCTATAAATCGATATACCTTATTCGATATTAATCGAAATTATCAATCGACTAGCCACAATCAACAACGAACTATCTATTTATTTATTGCCTTTGGAAAACCTTAAGGAGGTTTTCACGCTTAACTTAGCAGTTTAGAAATTGGACTGCGCGTATATTTTGAGTACTCATAATTATGTACATCGCCAACAGCGAAATATTAATTTTATTTGCAAATACATATTGTTAAAATCAATAAAATGTCAATATCAATCAATAATCGTAACAAATTAACTACTACCATGCTTGATCAATTTTTGGAAACAAATCTAAATTGTACAAAGTATATTTCCCAAATGCTATCTTTCCGTTGTTTTAAGTAAGCTGATTTCATTCATTTTCTCCTAAAAATACTAATTTCTTAAATTGTTAGGTATTTTACTATTAATGAATTCGTCACTATCATTCGTATAGTATACACATAGAAAAACTCATTAATGTATTTAATTTGGACGAATCAGTATAGCTATATAGGAATATATATAATATAGACAAAACACAAATGTATATGTATGTATAATGTGCAATAGTTAACATACATTTTTTCCTTTTCATTGACAAGTTTTTGATTTTTACCGTATCAAAATCCTCCAAATATTTTCTTCCCATTTTTTGGTTTACATTTCATTTAGCACACCAAAATAAAAATATTCTATGTAGCTATATACACCTAAACGATCATCTTTCTCTTCATGCCGCGTGTTTAATTTTGATATATATATATATATATATATATAAAATGAGAAGGAATTCTCGATCGTGTACACATATTACATATTTTAAATAGTATTTATATACGAGGATATCTATATACATAATATGTGCATTTTGTGTTTTCGTTTCATTCGGTTTTATTAACACGTTCGCGGACGCTTTCAAAATGTGTTTAACACAAATTTGATAACTTTTGTAATTGCAATGATATTTCGTCGCGGAAAGGAATGTATTGTTGTGAATTGACAAATATGTCGTTTTATTTCTTAAAAAACGAAAAATTGTATGACTGATTTGCGCGAAAATGTTAGAAAACAAAAAAGTTGGATGAATGCTATAGCATTCACGTCCGCGAACGTGTTAAATATAAATGATGCGTAGAGAGATATTTACAAACGAAAATAATAAATGGATTGGATTTGTTTATTGTTTTCGTTTGTTTTTTTTCGCTTACAGTAAACACCATACACAGTATAGAATAATGAAAAGGAAATTTTGAAGAATAATTTGTGTTTTATACTGTACAAACAAATAAAATATTTTTTGTTATGAAATTCTACTCGATCATATTGGAAATACTATTCGGCAGAAAGAGAAAATATCGAGCAACGTAAAATGATGGCTGCACTTTTCATTTTGGCTAAACACTTTTTCCCCTACAAGTTTATCGATTTTATTTAGTGCACATCGGCGTGCCATGATGAATATTCATCTTTATATTCTTATCTTTGGTAAAACTATAAAACGACACTTAAATTTTAAACGGTACGATATCTTCATCACAAATAAAATCAATCAATTATTCCACTTACCTAGAATTTGAAAAATCTAATAAAAAATATTTTATGCTTTAAAACGTTAGTTAATCTACTGTTTTGAGCAGTGTTACCATATTTAAAATAAATATTATGCCATACCGGGTAAATATCAGCACAGCATAGTATGCGATTAGATAATTTATTTCTTTTGTTTATTTCTGCGTTCCAACATGTTAGTTGCAAATTACCTTTCACTTTAATGCGTATCTGTAATCTGTATACCATTAAAATACATTAAAAGGGTTGGTAAGGTAACTCAGTCGATGGCTGTGTGTACAACAAATTGTTTAATTTTCTTCAAAATATAATCAGAATGTCATAACGCAGCGATTTTGTGGCAAAAACGATAATTAAACAATTTCAATAAACTGTTTATTTTGCATGATAATGCTAATTACCTTAGTGGTTTGTAATTGCGGTACTGTCAAAATATTATGTAAAAGCTCATTTCTTATCGATCTAGGAATTAAATATAAAAATTAGTGGGCACGTTTTCATAAGATTAACACGCGCAACTAACCATAGGTCCGTGATTAGAAAAATTCCTTTGATTTTGAATGTCATATTTAATAATAATTACAGTAAACAATTTATAAACCTTGAAGATGTTTTTATTTTCGTATAATCATCTTCCGTAACGTAGTTGATCCGCAACCAGATAGTTTATGATTATATAATATTCATATAATTATTATTGCAAATGGTCCCAAATAAACAAAATAAAAATACAATCATCGATCATAATAAATAATATTACAAACTCATTGTGTAGATGTGATCATTAAATTACATCACTCATCATTTGCGAATTAAATTGGATATCGAAATATTGTGCGCGAAATGAGAACCGTCAATGTGGTGTGGCGCGCAAATAAAATAGTTTTTGTGATCGCAAAAATTAAATATTAATGATTGTATTACTAATTAGTAATTATAATCCTAGTGTTCAGTCCGACCAAAATGATAAAAATTATCATGATATTTTTTATCAGTTTTTGCCATAAAACGCACTCATTTATCATAAAAAAAACCAAAAAAATTTTCGATTCTGGCTGTCAAAATTTATTCGCATTTTATTTCTAATGTTATTGCGCTATGATTTTACATGGACACGGACAGGAACAGCATTTTGTTCAACTTTAATGTTATGTTTTTGTATTAAACAATAATACATTAAGAACAATGTAGTTGAAATCAGAGTCTTTAATAAACTCAACAACAAATATTGTTTGTGTATGATTTGTGTGTGTAGTTTCTTTTCTGTGTTTTTTTCAATCTTCAGTGTCCATTTCATTTCCTCTGATGGCGGCCGCATGAAATGTGTCTCAACTCTCGAGCTGAGGCAACAAAGCTAAAAATGAGTGATATAATGCAAATTGTTGTTGTAAATTATTGTTGTTGTATTGCAAATGTTGTGTACCGCCTTTTTGAGATCACACATTTTTAAGTTTTAGCTTTCTTGGCTTGGCTCGAGAGTCGATAGACATTTCATGCGGCCGCCTTGAATGATTTATTAGGTGCGACGTTGAGTGGTTAAAATTATTCGTGTAATCACGAATTGGGTGAGAATGTGATTTCTTTTACACGTATAAATGCCATCTAAAAACAATTTGTGAAAGCTTTTAGAGCAATCAGTTATCTGCAAATCTCTGTCGTAAATTATAATTGAATGAATGTTTAAATGAATGAATTACTATGTTGTATACTCCCCGGGTTTTTTTTATTAGCGTTAAGATGTGAAGTATTAAACTATTGTGACATACACTTAGACATTAGTAAATAGTAAATTGTTATGACAGCGTCAACAATGTTTTGACGTGCAGAATCAATTTATAATTATTTTTTCGATTTGGTTGTTCACTTGGGTTTGACATAAAATTATACGGAGTGAAGTTAGGGTCACAAAAAATATCATGATAAATTTTATCATTTTGGTCGGACTGAACACGCCAAATGTGTAAATTAGGTCATTAAAAATATTTAACTGATCGGCTCTGTATTTATGCAATACATTGGTAGTACAAATTAATTCGACCCACCGATATTTTCGCATGCGGATTATAATTTGTATTAAAATTCTTTATATTTTTCGAATTTTTCGCCGGCTACTTTAATCGTTTTTTCAAATTTGCTTGTAAGTTTCTATTATTTATTTCCCTACTAGGGAATAAATTCGCATTGATTTACCCAGTCGAAAATTTCCACCGATTTTTTTTCTTAGTATTGAAATAAACAATAGAAAAACAGCAAATTTGAAAAAAACGATTAAAGTAGCCGGCGAAGAATTCGAAAAATATAAAGAATTTTAATACAAATTATAATCCGCATGCGAAAATATCGGTGGATTTCAAGAATATGCGCCCAGGTTATAGCAGAATAACGAGGTTATAGCAGCTCGTAGTACACAACGTTTCTTTGGTGGCCCACCAGATACCCAGCATAACCGTCGTACCATGAAAGTTCGTCTCTGGGGTTCATGTTGAAGTCGATGGGAACGATTGGTTGGGCAAAACGTAGTATGTTTTCCTCTTGGGGTTATCGTACAAGATCTACTTCTCGTCACTATCCGATGTAAAAAAACCTTTACCTTTTGAAACATGTCCATAGATTTCAATCGTACGGAAATTGTTTGTTAAGTCACCCCCAACAAACTATCCTAATCGAGGCCTGTCTTCAACACTGAAATCATCATATTAAAGCGTGATGACAACACTGAAATCATCATTTTTCAAGCCTACATGATTTATCGGTTGGAGCATTATCACCGTAAACTTCCACAAGCATTCGGCTGCACTTTTTTCCAATTAAAACAAAAAATTAACACTCTTCGCAAATGTTGTTTAGTTATCATAAAAAACACGTTTTGTATGCCTATTGTATGCAGATGTCTAATCTGTGTGAAACAACGGAAATCAGCTGTCACTATAAAAAACATTATTATAGTCAGAGCCACTTTTTGAGAACGGACCGAATTAATTTGTAGTTCCAATAATATTTTTATTGTAACTTTTTTTCGACTAGAACGATTTTGATAAAAATTGGTAAGGGGCTTTGCGTCGACTGCGATTGGTACTAACTTCAGAAAATTCCATTGAGAAGGTCGACTGGTGCGAACGAATTTTATAAAAAAGTGCTCAGGAACTATTTTCGATTACCAGAAACACATCAGACCTGATTTTGGAAAATTAGGGGGCCATCCGGTGGGAGCCGGGTTCCCCTATATTATTTTCTGTTGGCAAAATTTTGATATGAATTGTTGAGTGCCAACAATAAATTTCTATTGCTAATTAGGGGAAAATTCGTATGGTGGGTCATCCGGTGGGGTGTCGGCTCGAACGAATTACATTAAAAAGGCGATGATTAGGGTTTTCTAATACCAGGAATGGATTGCGATGAGCTCTAATTTCAGAAAAATTCGATTGGAAGGTGTTGTGGTAGGGCCCAAGTCCCATTTTGTTGGGGGTGGGGGTAGGGTGGTCTAGGGATCTCGAATTTCAGGAATCGATTCCGATGGGTCATCTTATTTAACTCACACGATTTTGATAAAATTTGAGAAATGGGTTTCACTAGCAATGGAGCTCTGATTTCGGAAAAATTCATTTAGGAAACCTCCGTAGAAGCCGTCATGATGCGCTATGTTGCGTGATGATATCAGGAATTAATTGACATTTCAGGGAAATTCATTCAGGGGATTGTCCGATGGGGGCCTGGATCCCTTTCTTTCATTATTTCGGTTAGCACAATTTCGATAAAAATTTATGTGGGAGGGTTTTCGAGTACCAGTAGTCGATTGGGATGGGTGCCCATTTCTGAGAAAACTGGTCAGAGAGCCGCCGGGTGAGGGCTTGGTTTATTTATTTAATTTGACTTTTCGACTCGCTCGATTTTTATTAAAAATTGCTGAGGAGGCGTTTTCGAGTACCAGAAGCACATTGAAATCGGTCCTGATTTCGAAAATTTCATTTTATTTCTATTTTAGTTTTGACTGGAAAAATTTCAATATAAATTATTGCAATTTAGTGGAAAATTCGTTTATTGAGTTATTCGGTAGTGGTCGGCTCGAATAATTTTGAAAAAATGCGATGCGTAGAGTTTTCTAATACCAGGAATGGATTGCAATGAGTTAATAAAATTTGGCGGGAAAGGGGTTTCAATTACAACGAATACAAGGAGTCTTTCGGAGAGGCCGCCATGATGGCCCAATTTAAATTTCGGGAAAATTCATTCGTGGGTTGTTGGATGTGGGCCCCGGATCCCTTTCTTTAATTTAATTAAAAAATCGTCAAGTTGCACCATGCTCCAAAATGTTGCGTTATGTTGCACCATATTACGTGATGCTGCACCATATTGTTGCTTCTTGTTGAGAGATGTTTAGTGATGTTCCACTATGTTGCGTCATGCTGCACAATGTTGCAAGATGTTGCAAAGAAAACTGAAAATTTCTAAAAGTGGGTTTCCAGTATCAAAAATCGATGCAATGTGTGCCGATTTCGGAAAATTTCGTTAAACGAGTTTTCCGGTTGAATCAGGTTCTCTTTATATATTTTTTCATGGTTTCAACAACATTGATGGCATTGCTGGAAAGGGATTTTGAAGTAGCAGAAATCAATTGCGGCGAGACCATATTTCATGAAAATACTTTAACAGAGGCCTCCGCAGAGGGTTTAGTACTTCTAAAATTAAAATTAATGAGGGCTCTAATGATTTTGATGATAATTCATGTTGCATTGTGTCGTGTGATGTTGATTGATGTTGCACTATGTTACTGCAGCTGGCATGCTAGTATGCTTCACAATGTCTGTTGTTATTTTGCAGCATGATTTGCCGTGGTGCTTTGGTTGCGTTAAACAAAATATTGTATGCATGATTATGTAAAATATCGAACAAGATCTATACGAAAATTAGGATGTCGAAACTGGAGGGCGGGAGTGATGGATCGAGATAGATGGAGGGCCATAGTGCAGGCGGCGATCATGGGATGTAAAAGCCAGAGAGAGAGAGAGAGAGAGATTATGTTAATCGCATCCTTTCGAAAAAAAATGCTAATTAGTCAATTTACTTTTGAATTATGTTAGTTACGAATTCGGGAAATTCGTTTAAAGGATTTGAGTGCAATTGAGTGCAATCCGCTTCAAACCTACCACCGTCATACTATTGTATTCTGCCAAATGGACGAAAATAGCTCTTTAGAGTTTCCCATCCAAACTATCAAATTATGCATAGGTTCATGTTACACTAATAAAACGCAAGGTAAAATCGTAATTTAAATGTTTTATCTAACCGTTATCTTGTATCAAACTTTAAATGCAAGACTATTATCGCCTTCTGCATTACCCAAATATTGAAAAATCTACTTTGCAGAACACCATTCGGCCGAATAAGAACCGCCTGCATTATCGATACTTTCAGACTGGGGAAATTTGATAAACTTAGGCCTACTCTGCTTTATCGATTCTTGGTATTTTAGCTAAATATGATAGTCTACAGGAGTTAACCCGGAAAAATTGTCATAGGCTTAAATCAAGGTCGACAGAAACGCGAACCGACGATTTGAATCCTGCGTGGATATATCCACGTCGGTTCAAATTGAATATAAATGAAAACAACAATTGAGCTGAGAATCAGTAAAATCAATAAAAATTATGAGCCAGGCAAAGTGTGGTCAACAAATAATCAAAATAAAACCTAGCGTTGGAAAGTGTAAAGTCCCAGGTTAAGATAAAAGCCATCAGCGGTAATGTGTGTCAAAGTGCGTTTTGAGATCTCAAGATGCATAAGCGACCCGAGCTGCTTAGTAACGACATAGTGGAGCATTGATTTTTGTGGCTAGCCTTCATTGACGAAAATAACGACGAAAGGAACAGAACTATGGAAAATTGATGAATAAATAAGACTAAAGTTCATCTTTATGAAGGCACTAACAAACAATTTAGGACCTTCCTCCACTTGCAAGAATGCTAATTGGTATTAAGACCGTATTAAGCTGATTACATGGCCAGACTTGAGTTGTGGACATGTAGAGGAAAGCAGTAGCCAATGTTGGAGATATTCAGAATCAAAAGATAGTATGGACAGCCTTGGTTTTGAAATTTCTGACAAGCAACACTTGTTAGCCGCCCCGGTGGCAAAGTGGTCAGCATGCTTGCTCCAGCAACCGGAGGTCCCAGGTTCGATTCCCGGTGGTGACAAGGAAAAATTTTCACGGCTGGTTTAGGATCAATGAATTAATCACTCATTATCCGAAATGAAAATATGATTATGAAACCTCATTTGAGGCGGCCTAATCACTTGATGGGATATAGTGCCAGAGAGAGAGAGAGAGAGAGAAAAAAAAAAAACACTTGTTAGATCCACAAAACGAAAACTATTCAGTAACAGTGGGCAAAACGGAAATTTATTTCTAGGAAGTGGCAGCCAAGGATGTGTTTATCCTTATAGGCGGGAAAGGTTCACTCAGCTACCGAGCGGCTCTAAGACCTAGCAACTGAACTAGTCTAAGCATGCGCACTGTAAGGAGAAGTTTGTAGAGATAACTCGCAAGAATACTTCCCCTGCCCTCACTTTTGTAACATTACCCCCATTACCACTGGTCGGGACGACCAGGGGTAATGGGGGTAATGTTACAAAAGACTTAGATTGGGGGTAATGTTACAATCTGACCTATTAGTCCGATGGGCAACTAATTCCTCATTTAAAATTTAGAAAATTAATGACATTCGTTTGTGTGATTAGTGACACCTAGATTTAAGTAGTAGCATTAGAGATAGGTTTATAACAGTTTTGTGGTATTGCAGGTTATATCGGGAAAGTGAGTATAGCGGGAAAATATAATCGGTTGTGTAAAGTGAAATAATGGTGTGATTTAAAAATAATTGTAAATGGTTGAATAGAGAATTAATAATTTGTAATAAAATTAATTAATAATGAGTTTAGTGCTGGTCATATAAGAGTGGGAAAATTATTTCCGGTATTTTCTGGAATATTTGGGAAATTTTTTTTTGTAACTATTGCCAAAGGCTTTATTCTTGAATCTTTCTTTATACGAAACTAACAAGAAGTGTGAAATTCTTAAAAACTATAAAAAAATTTTTAACTTAAGCCTTAACCTATGTTAAAACTTAATATCATTATGCATTATTATTATTAAATTATTATTAATTACTTAATTTCATTTCAACATGCACGAAATTATTAGATTATATTTCTCAGTTAATTAAATCTAGAGGATCTGTTCTGCGAAGCCGTCCATATTTCGGTTGCCTTAGTAGATCTCTAGCTAATTCGTTAGGGTGTGATTCAAGTTTCAGT
The DNA here is from genome assembly GCA_932526605.1 of Nephrotoma flavescens. Taxonomy (NCBI): domain Eukaryota; kingdom Metazoa; phylum Arthropoda; class Insecta; order Diptera; family Tipulidae; genus Nephrotoma; species Nephrotoma flavescens. The sequence goes on from OW052221.1 coordinate 101,481,570, forward strand.
TGGTATTTTAGACTGCATGATTTAATTGTCTCTTTAACAGTTTTGATTCCTAGGTCTCTATGGATGTTGCTGTTTCGAATATACCATGGGGCATTTGTAATGCTACGAAGTATCTTTGCTTGCGTTCTTTGTACGATATCTATATTTGATGCACTAGTTGAGCCCCATAGTTGGATACCATATGTCCATATGGGGATTAGGATCGCTTTGTATAGTAGAACCTTGCAGTCTAGAGAGAGTTTCGATTTTCTTCCGATCATCCAGTACATTTTAGAAAATTTTATTTTTAATTGATTGCGTTTTGTTTTTATGTGCTTTTTCCATGTCAATCTTCTATCGAGATGAAGACCGAGATATTTGACGTTTGTTTGTTGAGGAATTGTGATATTGTTTAATTTTACTGCTGGACATGTACGTTTATTTAATGTGAATGTTACATGTGTTGATTTACATTCATTTGTCCTTATCCGCCAAGTTTTTAACCAATCTCCTATTTTGTGTAGATGTCCTTGTAATCCTCTCGATGCTGTTTGAGGATTTTTGTGTGAAAATAATATAGCTGTGTCATCAGCAAAAGTTGAAGTGACGATTTTTTCAGTTATTGGTAGGTCAGCTGTGAATAACAAGTATAGCACAGGTCCCAATACACTACCTTGTGGTACTCCTGCCTTTATCACGGTTAGATCAGTAGTGGCCGTATTTTGTTTCACCTGGAACATCCTTTGGGCTAAGTAGTTTTCAAGAACTGCATGAAATTGTTTAGGCAAAAGAGTTTTAATTTTGTAATTTAATCCTTCATGCCATACTTTGTCGAAAGCTTGCGCAATATCCAAGAAAACTGCCGAGCAATATTTCTTTTCTTCTAAGGAAACCTTAATTGTATTTACAATTCTGTGCACTTGTTCTATTGTGCCGTGTTGCTCTCTAAATCCAAATTGGTGATCTGGTATAATGCGACCTTCAGATAATATAGGTATTAGTTCTTGTAGTAGCATCTTTTCAAAAAGCTTTGAAATTATCGGAAGTAGACTTATTGGTCTGTACGACGAGACTTGGGTTTTGTCTTTACCTGGCTTAGGAATCATGATAATTTGAGATATTTTCCATTTTTGGGGAAAGTATCCACATCTCATAATCGCGTTAAAAATATATGTTATATATTTTATGCATCTATCTGGTAATTCTTTGATCATTTTTCCAGTTATTAGGTCATGACCTGGCGCTTTTTTGGGATTTATACTGTTTTTGATAACTTTTTTGACGCATTTCCATTTAAATTTTACTGGGTTTGGGTTCGACTCGTCCCTCGTAAGCTGTGGTAGTACGCAAACATTATTTTGTTCGTTTGGGGTGAACACTTTTTGTAGATGGTTAGAGAAAGCGATAGCCTTTTCTAAGCCACTTCTGGCCCAGTGACCATCTGGTTTCCTTATCGGTGGGTTCGATACCTCTGGTCTTTTTAAATTTCTTGTTGCCTTCCACAGTGAGTAATCTGTTGTTTCTGTTGCTGTGAGCTCACTTAGGTAATTCTGTATTCCTAAATTTTGTTCTTGCCGTATTGCTTCTCTCAAAGCTTTAATAGCTCTATTTAATTTCCATTTATGCAAAGGAGATTGGTGAAGCTGCCATAGCCGCCGAATTGTCCGCTTCTCTGCTAATAACTTTTGAATGTTACTTGAAAGCCTTATATTTTTTTCGGAATTTTTGTTCTCCGGAGTAGCTTTTTTTGCAGCCATTTCCATTATTTGACTTAAGTTTTCTATCGCGGCATCAATGTCTTCTGGTGTGCGAAGTGGAACATCAAGATGACAATTTACATCTACTATGTTTCTATAGAGAACCCATTTCGTTAGTTTGTTTGTTAAACGTTGTGGTGGTTCAGTTTTTAATGCTTGGGTACTTAGTGTTACTATTATTGGTGAGTGATCTGATGATAAATCATAACAGTCAACGACTTGAGCATTGGTGCGTGCTATTCCTCGTATTACACAGAAATCTATTAAATCAGGAATTTTTTTTCTATCTGTAGGCCAATATATGGGATGTCCAGATGATAAATAATCAAGGTTTTTCTCGTTTATTGCTTCGTAGAGTTGCTTTCCTTTCGGTGACGTCAACCTCGAACCCCATTGCACATGTTTAGCGTTGTAATCACCCCCTGCTAGAAATTTGATTCCCAACTGGTTAAAGTAATCGATAAATTGCTGTTTTTTAATTGCGTGTTTCGGTGGACAGTAGACAGCCGATATTAAAAATTTCCCAGACCATTCTTCCAAACTGACAGTTGTAGCCTGGATGTGATCTTTAGCATATTTCTGGAGCTCGTAGTGCTTTAATCTTCTTTTTATTAAGACTGCAGTGCCGCCGTGTGCTTTTCCATCCGGATGTTTGGTGTCATAAACGGAATAGCCGGTAATATTAAAAAAATTTTGTTTTGTGAAGTGTGTTTCAGATATTAACATGATGTCTATATTTTGTTCGATAAGAAATGTTTGTACCTCAGCTTTATGTTGCGAGAGCCCGTTCGCATTCCAAATGGCTATTTTTAGAATTGTCATTTTTGATTTTTGACTATAATTTGCATAAACGTATTCATATTTTGCATCATCATGCTCATTTGTCTTTCCATCATCAACATGAAACTTTGGATGGTCTCGGTTAATTTATTTATCATGGTGTGAATGTTTAGGTCCTCATTAGAATGAACATTTGGTTTCGGTTTGTTACCTTTTAGGAAACACCTGGCTGTGCAAAACTGCTGGCAAATGTCTCCGAGTTATCGTTTTGTGTGTTTGCACTCGTTGGTTTGGTGACTATTGTATTTTTTGGTAACATGGCCCTCTGATTAAATTGCATATTCAGCATTCGTTGCTCAGCTCTCATTTTAGGGTTTATTTTGCGTTTTAAGTCCAGATACACTGCGCAACCCCTGTAGTTTGCAGTATGATTTTCACCGCAGTTATTACAACGTCTCACAGATGGGTCATTGCGAGACTTTTCGCACTGTTTGGAGTCGTGGAGTTCACCACAAATAACGCAAACTTCATTTAAGGCGCAGTATGCTTTCGTGTGTCCGTATTCTTGGCACTTTATGCATTGAACTGGTCCAGACCTCTTCTTAGGTTCTTCAATTACGATTTTGCGATGTAACAAATATTTTAAGTTGTAAATCTTATGAACTCCTTTCGACTTTTCTTCCTCTGGTTCTAGTTCCAAACGGAACATTGGTTGAGATACCTTCTCACGGTTTACTATATTACCAATGGATTTGGCACGGAAACCTTCCGCAGCAAGTGCAGCTTGTATGTCGCTAACATCTACGCAGCTTTCAATTCCTTTTAGCACAACAGTCAGCCCTTTTTGGCTTTTTAGCTGGTATGTGTAATATTTTTTACCAACTTCGTCGAAATGTTTAACTAGGGCTCTGAAGCCATCGATTTCGAAAGTTTGAATCTTTGTTTCGTTTATATGACCTCGTTTGAGCGGGGCAATATAAAATTTAGAATCTGTTAATTTTGCGATGTTGTTAACCAATTCATTGTTAGATGCTTCTCTTAAATAAATTGGAGGCGGTTTCTCAGTTTTCGAATTTGGCACTGCATTGGGGTCAATGACCTCTAGACTAGAGAATCGATTGTTAAGAGGTATTTGGTTAACACCTGCTTCAGTCCGTGTCACTTTGCTCCTGCCAGCAAACTGGGCAGATCTCGGGCTACGTTTTCTTTTAGATTGAACAGTGATATACCTATCCATTCCCGTTTGCACTAGGTTATTTTCGCACTGACCACGGTCACTAGAGTTCGTCGCACTGAGTTCATTACTATTATTTTCGTATTGCATTGTTAAATTTGCTGATGAATTAATTTTTTCATCGCGGTTTTGATTTTGGTTTTTAAACTGCGGTATAATTAATTCTGTCGAAGAAGCACTTTTAATCATTGGCATAGGTGTTTTCTTTGGACTGTGCTGAACTTTGCCCACTTGTTTTACACTTGCACTTGCCATATTTATACTTTCTACATGAAACTGGTTCAAGTTTGTTGTAGATTTTGTTTGGCGTTCGATGTTTGAAGAAGTCTTTTTTGGGGAAAAAAGCCCCATCACGCTTACATCATCACTTATTAAGTTACAATTTTATATTAGTTTTTTTGCACCGTGTGTATTTAATTATAAAACCATTCACACAATTGAAAAAAAGATTTAACAAGTTAAAAAGCACTAACACTGCACTTTTCGTTTGTTTTACTTTACGTCCGAACCTCACGACAGTAAAATTAAAACTCCCAAATATTTGGGAAATGGTGTAAATTATAGGAATAGGTGTTGTAACCGTCAATCGTCTAATTATATAGCTATATTCACAATCCCGTGCTAAGGGCCGAATTTGACAGGGCAAATTCGTACCAGTGTATTTGGTGCTGATACTGAACATGGGTAACGTATTTAATAAAGCTAAACCGGGCGAAATACATTCGAAATTATCCACAAAATGGTAATCAACAGATTACTATTAGAACTGGAGAAGGAGAAAAGGGAGTGGGCGCCTATATAGACAACTTAGAGGTTTAGTTTCGACTCACTTCTGGTCGACATATTTTCTTCATTTCCCGAAAAAATGTTTGGGACAAGATGCAAAAAACTCTTTTATTTTCTTATATGATGCTTCTTTTAGACGCAAAGCACTCATGGCGTAGAGCCCCTAGTTTCGGTCCTTCAATATTTAATTATATTGTAGATGACATCTTAATACTTGACATTCAAAAACTCGTACACAAATCAATTTAATAGTCAACGTATTTATGAAAATCGAATTAAGTAGCGATTAATTTAAATTTCCTGATTAACAAAATACACAGCAATTAAAATTAAAAATGCAAAATTTGAATAGAAACACAAAACCATAAAACCTTGACTATGACTGTATCGAGTTGGTATAAAGTCGTTTAGTAAGAGTGAATTTATAATTTGTACACGGTCTACCGATCAACGGGCATTTTTAATTATGACAACCAATTAATTATTGTCTTCATATAAACATATACGATAAATAATTTATGGTAGGGTCTTATAATCGCTGGCTTTACATAAACGTGCGATCCAAATATTTGCGTTGGTTTGATTTAATTCAACCAATTATAGTTATTGTATAACAAAAGTAATAAAAAATAATTTTTTAGTTTTTATTGTGTACCACCGCACTTCATTTTGTAGCCCTACGGGCATAATCTATCGCGCGCACATGCAACAATTACGACGTGTATTGCGAGCGAGATGAAAGTTACTTATAAGAACGTATAAAATTAATTACATTTTATCAATTTGTGATAGGTCATCAATTATTGTAAGGTATTTTTTTTCTGTAAGCTGAACGCTAATAGCTTTTCATGTTCGTAACAGTAAATTGGATTCGGTTTCGAATTCCTCACAAACTTTTACTAGACATGTTAAGTTATTATTACAAATTACAAATTAAAGATGTAGGTGATGACTGATTATTGGAATGGCAGTAATTGGGTGTTCGCTATATTAATTCGTATATATAGAAAATCAATGAGTTAAAATTAATGTTAAAATAACACGTTTGTCTAAATGTCATGGTAATCAAAGCGTGTCTGTCTCAGACAATATAATATACCTGCTGTGGTGTGATGTATATCATAAAGCAACTTGTAATATATATTTCGGCGTTTCTAGTTTTTAAAAAAAATTGATGTCCAAGAACATTGCAGAAAATATAAAATTCAAGAAGCTCGTATGAATCATCAACTCGACCATAAAAAAGGCGTTAAGCATGACAAAGCTATATAATTACCAATTTAAAATAATGCCATTGAAAGAACATGTATCAGATCTGCAATCTGTGTATATTTGGTAAAAAATTCGTAAGCACAATAGGTAATCAAATGATGTAATCCTCGAAACACTTTAAATGTCATAAGAAACAGATCATCATCATGAAATAGGACAAACGGTTTGACAATTAATTTTTGGTTGTTAAACTGCTCATCTATACACTGTAACATTCCCCTTCACACCATGTTAAAACTGTCAATTTAATACATTTATAACAATAAATAGTAAATATTATTTTGAGAAACGCAACATTATAAGTAATAAATTCTGCGGGAAGCAATAAAATTAACCCCGTTATCATTTAAAAATAATTTGCTAATGAAAATTATCTGTTATAAAATTTTTTATCACTTCGAAATTGCAGACTATAAATATCTACAGCAAATTGCAACAGAAAGTCTATAAATTCCGAAAATTACTTACAAAATATGTATATGATATGTGATTATGTGATAATATGTTACCAGGAAGCAATTTTGCCATTCAATCACGTGAATTAGCGAATTTCGCACTATTACGATTACATATAAAATGACAAGAAAGCCATATTTCAAAAAACAACACTTTTAAGTTAGTGTTGCTAGTTGACGCCAGATGTCGCAATTGCATATAGTCTAACAAATTAATGGCATATCAATTTGCCAGACAACTAGTTTTTGTATACGGCGATTAAACAAAATATCTTTTCTGTCAAAATTATAATTTTAAACTTATTTTTTATAAACTTACACGCGACATAATATTCACTTGATCAGTGCTGCCATCTTTTGAAAAAACAAATATCCTTGAGGTTAGCATAACATAAAACTCCATTAGATGGCTATTACGCACATAACAGTTTCGAATCACAAAAATATATTTTGGTTTTCCTATAATTTTGATGCAATATATAATTTTGATAAATATTTGTGCAAACAAATTTCAATGAGATTGCCATCTTCCAGTAAAATATGATTGTATAGTGGCAAAATCACAAACTAAATTTTCATTTTGACTAGTACCTCTCGCGGAAAAATTTATTACTACGAAAATTTTTTTTATCAGCTTTGTATATTAATTGTATATGAAAAGTGTTTTGGAAAAATTTAATGTTATGTTTTTAATACATTAAAATCTAAACACTATAAATTAATTTGTAATTATAATTATCAACCTAAAAACAAAATAAGTGTCGGGTATATCTGATGCAAATTTTCCGATATTTTTGTTCTGTCAGATATGAAGAAAAATGTTAGGTTATGTTTTAATAATAATAGCGCCGAAAAGCCATCTAGAGGTAAATCATAACATGATCTATTGCCTTTTAAATTCGAAAAAACGCAGATGTTTTAATTTTGGTTTTATTGTAGTTTTTACTATAAATATTACTAATAAATTAATTATTTCAACGTGAGGTAAAATAATGCGGCATTAAGGCTGTTTGCGGACATTTTGTTTTTGATTTTTCCACTAGAAGCGCTAATCCCACTTTAACAATATTCAATAAAAAATGTTATCATGTGTTATTAAAAAATCAAAAAACTAATAATGAAATGTGTCAACTGTACTTATTTTATGGGAAAATTAAATTAGTTACGGAATTTAAATAAAATAAAATATTTAATTTAATTAATTTTAGTAGAATTTTAGACAAATCAAAATAAACTTACAGCTAATTATTATATTCTCCGGTAGATGTCTAAATTACTTGCATTCAAAAATAATATTACTGTATGTACTGCCTAAAAATACTAAATTAAAAATTCAGTTCATGCTGTATCCAAACAGATGTGGCCATTATGAAATATAAAATACATCCTAAATTTATATATATGTACTGTTAAAGTTAGCCGACTCGCTCCAGCCGAAAAAAGTCGACAATGCAGATTTCGCTGTAATAACAAAGCTCCACCAGTCGAAAAATGTCGATAATGTAGAATCACACCCAACGTATATGTATAATTTGTTTGTACAAGTCGGTAAGGTAGATTCGCAAAAAAGTCGATAAAGCAGACAAATATTTTTGGAATTTCTGTTTAAATCAAAAATGTTTATTTCGGTTCATCAACGTATATTATTCAAAATCAATCTTTTTTATTAAATGCATTAAAACTATAATAAAAAAACTATTGTAATACTTTGAAAACACAATGGCATATATCAAGCAAAACTTCAAAAATTTCAGGTCAATTCCCATGTGGAGAACCCGAAAATTTGTATAAATATGTAGATCGCACACACAAAAAATGAATATTTCTAAAAATTGACCGTTTAAAGTGTCATGACTGGAAATAGATTCAAATGAAAGGTCTTATTGAAGGCTACTAGAAAAATAACCGAAATAACCGCGATGGGTACTTGTAGAAGTTTTTAAGATATTGGCATAAAACTGAAAAAAACCTTATAAATCCGCTGAAAATCAAAAAATTCTAGTGAAAATTATAATCCATCAATTTTTCCCCGAATTGCCCCTGTATGCGATGCAAATTTTACAAAATTTAAATAAGAATTAAGCCGAGTTCTCTCCAGTTTGAAATTTATTTATATCGTGTAAAATGTACAGATATCATTTTTCATAAGGACTGGCCATTTTATAGCCAGTTTAGTCCAATACGAAGAGATCCTAGAATGTTGTCCAAAACTTACTTTAAAACCCCTGATCAATACTACTATCCAAATTTCATCGTAATTCGTTAAGAAATGGCGGAAAGACGGAATATTGTTAAAGTTCAAGATTTCATTTGTAGAGTTCCTTTATTTCGGGGATCAATTAATTTGTCATTTTAAGGATCACGATTTAGTGAAAAAAGAGATAAATAATGGATACAAAATTTCCACTGGGAATTACATAACAAAATAAATTCTTTTTAGTGATAGTGCTGCCACTTTCAGCGAGTAGCGTAATCTCTTATTTTCCGCTGTCAAATTTCCGCTATCTTGTATAGCATTTCAAAATGCATACTCAGTTGTTTGCGGTGGGTTAAATCTACGTGTACATAAGTGTAGTAAGTAGTAAGCCCTCCGCCCTCCTTCTTTATCATTTTTGGTCTACGGATTCGAGAATTCATAAATAGTTCATTATTCTGAACTGGACTTGTTTTTTTTTCAATTTTACAAGCTGGATACAGCTTAACAGGGCTTGCTGTACAAAGTAGAGTGGCACCTAAAGCTATTTGAATTCCACACTAGTGTCAGTGGAAAATCTCGAAACTAAGATGACATAGCAATTTAGGGAGTTTAACTTAGTTTTTTGGATTTTTTTTGCAGAAAAAACACGTTTATTTCAAAAGAAATGGTAAGCTTTCAACCATCTTTATAGCAATTTTTGGATTCCATTGAAAAAAAATTGTTTGTCTTTTGATGCGATCCATTCGTCGAGCCACTTTTTGATTTCCTCGTGGGGTCTGAAGTGCTAGTATTGAAGATCGCTTTGCATTGATCGGAACAATCTAGTGAATAAGGAGCATACGGTAGAATTTCCTATTTAAGTACTTCCAGCGTATTTTTACTTGTTTTGCGACATGTGGTCGAACATTGTCGTGCAGCAAAATCACTTTACGCTGTTTGTTGGCTGGAATCTAACGATTTCCGTTCAGTGCATGGTTGAAATCTATCAATTGTTGTTAGTAACGTTCACCAGTAATAGTTTCGTTTAGTTTTAGCAGCTCATAGTACACCACTCCTTTCGGATCCCACCAAATGTACAACATAACCTTACTTAGATGAATGTTTCGTTTTACTGTTGATGTGGTTGGTTCGCATATATGAACCCATGATTTTTTGCGTTTAAGGTTATTGTAGTAAATTCATTTTTCATGGCCAGTCATAATTTAAGACAAAAATGCCAACTTCGGTGTCTTGTAAGCAAAGAATTGCAAACCATTAAACGATTTTGAATGTTAGCTTCAGCCAGTTCATGTGGTACCAAATTTCCTTCTTTTTGAATCATTTTCATGGCATGTAAATGTTTGCTTATGGCTTCTTGAGAGACATTTAACTGTACTACAAGTTCTTTTTCTGTTTGAGCTGAGTTTTCGATTCTTCGATTTTTTTTTGGTTGACTAGAACGTTCTTTGTTACTGACATCAAAATCACCACATCAAAATCACCACTTTTTAATCGTTTAAACCAGTTTTCGCAAGTTTGTTGTATTGGTGCATGTTCACCATAAGTTTCTTGATGCAAACGGAAACTTTTAGCAGCTTTTTTCTATTGATTAAAGCGAAAAAGTAATACTTCCCGTAAATGCTGTTTTGTTGGTACGAAAATCGAAATGTTTAAATGGGATTAAAAAATATGTTGTTTACGCTTTCACGAATAATGACAAACTAAATTTTAATGTGAAATGCTAACACTTTAAAACGCCGTAGGTGTCATTGAAAAAATGTTTAGTACTAAAGTTACGCCATCTCTTGGAAAATCCAAAAAACTGAGTTATACACCCAATATGTACAAATTTTACAAGCAAAACTTACACTTTACATACTTTAGTCATTTACACCGCCATTAAGTGAACACCACCACAAGTCTTTACCTGAAAAAATAAGAAAAAACAAATTTAGTGTTAATTACTAGATCACCGACAGACAATAATTTAAAAACGTTTTAAAAGAAATTATGCATCCGATTACGCTTAACCTACATTTCATCACATACATATGTAAACGAATTAATAATATTTGCGAAACCAATAAATTATAATTATATGCACCCTGTTTTTTATACATACTGTATTGTGAATGTGTAAATAAGTACAAATTGTAAAATAAACTTTTTTTTATACGTATTTATTTATCTTAAAGGCATGCACAACAACAAGTGATCTGATCTCATTTCTCATATCTCTTATGTATATACAGCTACAAGTATTAATTGACAAATATTTTATTTATGTTTAAAAACGTCTCAAAAAATGATTTTACCTAGAGGGCATTTAGCGTATGTAGAATATACAGTAGGCTAGAGTGAGATAGATGTTTGCATTAATCATAAAAAACATGTGAGACGTATTTTAAGTATGATAATTTTTTATAAAAATATTTTTGTTGACCGATTTCTACATTACAATATACACATTAATATAATTAAGGTGTGAGAATAAAAGATATTATTGTATCGCCATCCTTTTCTAAATTGTATAGTTCATTAAAAAGCCACCTAAGCAAAATATCTACACATCAATCAAATTTTTAATTTGTTTATAGGCATATAGAATTTATTTAGAAAATTTATGAGTCGCATGATCATGCAAAAATTCTTGTAATAACATAGGAGCTTGGTATACACACACGTGTGCGTCTCTACAAATATTTAAATACTAGTATGTTGTAAAATATTATACATACATATATTAAAATCAAGGTTCTTCTAAATATTTTGTCTTAATTTTCATCATATAACATTGAGGTCATCGTGAGAAGGGTTTTCGTTCATTTTATACAAAATTCTATTTGTAATCTGGTTTAACGTGAGTATCAATCAAACTATATGTTATACATAAATCGGATTAAATAAATGTTTTATGTTTGAAATACACGTATAAACGTTATTTATGGTATGCTTAGCACTTATCAATCAATAATTTGACAGGAAACATAAAGTAAAAGTATTTTTCAACATTTCAGTATATTAAACGTCAGTGTAGTGGCCATTTTCGGAACTAACTTAATTTATGTGGAAATAGATTAAAGAAAGTTTGGTACAATATTCTCATAAATCACTCGGCCACAATTTTGATTTTAATTAATTCCTGATATAAAATTTATAAAACAATTTATTGTTATTACATATTTTTTTGAAAAAATTGTTAAAATTTATTGCATATTCGTGACATTCAATTATTTTTATTATCTTTTGTTTTCCCATATATATATTGTCATATACCTTTGGACAATTTATGTAATCAACATTAAATATAATTGTTATTTTCTCATATCTTTGTAAATTAATTTAACACGGTTAAATTAAATTATAACCTATCCTATATGAATTTCACAATAAAATAATGTTATACAATACACCACGTGGAAATTTTTAAATATAACCTCAAAATATATTGCGTATCTTATATAACATAACCACAAATTGTCTTCGATATAAACATGTACGTGCAAATCGGAAACTAGGTTAACAGATGTTTTTAGATACAAAATAAGGTCACATTTAATTTAATTATTATTTAACAGCCCAAGTAAAAAATAAATAAACAACAAAGAGACTAGTAATTATGATAATTATGGACGATTATTTAGTTGTATGATAATATGATTTTCAAGATCGCCATTTACATAATTAACCAGGCTTAGAATTATAATTTGTGATTAGAAAGCTTTCTAATGCATGTTCAATTACTTACTTTGAGTAAATTACATACCGAACTGTATGAACGACTAATTATGTTTATTTTGATTCGGTTAAAGAGCAAATTTGAATTAGTTAAGGTCATTGATTTCAAACATTTTATGTCTCTCAATATTTCGGCTCATAAATACTAAGACCTATTTTAACTTTACTATTACATGCCAACTGATAATTACTAATAATTTTGAAAAATATTAGGTTTTAAATCTCTTGAAGTAAAATAGTTCTTCTAACATATCAAAATGGGATTCACATCATCTAAATAGTGATTCACAATAAAATAAACTAAGAAAAACTTTTTTTTTTAATCTAAATTTTGATATTAAGTAGATACCCAATGAACCAAAATTTGTAATACAATCAGAATCTGTAATGGCAAAACGATCGTATCAGTTCGACCGTTTTTCCATTCCAGATTTTGGTTTAGACGGTTTACTTACAAATTTTGGTTCATCGCCATGAGTTGAACGCCATTTCCAATTTATTGGTTAGAGTAATTTATTTTTTAGATAAATTCTGGATTTCGTATAGTTCATCGAAAAATTCCGCTAGGCGGAAATGATAGCTTTAGGTTGACACAAGCGAATGTGTCAAGTGCCATTTCTAACTGAAAAGTAAGGATGTCCTGTTTTGTCACTTCGCCACGTTTTATTTTATCGACTTAGGCTGTGGACCAATTCTCAGGTAAATCGAAAATTAAAATTATAGTACAAATTAATTTTAAAATCGTACCAATTCTGTAGTAAATAAAATTAGGTAAATGCGGCTTAAAGAGGCAAATGGTTCCTAGGAACATAAAAAATTGGTATGTAGGTTCACGAATTAATATCATAAATTTGATTGTTGTTGTTTCAATTATAAGTGTTGTTTATAAGATTTGATGCGTAATATGCGCAAAAAAAATATTGACGAAAAAAATAAAAATTGTAATAAATAAAACTGTTATTAAGCTCTACATACTGAAATTTTCCGACAAATTCCATGATATACAGAATTTATCTAAACTAAACCTACTGAATGCGAAAGGATCTGCTTGAAACATTTAAATGTATGATTGAACGCTTCCATTTGGACATTGTGATGTGCAGGTTTGTAATTTTCGTACTTTTAATAATGCAAATCGAAGATAAAGTGTTAATATTGCTACCAATTTGCGCTGTCAAATCTGGTTTGTATCACTTAACCTATGAAATATCGCGATAAATTTGACTATTTAAACACTAATTTTCGTAATTTTTGAATATACTCAAATATATCGGAAATAATCTTTAAATAATTTCCTAATCTTTATTGAACACTTACCACTACTAGAATATTACCGAAAATACCAGAAATATTATCTTATTTCACTTAACACCAATTACAAATATTTTTAAACAACACTAATAATTTATCGTACTGTTCACTTCTGCTTTTAAACCATTGCATACCGCATCATAACTAAGACTTATCAAAGACAAGGTTAAGGTTTCCACATTGTGTTCATGGAACCAGAATTTATATCTCGCTTAGATACTCCAGTTTGACCGCAAACTATCGGTTCTATTCCAGGTTAAACTACTATAATCGGCCCTAAAACTACACTACAATAAAACTACTTCAAGTGATTAAATCCAGACGTCACTAGTTTCACAAAATGTCATTAATTTTATAACCCTTAGCTGTACAATTTCTGTTGAATTATTGTCCTGGCCAAATGACCAATCCACTCAGAATTGACGCGCACCAAAATAATAAGCGAAATTGTAACAATATATTGTTACAAATTTTCACAGTCAAATCCTGTTCGTATCCCTGGATTGTGAATATCATCATAAATTTGACGGTTACAACACCAAAAAATCCTGAAATAATTTCTCAAACACTTACACCACTACTATCGAATTTTCATCATCGATTACAATCGGTGATGTTAATAAACACAACTAAGGCCCTCTGATGGAGTGCAGAATTCAGCGCCGACCCACCGTCCATGTCAATGTACAGGTTGATATGGAGCTTGCAATGTGCAGGTGGTATACTGTAGTTGTGTGAGTAGGTGAATAGGTGAATGGGTTGGATTAATGATGTGGCGTGAATGCGTGGTATCACAATGGGCCAAAAATGGCCTAAGTGTCAAACCACTGAAACCTAACCTAACCTACACCACTACTGTAATACTTACACCTCTATTGGAATATTCCCATTTTTCTATCGCTTACCGTGTTTCAACTAAGACTCACCAAAGACTTAAGACTGATTCATTGTGTTCATCGCACCCGTATTTATATACCTCGCAAAATATTCTAACCTGCTAAATTTGTCATAAAACTAAACTAAAAACTATTTCTAATGCTTAAATCTAGATGTCACTATTACAAACATGTCATTCCGCCTTTCGACACTTTAATTGTTTCGTCGTGATTCTTTCCTCGTTTCCGTCCCCTTCACCTAAAAACTAACAACAGTTTGTTGGTGAAGGGAGAGGAAACGAGGAAAGAATCACGACGAAAGAATCAAAGTGTGGAATGACGGATTAAATTCTTAACCCTTGATAGACCAATCTACTCTGAATTGATGTTCTACCCAAGCGTTCTACCCACCAAACCAATTCACGAAATCCTAACAATATTATACTTGATTATGCTGACATTTAGGTTTAGACATAAATTGATGTCATTACTAAAAAATGAGGTAGGATTTTGTTTGATTAAGCATTTTAGTGATTACATTATAAAATTTCAATTATTAGATGGCGCTAGCATTATGCTAGTGGTTCATTTATAAGTTTTCTACTATCTGTATAAATTACATAATTATGCTACGTGTCTGAATCGTCTAAAGTTAATGCCAAAACTTTTGCAATTGCTCACTACGCGGTCTATTATTCACTATACCTTCGATCGCAAAGATTAAAAATTTCATTGTGATGACATCTACTTTTAAATGTCACGAACTTCTTATATTATTTTAGTTTAGACTACCGAACCTTGAATCTGAAAATACGGGCCTAACCACAGCATAAGTATAGTAAGTATTGTGGTATCTGGTTAGACGAAGGTCACTAATTGTAATTAAAACAAAAAAACGAATGGCATAAATAATTTGTGCTTAACCTCAAAATTATCAACCTAAGCATAGTCAACAAAAATATCAGCAACCCTAAACGTTGATAAAAATTTAAAGACGTTAATTCGATATACCTTGTACGTGTCCATAGAAGTAATAAGTGCTTCTAGAAGGTGCTTAAACGAAACGTTCTGAAAAGCGAACATTTAGGAAAAAATGGAAAAATTTGAAATAAGAAACTTATAACGATCAAATTAATTTAGAAAGCTAATTTTCTAAATTCTTATCCTAATAAAAAAAATCTGCAACGACTTTGTTGTAAAAATTGTGGAAAAAAAACAAATGGTCGACATTAGGCATATAAATAAAAAGCAATAAAACATTTTGTTTTTACAATAATCAAAAGACTGCTCAACAGGCATAGGTTTCTGGAAAGATCTTTATGTGTACCTATGCTAAATGGTTAATCCCAGGGGTTGTCCCTATAAATAACAGGCATTACTGGGAACGATCGTTGCACAAAGTTTCACGAAACATTTGTTTAACAAAATCAAAAGATCCAGTGATTTTTGAATAGGTCAAACCTTTTACCTTGAAAGGAACCACTATCTATAGATGACTTGATTTTATTGGAATAAAAACTTTCGTTGAAGCTTTATGCAAGAGTCGTTACAAATATTGTTAAACATTAAATAGAATAAATGGTCAGCTTATCATGTTTTAATTCATATCATTATCCAAATTTTTACAATATAACTTTTAAAACAAATTTTTAAATTTCTAACAACAGTAGAAGCCCGATTATCCGGCATCCAGTCAACCGTAATACTCAGTTAACCGGAATTTAATTTTTAGGAAATTTTTTTGTTTTTTTTCTTTTCACAAGGGACATTATTTTATTTTATTATTCGGGGATTCACAGAAAATATACTTTACTTTTTTCTGTTTTATGCATTACATATTCTATTTCTATTTGAATCTCGTATAAAGTTGTATTACATAGTTAGGTAGGTTAGTGAAATATTGAATATATATATTAGTATTTAATTTGACGATAGTAGTTCAATGCCTTATTAATAGTAAATTAACACTAATTTTAATAGATAAAGAAAAAACTAACTAACAAATCCATAAATAAATATTATGGCTTCGACCAGCAAAGAGGAAAAGAAATGTATAATCAATCAGTGATAAAACTGAAATTACCTACATATTATTAACAAATTGAAGAGAGGTGAATCTCGAGAGGTATTGAAGAATTTGTATAATATTGGCAGTTCAATTTTATACGACATAAAAAGTAATAAAGAAAAATTGTTAGAGTTTGCTTCTAAAATGGAAAATGATAAACTCGCTAAAACTAAGAAAACAATGCATAAAGCTAAACTGGAGCGGCTCGATTCTGTTTTATATGAGTGGTTTTTGTGTACGAGAAGTGAAGGAATGCCAATAATTGGCCCTATTATCATAGAACATGCTAAATATTTCTACGGCGCTCTAAAAGTAACTGAGCAGTGTGAATTTTTGTCCGGGGGGTTTGCACGTTTTAAATCAAGGCACGGTATTTGGAACGGTGAACAGGTTTTTAATGCTGATGAAACCGGGCTGTTGTGGCGATGTTTACCAAATTCTACTTAAGCTGGAGCAGTGGAAGCTGCTGCTACTGGCTTCAAACATAACGAACAGCGATTAACAATTATTTGTTCTGCAAATGCAGCTGGAACGCATCGGTTGGAGTTATTGGTTATTGGCAAATATGATCGACCATAAGAGCATTGAAAAATATCAGCGGTTTACCGGTAATATATAAATCCCAGTCGAATGCTTGGATGAACCGACAAATATTTTATGACTGGTTTAAATCAAATTTAAAACCAGACAATTGTAGAGCTCACCCTTCAACAAGCGAGCTTATAGTATCAGATTGTGGAAATTTAATTGTTTTGTGTTTACCGCCCAATGTAACATCTTTAATTCAACCGATGATTCAGGGCATAATTCAAAATTTCAAGTGTCACTTTAAAAATAGTTTTTAAGAAATTGATTGCTGCTGATTCAATCAATTTTCAATTAAAAGATGCAATATTTAAAGCAGCGTTTGCCTGGACTGAAATAAAATGTTCAACTTTAGCAAATGGCTGGAACAAATTGTGGTTTAATGAAAATCAGACACCAAGTAACAACAACGCGCCTTACGATGAAATTTGCAAAATCTTGAATTCTAATGCAAAACAATTTGTGGACATTCAAGAGCACGAAATTGCTGACTTGTTGCATCTCGATGATAACACAGAAATTGTGCAAACTTTTATGGATGAACAACTTATCGAAAGTGTTTTAAATCCCAACGCAGCAGAGAACTTACGCTCAGATTCTGATGAAGACGTACAAGTACATAGCTGAACTTGGCAAGAAGTAGAAGCTGGTTTGTTGTGACTCCACGGTCATAACATTGCCTTTATCCAGCTTAATAAATGAATTTTCAATTTCATTATAATCGTTTGATTAACGCATTTTATTCATGGCATTTCCATCTGTACTATTATGACATTAATCTTAAAGTTTTTGTGAAGTGTGAATTGGCCTTTATACTTTGGTACACGTTTTACCCACTTCTGCTGTGTTGCGTAAACGTTGAATGATTTTGAGAACGAGACCGCACCTTGTGCGTGTGTGCGACCGTAGAGATATAGAAGAGTATTTTTTTTTGCACGTTTTTCGTTTTGCCGTGTTAGTTGATGTGCGGTGTGAAGGGGTAGTTGAGCGAGAAGTGACGTAAATTTTGAATTACAAAGAGTCTAGTTTTGAATTTCATCGAGTGTAGTAGTAAGAGTTTTCTAGTAAAATAAAAGGTCTAGTTTGTTGAGCTTGGAAAATACGAAGCTGGTTTTGAATATTGTGTGAAAAATCAAATACGATTTATATAAAATTTAGAATCTATACAGGTACCACATTTTTCTCAACGGGTGGGCAGTTGAGGCCATTCAAATTTTCGATTAACGGCGGCGGGACGCAAAACAAAATATTTTACGGGTTTGGAGACACAACGTCCAACATTTTTACGGGTTTTCGGCTAGCCAACGCCCAACATTTTCGACGATCTATCAAGGCCAAATTTAAGGTTAAAGGCGGAAAGACGCCCAATGAAATCTACGATTTACTGGTGGCCAGTTGAGGCCAATCCAATTTACGGTTTTCGGAAGGCAACGCCTTACAGCATTTTTGGTCAAAGACGGAAAGACGCCCAACATCTTTTTATTTACGGTTTACGGCGGGAAGAGTCCCAGCGAGTTTGCTGCGGTTAAAGGCGAGATGACGCCCAACTATAGTGGTTTGTTTATCAAAGACGGGAGGGAAGTCGCCCATCGGTTTATTTTTGGCATTTATATTGGTTATCGGCTGCTATAAGGCCGCAACGTTCCGAATGAGATACCACGTGTGGCATGATGGCTACTCTACAAGGCCGCAACAGTCAAGCTACCATTTTTTTTTTATTTTTTTTGTGTTTTTATTTTTTTAAATTTTCCAAATTCAACTTTTCCATTCCAAAATTTACAATTTTTAATTTTTTAAATATATATTTGTAATCGAGCAAATTGAGCACCAACTAACGGTTATGGTGCGCGTTGGTTTTGCATTCAAAACTATTCAGGTTCTGCGACCATATTTTGATTCTATTTTCTTTTGTTATCTCTCGACCATTTACCGCTTGATTTATGTATTTTTTCTTTTTTTCTCCCTCCTACCGCTTCTGATTTATTTTCTGTTGGACAAAAATTTTGTTGAATAAAAAATTGCACAGCGATTCCCTCCATTAGGTTTTAATTTGCTTCATCGATCTAGATGTTTTTCAGTTATTATTTTGTTATTGAACTTATACTCTGTTTTTCTTCCTCCTAAAATGAAATACTAAATTTCGTTTCGGGTCGGTCCATTGGGAGAGGGATTCTCATTTCGTGTCGGTTCCATCGTTGCAGGCTGGGCTTGTCACTCCCCATCATCCCCTTGTCAGTGACACTCCGATAGAATTGTGGTGCCTAGAGGTCTCTCCGCGTGACGTGAGGTTTTGTCTGTTGAGGAAACATCCCTACCCTCTTATGATGCTTCGATGTGGCTGGACATCGGCCTCTAGGGGACGATGGGTCATTCGGAGGGGTTTCTTCAGCAGACATTGTACTTCTCGCTCGGGGATATCCGCTCGTTCCTGTGTGGGCGCACCCGGATATAAATTTTTTCCCAATCCCCTGTTCCCGAGGAATTATTAGAATAGTGGCACAGGTGTTGTTTATTGCATCACGTTTTGCCTTGCAGAAACTTTACCTCTCTTATATTAAGTTCATAAAATTTAAAATAAAAACTACATTTTTTAAGACAAAATTAACTATATAGTATTATGTAAACAAACCTACATAATGTTTAACCACAAATGTACGCACGTTCTGCTCGATACATCGGTTCTTACCAGTCCACCAACAATAGACCCAGAATACAATTCTTTTTATATATACTAAAGACAGTACAAAGATGTGAATATTTTTACGATTAAATATAAAAGATTAATTGAATTAAATTGTATATAGCATATAACACTATGAGAGATATAAAATAATTCCGTTTGTCATTTTGCCCAGCTTACAGAAAACACGTAAACTAATTATAATAAATATTTCGTAGTTTTGTTGAATACAATCTTAGAATTATTATCAGATCAAATTTATATTGTCTTAACATAATACCAAAGCTTATGCATACTAAAATAAAGATTCACACAGATTTTTCTTACCGGTGTGTGGTTTTATAATTCTTGGTTCTTTCTAAATAAATAAATAAAGAAATACATAAACTACACAATCCACATAAATAAATTGAGAAACTAAAAAGAATATTAAAAATTAAATACTCGTACAAAGATTAAAGAAGAAATGTCATAAGGTTAAAATTTTACCTCAGACTCAGAATGCAGGTGGAATGGAATTGTTTATTTTCTTTTTTTTGGAAATGTTTTAATTTATGTACTTTGTATTCAGTTTTAGTACTTTTACTCGTATAGTATCGACATTATCTTGATTTTTCTTTTTAGGGAAAGATGTTACATGTTGCAATTGAATCCGTAACAAATATTTTATTACGGTAAATTATATAGTTGTTCATGCGATTTAAAGTATATTACTTTAGATTAAGAACCTAATTTTCTCTTCGTCTTGCAAGATAATGCGGAAGATACTCGATCGGTTAGCACTATTTTTAACTTACAATTTACAAATGTATGAAAGAGAAAATAAATATTTTTTTGTCGCAGGAATTTTGGATGACATATACTCGATCGTTCTATGACGTCTGTATAAAATCAAGAAAATTCAAATGTCACGTGGTAAAAAAAAATACTTATATTTGTTTATTATACCATATATTAAATTATCCTATCGCATTTTCCGTAATTTGATTTTTTGCCACGGTGTCACTAATGTCGTTTTTTCGAACTTCGAAAAATATTCGAAGTAAATCAAATATTGTCAAAAAATTCACGATTTTTGGTTTGGTTTTCAAAGTGTGAATAAACGAACCAAATTGGGCTTTATCAGGAGCATATATCATTTATATACAGAAAAAAGATGCAGAAACCGTTGAATGGATTCCCGAATTGACTTACTGTCCCAGGGGGAAAAATATATTCCCATCAACGAATTGGCGTTTTAATGAATTTCCCAATCCGGTTGCAAACAGTATTTTTGGCGTTATAATTAAGGGTTACACAATAATACCAATGCAACAGGTCCATAGCTGGATATTTACGATTTGATTATGGCTGCTTTGCTCGAATCTTTTTGGAACGTTATATATGATCGCCTCCAAGAAATAGTACCATTGCCATAAATGTTGAAATGGACCTATCGATATTCCCCGTTCGAATGTTTAATTTTATGTTGGTTAAAGAGGCGATGTTATGTCATTGGCCATGACCCATTCGATACTACATCGTTTTGGCGGAGCCATTCTTGTAGCGCTTCGAAAACGAACGGTCGAATATGGTTATGATAATTACAAATATGTTCTATGAAAATATTGGAGAGGTGAATAAAAATCTGGTATCATCCCAATGGTTGTACCTACTTGGATCAAAAATGGGATCTGATTTATCACATAAAATACATGTCGGGGATAGCATGAAACCGGATTTGTAAGGGTTGATTTGAAGGTTAAGACCAGCATTACAAAGATGGTTGAGATTTATAATGCATTTAAACATCGATGAAATTGGTGAGGATCAAATGATGTGTCCATAGCAAATGTTCCAACACCAAGCAAACACGCAACAAATTGCAGCAAAATCTCAAGTTCAACAAATGACAGAAAAGGTAGCAACCACAAGCACCCCAGGCTGGAATTAATTTTATACCGTATGCTAAAAACCAGATCTTTCGATATTATCTCTCTGACAGAATCCTAATACATTGTTAGTTGCTGC
Organism: Nephrotoma flavescens; assembly: GCA_932526605.1. Lineage (NCBI taxonomy): Eukaryota > Metazoa > Arthropoda > Insecta > Diptera > Tipulidae > Nephrotoma > Nephrotoma flavescens. Next base: position 101,503,276 of record OW052221.1, read on the forward strand.
ATTTAAAACTTGACAAAAAAATTCAAGTTAATAATTTTACTAATTATTTTACATAAGAAATGATCATTTACGAGAATTGGTTAAATCATAACGGATCAATTAAATTACATAATGGTTCCTAGACATTACGTGCCCCTCCTAACATATAGACGATAATTTTCGAAACGAGAAAATTCCGTCTCAAATTGTCCAGTCAATATTAAAATTTGGAAATACATCATTGGTTTCTCAACATTATTTGGAGATCAGCTTACGTTAAATTTTTAATATCAGAAGAATGGATGATAATTTTACATGTCAATTCGTGCTATATCGAGTGCTGTTGCTTATAGACTGTGGGCCAATTCTCAGGTAAATCGATTAGTACAGTAAATTGAAATTTTATTACAAATTACTTGTCAAATCGTACCAATTCTCTAGTAAATAAGATTAGGTAAACGCGGCTTAAAGGGACTCATGGTTTGTAGGAGTATACAAAAATTGGTATGTAGGTACACGAACTAATGTCATAAATTTTATTGCCGTTGTTCCAATTAATATTCGTATTGTTTATACGAATAAATTTAAATTGTATATTTGCTCAAATTTGTTGCGTAATATATACAATAAACTTATTAAAAAAATAAATAAAAATTTTAACAAATAAAACTGTACTGTAAAATATACAAGCGCATTTTTATTTCATGGGAAATGCTAGTGAATGAAGCAAAAACAAAAACCACTTCTATTTACCTTTTGTGTCTTCGCTTTACCTGATTTTTTAGTACAGTATTTCAATCTACCGCATACACTGTTTAAACTGCATTTACCTTAGATTTTCCTTAGAATTGGCCCACAGCCTTAATACCACAAAATCACATCATACAGTACCCCCCCCCCCCCTTATCAGTACGAAACCGTTTAATTCAATTCGTCGTTTAGATTAAATTTTAACAAATATTAAATAGTAATAAAATTAAATAAAAATTTATAAATTTTTATGACAGAAATTTTTATGGCTTCACATATTTATTTATTTATTTACCTTTTTATTTTGACAACTATAAGCTACACAGTTAAATTCAGTTTTACTTTTTCACTAGCTGTGTTGATTTTCGATTTTTTTCGAACTTGTACTAAAACAGCTAACTTTGTTCTTGTCCTATACAAAAAAAAATTTGGAACACGTTTTTATGAGGCAGTGGTAATACTATTTAATATTTGCTTATACCATTATTCTTTGTTAAAATTAAACATTATTTTCCCCCCTTATATTTAATATTATATAATTAAAAAATATATTTACGTACCAACGTAAATATTTTTTAATTATATAATATTAACTATATGTATTTTCATATAACTAAAAATTTTTCTTATTTTCTTATTCAGTGTGGCATATGCTTGCTGTGTAAATATCAACATTTAAATTCATAATTTTAAAACACAAATTTTCTATTGTCAAATAAATTATAAATATTATTTTTCATTTAAATAAAAATAATTTCATTATTAAACTCAGTTATTCAATAATTAACTAATAATCTAAGATGAGTTACATATGAATCACTGATGAACTGTCCTCCTACCATCGTCACTAATGGCAAGTCACATAGTAATCATTCGTGACTTGCCATATTCGACTCATAAATAATAAATACTAATCACTCTCTCTGATCAGAGAACGAGAATCAGGCATGTGTCATTAATCTTTCTCACAAGGAACTGAAATTATGACTACTTAATCAATATTTCCAAGGAACTTTGAATTTTAAATTATATTGTTCTTTTGTTTATTTTGCGATTGCTCAAGCCGTATACATACGTCGGATAAAAATCCGGGATTTTTCTATCTCATCGTTTTAACCAATTACATCACGTAAACTATACTACAGACACGCCTCTTTTCATACAAAAGAGTTGAAAAAAATTGAAAAAAAAATCTCGGATGTAAAAATCCCGGATTTCCATCCGACGTATGTATACGACTTCAGTAAAACAACACAAGAAATGGCTGTACAATTTTTGAAGCCACCAATTTTACTGCACAACCGCAAAAATAAACAAAAAATGTATGAAAAATATAATTTAAAATAAAATTTCGTTGATAAAATTGATTGGATAGTCAGGATTTTGGCTAGCAAATTATTTGTTTGTTAGCCAATCACAATATTAGCGTTTGCAACATCCCTGTGGCAAATGTGTGTTACTTTTGATCGCCCAGCATGGAACCAGTTTCAATATCTATCTGGTGACACATCAGCTCCTTACAACAAGGTCTTCTTAAAAACATGTCGAATGAAGGTTCTAATTTGGAAACTTATACATCGATAAAAATTAAATCTTACTTGTTGAACATATTTTCTATTTCAAACAAACGATTATTCAACCTACGCTGAATTGTTAACACAAATTTTTTTATATTTCGTTTAGTAAGAATTTCCCAATTAAAAAAGCAAGCTATGATTTTAATTCGAATACATTTATGCAAGCCTCATATACGTCGGAACTAAAAAAGTGTTTACAATTTCAGGTCTATAGATTGTTAATTGTTTTGACTAATTACATATATTTCAAATAAAATTAACATTCTCGAGAGTACATCGCTACATTACTATGCAGTGGTAAGTCTGTGAGTAAATGAAAGAGAAATTAAACTGGGCGGGTTTAAACCTGTGGCACCATCCCGCGATGCTTCCAGTAAAAATTTGAAGTGGGCTTATTAATTGAATTTATTTTATATTCCAGCTAAAATATTAAATTTTGATTTGTCAAATTCCGTTAAGAGATAGGCTTGCCTAGTTGGGGTAGCCACTTTAAAGTTTCATTCCAATCATTTGAGACCGTTTTTGTTCATTTAAATCGGCTTATGAGTTTTTATCTTACAAACTGAGTATCATTCTAATTAGATGGGGGTACGGCGCGTCGTGCTAGAAGGCATGTCAACCACAACAAATGTCAACCTCACTTGGACGTTTCCTGTACAGCATGTTCTCTCCAATGACCCACTACCAATTTCCCTGGTTAGGTTAGTAGCTTTTACCCTAGATGGTGGTACTCCAACTGCTCACTTGGCTAATCCATACTTTAACGAGGCCAGCTCAATGAATTTTGAGGTGATCTAACAACCATTGTGATGCCTATTCATACGAAGCTCAAAATTGTCTAGATCACCAAATAGAGAAATACACTCCGCAAGTAGCAGGTAAACGAAAATGCTGTTTTGTAGGAAAACGAAAATTGTAAATTGATATTTATTGGTTTTGCTTGTTTCGTTTTATTTTCAGAAGTAGGGGTTAATGGGGTCGGTTTAGAAGGTCAATATACTAGCCTAAATGTCAGCCTGACAAGCACGTGTTATTTCCTACTAAAGCAACGAGGCGCTTGCGAAGTAGAAATTGCGGTAATACCGAACACCGAGAACCTGGCAAATGTGGTTCTTCTCACTGATCCACTACTAATTTCTCAGACATTTCAATTTCTACATTTCAATTTCTCTCACATTTCAGGTTGAAACCTGCGTCACTAACCAGTATTTAAAGCAATGCGTCCGAACAAAAAAAAAGTTTACCCCAGGTGTCTCTAACGAGGTCGGCTCAGAGGATTCTGGGGTGAGTGAACCATTGCGATGCCTATTCCAGGACTCAGCAGGAAAAGTAAAATGCTGAATTATGCAAAAAATTTAGTGAAATAGAAAAATGACATCACAACTTAGCAATGAGATCGTTAAGTTAAAGAAAGAAAGTGAGGACTAAAGAAGACCACACACAGATAGAAATAGCAGAATTATTCTCAACCAAAAGTTAATGAAACTAGCAAACCAATGCCTATACCTCAATAGCACTAGCATTAACAACCACGCATGGTTGCGATGAAGATGACTTTGAAAATCAATGTGTTTGATTACAGAGAATGCGAATATTCAAGCTTTAATGAAATCGACGTCAACAAACGACTATAGTCACTAAACAGTAATGCATAAAAAGGTAATAATAAATATAAAGATAAAAATAAGCAAGACATAAAGATTACGGCCAGAGCTCTCCGTCTCACCTGCAAGAAAAAGGACATAATAGAAGACATCATGATGAATGAATGGCAAATTTAAGAACCAGTGTCATTAAAAGACCGCTCTTGCAATTCATGCTCACATTCAACAGAAGCGAACAAATTTAAAATATTTCTAATATCAAAGCAATACTCGATATGAGGGTTAAAATAGAACCGCTGAAAAAGAATTCGAGGTTAATACCTCAATACAATAAATGACGGTCGGAAAAACGTGAAAGACAGTCCAGTTAGCCGAAGCGAACCTGCAAGGTGAATAAACTGTAGCGGGACAAATTCAAAGATTAAGAAATAGAACGCTCCAATCAACTCAAAAATGTAACGTTTAAAGATGAAGGATTACAACTACAACTAGAGTGTCGCCACAACCACGGTTGATAGAAGCAGAGAGGAAGTCCTACTAGCAAATGACGCAGAATATAACTAATGCTTCTAAAAAAAATCCACTCGCAAAGATATGTAGAAGTATAGAAACGATAAATGCACGCATAGCAAAACAAGAACGTAGTCTAAAAGCTATACTATTTGCGACCTTTAATGATATACTAATCAAATGACCAAAACATTTAGAATTGTCATTTGGAACGCGAATGAATTACCACAGCATGTTCCAGAGCTAGGAAATTATTGGGGATCTTAGTGTAGAAAATAGTTAGCGGACGATAACATCTGTGAATTTCACGCTTTCGCTAAACCAACATATTGTCCTACTCACTTACATAAAATACCAGATCTACTTGGCATCGTTATAACAAAAGAAGATGTAGAGGACTACACGTACATCAAAAATAGTGAAGGGCTATCATGTGACAATTCACCTCAATTCAAGAAGAGCGAACAAATCTCCGAATACCAATTAGAACAGAGATACAGATGGAAAATGCACTAGAAGCATGTAATAATACTATCCAACAAGCAGCACGAGAAAATTCATATATTCCTTATATCAATTCCATAAGGAAACATTTTTGTTCAAGTCAGAGAACTAGTGAGAGATAAATGGAAAGCTCGTAAAATATTGCAGCAGACTTGTGTCCACAACAAAAAAATACCCTCAATTTTCTGAGCAACAAATCAAAACAACTAATAAAGGATATAAGTACGAAAGCATAAATAAGCGAAGCCGAAATCTTTAAAGAACTACAGGATGGCGACTACTCAAAACGGATCCTGGTCTAAAAAGGACAAGCAGAAAGTCTCTCTATTTGCAGCCCATATGGAAGAGGCTTTTCAAACGTTGCCAATACAAACAGCAAACGAAAACACTACTGTTGTAAACAAACAATATGTTCCGCTAAATACCTTAGCATGATTCTCGATACTAGCTGAGATGGAATGAACAGATCAAGAAAAAAAAAGTTAAGGCGGGATTCCAATACTGTGGCTCTTTTTTATTTTGTGCGGAAAACCAGAAAGAGATAAAATCAAAAATCCGACAGAGACTATCAGATAATTCTTTTATTTTATAGCGAAATTTTAAGGGGAGCATTTGACAAACACGAAGATATAACCAATAAATTAGTTAAAAAATGAAAATTATTGTGAAATTAATTTTATTTTTATCTCTAAATTACTAAAAATCCTAAATATTTTTTGTAGGCATCATTTTATTGTGTTTTTTAATTGTTCCTTTCAATAATTAAAAAGTAAGAAAACGCTTTCCTATAAAAAAGTTATGTAGTACAGAGTAAATAATAAAAGTTAAAAATTGTAAAATATTTTAATTTGAACATTAAAATAAATTTATCATGAAAACACGATTTATATCACACTCCACCAAACATATAAAATGTATGAGCCTAGTGCTCACCATAAAAATATTACTTAACTAAATTTTGATGAGAGTGGGGAGTATTTTTCATACTACGTTGTATTTTTTATTTATATTTATGGCAACCAAATCGCAACAACGACAAAAAATTTAAGTATCAAAAAATTTTACTGTTGCGCCGCTCACACACATAGGGATTTTTGATTTTATCTCTTTCTGGTTTTCTGCACAAAAATAAGCCGCAGTAATCGAATTCCGCCTTACATGAAATATAGAAAAATGTAGAAAAATTCTGAGATTTCAATACACATCAAATTGCGTACAGAGAGAGACAAATGATAGGCCCAGAATGAACCTATAACGTTTTATTAATTTATTTTATTTTATTAAATTATAATTAAATTAAATTTAATTGAATTTTAATTTTGTATTTTTTATTCATCATCTACAATGGCGGAGTAGTTTGTGTGCGGTATGGTATTCGTGATGATAGCTGTGCCACGACCTGCTAGTATCGACGAACGGATTACTTAATGAAATTTATAAAATAGAAATGTTTCTTCATTTTGCTTTGCTCATATTGATCGTGACGCTTTTGTTTTAGTTTCACCCAATCCGCCTCCCAGCAAACAAACGCTGATAGCAGAATGAAATAGATGGAAACATTTGCACACGTCGAAGCGAGAAAACAAATAAATTTACTTCGGTTTATTCTATGCATTGCATTTTTACCCCCACCTAATCTCTTGTTTATCAATTTCATTTCAAAAATTGTTGTTTCATTTCTATCAGTCTCCAGATTTCAGCTGAAGGTAATAGATGTGCGTTGATTTGAAACTTATTCAATGCATACGATGTTTGTTTAATAAATGTTTTTCAGGTGGAAATGGAAATACATGGATAACATATAAAGTAAGTATACACTATTAATTAAAAAATGTGTAGTTGCATCTGAATGACAATACACATTTGGTAACCAACACCAAACACAATCAATAATTTATGATTGTGTTTGGTTTTGATGGAACAAAATACATTAAAAAATATTTTTTTCTGGTAAACAAACGGATAACAGTTACATATTATACTCAAATCGAAATGAAAGAGAGATAAATTAATTTTTAGGGGAAACAAAGCCGAGTTTTCGCTCGACAACAATACGAATAGCATGGAATTAGGTGCATCAATTTGAAGTAAAAATTGAGCGCTCTAATTATATGCTGTTTATGCGCTCTTTGTGCGCTGATTTGTACTACTGGGCTGGCTTTTGAATCGGGTATCATTCTTCGATTTTCGGTTTTATAGGTAAAGCGAGAAGAAACCAAGAACGAGACCCAACTCAAAGGTCCTAGTGTGGATTGGGTGTTTTAGAGTTCCCGTTGTGTTGTTTCCGTATTTAAGTAGTTTCCGAAATATTAGTATTCGATTATAATGTACTTCGATGACAAGGAAACCCGTTGGCTAGAAGGAAGTCAACTTATCGACTAAGACGAACTCTAGCGAATTAAAGATATTTATCTAGCATCTTCGTATGTTCATATTTCACCAGATATTTTTTAAACTCAGCGCATTTTTAACGCGGTATTCTCGATATTTAAACTTGTATTGACAAGCTTTCTAAAACACAATAATTGGAAATTGAATGTCACAGTTGGCAGATCTATGGAAAAAAATATCATAATTGTAGACTATTATGTTCGGTAGAAATCTTCCATCGTGATAAATAAATGGTAAAAGATCTAGTTGATAAGAGATGGCGCGCAAAGTAAATTATTAAAACAGATATTTGTTATTAATAGCTATTCCATATTTTTAGATAGAAGTTCTCAGTTAATTAGAGATTTTACATTAATTTCAAATTTTTTATTAAATTTTGAAAATTCTTTGTAAATTCTTACAAAAAATAGAATTATGTAGTTTGAGGAAATTATTGCTGCGTTCCATTGGCGTTAGTAAACTACTCGCAAGTACTTCTAGCTACTCATAACTACTCAATCAAAATTTTTGTTTTCTTATGTTTTACTTCTAACTAGCAAATCTGTGTTCCATTGAACATCTACTCACAAGTACTTGCAAGTACTTTACGCGGCATATTAACGATATGTACATGTATTTCACGTATAATTTTGAATAGAATTGATTGAAAAACATCTCCAGTGGTCTAATTAGGTTAGGCTGACCTAGGAAGGTTCATAGGAATCGGTTCATATACCGAGAAATAATTTATGTGATTTAGTATCAAAATATAAACTTATTTAGCCCCTAGGATAATTAAGCAATCACCCAATAGCTAAACAGCAACTTTATCAGACACGTAAAATAAAGATAAAATAATGATAAATTTGATATTTTTAATATTTTCCTAGGTTGACAACGTTGTCTACATTGTCGACGTCAGGGACTCAAAAAATCGATATGTAATCTAAGTAATAAATTACGTGTCAACAACCATTTCATTGCGTAATGTACCTCTCCCATCCCTGAAGATATTTGACAGGAACATCATCTTTATTATTGTTCTAGTAAAGAGCTGGATTTACACTACATCAGAATATTGAGCAAATTAAAATACTGATGAAAATATATTTGAAAAAATTAGCCTGTATATCGAATACTAAATAAGAAATAAATTAGGAGTAAAACTAAAAAGAAGGCTTCAAATATATTGCAATCCTGTATAACTAGGTCGCCGTAAAGTACAAATTAATATTAGAAAATATTTTAGTATGACTGGAATAGCGGCACCCTATAAACATATCGTAGATTTTATGACGACGAGATATAGAAGTAAAGAATCAAAACCGATACAATGCTTAGTGCTTTATGACTTAAACATTTTAATAATTACCGCCCTTAAATCTCATACAATGCACATAATATGTATAAGTACAATCCAATTACAATACCAACAAAGAAAATAGTTCATTGGCGTACTTTTCAGAACTGAAGGTTACCGGCTTATAAGCGAAATCACTATTATTAAAATTTATGTACTTGTAAGTATAATGTATTTCTTATTTATAATAAAAAATCTTACCTCATAACTTTAATTTTTTTAACACACAGAAAAGTAGGTAACTAGAAAATTATATGTAAAGTCGTTTTTATGATTTTTTTTTAGTTTTCTAATCAAATCGTGAAATCTATTAGCACAAGAATTTAGATTATAGACATTTTTTCAGTTTACGATATAAAATTATAAAGACAAGCTACTTGAATACTTTAAATTTTCTTAAGGCTGGCTATGTATGTGATGTCTATACGAATACCACTTTTAATACGATAACCATGAATATGATGCGTCGTTAATGTTTACCGCGAAAAATTTAAGCACAAGGTTAATCTGCTGCATCTTATTTCGGACAGGCACGCACATACGGTGACATTTTATTATTTTTTTGGTTTTCCAAATAAATTATTACACAATTGGGGGGCGACCGCACGTCGATCGGTCGGTTTATTATATATCAAAGCAAGCTTAGTATGTTTTAAAATAACAGACAAACATTTTGTAACATTAGGTTCCACAAAATCAAAAACGTGTATATAGTAAAACACTTTCACCACGGTATGTGTAGCGAATGTACGGTGACAAAATAAATATAAAATTGTATATATTGAACTAAAATAGTTAAGTTTTATTGTGCAACCCAATTAAGTTTAAATCAAAATTAAATTAAAACTTATGTAATATGATGAAACCCGATGATACCATAAACAATTATTTAAATCTGCATATCAAATCGATTTGATGTGCAAAAGCGCAACAAAGTAACAAATATATGTCACATCATTTTCGATTTAATTGTAATACACACACCATGTCACCAATATAATAACGAATTTCTAATTTATTTCAAATTAAAAAACAATAAAATAAATTTTAAACCAATTTTTCAAATCATGCCTTAACAAAACATTTCGCTTTTTATTTAAATTTATTTAAGAATCACGATAATGTCCTCGTTTTTATTTGGTGCGCGCGCTAATATTAGTAATTCGAATCCGGTTGTCGTGATATTGGCTGGAATTGGTGAAATTGAGAGGTTATGCAGGGATATCGGATAAATATTAATAATTTTAAGACAAAATTCAATGAGATGTAATTTATAATTTTAATAATTAGCTTCAGCGCCAAAACGGCATAATTGTGAACTAAAGAGTCAGAATGAGTAAAAAGGTTATTGTCTGCGTATGTCACGTACGACAACGGTAGCTTTGCGTACTAAGGCACTCCGTGTAATTCTGTTGAATTCTTCAATACCTTTTCAACGATACTTGACAAGTATGTACAATTGTGCATATTCTACGACAGGTATATATTCTATAAGAAACAAATAATTTGCAAACAGCGCTAAAACGGTGGATTTCTGAACTCGTGTAGTTTTGTTAAAATTGTTGTCCCCATTTCCTGAACTCGTGTAGTATACGGGTTGAAACTAACCTACAACAGTTTTGACAATGTACTACTATAGTTCATAAATCCATCGTTTAGGCGCTGTTTACACATTATTAATTATTGTTTTGGCGCTGATAGCTAATTATAATTTATTATTGAATATAAAAGTGTCACATACTATTGAAAAGATCTTGCAAAATGTCACAAATTTAACTTCCGATATGATCATGTGATATATCGCTCAAAAGGTCAATCTAGTCGTTTATTTCATAAAATTTACATGTCAGCATATCATTTAAAAGTTCTTGAAGAATGCCACAAAATTAACTAATGCACCTTAGTACTTAAAACTACCGTTACGGCGTTGGAAGCAGTTACATTTTGCCTCATTAAAGTTAATCACGTGGTATATCGTTTGAAAGGTCTTGGATCAAGTAAAAAATTTGCTACCGGCACTTAAGTTCCAAAATTTACCGTTAAGGCGCTGATTAAACTATGTACATAAATTATTAAATATAAATGCTTATTAAATCATGTAAATGTTCGCAAAGGACCACCAAATCCAATTTAATTTTTTTTTTACCTGTGAAAGAAGGTGCCCGTTTTGTTTTATTACTGATCTTTGAATGTAGATCGGTTATTTTCACTGACTAGAGTTCGAGCTACTCAAGCTTCTATAGCTTCCCAAACCAGCAAAGGGCAGTTGTTAAAATCCTTGGTTTCTAGCCACTTTAATCTACCGACATCTCAGATGTGATTGATCTAGACTTGATACCACTTGTTTGTACACATCGCAATTTTCTTTCTGTTTGGTAATCTTGCAGTATTACTAGTAGATAGTTCGGCACCTGAAACGATTGTGGAAGCTCCTCGATCATTTGGCTGAACACGCTCTTCAAGTCCACCAGAAAAAACAAGGTCTAGCCAGATAACAGGCTCGTTCATTTCTCTCGACAACGTTAATCAGCTTTACGAGTACAGCACTTAGAGTTGAGTGAGATTTTTCAAAAGACTTGTTGTCTTGGATATTGTGTTTGTTTGCTTGAACCGCTGTGTTCAATCATGACTTTATTAACATTTCAAAGAATTTTCCTTCGCGTCGATCTGGTTGGCACGTCGCACCTTTTTAAAGTTCTGGCTACTAGACACAAAGAACACAACTGGGGAGATGTACTGCCATCTTACGTTCACCCTAACCACATTTCCAATTTCGTCGGATCTTTTGCAGCTTCATCTGATATGTCCATATTTCTGGCACTTGTAGCATTTCCAAACCCCCCACTTCGACGCGGCCACATATCCAGCCAATTTTGATTCTTCCTCTTTTTAGATGAACACGGTAGCTCATTCGCTCAGTTAAACAACCGCCTTTACTGGGGTCCCCTCAACGACGTTCCGTGCGAGAGCCTCCCTTACTTCGTCCTCAGTAGTGACGTTTTTCAAATTTAGAACCTGCGAGTGAATAGGTCTTCTGACCTCAACATCTTGGCCTACTGCCACAAGCAAAGTTTATTGTACCTTGTTCAGATCTGTGTTGCAGTTATGCTTCAAAACTTCAGGTATCATTTATTGTTCACGGCCAATGGCACCTCAGGTGTTTTGTTTGCCAACCGGCCCCTCTGCGAACAACTCGTTTCTACACTTTTTCTTACGTTACCAGATAACATCAATCACTTCTTCTAGCTGTAGCAGGAAGCCACTCTTGATATAGAACCTAATATTTTAAGGCCAACTTCCGGCTGTCTACATTTCTCTGATGGTCTCCTGGCGCTTCCTCTAGCGAATTTCTTCCAGCGTCCCTATTTTGTTAAGCAAGTCTCGCCAAACAGATTCAACAAACAATCTAGACAATCCGGTCCCTCAGTCTTATGAACTTCTTCACTCGTCGTATGAGATGCAATGGCGGCCAAGTAGTCCACCTTCAAAACATTGCATTCATAGGGTGTAGGCAACGTGGATCCCGCTTGCTCGCTCGATTCGTCGCCAGTAATTGGTAATCATGTCCCTGGTTTGGAGAATTTTTCACTTTGAAACCTCTCATGGTTGGTTTTAGGAAATGAGGATCATTAACACTCAGCGGTGATTAAGTGAATAGAGGTTTACCACTCCCCAATCCCTTACCCACCACCTGTGACCCCATGGTAGTACCAGCCCACACTGTCACTATATGAATCGACTCTTGGGCTTCCTTCCATTGGTAGTTCAAAATTCTCGTTGTCAGGAATTCTATTCTTGATAGTACTTTGGCACCTGGTTCCGAAAACCTGGCCCGGATCATCAGTGGTTCATTTGCAGTTTTAATGCATTGAGTTCAAACACGTTCATGGGAGGATGGTATAAGGCTTCTTCGCAATCATTTAATGTCTTTCTACGTCGACATCACACTGTCAGAATTAGAAACGTTCAAACCGCCTTGCTTCGTGGCAGCCTTTACATTAAAAGCCCAATAAGGATCTGAAAAGGATTTTAAATACTGTTGGATAAACTCTGGTAATCTTAGATGACCGGTTGTAATAACTGATATATTCTTTCCTGCAGACTTATTATGTCCGCAGGGTTCTGTTAAAGTTTAGGACAGCAATGTGCGACATATATATTAGCTTTCACTCATGTGTTCAGGCACTAAATGAAGTGGTGATACATCTCCTTGAATAATGCAGATATCCTCTAAATCTGCCACTAATTTATAATGCCCCTTACCATGAATTCTGTAACTTCCATCTTCTTTACAAGCCTTAACTCAACATTTTTAGTTGATCGTGACACCGTGAATACGCCTTAATTTCATGATGACTTGATGTGCATACACGAGGTCTACACTATGCAAAATTGTTCAGATTTTCTTTCGTGGGACTAAATTTATCAATGTATGTGTAAGTATGTTAAACAAATTTTTAAACTCTCAGCAAATTATCAGGAGGCTATTTCCCGAAAAAATTAACATGAATTTTTTACGAAATGTCAAATTAAAATACACTTTTAAGGTTATGTTTTGTCATTTCATTGTTCACTTACACTATTTAGACGTCGATTTCTCTTAAAAATCTGTAAATTAGTTGACAATATTTACGGATTTTTTGACATTTAAAGAAATTATTATGAGACTAAAATGCCCAGTTATAATATTTGTTTGATAATTATTTATCAATAAATTGAAAAAATACACACACATGCATAAAATATCATGAGAAAAAGTCTCAGCGATTTTCCATAACGCGTAGACCCCATGTTATTCCCGAAATAAAACGGGGTCGAAAACGAAATCCCGGTTTTGAAAATCCCGGTTTAAAAAATACCGGTTTTCTTTTCTTTTAGTTCTAAAGTCTTGATTTTGAAAAAAAAATATTTTTTATAGATTCGGGTCGTCTGGACTAATATGATTTTAACATAAAAATAAGATATCTTATAATTGATTATAGGGGCGGAAGCCGAATGTCAAAATTCCACGTATGCAGTCAGTGATACATTTCGGTGAAGGAAAATTTTATCAAGCGAATTTATTAATATTTGGTAAAAAAAAATTACGAAATTTTCCTTAAAACAAATTTAAAAAAATATTTCCAAACACGAAAAGTGTCATAGGGGTCTTTAACACATTCGGTTCTTCGACATTCAGCGCTTTGATATCATGCCGAATTGTAGAGGCTTCAATAACTCCCGCGGGCACGCGGGAAGTCACATCGCTCCTCCCCTCCGTTAGCCCTCTGAGAGCTTTTACAAAGAAACTGCAGGAAAGCGGGGTTCAAAAACATGTGGGGAATAAAGGATCAGTTTTACTTGTTTTATTCTAAGTGAATGATTCGAAGCCAAACTGATTTTTTGATACAGTTCTAGAATACGGTCGATAGGGATGGAACTTGACCATTTCTTTACTGATTATGTTAAAACTCTATAAGTAAGGTCTAAATGGAATTCTAAAATGAGTTTTTGCTAAAGCTCTACCTCTTGCTAAGAATATGGCCATTAGCTACAGAACTTGGCTAGTTCTTGACAGATTATAATAAAAATCGACATGTGTGATGGAAATAAGATTCTAAAATGATTTTTTGACTAAGTTTTGAAAAGAATCGCCCTTTTTGTCTAGATACGCAGAGCTTTATCAAAAAATCATTTAAGAACCTTATTTCCGTCGCATGTGAGGAATTTCAACATAATCGATTAAGAAATAGCCTAGTTCTATCCCTAATGACAATATTCCAGAACTTCATCAAACAACATTTTAAAACCCCATTTAGATTCCACATGTCGATTTTCGACATAATCGGTTAAGAAATGGCCAGGTTTCATCCATATCCGCCTTATTCCAGAACGGTATCAAAAACGCGTTTTTTTTGTATCCCATTAGGACCCACATATCGAATTTTAACTAGATCGGTTTAGAAATGGCCTAGTTCCATCTCCATCTCTATTGACCGCTTTATCGAAAAATCATTTTAGAATCCCATTTCCATCGCACGTATCGAATTTCAACAAAATCTGTTAAAGAATGGCGAAATTCCATCCCTTTATTAGTCATTTTCTAAAATTTTACCGCACTCATTTTTTAATTTTGTCAAAAAATCATTTAATATTCGAATTTTCCCACATGTCAAATTTTACAAATTCATACCGGGAAGAGAATTTTTCCGTATTTCCCCTTCAACCGTATTTTCTAATTGGCGTCAAATCACAGCCGAAATTTTTTCCAAAAAAATGCACCAAGTATTTTTTTCTTGAGTTTTGACATTAAGTTGGTACCCAATACGCCAAAAATTTTAAAGCAACGACCCTATAATCCAAAACTTGAAATGACAACGTGGTGACAACAAATTGTCGACAAACAATCGATAATGGCTTATTTTCGGTTGCATACAAATTCTAATATTATGTCGTTACTTTGCTCGGTCGATGCAGAGCCGCAGCCACAGTCGCGTATACACAATACAGCGACATACAATCATAAAAACTTCATCAGTGAACTTAAATCACAAACTGTCAGGTTGTGTGATATACATATTTCGTAATGAAATCTATTTCGTAACTAATTTTATCTGATAAATTCAAAATAGCAGAAAAAGATAGTAGAGACATCTAATAATAATAATAATATTTTGTATTTTGTGTAATGCCCTACTAACTATTAAAGTTTTACGTTGTGGCTGCACCAACACCCGCTGACAAACGCGTACATATAACCGAACGCACACGCTGTCTATGCAAATTTCCGGCGGAAGAGAGCGGAAAAAATCACCATATTGTTTTTACAAGCTGATACAAGCAGCACGTTTAAGAATAATTTTAATAGTGAAAAACGAAGAAAAAAGTAAATAAAATAAAATAAACCATCCGACAAGTTTTCTTAACAACAATAAAAAAAAAGAATTCTACGAAACCGCAGTTTTGTAAATATTGTGGTTACGGGGCTCCATCGTATCACGAGACAAAATAACCACCCCGCCACTACAATTTGGTGACCCCGACGATACAACCGTCGTTCGGGTGATCGAGCGAATTAGCAACATACGAAAAAAGGCTACAATCAGCACAAAGCGAATAGCAACTACAACATTAATGCGTCGTTATTGGAAAATTTACGATTTTCGTGTGCAATTAAAGCAGAATGAACGATACTAATGGAGATAAAATTCCGATCTTCAAACAACAAACTTTTACAAAGTGTCAGTGAAATATTCCACGTTTAACTCTGGATGCGGAAACAATAAGCTGCTCTGGATGCGGAAACAATAAAGTGTCTGCGCGATGTAGTATTAAAACCTCCTGCAACCGATAAATATACTTCGTTAAAAACAGTAATAATATAAAGATTATGCGACTCAGCCAGAAGCAAGTTAAATTGTTTACATTCCGGACTGCAACTAGGCGACAAAAAACCGTCGCAGTTACTCCGCGAGATGCAGGTACTTTCATTAAACCAAATTCATGAGTCAACATTGAGAAATTTGTGACTATACAGCGCTTACCACCAAACTTCGAGGAAGTACTACTACGGTAAGTGATAACGAACGTTCATTGTCAGTTCGCATTGACGCTTTAACAAGACGCTACGATAATTGGTTCTGCAACGAAGAAATTCGCGAGATGTACATAAATCGACAGCTATTGGAGACCGGCGACCGCGCTACAGATCGCGATCCGATAAACAAACAAAAACATTTAAAAATTGCTGGTACCACTTTAAGTTCGGCACCAATGCTAAGAAGTGCACTAAACTAGTTCCTGATCGATACAGGAGCCGAAATTTTCGTCATAACACCAAATGCTAGCGAAAAGTTTATAAAATCGGACCTAAAATTATTCGCGGCTAACTCAACGATAACCGAAACATTCGGCACAAAAAACTTAATCATAAATTTAGGACTACGACGTCCATTCACTTGGAAATTCACGATCGCCAGCGTAAGCAGATGTACCATCGGAGTCGATTTCCTTTTACATTACGGGTTATTAGCTGACATTAAAAACAAAATATTGACTGATCCACTGCCGTCCTTGTCGAATGGAACATCAGTTATTTTGCCGTCATATCAGCTGAGGGATAACCATGTTCTGCGAAAGTTCGATGACTTAACACAGAGAAGATGCAAATCGCCAGAAAACAACCCGATCGATATCCAACAGACTTCAGCCATTTTCAGTTACAGGGCTGCAATATCTTTTCAAAAATTGACCTCGTGCGGGCCTCCTACCATGAAATTGGTCGGAAAATACGACACTCTCGGAAAATACGTTGTCGTAAAATACGATTCGCGGCGGATATTAATATTATGAAACATGTATTTTACAGTGAAACTCGAAATTTTCACTATACTCTTGTTACATTTAAATTTTATTAAAATAATTTAATAGAGATATGTACTTACATTTAAAAAATTTCTAAATAATTAAATAACATATAAAAAGTATGAACTACGATCTATTTTCCATGCGTATACTAGAATATCCGTCACCTAACTAGCTGTCGGGCCCATGATGAACCGGATATTGAAAAAACGGCTATATGCACTCCGTTCGGTTTGTTTGAGTTCCCTCGCATAACTTTCGGGCTACGGAATGCGGCTCAAACTTACCAAAGACTCATCCATTCAATTCTTCGCTGAATCAAATTTGCGTTGCCATACATCGACGATATCCTAGTCCCATCAATTAACCTAGAACAGCATTTCGAACATCTGAAGCTAATATTCCAGCGAATGCAGGACGCAGGTCTGATAATCAATCGGAACAAATGTGTATTCGTGGAGAAAAGTTTCCTAGGATTTGACATATCAGCCGCAGGTATCACGCCTGCTCAATCGCGAATTAAGGCAATATCAAACTTCGTACGTCCTATCACAACTAAAGGCATTCAAAGATTTTTGGGTATGATAAATTTGTATCGCATTTTCCTAACAAACGCAGCTCAGGAACAAGCAAAATTGTATGAATCCCTAAAAAAACGAAACAAAACGACAACAGCAAAACCACTTGGCAGTCAAAGCAACTCAGTTAGCTCACCCAACGACTAATGCTGAAAACACATGTGCAGAATTCTTCATGCATCAAAATTAGAATACTCTAGTGTATATGGGATAAAATACATGTACGACGCATGCCATGCAGAATTCTGCACGTCGTCTGTATTTCTAGTTTGACTGCGCATCCGTCGGTGTTGACAACATGAAAAAAACTAAAACTAAAAATCGTCTGCAACTTCATGAGACATTGTTTGATATTTTCCCCTTTTCACACTAAATTTTGTCAAGATGGAGGAGAAAATTACAGAATTTATTAAAAAAAACAATTTTTATACGATACAAGACATTTCAATTTCAAAAATATTTATCTGTGTGACAAAAAGTTGATAGCTTGCTTTCACTCTAAATAAAAAATGCCGCACACAAGTGTCAAATAATTATGCTCATGTGTTTTACGTGCAGATCTGCATGCGGTGCTGCATGCAGAAAATCTGCACATCTGTTTTCAGCATAATCAAAAAATTGCTATGATGGTAGACACTTCAACTCAATGTTCTTGGAGCAGTGGTGCAGCAACTCGCAACAGAAGGATGGCAACCACTGAGCTTCTTTTCGCGGAAACTCACCGACACGGAGCAGAGATACAGTATGCACGACAGGGAGCTGCTGGCGATATACGCAGCAATAAAGCATTTCAAACCTTTCATTGACGGTCGCGAGTTTATCTTTTCAGCACCAGCCATAAACCCCTCACGTATGCACTACACCAAAACTTAGAAAAAGCATCACCACGAGAACAACGATAGTCTCAAATTTGACAAAATGCCTTCGGAACGCATAAATTCTTGTATTGCGATGTGTCTATCAGGACACCAAGATCTTACCTTACCCCTCAAAAATTCCGACGTTTGATTTTCGAAGCATTCTACAATCTCTCATATGCAGGGATACGGAGCTCTGCCAATCTAACTCGAAACAAATTTATTTGGCCAGCATTAAAAAAAGATGTTCGTTTATGGGCAAAGTGTTCTACCAAATTACGAAACACGTTTAAGCCCGTGCGGTAATTATCCCTTCATAAACAAGCGATTTTCTGAAATACACACAGACATTATAGGTCCTCTAGAGACCTCCAAAAATCAACGATATTGTTTACAATCATAGATCGGTTCCCGCGATGGCAGAAAGGCCGCTTCAATGATAGACATTAGAACCGAAACAATTGCAGACACTCTGCTAAAAACATGAATAATTCGCCATCGAGTACCAGCCAATTTGAGTCAGAATTATTCAACAGTTTAGCCAATCTAATTAGCTTCCAACAGAAACGAACTACTTCCTATAATTCGGGACCTGTAACGGAATGGTCGAGCGATGGCATCGGAGTTGAAAGGCGACAATAATGTGCATCAACAATCCACAATGGACTAAATCTTTACCACTAGTACTACTAAGCTTGCGGACAGCATTTTGAGACGATTCAGAAGACATGTTGCACCCGTCATCATTTTCGTCACAGAACGAAGTTATCGTGCAAATCAAAAATTTATTCAGGTTCGTTCAGCCAAGTCCGCCACCAAGACATGTAAAAAAAGAAAAAATCAGCAATCTATCTTCGAAGAATTTAAGACGTGCTCACACGTTCTAGTTCGCCTCCGTGCGAAGGACCATGCCGGGTAGTACGTCGTTCTGATAAATACTTCACACTTTTAATCAAAGAAGTCGAGTCAAATGTCTCTATAAATTGGATCAAACCATAATTCAACGAAAACGAAAAGACAAAGACCACAGAAAGCAACGGTCAGCACTATAAAGAAAGAACGGCCGTTGAAGTTAACCACAATCTTCGACATCCTAGTCGAGATTCAACATCCCAGCCAACGCCATCACTCAAAAAAAGTAACCAAACAAATAAAAAGCGGGTAACTGACGAACCTGACAATACAAAGGGGCTAGAAACACAATAAACCTTCCGACTAGTTTTCTTAAGAAAAAAACAGCAGTCTTGTAAATATTGTGGTTATAGGTGAATTTATTTAACTATCTAGCAAAATTGTTTGCAGAAAAATTTGCTGCAGTTTGAAGTGAAGAAAGAATTTATTTTTGTTAAGGTTCCGGCCTCAAGTAAATTAATCTACAGAATAAATAATTTTTATTGGGAAGGGGCAATAAGTTTTACAAAATGAAATGTAGTGGAAATTTGTTTACAAAAATATAACCAATTTAACTAATTTGATTGGTTGTTTTTGCTCTCTCTCTCTCTCTCTCTCTCTCTCTCTCTCTCTCTTTTCGATTTTTATCCTCCAGCAAATTTTTCTGCAGGAAATTTTGCTACAGAGTCAAATAAGTTCACCTTAAGGGGATGGAGCCCCTTGGAGTGTCACGAGACAAAATAACCACCCCAACACTACAACGTAATATTTAGGCTAGAACTGCGGTTTTTTTAGGCTAGAAGTTATTAATTAATAATAATATTAGTCAAGTAATAGTTGAAATAGTATTTTGGAGGAAACTTATTTGGAATTTAAAATAAAACCACAATTACCATTTATCAATTTCCAAAAATTACTATTACGATTGAAATTCCATACCACACTATTAAAAGTCACAGCTTTAACTAATAGTTGATGTGCTTTTTGCACACAGTGAAATTTGATTGTAGGTTATTTCTGTATAACTATAAAAACTATCACTGTGACTAAAAAAATAAAATACCCGAAAAATAAAAAGTAATTAATGGTTTCATAAATTATTAAATTAAGTGAATGTCTAAATTATTTTCAAGATCATCTATTGGTTTATATCTGATTTTCACAGTTAAATTTGAAGTGTTAAACTTGAAATTAGTTTCTTTGTAAATAAATTTAATTAATGAGTATGTTAATCAATTTGGTCTAGAGACCACGTCAAGGCCCATTCACAACCAAATATATATAAACCGCTCTTTTTGGAGTTTGGTCAGCTTCTCGATTTTTTCTCGTCACTTTAATGGTACACTAATCTTAAGTGGAATAGTGAAATAAATAAGTTAAACTAGAATAAATTATAATTAAGAGCAAAAGACCTTGAAATAAGAAATAATTTAAATACTTTTTATTTTCAATATCGCGCACGCAGACATACATTGTAAACTTACAGGAATTAAGTCTGCACATAAGTCGTTTATATGGCAATAACTTGGTTTCTTGGTTCTTTCAATCATTTCATTTTAATAAAAAATAGTTTTGTTCGATAAACCGCAAACATTATAATTGTGTGTTGTTATGTATATTGAAAATGATATTTTACATTTTCCTGGTACAACTTTCACTTGTTTATTATTTTCAACAATGATTTATTTATAGTGCTTACTTACGCGGATAATTAAATGCAATTGAAGTATTTACATTTTTAGTCAATTTCGTATAAGAAGAAGAGTGAATGCGGGTCAAAAGAATCTGTTATTGACTCTGTATAGTTGTTGGAAAGTGTAATTTTATGGTTCAACGATATGATGATGATGATTATCTATTTATGCGCGATACTTAAAACGAGTGGCGAATTCTTGAACTTTCTCTTGAATGAATTTTGATTATTTACGACTGAAATCAAAAAAAATTGTGAAAGGTGAATTTGGTTGCAAAAAAGGGTTTGATTTTTTGTGAAAAGTCATGCATTCAAACCTTGAAAACGCAAACAACCTGCTTAACTTATAATAGGTATACAAATTCATTAAACATTTAAACATTTATAAATTTATCGTTCAGGGAAATCTCCGGTAAAACAGAAAAATTTTTATCTTAAAATCTTTTTTGTTTTGGATACGTTATAATGATACAGCTCGAGTAAATATCTCACGGAAGTACACAACAATTACATTTGAAATGTCTTTAAATAAAAAATTTAAGTCGCTACTTAAATGTCCGTTAACAATCGTTTAAGTTAATCGTTAAAAAATTATTGTTTTCGTGTAACTTATCACAAAAAGATATAAATAAACAGAGAACCCTCGAATTACACGGGACTTAATTCTAGAACAGAATTATCTGAAATAATGAATTCCGTTTATTAATAGTCTTTTGTAGACTCAAGTGCCATCTATGAAATATTGGCGTGAACTAAACGAAGCTAACCAAAAAAATTTCTTTTAATGTCCATTTAAGATTTGATTGAATGAAATATTATTTTGTTTGTAGCACTTCATAATTTAAAGAATTTCAACTTTCGCTCAAACCTTTCACTCAGTTTAAAACACAGATTTGTTTTGAGCATTTTATTGATTCTCTAAAATATACTCCTCTCAGGAACAAATAAATATACCGATGTAAACACATTTATCAAATATTAAAATCAATTTTTTCCACTCAATAGTACTTAAAAAATGTACAAAGCAAAATAATCAAATACGTAATATAATAATAAATATAAAAATATGCACACATTTAAGTTTACTATAAAACTGAAGGTTTTCATTTAATAACAATTTTGTCAATTAATCCATCGACCAATAATTAATTTTTATTATTAAATAAATAAGAAGACTCAATAATAAAATGTTCTAAAACATAATGGTGGTTTGAGCATTAGCTAGAGTTAGCAAGAAAAATTTAATATCAAAATTGATTCAGTAAAATCGATTCCTGCTGGGATATTCCAAAAATGTTCCGGACATGAAATTGATTTTGGAAAGAAATTTTTTAGATTAGCTTCTTTTACTTCTCGCCAATAATTCATAGATGGCACTTGAGTGTACAAAAGACTATTAATAAACGGAATTCGTTATTTCAGATAATGGGCTTTTCCAAAAATTTGTCGGACATGAAATTGATTTTATATTAATGTAGGAACAATTACGAAATTATTCAGAAAGTTTCGGAATTTTCTTATGATTTGTTTGTGAGCAATATCGATTCGTGCTGTGCATTTTCGAAAATTTCCTGTTTATGTGAATTTGGTTGATTACGATGAAAATGATTTTATAATAATGTAGGGCCAATTACAAAATTAATATAAAATCAATTTTATGTCCGAAACATTTTTGGAAAAGCCCAGCAAGAATCGATTTTACTCAATCAATTTCATATAAATGGGAAATTTTCGAAAATGCACAGTACGAATCGATATTGCTCACAAACAAATCATAAGAAAATTTTGAAACTTTCTGAATAATTTCGTGATTGGCCCTACTGTAAAATAAAATAAATTTTATGTACGACATATTTTTGGAATAGCACAGTTGGAATCGATTTAACTCAATTAATTTTTATATTAAATTTTCGTGCTAACTGTAGCTAATACTCAAACCACCATTATGTTTTAGAACATTTTATTATTGTGTCTTCTTATTATTTTATTTACTAATAAAAAATATAATTATTGAACGATGGATAAATTAACGAAATTATTGTTAAATGGAAATGTTTAGTTTGATAGTAAACTGAAATACATAATATTATATTTATTATTATAATAATTTATTATTTTGTTGTGTTCATTTTTTTAGTACTATTCAATGGAAAAAAAATTTGATTTTGATATTTGAAAAATTTGTTGCATATTATGTACATTGTGAAAAAAATTGTGCTAGCGTTTCGTGCTACTTTCACATCGGTTTATAAATATATTTTTCCGTGATTAATAATCTGTTTAAATATAAAAGAAATTCGTGCTAACTTTTTAAATAATATGTGAGAAATAAATTTTGTGTGCTAAATTGTACTAAAATGGCATTATTCGAGATCCAAACCATTAGTTGCCTCAGTGTTTTACGTGCTATCTTTTCGGGCCAACTTCACAGACATTATTTCAAAAGTTAAAATTATCATATACATTTCTCATCTTCGATATTAAATCTAATACCCCGATTCTCTTTTTGCACGGTTTATTTTTTCACGATTTCGAAATAGCACGATCAAAATAATAAAAATAGTCCTCTTTTTACACGTATTATTTTGTTTTAACACGATGACATTTTTTATTTTATTTTTTTTTTCAATTGAGACTAGGGAAAGTATAGAAAACGCTACCAGTGGAAAAAAATTAAGCTTGCTTCAAATACACCCGAGACACTTTTTCCATTTTTAAATTGATAATTTTCCAAGATCACTTTTCATAGATAATTCATAGAAAAGCCCGACCAAACTCTTTTTCGTAGTAGTAAATTTTTCCGCGAGAGCACAGGGGTAACATGTATTACAATTTTACATATACAGGGAATTCCCCTTTTAGTTGTCAATTAAACTTTCGTATTGACGACTGTTAAAGTTGGGAATGTGACATCTAGCGCATTAAAAATAAGCTCATTGCGGGTTTTTTCCTATGAAATTTTAGCACGGCATACTTTATGAAAATAAAAATTAACATACAAAAATATCCGGAACAAGCTTATTTTTTTTGCCGTCAGATCCACTTATAGTTGTCTATACAACATCATTTTTTACGGATCATTCAGTGTTAATAATTCAATCTGTGCTAGGATTTATTTATAATTTAATATTAAAAAATATAAATGTTTAGTGTTGTATTTCAATAATTAATTTAAAATTACCTGTTAGTATAAAAAGTGTTAAAATAACATGCCGAGAAATATAAATAAAAAAATAAAAGAAAATCTCTTTCTTTACAAACAAAAATTGAAATTTTAGATCTTGTTGCAAACCTTTATGTGGGTAAAATATTTAGTCTAAACGAAGCTACGATCAGAACGATAAAGCGGAATGAAAGTGCAATTAGACGATCTGTAGCCTCCGGTTCCAAAATTAATGCTAAGTTTTCATCGTACACAAGAGATATCATTAAAGAAAAAATGGAGAAGGCTCTAATTATCTGGATAGAGAGTCTGACGCAAAAGCGAATGCCAGTAGACGGCAACACTATTCAACAAAAGACCCGCAGAATTTATAAAAGAATTAACGAAATGGAGCCTTGTTCATCATCTCAAATCACAGAAAATAATATAAACCAATTTTCTGCAAGTACTGGATGGTTGACAAAATTTCTAAAAAGGCATGAAATGCATAATGTGAAAATTAAAGGTGAAATTGCATCTGGAGATAAAGCAGCTGCTGACGAATATCCAGCAAATCTCGCAAAACTTATCGAAGAAGGTGATTATAGTGCAGACCAGCTTTTCAATGCCGATGAAACTGGTCTGTTTTGGGAAAGAATGCCGACCAAAACCTATATATCAAAAGCCGAAAAAACAGCTGGCGGGTCTAAGGCATCGAAAGACCGTGTGACATATATATTTTGCAGCAATGCATCAGGTGATCGCATATTGAAATCATTGCTAATTTATCGAGCTTTGCGTCTTCGGGCGATGAAAGGAGTAAACTTGGATAAGCTACCAGATAATTGGAAAGCCAATAAGAAATCATGGAAGCTTATTTACCGGCCTTCAATTTAAAGTGGTATTCATTATAGACAACGCACCAGAACAGCCAGATTTGGAACATCCAAATGTTAAAGTGGAATTTTTACCGCCCAATACCACTTCTTTGATTCAAGGAATTATTTCGACTTTTAAAGCGTATTACATCAAGTGAATATTTCAACATATTTTAGAATCTATAGAGGATGATGAATCACTTTCTATAACTAATTCTCGGAAACAATTTGCCATATTGGATTGTGTGAAATATGCTGCTATAGCCGTCTCTGATTTGAAGCCATCAACACTGAATGCATGTTGGAAATCACTTTGGTCAGCATGCGCTAAACCTTAAAATATTTTAATCCCAAATATAAATGAAATTCATGCGGATATCATTAATTTGGCGCATGAGATTGGTAGCGTTTTAAGTGATGAAGAAATATTGGAACAACTTGCTTTGGAGCCCATTGAGTTGGAAGAGTCTAGCGATGAAGAGATCTCTAGAAACTATTTTACAGCAAGCGATATTTTGGAAGGAATTCTAATTGCGAATAAACTGGGTAATCACATTTTACGAAGGTTAACAAAATAAAGCGAGATACCAAGAAATATATAAGGATCTTGCAAAAATTGGATCCCAACGATTGATAATAGGAGGTAGGAAAAGGTAAGAGAAATAGTGAATTCTTCATTAGTTATGCAAAAAATTTCGAGCGATGAAACCGATGTTACATCCTACTCTCTACAACGCAAGAGGATGCGCGTATTATCTACTACTGATGATGATGATGAAGAAGATTAGGTCAACGTCAATAAAATTGTCTAGGACCTGCTTTCTTGGAAAACTAGTCTTTCAATTGGTGAAATTATTCGTTTACTTACTCATTTCGAGCGACTAATCCCTCATTTTTCCATGCATGCTATATCTTTTTTACATGTTTTTATTTACACGGCACTTTCATGGAACATATCCACCGTGTAAAAAGAGAATTGGGTGTATAACTAAAATTATTTCTTTTTACAATAACTTCTTGGTCTACTTGGATCTCGTTGGCGCGAAACGAAATTAATCAATTTTATTTAGTTAAAGAGTCGACTTTTTACTAAAAAAACCAAAATACGTTCAGATTTAGAAATTTTTTATGCGCATCGGTGGAATTTGTTTTTAACTTTGCTTCTATGCAAATTTAAAACCACTTCTTTATTTTTTACTTCTTTATTTTTTTATATGCTACTAGGTACTTCCAATCGAAATAAAGCATTTTCAAATTTTAAAAATGTTCACTTCCACTTAAATAAATATGAAAGTCAATATTCGAGATAAGCTGCTCGAATCGCATTAAAATCGAAAATACCTCCAATCGACTCGAACTTTTGGATTGGGTATTTTGATCTCCCATAAACCAAAATATGTATTCAGTACAAATTGATGTGATCTTACTGTAAAAATTACAAAACGTAGACTGCGTCATAGAATTAAGATAAAACTATAAATGAAATAAAGAAAAAATTGAGTGAAATTTAACATATCCAGACATATAGAAAGAAATGCGTACCCCTAGAATACCCAAAAATAACGAAACAAATGAGTGAAATCTTTAATAAGATAGCTGCCTAGTTCCTTTTATATGGGCGTGGCGTACTAAGGAGATAAGAATTTTATATTTACAAAAATCCCAAGTAAGGTTAAAAATTTAAACATCCAAGATGGAGCTTGAAATTTTTTCTTAATGCTTCAATAAAAAAGCTTAAACCTACTGATTTGTTTTGGACAGAGTACTTGTATTTATATAGACCCAAAAATAATAGAGTTTGAGCCCAAAAATTGATTTTTAACTATGAAATTTTGTTAATGCTTAAATAAAAAATTTAAAATATTACACTGCCTAATTGATATCGTAGATGAGAAATAGGTGCATAGAGAGAGTACAAAACAAACTTGGAGCACCAGCGTGTTTTGGTTCTCTCGTATTTACTTTATTTTTTTGTTTTTTTTTTATTTCCTTGCACAAACTTTCGTTGCATTTTTCTATATAATGCGACCCCAAAAACATCTCAACATAGTGCAGTGCTAGTGTAGTACGAAAAAATATGGCCCAATCCTCTTGAAGCACAGTGGGTTTGTTGTTGTTCAATAACGCATATTTTGCTTATTGACAAATCCATTAAGCGAAAACTGAGCTTCATCGCTGAATATGATGTTTCGATTAAATTCAGGATTTTCTTCAAACTTCAGCAGAGCCCAATCGGAGAAGTTCATGAGCTAATTTGAACTTGTAAGGGTCAAGATCTTTACGCAAAATTCGCCACAATGTTGTTTGAGCGGTTCCCAATTCACTGATTGGCTCATTTTGAACTGATGCGCTTACGGCTGCGATATTATACATCGACTACAGGAACATCTAATAGAATATTTTGATTCAAATTTATCCACTATAGATAGCAAGCATGCGCCCTAAAAGTTGCGACCACCAACCCAGAATTCTGGCAGTAACTTTTAATACATTTAAAACGTTGCTCGTTCGTGAACTTCTCCATGGTAAAAATGTTTTTTTTTAATCTATGCTGTATGTTTTGGAGCCGAAGTACTTTCGCGGTTTATTTTTCCCGTCCTACTTTACGTAGTTATGTCAAATCGAAGACATACGGCTATAGACCAGATTTTAAGTGACCATCTGCGCATTGCATAGTTCCATGCTATCCTATAGTACTGGACATGGAAGATGGGTCGATCCATGAATTTTGCACTCCGATGGGGAGTCGTACTTGTGTTCTTTTTAATCATCGGTCGTAATCTGTTGATGAAAATTTCCTTTTTCATGCTACCCCTATCTCCCGATCCAAACGTCAAAGCTTTAACCACTGTGCCATTTGGTCGGTATATAAAAAAAAATATTAATTTTACTGACGTTTTGACGTTGACAGATCATGAAAAACGTTCAAGAGTGCGTTCGTATTAAGATACAAAATTGTTATGGCCCTATTGGAAAACTCGATTCGAATCCATATACAGTCAATTAAGCTTAATCGGGTCAGCCGCTTAATTGGGACAAATTGTACTAGTCCCGATGTGTGCCGATTAAGCGAAATCGACTGTGTTTCAAAACCTATGAGATTTCAGTAAATTGACATCAAAAATACAAATTTCACTCAACACAAATATTTCGCTTTTTCTTAGTATTCTAGGGGTAACTGACCAGTTTTTTTCATCTGGACGTGGCGTATTAATTTGGATAAAACAAAGTATCCCCTATTCACATATGTTAATGCCTACATTGCGAAAAGTCTGTGATTTGAGTAAATTGGTATGAAAAATTAAGAATTGCACTCAAATATTTCGTTATACCTCGGAGTGGAGTATTCCAAAGATAGCTGCCTAAATCCTTTTTATGTGAACATGATTTACTACAATACTTTGTGTGGACCCAATTCCTACTATTAAAATATTCTAGTGTCTTTTTCGCGAAAACTCTGAGATTTTAAAAAATTGATATGAAAAATTAAAAATCTCACTCATATTTTTCGTTATTTCACTCAATATGGCTGCATGATAATTTTACAACATTTTTGTGTGTACATTTTGATATTTAGACAAAAAATTTCTGAATCCACTTAAACAACTTTTATACAAATATTTTATTTCAGCCAAATTTACTTAAATTTATAAACAAACTATAACGATCTTTATCTGGCTTGGAGGAGGTGGATCCATTAATTAGAAATGGGTGCAGCAAAAATTTTTTAATTGCAAGCAAAATTATTAAATTATGAAAAGTGGTCAAAATTACGAAAACAGTTGTTAAAAGATATCAGCAAGTCAACAATAATTATAATATGTTTCTGCAGTACTTTACTTGCTTTGTAACTGCTTTAAATGAGAAAACTCCCACGCTCTACAAGGGCTACCTATTGTGTTATACTTTTTTTTAAATATTATCATTAAAATCATCTTGCATTACATAACTGCAACTGGAAAACAATGACTCAAAATTTCCCAATAAAGATTGCGTTTAAAGTAAAGTCATATTCATAAACCATTTTTTTAAATGGCCTAGCTTATTATTTTGAATGCAAAGCTGGATGTAAACAGTGGCGTACATCCATATTCTATATCTAATTCCTTTCCATTTTATTTATTTAGATGTATTTATATTTAAATTATGTACATTGTGAATTAGACTATACACACACATGTGTACAAATAAGGTTAACTATTTTTTCGGGAGTGTCTTACATTATGTTGTTCAATTACCGTGTTTTTTTATGTACACATTCTAAAAACAGTCGGAATTTGTTACATACACGTATTTTATAAAATGAAAGTATTTATCCATGGTCGCGTGTTTTCTTATATGTATGGGAGACATATTGATTTATTTGACAAGAATTTAACATTTGACAGATGAATGAATACCACATTATTAAGGTAATAGGTTGAATTACGTTACTCCTCAAAAAAATTTAATAAATAAAACTAACCTCAATATATATTTATATATTTGTTAGCTTAAGTAAAACAAATTAAATGCAAAAGTAAAAAACCGCGCTTTGCTCTAATAAATCCCCAAAATACTTATAGGTTATAACAGTTACATGAAAAACTTCACTTTTGTTTACAAAATTTTTAAAAAGTTATGTACATTGTGAATGTGTATCACAATATGTCTAATCAAATCGTATTTTTTCTTCTTATTTGAGAAATAATTGAAGGAGATTGCTTTAAAAAAAACCTTCATAAAACATGTGTATGCATGTCTGACATTTTGACATAAAACAAAGGAAACCCAAATTAAAAATACATTAAAAGTTCATATACATACATACATTATAATTTATATTTGTATTCCAATTTTCTTGGTGTAATTACCTGTAACAAAACAAATGAAAAATTAAATTAATTTATAATTGAAAATGAAAATCAAATATCAATTTTATATTTTATATTAGAATTTAACCTTCAAATATATTATTATATTACAAAATGTTACATTAACTGCATTTTTTAGTTTGAAAACATGTTACCAATAATTTTGAAGTTTGCCGCCTTTTATCGAAAATTCACATCAGCTAAAATTATTACACATATATGTGTAATTATCTTAACGTAAAGCGTATTCTATTGTTTATAGGGTTACCGGTTGAAAGAATTCAAATGAAGAAATTTATTACACAATTATAATATATGTCACAATCATAATAATATTATTATTAAATGTTAGGTTATTTACTTATGTCATACTAGACTAAATTCGCAAATATGTTATTTCCTTAGTCCTAATAGTTTTACTTAATAAAGAGATATAAATTATAAACATCATAAGAATATAAAGTAGGTTGGGAAAGCAAACAATCGCAAGTGTTTCAAATTTAATCCACGCCAAAATATAATTTTTGTTGAAACTTAAGTTAAATATCTCAAGAATGCATTAAATTAGAGGCAAACGATGGGTTCGTAATATTTCTCTTTATATAAATAATGTTCTTAGGGTCCTAGAACTTAACAAATCTTTATCGAACAAGTACCATCATTTATTCCATCTTTATCTTATCTTAAATGATTGAATTCAATCTGAAATATTGGTTGATTGGGCAATAATATAAAACATATGCTAGTTTGAGCTACCCCAAATTTCCAATATTACGATTACATGTGCTAAAGTATTTGTATTTCTGCGTTTCCTTTTAAATGTAAAATACCTTTCGATTCGGGGAATTAGTGACTTCTAAAACTCATTAAGCGACTTAATTAGAAAGCAAATTATTATTATCACAAGCGAAATTAAAAGTACAAGAAACAAGTATACAGAAACATCACTCGAAAGATCTTCATAAAAGTTGCTAAAAGTAGGGTTTCAATTACCAGAAAACGATTGTGATGAGTCTTAGTTTCAGGAAAATTCGTTTAGGAGGTCCTCCAGTGGGGCTCGGTTTCCTTTTATAATTTTGTTTTCTCAACTCAAACAATTTTGATGGATATTGCTGAAGCGAGTTTTTCGAGTACTAGTGATCGATTACGATAGGTCCTGGGTTCGGAAAAAAATCGTTTAGAAAGTCATCCTGTGGGAACAGGTTCCGTTTTATAAATTTTCATTTTGACTCGCATGATTTTGATCAATATCGGTGCATGGGTTTTCAATTGCCAGGACTCGTTTGGTCCAGTTTGGTCCAGGTCATTAGTTCAGATTTCGGACAAAATCGTCTAGAGGGTCGTCCGGTGATCCCGGTCGCTTTTCTTAATTTTTTTTATAGCTTGCACGATTTCAGTCAAAATTGGTGAGGCCGGGTTTTCGAGTGTTGGGAATTGATTGCGATGGTTGTTAATTTCGGGAAAATCCGTTCAGAGGGTTGTCGAGTGGGTCCGGTTTCCTTCTTTAATTTGTTTTGTGTTACACGATTTTTATAATAATTGCTGGACAAGCGTTTTTGAGTTGTGAGGAGGAGCGTTTACCGATTGTGGTTAGTCCTGATTCATTTAGATCCGACGGAGGCCTGGAACCTTCTTTTAGGAAAACTTTCTTAAGGAAACGTTTACAAGGAGTCCTGATTTCTGGACAATTCATTTAGGAGTCTTCTGGATATTGTGGGATGTTGCATTATGTTGAGTTATATTTCACCATGGTGAGTGATGTTATACCATGTCGCTTAATGTTGTATCATTTGGTGGGATGTTGCTAGATTGGCATGTTGCTACTAATATTGTGATGTTGCACATTGTTGTGTCACTTTGTACTAAAGTTGTGTCATGATATATCTAGCGTTATTTTTCATCATATTGCGAAATGTTGTATCATGGTATGTTGGTTGCGTTATGGTGACATTATATGATTGCACTAATCGCATCCTTTTGAAAATGTTAATCGTTATGAGTAACAGTAGCTGTGTTTCCTGATGCTTGATTTGATCCCGTGCAGTTCATTTTTCATGAAACTACCCAAAGGCACTTACTACAGTTCAATTCAATTTTTGTGATCTAACACAAAATTTGGATCAGGTTTTCAATATAAAATTTTAACGATTGCGATGAGTATCATGAAACATGACAAATATTGATTTGTAGCATTCGCTATCTAATTAATGTTTTGACCTTGGCCCGATTTAGATGTCGTCTGGACAGGTCCGCGTCTCTTAATGAACTCAGATTAATAGTGAAAGTGGGAATCTAATACAATTTTGGACATGGTGCCTCTGAAATATTGTCAATATAAATTAACCTAAGCCTTTTACTTTCCAACTGGGATACAACTCTCTTTCTATGTTAAGCAGATCCTAGGATAGGATTCCCAAATTAATTCCGGATGTGATTTTGAAAAATAAATAAATTTGATGGAAGGAAGACCCTTCTCAAACGAATAGTATGGAACTCGGGTGGTACTATGAAAATATCCAATTTAGGTGCCAGTGATACGATAATAGTTGTGTTTCTTGATGCTTGATCTGAACCGGTTCAGTTCATGTTTCATGAAACAATGCAAGGAGACTTACTAGATTTCATTCAAAGTCTGTGATCTAAAACAATTTTTGGATCAGGTTTTCCATATAAAATTTGAACTGATCTGGATCAATGGGTCTCATGAAACACGGCAAATATTACAAAGAATTGCAAAAACCCATGATCTCTTAATTGGGCGCGCTATCTGTAACGCATACAAAAGTGTTGTGCAACATCTGAAATCTAATACTATAACTATGATGTTTAGTCAAAATTTAAGACATTGTAACAGCAAACTACGTATCACCCAGAAATATGTGAGCGCG
Organism: Nephrotoma flavescens; assembly: GCA_932526605.1. NCBI lineage: Eukaryota > Metazoa > Arthropoda > Insecta > Diptera > Tipulidae > Nephrotoma > Nephrotoma flavescens. The sequence goes on from OW052221.1 coordinate 101,536,053, forward strand.
TCTCCAACCACGGCCTAGATATTCTATGTACGTAAGAATCACACTCAGCGACATGCTGCGTTTCTTGTTTCTCGACTGCATCTGCTCAATCGATAATTCGGAAATCGTTTTACTTACCCGCTTTTAGATAACCGCAGAGGATCGCATGGTTACTACCAGCATTCGGTATGAAAGTGCGATAGAAGTTCAACATTCCCAAAAATCATCCAAGTTTTTAGCATTTGCCGGTCTGTTGAGTTTGAGTATATCATTAATGCGCTCGGTGGATGATTGATTTCTGTTGAAGTGATTTCTTGTCCCAAAACTTGTATTTGTTGTTTTGCGAAATGAAATTTTTCGACCTTGATCACTAAACCTACGTTGCTTAATTTCTGGAACATAAGTTTTAGAGTGGTTCGAATGGTGTTGATATGTATTGCGATTTTTGGAATATCTGCTTACTTGATCAGGATCTGATAGTAAGCCCGCATAGCCGATAGTAGTAAGCCCTGTACATTATCGGAACTTATGAGTAACATTATGGGGATAAGGTATCGAGTATCTATCATTCAATGTTATGCTGTTTAGGGCCCGGTAATCGCCGCATGGTCTCGCCATTCTTCTTGGCGACCAGTTGCTGGACAAGAACTTTTAAACGGTCTGCAAATACCCTGTGTACTAGAATTCCTTTTTAGATATAGCTACTTTTTCCATGGAAAAACGTCTGGTTTTTCATGTAATTGGTGAACCATGAGTTGCAATATGAAGTGTTACGTGGCCTTTAGCGACTGTATCACCTTCGACATCAAATCTATTTGAACTCCTCTAAGTAGGCTTTCTTCACTTCTTTGAAAGCTCGATCATTCAAGGCGCTAAGAAGCTATGATTGTCACCAGTGAATTTACTACTGATTTTACGAGAATGAATTGTGATTCGACGATGTGGAACCAAACCTGTGACTCCAATGAGGTGAGCTTTAAAGCAAATAGTGTGCAGGAATTCTACCTGAGTAAACATAAATTTGAATGTTTACCAATTGTGACTATGGGCGCTAAGGCGGCTGACTGTCCCAATTGTGTTGTGTACACTAGGTAAAAAGAGTTGTAGAAGTAGTAAAAAGTTTTCTTTGTATTGAAAACGTTTGCTAAAGGAAGGTGGGCTTTGAAATAAACTACGTTGGCTAAGATATATGAAGGCTTAGTGGTTGCATTCATGACTTATGGCTGCGCTGGACGGCCAGATAGAATAAACTACATCCATCGAAGATCACTAATGACTGCACAAAGGGATATTCCCGTCAAAGCGTATAAGACAGTTTCAACCGATGCGGTTACTGTCTTAGATGGAGTCACTCCAAACGATATAATGTTGAATGAACGATTCGTTAGTTATAAAACCAGGAAACAGCAAGATGTTAGTTACGCAAACGTTCAAATTCTAGGCAAACAAATAAGGGAAAATATCCTGAGTAAGCTCAAAAAAGATTTTCGAAAATCGTCTTGGCAGAACTGCTTATAGTTATATACCTAATATAGCAGAAACCGACTTCCGAATAGTATCCTTAAGTGCTCCGTTTACGCAAATGCTATCGGGTTATGGAAAATTCGCAGTCTACATGTTGGTCTATCTGATACCAGCAGTTGATATGGCCGACTAGCAGGCTGATAATGTTGCCCATTCACGTCAGTGCGTTCAAGAAATTCTGTGAAATTCTTAAAAGCGAGGCGGATGGACACTTTACTGATTTTGAGGTAAACTTAGGCTTTAATCTCAAAGAATCTTGGAAATTTTAAAAGTTTCTATTTTATACCATCAGGTTTATAACCAACAGACGTTTTAATTCATTTTAAATATTTTAGAGTGAAAAACCTGGGTTCAACCGCAAACCCTTAGTAATGCAAAAACAGCACGATTAAACGACAGGCACGGAAACAGGTTTAATCTTGACCAAACACACCGAACTCGGACCAAAAATACAGAATTCGAAAGACGCAGTGGGAATTGGATATAGGCTTGGTCTGGGTGTCATTCTTACAAATAAATACGTTCACAGCAACATACTGACAATGTGCCCTAGGCACCAATTGTGCTGTAACGACGTGATGACAGAACTGATGGGGATTATGCTTAATATGTCACCAAATCACGTCTGGGCCACAAATATGGCTTATGGTATGAACTATCGTAAATTAAACTGCCAAGTAACAGTTGGTGCCAAGCAGCAACGGTATTCTAATCTTACTCCAAACATAAGAAGTTTATTTAATATTTAAAAATATTTATTTGATATATATTTACTTAATTATTATTACTTTATTTAATATTTTTTATAATGAGTTTTTAGAGGCCCTTTGTATTCCGTTGAACTGTATTAGTTTTGCAATGTTCGTCCGTTTATATCTCGTTTTTAGACATGGAAACTTGAATTTTAAAATAACATTTTAAAAACAGTACTGACACTGTGAAATGTCAAAAACGATGTTTAGTAAAAATCAGTTTTTGACCGTAAAATATTACCAATTGCCCTGATTCTTTCTTTAACATAAACTTAGATTATATTTGAGGAACTAATACATGATTAGCACGATTAGTCTTGAAATGATGAAGAAAATGTAAAATTTGTTTAAAAATTTCGATTTTTATGGATCGAAAAATTAAGTCAAACATAAGTTTATTTGTGTTTACGCCGCAATGACGATTACTTAAAATGTACTGTCGCTAGGTGGGAAAATCACGAAATTAAAAGTGTTTGCAAGATAAGTGGGTATTATTTTATTACAATGTTTAGATCAGCAATAATGAAAGATAATAAATTTATTAATTACTTTTACACATATAAACAATATAAGTAAAGTTTAGTAAGCAAATTATACGAAATTATGGTACTCAAACGTATTAAAGAAACAAACCAGCTGCATACATTTAGGGGCATTTAAATATCGATACTAACCTTATTGTATTTTATTTTGACATTTTAATGACAATTTTTTCGTGAAATATGCTTATAATTTACCCCTGGCAATCCCCGGTATGTCAACCATTGTTGATTAATGAAAGATTTGCTAAAGGGGCTTAGCGAATCTACAGTCTCTCAAATGTATAAAATGAGTTATCAAAAGTGTATTGTTTGGTAGTAATTTACAAAATTCTAAACGAAGGGAAAGCAAATTATAACTTATGCAAAAGCAGGGCTCTCAGAACCCGGTTCGGTCCACATCAGATACAACAACGCCAATGGGAAAATTTTCATATATCTTACGATATGCGGACAGTTTGATTCTGAATGTTTTCATCTTATAAATGGCATCTTTAGACTCGTTTTATAGTAAACTGAGAGAAAACTTTCTGCTTCAAGTGGGAAGCTTTCAATCTTGATAAACATTCGACACGAAGAGCCAAATATTAGTTTATTGGTTTCATAAAAACCTAACTCTTACTGGACAGCAAAAAAGAGAGGGCTAAAACTATAAGGTTGGTTGTTGAATCATAAATTTACATTAATTAATCACATGAATGATTCAAAGATGTGATTATCGATTATGGTACAAAGACAAAAGTTCAGAATATTGAATTAATTTATGAAGTTAATCTAAATTTAATATTTTTTTAAAGCAATCAAATAGCCATTATATATACATATTTCAAAATTAGAGTCTTCTATTAAAAATTTTATTAAATCATTGCCGCAAAAACCTTGAAAATGAAATTAAAGTACGCAACAAAAACCATATTGTGTTAAGTCGTTTAGTCACGTTTTTATTAGATTTATATGTGATAAAATTTTTGTGAAAAAATAATTAATTTTTAGTGTAAATTACATCAGATAATATTTAGCTTTTAGTGGCAAAATTAATTCACTGTCAAATAAGCGATAAGATTTTTTATTGATTTATCTCGCTGAAGATTAATGTCCCAGCTTCTGATACTCTAAAAAACATTTTCTCATACTTTATTTATGGGTGATTTTTAAATATTGCCAACCGATAAGATTAGCACTAAACATGAAAATAATATCTTAATCTTAAAAAACGTAGTCAAAACCAAACGACCGTAAAAAACTCTTCCTACTCCAAATTTCACCAGACAGGCATATCTTTACAAAAATAATCAAAATGTTTTGCAAAACTAACATAAATTATTCAATGTTAAAAAACTATATAAAATGTTTATGCTTATGTTTTAATAAAATAATAATGTAATAACCTTGAAAAATAACGTTTGGATTAAAATACCATAAATAATTTTAACACAAATTAATTACTGTATTCGTTGGTAAAATATATTAAATCAATCGAAACGGAACGAAATTTTAATTGATGAAAGCATCGGTGCGCTCAAGTGGTCTATAATAGTACTAACACATCATCTTTATTTCACATACTGTGAATAAAAACCGCCAAACTATATAATTTAGTTGCAATTTGTACAGTGCGCACCCTCCTATACTCATTTATTAATAACAGTACATCTTAAAATTCTAATCTCGATGGCATTGAAATACAGTGACACAAACCAACTGTATTTATAATGGTCATTCACAAAAATATGTAAAAAAAAAACTAAACAATCAAGAGAGACAAATTATATTAACAATTCGTGCATAACTAAAATCAAATAACGGCTTTATTTTGAATAAGATTAAAACTATAAATATTCTCTTGTTTTTACTGCAAATACCACAAAATTAAAAGAAACAACAAATAATAGTTCGATCGCGACTAATTAAATGAAGCATGCGCGCGAGATACTTCTCACTTCAGAGACAGCGATGTCTAGATACAGTTAAGATAAATTGTATGCGGTCTTTTATTGCTCTTTGTATTTGAAAAAATACAAGCGGTATACCATTGACCAATTATAATCGTTTTTTTTGTTTTAAAGCATGATTGTGCATGTTTATTGCAAGTTTTCGATAATTAAGCCAGTCCGCTTGGCATGTGGTAGTATACTCTTAAGTCATAGAGTAATTATGTACATTGAGGTCGTATGCAATAACTTAGATATAATTTTCGAAATTTTAGCCTCGGTACCATACCCCAGTGTGTGACATTGCGTGCTGGACCTTTTTTTTCAACCAGCTTTACTGTGCTATAAAATTATTAAAAAATTACACTGTTAAATTGGTTTTTTTCCTAATTGGATTTTGTTTTCAATATCGACAGATTCTAGCTGACTAAAGGTAAAGTATATTTCTGAGACTAAAAATAATATTTAAAAATTGATCATTTTTGACGAGTTTCAAACAATATTCCAGCAAATCCTAGAGATGTATACGGTCAAACGTTGTACCGTCAGTATGTTGGAGTTTTATTCGATTCTGATAAAACTTACAATGGTTAATAAAAATTTTAAATTTTTTACAAATTTACTTTTTAATATCGCCGAATCTAAACATGTCCATAGGTCACCCATATTTTCGAATAGATTACACAATACTCTACCGTTATAGTGATTGAATAGTATTCATGTTATCAGTTGAACTGTCATCACCAGAAATGTCCAGAAATTATACAAGATTTTAACAATTTCTCAAATTGGACTTAAATGTGAATTCACATTCCAAAACAAGTGACCGAGCCATTTAAATCAATTTATTTAATTAAGTGAAAAACTAGATATGTTCAAGGTAATTAGAATTTTCAAAGAATTTTCTAGAAACATCTAAGGATGATCTTTAAGATATTTACGTCTATAACTGGTCTAATGAACTCTTATCAGATGAAGGAAATAGTGAAGACAGCTAGCACCGAAATGACATAAAACTTGTGCCAGAATGCCAGTTCAGCAGGTCTAAAACGTCACAAAAAATATCCGAGAGAAAATTTGGAGGAAAATTAGCATTGATTGAAAAATGCACAAGAAATACGTTCAATGAAATGCTCCAACTTATTCCACTATATGGTATAATGGATAACCAATAGTAAAAGTGTCAAGATTGCTACCAAGCATTATACGGAAGAAAATTGTGGAGCATTGGCAACTTTTGAAATACTGTGAGTATTCCGAGAAGATAACAGCAGCTTAACAGTCGTCAATCCAACCTAAAATTTAAAAGCATTGAGAAATTGAAAAAAAAAACTTTGAAATTTAAGAGCAAACGTTCGCGGACACTTTCTAAATGTGTAAAACACAAATTTGATAACTTTTGTAATTGCAATGATATTTCGTCGCGGAAAGGAATGTCTTGTTAAGAATTGACAAATGTCGTCTTATTTCTTAAAAAATGAAAAAGTTATATGACTGATTTGCGCGAAAATATTAAAAAATGAAAAAGTTGCATGACTGCTATAGCAGTCATGTCCGCGAACGGGCTAAATACGACTGCAGAACCAGCAATTGTTTCTGCTCATCGTACAATAAAATTTTATATGATCATTTTGCCATAAATGTGCTTATATCTTAACTTTTGTGAGAATCAATAAATTTTCGGTACTTCTGTATAATGTGTGAATTCCACAGTGAAACAATTGTTTTCAGCAAAATTAACACGAGATGAAAATATAAATCTTTTACTTGGTAGAGAGAAACGAAAAAAATATCAGTAAAATTTACTGGCAAAATCATTGAGTAAGTGGGGAAAATGTTGCCATACAAAATATGAAACTCAATACTTTTTATGGCAACATTTTAACACACCTTCAAAAAATAGTATGCGGTGAGAAATATTGTTCGCACACTACGACAATTTTATGGTTGAAAATATACTATATGTCAAGAAAAAAATGAGGTAGGTTATGTTGCCCCTAATCTGCCACTATTTTCACTATAAATTTTGCTATAAAAAAAACAAACAAAAGTTGCTGTCTTTGTCGCTGACTCTTCTCTTTTCGGTTTCCAAGTATTTTTTACTGAAAAAATTTGTTTCACTGTGGAATCCATGCATAAAACATATAGTGCAATCACTAGAACAAGAATTAATTTTGGGAATTGATTTTTGGAACTATATCACTCCGACATTATCATGCGTTAACACAAGTTCATTCTGCACTACCAATAATAACATGTCCGAAGATTCGGTCTACCATAAACTTTCAGATCAGGATCATTAGAAGTTAAAAGTTATCATCGAGAAATTACCTACCTATAATAAACTAGGGCTAGGGAAAACAAACAAAATTTCCCGTGTAATCGACGTGAGGAGCAAAAGCTATTACACAACGTAACTAAGATAGCTGTTCAAAAATGAACGAAGAATTAGACCGTATGATTTCGTTGGGAATGGTAGAAGAATGCCAGAGTTTATAGTCTTCTCCGGTTACAAAGCAATGATAAAGCCCGTCTATGTTTGAATGCCCGTGAATTGAACAAAGTGAAAAAAAAGATGCCTATCCCCTACCACTAATCGATGGACTGTTGGGTCGGTTGGAACCAACTAAGTATATTTCAACATTAGATCTCAAGGACGCCTTTTGGTAAATTCCATTAGACCCGCAGTCGAGACAAAATCGTTTGTACTATTCCAGGCAGACCTTTGTTTCAGTTCACGCGGTCATGCCATTTGGTTCACATCACATCTGAAACGCTAGAGCAACATTTAGATCTACTTAATCCGGTCTCGGAACGGCTTATTGAAGCCGGTCTCGCCATAAACATCGAGAAGAGCCATCTCTTGCTTAAAGAGGTTAAATACCTAGGCGGAGATGGTACGTTGTAGGTTAATGCAGGAAATGTAAAAGCCATTGTCGAGTATCCATAACCGAAAACCGTCAAACAGATTAGGAGAGTTTTGGGACTTTGTGGCTGGTATCGCAGATTCAACGGACCTGCTAAAGAAAGGTAAAAAACTGGATTGGTCCGAGGAAGCAGAGCAAGTATTTCAACAGTTGAAACTGGCACTATTCATTCTACATTCAATACGTTGCGAGTAGTTCAGTAATAGAAGGGGAATTATATCACCTTGACGAAGAAGTAGCTGATAGACCAATAGCATATTTTTCGCAAAAACTGAATAGATCACAAAAAAATTATTCAGTAACACAATTAGAAAGCTTTACCCCAGTACAAAGTGTTAGGAGATTTTGTGTTTATATTGAGCGATATCCTGTCACTATATACACAGACTACGCTAGTTTTCGGTGGCTGATGTCGTAGCGAGATTTGCCCAGTCAACTCGCAAGATGGAACTTCGAGCTTCAGGCTTTTGAATTTTGAAATCGGATACAAAAATAGTGCAGACAATAAAGTGGCAGATGCATTATCTCGAGCTTATTGTGAGGTCATTTCTAAATAGGTGTTGAAACCAAACATTACTAAAATTTCGCAATTTCTGCGATCGTTAAAAAAATTGCCGTTGTCTTAGACCAATTGCACATCGATTTAGAATCAGACGCTTTTAAAGAGGATTCGTATGTAGATAAAATCAAACAAATTGTAAATTTTCCCCCGACACGACATAATTTACGAATAAAAAAAGATGGCAAATTACTAATTTCTTTATCGAATGGTGTCCGCTATGATAATACAGATATTTTCAAATGGAAGATTTTTGTCCCAAACGGACTAATCCCTCAAATAATTCAACAAGCACATGAATAAACGCCTTCTGCGAACATTTGGAAATTGAAAAATGCATTGAGAAACTCCAGAGACAATTCTATTGGCAAAACATGATTATGTTCGAAAATGTCAGATATGTAAAATGAGTAAACCGCGCAACACGATTGCAAACCTCCAATGGGAAACTTCCTCGAATCACGTCGTCCCTTTCAACATTTATGCATAGATTTTATGAGACCATATCCCGCTCGAAACAAGGGAACGCCTACCTACTAATCATACTTGGTCATTATTCCAAGTTTATTTCACTAAAACCCCTTAGAGAGGCTCCGGCCAAGCCAACAAAGTTATATCTACATTTGCTTGTTTTCGGGCAATATATGGTAATGCATGGGTCGGAGTATAAACTACGCCGTTTGCTTGATCCCGATGATAACAAAGCTTTAAGTATAGCATCTAAAATCAAAAATCTAGACTCCATTAGAGAGAAGGTTTTCCACTACTTAAAAGTGGTGGGAAAAGAGTGCTTTAAAGTATAATCTTCGTAGTCGGAACAAAGAGCTAACAGTTGGACAAAATTTTTTTGCTAAAACATTCCCACAGAACGATTCTGCAAACAAGTTCTCGGCAAAATTAACTTGGGAATACCTACCAGCGATTGTAGGCACAAAGGTAGGAAATGTAGCATATCGAGCCCGAGACTTACACGTAAAATCACTAGATTTATACCATTTAAAGGGTATTCGGGTAAAATTTGAGGCCAATTTTTTATTATACATAATCATATGCATATACATTTTTAATTGGTGATATAATCTATCTTTATAATTTTTTTCTGTTTGCCCGGCGTATGATGAGACCCTTCTCAAATGGGTCGTCCCCATGATTTGTTACCACATAAAACAGATAAAATTTAAATGTTGAACTGTTTCTGTAGGGGTACAATTAGTAGTTTTTTGGCCCACTATCCAGCAAATTAATATTACGATGGTTTATGACCGTAGTATGTTTTTTCTCTTATTTATGTTTATCGAATGATAGAAACATATGATCAGTTTGATTCTTTTTTGTTGAATAAAACGTTGTCTGAGGGACGGAAAATAGTTTGAATAGGCAGTCGAGGAGCAGTCATCAAATCGAAAAGTGGTTTTTGTTTTCATAATGAGTGATTAGTGACAGTGTCTTAAATTAGTGATTTTTTTTTTCTAAATACAATAAATTTGTACAGTAAATATACAGTTTAACCACCCAACCACCCATAAGTGGAAAGTAATATTAAATTTTTTTCAGAATACTTAACTTATAACATTTTTCAGAGACCAAATTTCGTTTTATGCCAAGATAGTTGTGCTTTAGATCAGTGGCTTAGTGTTCTAACGTTATTTTAATTTACGAGGTTTAAGAATGTATATCGTTAAGGACGGCCTAGAGCATCATAAAATGCGCTAAGCGTAAATTATTAGGCGGGAGTAAAACAAAGCTTCAATCTACGTCTTGATGGATTATTATTATTATTATGCCGTAAATAATTAATTTACTGTACACTTGGATTCCAACGACCAGACCTTCGAACCAAAACCGGAACATGTTATACCGTTATACCAAGTACAGTAATCTGTTAACATGTTGATCATATTACATTATTTCAACAAAAAAAAATTATACATTGTATTGTATGCTGCATATGGGGATCACAAAATGCATAGTCCATCAAAAAATCGTCCAGTCAAAAAGTTTGTTACTGAAATACAAAATCCATACGGATTAAAATCAACTTTCACTTGATACACCCTAGACTGGACCAGACATATTTTTCTACTATAGGAAACACAACTGATTGTTCGGGTCATCCGAATCCAAAATGAAATTAAATGCAAAGCATAACCTGAAAGTAAAATTTCATCAAAATTGCAAGTGGCACGCTATTTTCTCCTACTACACGTAAAATGTCCAAAATTTACATATAAAATGTGTATCAGCAGGTGAAACCCACGACATAATCAAATTAATTTTTGCATCGTTTGTCGGTAAACATTCAAAACAAACAAACAAAATCTATGCTAAAATTACCATAAATATTCCAAAAACGGGTGATACGCGCGATTCTGTGCGCACCAATTTCCCCGCATCACTAAATTAATCTCAAAATTTCACAACTCGATAATAAATTATCAACGTTTGTTAATTGTTACTTTCATCGTGCGCGCATGCATAAGTAGCCGGACAAAAATGTCGATGCAAATTACGTATGCATTTGATCTGATATATTTACATAAATCAAATCATATAAAATTAATTATTGAGTTCGCAGATGACAGAATCAAATTTTTCATTTCGCATTATACTGACTCGCCGCGTATACTCAATTCGAAAGTATGCAATCCAAACAAATACCGCGAAAGATCGCATGGAAATGATTTCTATTTAATTATGGAAAAACTGAATAAATTTTAATTGAATATTTATTCCATGCAAATTCCTATTTGAATCAATTGATAATAATTAAATAATGGTAGGGTAAAAAAAAAAAAGAAAACGAAAGAAATTAAGAAATAAGCGCATGTAATGTATCTTTATGTACCTACATACATACATAATCTACTCGTAAGTAGCTTACGTACGTTACACAGCGAGAGAAAATTTATAATGATTTTACTGCACAGTGCGGAGAAAATGATTACGACCCAAATCTATTACACTCGTTTTGTTGGTATATTCATACTAAGACTTGATTATGCGTGATATTGTCCTCAATTTGTGTGTTTTTTTGTTTCTTATTAATTTGCTGTTTTCCATTTTATGTTAATTTTATAAAACGATGAAAATTGATTAGGCGCATTAATTAATTTGTTTGTGCAAATTGATATAAAAGATGAAATGCGCTAGAGAATCGAATGCGATCGAAACACTTAAGTAAAAGTTTAATTTTTTGTATTAATATTTAAGGTTAGGATTTAGTGATTCGGACATTTACTGTCTAATTTTACTTTTACATAAATACACCGCGTGAGTATGGCGCGCATTCCGTATTTAGTATTTAGCAAGACATCGCTTTTGTTTTTATAGTACTCAAATTGATTCAAATATCAACCATGAATAAAGCTCCTAAAATATTTTGTAGCCATGAATTGGCAGTTTGTTTAAATTTTATCACGTTTTTATTAGATTTATGCGTGATAAAATTTTAAAAATGTATAGTTTTTAGGTTATCACGATATATTTATTGATTCGCGAAAGTATTTATTTGACATACATTTTGTTAAGGTTGATATGATCAGGGATGTGATAAACTTTCACTGTCAGCTCGAGTGAAATAAATGTAAAACAGAACATCATAAACCTGATGATGCCCAGCAAACATCAGTTCAATAAATTATTTACATCGAAACTAAGTTAAGTAAACAATTTTTTGGACGCAAATAATTTATTAGTGTTAAATTTGGAATATGAACAGTTATCTCATTTTTATTGTTATCCGTTATATTTTTCACTGATAAGTCAATTTTTCAAATATTATTATATAATATTTTCCGAGCCCATAAGGACTTAGTTTAGTTGTTAATGTATTCAATCATGAATGGCTTGTTAAATTACATTACTAACTGTGTTCCATTGGAGAGAGCAAACTACTCACAAGTACTTGATTCTACCTACATCTACTCATACTCAAATGGTAGTGTAGATGTTGAAAGTTGTTACGCAAAAAATTTCCGCCAGATGGATTTTAGTTTTTAAAAATAGATGGCTTTCAATAATTTTAGGTTATGTTGAAATGTCAGATTCATATATATTTTTGTTTACTAGTGTTTGATCATACATTTTAAACCCTTTAAGGGGGGGAGAAAAAAGCTGCATTTTCGAAAAAACGCCGCCATTTTCTTATTTTTCAACCAATTTTTTTCCTTTTAGTGCATTCCAAGGCCGATTTAATGCTGAATAAAACCCCGTTTTTTTTAGACGTTTCTGAGAGTAGTTATGATGCACGACGCCAATTTTTAGTGTTTTTGGAAAACCCTTGACGCAGACGACAGTGTGCTGAAAAAAATCTAAAAAGATTTTTTTGTAGACTTTCAGTTAAATAAAATGTCAATGGAAAGTTTCATTAAGATATCTCTTTTTATTCTAAAAAAAAATCTTTTAAAAAGTTTTTTTTTCAATTTTGAAGGTGCTATGTCCCCTTAATTAAATAAAAATTTCATTTTATATTCAAAAAATGGTTGAAATTAATTCAGAAATCGATGACAGTGAGTTTTTACACTAACAAAACTTTAACAATTATTTATTAATACGTATTTTTAAATAAGGTTATTTTTTAACTAATTGATGAAAGTAGTAGCACTACCAGTTTACTTTATACATCGTCAAGCTCGACATCCCTTTCATCTTCAGACTAGGAAGAGGATCTAATTGTAGAAAGAGCACAGATAAAAGATTATTTAGAAGTAGTGTATCATAATATGTATTTCATTTTTTCAGAACAGTACAGCAAAACATTTTTGCAAAACTTAGAACAATTTGGGCGCTCAAAAGTTTGTCCAGAAACTGAAATTTATATCACTCTATGGTGTTTATGATTTAAACAAGAAATTTTATTTTTAAATTATTTTATTTAATTAACACGTTTGCGGACACTTTCAAAATGTGTTTAACACAAATTTGATAACTTTTGTAATTGCAATTATATTTCGTCGCGGAAAGGAATGTATTGTTGAGAATTGACAAATAGGTCGTCTTATTGCTTAAAAACGAAAAAATTGTATGACTGGTTTGCGCGAAAGTGTAAAAAACGAACAAGTTGTATGAATACTATAGCATTCACGTCCGCGAACGTTTTAATGAAAGGTTGGGTCACAGAATATATCACAAACGTCAGTTAGAAACCATTTTTTTTGACAATACTCCTAAAAAAGTTTCTACGTTCGCCAATAGATGGCTCTTAATTTGAAAAAAAATCATGTTGTAAATATTAAAAGTTTTTAGTAGTGTAAAAATAAATTCTCTCTCTTCGACTTCTGTCAAATTGTTCGTGATCATTTGTCGAACAATGAACACTATTATTAATGAAAATGATTCGTTTAAGAGTAAATATTTGACACGGACACAGAATATACTATATTCTTTGGCACGGGTATCAAATATTTTTGATCGAATATGCCCAGATCGAGTAAAAAATATTGTCTCTACGGATTACGTGATCAGAATCTACCGCACCGACAGTCCATCGTGGTTCAATTCAGCCGAGGCAACCCAATTATTTAAATTCGTCATCAAGTTGCATCAGAATGAATTTAACTCATTCGACATCGGTATAATTCCGCCTTGCAGTCAACAGTGGGAACCCCAAAAGTTTGGTCAGTCGAAAATTGCAGGAACAAGAAAGACAGAGTAATGTCATTTCAACCGTTCGCTCAACGAAACAATAGGCGATTAAAGGACCAGACAAGTGGTGCAGTGGTTAAAGCTTCGGCACTTGGACATGATGATATGGTGGCAAAGGTTGTGTTCTCATTACAACATGTCCCAATTTCTAGTCAATTTTATCATCGAGTCGAGCATTACGAATTAAAGTCACAATCCAAGCATTCGCAGCTTCCTCCGATTTCATGTTTAATTTATCATCCAACATACTTATGGTAACGCATTAATGGATTCTGTATATTGTTCCAAAAATCATTAAACGGGCATTTTCAACAAATCAACCGAAACAACCGATTGTAAAGAAATCATTGATGATTACTGTTTGAGATTCCTAGTTTCATCCGGACCCTCTCGAAATTGTTTTCATATAAATGTTCCAAAAATCCGGTGATAGGATCTCGATAAGTATGTTTCCTGCCGAATAACTTAAATCAAATCCTTTCAGGCATTACGAAATCCTCGATTAATGATAACCACTGTGACAAAACACCGTAAAATACGAGGACACATTGTCTGAATTCAGTAAAATGGTTTATATATAAGCATTGTAACGCCCCAGCAAGCCAACATAGTGACGCACTAGGGTGCTAACAGAAATGCCGACATAGTGATTTTGGGCGGTCAGTTTGCTCCGGCTAGGGATCAGCAGTGTCGTGGGGTTTTCCAAAATATATGCCAGCCTGTATTAGACCGCTTACACGAAGAGAGGAACTAAGATAAAGAAACATGCATACTGCGCAAAGAAATGAGAGAAGAAACGAAGGATTACCAATGATCAGTCAACCTACCTCAGCCGCTACCTACCTACATTCCAGATCATCCAACTCCTATTTTTTTAGTTTCTCATGATCAGACTAATTGATCATACAACCAAAACAATGTGACGTCAGATTTCAACATTTTTCGATTTTATTTTTAATATCACGAACATTAAGAAAAATGTAAATTTAATTGAGGAAAAAAAATATAATAAAAATTAAAAATTATCAAAATTAATAAAGAATTGTAATACAAACTACCTAACGTCTAATATAAACTACCTAAACCTTACTAAATTTAAGAGAAATTTTTATAATTAATTTATAAACTTAAACTACTTAATTAATAACGTGATTAAGGTACCTTAATGCATTTGTGACGCGGTGATAATCCACATTTGGTTTTAACTGTAGCTAGCGAAGAAATCCGTTTAAACCGTTCGATGATGTTTCCTTGCAGTGGTTATAACTGATGCGTTATTTTTCGTCACTACTGTATTGATGATTGAACAGTAGAATTTACAACATCGATATTTGTTGTTGTATATTTTATTCGGGCGTTGGCAAACAATTAATTTATAATTTTCTTATTCGGTGACATTAATTATTTTTGAGTTGTTTGATTTTTAATATTGTTATTGTTGCACAACAGTGACGAGTACTAAAATTGCATCGCGTATTATTATTTAAATGGTTTTTTTTTTATTGATGAACTTATTGTTATAAATATTATGATGCACTCGTATTATGTTATTAAGTATTAGATTAAATATTATAAACTTTATTTGTAGTATTAATTAGAGACGTTTACTGCACAATTGGGAGATACGTCCTTTGTTTACGGCTTAAGTATCTTCCCAAGCCACGTTTATTTTTGCCTTGAGAGGTCAACTGGCAAAATTTCCACTACACACTTACTTATAATTATACAGTTTATAGCTTAAACTAAATTATTAACAAAATCAATGTTCATAAAATCTAAGTTCTATATTTTGTTCACTTATAATAAACTGATTAACACTTAACTATAGTTTTTAAAGTTTATAATGTGATACTACACTTTACATGAACTAAATTTTACATAACTAAACTTTTATATTAGTTTATATACACGAATTTTATTTTTTTAATGAGGCACTTGGCTCTACGAAATCTGACACCCAACTGATCTTGTTGTTTTCCGTATTATCGCTCAGTTCACATTTTCCCGCCAAAATATTAATACATTTACAATATACAAACAATACAACATCAATTGATTACATTGCACGAGGTAGCGTTGCATTTTAACACGTTGGCTGTGTTGGTGTAAAAACAAACTGACGGCAAGAAAGAATGAGAGATTCATCATTGTACGTCGGTACAACATTTCGATAATCGTCTCCTCCCTTAGTGTGATTGAAGAGCACTCCAGTGGGCCGTTGGTGAAGATCTTGAATATCATTGAAATTTCTCTTGTCGATATACTATTCCCCACTTGGCGATTTAAATTTATCAATGCCGACCCCCCAATTAAGGACTAAGATTTCTGATGCCAAATATCTTCATAATACGTTTAAATAATTTTTGTCGGATTGTTGCACGATCAAAAGACAAAAATATAAATACGGCATTGAATCCTGATATAGTTACCACTCTCATAGTTTAGATTTTAGCAGTTTAATAGTTTAGATTTTACCAATAACAGCAATACGGTTGTACAGTGCGTAGATTTTATAATTGATTTAAATTTTTTGAAAACTACTAGCGCTATCTATTATCTACCTATCTAAAGTAGTAACTAAGTTAAGTAAACAAGTTTTTTTACACAAATAACTTGTTAGTGTTAAATTTGAAATATGAAGCTTTACCTCATTTGTTTTGTTATCCGTTATACTTGATTCTGCCCGTGGCGAGCTGCAGCTATCGGGGGGGTCACAGGTGGTGGATCGTGAACGGCCTATCGATAGGTAGGTTAGCGGTGAATTAAATAAGCCGTCCCCAACCGCAGCTCTGCTGGAAGGAGAGTCTCAGAGAACGGGGAAGTGGTTAACCTCTGTTCACTAAATTCTGAGTGCCTATGATACCCAGTAGGGAAAGGCGAACTGATGGCGCCATAAAACCATCGACCACAACCACGGTGAACTGAGCGTCACGCCTCCTTGCGCTTCCGGGCTTCCAGGTAGTGAATGGGGAACCCTATAAACGGGTATCCCATGAATGAAGTGGGTCCCATTTGTTTGGGATATCCATATGAATGGTGAATGAGTGAGTGAATGTGGGAGGAGGTCGGGGCGCGGCGGACGGGGTGCTCGGTAAGCCAATGGGCTGGATTAAGGTGTTACGCGACCCGTGCTGATGATCGACTAGACTGGGGGCCCATTTAACAAAGCCCAGTCGTGAACGGAGCCCTCTGGATACCTGGCGACCTCCAGTTGTATTTAGCCTTACCTGCGTATACGGATCTCTGCGCAGGTGGACGTATTTCTCCGATACTCGTGGGAATAAATGGAAGATTTAAAAAATAATAATAAAAACAAGGGGACCGGTACCCACCAAAAACCGGAAAGTACTATAGAGGGGAGTAACTAACCAGAAAGGTGCGGTTCCCTCATCTGAGGCAGGGGCAAGCAACACCATGGCATCGAAGCCAGGTGAAAGCGGAACCGCCAAACAGAAGAGTGGGGGACCGAAAGAGATTCCCCCAGCAAAGCGACGGTACAGAGAGAGACGGTCGGCGTTTAGAATTCTGGAGAAACTGGCTGCGACCCCTGAGGGGCAGCTTACAGTTGCGCAGAAGGAATCTGTAGCATGGGCTAAGAAAACTGTCGGCTGCAATAGCTCGGAGAGGGTCCTTGTGTCTAAAAGACAGAGGTCCCAGGATGAGCTTGAAGCAGAAGGCAGTAAGCGGGCCAAAGTGCAAGCAGACATGACGTCGGGGGCTCCTAAGGAGCAGAAACTGAAATTATTCAGTGAAACCCTGAAGGAGCACGTGCTGGTGCTAGCCGTCATTGACAAAGGTCAGGAAGATGGGAGCATCACATCGGAAAAGTGGAGGATAGTGTATAATGCACTAAATTCCATTTTCTTGAGGATCCTGAGAGAAAATCCGGGATCCCCCCCGTCCTGCAGAGATGCGGGATGGCACCAAGGGCGCGTTAAGCTAACTGCGTGCTCGGACCAGAGATCGGTCGATCTCTATAAAAGGGCAGTGGCCGAGGTAGGCGAGGTGTGGCCGGGCGCGAGGCTTGAAGCAGTCAGCAGAGGGGAAATCCCGAGCAGGCCGAGGACACGCGTCTGGTTACCAACTGAGCCGGATAAGCCAGAGGAGATCATTGAGATTATCCGGGCCAGTAATCCCGATCTTCCAACGGAAGGATGGAGGATTGTGAAGCAGGAGGAGGCCAGGGGGGGCTTTAGATTGGCAATCATGCTGATCAATAAGGAATCCTTGGCTTCCCTTGCTAGATCTAAGGGAGTGATCAACTTCGGTTTCGGATCGATCACTCTTAAAGTTTATAAGAAAGACGAGGTCGATAAGGGCGCGGAAGACCAGCCTGGGGGCGACGGCGAACGGACCCGGCAGGAAATGGTCAAGCGGACTGAGGACGACCAGGGTAGCCGTTCCGATATTTCGGACGAAGGGAAGTTGGTGATGGCAGGCAGCCTCCTCTCTCTGGAGCCTGATGGGGACATCCTGTCAGGCTCTCGACGAGAGGAAGACAGCGTCCGGAACAATGAGGTAAATTGCACTATCCTGATGCAGGGAGTGCAGGAAGAGGTGAGTAAGGTCCATTACAATGATTAGCATTGTACAAATAAACCTACATCACACGAAGGCTGCCTCGGCAGCTCTCGTGCTCAGACTGACTAAGTCAGATGAGGACTTGGTGTTAATCCAAGAACCTTGGATTAACAATAACAGGATCTGTGGCCTCAGAATGAAAGGGTATAAAATATTATACTCAATTCTGAAAAGATCAGATCGTGTATCTTAGCGAAAAATAATTTGAATATTTTTCTTCTTCCACAATTTAGTAGCGGGGACGTTACAGCGGTGAGCGCTGAGGTAGGCTATGAAAAACTATGGCTAGCCTCAGCCTATATGGATCGTGAAAAGGAGGTTCCACCGGATAATCTGGGGGAACTGATCCGGGAAGCAGATCTGAAAAAGGTAGGTGTGATACTTGGATGTGATGCAAACGCGCATCACACAATCTGGGGAAGCACAGACATTAACGAAAGAGGTGAGTTATTTTTTGATTACTTATTAAATACTAACCTCGTAGTTTGCAATATTGGGTGTGAACCAACATTCATTGTTAGAAATCGACAGGAGGTTCTAGATGTAACCTGTGCGTCAGAAACAATTTTTGATATGATCAGTGGGTGGAGAGTGGCGAAGGAGCACTCATTCTCTGATCATCGATATATTACATATAACCTCAACATCAAACCTGTTGCCCGGAAAGCCTTTAGGAATCCCAGAAGGACAAACTGGAACAAATATGGGGAGGTGTTGAAGGAACTATTGCCGCTGGAGGTTCCTGGACTTCCGGCGACAGTAGAGGAATTAGATGACATGGTTGATATTGTCACAAAAGCATGCAATCTGTCATTTAACGCTGCGTGTCCCCTGATAAAACCTAGGGGCAGGCAGAAACCGACATGGTGGACCACGGAGTTGGGAACCTATCGGAGAGTGTGTAGGACGGCCTTTAATAAGGCTAAGAACACCAGGGAAAATCGGGATTGGGATTCCTATAAGGAAGACCTGAGAAAATACAAAAAAGAGTTGAGGAAGGCACAAAGGGGGTCTTGGAGACTCTTCTGTTGTAGAATGGAAGAAGTCTCTGAGACTTCTCGCCTTAGGAAAATTCTATCTACCAACCCAACCAGTCCGAGTTACTTAATTAGGCCGGACGGGTTATGGACAGCTTCAAGTGCGGAATCATTGGAGCTTCTCATTGAGACCCATTTTCCGGGAAGCATTGATGACTCGATGGAGCCTGAAGCTCATCGAGGAACACCTTTAACAGATGTGGATGGCATCGTGGACAGGAAACGAATCCTGTGGGCGCTGAACGGTTTTAAGCCTTATAAATCGGCGGGCCCGGATCGGATTATACCAGCAGAGATCCAAAGAAACTCTGCAGTTATCCTCCCCTGGCTGGAGGTTATCTTCAGAGGATGTCTGCAATTGGTCTATATTCCCAGGAAATGGACGGAGGTCAGAGTGGTTTTTATCCCGAAATCGGGAAAAAGCTCACAGGCTTATCCAAAGGACCTGAGGCCTATAACTCTATCATCCTTTATGTTGAAAACCTTGGAAAGATTGATAGACGTACTTATTCGAACAAAAGTTGAGCCAAGGAATTGGTCGCAGCATGCGTACTGTAAGGGCAAATCGGTGGACACAGCTCTGCACGATCTAGTACGCATGATTGAGAAGTCAATTTACTCGCAAGAGTATTGTATGGTAGCATTTCTCGACATTGAGGGTGCCTTTAATAATGTAAAAACGGAGGCGATCATGGAAGGATTGTCATTTCTGAAGGTGGATTATCCTATAAGTAGGTTGATAAATCAGATGCTGGTAAGCAGGATTATTATCTCGGAACTGGGAGAGTCCACCATTAGAAGGCGGGTGGTTAGAGGAACTCCGCAGGGAGGAATAATGTCCCCCTTTCTTTGGAGTGCAGTGGTGAATGGATTGCTGTTGGAACTGGAGAAAGAGGGTATAGGGGTTGTAGCGTATGCAGATGATGTAGCAATAGCTGTCTCAGGCAAATATCTGGATACGATTAGGGATGTTATGCAGAATGCACTCCTGATCGTTACGAAATGGGCCAGCAAATGTGGATTAGGGATCAACCCCTCCAAGACAGAGCTGGTACTATTTACTAAGAAATATAAAATTCCGGTAGTTAGCCCTCCTACCGTGAACGGCATTAGACTGGCTTTTGCTGACAGAGCGAGATTTTTGGGCATAATCTTGGACAGTAAGCTCAGCTGGAAGCCTAACATTGTAGAAAGGGTGAATAAGGCTAATGTAGCCATTTACTCGTGTAGAAACGCCATAGGGAAGAAATGGGGTTTGAAACCAGAGCTGGTACACTGGCTCTATACCGCAGTGGTAAGGCCTGTGCTGATGTACGGGGTGGGCGTGTGGTGGCCAGCTCTGGAAAAGGTAACCTATATAAGGATGTTGGAGAAGGTGCAAAGAACGGCCTGTATGCTTATAAGCGGGGCGCTTAGGACAACACCTACACGCGCTTTAGAGGTTATGTTCCATCTTATTCCAATCGAATTTTTTGGTAAGCAGATGGCAGCCAATGTGGCTACAAGGCTCTCGGCTGTCTCTCAGTGGAAGTGTCTTCAGGCGGGACACTCGACGATAGTTAGATCACTAGGGGAAGAACTGGTGAATCTAGATTATATTAAACCAACGTTGTGCTTCGATATAGGTTTCCGGATCATCTGTCCTTCTAGGGAATCCTGGAGGAACGGATCAATACTGGAAAACGAGGCACTGCAATTTTTCACGGACGGCTCTAAGCTAGACGGCAAAGTAGGAGCCGGAGTCTTCTGTGAGAAGCTTAATGTTAATATTTCTGTTCGTCTCCCTGACTACTGCAGCGTGTACCAGGCTGAAGTGGTGGCGATAGGGGAAGTCGTGACATGGTTGAAGCATAACGTGGTATCTGTTAGGGATATCGCGATTTATGTGGACAGTCAAGCGGCACTCAGGTCACTAGAGGCGGTTTCTCTGAAGTCACGGGTGGCGCTGGATTGCCGATCATCTCTTAATGAGATGAGCGAGTATTTCAGTATCCAGATAATCTGGGTCCCTGGTCACTCGGACGTCACGGGAAACTGCAGGGCAGACGAACTAGCTAGGTACGGTACGACTCTCCAGATGCAACCGGAAAGGGCAGGTCTGGGGAGGCCTATAGCAGCGATTAAATTGACGCTCAGTAAAAAGGCAATCGCCTTGACAGATGAGAGGTGGACCAACACTCTCACGTGCAGGGTAGCAAAACAGGTTTGGCCAAAACTGGACCTGCGGCGCTCCAAGGCACTTATATCCCTGGGAAAACGAGATTTAGGATTGGTCGTAGGGATACTGACAGGACACTGCCTTTTTGGGGAACATGCGAGAAGGCTGGGTCTAGAGACGAATGACTTTTGTAGAAGTTGTATGGACGAAGAGGAGGAAGAGACGTTAGTTCACTTCCTATGCTCGTGTCCAGCACTATCCTACAAAAGACATAGGTACTTGGGTGTGTACAACATGGACAGCCTTTCTGAACTCGCGGACTTTGGGGTGCGAGATATTTTACGCTACATCAGTAGCTCTGGTTGGTTTCAGCGGGAGTAAGGGGAGATTGGATCCTGTGGTATCACAATGGGCCATTATTGGCCTAAGTGTGCGATAGCAGCCACTCTAACCTAACCTAACCTACTTGATTCTGCGATTCGCTTGATGCCAATACTACGGTAACATCAGTAAAAGTTCCGATGAACGTTTCTTCCGTTGTCGGTATATCAGAAGTGTAAAGTAGATATAGGATGGGCCCTACCTAATACGCTACCCTGGGGCACCAGTGGCAACTGTTTGTAACCGATTTATCATATACGAGCACCATTAGATAGATAGGGTTAAAATCTCTTTATCGTAAGCAAATAGTGTCGATAATGCAGTGTGTGCCTTTGCTATATTGTACGAGTATTTGTGAAGGCTATCAATTTAATTCAACTAAATGTTGCCAACCGATATTTTCAACCGAACAGTTGTTTTAATAGTAATGAAATTAATAAACAAAACGAAAACTTCGGTAATCCAATTTCTTGGAAATTCATTGAATGGTTGGCACACTACATTAATCTGATTTCGGATTAATTTATGGCCCATTGCTAGGCTATCGTGATGGTGGGGACACTGGGATTATTATTAAATTATATCTTTTCAATAATAGCTCAATGCCTTAAAAATGTATTGACCGTATTTAACAGTAATGAGACATGGCCTTTTGATAGTTCATTAGTTCTATTTCCTGTAAATTAATACAGCCTAGCGCAGTAAGTGAACTTCGTTTCGAATTAATGTCAGTTTAAATATTCCAATTTTAATACGGCAATATGTTTCCCTGCTTAACGAATTTTTCTTAAACATGAACAGTAACATAAAATGAAATTTTGTAATTCTAAAGTGTATTCCAATAAAGGCTTTATTCCACAATGAAACATATTTTTTCAGTAAAAAAGAGCGAGATAGAAATATAATTTTACCACATACCAAAACGAAACAAAAGAAATTCAGTAAAATTTTACTGACAAAATCGTTTTGTATGTAGTGGTGTGTTGCCATAATAAAATGGAAAAACTAACCAGAGTATTTTTTATAGCAACATTCTAATAAATTGTCATAAAAAAGTATATCACGACAAATATTTCTCGCACACTAAGATCGTTTTATGGTTGGGAAAATATTATGCGCGAGTGGAAATTGATAAAATATTTCTTATTTGATATTGATGAATAGTGATGAAAAGTAACACCAATCAAACTTGAATTCTTATAAAAAAAATTAAATTTCCTTGGTTATGTTTCTTCAGGATGTCAGAATTTAACTATAACATGTTCCCATAAATTTTGTTTTTGTTTCTGTTACTCTAATACAATTTATTGATCAGCTTTCTCTTTTTGTTTCTCCAGTATCCAATCAAGTAATCAATAAAAAATTGAATTCAGCTAATATATCGACTAATAACTTCCAGTGACTTACATTGATCATCACCCAGTATGCAATTTTATAATTTGTGGAAAAAACAGTTCTAATTCCACATTAAATTTCGTATTACAATTATTGTACTGGTATTTCGTGATCGGAATCAACAACATTGGACTAAACAGGTAATAAAATTGAGTTTCTAGATATCGTCATTCATCATGTACAAATTTACGATGATGTAATTTTTGATAATGACTTTTTTATGTATTTTATTTTTTAAGATGGATGCCGGATAAGGAATATAAATTTTTTATAAAAAAATTTTACAAAAATGTAGAACAAAACCTTCTTTAATTTCAAGAGAAAACTATCACGTGAAAAATACTATGAAAATATGCCCTAGTTACATGCAGAAAAGTGTGTGTAATTAGTATGGAAAATGTACGAAATAAACGCGACTTTCCGTCGCTCGATATCTCAACTTCTTTCCAACATGATTGTTTTCTCTTTTTAGTCGAGATTCACACTCACACTGGGATTTTGGTGACACGTTTCTTTGGCGAGCAGTATGATATTTCCGTGTATTTAACATATGGTTCTTTCCATATAAAAGTGATGTTTTTGTACGCGAAAGTAAACGGAATTCGGTCGCATTGCATATTTGACATAGTCGAATTTGTTTATTTTCTGTTAGAAACACCGCTTAGAATCTTAGATATCGATCGTGGAGCACGTTTCTTTTAAACATGTCTTCTCGGGCCGAATATCCATTTCAGTTGTTATCCCATATTCGTTAATATTATTTCTAAACAGAACATTTTGGGATCGACTATTAGAATGTGAAACTTTCGAGCGATTTTTAATAAACCAATATTTCTAATTCTACTGGCCAAGAACCACTTATATACTACCACAATAAACTCTCCAAATTCGCAAAGCATTGGTTTAAGGGGCTATTCCACCAGAAAACAGAAAAAACAATTACTGAGAATATGACAAAGACAAGAACTAAAATTTGCATTAGAGCGACTGAGACACAAAATTATTATTTTATGGTACGAGTGTACAAAGTTGGAGAGATTTTGACATCAACAAAAACTAACCTATAAATTATTTAAAAAAAAATGAAACATCTTTATTTTCAATGTTTCACAATAATTATCCCAAAAATTACTAAAAATATTTAATATTATTTTGCGGTGGGAAAAAATATGCCGTTTAACTAAATTATGTGAGGGGAAATTTTTGACAAGTTCATAATTAACCTAAAAAAATCAAATGTAAAGTGAAATTTATTCAAGCAGGCGGAAACAAAATGGCAAAAGTTAATAACAATCGAACCTGTCAAATGTATGAAAGTAAAAAAAATCCTAATAGAAACGGCAATGCTGGACGATACGCTGGTAAATATATATTCAATACACTAAGAATCTTTCTAACGTTATAAATTCAACAGGTTTCGAAAAAATAACCAACCAGCTTGTGTTCTGATCGAGGAGTTATCCGCTCAAAAAAGTATATCAATAAACAAGAGGAATATGATTCCGATTCAAATATACGAAAAAAATCGACATTGAAGCAATAAAATTGAGTGAGAAATCGATTGATGATGGATCATCTAATAGAGATTGCAATTTAAATGATTTCAGTTTGCATTTGAAATAAGTCAAAATACTATTAAAATACAAGCATTCGACTAGGAGGTTGCTATTCGAGTGCCAAGTTTGAATATCATGTTTAAATGTTTCGTAAAAAAATTCTAAACAATGGTGAATGCGTATTATTAATTAATTTACAATTTCGATACTAAAATGAACAAATTTCAGCTCATTTAAAAACCCAGAAGAACATGAAATGCATAATTTCGTGTACTACACAGCCGAAATGAGCCAGCCCTGAATGTCATAAGTTGCTTATCTATAATGATCGACTTATAGCACTACAACAACGTATACATACTGGAAAGAGGTCGCATAAATGCGAGACATATGATAAAACATTTATAAGCCGGGCATCGTTAAAAATTCATTATTCAAAACGTTCGACAGGAAAAGTTTATGTGTATACATTATGGAATGTACGTGATCTCGATTTTTTTAAACAGACACATTTAGTTCCGCAAAATAAGAATGATCCAGAACCGACAGTCAAATCGAAGAAAGACGAAAAATATTTTAACATGAGCAACACTAAATTTGAGACGCCGGTAGAATGTACACGATAAATGAAGATACGTAGCTACTTTTACCAAATCATAAATACTTCTGTCACATATGCAACAAACCATTTGAACTTAAAACAGATCTCGGAGACTCGCATATGATAAAGTGAGTATTCTCTTCCAATTTAAAATACGTGTGTCGCGTGTACTCAGATAAATTCCATCGGTCGGACTTGCTGCGATACCACTCTCTGTGCGTGTACAATGGCATTATGGAGTTAAACCGTTAGTTTCTAACTTTTGCGGTACAGTCTATAAATTTTAATGTTTCAGTGGAAACGGATTAAAATCGAGTCGTAAAATATTTCGAGATTTAGGTATCGCAATCTCGAAATATTTTACGGTAGCGTATTTTTTGTATTCGAAGGAACTATTTTGACCTAGTTACCTAGTTAAAGGCAATGATGTTATAATACAAAGATGAAGGCAGGCAATGTGAGCAGTTGGTATTAAATATTTTTAAATTGTGAATTGAGAATTTTTTAATAGAAACATACAACCGATAGAAAACGAACTTCAAAAATCTTCTAACAAATATATCTCAAACTAAAATCGAAATTGCATTTATTCATCACTCCACTAAGGACAATTTTAATTGTTTTAATTAAGTAATTTTGGAAATACAAAAAATTTACAAAATCAAATTTTTCTAATATTATTTCTTGAAGAATGGATGTGGTGTGTTGACGCACCAAGCACAATAATTGTATGTACCATCATACCAGAAAAATATCAAACAAGAAAAAAGTTTGCTGCGAGAGTGGGGGATATTTTTCAGTTCGTTGCCATAAAAATGTTTTTGTTTGTTATGCTTTATTTATAATTATGGCAACCAACTCAACAATAAAAAATTTCAGAAATAAAAAATTACTGTGATGTACTTACAACATATCTATATTTTTTAGAATCTATATTTTTATCTCGTTCTAGTTTTCTGCAAAATAAAACGCTGTTGTAGTGTAATTGAGCCTTTATTTTGGGTTTGGTTTATATCCTTAAGCCGAAAAGAAACGAAACTACTAGAAAAAAAAATCAACTGAGATATACTGATAATAAAACCCTCTCTCTCTCATCAATCATACTAATACGTTCCAAGAGAAACATGCCTCAACTTGATTTTTGCTTCCATTTTACAATTACTTTAAACCGAGTAATGATTTATACTGTTTATATTGGATTGAACCTAGATCGAGTCAACTTGTAGTTATCTTCAGGTTAACCTTGAAGTTAACTTCTAGTGTTTATATTGGAGTGTTATCTTAAGATTGAGTCGAAACCAGGTTATAACTGTCAAAATCATTCTAATTTTTTCCTTCAAAAAATTATTCTAACTTTTTCTTTCGAACTAGTTACATAGAAACATATTTAAAAAAAAAATAAAAAAAAATAAAAAATCGAAAAAAAACACAAAAATATGCTGCCGAATTTAAACACAGATGCGCTTATACAAGAAAAATTGAAAATTGCCATTTTTATTTTTAAATTTATTGATTATGTTTTGTTGTTGTTTTTCGACTCGACTCTGGGCGTTTATATTAACCAAAGTTAACTTGACCTAAGAAATTTTTTGGATTGAGTCGAGTTAACTCCAAGTTAACTTTTGGTGTTTATGTTGGAGGTTGAACCCAACCTCCAACATAAACAGTATAATTGCCGCACTATCCCTCTCTACCACGCGCCCTCACAACACTAATAATTACATAAAATTTATTTGAAATGTTTCTTAACTAAAACACTTTTAATTCCGTTTGCTTATAGTGCGTTCATGACATCGTGAGTTAGTTCGGAAAAAATACCATGGTATCAAACAAAATGTATTAAAACAACAACAAAGTTAAAACAATTTCAACTCGAGTTCGGAAGTAGTATGCGTGGTATAAAGCATTTCTCGTAATTTGATTGGTTTTACGTTCGGAAGCGAGTATGGAACTATTTATTTTCGATGTCATACGCGACATTAATCCTTGCATTTGCCATATCACAATAAAAATTATCTTTTCAGTTATTTTATGACAACTAAAAAACACTTCTTTTATTGCTCCGTAAAGAGACATTCACGGACGTTAGAAATTAGGTGTTTTGTCCTTTTTTAACCTAGACCGATGGATTACTTTCTATTAATCGCGAAGAAAAGCAGGACTAATTACATGAAACCAAGTGTGTTACAGACTTGGTTTCATGTAATTAGTCCTGCTTTTCTTCGCAAAGTTGCGGAGACTCATTTGTTTTTCACAATTTTCTAAATGTATGTGTAAAATATTTTTGTTTTGCACTAAAAGTTTTTTATTTCTTTTTTGTTGCGAACAACAAACAAAATTTTATGTTATTTTTTGTGGCATAAAAATCTTGATCCATTTTTGATCAAAAATGGCTTCTTTGTTTACATTGCTTGTATTTTAATTTTTTGATTCTGGATCAAAAATAAAATCCAAAAAATTTGTTGGATTTTTTTTTTGGCGTTTACTCACACATATTGTGATATTATGTGAGTAAAAGTCAAAAAAAAAATCCAACAAATATTTTGGATTTTATTTTTGATCCAGACTCAAAAAATAAAAAAACAAAAAATGTAAACAAAGAAGCCATTTTAGATCAAAAATGGATCAAGATTTTTGTGCCACAGAAAATAACATTAGTTTAAAAATGAAATTGCGTCAAAACCAGTTTTATGGGGAGAAATTCGTTCCATGAAATCAAGTGTCGCACTATTTTGCAACCGGAATATTTGCCGCATTTCAACTTTAAAACAAATGAAGGCTAGAATTAGTCCAGTAAAAAAATACTGACAGATCAATCTCCGTTTTTTAACTCAGATTAATAAGATGAACCAAACCAAATTCATTCAGGACTGTGGTACCACTGTAAATGTCACTAAGTCAACATGGTTTTATGCCTAAAAGATCAACTGCAACCAACCTTACAGAATTCACCAGCAGCACGATAGTGAAAATCACAAACAGGTCAATGTAGTATACACAGGTTTTGCTAAAGCCTTTGATTCCATCAGTCATTATACATCAAAATAGGTAACAACAGATCATATTGGCCATTGGATCATCACCATTTTCATTAAAAGAATCACCGCAGTAATTCATTTTTCAAAGATCCTAATGTTTGCAGATGACTTTGTAAATCTCTAAAATCGTGGAGAACATCAACGGCACAAACAAATTGCAACAAGATATTGACAATCTAGTGACTTGATATGATTTCAATCTGCTCAGTCATAAGTGTCCATATTCTTTCATAGGAAAACTAATACTGCTGTACCCTATAAATGGTACCACTCTACTGGTCGACTGAGGATATTGACGATATAAAGACAATAAAGATATTATATTTCACCTATGTCAGATCCTAACTTGAATATGCCGTTCTTATCTGGTGGTTATTATCTCACTGGATATCGAACTTACAATCTGACAACCCTGGAAAATAGATGGGAGTTTGACGTGTTTGTTTATTGGAAACATCTTACTGAATAAAATCGATACATACCAACCAATTAAGAGTTCTGAGTTTTTTCAAGTAAATAAACACAGAACAAATTATGATTATCACGAACCGAGAAACAAGATGTACGCGAGTTTTAACAAAACTAACCATCTCTTTGGCTTTAGCCAAAAACGCGTTTAAAAGTAAAGCTTAGTACTCAGTTCAAAGTGAAATGAAATTTTAACGCGGTCTCCAAAAATCTATTTATTTTCGCGTGAAATAGAAATGAAATTTTATTTGGAGCATTTTTAATTTTAACGTATAAATTTGTAAACATGCATAAATTGATATCTTTATTTTACGTAAATAATTTAAATTAAATTGACTTTAATTAAAATTTATGAATTTGTGGTATTAAAAAATTTGTTTTTTGCCAAAAACAAACAAATGTTAAAATTTCGCGTGAAAATAATGTGCCGAGACATTATTTTCACATGAAAATAATTTGGAGAGTTTATGCGCGCCATCTTTGATGTATTGAACACACTTGGTTTTTTCGTTGGAGAACTGAGTACTACAAAACGAAAACAGAAATGAAATTTTTCATTTCTAATTTCACTTTGGTAAAATCGTATGGAAATTTCACGTGAAATCGAACTGAGTACTAGGCTTAAATTGAAACAATTGTTACGACTGTGTTGTCTGTAACAAGACATAATATTCGTTTACGCGTGACATCCCCATATTTTGTTAGATTTTATGTTTTTACTCGCGGTTTCTTGCGTCTGTGTTGTTGGTGTCTGAACGCGTTCCGTGTGGAGGGATTCTCGTATGTTTTTGTTCGTTTGGTTGGTAGTAAAACAAAAATGGGAGAGAGAGAGAACAATGCGAATCGAGTGTGTGCGTAAAGCAAAACATTCCATAAGAATGTTTTTCTTATATGCCTCTCGTTTATATCAATGCGAATTGATATAAATGAGAAACAGAGAAGAAAGACAATTCTTCTGGAATGTTTTGCGCGTCGTTTGTGCGGTGGGAGAATTTTTTTTTGTTAGTCAGTCAAGTTTGGAATTTCATTAAGATTGTTTGATTTTGTAATTTCGCAATCATAAAGTTTTTTTTTGAATGTATGAAAATAAAAAAAATAATAAAGCCGATTTTGTTTTTATGGCATAAAAAGTGGTTGTCGATATACAACCATAGTGTTGTGACATAAAAAAAATACGAAATTACTCAAAATAATTGTATTAGATTGTGGTACAAGTAAATAAAAATTAAATGGAAATGTGTTTTGTAACATTATAAAAAATTGTTTTTTCTTAATGGTGGCAAATTACGGTGAAGTGTTATTGGAAATAGAAAAAGACGATTGTGTCGCACAATAAATCCATTAAAATTTTCCAATCTCTGATATGTTAGTGGCGTATACGAAAATACGTAAAATTTTGAGTTCGTGCTCGTGGAAAAAAGGGAAATAATACAAAAGGGAAAATTATTAGAAAACTAAAAGCGTATGGAACGACAACAGTATATCTGTGAAAAATTGAATATTTGAAAACAAGACGAAAGAAACTTAACGGCATTTCCAACGGGGGCCGCACCTCAATTATCGTAAGTGTATCGCAAGGACGCATCGGTGTGAAGACACAGCGTGCATGAGTGGCTCACCACAAGGCATTCCATCGTTATCTGCGTTTCAAGGCCAAACATCGCCTAACATTTGTTTTTTTCGGTATCGGGGAGAGGCCCCGCGACATTCGGGTAGCCAACCGGTTGCTGTTGTTTTTTTTTTCGGTGGTCTGCCGCAACGACGGCCGCGCAAGGCCGCTACTCAAATTTATATCGGGGAGAGGCCCCGCAACAAAATCATTAACGGCACCAAAGCCGCAACGGTCCGGGCGTGGTCCGCCTGTGGCATGACGGCCGCGCAAGGCCGCACCGGTAATCTTTTAGAATAATTAAGGTACAATTTTGTTTATTTTCTTATTTTTATTTTTTTTTGATTTTTTCTATTTTTTTTTTTATATTTTTCTATTATATTCATATATATATATATAATTTTCAAAATTTTTGTGATCGAGCGCCGCACAGCGGGTGTACGCTCGGTGCGCAGTGTTCCTCTCTCTCTCTCTCATTCTCTCCTTATCGTGGTGCGGGTGGAGGGGGAAGTTGTTTTTTTTCGGTGGGTTTTTTTTTTAAAATAAAATGAATATTTAATTTTTTTCGGTGTGGTGTGATGGGAGCGGAGACTCCCTCTGTGTCGGTTTAGTGTTTGCGGTCCCCTGGTGCCCGCATCCAATTCCGTAACCAGGGCTTGGCCCCGTTTGAATCGGATGGATGCGCGCACCAGGGCACCTCTACCGTTATTATTATTATTTTTATAATTTATTTTGGATTATTCGGTTCGTTCCTCAGGTTCCGGCCGACGAGTTTCGGCGGAACATCGGTGTTATTATTATCATTTGCGTTTTCCCATTTTTTTTATAATTATCTGTTAATCACGGTGTAGGCCAGGAGCCCTGCATGCCTCAAACCCCACGACCTTCGCACTTCTCCGCTGAGAACGTAGCCGGCAAAACATCACCGTGGAGGCCTCTGCAGGTGCTTAGTGAAAATCTGCAGGTTGGCAGTAGCCAGCCTGTAACACAATTCTATGAGCCTACTGTTTAGGCTGTGGGCCAATTCTAAAGTAAATCTAGGGTAAATGCCGTTTTTAACAGTGTATATGTGGTAAATTGAAATACTCTACTAAAAAGTAGAGTAAAAAGAAGACACAAAAGGTAAATAGTTGTGGTTTTTCTTTTTGCTAAACAAATCATAAAAAATAAATAAATCATAAAAAATATGGCGGCCATGTTTCTAGCCTTACTTTTCATATACATATATTCACTAGGTACCATTTCCCATGAAATAAAAATGCACTTGTATATATTTATGAACACTGTTTTGTTAAAAGTTTTATTTATTTTATTGTGTGAGTGTATATTACGCAACATCAACAATAAAATTTATGACATTTATGACAGTTCGTGTACCTACATATGAATTCGATTTGGAATAAGAAACAGGTTTCAGATTTGGCAGATCAAAAAAATTATCAGATATCATCGAACAAACAAATTGTCGAGTAAACACATAAATTGTACCTTTTCTTTTGTTCGAAGCCCTCCTTGCTCTTTCGCGGTTCGTTTTTCCCGTCCTACTTTATGCAATTCCTGCCAAATCGAAGACGTACGGCTATAACACCGACTTAAGTTACCATCTGCGCATTGCATAGCTCCGTGCCAGCCTGCAGTACTGGACATGGAAGATGGGTGGGCCCATGAGTTTTGCACGCCGATAGGGGGTCGTATTTGTGTTCCTTTTTATTTGGATTCAAATTACGAACACGAAGGGAATATTACAAACGAACGAATATGAAGACGAAGGGAATATTAACGTGCTAAATCATTCTGAGGAAATTGTACAACGAATGTGAAATTGTACCACTTCTTGCAAATACTCTATCAAAAAAATATGGCTGTATACTCGTAAAAGAATTATTTCGTTATTTAATAAAATCGATATAAAATAATAATTAAAATTTCTTTCTGTTTCCATTTTAAAAACGTTTGCAAACACAAACAAAACTTATGAGGATGACATATAGATTTGAATTTGAATTACGTGAAGAACTAAACTAATCTGAGAAATCGGAATATTTGTACAATCAAAAAAACGATTTAATCAACCTGAAGAAAAATAAGAAACAGCAACAAAATTCATCAGATCGATCTGAACTGAAATAAGAAACAACTTTTTAGTACTCAGATCGATCAGAAAGAAACACATCATAGAGAATTGGTACGATTTGAAAAGTAATTTGTACTAAAATTTCAATTTACTGTACTAATCGATTTGCTGTAAAAGTGATGTTATTTCTGTGTGTGCAAATGTGTTAAATGTATGTGTATTTCGTTAAATGTATGTGTATATCGGAAATGAAAAATCCCACGACAAAATCCTATATAGTCACGGGGAAATCAATGTTCGTGGTCTTAACTGATTTTACAAAAAAAAATCATTTTCCGGATATGTTTAATTTAAGTTTGTCGTAAAATAAGCATCATATTTAACCACACAAAATGAGGAAATTATTGATACCATAAAAAAGCGCGTTTATAGTCATTTTGGCTTCGGGTAAATTCAACATATTGGCATATATATTTTCGATACATCATAAAATATATGGCAACACTGACAAGCTAAGTGTCATATTTGCTGTCGTACAATTTCGTTAATTTAGCCATTAGTGTCTTTCGATTGTACCTTCCACTAACATATTTACGTTTAACATTTATTAATGAAAACAATAACATTGTTTAAAATTTATTTGAAATTTTTAAAGTGTTTAATCAGTTTCATTTTGATCATAAACATGATGTTAGCATGTATCAACAAAATGCGATACCGATTAGCGAAAAAGACATGTTGGCGAAATTGTTTATCCTGCTTTTATAAGCACACAATTTCCATAGTAAAATGGCGCAATAAGAAATCGGAACTTGTTTCCCTTTGAAAAACAATATCACCGGAAAATTAGAAGATGGTGCTCCAATCGCTTATTAGGTTTTAACGGAAATCGATTTCAAAATATTTTGTATTTATTTGCTTTTCTTATTCATTATTATTGGCCTTTTAATCACCGCCTAGCTAGCGCCAATTCCTATGCGAGCGAAATGTGATATTTGATTATACGAGAAAAGGCCTCATTTCATTTGATTATTATTTCATCATTTGTTACATTAATAGCAAACTAATTGAACTTTTTACAAAAAATACAGTAGAATCTGGTCATCTTTAGTTTTTTGAGAAGTTGATCACCTTTCGCTCTAGTTCCAAAATATTCCGTCAGATGTCAGCCACTTTGCGTTAAAAAGCGAATACGCGTCTAATAAACAAAAACAATGAGTAAAACTTCATTTAATACTTCACTCTTAAGATTTGTGCTTCACTCTTAAGATTTACCCCATGGTGGTTGCAATTTGGTTTAAAGTATTGTAATTATACGTATAGATCGATTTTTTGAAAGCAAAAATTGATCAAAACTGACAGAAATTTTGACCGTTAAGGAAAACAAAATGCAGTTTGTATGGAAAATTAAATATTTTATTAGAAATTTGAATATATAAATATTTTTAATAGCACGATACTAATTTGTATTATTTATTTGTATAATCCTGAGTTTATTTAGAAGTTTGTGTGTGATAGTTAAAATTAGAAGATCATCAGTATCATTAAAATTAGGAAAATATTGCGTTAGAATCAATATAGAATGGTAAATGGTTAGATTATGTCTCTTTTGGTCAACAGTTTCCGAGATAAAACGCGATGGCATACTTCAATCTGCTTCTTAGGACAAAGACAACAGTATTTCAGTGCTAAATGAATTCGAAAATTTGTAGCCAGTATTTCCAAACATACAAAAGTATATTTCAAATCAGTTTACCACGATATTTTTTCAAAAATAGCTTAAAATATCTAAAATTATTCAGAATTCGTCTCGAACAAAATACACGCAATTCTTTCTGTAACATTTTGTTCATTTTCTTGACACTAACAAATTGTGAAGATAGCTACGGAATCGATCTATATTCATCAAATAATTCATTCATAGTTAGTTCATTTATTTGACACCGACTATTAAATTTCAAATACGATATTGAGGTTCACCCAAATCTCACAGGTGAGGAAAAAAACCCAATCAACCAAGTTTGTTCCCACTTTAAATTATATTTTTAATGTCATTAATTTAGACGCGCGCGATAAATATTAATAGCGGTTAATTCATTATTTCTTAATGATTTCATATTTAATTCACTGTAACATACATATATAATAAAGAAAGTAAAGTATGCGATGTCATTAATTGTGCGCCTCGAGCGGAATTTTCACTATATACGTTAATAATGTTACTCTGCATATACATAATTGTATTTTACCTTTGAAGTAAATGATCAGCTGTAGAATAGCAGAAATAGTTCCAATAAGTGTGATTAATTTTATTATTTTAGATAAATATTATTAAATTAAACCATTTGTGGATGAAAACGTGTTATTATTAATAATATAACATCATCAAATTTATACAGAAAATGTTCCACTACCCACATAATTTGATTGTGTGTAAATTACTGTACTATCCTCCACATTCTTTGAACATAATATAAATTAATTTGCTACTTAACAACTACTTCAATGACAAATAATTTTAAATTTATGTAAATATTAACACAATTATGGGATTTAGGTACCCAGCAATCCAGTAAATATATAGGAGGTACGAGTGTATTGTCAAATAGTTCAAGGCTATACAAAATTGTAGGAGGTAATTATAATTTTGTTTTCATAATACGTCAATTTATTTTTTTTATAATTAATTTTAATCTTTTGTTTTATAACGGAATTTCATTTGTCTTGAAACAATAAAAATATGGCGTTTCTATATAGTGCAAATTTGTTTTCTTTTTATTCTTCCTATACAGTTTGCTTATTATATACACTTACTTAAGAAATATGTTGTTCAACAAAAACTATAACAATTTATCATGGCTGAGTTAATATTTTTATTATATAATTTAATTAAAAACATAAGATGTCTATATAAATAAATAATATAGAAATAGAGCAATGTTCGCTCAATTACCCACCATCTTATACAAATTTTGACATGTACTTGTATAACGCATCCTATATACGCTATATCTATCTAGTATGCAGAGCTTAATTACCATAATGTAATCACACGCCTCCGAACAAACATTTCCTCAACATATTTTTCTTTTCTAATTAAATTAATTCACAATTGCAATATTACATGTATACAACCATGTTGAATTTCAATTTAAAACATATATATAATACAGTTAATTTTTTGAGACTATACTGTAACATGCACACACCATCAACCATCAATTATCATGATAGTACGAAATAAGAATAAAATATTCTTGAAGTATAAAAATAAAACAAAATATGCAATCGAAATAAACGTGAAACAAAACATCAAAATAAAAGAAAAAGTTTTTTTTTGTGTGAAGACCACAGGTTACTTGACGACCTCGATATTTTAAAGTAAAAATTAAATATGTATATAAGAATTTTTATTTATTTTATTGTTTTTTTTTTATTTTTGGGTCCATGATGATGTTCACAAAACAAGTGAATGTATGACGTTCCGTAAACATAAAATTATACTCAAATAGAGATTGTCTAACGGGTGCACGATTAAATATTTTTAATTTGACTCGAGTGCAGTTTATGGGATTATTTTATAAATTTTTATGGTATCACCCTATAAACAATAGTTTAATGTTTTTAAAATAAGATTAATCATTTGGGATGACATTTAACGTATAGCAAGAGAATATTGTAAATGTTACGTTATATAATTTTAAGACAAACTTCATTGAATCTTTTATATTAACTGTTCTTTTTGTTCATTCATTATATATATAGTAATGCGACAACATTGTATTTATATAAATTTATAATAAAACAGCATGTTACCTCAATTCCCTAATAGTAAGTTGATTATAAAATTCTTAATCTTTACGTCTTTATATTTATTATTGTTATTTATAAACATTAACACATTTTTTTACAACTTCAGATCCTGTTTATTTGCAAACTTGATATCGACTATATGGTGTATGATGATCATGATGTTGATGACACAATTTCTATATGTCTGTCCATTTAAAATTTTTATATGTATATTTTATATATTAAAAGTTCTTATATATTCCGCAAGATTGATCATAAAGCGCGCATTGATGACATTTAGTTATTATTCAATGTGAGAATAACACGAGTTTAAAAAGTTGAAGGTTACATTTTTTGCCGGATCACATCATCATTTATTTTGAGAAATGTTGGCTTCAGAAAGGTTAAAATATTAATTTTGTTTATTGATCGAACAACTTTTACTTTGGCGTACCACATAAATATAAATAAATAAGGTGAATATGATATTAGTATAATATTTTTAACAAATAGATTTAATTAGTTCTATCAACTTAATATTAAAATGGCCGTTTACATTTAACCGTTTAACATTTAGATATTTTAAATTTAGTCTTAATTACGTTTTAAAATAAAATCAAGACGCAATTCAAAAGATGCTAAACAGAACAACCTAAACACGCATACTCGAGGAAAAAACGCGAGGATGATATTTCAAACCTTCTTCTCTATATATACATATATATCATTAGAATTTCTAATTTCTGTTTTAACCATATTTCTATGCAGAACAAACAAGAGCCGACAACAAATTCTAAGCCTAACAACTTGGTGGGCGGTTAAATTGTAATTATTTTATAAATTCTTTTACAAAAGAGTTGAATGCTGAAGGCGAGAAACCCGATGTTTATTTTATATTCTAAAGCATTTTACATTATTCTAAATAGACAACAAATTATCTTGTTGGATTAAAGTAATTTAAATATTCCTACCTGTTATAACAATCCAATAAAAGACAAAAATTCCACAATTAAAATCTATATAAAACTAATTTTTGTATATTTTTTATATAGGTTTTCTTTTATAAAACTTTTTTTTCCCCTTTTTAAAACTATTATTTATATTTTAAACTTCTTTCCTCTTACAAAAAAATACAACACTGAAAAACTAGATTCTTCACTGCACATAGAACTTCTTTTATTTTCTTTAATATTTTGCACTATTTATGTATAAATAATTCACTTTTTTCGAAAAAAAAACTAAATCACTATTTTTTACCAAACACTATAATATTTATAAATATTTTGGTTTAATAATATTAATGTATAAGCACACAAAACCACAAAACAAAATTAATATTTTTATAAATATAAATAGTTATTATAAAAGAAATTTGTTTTCTTTTAATATTTATTTATAGAAATTCTGAAGACATTCACCACAATTTAATAATAAAAATATAAACATAAGTCGAACGACGGAACAACAAAACTATTCTTGATCATCGCACTAAAGAAACTAAAAAAAAAATATAGCGATTGTGTTTTGTTTATTTTTTCTACATATAATTATTTTAAAAACTGGTTTTTATGTAGTTTGATCGTAAACGAACCAAAAACGAATAATAATTTTTATATATTTCGTTCGCTATATACTCAGGTATCATCAACCTGTTGCTATATGATTATAATCGTATAATATGTATAGGTGTTAATAAAAGTATTCGTACATGTAGATATTAAAGTCGCGTTCGATTATCGTGAATTATCTGGGGCGGTATGTTGTACCATCACTTCGAATCGAAATTCGAAAAAAGTCGAATTGCGTTATATTGTACCATTTTCGAATCGCGATAAATCATAAAGTTTCATCATTTAAAACCAAAGTAATAGTAAATGTAGCTGACATTTCATTCTAGAAAAAGTATTGCAAGATTAAAAAACGATAAAAGTCGAAAATGATACAACTTTCAATTTTTCGATTCGACTTTTTTCGATTAGAAGTGATGGTACAATATACCGCTACTGATCAATCTGAATTAACTGTGGTGGCATGTTATAACATTATAGTATGTGGGGGAAATAGTTCGTTGCCTTTTTTGTATGACATTGAAGCAAAGAATTTTCTTATTTCAAATGAACTTTATTAAACCAAATATGTGCCATTCTGATCGATGACATTTTGCCATTTTTCTGGTAGAGAACTTTTGTGGTTTAGAGGCGAAAAATCGAGACAACTTATTTTCGCAGGCCTCTTTTGAATTTATTGTAAAACCATTAAGATAGTTCTGAATGGACGCAGGGCCCCTATTTGGGAAATCGAATTCGATCAATCGAACGACATTTTCGAATCATTGGTATTTGGGAATTCGAAATCGAATTTTATTTAAACGAATACGTATAACAAGAAACGATCGAAAATTTCCCTTATTCGGCAATTCGATTACGAGCAATAATTCTACGATAAAGCCCGGTTTACACGAGAAAATTGTTTTCTTCTGCAAATTTTTGCAGGTAAATAAGAAAGAATCCGCTATATAAAAATATTCAATATGCCAGAAAGAAATAAACATATATAGTAATGGCGTAATTTTTTTTATAGGAACATTATTAATTTATTTTTAATGAATTAAAATGCGAAATTTACATTTTTATCTATGGCGTCTGTTTTTATTGTGAATCCTCAACATTTATAAATTTGAAATAATTTTTTTTCTTGTTAATTTTAAAAATGTTGCCATAAAAACACTCGGATCGAATATATTTTATGGCAACATTTTCATTTTTATGGTGATTTTTGCTCAAAAATTCTTCTGCAAAATTTTGTTGGGATATATTGCTTTTCTTGTCTCTCATGTGCAAAAAGTCTTCTTGTCTCTCATGTGCTGGTCGTATGTAAACCGGGCATAATGAACGAATTTTTATTCGTAGCTAGTTTTGTTCACGAAGGCGAATACAAAGAGCAAAATTTTAAAATGCTAGGACGTTGATTTTATGTATATATTTATGCCCGGTTTACATAAGAAAATTGTTTTCTTCTGCAAATTTTTGCAGGTAAATAAGAAAGAATCCGCTATATAAAAATATTCAATATGCGAGAAAGAAATAAACATATACAGAGATGCTATAATTTTTTTTTAAAGAATTTATTTTTTTTCAAATTTGACATTTCTCAAGCAGACAAAAAAGTTGTTTACATTTATGTATATTTTAAAATTATAAATTTATTGAATAATTTATTAATAAATTGTGATTTGTGCTATCAAACTAGATTAATAAAAATTTGTGACGTTTTTTTCTGCAACTAGTATTTAAAAAAAACAGTTTAGTTTGATTTAAAAAGTGATCAATTCACTTGGTGCTTTCGCGATTTTTTTTTATTATTAAAATTCAAAATAAGATTTAATACATTTAAAAATGGATAGTGATGACATTAAATTATTTAACATAATATTTAGTGAGGAAGAAAGCGATGAAGACGCTTTTCTAATGAGGCTTTCCGGAATGTTGGATGATAGTACAACAAAAAATAAACGAAAAAAGAGAAAATATTGGGTTCGCCCATATTATACTGAACGCGATGAAACTGGGTCTTACCAAACAGTATTCCACGAGTTAAAATTTAATGACCCAGAAATTTTTTATCATTATATGCGAATGACGCCGACCCAATTTGATGAGCTGTTGAAGCTAGTTGGTCCTATAATTCAAAAGCAGACTTGGACAAGGAAGCCTATTGAACCAGGTGCAAGATTGGCCATTACAATAAGGTAAGAATAATATTTATTTGTGTACTACATTTATAATTGATTTTGTATTAATTTTTAGATATTTGGCAACTGGTGAATCACAAAGAAGCCTTTCAACTTCATACAAATGCTCACCAGCAATCGTCCACTTCATAATTCGTGAGACTACTCATGCAATTATTGAAGCTTTAAAAGCGAAGGTATTTCCACGACTAGACGAGACCAATTATTTGAAGATCGCCGATGGATTTGCACAACGATGGAACTTTCCGCATTGTATTGGTGCAATAGATGGAAAGCATGTAGTAATACAGGTATTCTTAATATAAAATAAAAATATATAAATATTATTTATAATATGTTTATTTATAAATAGGCTCCATCGGGAAGTGGTTCGACATTCTTCAACTACAAAAAATTTTATTCAATCGTGCTGTTAGCAATATGCGACCACGATTATAATTTTATTATGTGCGATATAGGGGCTGCCGGCAGACAAAGCGATGGGGGACACAGCAATTTTGGGAAAAAGTTCTTTTCAAATTCTTTATCGTATGTAAACATTATTTTATTTGATTATATAAAACGTTTCATATTATATTATTTTATAGGTTACCATCACCAAGCGATTTGACAAATAGTATTAAGGATGTTCCATACGTTTTTGTGGCAGATGATGCTTTCGGGTTACACAGAAACATCCTAAAACCATTTTCCAACAGCCCTTTGTCAACCAAACAAAAAATTTTTAATTATCGACTTTCGAGAGCGCGGCGAATGATTGAAAATTCTTTTGGAGTATTAGTGTCCAAATGGAGGATATTTCGGCAACCAATAATTTCAAAGGTAAGTAACATAAATCTATAAACAATAGTTTACGTTTAATTTTATACTACGTACTTTGATAGATCGACACAGCGGAAAAAATTGTAGGTGCCTGCGTATGCCTGCATAACTGGCTGAGACAACACAAAAGTGGGACGCCATATATCTCACCAGGATTAATAGACGCATGCTGCTGCTAAAGAAGTACGCGAGAAATTTGCGGAATATTTTGTAAACGAAGGAGCTGTTCCGTGGCAAATGGAAAAAATTTAACCTAGGTAAATTATTAACATTTTTTTAACAAGGTGGAAACGCCAGCATAGTTTATCGTAGAAAGTTTGTAAAAGGAAGATGTTTATGAGGTGAGGGGCAGATGAATAGTCATAGAAATGATAAGTTTTAACTCATATATTTATAATTATTTAATCATTTATTTTTTTTTTTTTCAATATTTTCAGTTTCCCAATTGATTTGATTAATTCATCGGTCGGCTAAGCAAAAAATAATAATTGTTTCACGTTGTATGCTATTTTATAAAACGGGAGGTTTTTTGTCTAATGGAAACATTTACTTTCAATTATATCATATCAATTATTATGTTTACATATGACTTTTCCTCCCACAAAAAAAAAATTATTAATAAAATTAAAAAAACCAAAATAATTTTTATTATTTATTTTTGCTCTAATATCCGTAAAGACTTGGAGGATTCTATGTTGCGCTTCGCAAAATAATTCGGAGGGATAAGTGTTTATTTCGGCTGCGACGTACTCTCCAAACACATCACCGGGTGATTTTTTGAGTATGGGCTGCTGATTTTTGTATTTTTGTTCTAACAAATCGAGCGCTCGTTTTTTTATATTAAGTGCGGTCTCCGCTGATCTTTTTTCTAAAATTAATAAAAAGGATATTGAAACGAATGTTATAAACGATAAATTCGAAAAATGCAAGTCGTTCAACATACGGTTTGTTGACCGGTATGAGCTGGCTTCGAAAGGCTCGCTGGAATCAATGCTATCTAAATTTGACAGAGGGGACGTTCTGTAACAAATAATAATGAAAGTAATAATTTAATATACTAGAAAAATATTTACTCACTCCTTTGGCTTTTTATTTTAAAGATAACTTAACACGAATACCTTATATACAATCAAAAACTATAAAGAATATAAAGACTTACTATATCATGCAATGTTAAAGTTAAAATCGAGGGGTACACATTTAGCCTACAGGGGTACAGAAATAATTATCGAAAGCATACAGT
This sequence comes from Nephrotoma flavescens, assembly GCA_932526605.1. Taxonomy (NCBI): domain Eukaryota; kingdom Metazoa; phylum Arthropoda; class Insecta; order Diptera; family Tipulidae; genus Nephrotoma; species Nephrotoma flavescens. The sequence continues at coordinate 101,578,413 of OW052221.1, forward strand.
GCGAACCAGTAATAATGTTTAATATTGTGTAATGCAAAGTGCAATACAACATTTCTCCTCTCTCTAAATTAGAAATACGAAACCGAGAAGTACATACGAACTACGAACTTATTTTTTACTATCTATACTTTAGTACGGAGAATAATGGGGCATTTAAAGCAAACAACATTTTTTCTTCTGGAAAATGAGAAAGATATAAGATTGACTTTTTGTACATGAGAGACAAGAAAAGAAATATATCCCAACAAAATTTTGCAGAAGTTTTTAGCAAAGATCAGTATAAAATGTTGCCATAAAAATAAATGTTGCCATAAAATATATTCGATCCGAGTATTTTTATGGCAACATTTTTAAAATTAACAAGAAAAAATATTATTTCGTATTTATAAATGTTGAGGATTCATAATAAAAACAGACGCCATAAATAAAAATGTAAATTTCGCATTTTAATTTATTAAAAATAAATTACTATATATGTTTATTTATTTCTGGCATATTGAATATTTTTATATAGCGGATCCTTTCTTATTTACCTGCAAAAATTTGTAGAAGAAAACAATTTTCTACATGATCTCGTGAACTTTATTGCAATGGGGTATTCAAATTCTTACATTAGAAATATTTTTATCTGTTTTATAAGTGCATATTTATGGTATAGTCATAAAAAAAGGTCCTTTTTTATAATACATATAGTATTTGTTTTAACCTTGAGGAGTATATACCGAAAGAGGGATATGTTTATGTCTCTAAATGTTATAAAACATTAAATATATTTTTCGTTTTAACAGATGTAAGATATTCTTTTTACAGATATACAATATAACCGCTATACGGCACTTTATTCGTGAGAATTGCACAAATACTTTCGCGCAGCATACACAGAAAAATGAGATAGAAAGAACAGAAAAAATATCATAATAACACAAATAAGTGAAAGAAATTGAGCGCATAATATGTATTTGATTTCTCGCTGTTCTACTGTACCTATTTTTATTTTTCTATTTTGTTGAAATGTTCAAATTTAAATCAACATGCAATGTCTTTATAGTTCTATAGTTTTTGATACAATTTAACTGGTATACAACCTGGCTAAGGTCTCTATGATTCAGTGTTTCAACTAGACCAAACTGTATACCAGTTATAACAATTATACTAATTATATATTTAATAAAACGTACTCATTATACCTTTCATAAATGTCATAAATTGACATTTCTTAAATACTAATCGTGACATAACAAGTCAATAACAACAAAAATTGAGGTAAAATATTTATTTATTAAAAGACAAAGTAATAACTAATAATAAAACTTAATATATTTATTTTAAAGATAACTTAACACGAATGATACACCACAGGCTCAAATGTGTCGTTCAAAAACGACAATGCCGCATTATATTTGTAGGGTTTATGCTGGCGGGAAGAACCACTCGCCGCTGGCTTTTTCGTTCTCATGAAGGATGTTTTTAAAGAATCCCATCGTTTTTTCAACAATGGGATTTGCTCTGAAACCATATCTACGAAAAAATACTTTATAATTAAATATATGTAGTCTTATTTTGGTACAAGCTTAATCCATCCTGGAATAGAATAAATATTGTGCTAAAAGTAACAACCAAAACTTGTATTTACTTCTTTTTATTAGTTGGGAACAATTACATTTTGAAGTTAAAAAAAACGAAAAAACACAACTAAACATATCTAATTAAATAGTAATTTGATCGAATAATATTGAATATTATTACAAATTGTACCTAATTTACAACCGGTAGATTAGAATTTTTCTATACCAGTAAAAAAGTTGGTTTAAAACTATTCCAATTTGGAATAAGCTACATAAGATTGCTGTTGTAAATTTACCAAAGTAAAACCACAATAATGATTAAATACACCAAACATAAATTGACTTACCTAAGGATCTTGCAATTGCCTCCCAATCTCTCCTTCGTAAGTTGCCGTCTCTAAACTTAATATCGCGTGTGTCCCAGAGCGATGGGTATAGTCTAACTTGTTCAATGAGATCTGTGGAATTAATATGAGGTTGCATTATAATTTACATAATACATATTTAAATTTATACTCACCGGAATTTGGGCTCGCTCTCCCGTGATCCACATCAACAACGGCGTCTAAAATTTATAAAAATTATTAATACCAAAATAATGTACATAGAACTTATGCTTAGTTCCTGGTACTGGTATAGTCACCTGATACTGGAATATTTCCTAAATCCGGCATTTCATTCTCATCCGGAAATAAATACTCCGTTTCTAAAATTTAATTAAACAATCACATTTAAAAAGTTGTTTACTAAACAAAATTATATGTATCTATACATACCATATTCAATATCGTCTAAATTTTCCAGCTGTATGTTTTCCAACACGGTAATTTTTTTTGCTGTAATAATTTTATTGTTATATAAATAAATTATTCATCACACATTAAACAATTTAAAAAATAAAACTTACAATGATCTATCGCACTTATAAATATTTTGTCGTTTTGACATTTAATAATAACCATAAAATGATTTTTTTTCTTTTTTTTTTAAATGTTGCCATAAAAATACTCGGATCGAATATATTTTATGGCAACATTTTCATTTTTATGGTCAATTTTGCTCAAAAATTCTTCTGCAAAATTTTGTTGGGATATATTGCTTTTCTTGTCTCTCATGTGCAAAAAGTCAATGTTATATCTTATTCATTTTGCAGAAGAAAAATGTTGGTCTTATGTAAACCGGGCATTATACTATACATATTTAAAATAATGAATTAGATAATGAAATGAATTAAATAACAATATATTTTTACAAAAATAATCATAATTTTTTATTTATGTAATGGAATTTAGTTCATTATTTCTGATCTCCTCGTTGATTATTTCTTGCCTGTCGAATGGCACATTAAAGTGAAGACATATATTAAGTAGCTGTTTTTTTGGAGCGTAACGTATTTCTTAATAGACATAGTAGCACTTAATAGACATCTGCATCTAGATCCCAATACATCTTTCTATGATGCTTCGTGTTTAAATGATGGAGTGATGGTGTATGAAAAGATAGGCATTGCGAACAGGTTAAACAAGTATTTTGTTGATAGTATAGAGGATATTATAAAGGAGATACCGGAGGAACAAGACAATCTACCTATAGGTACCTATCTATAGATAACATAGTTAAAATGTTAAAATTGACAAGATGTGAGGGGGTCTTACGCTGTAAAATGTTTAAGGATTTATGTGGGTTTTAAGAGAATACACTCAGAGAAAAACGAAATTTAAAATTAAATATAAAATTTTTAATTCAAAAACACTGCTTCATCAGTAAGAATGGGCAAAACATTTTATAACTAAAACCGCCTATATTTAAATTGAAACGAAACCGTTTAAATATGAATCTATTATGTCAAAAAAATAAATGTATTAGAAACGATTTAGTTTCAAATTATATCGCATTCAAACTAAAACTTAGAATTTTTAAATTATACACAATCCGTTTTGGTAAATTTTTTTTTTTCAAAATATTTATCAACATTGATAGAAACAGCTGTTTCTGAAAAATGTGGAAAACAACATTACAAGAATTTCAAACTTCTTAAGCTGGTGATATAATTCGCTAAATCGTTATGTTGTTGTGTTATACTATAGGTATAAACAAGATGTGAGTTTTTACAGTTTGGTCGTTGCAATCATCAGGTAGACCAACTTTTTATCAGTACGAAACCAAACTGCCAAAAAAGAAGGAGGGCAGGAGAGGAGGTTCTCATTTTGTAAGGGTTTTGTGTATTTTACATAATGACTCTGGGGTTCGAAATGGACGTGGTTAATTTTCTACTTTTTGTGGTAGATATTTATTATAAGTAGTAAGTACATGAAGAAACATTACTTCTTTGGTTTTTGATGACTTTAATAGGAGAGGAAATACATAATTTTCCATTTTTTCAAACCGCATGTGAAAACGTAGTTTATTGTATTGAACATATTTGAATTGAAATTTTCCCCATTTAGATTCATATGCGCAATACATTTCTATATGTTAACCGATTTAAAATAAAAATTAATATCTCTAATTTAAAGTTGATTTGTTTTTAAATCTATATTTCAATTAAAAAAAACAAATATACGATTTAAAATGATCGTTTTCAATTTAAAATATTTCATTGTTGCTTGGAAAACGTATATATGAAATTTTTTAAAATGAAACGTTTTTTTTATTTTTAAGTTGTTTTTTCTCTGAGTGATGTGAGCCGCATAGTAAATTTGTCTTTGTAGTAATATGCAGTAGTTGCTACAGTTATGAATAGTTGTTGGATTATCGTCCTATAAATATTTTGCAAATCTGGGACAAAGTATTGGAGTCAATAATTTTGGGTAAGTTGCTCAGGCACATCGCTAAGAATAATATGCTATCTGACCACCAATCTGGTGATGGAGGATTGGAAGAGAGAGAGGGAGGAAAATTAAACACATATGGTGTGAGGGTCGAATTGTTAAGTTGGTTGGATTTATTATTTAAATAATAGAAAGCAGTATGTAAAAATAAATGATGTATATGCTCTGATCCTGTATATGTAAAGTTTGGATTGCCACAAGGAAGTAAGCTGGGACCATTACTATTTATAGTATATATAAATGATATGCCACAGATTCTAAATAGATGCAAAATTCACTTGTTTGCTGATAATACGTTGTTGTATTTGTCGGGAAATGACTTGGTCGAGATCATAAGTAGTATGAATGAAGAGTTAGATGTAGTGGCAAAAAGGCTTCGTATAAATGTTAAATGTAAACAAAACACATTGTAGGTATGTATATAGGGAATAATGTAGTAAATGGAAACATTGTTATAGATAATGCTGTAATAGGATGGGTAGAAAGTTTTAAGTACTTAGGCATTATACTGGATAACAAGCTAAATTTTAAAGAACATGCTAGTTATGTTACAAAGAAGTTAGCAATGAAAGTAGGTGTATTAGCTAGGTATAAAAATTTGTTATCGGTAAAAGCGAAAAAGGTAGTTTATAACACTATTGTTGTGTAGGAGACAGGATGTGCATAGTCGTGATACTAGACATAAGGATAAGTTTTATTTAGAGTTTAAAAGACAATATAGAAGTAAAAAATCGATATTGGAGAAAGGTATATAGATGTATAATGAGTTACCGGAAAGTATAAGAAATTGTAGAAGCATAAAGAATTTTACGACAGAACTGTTAAGAGAAACTTTATAATTATTAAGAACATGATGTATATTGTACTGTAAACTGGATTAGCTTAAGAGCTATTTGAAAAAAAAAAAAATTATTGTCTTTCACTGACAAACACCAAACAAAAATATAATTGCAATTATACTGTCATTACTGTTCAATGACAGTAAGAATTAGAATCACTTGTTGGGCCCGGTGGCAGCACCTCATAATGCACGATTCCTTTCCAATCGCACCAAACAAACAGCATTACCTTTCTTGGCGTAAATCCTGGCTTTGACACCGTTTGGGAAGCTTTACCGCGTTTCGTCCATGATCTTTTTCGCACAACGTTGTCATATCTTATAGACTTTTCATCATCAGTAATCATTCGCTTTAAAAATGGCTCGATTTCGTTCCGTTTCAGCAGCGTTTCGCAGATAGAAATCCGGTCCATTAAATGTTTAACTGTTAATTCATGTGGTACTGTATTTAAACAATTCGTATACAGTAAAATCATTAAAAATATTTACAGTAAAAGGTCAATTCGTTGTTCATTTGCAATATCACTGTGAATATGTCAGAATTGCCAGTTGGAGTTGCCATGTTTTCAATCTTCATAAGATCGAGAAACTTCTTTGAGCGCCTGCAACACTTAAAGGATACGTCGATAACATAAGTAAAATATTATGAATGGCAGGCAAAGTTTCTGCATCACAGATGGTAAGCGAGGTCAATGCGTCAGCTGGAACGAACCCATTATTTTGTTTTTCTCGTTGCCATTTCTGTAGCCATATTTGAATTGCGCATAATAATGTTTCAATTGAAATATTTTTTTCTTTAAATAAAATTGAAAATTTGAGAATACAGCACTTAAAAAAATCTTTATAATATTGGATGGTAAAGCGAGGTAAAATGTAAATTATTAAGGTGAATTAGTAAGGTATTTACGTTACCTAAATCCAATATACTTAAACTATCGTTTCCATATCTGGTCTTAATATCTTCTATAATACACTCTAACATTGGAATGTAAGTTGTAATTCTATAATAATCAATCTGTCAGGATTTTCCCTGTTTTTCGAAGCAAAATAACATAATATTATATAATAAATTATATAAATAAAACGAATTAAACATTATTACCTATTTTTTGTCTCTTTACAAATCATGGCAACGAAATGTCAACGCCTAATTCTTCCATTAAGTCACTGCTTCTTTAAAAATTGTAGAAAACATGACTTCGCTGTTCCTTCTTTGATCTTTTAAAATTGCTAAGTGACAGTTTATCTAAATTAACTTTTTGTAATAACTTACTGAATGAAAGAGTAATGCCTCAACCAGTCAGCCTTAAGTTCTTAAGTTGTGCTCCATTTTGGACCACTTAGGAGAGCGGTACGACCACCAAAATTTTAGAGGTCAGTTGTTTATTTGTTTATTTATTTTTTTAATTTATTTATTTTTATTTATTTATTTAAAGAAATCTATTTTGTAATTTACATGTATATGATTTCAGATTTTATACAATAGTTAAAACAGTAATTTCAAACAAAAAACTTAAAAAAAGAATAAACCAAATTTTAGTTTGACAATTAAAAATTTAAAAAATAGTTCTTCAAGATATTTTTAAAATTATTCTTTGACAAATTAAAGTCAAATATGTCGTCAATTAAGTTGAACGATTTAGTCATCCTATTAATGGGGTTGTTTTCTCCATAGTTAGTAGAATGGTGTTCAAGTGCTAAAAATCCATGGTTTCGAAATGTTCTGCATGGCACGTGAATTGATATGTTTTCCAAGATGTAAGCTGAATCAACGTGACCAAGCAAAACGTTACCAATAAAAGCCGCGCCCAAGAGAAGTCGTCTATTTTCAAGCGTGCATATTTTGTATTCCGTGCATCTTGTTGGGTATGGAGGTAAGCGAGCCACATTTTCATGGAATGGTAAGTTATGGTCGTAATCCCAGTCACTTTTCTTTAACAACAAAATCAGGAACTTCTTTTGAATGTTTTCAATTCTTTTTATGTGCACAGCATAGTATGGATTCCAGACCGTTACAGCGTATTCCAGTTGAGATCGAACATAAGTGAAATATAGTGAACATATAAGGTTTGAATATCCTTAAATTCATCTGTCCATCTTTTAACAAATCCGAACATGGCATTCGCTTTCGCAATACAATTTTCAATATGCCTATTGAAACTGGCGTTTTCGACAAATGTAACACCTAAGTCTATAATCTCATTAACTCTTTGCAGTACTTCGTTGTTGACTTTGTATGAAGTAATAACCGGATTTCTTTTACGATGAAAAGACATGATTTTGCATTTCTTAATATTTAAGTATAGTGAGTTTCGATCACACCACTCACTTAGTCTATCTAAGTCTTCTTGAAGTTTCTCCGTATTTTCACATCATCTGCAAATATGAGCACGTCTGAGTTTTTGATTATCTCGGATATTCGGTCTATGAAAACAATAAAAATCCAAGGTCCAAGGTGTGATCCTTGGGGAACACCAGATGTAACTTTAATAACGTTTGATTTTTCTCTTCCCATTATTACAAATTGTCGCCGGTTTGATAGATATGACTTAAACCAATTTATGTAATCGAGAGAAAACCCAAAGTCGAATAAACTCTGGAGTGCTTTATGATGACAGATAGAATCAAATGACGGTGCTTTTCTATCTCGTTAATTAGTTTACTGGTGAATTCAACCAGATTAGTCGATGTGGATCGGCCAGGCATAAACCCATGCTGGTTTATTGATATATGACGTGCAATTGTGGATTTAAAGCGGTTGCATAATACTAACTCAAATAATTTCGGAATTGATGATGTAGTTGATATTCCTCTGTAGCATGTGATATCATCACGCTTACCCGATTTAAAAATTTGAATAATTTTTGAAATTTTCCATTTTTCGGGAAACACGCCGGTGCTTAAGGAATGATTGAATAGATAGCATAATGGAATTATTAAAATTTCAGCGTACTCCTTTAGAATAGAAGAGGTATATCGTCAAGACCGCAACCATCTCCAAATCCCCTTAAAGCCGATAAAATGTTGTCCTCAAAAATAATAGGAGGAGTTATTGATGTGTTGTTGTTGCTGGGTTGTTCGTACAATCCACTAGTAACGCTTGGTCTATAGACTGATTGAAAGAACGACGCGAACATGTCAGCTATATCTTTTGTGTTTGAAGAGCTGGTATTGTTGTAGGTCATATTAGCAGGGTATCCTTCAATTTCGCGTTTATTCCTAAAGTATTTCCAAAATTGTTTTGGATTTACTTTGATTTTGTCTTGAATTTGATCAAGATACGACCTGTATTTTGATTTGAAATAAATTTCAAATTCGTTACTATGTTGTAGAAACATAGCTTTGTCCGCTTCTAACCATTTTGGCGTACGCTTTCGACTTCCGATTTTTTAAGTTAACTAGTCTATCATCGAACCAGTGGGGATGAGAATTTCGTGGTTTATACAGCACATAGGTACATAAAGTTCGAAGCCTTGAAGCATAATGTCATTAAACTTGTCCACATTTTCGTTAATATCATTGGAATTGAGAGTTATTTGCCAGTTGATGGATTCAAGGTAACTTTGTAGCCCCACGCGGTTAGTTTTTTTAAAGTTGTATTTGATTGGTTGTAGGTGTTCTGATCTCGCCATTTTAGTTAAGTCAAATGCAATATACAAAGATTTGTGATTGACATCATTTATGACAAAAGGTAGTAGGGATTCAGCAATTTTAAAGGTGTCAATGTCGTTGCTGAAGACAAGATCCAATAATATATCACGATTATTAGCAATTGTATTTATTTGGTTCAAACTATAACCAAGCATGGCGTCCACAAATAAAGATTCCGCATCTGTTGTTATATTGCATGGTAGAATACAGTTAAGTTCCGGGTCCAAATTCCAAGTTATATTTGGTAGATTAAAATCACCAAGCACAAGAACTAAATCTGACGAGTTCGTTGTATTAATAACTTCATCAATCGCATCGATGCAAGTTGCATAATGATCACTATTTGATTGAGGTGGTATATATGCTGCGTAGATGATTACACCAATTTGTTCAACTCTCGATGGCGCTAAAGTTACTGGAGCATTCCAGAGTTTAGAATGTACTGCTATCAGTACGCCACCACCCGATTTCTTTGAACTAGTTTCAGGAGACCGATCACATCTATAAACAACGTAATCATGACCAAAAAATTCGCTGCTCCTTATGCCGGGTTTTAATGAAGTTTCACAAATTACATAAATGAGGTAGTTTGATTTTAAAACGAAGTTGTAGAATTTGGATGCTTTTGATGCCAGTTTGTTTACGTTTTGATAGTAAATTGCACATTTTTCGTAGACCAATCTTTTCTTGTACTTTATGGGTTGATTTACCTTTTGAGTAATAGTATAAGTTCGAGCTTTCATTAAAAGTGAGTGTATTCTATCATTAGCCACCGGTGAAAAATATTTAAACGATTGTGTGTGTTTAGAGATTGCAACTATGGCATGCGGTACACTATTGAACAGCTCAAGAGGTTGAGAATTGGTTGTTCTTATACATATTACATTAGGTGAGGTTAAACCTTGTGCTTCATGGATCGTCAAGACTTTACTGGTTTCTGGTATCTTAAGCTTGGAGATTAGTTGCTTATCAGCTCTGGTAAAAGTTAGATAGAAAGCGTTCTCTAACACAGGTTAGCGTCACGTTGGTGGCAGGTTTATAAATTCGGTAGAAGTTTCAACTGTGTTCATACTAGTGATGTTAGGGTAGTATTCTTTGAGAGCAGAAGTAACATCAGCTGGACATCTATACGTTACATTCAAGTATTCAGTCTTTGTTACGAAAGCACTTGCATCGGAAAATTGCATATTGAAATGATGTAATCTGTCAATATATGGTATTTGGTTTTTATCACCCAGAAGATATAATTTAGAACATTTACTTTTGATAACCACAAGTCCTATATATCCAGCATGCACCATCATGTACTCATCGATAAAAACTGTATCGTAGGTCCGGTTACCATTTATTAGATATACGAGGCAATCGTTTTGTAGTTTAATTTGATGTTATTAAAAACACTGTTTTCGTGCTCGCAACGAGATGTCACCTTTAGTTTAATATCAGCAAGTCCTTCTTTTGTAGCACATATACCAAGATCAGTGCCCACATTATGGTTGTTTATAATCCAGGTTGATTTACCACATCCAGGTACACCTTGAATATTTGTAATGTCCGGCATCTTTATGTTTGTTTTAAGGTAGATATTGTTTAACGAGTTGTAAGTCTGATGATCTAACATAATTACCGTACCCGATGAACAAAAAATATATCTGTTAGGGCTAATAAATGTGTTTGTGTCTTCACACAGTTGCACCAGATTATTCCCATCGAAGCCAAACTGATGTTTTGTGGTCGGTTCTTCAAGATATTGTTTGGTAGCGTTGTCAAATACAAATATGTTTAATTGTTTTAAGGAAGAAGCAGAGAAAGGCAGTAGATTTATGTTCTTAATGTAGTGATCCTTTAAGTGGCTCTTTATTAAGCCGTTTGAGTGTTTCATGTAAAACATTATTTCAATGATCGAATTTTTATAGCTGGACTCTGCAGACAACACCTTGTGAGAAGTCGGAGATGTAGATGGAAAATCCGTACTGTTTCCATATGAGAACTTCGAAGGATCACCTGTAATCCAACGGGAAGATAACATTCTCTCATATTGAAGTGACATATTGAAAGGAATATTTAAAATCCATTTGATGTTGTTAAATGGTGAGTTTGTAACATAATCCAACACTGACAAAAGCTTGTTGACATGGTGGCTAACATCTAAGGTAATTATGAAAGGCTTATTGTTTCGCTGTTGCAAGTAGGAGGTTAAAGATTCTAAAGCGTAGATTAGATCACTGCAATTAGTTTTTGATTGATGAGTAACCACAATAACGTAGTTACCTCCAATTTTATAAACTTTTGTAACTTCATTAACTGATTTAATGTACAAGTTATGTAGTATAAGTTCATTTCGGGATAGATATTTTTTAAGATTGCAATTTTCCAATTTTTCTTCAAAAGCAACACAAATAAAAATACACGATTTTATTAAGTGTTTGCCATTTAGCAAGGTTGAAATCTGTGGTTCAGCATGCAGGAATTTTTGAGATGGGATATCTTTAACAAACTCATACCCATTTATATAATCTTCATAGTGGTTGTTACTTATGCTTCTTGTTAACATAAGCTTAAGTTTAAATGAGGAGATGATTGATTTGTTGTTAGTTGATTTGATGTCAATATCAGTTTGAGTTTCGCAGTGTTTAGATGTGCTCTTATTACTCAAGCTTGGAGTATTTGAGTAGTTTTCAGAAGATGAAAAATAAAATAAGCCTCCATTTGAATCGCACACGGCATCTCTCATTTTGATGGTTTTAACTCTCGCTGTCTTGACGAGGTTTTCGACGACATCATCAACCTCATCCATAGTACGTATATTAAAATCGCCATTGAAGTTACAGGCTGAGTTACTTGGTTTGGATGTTTTTAGGTTATTTGGTTGTTGTTTATTGAAATACGAAAATCCGATTGATTATTTGGAAACTTATACCCTTGACAGACTAGGATTTAGCTAAACGCGTTTAGTTAAACTAGTTTAGTTAATCTACTACAAATCCAATTAGGTTGACACACTATGAAGTTTAGCAAATCCTGTTTCAATAAAAAATACGTTACCCACCTGCTAAAAGGGATATAACCCTTTCCCCACCCGTACACACAATTGTGTATGTAAATTTCGATTACGAGAAACGAATGTGTGAAACATAGAATTATGTGTAAGTTGAAGACCACAATACACATTTGTGCATATCGCTTAATTTTGTTTTCGTCAGGAACACAACACTAACTATAAAAATAATAAAATAATTGATGTTATCAAAAACAAATAATTAACATGTTATTTAATTTATGTGTTATCAAATTATTATGTTTTTTTTTCAAGAATTCCCATTTAACTAAGATCCGGTAAAATGTGGTAGACATTACAACCTGTCATTATTTACATACACATTTGTGTATTTTGAACTTAAATTGGAGCAAAAAAAAACTCGAAAGGGATAACTCTAAAAGTAAGCGGCATCTATCATTGTATCACAGTACTAAATGGCATTGTCCTATTTATAAATTTTAACATTCATTGTTAGATGGCACTCTCGCTAAACCCATTTTTATGCGATAAACTTCAAAATATTGAGAGATTTGTGCACTAAACCGGTTTAGTTACTAAACCTAAAATAAAACTCGTTTAGTTAATCTCGAAGTTGACACATTAAGAGATAAACTCGAAAAAATGATTAAACGCGTTTAGCTAATGCTAGTCTGTCAAGGGTATTAGGTTCATTTTCAGGGTGGTTGTTGTTTGGGCTCCCAAGTCGAAAATTATGGCGACGTCGTTTCCATTCGAATTCTTTCACCAGTAGTCCAGAAGGCCACAACGTTGAATGTAATGCAGTCAAAAATTGATTTGCTGGCAAACTAACACGGAATGATGTATAGTCATACATATAACTGTTTTCTTGGTTGCGGGAAATTTTGATACACACTGCGTTATCCAGTTTCATTTTAATTTTTTAGAAAGTTTTCGAATTTTTCTTTTGTCACAGAACTTTCAATTCTACTGACGAAGAGCCATCGTCGGGGTTCTACTGCTTTTATTTCATCAGATGCTGACTGATATGGCTGTTCATGTGTAAGATGTGAGTTTAATGAAGCTGCAGTTGTGGTTACTGATGGTATAGGCTTTAAGTGCGATGATTCAGTTGGCGATACAAATGTTGTTACTGTGGTTATCGCTAATGGAGGTGTTGATATAGATGTTTGAGGTAGCAGGTCGGTGGACTTCAATACAGATGGTATCAGGATATCAGAAGAAGAGGCAGTTTGTTTTATTGTGTCATTTTCCCGTTGAGTTTTTGATTGGGATCGGGTTACTCTGCGGTTCTCAACAGTTTTATTAGAAACTTCGCACACTGTATGAGTATCATTGTTCGAATTATCGTTTTCTTGCGCCATTTTTGAGACGACGAGCGAGTTTGAATGCAATTTCATATTAGTTATGCATTCCGGGCAAAACCAAGTCAAACCTGGCAATCCATCAAATATGAATTTCATCGCCTTTTTCACCTCACTGGGAAATTTGGTCATTAGTTTTTTCGCCTTAGATGTAGCGCACGTGTAACTAATTACTTTGTTGCACAAAAATCCGTTGCATGCAAGAAACCATTCGTCAACAATTATTCGTGACGAGAAGCCTATACAATTTTGGTGATTGTAGCACTAACCGAAGTGGTGCAATCAGCGTTTAACTTAAGCTCTTAAGTCTGACTGGTTGATGCATAATAGCTAAACTATACGCTTAACAAAACAGGGGCCCCATTATGAAAAAATGCGATTTCGCATTTTCATACGATATGGCATTTTAGTATTATAGACTAATATTTTACTACAGCGGATTTGTGCGGAATTATGTTTTTCAAATGCGAATGATCGATAGCATCGGATATCGCATTATTTAATACACATATATACGTGGTAAAAGGTATTATAAATATCTTGTCATTTTTGTTAAAAGTAAAATTTAAACTTTTATTGTTGTCGTACTGCACGAAATGTATATTTTCTCACATAATTCACAGGGATTTGAAGTGTTTCGTTAAAGATTTCTTTTTAATATTGACGTAGTATCTATCACCTTCTTCATCATCCTCGCACAATTATTTAAATATAAATCCGTGTAAATAAATGCAAAAACATTACGAAAGGTTAATTGACATTATAAGAACTGTCAGATGTTGTATAATGATATGGAAAAAAAATCCCAATGAAAATTTCCCTATAGGAAATGCGATAAGCGATAATCGCATTTCATAATAGAAATGCAAGTGGCGGATCGGATCCGCGATATCGTACAAAATGCGATATGCGACCGGTTTCATAATAGGGTCCCAGAGCTACAATAAACTTGACATTATAAATACCCCCTCAGCCTAGGGTACTCAGAGGGCTTCGGCTGTCTCTGTGTACACCTAGGTAACACCAAGGTAGCCGCGTCCACGTCACGGGGGGTGGGTACTGCTTCGGCAGTAGCAAAGTGCTACCGGGGACCAAATGCCAGTGGTATAAATTGGCCAAAATAAATAATGAATACAACAAATACGGAATTTAATACCTCAGGTGGTATAGCAGCAGATATGCTGACAAATCCACACTCTTCGGAGGCAGGCCCAATAGATTCTGGGGTGGGCCAATCATTGTTTAACCCATTTGGACGAAGATCCAAATTACCAAGATCACCAAGATCTTCAACTGAAAATATATTTCAGTACGAGAAGGAAAATGCTGAACTCCGTGAACAACTACGAGAAGTAAAGGAATTTACAACTAAATTGAAAGAAGAATTTACAATTTTAAAGAAAGAGAATGAAGAACTCAAAAAAGCAGTTGAAACACGTGCAGAACTTGGGACGAAACCTAATCCTGCAATCGATGATGACATCAATCCATTCCATACGGATGAAGAAGAATTGGAAAGAGAAACAAATTGGATGTTGAAACGGAGTAAAAGACCAAGTAAGAAAAGGAAAGCTCAACACTCACCAGAAATGGCAGAAACTTTACCATCAACTTCAAAAGAGGTTTCTAGAAAACAGTTAATCATCAAGAAACAAGTAGCTCTAGACCAACAACCAGATGTATGTGAAGTTAGCCCAGAATTTCATCCCAGGAAAATAAAAAAATTTCATTGGGTAACACTAAAACTACAATGATATTCCAGCCCAGAATTTAATATAGTAATTTCGTCCAATGTCGAAATTTTATTCTAGCCCAGAATTTTTTTTTCAAATTTTAAATATTAAAATCAAAATTAAAAATTTAGTAAAAATTATAATTCCAGGATTTTATATAACAACGAAGAGCCTTTTGTTGTGATTTAGAAACATGATCAATAAAAGGCAATTGACAGAATGTATTCTATGCGACGAAGGGTCGTTTACATAAGCTCCAGTATAGACAAGGGGTATCAAAAAGGTTTTCCTGATCTGTCTAGATATATCGGTGGCTAGTAACAAAAAGTATTATATTCTAAACAAGGTTGCAAAAAGTTAGTTCTTAGTTCTTGTTTTAAATTCAAACCGATTTGCATGTTGTGAACACAGCTATGATGGTTTGGGTCAGTATGGTAACGAGTTCATATAATCTCCAAAGGGATTCGGCCTGGTATGTCTTCGTGCATCAAACGCTAGTAATGGAATGTATTTTATACGAAACGTGGTCGTATTAAGGCAAAGTAACAAAAGGCTCTTCGTTGTTATATAAAATCCCAGAATTTATAGTTTTTACTAAATTTTTAATTTTGATTTTGATATTTAAAATTTGAAAAAAAATTGTAGGCTAGAATAAAACTTCGTCATTGAACGAAATTACCATATTAAATTCTGGGCTGGAATATCATTGTAGTTTTAGTGTTACCCAATGAAATGTTTTTACTTTCCTGTGGCCCTATTCTGGTTTTCCCCGGGAATAGGGAATTGGGAATTAGTGACGTATTTCTAGCAGTTGGGAATTATTTATTCCCCAAAGTGTATTCTGGCGCTTGGGAATTTTTTTTATTGGGAAAAAATAATTCCATTTTATAGCAGTTTTGACGTTAATTTTTCCCAATTATTTTTTTACTGAATTGTAATTCATACTTTTTCGAATTTCTAAACATTATTTTTTGTAATAAATATATTTTGAAAAATAAATTAAACTTGTGTTAAGGTCGTAACATGCGTTTTAGTTTATAAAAAACAAAATAAAATAATTTTTCCCCAAAAATTATTCCCAGTCTACCAGAATATACATTTGGGAACGGGGAATAAATATTTGGGAATTATTGCAATTTGTAATTACAGCAAAATATTTCCCCAATTCCCTATTCCCTGGGAAAGCCAGAATAGGGCCACTGTGGCCCTATTCTGGTTTTCCCGGGGAATTGGGAATTTGGAATTTTTTTGCTGTAATTACAAATTGCTCTAATGTCCAAATATATATTTCCCGTTCCCAAATGTGTATTCTGGCAGACAGGGAGTACTTTTTTGGGATTGTTTTTATGTTAATATTTATAAACTAAAACACGTATTGCGACCTAATTACAAGTTTAATTTATTTTTAAATATATATTTATTAGCAAAAATAATGTTTCAAAATTCAAAATGGTACGAATTACAACTCCCCAAAAAAATAATTGGGAAAAATTAACGTCAAAACTGCTATAAAATGGAATTATTTTTTCCCAATAAAAAATTCCCCAAACGCCAGAATACACTTTGGGGAATAAAAAATTCCCAACTGCTAGAAAAACGTCATTAATCTCCAATTCCCTATTCCCTGGAAAAACCAGAATAGGGCCACAGGAATAGACTACACAAAAACAAGTTCCACGCTCACCGCCTGTTGAGATGTCCACCGATACGAACTGGACATACATTAGTGCTAAAATTAGTAGCACCTTCTTGTAGGTCGGGCAGGAGGTAACTTTGAAATTAAAATAGGAACCCCTATTTTTTATTGCAGATTCGGATTCTACAGATCTTTGAAACATTAAAAAAAAAATTATTATTATTTTTTCTCCTAATTTAAGAAATACAATTTGTTTAAGACGAATTTCAAGTATTTACATTGATAATTGAATTACATAGTTAATTTTAATTCAAATGTATTGATGAATCGTATGCGTAAAAGTTAATTTAATAACGTTATTACAGCGCCATCTATCATGAATCGAAAACAATGTTTCAAAGAAATCTTTCACAAAAAATTAAACTCAAGATTCCAAATTATACAGTGAACGAAATATCGCAATGAAAAGTTATAACATGATCAACTTCAATGAAGCATTCTGCCACATTTAGCATCAATAATAACGCTAGTGCAACTATGCAATCGCCTTCAAAATCACTGGAGAAATATTCCACAGGACAGCATCGATACGTGGATTACCTCCATGCCAAAAAGATGCCAATCCGTCATAAATGCAAGAGGAGCAATGGCGGTCTAAAATCAGCAGCAGCATTTACTTATGATAATATACTGATATCTACCGCAGTCAACAGTTGGTATCATCCTGCGAAATACCGCCGAGTACAAATTGAGCTTACACCTGCTGAAACTATAGGGTTTTCCAATAGGAATGATATGATTATTAAGTGGCGTTTCGGCCATTTGTAATATGTCATGATCTATCATTTTTTGTTTCATTGTATTCAGTAATGTTTACAATTTCATCATGGTGAGATATACGCAAGAACAACGTTTACAAATCGTTCAGTTTTATTATCAAAATAATCGTTCTCCAATTGCAACTTTTCGTGCGCTTTTGCCATTTTATAGTCGTAATAATCGTCCAAGTGTGCCCGCTATTCGTCGAATTGTTGAAAACTTTGAGCGTACATTTTCTTTACATAATGTTCAAGTGCCAATAAGACAAAGAAACGCTCGAAGTAATGCAAATATTGCTGCCGTTCAGGCAAGTGTTGCTGAAGACCGCAATTTGTCGATTCCAAGACGTTCTCAAGAATTGGGACTGTCTCAAACCACAACCTGGCGGATTTTTTAGAAAGGATTTGGGTTTGCATCCGTATAAAATTGTTCTCACTCAAGAACTGAAGCCGTTGGAACACCGTAAACGTGAATTTGCTGACTTTGCCTTGGAACAACTTGAAAACGATAACGATTTTTTTAAGAAAATCATCTTCTCCGGTGAGGCTCACTTTCATCTGAGTGGTGCGGTAAATAAACAAAACTGTCGATTCTGGTGCGAAGAAAATCCACAAATTTTTCATGAAAAACCATTACATTCACCTAAATTGACAGTTTGGTGTGGTTTTTGGTCTGGTGGAATCATCGATCCGACTTTTTTTCAAAATGAAGCTGGTAACACCGTTACTGTCAATGGAGATCGGTATAGATCGATGATACCCAACTTTTTATGGCCGAAATTGAAAGAACTTGATCTTGAAACATTTGGTTCCAACAAGACGGGGCTACGTGCCACACAGCAAGTGCAACAATTGAACTATTACGAGAAAAGTTTGGAGATTCGATTATTTCAAGAAATTGTGATATTGAATTTCCTCCAAGAAGTTGTGATTTAACACCATTAGACTATTTCTTGTGGGGTTATTTGAACTCATTGGTCTTTAGCAATAAACCAAACTCTCTTCAAGCTTTACAAGTCAATATTGAACGTGCTATTCATGACATACGACTTAATTGTATCGATTGTACTTCACATTAAATAAAAAACATTTCAATTTCCTTAACAATTAGTGTGTGTGTTTTTTTTTTTAAGAAATCATATCACTCTTATTGGAAAACCCTTTATATTTCGACCTCGTTTTTCCAAAATGGTGGAACTTTTTTACGGATACTCTGTAATTATTTTATTCAGTAAAGATATTTGCAATTGGCTCAAAATGTGCAGATCTTGTCAGGTTGTTTGCAAAAAATAGTGGATAGTATGCACCGGGAAATTATTATTCTTACAAACCAATAAATTATGTTTCACTCTTCCGATTTTTTGGGGGAATATTCCAAAATTGTGGTTTAATGTATAATAGTTGTTGTTGTAAACTGATATTCGCAATCCAGTCGTACAAACGGGATTTGACAGGGCAAATTCGTAACAAAATATTCAAAGACTGAAAAATTTATTTTGTTTGACTAATAACACAATTCGCAAATAGTCCGCAATATTTTAAATGTTTACGATTACGGTGGAATCATATCAAAAAATATACATGATCAATATCCCTTTCCAGCCAAACAAATTTTTTTTTTTCTAAATTTAAGTCCATAGTACACAAATGTGTTGTACACAAATGTGTTTGTACACAAATGTTGCGGACAAAAACAATTTAATGGTATGCACAAATATGTATTTCGGTAAATAATACATGCAAAACTAAATTTTTGACATGATTCTCTTTCGTACGCGATTTTCATCTACACAATTGTGATGGCAGATCGGAAATAAGATAAATGTTTGGTATCCATTTCGTGTCGTAAATGAAACGCTTCGTTCATAGGGTATTCATTATTTCTAACTGCAAGGCCATCTATCTTGGAATAGGTAACCAAGTAAATTGTAAAGGCTACGTCAAGTAGAAGAAATTTTATAATTTATATTGGGTAGGCTCCATATCATAAAAGGTTCTTTAATTTTCATGGAAAGAAACCACTGATCTATATTACTCTGTATATATATAGATCAGTGAAAGAAACTGTTAGGATTGTAGTTGTTTCAACCTTAACTTAAGGAACCGAATTAAGGCATTTCCAGCCCACTGGGGTCTCATTAAAAACAAAGGAACATTTCTTATAAAATTCAGTGGGCGTCACTTAAATCTGAGAATCTCAGTGTGCTGAATACGGCCAATGATTATTTAAAATGTTTGTGAAGTGAAGAAATTTAAACGATTAATCACTTTACTTCAGTAACTTAATAAATGTGCAGCAAAACTACAAACTAAATATTTACTAACAGCACATTTTTTGGTAGGTTCCCCAATAAAACCAAATAATTATATTCTTTAAACTTTATTCTTAGTAATCGACACAATCAACATAGTTCTACAAGCCTTACGATTCAGCGAACTCCGGCCTACTAGCCCCATACTTCTTAATTAAATCCAAATTTGGTATTTCAAATTGAGACCTACACCCCTCATCTACAACCTCCCGGTAATCCGAGTGCTCTGCCCGTTTTCTCTCATTAAAATATAACTTCAATATATTTTGGAATGGCTCTCGATACGCATATTTAGCTACTTTTTGACAAAATATTTTAATGCTATGCAAAAATGAATTATCATCCTTTTCAAGGTAGAAATATAAATTACTCGAGCGCGTCGAAACATTTTGTGGTAATATGACTTTTCTGGTGTTAGTGCCCTCTTTGTGTACACCGAATTCAAATTGTATTTTATTGGGACTTTTTGTAACGTAATCCGAATTAACTGATGGGAATATAAAGACCTTTTGCTTATCCAATAGATCTCCACAATTTTTATTATTAAACGTGTCGACGATCGTAAACACTTTTATTGCTATGTTATCATTAAAATAAACATCATTTAGGGTACCAGTTCCAAGATGAATATAAAAAAAACAATTTACATTCCGTAAATATTTTGCTTTCAGTGTAAATATGTGTGCGTGAATACTTTCAACACTTTTGTTCTCAAGATAAAATATTCGAAAATTTAACTGATTAAACAGTGATAATATCCAGTCTCGTTCCTCTTTCGCTTTTGGCCGATCTTCTGTATAGTTGACGAAAAATAAAACACCAGCATACTCTACATTATAATATATGGAGTATTTACAGGGATCGGTGTTATCATCCGGTTTGTCAATTTCAACGTATTGATGTAATTCATCAATTTCATCTGAACTAAGAGGTGCTAGCTGGCCTTTTGTATGCAGTTGAATGTTATCTTTCTCCGTACTTGGCTCCAAAACATACACAGCGCGCTCAAAATTTTCTTTGCATATTTCAACCAATTTATCAAACGCGGTTGCACTACGGGTTGTTATTTTTTCGAATAAGGCCTTATGAGCTAACTCTTCCACATCATTAACCTTTCTTTCGAACAATTGCCTCATTTTGTCATTAATTATGTTTTTTTCGATACATTTCTTTACAAGAACTTTATAATCAGTCGCCTCGACTAACTTATCTATATTTGATTGAATAATGTTTCGATGTCTTTCTTCCATCATTGTTTCGTACATAAAATAAATATAAAAAAATAAATAAATTTAAAACTATTTTAAAACTAGATTAACATAAATAATATGCAATTTGTTTTACACGAATGTCAGTGTCAGTGTCATTTGGAAATTTGACAATTCCACGAAGTAACCCTCTAAACATTGTGATTCAAAAACGATACGTAAACAATGAAACTTAATGGTACTATTCCATGTACAAAACAGAAAAATTTTGCTGAACATCGGAGAAAGACAAGAACTAAAATGCACATTAGAGTGACTGAGAAACAACATGTTATTTTATAGTAGAAAAAATTGGGGAAATTTTGAAATCAACAAAAACTAACCTCACATTTTTTAAATAAATAACTAAAAATCTTTATTTTTAAAAATTGACAATTATTTTATATCGTAAAAATTAATAATAAAATTAATATCATTTTTGAGATGAGCAAAAAATATGTTTTTTTATTATTTTGATTAATTTACCAAAATATCTAAAAAAATGTTCTACTATAAAATATGGAGGAGAAATTTTTGACAAATTCGTAAATTAACCTAAAATTTCATAGTCGTGCAGCGGCAAAAAAAAAAAAAAGATTTTAAAACCTAAACAAATTAACAAATAAATAATAAATTTAACAAAAATATATTATAAATACATATTTAGTTTTACATAATACATAATAAATCTAGTGAATTAGTATTTAAGTTTAAAATTTGAGTTGTTGTGATATTTGTAATGGTTACTAAAATGAAAACGTCCTCTCGAAAGTCATTCACATACAAAACACCATTGCCCACAGTACGAGCAAGATTTTGCAACAGTTCATGGAAACAAGACAATGTAAGTGGTAATGATTGACGACCGCTTGGCTAGTCAGTCTTTCAAATTAATCTGTGTTTTTTATATATTCGTAGGAAATCAACAAAGAAATTGTATTTCAAACAAATTTAATCGATACATTTGCCAATTTGGTTACTGGCCATCGTAAAAATGTCAAAAATTTCCAAGTATTTGGTGCATCGGTATTGGAAGCATCGAGTAAAATTTATGGTTACAGGGTTGATATCGAGCACAAGGAAGTGATTCGAATGTATGGTGGTTTATGGTGGAATGAAGGGGGAATCGAAAAGAATGATCCAATTACTGAGGGTAGCAATAATGTGCAGGATCCAAAAGCAACGGCCAAGGCTAAAGCAAAAAAGCGACGTCAACAAAGTTCATTCGTACCAAAATGTAAAGCAACGATAAATGGTAAACTAGATACGGTATCTTTCTTGGATCCCGTATTTGTCGATATAAAATCCAATTTAGCGAATGAATAGTCAATGAATAGTTCGAGTCAATGAATTCATTGTAGTTCGATGAACCTCTCCAAATACGCTGGAATCGAACAACTCGGAAATTTTATTTGATTACTATAATCCGTACTGGGATAAAACACCAAATGAATCTATGTATACTCAATGAGGACCACACGACCCACCCAGAAATTTTATATGACACTATTTAGGGAATACAATATCAGTGATAATATAATCAGTTCGACAAGTCAAAAAATGATTTAAAAGCCTTGTAAAGTGTTGGGCAAATTGTTGAGGAGGTACTCAAACAATTGACTGAGGATAAATGTAAATATGTACCTCCAATATGTCACTGTTTCAGTGAAACGATAATTTATGTTTATCTATATTTTTAGTTATTGTGAAGGCAACAAACGGGCTACGATATGTTGTTGGATGATGTCAGTTAGACAAGACAAAATTGAAGCCTGGAACTAGGGTAGCTCTTGATATGACCACACTTACAATAATTGACCACGTGAGTTGATCCCCTCGTTTATAATATGTCTCACGAAGATCCTGGTGATGTAACATATTCCGCTATTGGCGGCCTATCCGTACAAACTCGTGAGGTCATTGAACTTCTGTTAATATCGTGAATTATTTTTGCGTGTTGGTATAACACCGCCAAAAGGTTGTTTAGTATACGAATCACTACTTGCTCGTGCGGCAGCATCACAACTAGACGCAAATTTCTTAAAAGTTGTATCGAGTGCTATCCATTAACCGATCGTGAAATTCAATGTACTTTAATAAAATTGCTTAATCAAATGGATGGTTTCAATTCATTGGGCCAGGTTAAAATGATTGTGGCTTGATCGAATGGCGGTTTATGACTACAAGTAAGTCTTTGAATAAAAAATGGTAAAATTTTTTAACTAATAAGAATTTTGTTTTACTTTAGATTACTAGGCCTTCAAGCCAACTGTCATCAAAACATTAAAATGTATAATTATCAAAATGACTACGTACAAAATCTCGCGATGTATTTATAGGATCACAGAAACTTCCGTTTGATGTATGCACCCACTGAAATTATTTTGAACAAAGGTTTTAATATAAATGAGTATTTTACTCCCGATTATGGTTTTTCGGAGGATGGGTTTCCAGCCAAGCGATCGGTTTTTATCGGTTAATCATTACAAACACTGATAAAGTTGATATATTGGGGTTAAAATTAATATAAAAATCAATAAATAATTTTTATTTAGTAAAATGAAATAAAAAAAAATAAATTAAATAAAAAAAAATAAAATCATCCATGTTTTAATTTTTTAGCGTGTCGTCGCACGACCAAGCACAAAAATTTATGTTTTACTACCATAAAAATATCAAAAAAATAAAAGTTTGCGGAAAGTGGGGGAATTTTTTCAGTTTTGCTGCTATAAAAAATACTTGAGTTGATATTTTTTATGAAAAATTATGGCAGCACAACAACAATTTGCTCAGCAAATGCTCAGCAAGCTATAATCGGATGCGCCATTCTTCCTATAGTCGATCTGTATTTTTGTCTCGTTTTGGTTTTGCTGAGATAATATTGTATGCACATGGAATAGTACCATAAAATATCGTTTTCGATTCGCAATGCTTAGAGGGAAAAAATAATTTATCTAACCAATGTCATAAAACGTACTCATTATTACAAAGCCCAGTAAACAGAACCTATATGCATATAACAAAGAAATTAAATGTACAGAATGGAAATAAGCACCTGTCAAGCGTCACAAATTCGGAGGGTAAAAGAGAAAGCGAATATACAACGGGATTACAAAAACAAAAAACGAAATCCCCACGCCACAGAATATTATAGAACCAAAATTGTTTTCTTAATTTTTTCTGATTTATAAATTAAATTAAGAATAAATTTACCACAAATCACTAGCTTCTTAACATAATATACATTTTATTTTATATAAACACTTGGTAAATTTACTGATGGTAGATATTCGATTCTGTATTTTCTTAAGCGTATTTTGGCATTTTTTCACAATACACTTCATTTTATATAAAAAAATTGTAATTTTTATTATCAAATAATTGCACTAACAGTATATACTACACAAACCACTAACTATTTGAAATTGTTTCTATTATTTAAATGTCTTTTAATTAATAATTTTAAAAATTTATAATTTATAATTTTACTGCGCAAAATTAAGACGTCACTTCGTACAACAACAAAAACGGGTTGACGGGTTCTTATTTCTAAGATATGAGTAAACTATATGCATTTTTTATATAACCATCCTGTACTGGCTTGTGACAGATGAAATAGCAAATTTTATATGGGAAAATAAAAAGTTTCTGCTCTGTAGTTAGTTCTTGCTCTAAGGCATATAATCGCAAGTAAGAAATCCTTTATAATGTATACTGTTTATATTGGAGGTTGAACCTAGGTCGAGTCAACTTGTAATTTTCTTCAGGTTAACCTTGAAGTTAACTTCTAGTGTTTATATTGGAGAGTTATCTTAAGGTTGAGTCGAAACCAGGTTATAACTGTCAAAATCATTCTAATTTTTTCCTTCAAAAAATCATTCTAACTTTTTCTTTCGAACTAGTTACATAGAAACATATTTAAAAATAAAATAAAAAATCGAAAAAACCCAAAAATATGCTGCCGAATTTAAACACAGATGCGCTTATACAAGAAAAATATGAAAAGTTGCCATTTTTATTTTTAAATGTATTGATTATTCTTTGTTGTTGTTTTTCGACTCGACTCTGGGAGTTTATATTAACCAGAGTTAACTCGACCAACGAAATTTTTTGGATTGAGTCGAATTAACTCCAAGTTAACTTTTGGTGTTTATATTGGAGGTTGAACCCAGGTTGAACCTGGGTTCAACCTCCAATATAAACAGTATAATTGAGTACATACATAATAAAATATTGTATTAAAACATGAGAGAAAAGCGGTAAGTCTGTTGACTTAGCGCATTTTAAAATTGTGTACGAAAGAGAATCATAAAAAAAACAAAAACATTACGAACTATGGTTATTTATTTGCACATTTGTGTGTGGTGGACTTATATTAAAAAAATCATATTTTTTGTTTGGCCGGAAAAGGGATATCTTATATTTTTTACAGAATAAGTTTAAACAAAATTTTTGCTTGTGTGCGATTAAGGATAAAGAGATTTGTTATTTAGACATTTATTTAAATAAATTCAATTTATTTCTATTAAAACTATTAAATTTAAATTTTATAGATATCACTCGATATAAATATTAAAATAACTATTTTTAAGTTGTAAACCCAAAAATAAAATATACTGTAGTGAATCTGTAAGGCTGATATAAAATTCTAAAACTAATCTACAAATTACTTAAAAGTTGCTTAAATTATTAAAAATTACTTTTTATGTAATAAAAATTTATGTTTGATCATAATTTGACTTTGACTATATGTGTAATGTTAAATTAGTAAATTATATATTAAATTATATAAATTATATATTAAAAAAGATATAAAATAATACAAATTTTCAGAGAATTTTTTCGTACAAAAAAAACTTATATCCCTTTTCCTACCAGACAAATTTTGTTTTGCTGCAATCTAAGTCCAACCACACAAAATGTGTGTGTAAAAAATGACAGGGTGTAATGACTTCCGGTTTTTAACGGATCTTAGTTAAATCGGGATTATTATTATGCGGAAAAAAGCATTATAATTTGATAACATATAAATTATATAACATATTAATTATTTTATTATTGTTATATTTATAGTGTTATTTTTCGGACGAAAACGATTTAAGTGGTATGCACAAATGTGTATGTTGCTCTAAATAAATACAAAATTTTTGACATGATTCCTTTTCGTTACCCACCCAATTGTGTTGGCAGGCAGGAAAAGGGATATTACAAACTTCAACGAAGTTAAATACAAATGTATATCACATTTTAGCAACCACATATAATTATTATAACAGAACAAAGAAATGGATGTTGTTTAGATAGCCCTTTTGTGATTTACTAACACAATTGTGCGAGTACGGCAAAAGTACCATGTCAAAAATTTATTTTTGTATGTGTTTTGAACCAACTCACACGTTTGCGCATTCCATTCAAACTTATTTTGTCCGAAAAAAATACTATAACTATACATACAATTGTGTTGGTTGTACTTCAAATCAAGCGATTTTTTTATCAAAAACGCCATTACATACTATGATTTTTTACTCACACATTTATCTGGTTTGAACTTTAATTTACCCATTTTTTTATTTTTGTTGGTTGAAAAAGGGATATAACAATATTGCATTGTATAAGTTCCAGAAATATTTAGATTTAAATTAATAAAAATATCGATATAATATCTAAAATCGTGGAACAAAACATTATTCACAAATATATTTATTTAGAAACTATTTTCTTTGATATAAAATTAAATCTAAGTAGTAGCCTAATTATACGAAAAATTATTTTTTTTATATCGGTAAAACTTGTGCCACGTCCCTATAATACAGATCGATTATTTAATAATAATAATAATTTTCCTTTGTAGAAATTGACGTATGTCATTTTTGGCATAACCGTCATTGAACAAAAGAAACCTCCACAAGGAAAAATACATAAAATTTCATTTCCATGTTCTATTGACACAAGAAAATTGGCATTATTTTTAAAATTCAAAACATCACATAATTTTGCGGCGGGAAAATTTTGATTATGTTTGTGCGCGTCCATATTGGACTCATGATTCCGAAATCAAACTTCATTTCTTTCATCCTTTATCTATAAAACCGGGTTTTTGTGCCGCAATAAAACCGATTTGGTAGGTAAAGGGGGAAGAAATGAAAAAATGATTCCGAATCATGAGTCCCAATGTGGATGTGCACTTTCAGCAACATTTTTTTTTTGATTCAACTGATTCTCGCACTACTACAAAGATAAAATATTTCAAGGACACCTTGTTTATTTGTCGTTTTTGGGTTAATTAAGGTTAATTTTTGTTTCGAATGGAAAAATGTTTTATCACATTTATCTGGTGTCAAGATAGATCACAATAATGTTAAACACTAGAATGCGTTTAACGTGAGTTTAACCTCCAATTTTAGATTTTAAGAAAAACATAGTTGTAAAAAATTCGAAGAGTGGAAATTTGAGGAAGAGAAAAAGTTTGTTAATGTAGTGGATGGTAGAGATATTTCTCTCGATAGAGAGCAAAATTGAAAACAGTGATGGAAGTGGAGAATGTAAAGGATGAAATAGAGGTTCAAATTATTAAGTAAAATTAAAATGATCGAAAAATTGTAAAAATTAATGAAAAAGACGATACTATTAAAAGGTTCCGTAGCAAAGATTTTGATATTTTACTCTTGTTGAGAATACAACCTGCAGAATAACCAGTCTGAAATATATACAAAAAACGCGACACCAAAAAAATATTAAACGTTAATTTTTAATATTTTTTCAATTCAAGTAGGTAAACTGTTAAGACAGAACAAATTTTATGTATTTCTTTTATTTCATATAAACTGTGAAATTTTATAACTCTCACCGAGAAGAAAATAAAAATTGAAGAATTATTTCAAGAAAATTTTTGGCTATATAACATTCAAAGGCAAGATGGCTAAGACACAGAATAGACAGAATAAACAACGCTATTTTACTATGAAAAAATTTGGACTCATTTTTGTGACCTCGGTTTGTAATAAGGTAGGAAAATTGTTTGCAGAGTAACCAAAATTCTTTATTTTTGAGCTTTAAATTTGAAATAAAACAAATTTGTAACTCATAAAACTTGTACGAGTACAACTGTTAAAAAAATTGGGTCCCATTTGAAACGCGATATTTTAAAACGCGAATTATCAAAACGCGATATTTCAAAACGCGAGATTTCAAAACACGATACGGTATAAAACGCGATATGGTACAAAACGCGATTTTTCAAAACGCGATATTTCAAAACGAGATATGGTACAAAACGGGAGTTTAGGATCGGGTTATATCAGGCGGGTGAAGGGGAAATTTAATTTCAGTTTATAGGAATTTAAAAATCGATAGGAACGATAGTATATAGGATCGGTATCAGGTGGGTCGCTGCGCTCCCGCCGCTTCGTAACGCATATTCTGTACCATATCTCGTTTTGAAATATCGCGTTTTGTACCGTATCGCGTTTTGTACAATATCGCGTTTTGAAATATCGCGTTTCGAAATATCGCGTTTTGTACCATATCGCGTTTTGTACCATATCGCGTTTTGTACCATATCTCGTTTTGAAATATCGCGTTTCGAAATATCGCGTTTTGTACCATATCGCGTTTTGTACCATATCGCGTTTTGTACCATATCGCGTTTTGTACCATATCTCGTTTTGAAATATCGCGTTTCGAAATATCGCGTTTTGTACCATATCGCGTTTTGTACCATATCGCGTTTTGTACCATACCGCGTTTTGAAATATCGCATTTTGTACCATATCTCGTTTTGTCATATCTTGTTTTGAAATATCGCGTTTCGAGCAGATCCGGTAAAGTCCAATGAGATTTCTGTAGACATAGCGTCACATGGAATAACCGATTTAGGTCTTGCTAATAATAATTTATGGTGGGAAGGTACGGATTATATTCTTAATGAGTTAGCATTGGATACCGATGCAAAGCTCTCGCTAAAAGTAATTTATGGTGGACGGGTTCAGATTTTTTTCATAGTGAATTAGTGTAGGATCCCAATGCACGCGTGGCGAACAATGCTTTTAATGATATACAGCCAGAAGGATTAAAAGAAATTTCAATAATTAATTTGATTGGCGTAAACCAATTTTTACAATTATTTGAGCGGCATTCAATTTTTAATAAACTAAACCGCATCGTCGCATATTGGCAACGATTTATCTACCATAAAACGATTACTGCCAACAAATCGGGAGTACTGTCCAATTGGAGTAATTCGAGTTTAGATAACGATTTTTGATTTCAATTGGATCTTAGATAACAATGGAATAGTAAGAGTGAATGGTCAGCTACAAAATAGAAATCTTACGCCTGCCACTAATTTACACATACTGCATTATAGATGGTAAGCGAGCATTGCAAAACACATGACGGAACAACTAATGAGAATATTACCATCTGCAGAGTACAACTGAGTACAAGGGCCTGACAGGAATCGACTATGTTGGCACCTTCCAAATAGTGAAAGTCCTAGCATTAGTCAAATTTTATTGGATTCAGGATCGCAAAGATCGTTTTTTTAAGAAAACTGTGCCCAAAACTGAAATTAACACCCCTATTCCACTAGTCGCATCACTTCAAGTGACGTGACTACTCATCTTCCTGGTTACTAGATCATTAAATCGAATCTTACAAAATAATTGTTGAATAAAGTCGTTCTGGCTGTTTTATAAATCTTAGTATGCTGCTTTATAAACATTTCCTTGCGATTGCTATCACTCCAAATAACAATTTATATCACTTGAAATTTTTTCGTGAGTGCGTGTTTCAATTGGTTTAAATACCGCATAAAAAGTTAAAAAGTTAAAAAAAAACTCGTGGTAAATTTTTTTTAACTTTTTAACTTTTTATCTGTTTCAATTGGTTTAAATTTTGACATTAATATTGTTGCTTATTTTATGTGTTATTATGAACGTATATAGCAAATTTAAATATGAAAATATGTAAAATAAATACTATTTAAATATATATTAGTTAATTATGGCCAGTTTACATCTAAATCATTACGATTTTTCTCAAAATTTGTACATGACAAATTTCTGTTTACAAACAAATATTTTTGTCAGCCAAATGTTTTCCACATAAAAATTTTATCAGCTCTTGAAGCAGATAAAAAGTTTGACATTTTTATTCACCACAATTTTTAACTTTTAAACTTTTTATGCGGTATTTAAACCAATTGAAACACACACTGACAAATAAATAAAAAAAAATTCAAACTAGAAGCCACCTAAGATTTAAAAAAATTTCATTGAGAGATTTGAACAAAATTTTGTAGTAAATTTTAAAATCTGGTAACCAGGAAGATCCATAGTCACTGATCCATGGTCACTGTGTGAATTGAGCTGTAAAGTGAAGCATCAGGTATAGGAGCAATTACCAACATCTATACAAAGGGTGCAGCAAGTGTCATTAGTGATGAATGATGATACCGCGGAACAAACCAAAACCAACGGTCGAGATAGATGCCTTTGTATTCCCTAAGCTGACCGCCAAACAACCATCGATATCCGAATATATCAACGGAGACCAATTCAAACACTGATCTAGCTACCCCATCCGCACTTTTATAAGGCTTGCGAGATTCACATCAAGTGGCGCCGATAGTTTCATTACGATAGCTGTATTTTGTTGAGGAATAAAACATTTTTGCTTTAGCTGAATCAGCGCTATTCAGCTATTTCAACTAATGCAAATCTGCATTATCATTCAGCCAAAGCAAAATTTTAAAATGCTTTAGTTTTTGCTTTAGCCATGGTGGTGTTGTTGTAATTGTCTCAACAAAATACAGCTGATGCTATCCAATGGGAAGATCGTAACAAATAGCGAACTATTTCTTCAGAACACCAAATTAGGTTGAGTAATCGCAGGAAGGACAAGTGGCGCGGTACCAATGCACTCCATCTCGATCAAAGTGGATAGCGAGAGTAATTTTGATGGCATGTTGCGATAGCCTACGTGAAGCCGAGTAGTAAAACGACGGCGCCTATTATGGAACTTACCCGATATCGTAAAATAAGAAATCGTAAAATCCGATCCCCGGTGGATATTCATATTATGAAACACATATTAAACTATCAAAAGTGGACCAATGAAATTAGTTCTAATAACCAAATATAGGAGAGTAAAGTAATTTTTTTTTTCTGTAATTTTGTTGTTGCTGTTAAAGTAAATAGAAGCTCAAATTGTTGAGGCCCTATAACAATAAAATTTTGATTAAATATGTCTAGGTACACCACATATTTAATACAATTTATTGCATGGTAGATATGATTTATAAATACATTTTAAAAAAAACTTATTTGGCTATAGTAAAGAAAAGGGGAGTACCAAAAAATTCGTGCGGGTTGTTTTGTTTGTTTATAATTAAAAATATAAATAAAAATAATTAATTTAAAATATAATTTATATTTAATTTTATATATAATTTAAAATAAAATATATTAAATGTGTATTAATTAAATATTAAAGTTTTAATTATTTTTATTTCTATTTTTAATATATATAAGCAAACCAAACAATCCGAACGAATGTTTTGGTACCCCCCTTTTTCTTTACTATAGTCTTTTATTTTATTTTTTTTTGTATTAAAATTTATACAAAATAAATTAAAACAAACTTTTCTTCTTTCGTAATTTACGGTATCCGCCACTTAAATACCAATCGGATATGACATTTGTATTTTCGTAAAATCCGCTAACGTTCGGATTTCTTATTTTCATAATAGCAATATCCGCGGCGGATCGGATTTTACGCTATCGGATAAATTTCATAATATGCCCCCAGATAACATCCATCCTATCGAATTTCAAGTTTAAGCTCGGGAAATGGCTATCTGAAGAAAGAACATTGTGTGAAAGCATAGATAATTCCATGAATAATCACACCACACCAAAGTATTAGGACTTAATTAGGTAACCGGACAATGATAGTCTTGGCTTAATTCAAATCCAAGCAACCCAAATTGCTGCGAAAACCCTTGGGCAACTAATGTGTCGTACAACAATTAATAATTAGACAATTTCCCAGGTGCCATTTGCTTTGTGTGCATTTATTTCTTCGTTCATTGCTCGTAGCCATTCGTCTTTATGTTCGGAATTTAAAACATCGTTAATTGTTTTTGGCTCAGAAACAATTAAATTAGCTTTATTTATTTTTTAGATTAACCGGTTTGGTGGAACACCTTTGTTGAATCTTGATGATCTACGAATATTTAAGTTATTTTCGCTGTTGCTTTCATCCGCTTCTGATTCATTATTTTGTTGGTCATCTGGTTCATTTTGTTTGTTATCCGAATTATGGTTATCGTCGTCTTCTTTATTTGCGTAACTGAATTTTAGACGAAATTTCCGGAACATATAAAACATCTTTTATTATGGCTACTGACCAGTATTCTTTATTATCTGCACCACGAATGCTTTCATTATAATTTGAGATAAAATCAACAAAATCTCCTTTATAATTGCTAATATGACAAGAAGCACCTGAATCAATAGTCCAGGTACTTGATGAGCCATTTTCCTTATGCGTCACGATAAATAACTGATTATTCTCTGAATTCTGAGTCTCTGTTGATTTCCCTTTATGTAATTTCTTTTTAGACCACATTTCAAACTTTCTGCATTCGCTTTTACTATAGACTTTCGTTTTGCAAAAAAACAATTCAAGATGCCTGAATCGACTTTCAGAACATTATCACATGACCCACCAAATTGATTACCACGATCCAGTTTGCGTTTTTACTCTTCAATTAATTTTGCTTGCACTATTTTTAAATTTAACTCGCTGGCTTTTTGTGTTTGTAGCGCTGTAACCACAGTATCATGGCTGCTTAGTAGTGGTCCAAACAATAGACCTATCTGCTTCTATCTTTTGAAACATATCTGTCAGCCAATGAATCTGCCTCTACATGTTGTTGCCTTCATCGAGTTTACGTGTCCAAATTTCTTTAATTAGTTTGACACTATTACTACCTGCACTTTTTCGTGATATTCCATTATTGCGTTCCCCATCGATCTAACGGATGTTAATTGCTCTCTTTTATGCACGAATTGACTGTCCTCGATACTTACTCCAATACTCGAAACTGCATTTAAATTCGCCTTTTTCCACTCAGAACCAAGAGCATCAGATATAGTGACAATCCGCGAATTGCCATTATATCTGATGCGCAAATTTGCATCAACAATTGGATTCGCAACTTCCAATTGAAATATTTATCATTGTTTAATTTATCTAAATGATACTTTGGGGCAGATACTCGATCGGCTAGCAAGCAAACAATTTGCTGGCTAAAATACTGGCTACTTAATCAATTTTACCAAGGAAATTTGATTTTCAAATTATGTTTTTCAAAATTTTTTTGTTTTTTTGCGATTTCACAGTAAATTTTGTGGCTTCAAAAAATAAACAGCAATTTTTTTGTTGTTTTACTGTGCAATTACAAAAATAAACAAAAATTTTATAAAATAATTTAAAGTTCAAATTTTCTTGGTAAAATTGATTGAGTAGCCAGGATTTTGGCTAGCAAATTGCTTGCTTGCTAGCCGATCAAGTATCTACCCCTTTATTTCGGTAGGAATTATTAATTTTTTTTAGTATTATTAGCCATATTTTGTTGAGAATTAAAATAGTAGAGGCCACTATTCGAATAAGCAGTGTTTGTGTCCTAATTTGTAAAGGACTAGACACACCAAGCGCGGCGCGTTAAATTCCAAATGTTCCAGACAACTCGACGCGCATATCCGTTCACACCAAGAGCGGCGCGGCGCCTTTTTTGTTTTCAATAATTTTGAGAATCTTAGACTTTTGTTTTATAAATCTTTATTATTGGTAAATAATATGAGTGCATACGTGAATCACGAATGAGAAATGTATAGACCACAATTGAAGCACCATTATTTCTAGGTTATGTTCGGCGGCGATGGACGAACTTTTTTGGCCGCTTGGTGTGGGACATAATTTCGCGACGGCGGGTGCAACTTCATTCGATACAATTTCTTAAAATTACAATTTTTATATTAAAAATCCAAAATTTGTAATGTTTTTTATAAATAATTGGTATATAATTGTTTATACTATCGTTTCTATACAATACATAAATAAATTAATGCATATTCAAATTCGCCGCTCGCCGTCGACGCTTGGTATGTCTAGTCCTTAATAGTAAAAATAATTTGTTCATCATAGTTGGCGTATTTACCAGTAGTAATAAATCATAATTACTACTGATAAGTAAGCCAAATATGATGAGAAATCTTCCTTTGTTAAGATGAATTCAGATACAAACACTTCTAATTCGAAAGGTGACATCTAATATTTTAATTCTCAACAAAATACGGCTATTGAGCCTCGCCACACTTTGATTCTTTGGTCGTGATTCAATGATTTAAAAAAATCAATTACTCTCCACATTTGATTTCTTTGCGCATTTTTTTTTATGTATGTGCGTAAAATTATGTTTTTTGATTTATTCGTATCTTACGTGAAGTTCTTTCGGAAAAAAATATTTGATGTAAATCAAAAATATTTGATTGAAATCAATTTTTTACGTTCTTTGGGACACAAAAATGACAGATAGATTTGATTTAAATCAAATTGTAATTTTGTGAAGGCTTTGATATTTTTTCGATTTGATCGACACTACCATCACCAAACATATTAGTGCGCAATTTATATAATTTGCTATTTAAGTATTTTTTATTGCTGTGTCCAAATGTGTTTTGTGTAAATTAATATATTAAACAAATAAATAACCGTATTTAGTATTAATTGTTACATATAAACTTGTTTATGCCATAATTTTTTTTTTTCAAGAAACACGTTGTTTGTGTTGCACAAGTGCGTTTAAACAAAATTTGCATAAATACACAAACAACAAAAGACGGTCGCTTATGCACTATTACCTACACACTGACAACAAAGATAACAAGAAACAAATTTTACGTTCTTTGGCAACTGGCAAAATTTGATTTATTTTTTGGTACGATAAAACTTCACATTAGAGTATGAGACAAGAGTGAATGATTGCAGCTGTCAAGTGAGTCAAATTCGGAGGGTAAAACAGAAAGCGAATAAATCAAGAGGGCCGTATTTATAATTTTTTCGACCGAATGCAATGAAGTTAGGAAGTTAAGTTAAAAAAATTATATAAATTTAATTACATTTTTATTACTTAATATAAATACATTAATTATTTTTACTTGAATATAATATTATGTATATAAAAAAATAGAAATTATAAAAGAACTACGCTTATTTATTTCACATTCCTTTAAAATGTAATAAAGAAATAAACTTGTTTCGTTTTGTTAATTTATATGTCCTTTGCTTACAAAAATAATTCAACCCGATGTCATAATATTTTTGTATGATAGAATAAGCTAATAAATTAACGTGTTCTTGGGAATGACTGTATAGATCTTCATCATTGAAAATATTTACATTAATTAGGTTATGAAGAACGTTATAACTTATTTTTTTAAACAATTTTGAATTAGATTGTAATTGCGTTATGTTTTTGTAGTCCGCAATAGCCAATTCCCGTTTTAATACTGCTTCGGAGTATTTACAAATTTTTAATACTGACGCCGAAGGAGTTAAAAGACCACCCCTATTTTTTAAATTGATTAGCGATTTATAAGAATTACATTGTTGTATTAATTCACAACAGTCCTCACATTTCAATTTTCTAAATAAATATCCGACTACAAGTCCCGCTATGTATTCAATAACATTTATTGAAAATTCACTTAAGATAATTGGATATCCAAAAAAATCTTCGTCATACATATATTAGTAGGTTCGTCTACTTTAGATACTTCTCGATCAATTGAAAAATCATCTGATGAGAATTCTTCAACCATTACTAGCCGGTTAATAGAAGAACTAATAAGACTATCGGAATTAGAATTGGAAACATTCAAAATAGAAACTTCTGTTTGAGGAATGCAATTGCCTAACGAAGTGTCACTTAATTGAACGTGTGTTAAAATACGCTTGTATGAAGTGATGAATTGTTTTAGAGTTGGATTCGAATTTCTTCCTAATCTTGAGTGAACAATTGAAAAAAATTGCTCAATGTGGTCTTGAATTAATTTATAGAACGAAATATATTTCAATAGGTGTGTGTTTAAATAAGTGTCATGAAGAACCTGGATGTTAGAAAGACAACATATTATTCCAATAAATCCCGTTTTGCTTTTAGAATCAATAAATTTTATACCATCGAATAGAAACTTTAATTTAGATATATATTCAATTGATGATTTAGCGTAATTTAGAACCGAATCAAAATTACTTTGGGATATTGATTTTTTAAACCATAATCATGAAATTTTTTACTGTTTAAAATATCAAAGCAATTATTGAAGACTCTAATAAAATTTATTGTTCCACTACATCATTCAAACTGTGGCAATTTTAAAACACTATCACAAAATTATAATGCATTTGCTACGGAATTACTTAATGTCTGAACTGATAAATTAACTTTCATTTTTTGGCAATTAAAAAATATATGGCCCTTTCGTAATTTATTCGCGAGATGAAAACCTTCCTTCGATTGAATCTTATATAGTTCTTCTAAGTAGTACCATGAAGTTTTATGGTTTTATTTTTTTAAGATTGCTGTATTTAGTCCTTCAAACTCGTAGTTTTTGTTTTTGTAATTCGTTTTTTGAACTCGGAGAACGATCGGCACCTGATGAGGCCATTGCTTGGTGTAATGTGATTTTATTAAATTTTTGGTGTTCTTCACGATTACACAAATCTTTATTAATTCCGGATACCATCGGTTCAGATACATCGTACGCATATAATGAATCTTCCTCAACATGAGGGGAAACTTCAAAATTAGCCCCAATAATAAAGTCCGCATCATTTGCCACATCTCTTAATAAGTTCAACCCACCGAACTGATCTGCCTCAACATTCGAAGAAACTTCAAAATTAGCTCCAATAATATCGTCAGCATCATTTATAGAAGTTGGATAGACGTCTTGGGAAACAAATTTAGATTTAGAATGTTCGAAGCATCCAGCCATGTTTTCTTCAGTATGATGAATTACGGTTTGATTAATATTGGGAGATATATTTTCAAGATTATTTGCAACGACGTCAAATCCACACGGTGATTCGTGAATGAACAAGGTTGGAATGGCCGATTTTCTTAAAAATCTCTTCTGATTCTCTCTTGTCTGTGGCATAAAATAGTGCTTTTCAAAATGCACCGAGCAAACAATTGAAGTTGTTCATACTATATCTTGCTCACCGAAGCCAAGTGATTTGAACCACTGCTTTTTCAATTCTCCATCTTTTGGTAAGCTAAAAACAAATGTTTACATTATAATTTCTGTAAAAAAATATATTTATAGTACACCAAAATAAAAAAATTATGAAAAGCAAAGCATTTTGTAGCACATGAAAAAAATGCCATTCCATTTTATTAAACTAAAATAAAAAAAATGCGATACTAGTAATAAACGTGTTTACAAAAAGAAAAAGTTCAACAACAACCAAAATTTTTTAATTAATTTTTTCTGATTTCTAAATTAAGATATATATAATTTTATCACAAATCACTTTGCTTTTAACATAATTTACATTTTATTTTATATAAACACTTACAGATGGTAAGAAATTTCTTTTCGAATTTTTCGAGGCGCATTTTGACAACATTTCACTAAACACTTTATTTCAATGGTCCAATCAAACGTTTTCAAAGTTTATTCACAAACGATGCTCGATTGTACACGATTCACTATTTTACACTTAATATTTTTTTTATTTTAATTAATAATATCACGATTTTTTCAATACACAAAATTTAGCACCAAACTTGTTCGGTTGGCTTTTTCTTTGACATTTGAGATCGCCATATGCATATTTTATATAACCATCCTGCTCTGACGTGACTCAAATGAAATAGCAAATTTTATATGGGGGAAAAAGTTTCTACTCTGTAGTGTAACTCTATTATTCGTATAGTAAAAAAATGTTTATTATTTGCTGCAAAACTGCTTCCTTGGTTGAAAAAATATATTTTTTACACTCGAAGCACAATTTAAACTAAAATTAACCCAAAAACGACAAATAAACAAGGTGTCCTTGAAATATTAATCTTTGTTGTTATGCGAGAATCAGCTGAATCAAAAAAAAATATTGCTGAAAAAAGAATCAAAAATTTCCCCGCCAAAAAATTAGTTTGTGGGTGAATGGGAAGGAAACGAGGAACGAATCACGACCAAAGAATCAAAGTGCGGAACCACGGATTGTTAGCCTTTATACCGCAGTAGACACAATTAACAAATTGAATTTATTTAAAATTTAACTTTATTTGGGTCACTGGGGGGTCCATCACCTGTTACATAATAAGGAATAAAAAATCCGATGAATGAAATAAATATCGGATAAAACAAAATAACTTTTTATTCTGTTAACAAAAAACGTTACACAAGTTTTTTAAGGAGGAAGTGATGTAAAAAATTCAAAATCAAGTTACATATCACTGATAATCAAATTACTTATCAGTATAACTTAAATTAACTTTGTCGCCATCTATTGACAATAATACTAATCGTTAATTAAATTGAATTTAATATACGTTATCCAACAGTAACATTGGATGATCATGATATTTCTAAAAAAAAGTCTTAAAGCCCGCCGAAAGGATTCGATCAAAATCCCATGTCACCATCTCCAAGAAAAAGATCTTCTGTTTGAAGAAAACTTCGGGGGAATAAAAAATATAAATGTCCACAAATGGTAGTCGTTATCTTCGCAATTTATTTTTACCCATTTACGGCTTTCCAATCCAAGTCGCTATCATCGTTACTATCACGCTATTTGGCAATTAATTAAAAGCCATATACGACGAGCATTATTATGAAAAGATAACAGCAGAACATGTACATATATTTTATAAAGTTGTTGCAAATGTAATATCGGACACTATTTTCACAAATCTAATAGCATGGGTTATGATCCATTCTCTTTTATAACACAACCTGATAACTTACAGACGATTACGTCTTATATATTATCAAATTCAGTTTACGCTCACAACCTTCAAATTTATTAAAGAATTTATCTATAACAAGACAGAATTTTTACTTATCGCCATATGCGCACATTTAGTTACAATTTGTTAATTGTCTAGACGAGATCGTCTTACGCG
Organism: Nephrotoma flavescens; assembly: GCA_932526605.1. NCBI lineage: Eukaryota > Metazoa > Arthropoda > Insecta > Diptera > Tipulidae > Nephrotoma > Nephrotoma flavescens. Next base: position 101,617,626 of record OW052221.1, read on the forward strand.
AACTGAGCAAAGTAATGTCTAAACTTGAGTCAACGCCCGATTGGCTAAATGAAACATTTTTAATTAAAATCTTCCAAGATGAGTTACGAGTTTCAAGTAAAGAACTACGTGTATCAATAAAATCATTAAAACCTGTTTATGATCGGGGCTCTCTGTTACGTGTCAATGTGAACCTAATTTACGTGGAGCAAGGTAAGATTTTGTGTACCGTGTCTAAAATTGATTAACTAATATAATTTATCATTTTATCCATATAGAAACGCCAACGGAATACTCATTTATTATAAAATATTTGCGTGATCCCGTCGATGATGAGTCATACACGCGAGAAATTGCTATGTACGAAGAAATTATCCCTGCCCTCGTGTACGAGTGGAAGGTGCGCGATTTAAAAATGACGTTCGCACCAAAATTATATAGAACATCAGTTGATCCAGTAAAATTATTAGTAATCGAAGATCAAATCGTACAAAAATCACTTGATGATTTGGATATAAACCACTGTAAAATATTTCTGTTAAAATTAGCACAATATCATGCATCGACGGCTGTATACTATGATAAATATACAACGTTTGGTGAAGCATTCGATGTGGACTATGCAAAACGTAAAGAGGGATTCGAAGCGGATTGGGCACGTTTATTTCCAGTATTTGCTAAATTATTTCAAAATAACGATTCTCTGGAAAGGTATACCACCAAAATTACAAACTGGCAGGATGCGGCTGGCGGGTTGTATGAAAACGCATTAAAAATCAACAAATCGGCCCTGAACGTACTGAATCATGGCGATTGCGAACTACACAATTTAATATTTGCGTATAATGAGCGGAATGATGTAACCGATGTTTTATTGGTACGCCCACGAAAATAATTTGATTCGAATCAGAAACGATTTTATACGCATTTCTTTAATTCTAGATTGATTTTCAAGAAGCCATATTCAATTCGCCGGTATACGATTTATGGCTCTTTTTGATCAGCTCACCGTCAAATGAAATATACGAGAGCGGGCAGATTGATAATTTGGTCGCGTTCTATCATAAAAATTTAGTGACATATTTGAAAAAGTTAAATTATCGAATGCACGTGCCCAGTTTAAAAGAGCTTAATATCGAAATTCTGCAAAAATCGTTTTTAGGATGTTATGCCACTTTAAAATTCAGTTTAACGGAATCGGGACAAGTAAAGGATAACGTTATTCAACGATTAGCGACTGTTTATAAATGGTTGGAATTAAGAGGCATGCTTGATATTTAGAAATAAAAGACGTAACATTACTCGCAATATAGTGATAGTAAAAATATTTTCATTCGGTTGGTCAAATAGTGTAATCATAAATTGGCCTAAATGAATCGGGGATCACCTCGTAAGAGTATTTTACAAATACGTAATAGTTGTGATCCCAACAGCCGATAAAATAGCTGACATCTGCCGAATAAAGTACGAACCATAATCATTATTTACCATGGTACAAAATATAATTTGGTTTAACAATTTTCGCCCCCTTGTAAACGTAGAAACTGATGGCGAGAGTGGATATCATTACGCTACAAATTACGAAGATTTACTGTAGTTATTTAAACGAACACAAACATTTCTATAGGGTGCGGCATCTTTTGGTTCGATTTTGAACTAGCGGTTAATTTGCCCCTCATACCTCCAATGTCATCTGTCAGCGATAGAAATTCAGTATTATATTCCCGGTAAACGGAATGAGTCACTTTGTTGTAGGTTCATTTCGCTGAATGAGAACAATTCTCGTTTCGAAGAAGATGAGCATTTTTACCAAAAAATCAACTTTTCCAACGAAACTCATTTTCACCATTTTTATGAACAAGCAAGATTCCCGTATTTGGGACACATCAGAAAAGAATCGTCGACATAGATAGGTCAAGGTCCTAAAAATAATGTGGGTGACAAAATCTTTAGGTGTTATGATTAGGAGAGTTTATTCCCGAAAACGATGAACAGTGGCAAAAATTCTTGCTCATAACACGGGTTGGTCATATTTTGTACGAATATTTTGCACTCGAAGCTATGAGAAGTCTATGAGAAAGCTGTGTGCGAAGTGGGTACCGCGCTTGCTCACAATGGCTCCAGGGAATGAAATTTGGCTCCAATGAAGAATTAATTGTCGAAACTGAATCTTAATTTGCAGACAAAGATAAATCATTCTAGAAAAAAGGCATCGAAATGTTAGAGAGGCATTGGACTGATTGTATCGCTCTAGATGGAAATAATGTTGATGAATAAAATGAATTGTTCCCCAAAAAAATGTGTATTCTTCCTCCATTAGAAAGTAATCGCTATTGTTTAACTATAATAGACAGGTTCTCTCGGTGGCCTGCTGCAATTTTAATTGTTGAAATGGCAGGCAGAAACGATTTCTGTCAATTTGATATCAACGTGGATACAAAATTTTGGAGTAGCACAAAAAAATTCAAGTGATTCAGTAGACAAATAGAGTCTAAAATATTTAAGGAATTGAACCAAACACTATAGGTATCAAGCATTCAAGAACGACACCATTCCATCCACAGGCTAATTTAATAATAGAGATACGTTTAAGGCTGCAATAAAGTGTCAACAGAGACACGATTGGGTAAAAATTTGACTAACAATTTTATTGAGTTTAAGAGTTTCCTTCAAAGAAGATATTACTCTACGGATTCCTGTACAATTCTTCACTCCTGGTAAAACAGATTTAACCGAAACCGAGTTCAATAAAGAATTTGGACATCATATGAACCAAATTCGTTCAACGGTTGGTTACAGCTCATCACAATACCAGTGACGTGTTTATTAAACAAAAATTGTAGGTTTGTATACATGAGTTCTTTTTGCGTACGAACATAATTGCAAAGCCCGTATAATGGACTAGTCGAACTTGTAGACCGGGGAGAATAAACACTTCTTTTCATACGAAGTCAATCAATGGAAAAACTTCAAAAATATCGATCGACATACTAAAGACTGCATTTCTTTATTTTCTAATTTTTTGACTACTTTTATCACTGCATTTAATTTTAATAAATGAGAATAACTATTTTTCTTTTTGTGATAATTTTAATTTATTTTTATTTTTTATTTTTGAACTAATTTCGAGTCTTCACTCTCCATCAGCTAATTCGGTATTCTCAGAAAAAATAAAAATAAAATAAAATTATCACCAAAAAAAAATAGTTCTCATTTATTAAAAAAAAACTGCATTTCCACCTATCGATGAGTCTGACAAATTACCCGAGGCTGTAATTAACAATGCACAAGCCAATTCCAGCCTACTGTTCCAGGAGCAATCGATTCAAGCAACACGCCGCAAGTGCCGATGACGGCGGTTAGTAGAACAGTCGGAAGAATGATTATACTAGCACGTTTTCTCTAGAGGTGGAGTGGTGTGGTGAGAGCGCACTTTATTAAGTTACAAATTACGAGATTGCACTGTAATTAATTAAATTTAAACGAACACTTGCATTCCTTTGTTCATTTGTATGCCATTCACCCTGGTATCATAGGTAAACAGCGAAAGGAACGAAGATGAAGCTGCTTCTTTGACAACCCGTGTCGCACGGCTCATTTATTTTGTTCTCATTGAGCCATTCCACACGGGTTATCAAAGAAGCAACTTCATCTTCGTTTCTTTCCACGTTTACCTATGATACCGGTTTTGAATCCGACTCATTTTTCAACAAAAAAAATATCTGTGAAGCAGCTTCAACAAAAATAGAAATGAATAGTAAAAAAAATTCAAGGCTATTTTTGAGATGTAGATTTTAGTTAAAATTTTATTTTCGAGAGAACAGAATAAAACAATACAAAAAAATGTTGTGTTTAAATATAAAATAAGGTTTTAAATTAGCAATAAAACTCTTTACGACTTATTATGAAGCGTGAAGCATACTTCATTTGATAACCCGTGTGGAACGGCTGATTCTCTCGTATTATATCATTCTACCGGGTTGGGGTCGTTTGCCCGCATTTCAAAATCCCAAAATCAAAAAACCGATTTTCAAAAACCCGACTTTTTAAATTTTTTTATGAGTTCCGGCGCCACAAATATGTAACATCGTAGCATTTTGGACCAGTGGCAGAAAATGATCGCGCCCTCGACATCTCGCATATTCTATTTCGACATGATGGAGAAAAACCCCCTAAGTCATTTTTCTTTTCGCTCCGCTTGAGAATGACTGGAACAGTTTTAGATGTTAATGGCGGAGTGAATAGCAGAGGATTTCCAGAAGGAGATTTGGTTTGACTAAAATATTGTATGAGAAAAATATAGAGGTTGTAGAAAGGACCACATATCGCGATCAAGCAGATTAACTGTTGTATGTCTGTTTCAACAAAGTCTAGTAGTAAAATTCAAGAAGTTCAAATTGTTAGATTAACAAATTCGGCGGAATCGCTTAGTGTTTGACCTTATTTTGGTCAAATCACAAATTTGATAGTTGACATTAAATGATAATTACTTAAAATGTTTCTCGCTTGCTGTTGGTCATGGCTGGACAGAAACACGTTGACTGTTGTGTAAGAACTAATATTTTATCCATAATTTATTTGATTTATATACAAAAAAAAATCATTTATAAAACTATTGACTATAATGCAAAAATAAATAGTCAATATAAAAACTGATATATTCCATGTCATCAGTATTTAACGGATGTACATATGGAAAAATTGATATATTCAATGCCATAATTTTTTAGCATAAGTGTTGTTGTTATAACATTCTCCCCGGCCAAGATTTGAAAATTGTCGTGCCTTATACTAGCGCCTCTAGAGGAGTGACTCTGGCTTGCTTATTTTTTCTTGCATCAATTCTCCTTTTGATAGCCACAAAGACTATGCCTATGAGTACGAGCGCAAGGAGCCCATACATGAGTGCATAGTGGTGCACGTGGTGATGAGATAAGCTTTCTCCTGTTTTCATCGTTTCTGCCTTTATTCTTTGCTGTAGTTCCTCGATTCCTTGTACCTTTGTCAAATCTTGAAAGTGATACGAGTAACCTTGTGGTTGCTTGGTCATTTCTATTGAGAGATTAAATGTTGGTAATATTGAGGAGTATACTTTGTGATAGTACGATTGTTTCGCTGGTATGCTTATGGTTCTTCCCTTCATCGTACAACCAGAGCCTAAGCTTAGTAATCCGCTTTTTGATACCTTTGTAGAAAATGGCTCTTGTTGACAAACGATATTGATCGTACGTTAAAAAGCCATCTGTAATCTCTTAGTTGGATCCATGTATCGGGCATGTTGTTCATCTTCCTTTCGACCAGGAGCAGCTTACATAAAACATCATTTTCTTGATTCTGATGCATAGCCTGGGTTAACTGGCATATGCTAAAGTCGTTGGTGCTGATATAGTTTTGCCATTCAGAAGTTGTCATTGAAAAACATGTGTGCCGATGCAAATCTGTAACAAAAAGTTCCATTTTTGGCCGTATAAATATAGACGGACTGTTGGGGGTAGGCACCGGTATGGGCTTATATATTTGGTATATTTCCTTATATACTAATGGCAGCTTCACCTCATATATCAAATATTTTCCTTGCAGTCTTGTCTTGGCTGTCATAAGCTGGTATAGTGCCAAAATGTCATCTGTGTCATCGATATTGGGAAGCATAAGTTCAGGTTGTAGATTTCTCGTCATGAAATCTATTTCCTTTTTAAGTTGTTGGGTCGTTCATAGAGCTAGAAAGTTGCTTTTTTCATCGTTGTTCTCCTCCTCTAACTGATTCTTGAATACCAGCCAATCTTTTGGTTCTTTGCATTTGTACCTTTGTTGTATACTGTTTAAGTAATCCTTAGACCATATTTTCCAGAATCCTTGAGTCATCTTTGAATGTAAATTCCACCTCTGTTCTGGGCTTATGTTTGTTTTTGTCTGACTCAGGGGGTGAAATCAGTGGTCTCCCGATTAAAAAATGACCAGTGGCCCTATTCTGGTTTTCCCCGGGAATAGGGAATTGGGAATTAGTGACGTAATTCTAGCAGTTGGGAATTTTTTATTCCCCAAAGTGTATTCTGGCGTTTGGGAATTTTTTTTATTGGGAAAAATAATTCCATTTTATAGCAGTTTTGACGTTAATTTTTCCCCATTATTTTTTTAGGGAATTGTAATTCGTATTTTTTCGAATTTTTAAATATTACTTTTTCTTAAAAATGTAGCGGCTAGTTTCTTCAACCATAAGAAACTCCGCACAATTAATTCTCAACGGACAATCCTCCGTTCACCTAATTCTTTATAAATCGACAATTATCCATCTAAAGAATTATTCTAAATTATATACAACAATCTTGTATAATTATATAAATAATGTACATAACAACTTGTACATAGTAATCGTACAACAACACATATAACTATATATTTAAAATAACATATATTTAAAATAAATTAAAGTTGTAATAAGGTCGCAAATATGCGTTTTAGTTTATAAATACCAAAATAAAAAATTTTCCCCAAAAAATTATTCCCAGTCTACCAGAATATACAATTGGGGACGGGAAATAAATATTTGGGAATTATTGTAATTTACAATTACAGCAAAATATTTTCCCAATTCCCAATTCCCTGGGAAAACAAGAATAGGGTCACAGGTGTCAAAGCATCAAAATCATCTAAATCGCTTGGCAGTGAAAGAATCGGTCTGGAATTTAAACATGCTTCTATTTGTGATAATACGGTGCTGAACTCCTCGTAGGTCAGTGTTACTTCACCGATCACTTTCTTTAAGTGGCCTTTCGTTGATTTGACCCCAGATTCCCAAATACCTCCGAAGTGGGGACTACCGGGCGGGATGAAATGCCAGTTTGTTCCATGGTTAGGTGCTACTTGAGCTGCGTTGTTGTTTGCTTGTAGTTCCTTACATAGCGCGTTTCGAGCTCCAACGAAGTTGGTACCGTTGTCACTGTAAATGTATAAATGCGTTCCTTTTCTTGAAGTAAATCTTCTAAATATGCTGCCAGGAATGCTGCTGTTGTTAGCTCACTCACCAGTTCCAAGTGAATTGCTTTCGTAGAGAAACAAATGAACAATGCGACATATCCCTTGTAGGACTTGTTTCCTCTTCCTTTGGATACACGAATTGCAAATGGACCTGCGTAGTCAATGCCCGTATTAGAAAATGGGGCAGATGGAGTGACTCTAGCTTCCGGTAACATACCCATTAACTGTTCTGATGCTGCTCTTCTGAATCGAAAACATTTTACACAATTGTGGATTATTGTGCGTACTAGACGTTTACCATCCAAAATGCAATATTTTGAACGTATTTGTGCTAGAGTTGCTTGTACGCCTCAGTGTAATACAAGATGGTTTGCTTCAATTGTGATGAGGTTGAGTAAATATGATTTTTTGGTAGAATGTTCGTCCATGAATGGATTTAGTGATGATAGTTTGCTGTTTTTTCTGGCTTTACCCGTTGATTTGAGGAGTTTAATGTCTGCGGCAAATTCCAAATCTTGTATTGTTTTTATGATTACATTGTGTGATCTGGTTAGTTCATCTACTGTTAGAAAACTTGGTATCTCCAGGAACTTGATGTATTCGATTTTTAATGATAGAAATAAATCTGTAGCAGTACGCTATAGTTCTTTTGATTTTAAGAGCAGATGAAAATCATGAAAAGTCTGAGGAGGCGTTGATAAATAAGCAATTTGTTTTTAGTTCCTCATTGGCTGCTTCTTCAGTTGGTTCAAGCGCTAATGGGTAATTTGTGTTTTTTAACCAACTTGGTCCTTCCCACCAAAGTTTATAGTTTCGCAAGTTTCGTGCGTTCATTAAACGTGAAGCTACATCTGCAGGATCATAATTGGATTTTACATAATGCCACTGACTTGGTTGCATAAGCGACTGAATTTCAGCTATTCTGTTACCCACAAAAGTTTTATATTTACTGGGATCGCCTCCGGTGCTATTAGATAAACGTTCGGTGCTATTAGATAAACGACCGGTGTGCGTTTCGAGTTTGTTGTCTTGTAGTATACCACTGCTACAAATGCCTTCTCTGATGCATCGCTGAATCCATGTAGTTCACTTTCGCCTTGTTGCCTGTGTTCTATCCATCTGCTTATGGTAATATTTTCAATTTCATTCAAACCTTCTTTAAATTGACTCCATTGTTGTTGTAGTTCAATACTTAGAGTATCATCCCATGGATGATGATGGGTGCAAACCATCTAAATGGATCGAATAGTTTGGCTAATTCCGCCAATAGGGTTCCAGGTTATTCCGAGCGTCTTAATTGTTTCATCAATGTTAATGGAGCATAGCCCATCTTCGCGAGCGCTTCTAGGTAGATGTGTTGTTAATTCTTTTTTGTTACTTGCATATTTTCTTAGATTAAAACCTCCAGCCTTTAGCAATTGTATGAGTTGTGATTGGGCTTCTAATGCTTCTTCTAATGTATCCGCTCCTGAAAGCAGATCATCAGCATAGAAATCTTTTAACGTTATTTTTGACGCGATTGATTAGTTTTTTATTTCATCATGTGCTAGTTGATATAAGACTTTAGTGGCTAAATATGTAGCTGACGTGGTCCCATATGTTACTGTTTTAAGTTTAAACGTTTTGATTTCTTCTTTTGGTGATTCTCACCACAGGAGCCGTTGACAGTTTTGATCTTCTTCATTGATTATGATCTGGCGGAACATCTTCTCTATGTCGGCTTTGATAACGAATTTATGTTTTCTCCATCGCATTAGAATTGATATTAGATCCTGTTGTAACGTTGAACCATTTAGCATTCAGTCATTCAATGATGCACCGGATGTGGTTTTTGCCAACCCATCGAACACGACTCTAAGTTTTGTAGTCGTGCTGTCTGATTTCATCATTGCGTGATGTGGAAGATAATATGCTACAGTTGAGTCTTCCTCATCTTTTAGCATCTCCATTTGACCAAGTTGTTCATATTCACGCATAAAGTTTGTATAACTTTTTCTGAGATTTGGTTCTCTTGACAACCTTCTTTCGGCTTGAAGGAACCTTGCTATTGCCATGCGTTTAGAATCTCCCAAATGCATAGCTGGATCCTTCTGGAATGGGATACGCAATTCGTAGCGCCCATTTTTCATTCGCCTGTGCTTGTCACGAAAGAATTTCTCACACTCCTTCTCTAGCTTTGTGAGAATGCGTGGGGGATGCATTTCTTCTAACTACCAAAATTTTTTTAGTTGTTCATCTATCTCAGTCGATGAGACGTGTGAGTTGTATTTTAGCCCTGTTGTCTTGTTGGGTGTAGATATTCGTACTAAAATTACCCATCCGAATCCTGTGATCTGTGCTGCTGGTTCGTTTTTATTTCCTTTGATGCACTGTGGCTTCATGATCTGCGTGCAATAATCTGCACCCAGAAGAATATCAATTGGTGCGGGAATGTTGTAGTTCGGATCGGTCAATAGCAGCTCATTCAAATGTTTCCATTCTTCAAACATAAACGGTGTTTGTGGCAGATTTTGCTTATTTTGGTTAGTACAGAGAGCTTCAATTTCTATAGATTGAAAATGTTGACGGATATCTTGGTTGTAGGTTGATATTTACAATACTAGACTCTGCCAGCAACTTGTCCGCCTACACCTTATACCTCTGCATTGATTTTACGACCTACTAGATTAAAACGTTGTTTGGCTTCAGTTGTTATGAATGATGTTTGTGAGCTGGTATCGATCAGCAATCTTAAAAGCTGTTCCCTTCCATCAGACCTTGGGGTTTTGATGTCATACTCATGCCATATTTTAATTGCGGATGCTGCTTCTTGTTGAATAGTGTGTAGGGCAAAAATAGCGTTGATGTGATTGTTTACTAGCAACCTTTTGTTTTGATATTTGTTGCCTAGTATTTCCATCACGCTTTTATAATTTTCTCCTATTGGCTGCAAATGTTGAATAATTTTGCTCGCTGATCCCTCCAAATGTGTTTTGAGATACATGATGTTGTGTGTATCTGCTAGACTAACGTTTTGATCTACAAATTTTGAGAACAGTTCATGAAACCCAACCCAATCTTGATAGTTCCCATTGAACTTTGGTATCTCAATTTCCTTTAATCTGTAATTTTTTGATTGGTGATTGTTGGTGTTTGTTTCACTTGTTTCAATCGCCTTATGTACCTGTGATGATCAAATAGAAATAAAAATGTAATGCAATGTTTATAGGGTAGAGAGTGGAAACGAAGATGAAATAAAGAACTGTGTAGTTAGTTATGCGTGTGAAGTTAAATAAAGCGGTCACAAGACAGAAGGCTTTTATTAAATTATAACGTGTGTAAAACGCATCCATTACAATGGCGACGAGAAAAATATTTTAATAAAGAAGCATAATAGATTAAATAATAAAAGTGATTAAATTCGAGAAGAAAAATTGATGATTAAATTCGGTAAAACATAAAAAGAATAAAATTGATTAAATTCGAGAAAAAAAAAAAAGAGGAAAAAGTGATTAAATTCGAGAAGAAAATTTGTAATTAAATACGGACAATAAACGTGTTCAAAAAAAAAAAAAGAAAAAGAAAGAGAAAAGATGGCTGCCACGCTAGATACAATGCCGAAAATGGAAACAACGGGAAACCAAGTAGCAAATTGGACAAAATGGAAACGAGCGTTGGGTATTTTGATAGACGCCAAAGAAATTAAAGACGAGAAGGTAAAAAAATCGCTGTTACTACATAATGGAGGTTTAGATATACAGGAAATATACTATAGTATGGTAAATGATTTCCCAACTAAAATGAAGAATGCCGAAGGGGAAGAAGTAGATAAATCTCCCTACCAAATAGCGATGGATGTATTGGATGCTTATTTTTTGCCAAAATCAAATGCTACAATTGAAAGGAAAGAATTTAGACAACTGAAACAGAACGACGGAGAGTCAATCAATGAATTTATAGTGCGAATTAAAACCAAAGCAGACAAATGCGAGTTTACGGATATAAACGAACAAATAAGGGATCAAGTTATATATGGAACAAGACACCCAGAGATTGAGACGAAGTTAATTGAAAAAGGATCTGTCAAAATAGGAATTAATGACATCATTGCTATGATACAAGCAGTTGAGCTGAAAGAGGCAAGAATACATAAAGTGGAAATGATAAAAACAAATAAAAGCCATCACAATAATGCGGGAAGGCAAAGATCTAAATCGAGGGATAGGAGTTATTCTCGATACAGTAGCAATGACAGAGCATCAAATCATAATAGATCGACGATGCCTAAAACAGAAATAACGTGCTACAGATGTGGTCAGACAGGACATATGGCGAGATGCCTAAAACAGAAATAACGTGCTACAGATGTGGTCAGACAGGACATATTGTCCTGCATGGAAAAAGAAATGTGATAAATGCAATAAATATGGACATCTTAAAAAGGTATGCAGAACCAGAGTAAATAAGGCGGTGAAATTTATCGGTAACGAAGAGTGTTGCCAAAACGAACAACAGAGTGATGATAGTCAAATATTATCGATGGTAGAAGTCAACAAGCCAGTTAGTACAAGATCGGGAAACAGTATGATAGTTGACAACATTGACAATAAATTCGATGGTGGTATCAAAGTAACTTGTACAGTAGGTGGTATAAAGATTAGAATGACTGTAGATTCAGGCGCTTCTACAAATTTAATAAGTCAAGAAACCTACAATAAAGCAGTGAAACGAGGTATGACAATATTAAAAGAATTTTGTGATGATGGCAAGTGTCTTAAAGCATATGGGGGTAGAGATATCAGAGTTTTAAAAAAGATTAGGACAACAATCGAATGCAATGGGATGAAACGTCAGATTGACATTACCATTGTTGAAGGCGAAGGCACTTCATTACTAGGTCTGGAGGATTCATTGCGGCTGAACCTAATATCCATAAATGTTAATATGATAGAATCAAGCAACAAAACAGGAAAGTTAAAAAATATACAAGTAGAAATCGAATTGGACAATACTATAAAGCCAGTGAGACAAGCGTTGCGTCGTGTTCCATTACCATTGAGAGATAAAGTAGCCAAAAAATTAAAAGAGTACATGGAGGATGACATCATCGAGAAAGTAGACGGTACGTCCAGATGGATATCTCCGTTGGTAGTAATACCAAAGGAAAAAGGTAAAGATGTCAGGTTGTGTATCGACATGAGAAGAGCAAATGAAGCGGTAAAGAAGGAGGTACATCCACTGCCAACATTTGAAGATTTGATACCTCAATTACATCACAGTACGGTGTTCTCAAAACTGGACATTAAAAACGCGTTCCATCAGGTGGAAATAAGTCCATCATCGAGAGACATAACGACGTTCATAACAGACATTGGCTTATTCAGATTCAAACGATTAATATTCGGTTTAAATTCAGCTAGTGAGATATTCCAGCGTTTAATAGAGAACTTGTTCATCAACGTAGAAGGTGTATTAATATATATAGATGACATCCTGGTTTTTGGGGAAACAGAAGAAAAACATGATGCAACATTAAAAAAAGTAATGGAGATAATAAAAAACAATGGGTTGGTCTTAAACAACAACAAATGCCACTACAGAAAACCGCAAGTAACGTTTATGGGCCACATAATATCAAAAGAGGGTATTTCTCCAACGCTAGACAGAGTAAAAGATATACAATTATTTAGAGCACCAAGGACAAAGGAAGAAATGCGCAGTTTTCTGGGTTTACTCAATTATGTCGGTAGATTCATTCCGAATCTGGCAACATTGATGGAACCACTAAAAGTACTAACGAGGAAAGATGAAAAATTTCATTGGACCGATAAACTTCAGTCAGTTTTTAATATGGCGAAGAAGTTGATCATGAAAGAAACCAAATTAGGGTTTTACAACAAAAATGACAAAACTACAATTATTGCTGATGCAAGTCCTGTCGCTCTGGGAGCAGTATTGATGCAGGAGAATGGAGGACAACCAAGAATTATTGCATATGCGTCCAAAGGATTGACATCGGTAGAGAGAAACTATTCTCAAACAGAGAGAGAGGCACTTGCAATTGTATGGGCAGCAGAGAAATTTCGTATGTATGTAATGGGAAAGAGATTCGACATGATAACGGACCATAAATCTCTTGAAACACTTTTTAAATCAACTTCGAAACCGTGTGCTAGAATTGAGAGATGGATACTACGATTGCAAGCTTTTAACATGCGGGTAATATACAAGCCAGGAAAAACAAACTTAGCTGACCCATTATCGAGATTATGTGAAAAGGAAAGTGAAATATTCGATGATAAATGTGAAATGTACATCAACCTAATATTAAACATTTCAAAACCAAAGGCGATGACATTAGAAGAAATCGAAAGTGAAACACAAAAGGACGACAAACTAGTTTTGTTAATAGACACATTACAAAAGAGCATTGATACAAAATATTGGCCTGAAGACATCAGCCAATATAAAAGGTACGTAGATGAATTGAGTGTAATAAATGGGGTAATTTTACGCCACAATAGAATAGTAATTCCACGAGGTTTGCAAGAAGACATATTAAGATTGGCACATGAAGGTCATCCAGGTGAGAACATGATGAAAAGAAGATTGTGGATCAAAGTATGGTGGTACGGGATGGATAAACAGGCGGTCGAATTTGTAAAAGGTTGCAATAGTTGTCAAATCGTAGGAAAAGCACCAAATCCAGAACCATTGAGAATAATCGAGTTACCTAAGGAATGTTGGTATCAAATAAGAATTGATATCATGGGACCAGTTCCATCGGGTCATAACATATTGGTAACTGTTGATAGCTATAGTCGGTATGTTTTGGTAGACATTTTAACCACAATAACCAGTGAGAAGGTAATCAAAAGTTTACAGAATATGTTCATTAGATTTGGGTTACCAACTATAATAATTAGTGACAATGCGTCATATTTCAAAAGCAAAGAGTTCAAAGAATTTGCAGAGGAGTACAACATAATGCTGCGACATACCATTCCATACTCTCCACAGTCAAATGGAGAAGTTGAGAGACAAAATCTATCGTTGTTAAAAAGATTAAAAATAGCAGGTGTACAAGGAACCGATTGGAAGGAAGAACTGAACGATTGGTTAAGGCTCTATAATAATAGTACACATCCGTCAACAAGTGCAATTCCTTCTCAGGTCATGTTTAATAGAGTGTTCAGAGAAAAATTACCGTCAATAGACACAAAACCTGAAATATTTGATGAGGACATGCGATATAATGATAGAGAGATGAAATTGAAAAGAAAGGAATATGTGGACATCCGTAGACAAGCAACGACATCGAAAATTACTGAAGGAGATAAGGTGTTGAAACAAAACGAGAGGATTATTAACAAATTAACTCCAACATATGATCCAGAGCCATGCAAGGTGTTAAGCAGAAATGGAAATGCAGTACTGATAGAAGATGGAGGTGGAAAGCAATCATTGAAGCGAGCAGATCAATTGAAGTTGCTGAAAGAAAACATCCAGCAAGAGGGTCAAGAAGTCATCACGACAGCCTCCAGTGAAATCATAGATCAGCCTCAGATTGAAATTAAAGAACCACTAGAAATGGAAAGAAGAACTCCTAGAATAAGAAAGACACCAAAGTATTTAGAAGAGTATGTAGTCAATCAGGCTACGATTTAATTTTAAGTTGAATTAATTCATTCTATATTAAAAAAAAAAAAAAAAAAAAAAAAAGAAAGGAGTAATGTGATGATCAAATAGAAATAAAAATGTAATGCAATGTTTATGGGGTAGAGAGTGGAAACGAAGATGAAATAAAGAACTGTGTAGTTAGTTATGCGTGTGAAGTTAAATAAAGCGGTCACAAGACAGAAGGCTTTTATTAAATTATAACGTGTGTAAAACGCATCCATTACAGTACCGTCTGTTGTAGCTTAGCAGTACACTCTTCTGCACGGTCGCTAATTTCGAAGTAAATGTTGTTTTTAAAATATTCTTGTCCTTGGGACCATCGTTGTTAACTTGAATCTTCGGATTGCTTTTTGTTGTGCCTTAGTTATGCTGGCTGTATGAGCTCTTTCGATATCCAAGTCATTCAGTTCTGCTAGCTTAGTTATTGTTGCTATTGGCAGTTCTTCAATTGCGATGTCATCTGCTGCTTTTGTAGTTGGAGTTTTTGCGGCAGTTTCCAGTTTATAGTTGATATCAGCCGTTATGCTATCCAATGCCTCCTAAACTACAGGCCGCTTACACTAAATGATGACGACACGCTATATGTCGACGTTTTTGTTGTTTTCTCTAGTTGTTTTGTTAGTGTAAATATTTTAACATTATTATTGCGCAGTCTCGCATTGGACATAAATTGACGTCATGTGCGAGAAATGAGAGTAGTAAGAGGCCTGTAGTTTAGGAGGCATTGTGCTATCACAAGCACGTTTTATTTGTTGACGTTCGTTCTTCTATGTAAGGCAAGTTGTATATGCCTTCGTAGTTAATTAATAGATTGTCGTTTTCTTTGCACCTTGTGTAGATATCCGCAACTTCTTCCCTTCTTTTTTCCAGTGGCCCTATTCTGGTTTTCCCCGGGAATAGGGAATTGGGAATCAGTGACGTATTTCTAGCAGTTGGGAATTATTTATTCCCCAAAGTGTATTCTGGCGCTTGGGAATTTTTTTTATTGGGAAAAAATAATTCCATTTTATAGCTGTTTTGACGTTAATTTTTCCCAATTATTTTTTTAGGGAATTGTAATTCGTACTTTTTCGAATTTCTAAACATTACTTTTTGTAATAAATATATTTTGAAAAATAAATTAAACTTGTATTAAGGTCGCAACATGCGTTTTAGTTTATAAAAAACAAAATAAAAAAATTTTCCCCCAAAAATTATTCCCAGTCAACCAGAATATACATTTGGGAACGGAGAATAAATATTTAGGAATTATTGCAATTTGTAATTATAGCAAAATATTTCCCCAATTCCCTATTCCCTGAGAAAGCCATAATAGGGCCACAGGTGGGCCTTTGTTTTCCGGGCAGCTGGATCTTTTTTTATATTTGCGATTTGTTTTTGTATCTGTTCGCCCAGATCACTTTGTTCTTTTGGTAATTTCTCCATTACTTTTCTTTTTTATTTATTTAAATAGCACAAGCTTATCACATGATAATTTATTACTAATGATGATAACGCACTTATTTGAAACTAATAAGTGGAGTGAGTGTGGGTTTACAAGCAATCAATATGCTGCTCCCAATAATGAATCTTTATTTATTAGATGACCAGCTCATGCGGTTTAATTCTTTTAAGGCGTCTCAGTTCTTGTGTTATGTCAAGAAGTTGTATTGCTTCACTGTTGGTATGTTGCAGTAATCTTCTTTCATGTTTGATGGCAAATTCCTGAATCACTTCATCAATCCATTTAACGTTTAGGTCGTTGTGTCATTCCTCGTTGGTTACGTAGCGGTAAGCATTCGTTATTGCTCGTAGAAATTTGTTTTGGCAACGTTGGATAATTAAACGATTTGATTCTTTAGTACAGCCCCAGAGTTGGATACCATACGTCCAAATTGGTTTAATTATCGATTCGTAGATCAGGCGTTTACAGTACAGGCTAAGCTTAGAATGTCTTCCTATTAGCCAGTACATCTCACGTTGTTTTATTTTCATTTGCTCTGCTTTTTGTCTAATGTGATATTTCCAGTTCAATCTTGAATCGAGATGCAATCCGAGATATTTAGCAGATTCAGCTTGGGGAATTTGTACCCCATTGAGAAATGTATGGATGTTGCTATTTTTGCGCCGCAACGTGTATGTTACGTGTACTGATTTCAGCTCGTTAAGCTTTATTTTTCAATCCCTAGTCCATTGGCTGATTCTATCGAGTGCTTGCTGTAAATATTCTACTGCTTGGTTCTGCGATTCGCTTGATGCGAATACTGCAGTATCATCAGCAAAAGTTCCGATAAAGGTTGTTTCCGTTATCGGTATATCAGAAGTGTAAATTAGATATAGGATGGGTCCTAATACGCTACCCTGGGGCACCCCTGCTATGGCTGGGTAAAAGTTAGAGCATGTTTCTTCATGTGATACTCTAAATATTCGTTTGGAGAGATACACTAATTTACTTTTCTTGTAGATAAGACCCTCATGTCACACTCTATCGAAAGCCTGTTGAATAATTACGTACTTGAATGGTGATGTACTTAATTATACTGCCTTTATTAAACTCCACTATAAAACATTATATACTATAAAAAATGCTGACATAGTGTCTATATTAGTATAATGAACAAATTTAAATTCAGTACTGTACACCGGAAACATCGTAGAAAATGCTCTGTCTAACCTAAATGAATTAACCTAATAAAATCATTTGCTGAGTCGGCATTTCCCATGACAGTGACTTGTACATATAGTTCTATAAATTATATCTAGAGTAATATTACATTAATGCACAATCAGCTTTCTATCTAGGTCGACCCTAGTTGTTCAGTTCAACATGCTGCGCGCGCCAATGAAGATAGCGGAAGCGGTTGTGGTGGGACGCTTGGTGCTGATCGATATGGTTGACTTCTCGTTGAGACAAGATGCCAAATGTGTCACTTAAGAGGATCCCAACTGTGTCTCCAACTCCTCGCTTGCGATGCCTTTTCGATTTGGTTTCAAGTAGTTTGTTTTCTTCTTTGATGTTGTCAAACTGCAGTTGGAGTTGCTTGACAATGATATCGCAATGTATCGATTGTATGTTGTTACATGCTCTTGAAAGTAACTGGAGGCTTTTCTCTGCTTTTGCGACTTCATCCCAGTAACTCTTCAAGTTGTAGCGTATGATGAGATTCCAATGTGCAGCAAGTAACTGAACCTCTCCTACCTTATCGAAATATATGCCTCCTGCATCTTCTAACTCATGCATCTGCAACTTGGTTGGGTGAGTGTTAACAAATAACGTATTAGTTAAAAGGGATAATACGGTGAGTATCGTTACTGCGGCCTTTGGTACGCGGCATGATCTTCGTAAAGTTGGCTTGCTTTCATCTTCATTTGATGGGCTCTCACTTTCATCTTCATTTGATGGGCTCTCACTTTCATCTTCGACGCCTGGCAGAGGACACAATTTTGCAGTAGGACGTCTAACTTCTCCTTTGAGAGTAGAAACCGTAGCTGCTCTTACGAGATCATCTTTACCAGGGTGAATTTCCTTGATTCGGCCCCTTGCCCACATCAAAGGAGGTAAGTTATCTTCTTTTATCAGTACTAAGTCCCCCACATTTATGTTTGGGTGTTTGATCTTCCACTTAGTGCGGTGTTGAAGCTGGGATAAATATTCTTGGTGCCACTTTTTCCAGAACTGTTGGTGGCTTTGATTTACTAACTCCCATCTGGTTAATATGCCGTGGTTTTTATCTACTACATCGTTCTCCGGTGGAGCCAGTAAAGCGTCACCAGTTAAAAAATGGCCGGAAGTTAGAAGATCCACATGATCTGCATCGTTGGATATAGGACACAGAGGACGTGAATTGAGACATGCTTCGATCATGCATAGCGTGGTGGATAATTCCTCATATGTGAACGTTTGATTTCCAACGACTCGGCATAGATGATGTTTCAATGATTTCACTGCCGCTTCCCATAATCCTCCGAAATGTGGACCGCTTGGAGGTATAAAATGCCACATGCTCTGCGTTGAAAAATGATCCTGGATAATCTTTTCCCACTGCCGTTGGTTTTGGATTAGAAGTTTGTTTGCCTTCACGAAGTTCGTACCGTTATCACTGTATATGTGGGCGATATTCCCTCGGCGCGATGTAAATCTTTTGAATGCTGCCAGGAAGGTGTTTGCAGTTAAATCCGAGACCACTTCGAGATGAACTGCCTTTGTTGAAAGACATACAAAGACAGCAATGTATCCCTTGTAGGCCTTATTTCCTCTGCCTTTTGCGATTCGTATATTCAATGGACCGGCATAATCGACACCCGTGTGTGTGAATGGCCGCGACGGGGTTACTCGACCTCTTGGTAGATTGCCCATGAGTTGTTCCGTCCGTTTACTTTGAAATCGGAAACAGACAATGCATTTTTGAATGTGATTCCTTACTCCTTGAGCTCCCCTGATTATCCAGAACGTTTTCCGGATAAACGCCAACGTTAATGCATTAGTGCCATGAAGCGTAGATGCATGTGCCCACTTGATAACTAGGCTGGTCAGGTGTGATTTAGCTGGTAGGATTAGCGGGTGTTTCTCTCCGAATGGTAGGTCCGAATTTTTTAGTCTGCCTCCTACTCTTATAAGGCCGTCGATGTCTATAAACGGAGTCAGGGAGGCGATGGTGCTCTTCTTCTTAGTTGACTGTTGATCCCTTAATGCTGATATTTCGTATGCAAAGAAAACACTTTGAACTGCTCTTACGATTGTGGTTAACGCTGTCCGTAGCTCTATTGCTCGGATTTCTCCGGCACACGTTGGTTTCTTCCTGATCTTGGATATGAATCGGAGAAGATGGGCAATAACCCGTAGGAGTTTTAAATAATCTGATTTGTGGTCGATCAGCTTGATTATGGTGTTCTCAGATGTCGCGTCCTTATTGAGTACGTGGAAAACAGTTGTGGCCCGTTTCAGATCGATACTCGTGTCAAACTTATTCGTGGTTTCATTTACTACCGGTTCCATTATTATTTCAGGTCCGGTCCACCATTGTTCCAGAGTACTTAATTTTGATAATGAAATACCACGGGATGCATGGTCCGCTGGGTTTTGTGTTGAGGTGATGTGCTTCCATTCCCTGATTTTAGTGTTGTTTTGAATTTCTGATACCCGATTGGAGACAAATGTTTTCCATTTGGTGGGTGGCTTTTGTAGCCAAGCCAACACAATGGAAGAGTCCGTCCATGCATAAATATTTGCCGGTTGCAATTCTAGAGTTTGAACCACTTGGCTAGTTAAACGTGACAGAAGAAGTGCTCCGCAAAGTTCCAGGCGTGGTAAAGTTTGCTTAACTCGGGTAGGTGCTACCTTGGTTTTGGCAGTCAGTAGCCGTGTGATGATTGTATTGTCTGACAATTCGATTCGACTGTATATGACCGCTGCATATGCCCTTTCAGACGCATCGCAGAACCCGGGTAAATATAGATTTTGTGTGCCTGATGATACTGTTCCTATCCAGCGTGGAATGGATAGGGTTTCAAGGTGTACGAGTTCGTTTCGCAGCTTTACCCATTTTGCTGTAATTTCTTTAGGAACTTTGTCATCCCAGTTTATTTCCGTGGCCCACAGATCTTGTAATATAAGTTTGGATGTAATTGTAATGGGTGCCAACCATCCTAATGGATCAAATTGTCTTGCAATTTCTGAGGCTAGCTCTCTCTTGGTAAGTTCAGTTGTTGATGATATTTGGTTTACCTTGAACCTGAAGCAGTCTGATATCGGGTTCCAATGGATTCCTAACGTTTTAATAGTTTCATCTTCGGCCAACTCCATGTTTCCAATTAGTTTATTTGACCCTGGTATGGACTGCAATAGTTTTGGGTGGCTGCTCGACCACTTGCTCAGTTGAAATTGACCTTTTTGAAGTATTGTGATTAACTGCTTTTGTAGAAGTAGTGCATCGTGTAGGTTATCAGCTCCGGTTAGAACGTCGTCGACATAACAGTCTTCTATTAAGACCTTCCTGGTCAGTGGGCAGTGTTCACCTTCATCCATTGCTAGCTGATGTAGTGTTGTTATTGCCAAGAACGGCGCCGCTGATGTGCCATAGGTAACGGTAGTCAAATTGTACTCCCGTAATGGTTGATTTGGAGTTTCCCTTCATAGTATCCTTTGATAATCTTGATGTTCCTTTGCTACTTTGATTTGTCGATACATTTTGATTATGTCGGCTGCGAATACTATTTTGTGTATTCTCCACCGTAGAATAAGTGACCATAAATTATTTTGCAGAGCAGCTCCGACATGCAGCGTATCATTCAAGCTCCAACCCGATGTTGACTTCATTGAAGCGTCAAATACAACGCGAAACTTTTTTCCCCTTGAATTATCCTTAAATATTGCATGATGTGGAATGTAAAATTGTCCCTTGCAATCGGGTGATGGTGTCATGTGCCCCATTTGAAGATATTCTCTCATGAATTCGATATATAATTGTTGTAGTCTTTCATTTTTTTGCAATCTTTTCTCAATTTGCAAAAACCGTTGCGTGGCTCTTTGTTTTGACGCACCAAGGATGCTGGTATCATTTTCCTTGAACGGTAAGGAACCACGTAGCGTCCATTTGGATTCCGCTTAACCGTTTGTCGATAAATGGTTTCACACTGTTCGTCAGATTTGGTCAGTGGAGATTCAATCGGAACCTCTTCTAACTCCCAAAACTTGTGTAGCTCTTGAGCTTGTGCTAATTCCTCCTTGCTACTGAAGTTAACCATTAGAGTCCTGGGTTGAACGGTTGTTGCCGGACCTACTATCAGCCAACCCAAACTTGTTTTCATTGCATTTGGATTTCCTCGGATGATCTGAGATTCTGATATGTCTGCATAGACGTCTGCTCCTAACAAGATGTCTATCGGAGCCGGACAATCATATTGCGGATCCGCCAATATTATATTTTCCCACTGAGAATCGTTATTGCGTTTTATTTTCTGCTCTGGCACATCTGATGTTATTTTCTGCAAAACGTATGCTTCTATTTGTAGTTTAAACACCGATGGAAAATGTGGTTCAATTTCCAGTTGTACCATAGAGCTACAGGTGTTATTCGTATTGCCTCCAATTCCGACCAAACTAGTTTGTATGTTTTTCTGATGTAATCCCACCTGTTTACATGCAGTTTCAGTAATCAACGATACCTGGGATCCTAGATCGATTAATGCCCGTAGCGTCACTGTTGTATTTGTGGAGGTTTTGGTTATCACTTTAGCCGTTGAGAGCAGAGTCGTGGTATTTCCATCGATTGCATTGATGGATACCTTTTTGGCATCATTATTGTAGGTGTGCAGTAGTTGATGATGTTTGTTGTTGCATATTGAACATGATTCTGTTTTGAGACATGCTTCTGTTGAGCTGTGTGATAGGCAGTTGGTACACATTTTTTGCCTATTGATGAAATCTATTCTCCGGTTTGGGGTAATTTGTTTAAAATGAACACAATTTAAAATCTTGTGCCCCCTTTTTTCGCAGTATTTACAGCATTCGCTATTGCAACCTGATTTTTCCGGACCTTCTGGTTTTTCCGGACATTCTTGATTTACCAAAATTTTTCTGTGTGACTCAACCTTGAATTGTTTGCTGGAGATGTGATTTGCACTTTGCAGGGCTTCAAGCACATTCATTCTCTCCATTAATAGATGTAAGAATTGGTCCATCGTGGGATAGTCACGACTACCATGAAGAGATTCCTCATAGTGCTTCAGGCTGTTGTAATCCAATTTTTTGATGTTAATATGAATGAGGATGGTGCTCCATTCATCTATGTTGCAGCCCAGGTTTCGCAACGCTTCTATACACTCCTTTAGTGTATCATGCATTTTCCTAATGTCCTTAGCTGCATTAAGTTGAACTTTTGGAATGTTCAATACGGTGTCAATATATTCGGCTACGATTTTTCGTTTATTGTCGTACCGCTCCATAATGATGTTGTACGCAGTTTTGTAGTTTTCTGCTTGTAATGTTAGGTGCCCTATTAAGGTTGATGGTTCACCTTTTAAGCTTTCCTTAAAGTAGCTTAATTTTTCAAAATCTGATACATGGCTGTTATCATGTACCAAATTGTTGAACGTGTTGATGAATGATGTCCAAATTTTGAAGTTGCCGTCGAATGTTGGAATTTGGATTCGAGGTAGTTTCGGCATACTTCTTGTGCCTTGCTGATTTTTTGACTGATTTTGCCTTATTTTTGATGCTAGTTTTAATTTGATGGTTTCGAATTGTTTTATGACTGTGCCATAGTAGTCATCTATGAAATAAGGCAACGTAGTTTCTTCATCCTCTGCTGCTTCGATGTATATTTCTTCATGCAGCTTTTCGATTTCTGCCTTCTTGGAGGATATTGCTTCGATTTTGATGTTCATTAACTCGGCGTTTTCAGGCTCGTTTTCCAATGCACTATTTGCTTCCCGTACCATGGCGTGGAATTGCCTCATTTTGAATTGTTGTGCTTTATAGCGCTTCGCCTGCGTTTCGTCTAGTTTCTCGTTACCGGTTGTTTTGTTACCGCCACTTGAACTAAACCCAGGTATGCTTGATGAGGTATTCGTCTCTCTCGCTAGTGATTTCCTAAGTGTTTCTAACTCCTTTCTGAAGTTTTGCACTAGTGGTGCCACTGCTTCTCGAGATTTCCAATAATCATGTGTTGGAAAGTTGTCTTTATACTGACTTATTATATGTTCATCAGTATCAACGAATTCTTCATACATATCCTCTAACCGTCCTATTTTGCGGTCGATGTATGTACTTGTCTTCGTGTTGATGGAATCCTTCTTGTAGTTGGTCCAAAGGGTTTGTATCTCCTTGAACCTCTGCTGTTGTTCCTTGCATAGGTTATCCATTATGTCACCGCCTGGTTGATGTTTTATGAATCACTTTGATGGTAGTTGATGGTATATGTGCACTTAATTATTTCGTGGACTGTATTTAATTTTTTCGAACTTGGATGTTGTTTTGCTCGAAGGACCAATGAATAATTACGTACTTGAATGGTGATGTACTTAATTATACTGCCTTTATTAAACTCCACTATAAAACATTATATACTATAAAAAATGCTGACATAGTGTCTATATTAGTATAATGAACAAATTTAAATTCAGTACTGTACACCGGAAACACCGTAGAAAATGCTCTGTCTAACCTAAATGAATTAACCTAATAAAAATCATTTGCTGAGTCGGCATTTCCCATGACAGTGACTTGTACATATAGTTCTATTAATTATATCTAGAGTAATATTACATTAATGCACAATCAGCTTTCTATCTAGGTCGACCCTAGTTGTTCAGTTGAACACCTGTGATACATCTAGAAATACGGTAGGGCAATATTTCTTCTCTTCTAGTGCTTGTTCTATCTTTGCAGTCACGCGATGAACTTGATCAATTGTCGAATGTTTATTCCTGAATCCAAACTGGAAATCAGGTATAATGATCATTGGTTTTAGTCATTTCAATAACAACTTTTCAAACAACTTTGAAACAGTAGGTAACAAAGAGATCGGCCTGTATGATCCCATTTGCTCGGCTGGTTTGTCTGGTTTTTTTATCATGATTATTTTTGCAACCTTGAAGCACTCAGGCACATATTTAAGTCGAAAGCAAGCATTATATATATATGTTAACATAGTGACTGCTCTCTTTGATAACTCCTTAAACATCCTTGGCGAAATTTCATCAATTCCAGGTGACTTTTTGGGATTCAAATTCATGTCTATTTCTTGCGCAATTTCTAGTGGGGTGACACTTCTGATATTTGATGGAGACCTATAGACTGGTTTAGGGTCAATCCTAGATTGTATGTCGTGTGGTTGAAATACTGATGCCAGATGTTGTGCAAACAGTTCTGCTTTGTCTTCATTACGTCGCACCCATTCTCTATTTGTGTTCCTTATAGGTGGCACTTGGATTATTGGTCTCTTGTATCTTTTAGTAGCTTTCCAAAGAGAATAATTTTTGTCAGCTTCAGGACCCAGTCCTTTCAAATAATTTTCAGTACAAGCTTCTTTATGTTCTTTAATTAATCGGTTAACTTTATTACTTACCCGATTAAATTCTCTTTTGTCAATAATATTTTTGGTTCTATGCCATATGCGTCTTTTCTTACGCCTTTCTTTTATCAGTTCTCGAATCGCCAGGGGGTAGTTGATCTCTTGTACGACTTTCTCACCTAATACGGGAGGCAGCTTCACGCATGGAGTTAATAAAATGTTTAGTTTGTAATTCAAGTTCTTCTTTAGTTTTAAGACTAACGTTTAACTCAATTAGATTGTCCAGTTTCTCTCTAAATAATTCCCAATCAGTAAATTTATTAGTAAGGTTAAGTTTGGTTTTCCTTTCGACATATAAAAGTCAATCAAATCAGGAACTTTGTTGATGTCTGTAGGCCAATAGGTAGGTTTACGCGATGAGTGATATTCACAATCTGACATTTCTATTGCACTTAGGAGTTCTTTTCCTTTTCCTGGTGTTATGAGTCGAGATCCCCACGCAGTATGTTTGACGTTGTAGTCACCTCCTATGATAAACCTTGGTCCAAGTTTATTAAAAATGTTAAGATATTGATTTCTTACGATATTATGTCTTGGTGGACAGTAGATCACCCCTAAACTTAGTTCAGCACCACCGTGATTAATCGTTATTACAGTAGCTTGCATAAATGGTTCCTTAATTTCTTCTTGCGGGAAATGTAGGATATTTTGTTTGATTAAGATTGCTGTCCCTCCTCGAGCACGATCACTCGGATGCAATGTCCAATAGGCACTATATCCTGTAATTTTGATAAAGTTTTTCTCCGTAAAGTGCGTCTCTAATATTAAAGCTACATCTATGTTATTGGTTCTTAGAAATACTTCTAGTTCTTGAGCTCTTGCATTAAGCCCGTTAGCATTCCAGGCAATTATACGTAGGAACGCTATAGTCATTTACTTTTTATGTTTTAGTGGTTTATTTCGTGGCTTGGAATTATCTTCCAGTTTATCCACCCTGGTAGCAAGCTGGCTGAAATTTTGTCTCATTTCTGTCTGAAATTCGTTGAGCATTTTCATTATATTACTAATGGTTGGCTCGTTGGACACAGGTTTCTGCCTGCTTTCTTGATTTAGATTGTTATTTGAGGTTTTGGTCACCTGGGCGTAGGAAACCCCCTCTCTAATAGTATCATATTGTTGGTTAGGCTTTTGCTGTAGTCGCTCTGCTACTGTTATTTTTCTCGGTAGTTGAGCATTTAGTTTTTTCTGATATACCAGGCATCCTTTGTAGCTAGCCGGATGACCTTTTTCCCCGCACAGTGCACAAGTTGGTATAACATTTCCCGGCTTTTGACATTGTTTTGTTTGATGACTCTCTGCGCATTTGACACATTTGGCTTGCCTATTGCAGAAGTTCTTTGTGTGCCAAGCACTGTGGTATACCTATTACCTTTTTAGGTGGTTCAATAGACACCTTGCAATATAGCAGGTTCTTAATTTCGTATATGTCCTTATTGTTTTCCCCCTGCAACAGGTCTACATAAAAAAATGGGAAGTGTCTAATAATTTTCTCATTATTAATTGTCGACTTTTTATTAATATTAATAATGTTGGTTACTTTATGACCATGTTCCTCGATTGCCGCTTTGATCTCTTCGCGATCGGTAGATGACGGTAAACCTCGTATTACGACTCTGTACCATCTTTCACTTTTGAGCTGATAAGTATGGTATTCCATGTTATATAATGTACTATCCTTGTTATTGGATTCAGTTTCTTTTATATCGCTAAGTAGTTTTTTAATTTTACGGTAGTCATTTTCAGACTGCGTTGTTATTTTGATATCGTTATTGGATATTGCTTTAAACTGAGCAGGTTTCTCTGTCACTGCCAATACTCGAGCTCTGAGTATATTAAAATTCCTAACATTGCTGACATTGATTGGTGGTGGTAAGGGTTCCTTTTGGTGTGCATG
Organism: Nephrotoma flavescens; assembly: GCA_932526605.1. Taxonomy (NCBI): domain Eukaryota; kingdom Metazoa; phylum Arthropoda; class Insecta; order Diptera; family Tipulidae; genus Nephrotoma; species Nephrotoma flavescens. The sequence continues at coordinate 101,644,185 of OW052221.1, forward strand.
TTGTGGTTGTTTTGGTATTCCGTTATCTTGCGGTAGAGATACCCTTGGTGATGGCGTTTTGGAGAGTCTCCTCTTTTTATTTACATTTACTTTATTTTGTCTAGGTTGGGTTTCTTTCTCAAGTTCCTCTTCATCCGTAAAGTATTCGTTGCCGAGACTTTGCAGGCTCTGACTTCTACCATTAGTTGACGTAGAAGGTTTATTTTGCCTCTCTAGTGTTTCGATTCTGTTTTGTAAGTTTACCAAAATATCTTGGTATTTATTACATTGTAACTCATATTGCTGGCATTTTGTCCTTAGTTCATTATTCTGGCGCTCAAGCGAGGTTAATTTTGATGTCATTTCATTGCCGTCTTGAAGCATACGGTGTCTTTTCGTTGATGTTTGAGAATGCATGAGTTCTATTGGAGGTAGGGGGCTTATACTTCTATCTGCTCTAGTAGCTAAGCTTGCCACTACTAAAGCATTGCGGTCGCTTGATATCGACGACTAGAAGCCCGCTTGCTTACTTTCCGAAGTCGCCGGTATTGGGCATCCTAATCCCTGCACCGTAACATTATTCTTCTGCTGATCTGCCATGGTTGGTTTATTGTTCGGGGTTCCTTCCCCTAGCCAGATTTGGTCCGCGGATGGTATTTTATTTCCCACCTACCCTCCAGCAAGCCGGTTAAAGAGCATTCCCCTATCCGCCACCTGGGGACGCGCCACGATGGAAGTTTGGCATCTCCACACGGGAATTTCTCCATTATAAATTCTTGTTGTTGTTGTGGAGCGTTTCACCTATAGCGCGATTCTTTTTCCTCGAAGGACCAATGTTTTGGTCAAATCACAAATTTGATAGTTGACAATAAATGATAATTACTTAAAATGTTTCTCGCTTGCTATTGGTCAGGGCTGGACAGAAACACGTTGATTGTTGTGTAAGAACTAATATTTTATCCATAATTTATTTGATTTATTTACAAAAAAAATCATTTATAAAACTATTGAGCATGCAAAAATAAATAGTCAATATAAAAACTGATATATTCCATGTCATCAGTATTTATCGGATGCATATGTATATGGTAAAATTGATATATTCAATGTCATAATTTTATAGCATAAGTGTTGTTGTTATAACACTTAGTGAAGGGTATGAATGACTCAGGACTCACTGAGAATGTGGTATCGTTTTTCCGAGTGGAACTGTTCCTAATTAGAGTTGTGCGTTAGTTGAATTGCCCGTGGTCGGATTGTGTACAGTGAAATTATTTCCAATTAGCACTATAGTCTTGTAATTAATTCTGCCCGTTAGTCCGGAAACAGGTTACCCTGGCCAAGAAAATGTCGCTACTTGAAGACGTTCATTCTTATGCCTTAGCCAACGAACACGTAAGAGCCTAAGTTGTACGCTGTTTGTACCAGTTCGATTAGTGCTACGATCACCAAAGTTTTATAGGCTTCTCGTTTTAAATGAACACCTATATAGCCCCTACAATTTTTGTGGTCGTACCTCTCCCTATAAGTGGTACAAACGGAGCACAACATAAGAGTAATACGAAGCGACTGCATAATTTCCGAATCCAAATTGTTTTCAATCACTGAATAAAATCTATTTTGGATTATTAATATTGTGGTTTATCTCTCGCATCTTAGATTTTTTTCTCTTTCATTTTGCTGCACACTTATTAATGTTTATTTTATCGGTTAATAAAAATAAAAAAAAAAATCTAAAAATGTATTTTCGTATAATTGTGACAAAACAACTTAGTCATATTTTAAGTGTAAGGTGTATCGCGTCGCGCTGTTGCTTTAAAATATTTATTTAGGGCAACCAATTGTAAAAGAAAAATTGGCGAAATGTCTGAATTAAACGTGATCGAGGAAATTCCGGACAGCGAGCGACCTGATTGGTTAATTTCCACATTTTTCGATCGAATCATAGAAACAAAATTCGATTTGGTACCCGGAAAATACCAGTCATCTATTACATCGGTAACACCTGTTGTGGGAAACAGTGAAAATCACCGGACTATGATATGTCGAGTTAAGCTCGAGATTAGTAAAGCGGATTCTGAAGAGCTAATAGCCTTTTCGGTTATCGTTAAGGCCCTACTGTACATGATGCCCGAGTACGAAGAGATTGGAATTTTTCCGCGTGAGATGAACATGTACGAAATGATATTACCAAAGTTGGAAGCAAAGTGGAAATTATATGAAGAAAATATAAAATTTGCACCAAAATGTTATGCGATCGTTACACAACCGACCCGGATTATTGTGCTTGAAGATTTAAGTGTGGCCGATCAACAGTACGGGATTAAAGATCATGTTGTAGGCCTCGATATGGAACATGCAAAATTAGTGTTAGACAAGTTGGCGAAATTCCACGCTAGCTCAGCTGTGTACTATAGTGACAAGTGTACCGAATATAATCGAATGTTGTACAGTGGCGTGCTTCACGAAGATATGCGGCCGGTGATAGAATTGGGTCGATACACGTATATTGCAAGTTTTATGCAAATATTTGAACAGTATGAATATTTACGGCCATATGCCGATAAAATCGTACGTATCTAGAAGCCGTTACAAAATGCATTGCATTCAATATAAATTTAATATACTTTTAGCGACATTGGTTTGAAACACCATTCGACAATTTGGCGTACACCCTAAACCCAAATTCCAATGAATTTAATGTGATCAATCACTGCGATTGTTGGGTGAATAATCTTTTGTTCGCATGCGATTCAAACCAAAAACCCAAAGATGTTATTTTAGTAAGTATATAATATTTCGTGGTGTGTGGGTGTGCGCAATTGAACAAAATACGACTTGTGTATGTATACAAATCGTCTTAATTCATTTTGTTTCTTCTCAATTGTAGATTGACTATCAGACGTGTGCGTTTGGATCGCCCGTTCTCGATTTATACACGTTTCTTATAACATCGGTTACCGATGAAATACGCACAAATCATTTAGATGAGATGATCGAGTACTACTATGCACGACTGAAGGATTGTTTAGCACGTCTAAATTATACACACAATGTTCCTACATGGTTAGAATTTCGTCGGCTTTTGCAACAAAAGTCAATATGGGCCGCATCAAGTTTGACAACTATACTGCCACTTGTGATGCTCGAGTCGGACGAAAAGGTCTCGATCGAAATATTCTTTCGTACCGATGAGGATGCGCTAAATTTTCGACATCGCGCCTATAATAATCCTAAATATTTAAAATCCCTAGAAATTTTATTGAAATTTTTAGATAAACAAGATTCCATGTCGTACAAGTGATGGAAAGATACGGGTGTCGGCACTTGTGTTTACCTTAATCTTAATTACTTTATCTGAAATGTAATTAATGCACAGTAAATATTAATGTTTGTAGATCAAACGAAATTATTGAATAAAACTTTATTTATGATAATATGTAAGCGAAGTTTGTAAAAAAATATAAGTCTTCGATGACGAAACAGAAAAATAACTTTAAGGCTATGACTAAAGAGGGTCTCTGTGCAATTTGCATCTTTTTGTCTTGTACCATGTCATTTTGATCGAAATGTCTGTATATGGAAATAAATTTACAGGGACCGAAAACCTTCCATAAAAAAATTGGTTTTCTTGATTCAAGAGCCATGGCTTATTTGGAGGGTGGGTGTCTCATTGGGACGAATCGAAACGAGTAGGGCGTGCAGCTGGGTCAATGTCTTAAAATAAACTCTAATACACCTATGCCTGGAAATGAACCGTTACCCACTTAAATTGCATTTCAAATTTTTTGAAAAATTTTTTTTGCTAATAATTCCTCTAAAAATTAAGATAACTCAATTGTTTTTTTATTATTTTAATGGCACAGAGTTCTTCTTTATTCTCGGTGGAATTAAAAAAATTGTGTGTAAAATAAAATCCATTTTTTTCAGTTAAATTAATCCATTTTTTCTCAAAATCGTGTACGTTGTACGATTTGAACTTCACAAACAACTTTCGAAATGATTTCAATTTTTTAACAAGCATAGTTGGAGGCGTCTTCTAATGGCAGCAACAATGTTGAAAATTTATTCTATTTTGTTGCCGGCATTATTGATTTGTGCAACCAACTGCTGTCTAGTCTGAATGTTTGGTGCGTAAACCTGTCCTTTCAAATGTCCACATACACCAAATTCTATAGTAGTGTTAAATCTGGAGATCTAGGCGAAACTGCATCACCACAATGTAACCTGTTTCATTCAAAAATTAAAGATAAGTTCAATCTTTCAGGTAGTAAAATTGGTCCAAAAAAATTATTTCCAATTATACCACGCCATTTATAAGACACCATTATACTAACTGAAATTACAAGAATTTTTCAATCTTACTTCATATTAAATATTTAAACAATAAAATTAACGATAAAAATATAAAATTGACAAAACTTTTTAAATAAAACACTTTATTTTATTATTTAATATAATAACTTTACAAAATATTTGCTTTAGTTTATTTTTAAATTAAATAGAAAATAATTCTAAATACGACTGGGCTAAGAACAATTCTAAGTGGCCATAAGTAAGACATGTCATATTCCAAAATAAGGACGAACTTGGCTCTATTGGCTTGCCGTCATTAACTTTTTTATCACCCGCCCCTATTTCGTGTTTAACATTTCGTTTGACATAGTCTTCTTGTTTTATTTAAGTTTAGGTCGCAATGGGGCGGTGTGTACTGGTGGGTTAAGGTGGGGTGGGTTAAGTACATAAGTTTTAGTGGAAGTTTTCTTCTTTCGATACAACTTCTATCAAGTCCGGACCACACTTATGGATAAAAGTTCCGAATTTTTCGTCCCACCGTTTTAACCATTTAAATTACGTAAATTATTCAAAATACACGCCGTATTTTATGAAAAAGAGTTTAATTTTTTTTTAAAAAAATCCGGATGGCTCATTCCACACTAGGATAACTTGTATCCGGTAACTTCTTCGTTTGTTTCTCCTTTACCAATAAAATCAAAAAAAAATTTGAGCAGATAAAACCGGTTTTATTGGTAAAGGGGAAAGAAACGAAAAAGTTATCAGATAAAAGTTAGCCTAGTGTCGATATGCACGATGGGATTTTGGGATTGTTATGTATAGTACAGAAACAAACAGAGGGGCATTAGAGGGTTTTTTATCCTTGATTATCCTTGAATGTAAAAAAGTTCAGTGCACAATTTGTTTTTCACTACTATATTCTACCTTTTTCTAACCAAATCAAGGATAAAAAAACGGTCGAAATTTTTCCATATAAAAATCGGGTTGTTTGTATTCTGTGGTACTACCATATATTATAAAGTATATATATGTACGCTACCAAGTGGACCAAATAAAAATTGACTATACCCTTATTGAATGTAAAAAAGTTCAGTGCACAATTTTTTTCACCACTATATTCTACCCTTTTCCATAGATATACCCATAAATCAAGGATAAAAAAACGGTCGACATTACAAACATTTGTATTCTATATTCTGTGGTACTATTTTATAATACAGTCCACAGGACTGCATTTTATTTTGATCTGGAAAAGTTATACACTTTGTAAATAGTTTTTGTGCTATAATAGTACATACCTATTACATAATGTTGTTTTGATTAATATTTTTTCAGAAATGATTGTCGATTGTCGTACATGTATGCAATTTTGATTTTTTGGTAGAAACGCTGAGGTTGTCATCTCCCACTAGCTAGATGGTGTTTTATTGCTATTATACATAGTATTAAAATATCACCTAATATTTTACGCCGTACCCGATAGAATAAAAATAGTTTGGTTTCAGTTTTTCTGATTGTTTTGAATAAATATTGAATTAAACTTAAAATGTAAATAAAAACAACCAACCAATATATTACATACCAACAGTTTAGTTTGTTATATTTAGTTATAAACCTAGTTCTTGTAAAAAAAATATTACCTAGATTAATATTTTTTTGATAAATAATTTTTAACAAAGGTTCTTTCTTTTCTTTCTTCCGTTTTAAATTATTTGTTTGGTTTGACCATTCCTGATCACATCACCAATAACTTGATTTTAAAACTTTACACTTGAGATATCGATAAAAAAGTATGAACGTATTTTAAAACCGATAGTTTTATTTATTAATTTCAATTTTTAATTTTTCTTCTTTTTTGTGATTACATTCCAGAAAACCACATGGTACCTACCATAGGTCCTTAATGATGGAGTTCTGGAAATGCAATGTTAACAAAGGTTGTAGATATGTGAAAATGTACGCCATTTTAATTTTTTTGGTAGAGCCGCTGATGTTGCCATCTTCCGAGAAAACATGATTTATTAAACCTTCAAACCCTAAATACCCCGCCAAATAAACAGATAAAACAGAACAATAACGTGGTTCATTACTAAGTAGTTTTGGCAGATTGGGGGGGATGCTTTCATCCCATGGAATTGATTTCCTAAGTGGCACTGTAACTGAGATATAACTGATTTTTTTAATTTCACAAAGTTTCGTCTTTAAATGGTTACAGAATCATTATTTAATACAATTGGTTTAAGAAAAATGACTTATGGGCTTCCAAATCCTAAAAAAATTTATAAAAGTACGAAAAATGTCACCATATAAATTAATTTAAAAACAAAACGAATTAGTTATTTTGAAATTAGCTTTGTTTTAAAAAATTCTCTAGTTTATGCCCTTTCCAAAGGCATATAAGTACTGTCATGTCATAGAAATCACTTATTTCGTGGTCAAAAAACGAGATATTATTTTGTCAGAGTTATTTCTGCAAGGGTTAAGAAAATACCATTTAAGTTATTTTAAATTTGTAATCAACTTCATTTATTAGATTTTGTTCAAAATGACCTCCTCCATTCCGAATACATGCACGTCATCTTTGTTTTAATCTCCACGGTTGTTGTGCGAAGTTCCATTTAATTTTTCATTTTTTTATGCGGCACTTATCCTTTTAATTAAAATTTCTCTTGTGGACACCTCTGTTGCGTACACAAACTCTTTAGGAAGTCCCCAGACATAGAAATCCAGGGGAGTGAGGTCTACCGATCTTTCAGAATGAATCATCTAAGTATTCTCTTGCCGTTCGTTGGTTATGTGCCGGATAGCCGTCATTTTCAAAAACAATCAGTACCCAAGTATAACAAAACGAAAGTAAAAATTGAGCACAGTATTTTCCTTCGTTTTCATCCAAAATTAACGAAAGTTAAACTTCACATTATAATAGTACTGTTTATGTTGGAGGTTGAACCCAGGTTCAACCTGGGTTCAACCTCCAATATAAACACCAAAAGTTAACTTGGAGTTAACTCGACTCAATCCAAAAAATTTCTTAGGTCGAGTTAACTCTGGTTAATATAAACGCCCAGAGTCGAGTCGAAAAACAACAACAAAAAATAATCAATAAATTTAAAAATAAAAATGGCAATTTTTCATATTTTTCTTGTACGAGCGCGTCTGTGTTTAAATTCGGCGGCATATTTTTGTGTTTTTTTCGATTTTTTATTTTTCTTTTTATTTTTTTTTAAAATATGTTTCTATGTAACTAGTTCGAAAGTAAAAGTTAGAATGATTTTTTGCAGGAAAAAATTAGAATGATTTTGACAGTTATAACCTGGTTTCGACTCAACCTTAAGATAACTCTCCAATATAAACACTAGAAGTTAACTTCAAGGTTAACCTGAAGATAACTACAAGTTGACTCGACCTAGGTTCAACCTCTAATATAAACAGTATAAATGATAGTGTTTGTAGCGTATACATATTATATACATATGCGTATACAAATGGCGTTATTTAGTTTAGTTTATTGTGAGAACGCTAAGTTTATAGTAACTTTTAACGATGCGGTACATTTGTTAACTTTGATATTAATTTAGTTGAAGATAGGGAGGCTGTAAAACTGTAAAGATTCATTCGAGATAATTTGGTACAATGTATTATATTTTGTTTTCCTATTTTATATTTAGAAATCATTATTTATGAAGCAAGATGGGAACGAACTAAAAAAGTGTATTAGGGCAAACTTTACAGAGCTGTTCACCGAAGAGCTTAGCTGCAAGTTTACGTTTAACGGTCAATAAAGATAATGCGAGGTATGGTTTACGTTACTCCGTGTTAAATTTAATAATTATAATATTATTTTCAACATTTTAGATTGTACTATGGAAAAATTTAAGAACTCTATCGAAACCGATTTAATATCCACAAATTACTTTTATTATATAAAATACAAACAAGGAAAATTATTTAAAAAAAAAATCTAGTGTAAATATTAGAAATTAAAAAACTGAATAATTTAATCGAAATGTATATATATATGTATGTCCAAAGTAATCAATAATGAATTAAAATAATGAATTTAATAAATCATTTTATATTACAAAAACAAAAATATTTCTTTAGAAACATTTAATTTTTCAACCAAAATATGAAATTGCCGTTTTAACAAACACAAGCACAATTGTTCCCGCCAAATATTTCTCAATACGCATACACATGCAATAAAATGTTTATAATGAGTTTCGTCCAGTTTCGAATTTTCGCGACACGCTTCATACGTTTTATTTTAATAAATTGCAACTCAAACTTAGAAAAATACTAGACTTTAGTACTTAAGTACGAATATCGTCAGAAAAATTGAAAGTAAAAATACTTGGGTACATCTTCTAAAACTGGTAAAATCAGCCCAGGTAGCCCATTCTGAACAAATCCGAGATAAATATTTCCAGTAAGCCGTTCTGGCACATAATATGGCCGATAAGGTTTCAACCAATTACATCAGCCCAAACATTAACGCTGAATTTCCTTTGGAAAGAATCGTGTCATTCCTTGTGTGTATTTGGCCTTTTCTGTCCCAATGAAGCAGATTGTGTAAATTTACAATTCCCTCACGATTGAAGTTAGACTCATTTGTCCACAAAATTCTTTTCAAAAAGCTATCATCCTCAATATCTGTATGCAGTATAAATCCTCAAAACTCCAGCCGTCTAGCATTATCACCTTTTCGAGAGCTGAACAATTAACAATTTAACAAGAACAAAGTGAAACACACGACACTTCCGGTAGACATTTCCTACATTTCTTAACCCTGACATTTTTAACTTTTTCTTAACCCTGGCAGAAATAACTCTGACAAAGTAGTATCTCCTATTTTTCCCACAAAATGAGTGATTTCTATGACATGTCAGTATACCATTGGAAAGGGCATCAACTACAGAATTTCTTAAAGCAAAACTGATTTCAAAATAAGTAATTCGTTTTGTTTTTAAATTAATTTATATGGTGACATTTTTCGTACTTCTATAAATTTTTTTAGGATTTGGAAGCCCAGAAGTCATTTTGCTAAAACTAATTATATTAAATAATGATTGGTTTAGAATAAAATCACATTGCAGAATACAATAAAACTTATTTCGTGCCTTTACGACTACAAACAAAAAATTATGACCATTTAAAAACGAGATCTTGGGTAATTTAAAAATAAACTTAAAATTATTATATCTCAGTTACTGTGCCACTTAGAACATCAGTTGAATGAAATGAAAGCTTCCAAATAACCCTCAATCTGCCAAAAAATGCTATTGATCCACGCGCGAAACACCCTGTATAAGTTCATTTCATTTCATTAAATAAAATTCATTACATAAATCCTCAGTACACCTACATTCTTCTACATAATAACAAATATAATAATAATCACTGAGGGAATTCTATACCTTATATAAATTCTTCGTTCGATTAAAATATGCTCTTAATTTTTTTCAATGAAATGTGCCCTATTAATTATAAATATATTTTACCGAAAAATCGGTAAATTTGTAAAAATTTACCGATAAATCGGAAACTTATTTTATACGGTAAACGGTAATGCACTCCCTAGTCCCCACTCCCCAGTCAATTATCGTTTGCCCCTATGTAGCATATCAAACGTGATATTTATAAAATTCAAAATTATTTTATATTAATTTTAAGATTTTTTAATTGTATTGTTTCGATCCACAAAATATAAAATTAAATCGATCTTGCCAGGAGTCGAACCTGGAATCTTCTGATCCGTAGTCAGACGCGTTATCCATTGCGCCACAAGACCTACATAACTTTTAGTTTTAGTTTTATGACTCACGTTAATTTAATCGAAAATTCTATATTCTATAAATAAATAATATACAGTAGAATCGCGTTATAACGTACACGCGATATAACGGACGCCCACTTTATAACGTACGAATCTACAAAATCCTGCAGTTACAGACAAATTTTCATTAAATTCTCTTTCGATATAATGATCGTCGATATAAGGATAAAACGTACGAATATATTTCTCCATGAAATGATTTACCTAGTAATACTCTCTGGAAATAACGTACGACGATCTAAAATATGTACATACAACCAAACTTTATGCTAGTAGAAACACAAATCATGATATGTACATACATAATAGCACATTACTACGTTATTTAGGTGAGATTGAAAACTTTTGGTTCGACTGCGGATACAATTTTTTTAGAAAATTAACTGGACTTTTGTTAGTAAGGTCACTAATTTATTCAGTTAGCGCGTGTCTGTTGAAAAATAAGGTGCATTAAAATAGTTTGCGATTAAAAATAAAGTTAAACTGAAATTAAATTTGGTAAGTTTGTTTTTAATACAGTAACAAACATTTAAATTAGTATAGCTAATTAATTTGACTAACTTCAATAATTTCAGCGAAATGCCAAACGTTAATAAATCTAAAAGAAATGCCATTTCTATTGAGACAAAATTAAAAATTTTAAGGGAAATCGATAACAACAAAAAAAGTTACAGTGATGTTGCTCAAATGTTTGGATGCAGTAAAGAAAGGGTCAGTAGGTGATATCGTTAAAAATCGTAACTCAATAGAAAATTCGCCCTTTGTAAGATCGCGAATGAAAATGCGGAAAGGAAAATATGAAGACCTCGAAAAAGTTCTCATGAAATGGTTATCTGTTCACAGACAGAATAACATAAATATTAGTGGGTCTTTACTCAAAGAAAAGGCTAAGCAGTTTGCAGAAACAATGAAAATTCGTAACTTTAAGGTAAGCGATGGATGGTTTGATCGCGTTAAACAGAGACAATCTGTTTTTTTTTAAAATGGTGGTAGGTGAAAAGTCATCGGCCGATGTTAGCAAGCTTTCAAACTGGATTGAAGACAAACTAACCGGGTTCCGAAGAAAATTCAAAAATGACGGTATCTTTAACTGTGACGAGACAGGGTTATTTTTTAAGCTTATGCCAAATCGAACAATGTGCCTAAAAACGATGATTGTGCGGGCGGAAAACTAAGCAAAGAACGCATCACAGTCCTCTTAGGAGCAAATTTAAATGTTACTGAAAAGTTACCAGTATTGGTTATTGGGAAGAGTTCTAAGCCCCGATGCTTTAAAAATATAAGAACCTTGCCAGTTTTGTATAAAGCAAATAAACATACCTGGATGAATGGTGCGGAGTGGGACGCCTACATCAGAAAGCTCGATCAATCATTTACTTTACAAAATCGAAAAATTTTGCTTGTTATTGACAATTGCCCTGCACATATTCCGTTGCCCGGCTTAGAATCGGTAACCATTGAATATTTACCTGCTAATGTAACCTCAATTGGTCAGCCAATGGACCAAGGAATTATCCGAAATTTTAAAGTATGGTATCGTACACTACTGGTACGAAAAATGATTCAAAACATGGAAAATCAAGAAGAAAACAAAATCACACTGCTCGATGCGGTAAATTTTACAAAAAAGGCATGGGACTTAGTTACAGTTAACACCATTGCAAACTGTTTTCGAAAATCTTGCAACCTAAGGCTAGGTAGTAATATCGATGATGATATTATTGATGTCGTTGACGATATCACTTTAGAGTAATTCATCGATTTCCTCCGGCACGCCGTTCAACGATTATGTTGATATAGACAATAATTTGCCGGTTGCACCACAGATTAGCGATGCGGATATTGTGGATTCTGTTAATGACGGCGGAAATGTAAACCTCGAACTTGAATTGTCGGATGAAAGTGATGAGGAAACCGAACCCCCAGCAACTTTTCAAGAATTTGAAAAGGCGTTAACAATTTGTAAAAAATTCATAATGTATCAAAACAATTCTGAGAAAGAGTTGCAGAAGTTATTTTCGCTTGACAAAAAAATAAACATTTTAAATTTAAATAAGATGAAACAGCCAAAAATAACCGATTTTTACAAAACTTAAACACAATGGGCAAGATTAACTTAGCTTTTAAAGTCGCCCTCAATATTTTCGTTTAGAGTCAACTTTAAAAGCTAAGTTGATGCCAAATTTCTCTGTTACTAAGCAGTTTTGATTTTACATAAATGACAGATTAAAATTACGCTTGAATTAAACATTTAATTTTTAATAATAAGAAACTACATATATTTATGTACATGAATTTATAGGTGTCCGTATCAAATGTAATAAATACATAGTTTGAAATACAAATAATTTTTTTTTTAGTTTTGTTATAACGTACCCTTGGATATAACGTACGAAAGGTTCCGTCCTTTGACCGTACGTTACATCGAGATTCTACTGAGTTAAATACCTACGAATAAAATATGTATATATACGATACGAGAAAAACAGATCAAGTGTATTTAAATCCAATAGAAATTTATTTTTTAAACAAAATTTATTTTAATTTAACATAATTAAGTAAAATTATTCATATTTCTTAAAAACCTTCGAGCCGTGCACTTCTTCGAACGGGTGCAGATCGCTTTGTTTTAAATATTTGACTCACATCAATGTCCTCGCTTTGAGCAGAAGTATTCGGAACATTATAGCTATTATGACTACTGGGATCATTCTCATCTTCAGCAGCCGCAATACCATTGTTCACCGGCTCGTTTTCATTATTCCGCGTAAACCAATCGTCAATTTTAGACGTATACGGCAATTCACTCGTATCCATCTGTGATTCTAGCTCGTGACCTGAATAATCTGTCAATCCAGCGGATACCTTAATGTCCCATACATCAAGAATACCTTTCGCCAATACATCTTTATACTCGTACAATTCATTTATGGTACGTTTCCAAGTTGGTCTTGGCCAAGTTCTATTTTCAGCGATTTTGTCAATATCATCCTCTGTACCACGAGACAAAGATAAATTTTTACATTGCAAAGCCAACAATAAAGAATTCATTCGATCCATATTCGTAATTTTGCTACATCGATTAATTCTCAAGTATTTCACCCATTTTTCTGTATTTGAAATAGTATCGGCGGGTAGGTCATGTTCAACATCGTCGAATTTTTGATAGAAAATATCACCACTCGCGTTCGATGTGATCGTATGCAGAATATCATTTCGGACAAAAATACCAATACCAGTGGTCGCATAATTTATGCGCTGACCGAACTCCGAAATTGGATCAATACAATGGCCTTGCAATTGAAGTTTTCGGTAAGTATCCCCAATGTACTTCGGTCGATATGGTAGGTATGGCGAACTGTAAACTGTATTATGTTTATTTACGCAAATCTTTGTGTCATCCTTTAAAGAACTGCTCAGATAAATATACTCGTCACCATTATACATTGTAGTTTCGATCATTATGGGCGGCAATTTCATTAGATGAGTCCATTTACTAAGTGTATTCATGGTTAATTTTTCTCGTAAATATCGAACATCTAGTCCATATAAGGCATGATTGGCCGATATGTAGACAAGATTATCATATTTACTGTTGGCCATGCCGTAAATTTGATTGCATTCATATGAATTCTCATAAGAATAGGTACCAATTGTTTTGTAGCCGGAAACCCGAAAATCCAAAATATTAAATTCCGAACGATTTGTGTATAATACAAGGGGCTCTTTAAAATTTTTTAAGTAGCCCCAATTATCGATTTTACGTTTAATTTTATGTTTCGAATCATCGGACCGTAACATTTCAACGTCCCAGTATTTTATGATTTGATCTGCATCGATTGTCACCATTTTCGAATCGGTAACAAACGCGCTGCTCAGAAATGGTACATTTGATTTTATTGCAAACTGTTCATGTAAATCTACCAAATCTTCCGTGTCACCATGGCAATATCCAGTTATATGATTTTTTTGCCTAACCGTGTAGTAATTTTTGTACCTATAAGTTTCATAAATTGTGCTGGCATTTTTACTTAAATCGGTAATCTTAGTTATGGCATTCGATTGTTGTGATACTCGCAATTTATCGAGATGTTTTCCGGTTGCCGAGAGTAGTAAAATTTGATTATGATCGTTTTGTGATAATAACGTAAGACTTCCCCCAGTGTAGTACCAATCATAAGGGCCATCAAAATGTTTATCTGGGTCTTGCTTAAGGAGCTCGACAAACAGAGGAAAATACGCAGAGTACAGTTCTTTACCTAGTTTCATATTTAATTTATTTTTATGGGCCTTCATAATTTTGTTTTTCAATTGAAACAAACGTTTTTTGTAGTCGTGCTTACATTGTACAAGAACGATGGGATGATTCAAAATTGATGAATATTGTTGCTCCTCCATATAAATCGGTTGCGGGTACCCACATTTCAAAGGGAATTCACGGAATTCGATTCCATCATCATGCTTGTATAAATTCAGACGAGCTATGCAATAGTGGGGCAATGATCTTCCGCCCGACTTGGGAGCTATTTTCGTTTGTTCATTATTCAAATCACTTAAAGTCTAGAAATAAACAAAATCATTTAACACTTCCCAACAAGTGATATTGAATTGTATAAAATGTATTTTATCTTACCGTAATACTCATTATTATAGAACGAAATTAAATAATAAACTAATGTTTTTCTCTCGAAATCGAAAGCACAAACTAGAATTATATGAAAATGAAATGCCAAACTGTAGTGGTATTCCAATACTTCCGCTACCCAAGTATTTTTACTTTCAATTTTCCTGGCGATATTCGTACTTAAGTACTAAACTTAGTCTAGTATTTTTCTAAGTTTGAGTTGCAATTTATTAAAATAAAACGTATGAAACGTGTCGCGATTATTCGAAACTGAATGAAACTCAATAAAGGAGAATTGTATACATGTATGTGTGAACAGAAAAGACAAAAAACAAAATGGCGGGAGCGAGGTTGTGCATGAATGTAAAATGCTATATTTGAAAATGTTAGAAGAAAAAGATGGCGGCATCCAAATGTGAGAGCAAAATAAAAATTTAGGTTTAAAATGAATATTTTTATTTTATTAAATTTGCGGTATAAAAATATACATACATATATACATATTATATACGAATCTAAATTATATTTTAGTTAATTTTTTAATTATTTTTTATTATTACACAATTTGAAATTATTCTTTGATTGTAATATTAAAAGTTTAAATAATTTTCCAAATAGGTACTATGATTATTGCACATCAAGTTTATTATTTTCGCATTTGTTTTCTACCTAAAAACTTAAAACTGAACTAGAAATTAATTAATTTATGAAAACAATATTTGAATAGATATAAAATATATTTTGATGTAATTTTATTTAAATTAACGCACATCTTTAAATTTTTTTAACAAAATTTTATAAAATTACCAAACTCATGTCGTGAACATGAAAAATAAAAACAAACCATGTACATTACACGCTATACACATTCCTACGAAAGAAAAATTGCGGTAACACAGTATACAGTAGTAACAACACAGTATACATATACGCTACAAACACTATCATTATAATGTGAAGTTTAACTTTCGTTAATTTTGGATGAAAACGAAGGAAAATACTATGCTCAATTTTTACTTTCGTTTTGTTATACTTGGGTACCCAAGTATAACAAAACGAAAGTAAAAATTGAGCACAGTATTTTCCTTCGTTTTCATCCAAAATTAACGAAAGTTAAACTTCACATTATAATGATAGTGTTTGTAGTGTATACGTATTATATACATATGCTTATACAAATGGCGTTATTTAGTTTATTGTGAGAAATCTAAGTTTACAGTAACTTTTAACGATGCGGATACATTTGTCAACTTTGATATTAATTTAATTGAATATAGGAAGGCTGTAAAACAATTGGTAATGTAAAGATTCATTCGAGATAATTTGGTACAATCTATTATATTTTGTTTTCCTATTTTATATTTAGAAATCATTATTTATGAAGCAAGATGGCCACGAACTAAAAAAGTGCATTAGGGCAAACTTTACAGAGCTGTTCACCAAAGAGCTTAGCTGCAAGTTTACGTTTAACGGTCAATAAAGATAATGTGAGGTATGGTTTACGTTACTCCGTGTTAAATTTAATAATTATAATATTATTTTCAACATTTTAGATTGTACTATGGAAAAATTTACGAACTCTATCGAAACCGATTTAATATACACAAATTACTTTTATTATATAAAAGACAAACAAGGAAAATTATTTTAAAAAAAAATCTAGTGTAAATATTAGAAATTAAAAAACTGAATAATTTAATCGAAATGTATATATATATATATATATATATATATATATATATATATATATATATATATATATATATATATATATATATATATATATATATATATATATATATATATATATATATATATATATATATATATATATATATATATATATATATATATATATATATATATATATATATATATATGTATGTCCAAAGTAATCAATAATGAATTAAAATAATGAATTTAATAAATCATTTTATATTACAAAAACAAAAATATTTCTTTAAAAACATTTAATTTTACAACCAAAATTTGAAATTGCCGTTTAAACAAACACAAGCACAATTGTTCCCGCCA
Organism: Nephrotoma flavescens; assembly: GCA_932526605.1. Lineage (NCBI taxonomy): Eukaryota > Metazoa > Arthropoda > Insecta > Diptera > Tipulidae > Nephrotoma > Nephrotoma flavescens. The sequence continues at coordinate 101,660,954 of OW052221.1, forward strand.
AATATTTTTCAATACGCATACACATGCAATAAAATGTTTATAATGAGTTTAGTCCAGTTTCGGATTTTCGCGACACGCTTCATACGTTTTATTTTAATAAATTGCAACTCAAACTTAGAAAAATACTAGACTAAGTTTAGTACTAAAGTACGAATATCGCCAGAAAAATTGAAAGTAAAAATACTTGGGTACCCAAGTATAACAAAACGAAAGTAAAAATTGAGCATAGTATTTTCCTTCGTTTTCATCCAAAATTAACGAAAGTTAAACTTCACATTATAATGATAGTGTTTGTAGCGTATATGTATACTGTGTTGTTACTACTGTATACTGTGTTACCGCAATTTTTCTTTCGTAGGAATGTGTATAGCGTGTAATGTACATGGTTTGTTTTTATTTTTCATGTTCACGACATGAGTTTGGTAATTTTATAAAATTTTGTTAAAAAAATTTAAAGATGTGCGTTAATTTAAATAAAATTACATCAAAATATATTTTATATCTATTCAAATATTGTTTTCATAAATTAATTAATTTCTAGTTCAGTTTTAAGTTTTTAGGTAGAAAACAAATGCGAAAATAATAAACTTGATGTGCAATAATCATAGTACCTATTTGGAAAATTATTTAAACTTTTAATATTACAATCAAAGAATAATTTCAAATTGTGTAATAATAAAAAATAATTAAAAAATTAACTAAAATATAATTTAGATATATAATATGTATATATGTATGTATATTTTTATACCCAAATTTAATAAAATAAAAATATTCATTTTAAACCTAAATTTTTATTTTGCTCTCACATTTGGATGCCGCCATCTTTTTCTTCTAACATTTTCAAATACAGCATTTTACATTCATGCACAACCTCGCTCCCGCCATTTTGTTTTTTGTCTTTTCTGTTCACACATACATGTATACAATTCTCCTTTATTGAGTTTCGTTCAGTTTCGTATAATCGCGACACGTTTCATACGTTTTATTTTAATAAAATGCAACTCAAACTTAGAAAAATACTAGACTAAGTTTAGTACTAAAGTACGAATATCGCCAGAAAAATTGAAAGTAAAAATACTTGGGTACCCAAGTATAAAGGACTAGACACACCAAGCGTCGACGGCGAGCGGCGAATTTAAATATGCCTTAATTTATGTATGTATTGTATAGAAACGACAGTACAAACAATTATATACCGATTATTTATAAAAAATATTACAAATTTTGGATTTTTAATATAAAAATTGTAATTTTAAGAAATTATATCGAATGAAGTTGCAACCGCCGTCGCGAAATTATGTCCCACACCAAGCGGCCAAAAAAATTCGTCCATCGCCGCCGAACATAACCTAAAAATAATGTTACTTCAATTGTGATCCATACATTTCGAATTCATGATTCACGTATGCTCTCATATTATTTACCAATAATAAAGATTTATAAAACAAAAATCGAAAATTCTCAAAATTATTGAAAACAACAAAAGCGCCGCGCCGCTCTTGGTGTGAACGGATATGCGCGTCGAGTTGTATGGAACATTTGGAATTTGACGCGCCGCGCTTGGTGTGTCTAGTCCTTAACAAAACGAAAGTAAAAATTGAGCATAGTATTTTCCTTCGTTTTCATCCAAAATTAACGAAAGTTAAACTTCACATTATAATGATAGTGTTTGTAGCGTATATGTATACTGTGTTGTTACTACTGTATACTGTGTTACCGCAATTTTTCTTTCGTAGGAATGTGTATATAGCGTGTAATGTACATGTTTTGTTTTTATTTTTCATGTTCACGACATGAGTTTGGTAATTTTATAAAATTTTGTTAAAAAAATTTAAAGATGTGCGTTAATTTAAATAAAATTACATCAAAATATATTTTATATCTATTCAAATATTGTTTTCATAAATTAATTAATTTCTAGTTCAGTTTTAAGTTTTTAGGTAGAAAACAAATGCGAAAATAATAAACTTGATGTGCAATAATCATAGTACCTATTTGGAAAATTATTTAAACTTTTAATATTACAATCAAAGAATAATTTCAAATTGTGTAATAATAAAAAATAATTAAAAAATTAACTAAAATATAATTTTGATTCGTATATAATATGTATATATGTATGTATATTTTTATACCGCAAATTTAATAAAATAAAAATATTCATTTTAAACCTAAATTTTTATTTTGCTCTCACATTTGGATGCCGCCATCTTTTTCTTCTAACATTTCAAATATAGCATTTTACATTCATGCACAACCTCGCTCCCGCCATTTTGTTTTTTGTCTTTTCTGTTCACACATACATGTATACAATTCTCCTTTATTGAGTTTCGTTCAGTTTCGAATAATCGCGACACGTTTCATACGTTTTATTTTAATAAATTGCAACTCAAACTTAGAAAAATACTAGACTAAGTTTAGTACTTAAGTACGAATATCGCCAGGAAAATTGAAAGTAAAAATACTTGGGTACTTATTCATATTGGGCGCAGAACTGTCAAGTATCAAGAAAATATCGCGTACACTGAGCAAATTTAATGGTGAGTTCTATCGTACCAAAAATAAATAAATTTTGCCAGTTGCCAAACAAAGAACGTAAAAATTTGTGTTGTGTTTGTTGTCAGTGTGTAGGTAATAGCGGGTAAGCGACGATCTTTTGTTGTTTGTTTTTTATGAATAACTCAAGTTTTAACAATTCTCAAAGCACGTGGAGAAATAAATTTTGCATAGAATTATATACCATATTGGTGTTTTCGATTGATTTTTTACCCCCCACTAACAGTACACTGATTTTTTGCGTCAATTGAACAAGATACTTTTTTACCCTCATTTATGTGCCCGTGTGTGTTAGCTGTTGAGCATAACGTACGTAATTTCAAATATGGATATTGCTAAAAATGACAATCGTCAAATTCAAAATGACAACACAATGACAATACAGTACCAAAAAACCCAGTGTGGCAAAAATTACTCGATGTAATAAAATTTAGCTGGCAGTACAATTTGTTTTGATCAAACGAACATTTTCGATAAGGATACCGTTTTTACACTCAGTGCAACTTTTTATGATCAACTGAAAACTTAAAGATTTTACCCATATTAGCTTCTAGTTTTAAACTAACGCAAGGCATCCCAAATCTCAAATTTTTTTTTCATACTATGTATTCTGTAAGGAAAAAGTCATAAACCCTTATTTTATATTTAAACACCATTTTTTTGTATTGTTTTATTCTGTTCTCTCGAAAATAAAATTTAAACAAAAATCTACATCTCAAAAATGGCCTTAAATTTTTTATTTTCATTTTTATTTTTTCATTGAAAAATTTAATGTCGCAGTTAAAACGGATTTTGTTGATGAAAGGGGAAAGAAAGGAAACTGAAGCTGGTCTTATGAAATCGCGTGTAGCATGGCTGTATAAAATTTGATATTTCATGAGTCATAAGTCAGAGCAGAATGGTTATATAAAAAATGCATATAGCTTATGTTTCATTTATACTGATGTTTTCGAACATTGTTTTCGAGGTTGTTTTTCGGTTTTAGTTGTTGTTGCTGTTTTCCCATATAAAAACTTATCGATACTATCGGCTGTTGGGCCGATACTATCGGCCCATAGGACCCATAACAATGTTCGAAAACACAAAAAGATGTAATCAATTGGCTTGGGCGAGCAAGATGTAAATAAGTGGAAATGCAAATGTTTACTCGGTACATTTTGAAAAACACTATTTCATGCCACAAACAAAAGAGAACTAAGGAGATCGAGCCTCAACCAGTGAAAAAAAAAGCTTAAAAGCTTAAGTTGTGCTCCGTTTGGACCCCTTAGGGCAGCAGTACGACCACCAAAATTTTAGAGGTCCGTTGTTTATTTGTGACGAGAAGCCTATAAAATTTTGGCGATTGTAGCACCAATCGAAGTGGTGCAACCGGCGTGTAACTTAAGCTCGTAAGTCGTGACTGGTTGAGGTATAAAAAAAATCGGTCATTCCCTCCTTCTTCATTGACGTATCAACGTGTGAATTTAACGTCGATGAAAATAATCTTGAAAATGCATACCCAATATTAATCAAACCGCAATTCCTTATCAAACTGAAGAAAACATGGTTGAATGCTCCGAACACTCTAATTCTAAATTTGCTTCCCAAGACATTAATCCAACTTCTACAAATGTTGCTGATATAGGATAAGTAGAATGGAGTATCATACTCGCGCTAAAACGCAATATTAACGATAAATTGGATTTAAATGGACTTACATTCTGTTAAAAATAAGCTATTAGCTTAAAATGGGGTGTTTAGTTCACCAAATTTTTGTAAATTAAATAAATAAATATTATCAACCCCTTTGGTAAAGAAACAACCCGTGTGGGGCTACAAAGTTACTTGGAATCCATCAACTGGCAAATAACTCTCAATTCCAATGATATAAACAAAATGTGATAAATTTAATGACAGTATGCAGCAAGGCGTCGAATTTTATGTACCTATATGCTGTAAACCACAAAATGCTCACCCTCAGTGGTTCGATGATAAACTAGTTTACTTAAAAAATCGGAAGTCGAAAGCGTTTGCCAAAATGATGAAAAGTGGGTTAGAAGCGGACAAAACTAGGTTTCTACACATATTAACGAATTTGAAATGTATTTCAAATCAAAATACAGGTCGTATCTCGATCTAATTCAAAGAAAATTTAAAATAAATCCATAAGTTTTGGAAATAATTTAGACACGAAATTGAAAAACACTCTACTGCTAATATGACCTTGACAATACCAGCTCCTCAAACTCCAAAGATATAGCTGACATAATTGTGATCTTTTTTTCAATCAGTCTATAAACCAAGCGTTACTAGTGGATGGTACGAACAACCCAGTAATAACAACGTATCAATAATTCCATTATATGACCGGACAAGTGGTGCAGTGGTTAAAGCTTCGGCACTTGAACCAGGAGGTACTGGGTTCGAAGCCCATCAGAGGCTAGATGCAAATCGCATCGATTACAATCGGTGATGTTAATAAACACAACTAAGACCCTCTGATGGAGTGCAAAATTCAGCGCCGACCCACCGTCCATGTCAATGTACAGGGTGACATGGAGCTCTTGCAATGTGTGAGTAGTCGTGTGAGTCGGTGAAATAGGTCAACTGTAGTTGTGTGAGTAGGGTGAAATAGGTGAATGGGTTAATGATGTGGCGTGAATGCGTGGTATCACAATGGGCCAAAAATGACCTAAGTGTCAACCACTGAAACAAAAAAAAAATGTTACTTACCTATTCAAGCCACTCAATTTTTAAATCGGGTAAACGAGATGATGTTATGTCACTATCGCGTTTTGTACCATATCGCGTTTTGAAATATCGCGTTTCAAAATATCCCGTTGTGAAATATCGCATTTTGAAATATCGCGTTTTGTACCATATCACATTTTGTACCATATCGCGTTTTTAAATATCGCATTTTGAAATATCGCGTTTCGAGCGGATCCGGAACTACATCAATCCCAAAATTGTTTGAATTGAATTATGCAACAACTTTAAATCCACAATTGCACGTCACATATCAATAAACCAGCATTTATGCCTGGCTGATCCACATCAACTAGGTAATCTGGTTGAATTCGAACAAGACCTACGCATATTAGGACGTCGAAACTGGAGGACGAGAGCGATGGATCGAGACGGATACAGGATTATAGTGCAGGCGGCAAAATCCCTTCATGAGATGTAAAGCTAGAGAAATTTTTTTACCGATATCGAAAACAATATAAAAGCATGGTTGCAAAGGACAAATATCAAGAACTGTTTAGAGATCGAGCTGTCAGTAAAGGCAATTTTAAAAATTGTAATAGTAAAGGATTATCAACGAAACTGCAAAAAATATTTCGAATAAATAAAAGGTAATAACAAACCTTTATTACTTGTACAAAATGTGGTTATTTATTAGCGAGGATAAAATTATTCAAAACCTACATAACAAAATTTGCAGACATACATTCAAATTTATAAATCAAACAAACTCTTGAGATCATCGATTGATAATTTCGAACCTTTTGTACCTGTACCCGTTAACACTCCATTAGCAATTTCTAATTTTACCTCTTGCAACTTCTTTATTCTTTCTTCTATTGTATTCTTGCTAACGAATTTATAAATTGTAACAGGTTTGATTTGGCCAACGCGATAAATCCGATCTTGTGCTTGAGCCTCTAACTGAGGATTCCAATGCAGGTCAATAAGCAGCAAATGATTCCCTCCGACTAAATTTAGACCCACACCACCCGCGGTTAATGAAAGCAATAAAATTTTAGAGTGCTGCGATTTATCGTTAAACCTCTCAACAATAGCCCCGCGATCTTTAACCGGTACCGAACCTGTTAATGATGTATAAGAAATTCCATTGCGCCTTAACGTCATGCCAATTACTTCAAGAACATGAGTCCATTGTGATACGATAACGGCATTTTCATTTTTAGATAGAACGTCTTTCTTTAGTACTTCCAACACCTTTAGAAATTTGCTACTAGGCCGAGATAAATCAAAAACGGGATTCGATTTGAGCAATACTTTTTGTGAAGCTTTTGCCATACGAGAATCGCTTTCGGGAAGCTCGAAGGATACAGCATCATCGTTTTCGTTTACATTTAATCGATTCAATTGTTCCATTAAATCAATATCGACACTGTCTTGTTCTGAAGTGCTCTCCTCATAAACAGCACTCTTATCTGCATCTTCTAACATCGCAGTAATTAGACCAGGATGAACACAAATCTGCCGTAATCTCAACAAGAGCACTAAAATTTCATGAGATTTAACATCTCGATCACCCGAATGCATTTGAACCAACATTTTGTGTGCTTTATGAAATGCACTATTCGCTTTCGGTTTATTGTAATTGAAATCTATTCCATCATCTTTGTCAGCCCGTTGATAGAGATACTGAGCGAACAGCGTTTGAGAATATAACATAATTTTCTGATACACATTCATTTCGTCTCGTTCGAGAATCACTTCAACAACCCGTACCACCTTTGTTGGCATAGTTAGAAGACCGCCAGCTAAAATTAGTTCGGCTTTCGTACGACGTAACAAGATCGCTTTTAGAATAGTATTCATGCGTAGCTGACCACCCGCATTTTTATTATCAATCCACTTTTTGAAATGACTGATATCGTCAAAAGGCCGGCACTTTAAAAATCTAAGAAGGGAAAACATATCCATTTCCTTATTTTGAATAGGTGTACCCGTTAATATCCAGCTTGATCGCCTGCTCAATGAGGTAACTGACTCTGACATACGAGTTTTATGATTTCGAATGACATGAGCCTCATCCAAAACAACACGGTCCCACTTAATCTCGGATAACGGACCACCACGATTATTTGCAGGACATTCTCTCGAAACTATGTTGTATGTGGTTATAACCATGTCCGCTTTAGCGAGATGCCGTGCCTTAACATCCCGTTTTGTCCCGTGATGGACTACATACGACAAAATATCCCGTTTCAATCGGGTTTTAATTTCATGTTCCCACTGTCCGATTAGACTGGCCGGGCAAACGACCAGAGTTCCTCCAGAATATTCTATAAATAAGTAACCCATAGTAATCGTATTTTTGATAATAAATTGAAATTTAAATTAATATACTCACGATCTTTGCGGCCTTTGGCTATCCAACCATTGTGTGGATTTTGATTTTCATCCGAATTCTCTTCTTCCGAACAATTTTCTTTCCGATAATATTCTGTGAGGACGTGGGCAATTATCGTTAAAGTTTTTCCCAAACCCATGTCATCGGCTAAAATTCCTCCGCGCGGCCGTTGAGTTTCTCGCCATGCTAACCACAATAAAGCATGCTTTTGATGTGGCATTAACTCTACTTTCAGACCTCTAGGGTCCTCAGCAAATTTATCTGGTGCTGGACATGACGATATTGATTCATGAATATCTTTAAGAGAATCGAGTGTCAATGCTTTTTGAGTATTGAACGTACTTAATCCGACTGCTCCCGTATATTTTGGCTTAACCTCGTTTGTTGCTGCATCCAACGCATCCCACGATAGCTCGATAACTTTTGTTGCTGGTGCCGGTCTAGTAATTGGTTTGATTTCATTCTGACTGAAACTAGTCTGAACCTCTAGGGTTTGAATATATTGTTGCTGCTGTTCAATGTCCTGTTTCAAACGATCAATTCGGCCGGATAGTCGTCTTCCATCATCCGGTAGTTTTATTTGGAAAGCACCACGTAATTGGATCGACTTCTGCAGTTCATTTTCCATATCGTTCAATTTCATCACTTGCTTATCAAAAAATTCTTGCGAGACATAAGATTTAGCAAGCTTCGTTAGTTTTGGTTGTAGCATTGGTTTTGGCAGTGGAGAGGAAGCTTGTAAAGGATTTTTTAAACCGGAAACATTGAATGGCCTGTGGTCGAGGTGCATATTCGACAAATTAGCATCACTATTCTCGACGGAATCAGTTTCACTTTCAGAATCGGAATCAGGAATTACAATAGGTTCAACTCCTTCAATTGTTCCGCCTTCCGTTTCTATTAATACTTCGTCTTCTGACTCACTCAGGATCGAAGTAGACCCTACCCCTGTGATAGACTTTCGTGTTCGCGGAGAATAAACATTCTGCTCAAATTCGGCCTCAAATTTATCATCTTCAGAATCGGAAGCAACTAATTCTAAGACCGACTGAGGATTTGTACTTTCACGACGAACAGAATTTTTCCTAGCTTCCTGAGCGGATTGATCGATTCTAACATTTTTTTCATCTTCATCAGAACTCAAAGCATCTCTTGTTGAACGATATTTTGTGAAGCTCTTCGCAAGAGATAAAGTTGATGATTTTTTGGATTTTCGCCGTTTTTGAAGTTCAGGCAAAGTCGAATTCTGACGTGATTCATCCCCAAACAAATTACTATCAACGAAAGATCCCAAACTTTTCGATGCGGTCGATGTTGAAGCAGTACTGGAAGAAATTTTATTGGTGTGTTCATCGCTATCCTCGCTGTTTGAAGAGATGACTAGAAAATTTAATATTTTAGATAGAGAATAAATTTGTGACAAACCCAGATTTACTTACTAGCTTTCTTCACGTTTCTATTCTTGTGCACAATAGGTGAAAGATCGTCATCACTATTTTGAGAAACGCTAGTAGACGCGTTTTTATCAGGCACTTCATTGGACTTGTTTTCATCGAATTCCTTCCCACTGGATGATCTGCTCGCTGGAATAATATTTTAACAGGCTGAATAAAAAATATACCATAACTTACAAATATTCCGTTTCTTTTGTGTCCTGCGAACAAGCGGTAAATCATCATCACTTGACGAATAATTAACTGAGCCTCTACTTTGGCTTTCGAAATCATTACTTGTTATATCCAAGTCATCTGCAAATTTCAAAGACATTACAAAATATTTCTCAAAAGAATAATGTGAACATTACCATTTGTACTTCTAGTTTTTGAATCTTGGAACGAATATGAGTTATCACTGCTGCTATTCATATTATTATGTTACAAAATGTACGAAATTAAATAATAAATATTAATTGTTTTATAAGCAAAGCACATGAAAGAAATAAAATCAGTTTGCCGTTATTGTTTTTAGCATTAAACGAATGACAGTTTTTTGTATTTCTACATTCCAATCGAATGAAGATATCGCTGATGTCATAAGGAAACACCAACGACTTTTTGTAGAGCTTCGCTAAAAATGTATTTACCAAAATGGCCCAATAAGCACTAATTTATTTTTCACTATTTATTGAATAATTATACCCCATTTACATGCGACAAAATTTTTTTTTTTGCAAAAAGTCAAAGTTATATCTTTGACTTTTTGTACATGAGAGACAAGAAAAGAAATTATATCCCAACAAAATTTTGCACACGATTTTTAAGCTACTACACCGCCAAAACCACTACTATAAAATGTTGCCACAAAAATAAATGTTGCCATCAAATATATTTGATCCGAGTATTTCTATGGCAACATTTTTAAAATTAACAAAACCAACAAATTATTTCGTATTTATAAATGTTGAGGATTCATAATAAAAACAGACGCCATAGATAAAAATGTAAATTTCGCATTTGAATTCATTAAAAATAAATTACTAATGATCCTATAAAAAAAAAATTCGGCATTACTATATATGTTTATTTATTTCTGGCATATTGAATATTTTTATATAGTGGGTTCTTCTTATTTACCATTTGTAGAAGAAACATTTGTAGAAGAAAACAATTTTCCGCTAGAAAATTTCGATCAAATGGCAAGTGGAGACACGCAATAATATTTATATGCTATCTGTATGCTATGTCGGCATAACTCGATAGCATTTTTATAGCATACATATTTTGACGTTTTAATATGGCGATATATCAATATTCAATTTCAATATTGCGTCTACTAATAGCATTTTCACTGGCACAAAAATCTTGATCCAAATTTTTGGATTTATTATTTTTTGCCAGAGAACACAATTTTGGATTTTTTTGTTGACGTTTATTCACACATAAATGCGTTGTCCTTTTGACAATTGACATGACGTTGAGTATATGTGTGAGTAAACGTAAAACAAAAATCCAACAAATTTTTTGGATTTTTCTTTGATCCATTTTCAAAATAAAAAAAAAAAAAAACGTAAACAAATCCATTTCCAATTGATTCCAAACAGAAAAAAATGTGGATTTTTGTGCCAGTGAAAACGATATAAATTTTTTCGCTTTCATACTGGTAAAACATATGTATATATTTCAATAAATAAAAAATAAATAACCAAATAAATTTTAAAAAATTCTTCGGTTTCATTTTCTTGGAGTTCTTTCAACTCTTTTAAAACTTTTATGCCAGGCGCAATTATTATTTTTTCCTGTACTGACATTTTAAGTAGTTATTCAAATGACTAGTAGTCTAGACTATCGACAAAAGAATGATTTATAAACGTCAAATTATAGCAAGTTTACCACACCAGACTCCATCTTTGCAAATTTTGATAGAAAGAGAAAGTAGATTCAGATAGCAGGTGGAGAAGCCGTGTTCAACATGATTCTTTTACAGAGAATACATGTAATATTTTAGCATAATGCCCGGTTTACATGCGACCAACATTTTTCTCCTGCAAAATAAGAAAGATATAACATTGACTTTTTGCACATGAGAGACAAGAAAAGAAATATATCCCAACAAAATTTTGCAGGAGATTTTTTAGTCAATACACAGCAAAATGTTGCCATAAAAATAAAATGTTGCCATAAAATATATTCGATTCGAGTATTTTTATGGCAACATTTTTAAAAGTAACAAAACCAACAAATTTTTTCGTATTTATAAATGTTGAGGATTCATAATAAAAACAGACGCCATAGATAAAAATGTAAATTTCGCATTTGAATTCATTAAAAATAAATTACTAATGATCCTATAAAAAAATTACGCCATTACTATATATGTTTATTTCTTTCTGGCATATTGAATATTTTTATATAGCGGATTCTTTCTTATTTACATACCTTAAACCGGATATAAGGCGCTTTTCGTGCCATAAACCTTTAAATCGGATTTGTAAAAATTAATAGATAGATAAAATAAATTTGATTTCGTTAAATATATTATTAATTTTATTATAATTATCGAATTTATTAACCAGCACTTTATCGGTGCAATAATCTGCCTGACTGCTTTGTTTGTTGTTAGCTGCCACTTTTTCAGATTAAGAAAATTTTTCTTATACCAAAATTGAGAATTGTTCAATTTTAAATTTTTGCCTTTAAGACGATTCGAGATGGGCGGCTTTTAACCAATCAGCACGCGGAATTTGTATGCCTTAAAGGCCAAATCTGTACATGTACATCACCTAAACGGAAAGAAGCAAATTTCGCTCCCAAACTCATCCCATCAAATTTCCTGTAATTACATTTAACATGCCATTACTGTGTGTTCACGGAATGAGGTAAAAAAACTGGTTTTTTTTTACCAGCTTTTGCTCAAAAAATTGTGTACGGTTGTCTATCGCACATCCTTTAAAAAAAATGTCATATCACAAAAAACAGTTTTGTGATAAATGCATTTTAAATTGCTATACTTGATTATTTATTTTATAAAGAAAGCTAATAATAAATAATCTCAGCATCATCACAGTATCGTTAAAAATTAAAAAAAAATAAAATGCATTTATGTCAAAACTGTTATTTTGTGTTGACAGTTTTTAAGAGGATGTGCGATATGTTTTCTGTTGTTTTGTATTTTTTGTTTACATGGCTTCTCCACCTGCTATCTGAATGCTATTGCAATCTACTTTCTCTTTCTATCAAAATTTGCCAAGATGGAGTCTGGTGTGGTAAACTTGCTATAATTTAACGTTTATAAATCATTCTTTTGTCGATAGTCTAGACTACTATGTATAGTCATTTGAATAACTACTTAAAATGTCAGTACAGAAAAAAATAAAAATTGCGCCTGGCATAAAAGTTTTAAAAGAGTTAAAAGAACTCCAAGAAAATGAAACCAGAAGATAATTTATTAAAATTTATTTGGTTATTTATTTTTTATTTATTGAAATATATAGGGATGTTGTAACAGTTTTCTTAGCGTCGGAATGTTCCGATAAAAAAACTGTTTCAGACTCTCCTACATGTCGATTCCAGTGCAGCATGTCTCAGCCGGCTAGCAACAGTGGTTGAGGGGTGGTTCTTTTCTGGGACGAAGGAGAGCTTGAATTTGCTGCTTGTTGTGAGATAAGACATTCGTTTGGTTCCCTTATGAGTTGTCGATGTGGCACAAGTTCATCTCCAGTGGAAGCACAAAAACTTACTTACACATTCTATATCGCACTAAACCAGAAAAAAAAACTTAAAAGTAATACACTGCTTCATGAAAGTGAACTAGAATTTAATTAGCAAAATTCACACTGAACACGAAAAAAAAAAAAATATGAACGCAACTGAATACCATTTTTGAAACAATTTATTATTATTATATAAAAAAACCGAAACCATTAAATATAGGCTGTCTGAATAAACTTTCCCAGTCCTTTGATTCGCCTGCCTAGGTTAGTATTAGTGGTTAGTACCTTAAATTAAAAAAAAAAAGAAAAGAAATTATATAAATAAAGATTTAGATACATAAGAAATAAAATTAAATAAAAAAATTATGGCCCCGTTGCGGATCCGATACTGCCGCCGAAGGAAATTGATGATTTCTCCGTTTTTTTTTTTGTGTGTAAACCACCTGGATTAATTTGTAGCGTTTTCACTTTTTTTTGTTTAAATTTTATTTATTACACTAATGCATGAAGCAACCGTTCTTAGTTTTTAATGTTATGCTCGCACCCGTAATTTTTTTTTCCAAATGTTTCGTTCATGTTTTTCACTATATTCTTATGTACAACTATTATTATATGTATATAATTACACGACTTTTAAAAATAATTTTTATTAATTTTTAGATATTATTATTAATTATATTATTATTTGGCATCAATTAATATAAATAATTAATTCCATTTCTTATTATTGTAATGTTTTTTTTTTTAAATTATTTTTTTTTGTGTCACCATTGGGAAGCTCAACCATTACACGTTAAATGTTTATATTTTCTGCCTGGTCTTTTCACCTTCAATGTTATTTTTGAACTCCCCGTCTTCAATCTCATTCTCCATCACCACACCTCTTGTCGAGCCGAAATATATTTTTTTCGCGAAACCAAAATGAATTCGTAACTAACGCTAAGTATGTACAATACAATATTAATACTAACAAGATATACAGTACGTGAAATAAAAAAAATTGTTGCTGAATAAAAAATTGGGAAAGTCAGCAGATTTAATTGAGATATAAATAATGAATTTCATTTCCGTTCAAATTTTTCTTTTTTTTTTGTTTTTTGTTGTTGTTTATTGGTTGTGTATTTAGGCAGGAATTCCCTCAGCTCTCATGAAAGCATCATTTCCCAAGTTTACTTTCTTTGTTGTAACCGTCACAAATCGTGGGGCAGACCCAACTCCCATGAGAAGTCTCATGCCGGGCATTTTGAGCGATCCATTTATCATGAATATAATGGTACGTATATCCACAATACTCCGACTTAATTTCATTAATTTTTTGTCATTTTTTTTTTTACATTTTTTTTTTTTTTTTTTATTTTTTTTTTTATTTTATTTTTTTTTTTTTTTTTTTTTTAATTATAAATAGTAGTTAAAGAATATACAAATGGGTCATTTAAATTATTTTTTCTTTCCGTTTTTTATCATTATCGATTGACTCTTCTACCGAATATCTTTTGCGTGATAGATTCCTAAGGGTTTTCCTCTCTCATCGCCCAGTTCGTAGGCTACATTACCTATTCTGCGAAGCACGTTAGCTTTCACAAATTTGTGTGCAAGTTTTGCACAGAATTTTTCGCCCGCCTTGCTTTGCACAAAATTCCTTACAAAAACCGTTTGACCGGGTTGAAAAATTCTAATCCTACTCCGAAGATTGTAATTGGATACATTTCTTTGATAAGCGTTACGTAGGTGATCTAAAACTTTTTCTTGCGCTGCCGAGAGTCTATTTGTGGTGTTCATAATTGAAGCTTGCCTGTCACTGAGTAGATTCAATTCGCGCATCAAATTAAAAGCTGAACCATGTGTCACCATATGCTGCCCAAAAGTAAGAAAATACGGCGAAAACCCGGTGGAATTATGTACCGCGTTCCTTAATGCGCAGCTAATCTCGTCGATATGATTGTCCCAATGCCTGTGATCATTTTTAACATACGCTCGAATGGCTGATATAATGGTTCTATTGACCCTCTCCGAGGCGTTTGCCTGCGGTGCATATTTTGGCGTGAACTGGTGCGTAACTCCAAACTTTTTTAATAGATCAGCAAGCAGATGGGATTGAAATTGGCATCCGTTATCGGACACTAAAAATTCAGGGACACCAAAAACATTGAACACTTTCTTTTTCAAAATTGATACGACTCCGATAGCAGTAGCATTTCTTAATGGCTCTAAAATCACAAACTTGGTATATTGATCTAAAACAATTAATAAGTGGGTATTGCCTAAAGTGCTTCGAGGATACGGCCCGAGAAAATCAACATACAAGCGTTGAAAAGGACGGAAAACTTCAAAAAACTCCCCCATTTGTGGCTGAGTTTGGTAGTTTACTGGTTTTATTTGCTTGCATGTGTCGCAGTTTTGGATGTATGCTTTTACATCTCGACTCATACTTGACCAATAATATTGCCGCTGCAACAGATTGATCGTTTTCTCAAAACCCAGATGTGCGCTCATAGGAGAATTATGGGCTCGTTCTATTAATTCCGGTACTAATTTCTCTGGAATGACAAGTTTCCATTTCGAAATATCCGTATAGTCGTCAACATTTGCATTAGGCAGAATATAAAGCTTGTTATTAAGTATTTTCAAATTCGATTGAACGGCTGGATTTTCCTTAAAAGCTTTAATTCTGTCAGCGTAGGCACCATAGTTGAAAGCTTCAGAATTCAAATCTACATGAAGAGGGAGCACACCTACATCATCGCCGGACCTATCGGGACCTGTTATGGTCTCAAGGTGGAGCCTGGACAAGGCATCTGGTACAACATTTTGAGTGCCCTTTCGGTATTCAATATTAAAATTGAACCCTTGAAGCTTCAGACTCCACCTAGCCAGTCGTCCAGACAAGTCACGTTGGTCCATTAGCCAGCGAAGACTGGAATGATCCGTAATAATAGTGAAGGTGTACCCCTCCACGTATGGCCTAAACTTTTTTACGCTCATAACGGCGGCCAAGCATTCCAACTCCGTTATGCTGTATTTACGCTGAGCAGAGTTAAGCTTATGAGAGTAATAGGCAATAGGGTGTTCCTCATCGAGGTCGGACTTCTGAAAAAGGACGCTTCCCACACCACTTGTACTAGCGTCACACTGTATAAAGAAATGACGTGAAAAATCAGCATTTCGCAGAACTGGAGCCGTAGTTAAAGCCACTTTTAGTTGCTCAAAAGCTTTCTGTGCTGCGTCATTCCACACAAGTTTTTGATTTTTCTTCAATAAGTCCGTGAGTGCCGTTGTGATGCTTGCGTAATTCCATATAAAACGACGGTACCACCCCGCCATTCCAAGAAATCGACGAAGTTGGCGCACGGTTTTTGGAACTGGGTAGTCAGCGATTGATTGAACTTTGTCGGGGTCCATGCGAATTATCCCATTTCCAATCACGTGGCCCAGGTATTTGGTCTCTTTGAGGACAAACTTGCTCTTTTCCACGTTAATTGTCAAGTTGGCATCTTTTAGCATACTGGCAATGTTGCTTAGTAAAACGAGGTGTTCATCCAGGTCTGCTGATACCACGAGCAAGTCGTCCAAATACACAAATACCTGGTCATGTAATTGGTATGGGATAACTTTGTGCATCAGTCTACACAATGTCTGTGGGGCATTGCATAGCCCGAATGGCATTACAGTGAAGTGATAGAGGGGGCGGCCCGGAATAGTGAATGCAGTCTTATCCCTTGATAACACATTGAGAGGGATTTGCCAAAAGGCGTCTTTTAAGTCGATCGATGAAATGTATCTGGTCCTATCTAATCGACTTAGCAATCCCTCAATCAATGGTAAGGGATATGCATCTTTAACTGTTACTTCATTCACTTTCCGGGCGTCAAGGCAAAGTCGCACCTTCCCATTGCCCTTGCGAACAACCGCAATTGGAGATGACCATGCACTTTGACTCTCCTCTATCACTCCCAACGCCACCATCCTATCTAGTTCCTGGTACATTTCGGCTTGAACTGCAGGAGACACCGGGTAGTGTCGCTGCTTTATAGGTGGTGCATTTCCTACATCGATAGTGTGAGTAATCAGGTGAGTTTTTCCTAATCCATTTTTAACCGAACAGGGGAACTGTCCAATAATTTTGGCTAGTCTTTTCTGGTTATCCGAACTCAATTCGTGCCTATTTTCCTGGACAGGAGTTATGGGTCCATCATCGATTTCGCTCACAATTGCTGGAGCTAACCCGAACAAGTCCCAAAAGTCCATCCCAAGATAAAGTTTCTGGGTTAAGCCTGGAGCAATGTGTAGGCGCAATCGTCTAGTTTTCCCTAAATAGGAGATTGGTAAAATAACATGCCCAAAAATCCGCTGTTTCTCCCCACTAGCGGTGTTAAGAAATGACGATAAATGGTGTACTTTAACATTTGGATTATTTAAGTATAATTCGGACCCAGCGCCTAAAACACTGATATTTGCTCCACTATCCAACAAACCCTGATAGGACGCACCAGCTATATTGACATCCGCATATGGTCGATTATCGCTGTGTGTATGGAAAGTGGATTCGGATATCATTTTCTTTAGATTACTCCGCAGCTTCCAGTATTTTAATGTTCTGCTTTCGGTATTTTTCTTGAAGCAAGAAGGTGTTTGGGTGGATTTATTGTGATGTGTATCGAAATCTTCGGATATTAATTCCGTGGAACTAAGAAATGGATTTTTGGATACAACATGATTTGGGTGGATTGAATTGGTATTGAGAGATGGCATGGCATTTAAGAAGGGGTTTGTGTTAGCAGACAAATATTTTATATTTGTCTCCGTAGCAATTCGGGGCACGTATTGGATGCAGCTTCCTGCGTTATTATCCTGGTCGAATTCATTACGTGGGAAGAAGGAGTACCAGGGGAGCTCATTTCCCTCTTTGGGTTTCCCGCTTGAGAATGATTGCAGGTAGGACAATTAGTTTTAATAACGTTTGGAGCTCCGCATCCATAACAATACCTATTCAAATTCGTCGCTTCATTTGGCTGTCTCCATGACTCTCTTGCATTATTCACCTGATTTGAATTGTGATGACTTTGAGGCATGTTTCTAAATGCATTTCCTTTTACAGGTGCATAAGATTGATTAGTATTAACAGCACAAATATCGTTTGCGAGGTATGGATTATAATCCATAAAATGGTTTGTAGATGGAATCTGTGTTGGGTAAGGGCCGTCAGATGATTGAAACCACCCGTATTGATCAGAAGAATATTGTGAGAGTTCATTTACATTTACATAGCGTCGGGGGCGTTGGTCAGCTCCGATTCTTTCAGCAGCTAACCGGTCCCAAGTATCTTCTATTTCTATGCACTGATTTACTAAGTCGGTAATAGAAGAAAATCGAAGACCAGCTAGTTTGTATTGCAAAGCGGGCTTCATATTCCGCCGCAATATGAATTCCAGATCAGATTCAGAAAGTGGCCATCGCAGAGCCAATGCTGATTCAGAAATGTCCATATAGAAATCTTTGAAGCTTTCTTTTGGAGTTTGTTTGCGAGACGCAAGAGTTTGCTTAATTTCTGCGTCCGATCTTCTGTTCTTAAACATAGCCAGCATATCGTTTTTTAGGTCGACCCATGTTAAGCATTCATTTCTCTCTAAAGAAGACCAATACCATTCGAGAGCGGGATTTTTTAACAACAAATGTAATCCGTTAACTAATCTTTCCGAAGAAACATTGTTAGCCCACGCAAGACGTTCGACCCGGTAGAGAAATCGTTCAATTGGCGTACTAGTAGGAGATCCATCAAACACGATATTCCATTTGTGAATTTCAATATTGTGACCAGGTATCCGATCTTTTGAACGAAGATGTGCAAAAAAATCAGTTGCGGGAATTTCATTATTTGATGCGAATTGTCTGTTGTCAAAAAAACCAGATTTGGGTTGTGAAAGATTCTTTCCTCCATGTTGAATTTCAGTTTGAGCTATATTGCCTGCTTTTGAAATTTTTGCATCTGCCGACACAGGTATATCTTCAGACAGTGACAATTTCCGAGCTAATTCAATAAACTTGGCATATTCCGACTCTGACAGTTGCATTGCGGGATTGGGATTTTTACTATGTGAAGTGATTGGTTTAGCATTTAGCTGAAAGACATTATTCCCAGATTCTGAAGTGCCCGGTAAGTTTTCTGCTGTACTTGACCGTTTTTGTATTTCGTTATCGTCCGTTTGATCGCTATCGGAACTGTCAGCTCCCAAGTTTTCCACACCTAAATTTGGTGTCGCCTTAACCGTTTCAGGTAAAACACTACAAAAAGATTTCTCGAACTCTGCGATATCCAGTTTGGATTGAAGCAATGATTGTATGGCTTCAAGCAGTTTATCACAGGCTTCTAACATGTAGTTAGCTTGTGCGCGACAACTCGGGGAGGAGTTACTCAAACGTTGAAATCTGCCGCTCAAATGCAGAATACGAGTACTTAGAAGTGACAATATCTCTTGTCGTTCACCCACTTCGAGCTCCGCAACCTCCTGAACTTGGGGCTTTAGGTTTCTTAGTTTATTAATACATGCATCAAGTTCTCTTTGAGGTGCTTTCCGAGCTGACATATGAGGCTTTTCAGGACGATCATGAGTATTATCATTTTCCTTGAGTAATCTATTTGCAAGTGCAGATAATTGTTCTACCACAGTTCCGCCAATTTGTCGAATAGCACACTCTACTTCAAATTCATCTGCGCTTAAATATTTGGGATCCATGATAGCTAATTTTGTATGTCAAAAATATTTAAATATTAATATACCAATAATAATACCAATATTTATATTTGAATATACTATTATTATTATTATTATTAATTCAAAAAACCTATGTATATAGGTGTCAAGAAGTTACTACCATACTTGTAACATAAAAGAAATGTTAAGAACCTTTACGACAATAATTTTGGAAATTATGAAGATTTTGTTATCTATTCGAAAGGTATTATTCTACTAGCAAATAGAATATATTAATAATGATAAAACTAAAAGAAAATATTATTCAAATAAATTTAAAACAATTCACAACCTAATATTTATCGTTGACCGTAAATGATAAAAACAATGAAATAAGTGGATATATTATGATACACCTAAATTAATAATTATTATGGATTCAAATAGATTTATTTCGAAATATTAGTTCCACTGAAGATGCCGTACCACACCTCAACTCAAAAGGGATTTTTATTTTTTTTTTTTTTTAAACCGATTTTTAATTTAGACTTGGATAAACAAAAAAAAATTATTTACAAAAAGACCTCTACGTTAAGTGAAAAAAAAAAAATCACAAAATTTAATTTAAGTTTTCCGTTACCACATACACTTTTATCAATCAATGGTAAATATTCCAAACGGTTATAACCGAAAAAAAAGGTATGTGCGAAAAAAACAGATTAATCTGTAACAACACACGGATTAAACAATCGAACTATGTCATAAATATTCAAAAAAAAATTAACATAACAACGTACGGAAAATTAATGACGTGTCCGATTGTCCTTCTAAAAATCAGGGGGAAAAAAAAAATTTAATATTGAAAACTGTACCAAGTTGTAATTATAATACAGTACCGAATTCGAACTTAAACATTACAATCAAAAATAATAGAATCGGCACCATTTAGAACCATGGCGGTTAGTTTTACCTCTATGTGACATTCATCATTGAAAAAAAAAATTAAGCGTAAAAATCAAAATGTTCGAAAACAGATAACACTCCATTTCATTAATGAATCACAAACTAATTAACCGATCCAAGTCTAAATAAAAAATATGTAAAAAGTCTTACCTCTAAACCAATTTTAATTATGACCGCGAATCACGGCCCGTTAGTTTGGGCGCCACTGTAACAGTTTTCTTAGCGTCGGAATGTTCCGATAAAAAAACTGTTTCAGACTCTCCTACATGTCGATTCCAGTGCAGCATGTCTCAGCCGGCTAGCAACAGTGGTTGAGGGGTGGTTCTTTTCTGGGACGAAGGAGAGCTTGAATTTGCTGCTTGTTGTGAGATAAGACATTCGTTTGGTTCCCTTATGAGTTGTCGATGTGGCACAAGTTCATCTCCAGTGGAAGCACAAAAACTTACTTACACATTCTATATCGCACTAAACCAGAAAAAAAAACTTAAAAGTAATACACTGCTTCATGAAAGTGAACTAGAATTTAATTAGCAAAATTCACACTGAACACGAAAAAAAAAAAAATATGAACGCAACTGAATACCATTTTTGAAACAATTTATTATTATTATATAAAAAAACCGAAACCATTAAATATAGGCTGTCTGAATAAACTTTCCCAGTCCTTTGATTCGCCTGCCTAGGTTAGTATTAGTGGTTAGTACCTTAAATTAAAAAAAAAAAGAAAAGAAATTATATAAATAAAGATTTAGATACATAAGAAATAAAATTAAATAAAAAAATTATGGCCCCGTTGCGGATCCGATACTGCCGCCGAAGGAAATTGATGATTTCTCCGTTTTTTTTTTTGTGTGTAAACCACCTGGATTAATTTGTAGCGTTTTCACTTTTTTTTGTTTAAATTTTATTTATTACACTAATGCATGAAGCAACCGTTCTTAGTTTTTAATGTTATGCTCGCACCCGTAATTTTTTTTTCCAAATGTTTCGTTCATGTTTTTCACTATATTCTTATGTACAACTATTATTATATGTATATAATTACACGACTTTTAAAAATAATTTTTATTAATTTTTAGATATTATTATTAATTATATTATTATTTGGCATCAATTAATATAAATAATTAATTCCATTTCTTATTATTGTAATGTTTTTTTTTTTAAATTATTTTTTTTTGTGTCACCATTGGGAAGCTCAACCATTACACGTTAAATGTTTATATTTTCTGCCTGGTCTTTTCACCTTCAATGTTATTTTTGAACTCCCCGTCTTCAATCTCATTCTCCATCACCACACCTCTTGTCGAGCCGAAATATATTTTTTTCGCGAAACCAAAATGAATTCGTAACTAACGCTAAGTATGTACAATACAATATTAATACTAACAAGATATACAGTACGTGAAATAAAAAAAATTGTTGCTGAATAAAAAATTGGGAAAGTCAGCAGATTTAATTGAGATATAAATAATGAATTTCATTTCCGTTCAAATTTTTCTTTTTTTTTTGTTTTTTGTTGTTGTTTATTGGTTGTGTATTTAGGCAGGAATTCCCTCAGCTCTCATGAAAGCATCATTTCCCAAGTTTACTTTCTTTGTTGTAACCGTCACAATGTATTACCAGTATGAAAGCGAAAAAATTTAGTAGACGCAATATTGAAATTGAATATTGAATTCCGTCGGCATTGCATATTGGGAAATAACATATATTTGGAGACTTTCGTTAAAAATATTTTGTTTCTTTTTCTGTAATGAATTTTTCTTATAGGGCAAATTTAAACAACAAAAAAAAAATTGCTGTCAAAATCACATTGTAATTGTGTTACCAAAAAATTATAAAAAATGAGTAAATTAACTCCATTACGATATCGGGCTGAAAATTTATTACAAAATAAAGACAAGTTAGTCGAGAAATTAAATGCAGTGCAATTACCTGAAAAATACAAAGGCACTTTAATTGAAAAATGGGCCAAATATTGGAAAATGGTTATGGTGGACTATAAAGAAGTTACTTTGGACTCTGTTCGCCGCATTAGAGCAAATCCTATGAAATCTATCTTCTATTCATCTATTGTCGGGACCATATACATTTGTAATAAAAATAATCCAGATTTAGTTGATTTCTCACAACAACTAAGGAATTACAACAATGAAGTTATGCTAGTACATGAATCGTGCCACAGTAAAAAAACAACGGATTACCTAATTTATTTAGAACGATGCATTAATGAGGGTATTATTCGAAGGGTGTCGTTTGGCGTAGTATCCTTCCTCTGGGTAGCAAATTACAATGAGTCGATTGCATTGTACAAAGCAATGTGCCCATATTTAAAGCCACGGTACACAACGTACCATGAACGGATTATTGATGTTGGGTTTTGGAATAAATGGTGGAACTTGAGTGAGAAAATGATTGATTATGATATAGCCGAAGATTTGTAAATTTGTAGTTGTAATATAAATTATTAATATAAGTTAATAAATTAATTAAAATGTATTCAATACTCCTTCTCGGCTGGTTTCCTTTAATGCCGCATCGTAAATCCCTTCAAATATAATGATGAAAATGATAGAAAGTCGGATCAATTTTTGTAATTCTATATTCTCTTATTTTAAGACGTTTATTTTGAAATTAATAATAATTATATCGCATATAAAATAATCTGATCAATACTTAATTTAAAATCTGTTTTTATAATTATATGTATACCGAACAAAAACTATTCAACATCACTTCATTAAATTAAAAAACAATTACCTACTACAAAAAATTTAATTAATTTTTGAGCGTTTCCTTGCTATTGCGTCTTCAACGGCGCGTAATTGTTTAAGCAGTTCTTCTCGACGTGTAGTCTTTTTCGACGAGGAGGTACTAGATGATGAATTTGCACCGCCACCGCCGGCAGGAATGTTCTGTGATTTACTATCCGAAGTTGGAGATCCACCTTTCTTTTTAGTCATTTCCACTGTAAAAGACAATTAATAGATTTAGATGTGGCTCTATTGTTAAATAAAGCAATTGGAATTTACCTTTTTTACCAGCTACTTTACGTTCTGATATGATTTTATCTCTAGTTTTTCGTGGTGATTGGGAGCTATCACTACTCGATGTGTACGACGAATCAGAATCGGATGCACTTGAGTCTGATGAACCAGACCCGGATGAACTACGTTTTCTTTGTCTAATATTTCTGTCGGAACCGGATCCGCCTTTTCGTACCGCGGTAGGTGATGCTGGCTAGAAAATCGAAAATTCAAAATATTATTTGTTAAAATGCAAATTTAAAATAGTTTGGAATGGTATAATTGTTGGTGAAACATTCAGAACAGAATATCAAAGAAGTCGTCCAAGAACTAATCTGAAGTTTTATCCACGGCAAAGGTTTCATCACCTATCAGGGGATCCTCCCGTTTCACATGTGTAGTTCTTGAATATTGTAAAATCGGACAACTTTATTAAAATTCGCAATGGGTCCATTACTTTGCTGAACCCATCGCTATCAAGAACGCCTGTATACTGTCTTTAGGTAAAGTTAAATAAACTTAATGCGAAAGGTTTAACAGGGGTAATATCTGAAATTTGGAGGGCTGAAACGTTTTTTTTTTGTTAATTGCAAAAGAAAAAAAATTTTAACATTAACATTTAGATCGCACAGTGATTTTGAATTCTCTTGTAATGCATTCCGTTGGCTTTCGTACCCGGATAAAGATTGGTCAATGGAATGGAAGCTATGATGTCAACGGTAACTCGAAATAATTGGCCTCATCGAAATAAGATAGTTGGGTTTTGAGTGACTTCCTAACACAGTCATGAGTGTGAGGAAGCGTCATGTCAACGCCGATATGTTGTGAAAATCTTGATAACACCTCGAGCAAAAAAATCTCTAATCATCTATCTCGGAACACATAACCTTGGCTCGTTCCCACGAGAAATTTAGGAATATTAAAATTATCAAGAGCTACGTCACTATAAGTGAACCTGATTATGATACAAAAATGCTTTTTATAGCCAGCTTGTTGTAACTCACTCATCCAAATAGCAATAACGTTAGGATTATCCTCGGAGGGAAGAATACAACTACGCCGAACTCAAAGTTAAGATGGCGCGAGCAGACCAGGCAAGTTTCTACAGAACGCCACGAATGCATTTAACCACAGAACCATAACAACGTGTTCGTTGGAGAGAATTATTTGAGGTATATGATGGGGACGAATTCAATCCATTTGATCTTCCAAAACAGAGAAATCCAGGACGGCTCTACTGATGCTCCACCGAATACTGAAGTTCTAGTACCTATTATACAAGAAGCGTGGTTAAACTGCAAAATTCCGGACAACTGGAAAGATGACAACTGGACAGATTTGGAGGAGTATCACTCTCCACAACACGATCGACATGGATCGTATGACGTGACAATGATTAAAACATGGATCCAGCAATACACTACTCCTGAATCAAATCGTTGATCAGCTGAGTGGACAGTAACCGATGAACACCATCCGAAGCGACATCCGAAATCGTAAATGTCGGCAGATTTTGGCCTCCGTATTTTGGGATGCACAAGGTATTTTATTCGCCGATTTTCTTGAGAAATGAAAGCATCAGAAACTGAAAAACTTTGGTGGCGAAACTGTGTCATAAGTGTCTGGTTACGATGGCAAAATTGCATGAATTGAAGTTGCATGGAACAGAATTGCATGGATCCTGGCCCCAGCGACAATTACCTGTTCGTAGATGCCGAAATGCCAGAGAAACATTGGAATGATGTATCACTCTAGATGGAAACCATGTTGATGAATAAAGTCGAATTTAAAAAAAAAATGTATTGTTAATAATTTTAGCCTCGGAACTTATTGATCGACGTGTTATCACGTAAAGTGAGGCTTTAGTTCCTTAATACTTTACCCTATTTCAGGTTAAGAATATCGGTTTGTCGCTGGATCTTTATATAGTATGTACATAGACACCCTATTTTAAAGATAACGCCGCCTGTGAAACGCATATTATGTAGTGGTATTCTCTCGCTATGTCTCCTGAATTGTAGGAATATGAATGATTGACGTTCCAATTTAATTGCTCCCCGTCTAGGTGTACTATATTGTAATTAAGAAGGTTTTTAAAATAACAAATTCTACTGTTTAAATGGCTCTTGGAATAGGTACACCACTTTAGATCATTTTATTTTTCTTGTCTAGTTCTTCATAGCTTAGATTAAAACCGGGCCGAGATCTAATAATGCCGCTGACTGTCCGAGATTCTGGAAATATTCGTTTTTTTGTAGCTCCTTTTGATACGTCAATGGCCGTTTTGTTAAAATATTCCTCTTGAAATATGATGGGAGATTTTCCTACGAATATGCGGATTTTGAGCTAGGATTGAATACTCCATCTCCAGTATTAATTTTTAATCCGTCAGTGCACCATGGTAGATCCTGATTGAATTGTCATTGTTTTTTATTTGGAAGTTGGTGAAGCAAATGACATATACACCATACAACAATATAAATGCAACATTATAAAACACCCAGTTACAAGTGTTATGGTTTAGCCATAGTTGTCGGCTATCCTCCATAAACTGATTTACATATTTCAAATATATTGAACTCTGAGTACAATCTTGAGTACAAAAAGCTCTGTAAAATCTTAGGCTTGGAACTAAATAACATCCAACAATTTTATACATTGTGTTGGTATTATATACATTGTGTTTTTATACATTGTTTGGACTCCCCCTTGAAGACAGCCTTTAATCGCTTTGATTGTGATGGTTTGCCATTGAGTGGTCCATCCTAGAATGCAGGTATCTACGGACAGATTCTAATGCAATATTAAACGTAGTATGAACACTGAGAGTAAAGAGGAAGTAGACGCAGCTATTAGTAGATTGAAAAAAGGAAAGGCACCCGGTCTCGATGGAATCCCCGCAAAATTTATTAAACTCGGAGGCGCTACTGCAAGAGTAGAAATCTATACGATCCCATCGTCTCTATTTGGGACCAAGAAGAGCTGCCGGATAATTGGAAGACCGCGATCATATGTCCGTTGCACAAAAAAGGCGACCGTCTTAAATGTGGAAACTATCGTGGTATTGCTCTATTGAACACTGCATACAGTGTTGGCTAATGTTGTATTTGCCAGACTCATCCCTTTCGCCGAAAACATCATTGGCGACTATCAATGTGGGTTTCGTATCAACCGATCGACCACTGACCAGTGTTTTACCGTGAGGATGATCTTGGAAAAATATTGTAAGTACAACAACATACATCAATTATATATAGAGTTCCGACAGACATATGACAGTATAAACCGCGACAACCTATGGGCCGCGCTCATATGCCTAGGAATTCCAGAGAAACACGTTTCCCTGTGTAAATTAACAAAATCTAGATCTCTATGTAAAATTGTAATTGAAGGAATTGTATCAGACTCCTTTGAAATAACATCTGGTGTTCGACAGGGAGATGCACTCGCGCCTGTGCTGTTCAATTTGGCGCTTGAGTACATAGTGAGGCAAAGCAACATCGAAACTCCGAGTTGTATATTTATTAAATCAGGCCAGATTCTTGGATATGCAGATGATATCGTGCTTCTTAGCCGAAGACCTAGAGACATCAAGTACAGTTTCCTACCGGTCAATCGCTGCAAATTTTAAAATTGGCGATCATAATTTTAATAGCGTTGAAAACTTTGAATACCAGTTATAAAATTGTTATAAAGTCAGTTATAAAATCGTTGAATGATATGCAGGCCCGAATCGCTGTCGGACGACGAGTTTTCTACGCCCACTCAAGACTATAGCGATCGAAACATCTATCGCAGTCGTGCAAGCTTGCACTTTATAAAGCAAATATAGGACCTGTGCTGACTTTCGGAAGTGAGAGCTGGACCATGACCTCTAACGATGGTACATTGTTATCTACCTTCGAAAGAAAGGCCATCCCTTCAATTCGATCCTGTTAAAGTTGCGAACAACGAATATCAGATTCGTATGTACCACGAGATAAAGCAAGTTCTCGGAGGTAGCGATATTATCGGCTTCATCAAATCCAATCGAGTTAGATGGCTAACAAAGTGTTCCATCAACAATAAGCCGGAGTGCGTCGTAGAGAAAGACCCCGACGACTGCGCTATGCGAGCTATTTTAGGGCTCAAGGCTCACCCTGCTCTTCCGCGGTTATGCTTTTTACGTCCTTACTTTACGCCTCCCGGCCAACTCGAGGACGTACGGCTATAGCACCGATTTAAGACCATCTGCACATACTGCAAGCTCCAAGCCAACCTATACCTCCCGATCCAAACGCCAAAGCTTTAACCACTGTGCTATTTGGTCGGTAACCATTTTATCTCTTCGAAAATTTAATTTCTTTATTTTTTCAATTGTGACGATCTATAAATGAAGACTCGCAACAACATATATAAGGGGGGAACAACTCGTAACTTGTTGTTTTCTTTGTAAAACAATTTTAATGTAAAATAGGGAGATGTTGCTCCAATCGCTTATGGGGTTTAACGGAAAATGATTTTAAAATGATCATCTTGGTTTCCAAGAAAATAAATATTCTGAGCCTTTTAGCATAAAACGGTTGATAGTCTAGCAAAGGACTGATTAGTTTTTAAGATTAAGGTTTCTTAGACTAGTGCTGTGGTCTAATTAAATTACAACGGGTGAGGTTTAATTAGATGTGAGAATATAAAATTTTGTTGATTGTGGTCAATTTCATTGTCTTTTATTATTACAAAAATAGTTTATTTATACAAAGTTATTGGCTATGAGAAAGAACAAATAAAAATGCTTGCAATGGTGTCGAGTATCCGGAAATATTGTGGACTGATTATTTTATGTTGTGTTGTTCTCAACAAAGGTTTAAGATACCTATTTTTACATAAATTTTAAACCGTTATCATTAACGCTCTACAATTTCACAGGATTATATATCATACAGCAAAACCAGAAAATAATAAAATTTGAAAAATCAATCTTCAACAAAATTGCTTGCGTCGCTGAATGTAAGGCAATCGCCTACTGAGGAGCGTTTCATACAACTGAATTATTTCAAGCAACAGTAACTGCAAAAATAATCGTACATAATTTGTTTGAAAAATAATTTAATTAGTGCAGGATCTAGAATCTAAGAAATAAAATTTGTCGCTGTTCGATGAGTTCCACGAATTTTGAATACAGCTGCTTTAGTCCCAATTTTGTAACAGACGACGTTGTTTTTTGAAGAAATCTTTATTTCTGTATAATAAATATTACAAGTAATCGGGCGGGATGTTCTAACATCACCATGTATCGATATTTTATCGAAGTCTACGTATCTTTCAGCTAGAATTAATTTGACTTCTGTCTCGTTTATCTATTGCTATCACAACCTACTAAAATATATTTGAACAATATCTATTTCACTTTCGTTCTAGAATCGAAAATAAATTATTTTGTGATAGAAACGCAGTAGCAACATCACAATATTGCAATCTAACAGGCTGGTAAATGATATAAAAAATGAAACAGAGACAAATTTTATTCTACAGAAACGAGAAATAAACTTCGATAAATTATCGATACATGGTGATGTTAGAACATCCCCAGCCCAGTAATTGTTTTATTAGTTTAGTCTATTCTTGTGGGATGGAACCTATCGGTTCATCCCAGCTCTAAAGGCTTTGTTTTTTTAGGCACTTCGGCCCAGTGGTGCGATCCAGTAGGTTCCGCAGCGCCTTGTTGTCATGCTGCTGTAGTCGTAAGAGTATGACCCTTGGAAATTTTTGAATTTCATCGCTGACGTATTCCACGTTTAAGTCTCGATGGAGATTGTCATTTCTAATGTACCTAGGAGCATTTACCATGCTATGTAGTACTTTGTTTTGAAATATTTGGATGATCTTCACTGCAGTTTTCTTTGCGCAGTCTCAAAGATGAATACCATACATCCAGATAAGGTTTTAGGATTTTATATAACAGCAGTTTGTTGTGCGTTGTCAGTTCGGAGTTTCTTCCAATAAACCAGTGCATTTTTCTCAATTTTAAATTCAGTTCTTGCCTTTTAGCGTCATGCCGAGGTACTTAGCATTATCAGAATATGGAATTTGTTGCGAATACAGTCTGTTTGGAATATATTCTAATTTCGTATGTCAAATGTTTATGTGTTGATTTCGATTGGTTAAGTGTTATTCTCCATTTTTTTGTCCAGTTATTCACTATATGTATTAACAGCATTTTGTAGTTTCCTTGTGGACTCAATAATAGTAGTATCGGTGGTCATAACATTAACAACTGTGTCATCAACAAAGGTTCCTATTCTAGCGTTATGTTTGGTAGATCATTTGTATATAGGAGGTATAATACGGAGCCTAGAACATTGCCTTGTGGAACCCCATATTTTCTTCAGTTTTGAGTATTCCCCTTTCCTGTTTCACCCGCAAGTAACGGTCGTTAATGTACGACTTTAGCAATTCAAAATGTTGTTTGGCAAATCTTGTTGGAGCTTAAATTCTAGACCACGGTGCCAAACCTTATCAAATGCTTGGGCTACGTCTAAGAATATTGCTGAACATACTTCCTTTCTTTCAGCACCTCCTCAATTGTATTAGTAATCCTATGTACCTGTTCTCTATAATTGGCTTTAATCTCTTGAGACAATCTCTCGAAAATCTTTGATGTTGTTGTTAACAGAGAAATAGGCCTATACGATGTTTTGTTGTTTAGCGATTTATTAGGCTTTGGAATCATTATGATTTCCGCTACTCTCCACTGTCTCGGAATATAACATAGTCTAAAGATAGCATTGATTATGTGCTGTAGTTTCCTTAGTGCTTTTTCTGGTAGAGCTTTGATTATTTGCCCCGTTATCTAGTCGAATCCAGGTTTTTTTTATCTTTGAGGTTTTTTACTTCTTGTTTGATTTCTTTGAGTAACTGGTAGCACAGATGCATCGTCTTACTCGCTTATAGGTGTTACGATATTCATTATCCGCTTGTCCAGTTGGTGGTTTGAAGGTATTTTCTAGATGTTCGTCAAACAGATCAGGTTTTTGCTTTTCGCTGCGAGCCCAGGTTCCACCAACCATTCTAATAATGGGTGGCACTTGTATTTTAGTTCTTTTTAAACCTTTGGTGGCTTTCCACAGGGAATAGTCTGTGTGTCAGGCTTATCTGTCAGATTACTTAGGAAGCTTGCAATCGACTCATTCTTAATCTCCTTTAGAAGTAGTTTAAGTTTGTTGCACAAGTTGTTTAGAATTGTTTTGTCTTCAGAGGCTCTAGTTCTCTGCCAAGTTTTACGAGTTCTTCTTTATTCGTTAACCAACTCTCTCACTTCAACTGGATAGTATATACTTCTCTGTAAAATTTCTTGCTGATCAGGAGTACTTTCCCAGGCCGCTTTCCGCACACTTTCAATGAGGTTTTCCAGTTCTTCTTCTATCATGTAGTTCTATAAGTATGACTCGGTAATACGGAAATTGGATGTCACGTCTCCTAACTGGACTATGCAGATGACATATGCCTGCTTACAAACACTCA
The DNA here is from genome assembly GCA_932526605.1 of Nephrotoma flavescens. Classification (NCBI taxonomy): domain Eukaryota; kingdom Metazoa; phylum Arthropoda; class Insecta; order Diptera; family Tipulidae; genus Nephrotoma; species Nephrotoma flavescens. Next base: position 101,691,929 of record OW052221.1, read on the forward strand.
GTCATGCAGCAGAATCTATTAGATCTAGCTAACGAAGCTGGTCTCAAGATAAAATTTAGAAAAACCAAGACGATGAGACTCAACACAAATATAACCACAACGATGTACATCAACAATTTTCAAATTGAAGATGTAAATGAATTTGTATACCTTTGTTGCACAATAACGAAAACAGGTGGGACAGAGGAACACATAAGTAAACGCATAACTAAAGCCAGATACACATTCAACATGTTACATAATGTCTGGAATTATTGTCTTGTCACGCAAAACCAAGATACGAATGTTCAACTCGTGTGTGAAATCGGTACTACTGTATGAGTGTGACATGGAAACACACAGAATACAGGTGTTCTTAACCGTTTCGAGTCCCAGTGGGTATTGAAAAACTCTATCGAAGAATCCCAAACAGCGCAACCGCGCTATCTCTAAATGAGAGAAGAAGATGAAATGAATGAGATGAAACGGCAACTGTGTGATGTACTTGCTTCAGTAAATCTGAGCGCACGACTTCGACAATCGGTAAAGCACCGTCAGTTGTCGACAATGTTCGAAATGTACTGGGTTTTCTCGACATAAACACCCCAATTGTCGAAGTCGTCTCACTTCAAGTGACGTGACTGCAGTCGTGTCACGTCGTGCCAAAATTGGTATTGTTGAAGTCGTTTTAAATGACACGCATACTACAATAGAAATATCGGGCAGCACTAATAATTTCCTCAAATTTGACAAGCCATTCGACGCCAAAAATCAAAATATTTACGAATATTTTATTGTAAAAACCACGCAAATTGAAAATAGGTAACTAAAATCTAATTATTTAATTATTAAATTAATTTCCAGAAACCATACAGTAATTTATGATGAAGGCAAAATATCCATGATATTTTCCATCGTAATTAAAAATTCCAAATTTTCAACAAAACCTTTCGATTATTGAATGATAAATTTATTTTATATATTTACTAAAACAGTAAAATATTTGCAAAATGAATATAAATTGTGTTACAAAAAAATCATAAATGTGTTTCATTAATAAACGTCGCATAAAATATTCTTGTCACTTGAAAAAATTAGGTGACTGTTGTCGTATCATGCGATTAGAGTCGTAGCAGACGACTTCGATAATAGCAAAAATGAAGTGACGTGACTATAGTCGTCTAAAATGACGTGAGACGACTTCTACAATTGGGGTTAAAATATCAACAGCGCGATCGCGCTGCTTGGGACTTAAAAGGTTAAACAAGTGCCTTCGACGAATACTGAAATGCTTTCGGCCTGACACTATAACTAACATTGAACTGCAACAAATCAGCCAGACGTAGAGAGCGAAATAAAGAGACGAAAGTAATGGATTGGCCACCATACACTGAGAAAATCACCCAATTAATATAACGAGGATGTCATTAGACTGGAACCCGCAAGGGAAAAGAAAAGTAGGAAGACTAGCGATTACACAGAGTAAGTGAACATAGTAAGATGGACCAGCATAGTAGAAGCCCTATGCTCCTAAATTGGAAATATAGGAACAAAAAAAGTATGACTCAGAAATTAAGTAGCATTCTATAAAATAGATGATGTCGATTGTTATGGCTGCTGTCATTGGTAAAGCGGTAATTGCTAATTCGTATACAAATTACCAAAAATATTTGGAAAACTAAAAAAAATTAACTTTGTCACTACTTCTTCACTGATGCTGCTTCTCACACTACCGAGAAAACAGTAACCTTCCTAGCACTGTCAGGAATTAACAAAATTCGTTGTTCTTCGGATCTAGCACCATATGATTTCTAGTTGTTCTCAAAAAGAAAGAAGAAATGTGAATTGTCAATATTACAACTGATTCATGGATCTCGTAATTAATCTCAGCATTTCCTCCTCAGCAGTTTCATATTTAAATGCACCTTACTTTCGATGTAATAGCAATTTTTTATTTATTTGCCCATGAGGCAGTACAATTTTCAATAGATATGCTGTTTTATTCTTATCTTATTATAAGGGGCCATCCCAATCCAATTTACATATTAGTTTGAGAAATTAATATGTACTGATTTTGCTTAATTTAATAAAAAAACGGCATTTAGGCGGCTGGTCTTAGTCAAGTTACTCATTGTGTTAACTGGTTTTTGTAGTTTGCTTGTTGTTGTTGATGTATCTGTTCAAACTGCTAGGACAACTGTATCGTCTGCAAATGTTGCTGAACAACAGTATATTTCCAAGTATATTCCTGTGGCATATCTGCTGATATACTTTTGAACTTAACACACAAAACTGTTGATCTGCAATGTTCACGTGTGGTGAAATTAATCATTATTCTTCTATTACAGGTGTGAGCAGCAGTTTCAAATATTTTTGATATGACATCGGTCGATGTGATATCGGTCTATAAGATTTTTATCGTTTGCTTGTATATCTGTCAGTCACCTACCATTGACCGACAAATTTCAGTCTAAAGGCTGGCATTAGTTATCGCAACTAATTTGCGAAAACGTTTTCCGAGAATAACTGTAAGCTGTAGTATTTCTGAATTGTGTTGATCTGCTTTTAAGTTCAATACATATCAATTTATTTTGGTTACGGCTGTAGTATTTTCATTTACTCTGTTTGTCTAGGTAACAGTTGAAAAGTCTTTTTTCAACTATTGAACTTCCATCCAAATCAGCAAATAATGAATTTCTGTGGATACTTTTATTTAATTAAGAATTTTGAATGGATGAACTGTGGATGTGAATTTACTCTTGCCCCGCTGTCACCCGCAGATTTATTTTTCTCTTCCAAAAAATTGTTTCAGAGATTCAAAGTGGTTGCTTTTATTATTAGTTATATTTGGACAAGTTTTCTTTTTTCATTATCAATGAATGGGCCTATTTTTTAATTCAACCTGAGCAAGCAGAGCGCTGTCAAAAAATATTCTGCGTTTTTTTATTCAACCCGAGTAATTTTATTCTGCACAGTGTTTTTATTTGTGAACACTGTGCTTACACCGAGCATGCTCGGGAGCACGTTCACGAGAGTTACATTGTTACAATATTGTTAACAATGACAGCTCAAAATCGTTCATGAAACTACATTGTAACAATGACCACGTGCGTTTTTCGTTCACGAACTCTACATTGTTACAAATGTCATTCTGAACCCTACTCGAGACTGCCTCTACAAATGTCATTTTTAATGGTGTATTTATCATGATCGTACTATCAACAACCATTATGTAGTTTTGATATTTATTTTAAGAAAATTTGTGTTTTATGGATACACGGTGATTATTTTGATACTCCATAATATTATGTTACTCTTTATGTTATGAAGAAATTAAGAGATTAACTTTTTATTGTTTTCATTTGTTTTGACACTTGAGACAATCTCATTGTTAACTACTACGTCATTTCTATAATGACAGTTGTTACAATAGTTAACAATGTAAATCTCGTGAACGCAATCCGGTTCTTTAAATTTTACTCTGAATAGAATGGCAGTATACGAAGAGTATGCAAAGTACAAAACAAATTATTACTCTATGCACACTGGATCATTTGACACTGCACAACCTGTGGCACTATTCTGGTTTTCCTTGGGAATAGGGAATTGGGAAAAATATTTTCATAGTATTTTTGTTTATATTGTTTTTTTCTGGCCTACTGAGGAAATACGTTTGGTGTAAATATTTTCGAAACAAAGTTAAATGGGAAAATATTTTTCCCTATAAAAATTTTGTGGAACAAAAGTTTCCCAATACACTTTGTTTTGAAATTTTTTGCACCAAACTTATTTTCTCAGTAGGCCAGAAAACACAATTTAGACAAAAATACTATGAAAATATTTTTCCCAATTCCCTATTCCCAGGGAAAACCAGAATAGTGCCACTGTGCTCGGTGTAGAATACCCGGTGCAAGCTGCTTCCTCGGGTTTAAATAAAAAATAGACCCAATATAGTTCTCCAAAACTCATTTTGTTACAAAGAAATCAAGATCTGGTGATGTATGTCAGTAGGCCATTTTTGGTTTATCACTAAAGTGGAATTTACAGGTTCTCGCGAACTGAATTAAACAGCACTTATGGACTCTAAGCATTAAAATTATCATCAATTGGATCCTACCTAGTGATTTAATAAGTCGACTGTAATCGTCTGTTTTGTCCGATGACGTCGTAGTTTTTGAAATTTTTTTAAACAATTATCTCTAGAGGTTGGCCATCTTTTGTTAGACCACCACTGAATGTCATCAATCAACAGAAACTGAGACATTTATTTCGATTGCAAGAAGCACGATATCATTTACATATCCAACATTTAAGATCAGCCCTGCCCCTTCCAATAAAATTCGACAGAATCAAATAAGCGAGGTCCGATTTCAAGGTTGATCCTGCCATAAGCCTGTTGATGCAAATCTTCACAGTGCAGCAAAAGTAACACTGGTAGTCACCAAAATGTTTACCACAATCCTGTATTGGAGTGACTTAATTCACGTGATAATGTGTTGTCTTCTTCCTTCCACCAACTCTCAAATATTATGCTCAGAAAGAATATAGCATCACCTGCAAAACTGTCGTAGGTAAGGAATTCAGAAACGCAGGCAAAATTTTTGCGAAGGCTTTGAACATATTCAAAGATATTACAGAGGCTCAATAAAGTCAGTTTTGTGACCGCAATAATTTTGAAAAGAATGGTTATTGGAATAAAATTATACGGACAGAAATTCCAGTTCCAGTTCGATACAGGTTTCAATGGGTTGAGGAATACTTATAAGATAAAATTCTAGAAATATGAACTCTCCATGTGTTTTGAAACACAAATGTGGCATCAGTAAGAATATGTGAGGCCGCTCAATGCAAGCAATTCTGTTTGACACCCAACAAGATTGTATGTTGGCGAATGATGACTTGATGATGGGAACCAAACCAAGAAACATAATTAATTGGCAGTCGGAATATGGATTGGAGATTTGTCAGACTAAGAAGCGTAGTGTTTCTGATCCGGACTGATTGAGCTGTTAAATGATTGATATTAAACCAATAAATCATACATTTTTAATCTACTTTACAACACTTCTAAACCACTAAGACGCATGGGCTTGATTCTATAACTTAGATTCCACAAAGTTAAATCACAAAACAATTTAAACTCACCCTTTTCCTCTTTGATGCCATATTTGCTAATTTTTCATTTATGATACGTTTCTCACTTGCTGGTGACATATGCCGCTTGTCTGCTCTTTTGGATGGTGGTGATTTTCGTGGCCCTGAAAACGCAAATTAAAAGGATATTCTGTGAAATAGGAACTTTAAGAAATTTTAAAACCAATATTATCTAGCGCTAAGGTGATACGACTAAAAACAAGATGCCACACAAAATAAAATGTCTAGTATACAAATTCTAAAAGATAACCGAAAATACCTTGGTAAATTTGCGATATATGTTTCTTAGTCGGTTCTTTCGCAATTTTTTCTTCTGCGTGGGCTTTTTTGTGAAAATAATTAATGAAATTAGATTACAACTTAAATTATTAAAATTTTATGAAACCGATGAATAATTAAATTTACCTGGTGAATATCGACGTTTAGGCGGTGGAGATGGTGATGCTGATCTTAATGTTTTTGGTAGTTTTCGTGTTGGCGGTGACCGGCCGTATCTGTCACGATTACTATTTAAACGCTTCCTTGTCGGTGTTGGTGATCGACTGGAATCGGTGGTTGATGCTGAACGTGAAGATGTTGTACTACTATATGATGAATTGCTACTGTAACTTCTACGATCTCGACGACGCTTTTCACGGCCGGGTGATTTAAGTCTCATCCAAGGATCGTTCCATTCGTCACCGCGACCAATTGGTTCGGCACGTTGTACAATAACTTCACGGGCAGGTCTAACTCTTCGTTGTGGTGGTAATATTTCATCCTCGTATTGTGGCATGCGATGTGGTGGTAGTTCTCGGTATCTTGGCACTCTACCGTAGGGATCCTCATCCACTACTGGTGGACCTCGAGGAAATTTATGCTGTGGCGGGCTATAAACCTCAGTTTCATAAGGCGCAGGTGGAACGGGATGTCTACCATAGGGCGGTGACACATCTGGAGAAGCTCTGTCTCGGGTGTAGTAATTATCTTTTTCAATTTCCTCTTGCGATAACGAGAGATTCATTTTTTTGTCCTCGAAATCCATATCCTGCTCTTTGCGTTTATTTGCTTTTTTCATCATTTCTTTGGCCGTCCGTAAACCACGTTCCCAAGCACTTTCACTTGATGACTCGGGCACTGGTGGTCTTACATGGGGCGGTGGTCCAGCTACATAAGGGGGATGATGTGGTGGCGGGACATGATGAATTGGGGGACGTTCATTTCTATAGTCATGAAATGCTGGACCAAATGGAGGCATAGCACCGTGAGAAACTGGCACTGGGCGAACCATGTCAAACATTGTATAATTTCCTTTGTCAGTAACACCGGGATGCAAAAATCTGTTAAAAAACTTGGAAATTATTAAGAAATTCGTATAAAAACCATTTTCATCATACCTGCAACTCATTCCCCAGGTACATTGACCGCGAGTATAAAATCGACATACCGGTTTTGGTTCAGATTCTTCAGGCCGTTTTTCATCTTCATCCGATACTTCACCTTCTTCAAGTTCTTCACCCTCCTCTAATTCTACTTCGCCTTCGGATTCCTTTTTTTCTAGTTCAGGTTCCTAATACAAATAATACAAAATTACTAAAAATATTACATTTTTTTACCACATCCTATTTACTTTTGGGGTTTCATTTTTTTCATCTTTCAAGCCATCATTACATTCACCTTCCTCGGCCTCGAAATCTAGTACATCCTCATCATTTTTCTTATTTAATATATTATCATGTAAGTTATTTTCTAGTGATGCGACGGTCCCATTTGTAGTCTGTATTACTACTACAGGAGTTTCTTTTTCCTCTATTGGCTTTATATGATTCTTTTTCTCATCCAATTTTTGTCGTAGATCAATCACCGGAAGTTGTGATTCTCCTTCTTCTTCTTCTTCGATATTTTCTTCCTCTGGTTCATTTTCAGAAGCTGCACTTTCTAAATCACTCACGTCGCTTAAATCTTCGTGACTTATATTTAATGATTCTTGCGCCTTTTTCTCGGCATCTTCCTCATCGTCCTCCTCATCATCATCATCATCGTCGTCATTCTGTTTTGAATCATTATTTTCTTTGTCAGATTCGATTTCAACGTCTGAAATTTCTTCTGGTTTTAAATTTTCACTCGAGCCATCCGAATTTCGTGATATCGTTCGACTTTTAGGCGAATTAGTTTGGCTGCGCGGTGATTTACTTTTGCGTGCTGGTGATATAGACTGATTTCGTGAAATTGGCCGATTATTACCATTGTTATTACGTCGAATACCAGCTTCTGAAGAATTTGTACTTAATCTCGAATTCGAACGATTCGATTCTTTTGATGCAGATCGCGAACGATCCGATTGATTTTCATCATCGTCTGGCGATGCAGAACGAATTGATCGATTATCTTCAGGCGATACGCTACGTGATTTTGTATCTGCTGGAGGAGATTGGGGACCTGAATTTTGTGAAACACTTGAATCGGACGAGCTTGATCGTGAACCACCACTTTTATTCGATTCAACCGACTTTGAACGACTTTTGCGATACGTATTTGATTCTTCTTTTTGTGGACTAGACGGTCGGGAATCCGATGAATCAGAAGATGTCGAAGCTGAAGACCCCGGACGGGATTCGTCACTTTCCATCTTAACGAATTATTCTGAAATGATTAATTAATTACTAACCGGCTTAGGATATTGGATAATCTTAACAATTAACCAACACAAATTATTACAATCATATAAAAATTATTTAAATAAAATAATTTTTAAAATGCCTAAATTTAAATAGGGAGCTGTAATATCACAACAAAATGCTTTTCTGAGTCTGAAGGGGTTTTTAAAAGAGGAAAGAGCTGAAAACAAACAAAAATAGCTACGTGTGCTCGGTGCAATGCCGTTCATTCAGCAAAGGCATTGTTTATTTATTCAACGGTGGGATTTAGAAATCTTCAAAAGATAACTGCAATAGCATCCGCGCTTCTGAGCTGGCTAATGATTTAGGGCACATAGGTTTAGACGTAATATAGGTAATTAAAATAGGAAAGAATATCCTAACAAATCAGTCACAAGCATATCCGACCGACATTGCAGTTTACATGGGATATATTTAAGTTCCGCATGCAATTATCAAAGATTAAATTTAGACGAATTGAACAATTGTTTCAAATCTACAAGTTCCAAACTACATAACTTTATTAAAACTCGCCTTGATCCTGGAAGTTTCAAGAAAAATTTCTCTATACCTAGTTGGAGAGGATGAAATGCCACTTTTCCCGAGGGCGCGGGCTATAGTATACGTCCAGATCATCGTAATCGTATGATCACATCATCGTATAAACACTGTAATAAGAAGCTGTAATAAGAGCTGTTAGTCGTATGGATAATTAATTAACCACATCATCATGAAATGAACCGTTGAAATAAAAAATTTCAAACTACGCCGGCCTGATGAGTTAGAGCACAACCTGTGTGACAAAAGATGTCAAAACCGGGAGCAAAAACGAGAAGTACGGATACCAATTATGTGTGGAGATAACTTCCATGATATCTAACTAATTTAGGGTAATTATTGTTAAGATAATTATAATCTAGGACATCAAAGGACTGTGGTTTGCAACTGATACAGTGTAGCTATCGAAACAATTCCTTTGCTTCTTGGTGAATGGGCCTTTGCTTCCGAATATTGATGTTTGGTATCAGCTCTTAAATTAAAAATAAATTGTATAATTTTGGTAATAGACATTACGTGTATAATTGAAAAACAGAAAGCATTAGTTCAAATATTGAAAGAAAAAATTGATGCTGGGTAACCGTTGTAGAATAAAAAAGGTCTTAAGAAAATGGCCACTTTTAAGTTACAAATTCTGTCCCACGAGATAGAAAATTATGGGATAAATATTTTGCAAGTAAATAAAATGAATTTTCTGTTTACAAATATACATAATATTATTATTTCTGTGGTATTTGTTTTTTTTTTGGATTTCTTTAAATACGCATCTTACCTTCATGATGCTCACTTTTTTTATTGGATACAAAAAAAGTGCTGAAGAAATATTTTTTTTATTTTTCACCTTTGCTTTTTAATTAATTAAAAAATTAATTACATTCGAAATAAGAACACTTGATTTTTTTAAATATTAAAATAAATACTAATTACAAATTTCATTTCATTTTTTTGAAGAGAAAGAAATTCTTACTGATTTTCAGAAAAATATAAAACAAACCCCGTATTAAAACATTTTTCATGAACATTCACAAAAATTAAAACAAAAAAAAAAAATAACACATACAACTTTTAGGTCTCTTATTTTTGTATTTCAAACGAAATATATACTTTTTTCACAATTTAAAATATACTTTTTTATAAAATTAAATAATTATAAAACAGCAAAACTTAACTAGAAAGAGGATTTTAAATAAAGATATCACTTTTTTTCATAATGAAAATACATCGGTGTACATTAATTACAAGAACTCTTTTGTGTTTCTTGTTGTTTACTTAATTACTTTGAACACTATTTTACTGACACTTTGCAGACTTATTTGCTTACCTTTTTTATGTAAGATGCTTGATTTTATATTAAAGATGTTGTGAACACCTTTTAAGATAATTTATTGTAATTGATTTCAATAAATATAAAATATAAATTGCAATTAGATTGATCCCCAAACACGCCGCGATGACAATTTTCTTTAATGTAAAATGGAGGAAAGCAAAAAAAGCATTTGGATTTGGTTGCGTACAACTTGTATTATATGTATTGTTCTAAATTATATTGAATGCCAGCGTCTATTCTAAAATACTAGTGAAACGTCATTTGTCAAATTGAATTACAGCACGACTACGACTAAAGCCGACCCACTAGTATTTTTTAGCAAGGTAGGTAAATTGGTTACGAAGTTTTTAGTTTTATCAAGCAGAAATATAAATCTCCGTAGCCCATATGCAAGTTTTAACTTCGCGAATGACTTTCTGCCCCACCATATTTGAGCATTTTTAAACTTGTTTAGGCTGTTGTTTAATAGCCAATTTTCATAAACTCTGTCTTTGACTGCCGCTCTTGCTAAACTCTGTGATGCCCATATCTCGGATGGTTTCTGGCTACTCAGAAATTGATTTTAAGCAAATTTTCCAATTATAATAAATGTATGGCTCTATCTCGCTTTGACTCACTTTCGATCCGAATATGATTAAAGGCAGTTTAACAATAGAAATATACGCCTTAAATGAATATAAATTTTGTCCCCATGTCCCAATATAAAATCACTTATTTTACCTGTCACAAGTTTGAGAGGGATGGCTATTCAATAATTCAATATGTTATACGCAAAACAAACTTTTTGTTGATTTTATATTAAAATAAGCAATTGTGATTTTATATTAAAATAAACAAAATGCAATTAATTCACAAAATCTATGGTAAATGGTAAATTTCTAAATGAAAACTACCTTAAAAATAAAAAATAATTTACCAAAATTAAAGATAAATAAACAAAGTACATGCTCAGGAGAATAAAAATATAGTTGTGTGCCACGTTTACAAGATAAAAATTAATAAATTCAAAAAAAAAATCTAAAAGAAAAATTCCATAGCATTTGTATGAGTCTTTATTTCGTGTTTTCGTTTTTTGTGCATATATGCAAAGGCCATATATTGCGAGACGGCCGTCTCAATATGCTATGTATCCGGTTTCTTTAGTTCGTGTACAATACCCGAGCTCTTGTGACCATATCAAAATGAAAATTATGTCCATTTATCGCACAATAATGTACCTACATCAAAAAATTTGTTCTATTTGATAAAAAAAAAAACATTTTTTTTTATGTACATCAATTTTAAAAAAATGTAAATTTTTTGGTAAATTAAAGAATGTGTTTAAAATTTAATCGAAATATATTTTAATCTTTTATTAATAAATATGTTATTCGTTCGGAAATATGTATATACATAAAATTTCGTATAGTGGAATTCACAATTGATGTCGTTTTTACATGACGAAACATCAAATAAACGATAAAATTCTGTTTAATATTTCCAATACATAAAACTATAGAAATAGATTATATAGAATGAATGTAAGCATCTGTCAAGCGTCACAAATGCGGAGGGTAAAACAGAAAGCGAATAAATCAACAGGGCCACATTTAAATTTTTTTTCGACCGAATGCAATGAAATTAGGAAGTCATGAAGAAATTAAATGAAGAAGAAATTAAAAAAATATGTAAATTGAATTCTGTTTTTAATCATCCAATACAAAAAATTAATTGTTTTTTCCTTAAGTACATATGTTTACAAAAAGAAAACACCCCACGCCAACAACCAAAATTGTTTGCTTAATTTTTTCTGATTTATAACTTAAATTAAGGATAATTTTACCACAAACCACTTTCTTAACATAATTTACATTTTTAAAACACTTAGTAAATTACTAATCGTAAGAAATTCCATTTTATAAATTTAGGTGTGTTTTGGCAGACACTTTATTTTAAAAAGAAGTTTTCAATTTTTATTACTAAATGATGCACTATAACTAACATTGCACTAACCATTTTATTAACATATTTAACCATTTTAATTAATAATTTCAAGATTTTTTAAGAGAACAAAATTAAGTCACTCGTACAGAAACAGAAACTTGAGTTTTGTTGAGGTGTTTTCTTTGACATATAAGACCGCCATATGCATTTTTTATATAACCATGCTGGCAGCACACATTACATAGCAAATTTTATGTGGAAAAAAACTTTGCATTCATTCTATAGTATATAGTTCTATGCATAAAAAACATCAACTTTGATTTTTTGTTCTATTTGAACCATAAATTTCACAATGATTTGGAAAATTAAATAGAATTTCACATAAATGTTATGGTAGTGTATGATGACTCCATTTACTGTCGGGATAGTGATGTTTATCGGGCTGAGATACTAATCGTGTTTTTACTGGGCAGGGACGTTGTATCATCACCATTATCGACTTCGTTTTTGTCCCATTTTTGAGGAATCAACTATCATTCTATTTCTAATAACGCGTTTTTATCGCGATTTCAACGCCTTGATATAATTGTGAGCTCCGTCGCTTTTTTACATTTGCTGAAACTTTATCACTAAAATTTATTTATTGACAAATAAAGTGGATAAAACTAGAACGAGAGAAAAATATAGATCGTCTATTTGGGAGAATAGTGTATCCGATTATATTTTGCTGAGCAAATTATTGTTGTGCTGCCATAATTTTTCATAAAAAAAATAAAGTTTCGTATTTTTTATGGCAACTCCTTTTTAAATTTATTTGAAAAATATTTTTATAGAGGAAACATTTTGCTCACGTATATTATCGTTTCGTATATGCGTGTAAAAATTGATTCGGGTCAAAAAAATTATTTTAGATAAAGAAACTTGTTAAATTTTTGTATATGACAAGGACATTTTTTTCATTAAAAATATTTTAATACGCGATTTCACATGTAGGTTATATATTTATATACTTCATTGTGAAACATTAAAAAAACCGATTTTTCATTTTTTTAAAATTTATAGGTTTGTTGATGCAAAAATGTTCCCCTTACATATCGTATAACATTTTTTTTTTTATATATATTCGAAAATTAAATCACATGATTCTGTTCATCCCAAAAATAATATATGTACATTTTTTAGTAATTTTTGGGATATAAATTCTTTGTTATACATTTAAAATGAAGATTTTATATATTTTTTAAATAATAGTTAGGTGAAATTTTGTTGTGTCAATATTTCTACAATTTTTTCTACCATGAAATAAAAATGTTGTCTCAAGTCCGAAATAAAAAAAAAATGAAAATAAAAAAATTTAAGGCCATTTTTGAGATGTAGATTTTTGTTTAAATTTTATTTTCGAGAGAACAGAATAAAACAATTCAAAAAAAAATTGTTGTTTTAATATAAAATAAGGGTTTAAATTAAAGGACACACCAAGCAGCAGCAGCGAGCAGCAAATTTAAATTTTGGCTTATTCGATTATGTAATGATACAAAATCATAGTTTGCGTATAAATATAAGTATTTCCATTAAAAGCCATTAAGTATTTTGCAATTATAAAAGAAATTGTATTGAATGAAGCTGCATCTGTCGCAGCATCAATAGGTTCCACACCCAGAAGCTTCAATTTGCTGCTACTCATAACCTCGATAAAATTTGCACAATTCAATTTTACTACTAAAACAAAACAATCTGTTGCGCTGCTTGGTGTGCACGCCCATATGCAGCCGTTAGTGTGGATTGCTTGGAATATGTTGCGCTGCTCTTGGTGTGTTTCATCCTTAACAATACAAATCTATTGCGACTTATACCGGGTTTCCATCGTCATAGTATACAAGTATAATAGTATTATAATATTAAAGTATTACGATGGAAAACCAAAGTTGATAGTATAATAGTTTATTAAAATATTTCAGTATACTAGCTATCAAATTATAATACGTAGCAAATATTATTTTTAACGTTACAAATTTAACAGTGTAAAAATAAATTTAATTTTCTTAGCTTATCCATTACCATTTTTAATATTTTCTCGTCGCAATGAGAAACAATTGGTTGGCTCATTATCGTTATATATTATTATTATATAATACGTGTCAAATAAACTAATAATATCCTTTTTATCAAAAGCTCATTTCGAATAAGCTTATTTCAAACCGTGCGATGGAAAACCAGCAGTGCTTGATAGTAAAATAGTATTATACTATTATGCTATCGACGATGGAAACCTGGTATTAGTTTGCAACCAGAAACTAAAAGCTCGTGTAGCTTGGTTTATTAAGGACTAGACACACCAAGCGTCGACGGCGAGCGGCGAATTTAAATATGCCTTAATTTATGTATGTATTATATAGAATAGATAATTATATACCAATTATTTATAAAAAACATTACAAATTTTGGATTTTTAATATAAAAATTGTAATTTTAAGAAATTATATCGAATGAAGTTGCATCCGCCGTCGCGAAATTATGTCCCACACCAAGCGGCCAAAAAAATTCGTCCATCGCCGCCGAAATAACCTAAAAATAATGTTACTTCAATTGTGGTCCATACATTTCGAATTCGTGATTCACGTATGCTCTCATATTATTTACCAATAATAAAGATTTATAAAACAAAAATCGAAAATTCTCAAAATTATTGAAAACAACAAAGGCGCCGTGCCGCTCTTGGTGTGAACGGATATGCGCGTCGAGTTGTATGGAACATTTGGCAATTGACGCGCCGCGCTTGGTGTCTCTAGTCCTTTAGAAACGTTTAAATAGAATCCGCCGTTCCATACTTTGATTCTTTCGTCGTGATTCTTTTTTTCGTTTCTTCCCCTTCACCCACAAACTAATTTTGTGGCGGGGAAATTTTTGATTCTTTTTTGAACAATTTTTTTTGATTCAACTGATTCTTCCACTAAACAAAGATAAATATTTCAAGGACACCTTGTTTATTTGTCGTTTTTGGGTTAATTTTAGATTAATTTCTGTTTCGAGAGGAAACATGTTATTTTTCAAACAAAGAATAAGTTTTTGCAGCAAATAATAAACTTTTATTACAATACGAATAAATCAAAAAAATATAATTTTACACACATACATAAACAAAGAAATGAACAAAGAAACGCGCAAAGAATCAACTGATCTTGTGAAACGATAGAATCACGACGAAAGAATCAATGTATGGAACGGCGGATTAATGTTTTACTCGAGCAAGCTCAGGGGCGGTATGTTGTACCATCACTTCGAATCGAAATTTGAAAAAAGTCGAATGACGGTATGTTGTATCATTTTCGAAAAGCAAAAATGATACAACTTTCACTTTTTCGATTCGACTTTTTTCGGATTCGACTTTTTCGATTCGAAGTGATGGTACAACATACCGCCCAGGGGTGGCATGTTATAACATCACATTTTCGATAATTTATCGAATTTTATGTCTCGTTTCTTTAGAATAAATTGTGACACTATTTCACATTTTCCCTCTAAGTAAAGCGTAACATAAGCGAAACAAAAAATGAGTTAATTTCATATATAAGACTTCGCAAACGTAACGTTTTGGCGTTAAGAAAGCGTATCGTTTCCGTAAATTTTGAACTATGAATTTTAAAATAAAAATCGTACCACTGATGTATCACGTTTTCGGTACGCCAAAGCGGCCTATTTGCGTACCGTAATAGCGAAATGATTTTATATCGAAAAAATGAAGGTTTTTTATAACGCCAATGCGATATGTTTGCGTTGTGCAAAAGAGGAATGTCTTTGTATCGAAAAACAGAACTTTTTTTATAACGCCAAAACGTATTATTTTCGATTCCATTTGGGTAAATTTAGAGAAATTTTCTTTGTTGAAATGAAATAAAATTATTTTTAGTTGTAAAATATAACAAATTTATTATTTAATTTTAATATCATTAGCAATTTATTATTACAATAATTTACTATATGTATATCACAACCTCATTTAGGATTTAATACTACTTCACTAAAATATACTATTTATATAATATATACACAATTAATATTATATATTCACCAAATAAAATTATATATATTTTAAAAAAACAAAAAATTAACCAGCATCACAACTTGTATGTATGTATATTTAAACTAAATTTATTACCTCAAATCGTTGAATGATACTCGTAATGATTGTTACGATCGAAAAGCACAAATAGGATTGAAAAGAATGACAAAAAGTATAATTACAAATGGCGGACTCTTTATAATCTTTATGTATGCATACGATGACGTTTTGCCATATTGTTAGTAAAAACCGCGTTACGTAAACGTTCAGTTTTCATGCCGTTTTAAGCGACTCGCTTTTTTATTTAGAGGGTTATAACATTTACTATAGGTTGCTAGATTGAAAAATTGTGATATTCTAGGGCGGTATGTTGTTCCATTACTGCGAATCGAAAAAAGTCGAATTCAAAAAAAGTCGAATCGAAAACGTGAAAGTTGTATCATTTTTGCTTTTCGAAAATGATACAACATACCACCATTCGACTTTTTTCGAATCCCGATTCGAAGTGATGCTACAACATACCGCCCCTACTCCGTTTCTATCACCAAATAATTTATTTTAGATTTAGATACTTGAACGAAATTAGAGAAAGACAACTTGTTCGCATTTGCACTAGCAGGTTGTGATAGCAATAGAAACGAAATATTTCATAAGTGAAACAGTTGTCCATTTCAGTTTAGGAAGACGAGAAATAAACTTCGATAAAATATCGAAAATGTGATGTTATAACATGCCACCCCTGAACGCAATAGAAAATACGTAATATTAGAAGCGAAATACTGCGAAAAGACTGCGAGTTTGTTTACTCGTCGTAGTGACAAAATTTTAATAATTTTTTTAAACAACAACTCTTAATTTCCAGGAAATTCGTGTTGTTGGATCTTGAAAGATTTTGTGTCATGTTGTGCGTAATGTTGAGCTATATGAGCGATAATTGTGTTATCTATCCGTTAGTTTTTATCGATTATGTGATCACAATAATTCCTTATAATTATTTCTACATAGGTATATTGATTAGGATGGAACTCACATTATTTCGATGAAAATTAGAATTTAATAAAATTCCTCGACATGTTTTCTTAACCGGTTGAGATGCAATATATAAAAAGTGGGATTCTAAAATTAATTTCGGATGTGATTTTAGAACACGGGTAAAAAGGGAGGAACTAAGCCATCCCTCAAACGATTGGGATAGAACTCGGTTCGTACTATGAGTATGTCCTATTTGTTTCGAGCAAAACCGCTTGCTCCATAAATTCGCCAAAATATTAGAACCAAGTCAATGCTTACCAATTTATAATACACTTAATAAACACATTTTATTAAACACTTGTTTTATATTTCGCAAAAATTTGATTTTTGAATATTTTGATTAAACAATTGGTTCAAAAAGATTAAAAAATCACTCGATCGATTTCGACTCCGGAGTCGAAATCGATCGAGTGATTTTTTAAACTTTTTGAACAAATTTTTTAATCAAAATATTCAAAAATCTAATTTTTGCGAAATATAAAACAAGTGTTTAATAAAATGTGTTTATCTTGTGTGTTTCGCAAAGTGCCTATGGCAAATAGTGTAAAAAGTAGCAATTTATATTAATTTATTGAATATCTGTAAGAAACTGATTTAGTAATTAACCCGCATGAGGCCATAGACAGAGGTGGCTTAGATCGGGCAAACTACCAGTTGTCGTGAAGAAATGTGTTTAATGGGTTGTCGATAATTCATTAAACGCTGAGGATTTGTTTAAACTGCTATTTAGCCTTAAAAAGGACGCGGCCGCTTAAGTCAGATAAGTTATTACTTAATATAACTGTTTAAAGGTTTGATCCCGGATCAAGGTAATTGGTTATTTAATTACGTAATTTACAGGAACAATTTTAATGTTTTTTTCTGAGACTCTTAGGTCCGCTCTCGACTTTTTTAGTGCATTCAATTTTTCTTTTTATCAGTGTTATTAAATGGAAACACTTTTATGTGTCTCCCTATTAAAGGCGTGGCTCATTTACTTTTAATATATACTATATTTTTGTTTGTTATGTAAATAATATTTAAAAAGTATATGAGCTCAAAGCCTTGAAACTATAACGCGAGTACCTAATTAAATAAAAATTACACTTTCGAATGTGCATTTTATTCTCACGGCATAGTAAAAAGTAAGTCGGTTTAGTTCAGAGGAATACCAAAAATCGCAACCTCTTGATACAATTTGAATGCTGAAAAGTAGAATTACAAAATAATTGGTGGATTTATACGAAGAAAACAGATTTCGATTTTTTATAGAAAATAAACTTAAGTTTTATTTATAAGAAAAATAAATAATGAATTTCAATTGAAATTGTTTCATAGACATCATATTATGTGTGTAACGATTTCGGCTTTTCTCAATAAAATTTGATTTGTATTGTTGACTATTTTCAAAAATTGGTTGGTTGGGAAATTATTTTTTACAAAATTTGTTTTAGGTATCTAAAGGTATGTAGTTGTTCACTGTTTTCTTTACCACGCATGTCCGTATGCTGGTGAAGCGATGGCATGTCCGAATGCTGGTGCAGCGATGGCATGTCCGAATGCTGGTGCAGCGATAGCATGTCCGAATGCTGGGGCGGCGATGGCATGTGAAGCGTATGCAGCTGGTGCGGCATATGATGCAGCATACGCTGGTGCGCCGTATGATGCAGCATACGCTGGTGCAGCGTATTTAACAACTGGAGCTGGTGCGGCTACCACCGCTGGGGCAGCGTATTTGATGATTGGTGCTGGTGCGGCATATTTAAATACTGGAGCTGGAGCGGCAACTACAGCTGGAGCGGCATATTTAACTATTTGTTGTGGGTGTGATACATGTACCTATTTGTATATTTAATATAGAAATCGATATTAGGGTTATCAGTCCTGCTGAAGAAATAAATTTATAAATTATATTTTACTTGGCTGATGGTTTGGTAACTTGTGGCGGCTGGGGAAATAGCTTTAACAACTGGGGCGGCAACAACGGCTGGTGCAGCGTATTTGACGTATGATGGGGCAGCAACTACAGCTGGGGCAGCATAAGCCTGAGCATAAGCTGGAGCAGCAGCGTAGGCTGGGGCGGCATAACTATGTCCGGCTAATCCAATTCCACCAAGGTATCCTGGTTCAGCGGCGGCAACGGCAAATAAAGCGAATACAATCTGTATAATATAGATACAACAAAAACAAAATTTTCGTTATTTCACTCTGCTGATAAGATCACTGTTTTATAATCCACACGGTAAACATACCAAGAATTTCATTTTTAATATATTATTGGTTTTTAATTTTAATTAAAAATTAAATATTATACAATATTGATGTATGAATGTGTACTGATTAGAAAATTCTAATGTACCACCTTTTATACCAAAAATATCTGTTCAATCGAAATGGAAAACTTTTTTTTTTTTGTTACAGTATTGGGTGACTGTCCTCAGTAGTAAAAATGTCGTTCAATAAGTGTACGTATGAATATCAAAAGTATCCCTACCAATTTTTCTTTCATTCACAACAAGCAAATCTGTATGCTTACTTAATAATATGTAACAACTTTACAGAAAACAACAACAACAAAATAAGACTTATTTGAGTCAGAAATTGAGAAAAAAATATTTCAACGTTGATGTTGCGAATTGTTAGTACTTTTTTATATCTTATTAGTTTACATTTTTATTGGAGATTATTAATTAATCAATTATGATTTAGTTGTTTTGGTATTGAAAACATGAATTGAAAAATAATATAAAATCGCCGAGTACATAAATTTTAAAATAGTGTATCATTGGTGTTCGCCTGAACATATATAACATTATCTGTTTATTGCTGAATCTTGATGAGGTGAATATTGCTCATTGGCCGACGGAAATAATCTGGTTCAGATGAGTTCGTGTCAGATTTGTACCAGTGAATCTAACCACAAGGATTCGTTGGTTAAAAAGAGACAGAATTTGGATATTTTACCTTTGATTTCTACGTTTTTTATGAGTCTATATAGTTAGCTCAAGCCGTATACATACGTCGGATGGAAATCTGGGATTTTTACATCCGAAATTTTTGTTAAATTTTTTCAACTCTTTTGTATGAAAGGAATCGTGTCTGATTTACGTGATGTAATTGGTTAAAACGATGGGATAGAAAAATCCCGGATTTTTATCCGACGTATGAATACGGCTTCACGCTTTAGATATTTCTACTGCTCTCCACGTGCTAAGTTCGTTATTTATCCTAATTAAAATAAATGAACATGCTCCTTTTTGATATGCGTCCTCTTTTTTAAGGTATAATTTTAAGGCTCTATAAAAACTTTTGTGTAGTGCATCCGATTTAGATTTATATATTGTGCTGGTAGATTAGATGAGGATAAGTAAGACATCCAGAGAATGGTCTATCTCATATTTCTCTAAACTGCGTTTAAAAGGAAAACACAATTTTCACAGTTGGGTTGTAAAGAATTCCGTTCTCTCATAAACTGGAAATTAATATTACACGTTGTGTGAATTAAAGTAAAATTTAATAGAAATAACGCGGTTAAAAGATTTATTAAATTTTGCATGAATATTAGTCATCCATTCTCTTATACTAATTTTGATGTATGCGAAGAAAGCTCAAATTCCATCCCCGAAAAATGCGATAGCAACACTAATTATTGCTATCATGACATTTTCTACTCTCAGCTCATAAAATCTCCACATATCATGACATTTTTGAATATCAGCCCCAAAAAATACCACATTTTTACTCTCAACCCAGAAAATTTTTACTGTCATGACAGCTAAAACTATTACGACACAAACATTTTTCGGGGCTGAGAGTAAAAATGTTTCATTTTCATGATAATCTGAAACCTGAAACATTTTCGGGGCCAAAACAAAATATAAATGATATTAACTATTTACCTATCCCCGTTTATGTTTTTAATAAATTTTACGTGAACTTTATGATCGAACTATCAGCTTTAGTTTGGTGCTTCAAAGTAATTTTTGAGATTTTTAATATGGTGCAGAGTTGAGACATATAGTCCTTCAAACACAACAACTATTCGGGTGATAGAGGAACATTTAACGGATTTGAAATAATTTAAGCAATAGAAAAATAATATAAGTATATAAGTAATTGTTTTTATTTATATTTATTGTCGCATCCTTATTGTCGCAATTTTGAGATATCCAAACATCCAGCCAACAAATAGTTTCTGGGTTCAGTGGACTATATCTCAAATACTAAACATACAAAAATTCTCAAAAAATTATTTCAATTACGTTAAATGATCCTCTATCACCCGATGTAACCCATTAGTACGGCCAACGAATAGTTTCTGAGTTCAATGGACTATATCTCGAATATTAAATAATATATTATTATTATTATTAACATTCAAATATTTAATATTTTAATCTTATATGATGCTTTTATTTCGACTATCATGGCAGTTTTAAACTATGCGTCGTGATAGCGAGTATTTTCGGGGCTGAGAGTAAAAATGTGGTTAATTTTTGGGCTGAAAGTAAACAAAATCAAGAAAAGAATGATTTTATCGGTTTGGTAGCAAAATATTTAATAATAAATCGTGATGTAAAATAGATACAGTGCGCATTTTAAAATATTTTATTTTGTTGATATTATTAAACAATTCATTTTATTTATGAATCCGCTTTTGGCAATAAATTGTACTCAAATGCTAGAATTTAAACGAAATGTTTTCTTGGTAGTATATCTAAAGTTGAAGTATATCTATCATATTGCCGCTATATGCAACTATCTAAGTTTTCGGGGTTCAAAATTTGGGCTATCTTCACAAAGGTTTAATTTTGATCAAACTGAATTTTGGCGAGGACATTATGAATTACAAGCGGCTTAAATCTTAAAATTAAAATAATTTCAAAGAAACATTGACTGCGGCCCAATCCTTGATTTATTTTGTGGAGACTGACTAATTTGAAAATCTACCATACGCCGTCATTCTCTACGTCTCGAATTGAACCACAGTTAGGCCCTTTCGCAAACACCGACTTATTACAGACTTATTACCTTATTGGACGCCATCTTGAATAAGTCGGTCAAGTTTTTCCAAATCATTGTACCGACTTATTTGTTACGTAATAACAAAAAACAAAACGCAGAAGAAAACATTTTCTTGACTTGTTGGTCGTTGCCACTAGATTTAAAAAAAACTGCATGTATTACAGGTGAATTTAAAGATATTCAAACCTTATGTACACTCATTTCGTTTACGTTCAATTTCAACTGCGGAATATTTTGTCGCATACGGTCTGGAATACGCGGTGGAATACGTCTGGATACTAGGTGGTGCTCATAAAAAGAATTGAAAGGAGGAATTACGACCACTACTTACTATTCCATAAAATGTGGCTCGGTTACCTCCGTACTCAACAAGATGCTCGGATTATAAAATATGCACAGACGACTTCTCTTGGACGTGGATTTTATTTATAACGCTTTACTTATGGTCACTTATCTTATCTTAAAAGGATAACTTGAAAAAAATCCTGAAGAATTATTTTTAAAATTTTTAAATGTTAAATTAAATTAAAATTTGATTTCTTTTTTTTGTTTAATTTTTTTTTGTTTAAATTTTTTTTTAAATTTAGTTTTTGTTTTACTGAATATTCGGTTTTAATCATGAAATTATACCATATGTACTCTCAGAATAGATTTCTTTAGAAATAAATAAATAAAATAAACTTCAGAAAAATTTGGTCGACAGAAGGTAGCAAAAGGTAGCGCCTACAGCAACGACCAAAGTGGTTGAAAATTAACGACAAGACAACCTCGGCATTGGTCAATTGGTGCTCAGAGGAAAGCATACCACCTTCGGACGAGTTCGAATCAACACACTGAGATGTGGGAATGCTGTATACAAGCTTGTATACCTTGTGTACCTTGTATATATCGCTAGCGACCGGTGACAAAGCAGTGCCTGCTACTTATTCCCTATTTCAGACAACCAGACGCTCCGCGTCTCAGTATATGAACTTATCGCTTGGCCTATAATAGTATACTTCTCAACCTTGGTATATAATATACATGCTATTGTTTATGCATGTATTGCGATGACAGCTAGAAAGAGACTGTCTTTAGGAGTAGGGTTGGAATGACGTAAACATTGTCACAAGAGTTTACGAACGACAAAAAGAACGTTTTCGTTGTTACGACAGAAGTTTAAGAACGTTTTTCATCTGTCTTTGTTAACAATATTGTAACAATGTACTGTTTATGAACATACTCCAGTGGTTTTTGGCCGAGCGGTTGGTTCCCCAAAAGTGACTGCCTGCATAGGAGCTTTTTCGTTTTATGCAAATATTTTGTAAATTATGTGTAGTATTTACGAAAAAATCGATTAAAAACAAGATTGGTTCAGATCAATTGCACAAATTTAACGGAAAAGACGAGCTTTGATATAGATAATTAATTTCGGTGAAATTCAGCATATCTACAGATCAGTCGTCAAACCAGATATGAAGCAACATACTTAAGCTTTTTCCATAAATTGGGAGAAACTTGTAAAATATGGCGAAAAATGTGTGTACCGGGAAAAGCAACTTCCATAGGAGCTTCTTCAAAGTTTTCAAAGATGTTGAAATGTTTAGTATAGAATTTCCAAAAGCATACCAAGAATTAATAGATTTTAATAAACCTAAAGATTTAATTTTTATCAAGGGTTAGGCCTTGTCGGTTTTGTGACAAGTCATTTTTTGTCAAAATTCTGCTAATCTTTATTTTTCGCTTTAGTAAATCAAGTGTTCAACATATTCATCCGCCATTTTCTTTATAACAAAACTATGTCTTGTTATCTGTCCTCTTCTGACCGCACCCTACAAATCAACAATAAGTAATTAATACTGGTTTACTGTGCTAAACACATTGAAAATATTAGTAGATAATTCGATAATTTTGGCCTCCTATGCGTGGGTTCGATGTTTGCGAGGAACGTAAATGGTGAGTTCTCACCTAAATGGCTTTGCAATTATTTGCAAATGATTTTAAATGTTTTCACATGAACAATATATAATGAAAAATTTTACATATCGGGATACAAATTTATTTATACGCATATTGTAAAAATGTGCAACTCGATTTGCAATCAAAAGTAGTCGGGCATACAACTTTTCAAATTTTACATTTACAAAATTAAACCAAAAATTTCCCGAAACTGTAAGCGTCTTACTTTGGGAGTTTTACAACAACAATTCCATATAAATTTCAATCCGGAATGAATAATTTTATTCCACCTAAAAGTAGGATTAGAATTATTCCTTTCTTCGTGTAGTTCAAATGTTCACCGCTCGGTTAATGAATGAAATTAAAAATTTTATGAGTTGTCATCCTGGGAGTAATGTAGTATTTTATCGCATAAAGGATAAAGAAACAAATGACATAAATCAACGATACAAAAAATAAACTCCGATGCGAATCTGAAAAATAAGACAAATTGATGTTGCAAACGCATTTTATATTTTCATTAATATTTGTTATGATATAAAAGTAAATCGCATGCTTAGTTTGATTTTATTAAATTTGTATACCAAATTTCATTCCGAATAATGTTTCCCAAAGTATAAGACCTCATGTATAAAGAAATTTTCAACTCTGCAATAAACACAGCAACTTGTTTATATTTTGAAAACAAACATTTGCAAGTTATGTCAAAACTTTGATGGCTGCAGGATGATTTGCAATAGCAAACATAAACATCCTTATTTTATAATAGTCGTTTGATACATTTTTGATACAGGAGGAGGTTTTACATGGATTTAATCTTGCTAGTCTAAACATTTCTTATCAAATATGTAGTTTTATTAATCTTGTTAATAAGCAATTATGATCGGAAAACGTCAAATCATTCACATACGAGTAAATATAATACACAAATGCAGCTACATGATAGGAGAACGCACTCATTTGATTTTGCTTTGCAATTATTTGCAATCGATTTCTTTGATAGTACACATTCAAAATAATTCCGTATCGTATCGGTATATCCATTTTTACATACATACAAAAATACAAAGCGATTTGCAATCAAAAGTTGTCGGGCATATAACTTTTCCCTTTGCAAAATTTGCATTTACAAAACAAAATCCAAAATTTCCCAAAATTATAAAAGGGAAATTTTCAACCCTGCAATAAACACAGCAACTTGTTTATGTTTTGAAAGCAAACATTATTTTGTAATGTCAAAATGTTGTGCTAATAAATGGCCGTAGGATGATTTTAGGGGTATATCCTCTATCCGGTCGCACGTTAATATTTGCGATCAGAAATATGGTTACTAGATTTTGCCATGCCAGTTGAAACATTTTTTTTAAATTTAGATTTGTTTTACGATTGTAAAGTAGAAACCCACAAAAAGACTGCTACGCATTTTCCGAAGTCACAGTCTTTTTATGCATTTCTACTTAACAATCGCAAAACAGAATTTAAAATTAAAAAAGATGTGAAAATTGGCATGGCAAAATAAATCTAGTAGCCATATTTCTGATCGCAAATAATTAACTTGCGACCGGATAGAGGATATACCCCTTTATGGGTCCCATTTGAAACGCGATATTTTAAAACGAGAATTATCAAAACGCGATATTTCAAAACGCGATATTTCAAAACGCGATACGGTACAAAACGCGATATGGTACAAAACGCGACATTTCAAAATGCGATATTTCAAAACGCGATATGGTACAAAACGGGATATGGTACAAAACGGGAGTTTAGGATCGGGTTATATCAGACGGGTGAAGGGGAAATTTAATTTCAGTTTATAGGAATTTAAAAATCGATAGGAACGATAGTATATATAATTGGTATCAGGTGGGTCGCTGCGCTCCCACCGCTTCGCAACGCATATTCTGTACCATATCGCGTTTTGAAATATCGCGTTTTGAAATATCGTGTTTTGTACCTATCGCGTTTTGTACCATATCTCGTTTTTAAATATCGAGTTTCGAAATATCGCGTTTTGTACCATATCGTGTTTTGTACCATATCTCGTTTTGAAATATCGCATTTTGAAATATCGCGTTTCGAGCGGATCCGACCCCTTAATAGTAAACATCATTACTTTCAATTTTTGTTTGATATTTAATATGGGAAATTGTTTTAATTGGTCTAAATTATTGCTCCCAGAATATAATGAATATTTTTAATAGAGAAGCTCGTCGCATCGTTGCTTTTCCTTTGTAGATATTAGTTTTGCTGCCATTATTTGGAAATTATATTGTGACCATTAACAAAAAATATCTTGTAAATTAGTTGTATTGTATGTTGTTAATAAGAGATTTGTTTTGGAAAACGTCAAAACTATTTATATGCAAATAAAAATATCACACAAATACCACTACATGGTGCGGGTAACTACAGCAGGGAAACTTTCGAATTTCAAATTGAAACATTGCATAACGATTAAGCCAAATTTGTGCTAATTAGTACTCAAGGGAAAAAAATTGTGTTAGTTGTGCAGAGAAAACGGGAAAAGAAAATTTCGAATTTCGCCTGAAAGACGATACAAATAAAACCTGTTTTCTAGAAAAAACTAGAAATAGTATAACCCTAATTTTAACACTTCCCAAAGGCGGCTAATCTGACAAAATTTGTGCTTATCATAGAAAAATAATTTTCATAAATTTTCATTCATAATTTGACAAAAACAAACTTGCCCCTAAAAGATACTACATGTTTTTCCAATAAGAGTGATATGATTTCTTTAAAAATAAAACACACTAATTGTTAAGGAAATTGAAATGTTTTTTATTTAATGTGAAGTACAATCGATACAATTAAGTTCTGAATAAAACATCATTCAAATGGCCTCCGCGACTTCTTCTGCAGGAACGAATTCGATGAACCCAATTTTCGAGAACTTTTTCCACTAAATCAAGTCGTATGTCATGAATAGCACGTTCAATATTGACTTGTAAAGCTTGAAGAGAGTTTGGTTTATTGCTAAAGACCAATGACTTCAAATAACCTCACAAGAAATAGTCTAATGGTTTTAAATCACAACTTCTTTGAGGCCATTCAATATCTTAATTTCTTGAAATAATCGAATCTCCAAACTTTTCTCGTAATAATTCAATGAAGATGATTTTCTTAAAAAAATCGTTATCGTTTTCAAGTTGTTCCAAGGCAAAGTCAGCAAATTCACGACGTTTACGGTGGTCCAATGGCTTCAGTTCTTGAGTGAGAACAATTTTATACGGGTTCAAACCCAAATCCTTTCTCAAAATCCGCCAGGTTGTGGTTTGAGACAGTCCCAATTCTTGAGAACGTCTTGGAATCGACAAATTGCGGTCTTCAGCAACACTTGCCTGAACGGCAGCAATATTTGCATTACTTCGAGCGTTTCTTTGTCTTTTTGGCACTTGAATATTATGTAAAGAAAATGTACGATCAAAATTTTCAACAATTCGACTAATAGCGAGCACACTTGGACGATTATTACGACTATAAAATGGCAAAAGCGCACGAAAAGTTGCGATTGGAGAACGATTATTTTGATAATAAAACTGAATATGTAATTTGTAAACGTTGTTCTTGCGTATATCTCACCATGATGAAATTGTAAACACCACTAAATACAATGAAACAAAAAATGACAGATCATGACATATTACAAATGGCCGAAACGTCACTTAAAAATCATATCATTCCTATTGGAAAACCCTTTATATTAAACAAACAAAATACAAAGGTAAACCGTTCAGTAATAATTGTGTTGAACAACAAATTAAACAAAAGAAGTAAAATGTTATAAAATCAAAGAATAAGCAATTCAGATAGCTAATTCCTGGCATGTTCATTGCCATCCGAAAAATATAGTGGCTGAATTTGTGGTAATCCAAAATTCGCCCACTTCCATTGAACAACAAAAATAGTTGAATGAACAGTTTTCTGATATAGAGTGTTCCAGAAACCAATGAACTTGGCACTTCTGTGGCACTATTCTGGTAATTCCCCAGGAATAGGGAATTGGGGAAAGATTTTATATGTAATTTCAGTTCAAATATTTATTTTCCGGCCTACTAAGAAGAAAAGTTTGATGCAAATATTTATAAATTGGGAATAATTTTTCCATATCTAAATTTGCAGGGAAAATTATTCCCAATTTTAATTTGTTTTCAAAAAATTACCACTAGATTTTTACCTCAGTATGCCAGAAAAAAAAATTTAAAATAGAAATTACATATAAAATCTTTCCCCAATTCCATATTCCCAGGGAATTACCAGAATAGTGCCACATTGCATATCCCTATCAGGTTTGTTTATTGCCTTCCGAAAAATATAGTGCCTGTATTTGGGCTAATCCAGTATTGACCCAATTCCATTGAACTACAAAAACCGTTGAATGAACAATTTTCTGATATAAAGTGTTCTAGAAACCAATGAAGTTGGTACTTATGAAATGAAATAACCTGAAAGGAATATGCTAAAAACCGATGAATTTTGTTGTTCAATGGAATTGAGCCAATTCTGGTTTAGCCCAAATTTAGCCACCATATTTTTCGGAAGGCAATGAACATCGTGGTAAAGAATTTCGTGATGCATCTGTTTTCATTGTTCTTTATCAAAGTATAGTTCGCAGCTGTTTAGAATATTGTAGCCAAATATGGAATCCTAACTATGAAGTTTATAAAACTCAAATTGAACAGGTCCAACGTAAATTTACAAATTTTCTTACGTATAAATGTATTCCTTTCAGTAGCCGTATTAGCTACTGTACTAGAATTAAAATATTCAAACTTCAATCGCTTGAAAACAGAAGGCTCATTCTTGATGAGTTGTTTCTTTATAAGATAGTTAACAGCCTATGTGAGACATCGTCATTGCGTAATATTAATTTTTATGCTCCTGTGGTCGGTATTAGAAACTCTATGTTGTTCCTGCCATCTTTTTCTAGGACCAATCTTGGGTTTTCAAATCCATTAACTAGGTTACAACGTTCGCATAATGAATTTTTTAATATACATGATCTCTTTGTATTTTCTCCGGAGCAGTTCAGATCAACAATCGTAAGAGCATTGAATTAGTTAAGTTTCTGAATTTATTGATGGTCTGATATTGTATTAATTGCTAGTCCATCTTTAATTTTGTATTTCAATACTATATTAGATCACAATGATTGTAATTTACTTATAAAGGGTGATTTTTTAAGAGCTTGAGAACTTTTTTTTAAAAAAAAACGCATAAAATTTGCAAAATCTCATCGGTTCTTTATTTGAAACGTTAGATTGGTCCATGACATTTACTTTTTGAAGATAATTTCATTTAAATGTTGACCGCGGCTGCGTCTTAGGTGGTCCATTCGGAAAGTCCAATTTTGGGCAACTTTTTCGAGCATTTCGGCCGGAATAGCCCGAATTTCTTCGGAAATGTTGTCTTCCAAAACTGGAATAGTTGCTGGCTTATTTCTGTAGACTTTAGACTTGAC
The DNA here is from genome assembly GCA_932526605.1 of Nephrotoma flavescens. Lineage (NCBI taxonomy): Eukaryota > Metazoa > Arthropoda > Insecta > Diptera > Tipulidae > Nephrotoma > Nephrotoma flavescens. The sequence continues at coordinate 101,721,022 of OW052221.1, forward strand.
GTAGCCCCACAAAAAATAGTCTAAAGGCGTCAAATCGCATGATCTTGGTGGCCAACTTACCGGGCCATTTCTTGAGATGAATTGTTCTCCGAAGTTTTCCCTCAAAATGGCCATAGAATCGCGAGCTGTGTGCCATGTAGCGCCATCTTGTTGAAACCACATGTCAACTAAGTTCAGTTCTTCCATTTTTGGCAACAAAAAGTTTGTTAGCATCGAACGATAGCGATCGCCATTCACCGTAACGTTGCGTCCAACAGCATCTTTGAAAAAATACGGTCCAATGATTCCACCAGCGTACAAACCACACCAAACAGTGCATTTTTCGGGATGCATGGGCAGTTCTTGAACGGCTTCTGGTTGCTCTTCACTCCAAATGCGGCAATTTTGCTTATTTACGTAGCCATTCAACCAGAAATGAGCCTCATCGCTGAACAAAATTTGTCCATAAAAAAGCGGATTTTCTGCCAACTTTTCTAGGGCCCATTCACTGAAAATTCGACGTTGTGGCAGATCGTTCGGCTTCAGTTCTTGCAGGAGCTGTATTTTATACGGTTTTACACCAAGATCTTTGCGTAAAATCTTCCATGTCGTCGAATAACACAAACCCAATTGCTGCGAACGGCGACGAATCGACATTTCACGGTCTTCAGCAACACTCTCAGAAACAGACGCAATATTCTCTTCTGTACGCACTGTACGCATTCGTGTGGTTGGTTTAATGTCCAATAAAGTAAACTGAGTGCGAAACTTGGTCACAATCGCATTAATTGTTTGCTCACTTGGTCGATTATGTAGACCATAAATCGGACGTAAATCGCGAAACACTTTTCGAACCGAACACTGATTTTTGTAATATAATTCAATTATTTGCAAGCGTTGCTCGTTAGTAAGTCTATTCATTATGAAATGTCAAAGCATACTGAGCATCTTTCTCTTTGACACCTTGTCTGAAATCCCGCGTGATCTGTCAAATACTAATGCATGAAAATCCTAACCACAAAAAAATCACCCGTTATTAGTGATTTCTTTGACTACTTTTGTTCATCATTATTATTATTAAATATTGTTATTGTTATTATTATTATTTTTTGTTACTTTCGTTTTTTTATATGTACTTATAATTGTAATTTATCGACAGCGTGTTATTGGATGTATGTCTGTTCGCTGTCTAGTTTTGGAATGAATAAAATAAAATAAAATAAAAATAAAACATACTTGATAGGAAAATGCAATCAGAAGTGCCAAGTTCATTGGTTTGCAGAGCCCTCTATACCAGAAAATGGTATTTTGTTGTTCAATGAAATTGGGTCAATTCTGGATTAGCACAAACTCAGCCAATATATTTTCGGATGACAATGAACATGTCACAGGAATGTGCTATTTGAATCGCTTATCTTTAATTTTAGAACATTTTACTTCTTTTATTTAATTTGTTGTTCAACACAATGATTGAACACCTCTGTATATTTTTTAATATAGTATATTTGACGGGCTAGTTTGTTTTTTTCTCAATTTATGAATGAAAATTTATGAAAATCATATTTCTATGATAAGCACAAATTTTGTCAGATTAGCCATATTTGGGAAGTGTTAAAATTAGGCTTAAACTATTCCCGTTTTTTTTTAGAAAACAGGTTTTATTTTTCTCGTCTTTCAGGCGAAATTTAAAATTTTTTTCCCCGTTTTCTCGGCTCCTGGACTAGCACTAATTCGGTATGCAAAGTTTCATTTTGAAATTTGAAAGTTTTCTTGCTGCAGTTACCCACCCACACCACTACATTATATAAAAATTTCCCTTTGCAAATATTTGCAATGATGTCAGATGGGGTGGGGACCTATAGTAATTCGTAAAATTACCGTTCAAAACGCCTTTATGGTGCTGGTGCTTTGAAGTATTTTTAAGAGAATTATTGAGGCAAACAATTTTGCGATTCTGAACTGATGCCATTTCAAATGTTATTCCAGAAACCGAATTCAATTAATTTTTTTCTGTCTGTTTAGGTTTAACCGAAGCAGTTACGGTCCTATGAATATGATATGATTTCAGTTAACACTTTTTAAATCGAGCCGCACCGAGAGCTAATTTTGGTAATGTTCGTTCTAATCGTTAAGGTTCGGTAAAGTATGGACCCATTTTGATACGTTGGATATGTTGACAAACAATCTGTTATAATACGTATGAATATCATTTAATATTGGTACTTAAGTATAGGTCTGAATATTCTCAAGTAGAACAACCTTACAGTTTCGTACGTGGTCGTCAAAAAGTACCGCATCAAATTATGTACGGTCAGAGTAATAATTATACAGTTTTGTGATATAAAAATTGAAAGTAAACCAAATTTTGTGAAACGTTCGTTGCTTACACAAAAATTATAAATTTTCTTGCACAGTATTTTTTGCACATGCAAATTAATGAGATCAGTAGGAGTTTTATATTTGAAATTAAAAAATAAATCAACATAAAATGTATGTAATATAGACTTAATATATAGGCTTGAATATGTTATTACAGCTTTAAAATTAAATAAATATATTTTGTTTATATAGCCGTTCAAATAAAAAGGAAAAGGAAAGCCAGCCTCTTATCATTATGTGTGTATTGTGTTGGAGTAAGCGGCGTAGCACTGACTAATATACCAAATAAGATTTGATTGCTAACTTATGTTTTTCTAATTCTCATACGTATAGATATATTTAATTTGATTGTGATTGGTGGTGTGTGCAGATCTTATCTAAAATTAAATTGTCTATAATATGTACTCGTATTACTCAAGAATATTTAGCAAACACGTTGAACTCGTACATTCACACATAGCACATGCATACAAAGTCGTGCGCAAGACCACTTAAATTCAACATTGCAATTGATTGATTAATTGATTGATTGGACTGTAGAACCAAGTACTTGACAGGTGGTCCCGGATAACGCCGGGATTATTCCTACAGCCTGTTTACACATAACAATAGGAAACATAGGAAAGGTATTTTTTTTTTTGAGACGGAATGACCCGGTTTCAGACACCTAGCGATCGTACGGCGCAACACAATTCTAATCTACTTCTAATCTACTAGAGGAAGGATAAAGGCTTAATAGGTTTAATGGATAATGATGGTATTGGTCTTCAATAATTGCTTCTCAAAATCAGCAACCTGAGGCAAAAATTTTATTATTTCACGTACATCTGAAAATTTCTTCATATTTAATTCAAAATTATTGCTTTCCGGCTTCCTAAACAAAATTGATTGAGTGAATCAGCCCGGTTACAGACACCTAGGTAAAGTCGATAATTAATAACGCAATGCCAACGCAATTTTAATCTACACAATCAACAATTGGATGTTTCAATTACCAAAACGATTAACTCCATAAAATAAAAAAGTTACGAAAAATGAAAAAAATACAAAAATGGTTTTTTTAAATTCCTCATAAATTGCAACTTTAGTTACTTTTAATTTTGTCATTTAGGCCTTTTTCCAATTACCGACTTATTTCAGACTTATTGACTTATTTGACGCCATCTTGAATAAGTCAGTCAATTTGTTCCAATTCATTGTACCGACTTATTTGTGACGTAATAGCAAAAAAACAAAACGCAATTTCTATTATATGGAAGAAAAATTTTTATTGACATATTGGTCGTTGCTACTAGATTTGAAAAAAAACTGCATGTCCCAATATGCAATGCCGACGGAATTCCATTTACATTCGCGTTCTAAAACCACACTGCTTCTATGGAAAGAACCATGTGTATCACGCGGAAATTCGTACTCCCCGCCAAAGAAAAGTGTCACAAAAATTCCGGTGTCGGTGTGAATCCCAACTAAAAAGAGAAAAAAATCACAGAAACAAAAGGCACGTGTTTGTATATATTTTCCAATTGGAATAAATAATAATTCTTATCCGAAATAAAACAAAATTTTCCATTTATAATAAAATAAATATTAATTTTTTATTCACATTATTTTTCATTTGTGTACAAAAAAAACATAGAAAATTTATTTACATATTTAAATTTCATAAATTGAGTTTTGTATTGCATCCGCCACGTTGTATTGCATCCGCCAGCATATTGAGATATGGAAAAAAAAATTATTGAAAATTTACTACGTAAATGTATTTCGCGACGACGCCATTGTGAGTCAGACCTCTATTACCTTTTTAGTCCAAATTTACACATCGCGATCACTAAATAAGTTAATAATAATTATTATATATTTAAATTTAAAATTATTTACTTTAACAAATCGAAAAACATTATAATGAAACACAACACTTTAAAGTAAAAAAACTAATTATGTAGTGCAACCGTGCACGTCGACTTGTCAGAAGAAACTGAAAATAAAAGATACAATCGAAACTTATAAAACGAAAATAATATTACCGCGAAATAGAAAGAGAAAAACAATTATTTTTCTCGAAAATCAATATTTTTGTGTCTTTGATATTTTGTAGTACGGAGTTTTGTACGACATTTGAGCAGTTTTTTCCACACAGTGGAATAATTGCATACTGGGTAATTGCATACTGGGTAATTGCATACTGGGGTATTACATTTAGTCAACACACATTTTTGGAGACATTTCTGTGTAGACATACTTATTCAAATAAGTCTCCTCGCGAAGTGATTTATTTGAATAAGTCGGTGTCCACAAATAAGTCGGTATTTGGAAAAGGGCCTAGTGGAGTGGTGTTAACACTTATTACGTACGTTGGTATTAAAATTTAAAAAAATTCAAAAAATCGAGTTAATCGGTTTGTCTTGTGAACCATCCAATTAATATTTCAAAGTAAAATTATTTCACCTACATCTGTAGATTTCCTGAAATTTAATTCTAAATTAATATTTTGCGGCTTCCTAAATAATATAAACATTTATTAATTTAATCCTTCTGCAATCCCACATCTTACAATATAATTTCTGAAACCATAATTATTTAAATTATATTACAAATTACTCTAAAATTCATTAACTCTTGAATTGGCAACCACGAAATGGCCAAAAAAAAAAAAATATGTGAGGCATTCCAAAGGCAATGGATCCCGGAAAACTATCAAGATTATTCAATACCAGATTAACTACCGGATTGGATTTTTCAAATAAATTTAGGTTATTTCGCAAACATTTCAAATGATTTATTAATTTTGGTCACTGACGCATATTCATTTAATTACCAAGTAAATTGCACAGAACATATTATGCCATGCTCAATGGAGCTTTACCACTCCTCAACCAATTACTGTCAAATGTGGTATGCAGAATTGGATTGACATTATAAAATAATGCTCAACTAGGCCATCTCTCAACAAATGATGGTCAAATTCGGTGCGCAAAGCTGAATTTGACGATATTTTGAGATTCGGATATAATGAGGTCGTTACCTAACCGATCGTTACCTACCCGATAATAATTATCCATTTTAGTTTATAGAGCTGGACTAGGGTTTTAATAAACTAAGGTCAACTTGTATAGGGGTTTTAACGTGTCTTTTTTGTGGTCAAACAGTTCGACCATTCTGAATACAACTTGACCATACCCCAGAAAATTATTGTCAAATCAGGTATGCAGAATTGGGCGGGCATTTGAAAATGGATTTTAGAGAAGTTCTGGAATTCGGCCAGGCTAGGCAATTTTTTAACTAATTATGTTTAAACCTTGTATATTGAGCTGAATATAGATTGCAACATAAATCCTGGATGAAGTTCTAGATTTTTCGTCAAAATAAATTTGAAAATAATCAGCCAAATAAATATCTAGCTCCTACAGTCACCATTGCTGAACCAAACTTGGCCATAACCCGCTAAGAGATGACTAAGTCAAATTCAGCTTTCCCAAAACTAAAGTTTGCTCGAATTCTAATTCAGCCTACTGAGTTGGAGTTCAGATTACTGAGACAATTCCGCACATCTCAATCAATCAAAAAAATCAAGGTTTACGTGAGGTGACGGCACGAATAGAAGATAGGACCACGTGGAAGGCTTCTTACATAATTGGTGCCTGAGCAAGTTGAATAGGATTTAGAACTCAAATCAATCGATATTCGTGTCTGACGTTCCCATGTAATTGCGAACCTGTTTCGAGAAATATTATTGAGCCACAGAGATTATTTTACAGAAAATAGCGCCAGCAGTAAGCAATCTATAAAAGAGTCAACATAAAAAGGCCGAGGGATATCACATGAAACATTTACTTGTAATTAAAAACGAAAATAAAAATTAAAAACCATTTTCCCTTTGCCATACCGTAACACATATGAGGTCTCACCCTTTTAAACGATTCTACAAAAAATATGTTATTTATATTATTTGGAATTTTCATCATGCATTTTTATTAGTTACAGAGAAAATTAATTTAAGTAAACAAATTATAAACCAAATAAATAAAAAAAAAAAAAAAAAAAAATAAAAAATAATGAAAATAAAGAAAAAAATCTGTTAATAACAAATAATAATAACGCCTGTAAGTACATGTTATATATTTACAAATTTACAATACATACATGGACTCCTTTGTGACCGGTTTCTAGCCTCAAAATATAATATTGCAATTTTCTAAACTTTACAATATTTTAGATACATTTCAGAATGAATATGGGAGCGAAGTCCTACAGATTATTCCTCGCGGTGCTCCCTGGGTAACTCTAAGTGAATCAGGCGGTGTAGTGGGGATGAGCAATAAAATTCTGTTTATATTTATTTATTTATTTATTTACCAACTCTATACTTATATACAATCTGGTTACAATTTTAAAAATACATTAATATAGTATACTAAAAATTTAATTAAAAAAAATAAAAAAAAGTAAAATTAAACAAACATGAAAAATTACCAATAATTTAAAAGAACATTAGACATTAAATTCTTAAATGCATCCCTGGATAGATTAAAGTCGAAAGCCGATCGAACTTTATTAAAAGAAACACTAGATTGATAAACAGGTTCATATTTACCGTAGTTATGCCTAATATAAGGCAGCTTAATTTGGAAATCTCTAACGCGAAGGGTCCGTAACGGAGTATATATATCGTACAACACCAAAATCTCAGGACAGTCAATTTTAGACACCAACAAGTCTCTAACCAATAACGCGCCAATTTCGATTCTGCGGATAAAGAGCGGCTCAATATTTATTAATTTACATCTACCTCGATACGGTGGGAGTATAAAAGCGGGTAGGTTCCGATCTCTGGGCAACATTCGCAGAGAAAACCTTAAAAAGCGCTTTTGAACACTTTCTATTCGGTCTGAACAGTTACCATAAAACGGATTCCAAATTACTGCACCATATTCCAACAACGAACGCACAAACGAAATATATAATATTTTAATAGAATAAGGATCTTGAAAATCCCTCGAACACCTTTTAATAAACCCAAGCATGGAATTCGCTTTAGAAATGCAAATATCTATGTGCTTATTGAACGATAAGTTCGACGTAAATGTTATACCTAGATCCATAAACGTATCAACATTATCAATAATATGGCCATCCAGGAAAAAATCAAAACTAGCGGGCGTGATCGTACGGGTAAAACGGATTGTTTTACATTTGGAAATATTAAGGGTCAAATTCTGAGCTGTGCACCACATACTGAAATTATTTAAGTCAGATTGCAAGTCCCTTGCGTCATTGGTGCATGAAATGGTTTTAAAAATTTTAATGTCGTCCGCATAGATGAGGATGTCGGAATAACTCAAACAATCCACTACGTCATTGATGAATAATATGAAAAGCATAGGACCCAAATGACTACCTTGAGGCACACCCGAAGTGACATCAATAATTCTGGACGTGAAACTACCAATCTTTACTATCTGAGTTCTGGAATCTAGATAAGATCTGATCCAGTCCAGTGGGAGAAAGCTACAATTCAAGGAATCAAGTTTCTTCAACAACATGTCATGATCAATCTTATGAGCCTTACAGAAATCAGTGTACACAACCTGGACAATTTTACTCCTATGTAAGGCATTAGAAACACCATTTGTAAGCAAGAGTAAGTTAGTAACAGTTGATCTGCCTGGAAAAAAACCATGCTGTTTTGGAGTGATAAAAGTTTTCAGGTGAAAGAATAATTGATCTTTAACAAGTTTCTCAAACAACTTAGGTAAGACTGAAATTATACAAATACCCCTATAGTTCTCAATATTACCACGAATCCCGGATTTGAAAATAGGTTTAATAAGCGATCGCTTCCAAAGAGTAGGGAAATATCCATCTCTTAGACTTCTATTGAATAGAAAGCACACCGGGGCGGCAATTGCGTTACCGATCAATTTTAAAAATAAAGGCGGTATCGAATCAAAGCCGGCACTATGGTTAATGTCAAGATTTGACAATTCCGATAAGATTGTATCAATTTCCAAACGAAACATTGAAAATTTCTTATTACTCGTGACATTATTCAAGCTGCAGAAAATTGAACCTGAATTTGGATTATAAACGCTCTCAAAGAAATCAGCAAACAAATTAACCTTATCTAGATTGTTATCACAGAACCTGTCTTTCAAATACATTGTGGAAGGAAAACCATCAGATTTTCTTTTATAGTTAACAAAATGCCAAAAGTGATTGGGTTTCGATTTAATTTGTGATTCCACCTCCAAAACATAATTACTGTAAAGAAATCGGTTAAGAAATATATACTTTTTACGTAAGACCTTAAATGAGTTGTAATTTGCTGTATTCGGAGATAGTTTATAAAGTTTATGAGCCTTATCCTTTCTATTTTTTAAATTTATCAATTCATTGTTATACCACGGTTCCTTCTTGGCGCCTGAAACAACCAATCTAGGAATGAATGTTTCAATGCCCATTTGAACAATTTTATAAAATTCGTTCAACATATCGTCTATATTATTACAATTATAAAATGAAGACCAATTATACCCATCAAGAAATGCATTTAAAGAAACATAATCGCCCCTTTTAAAGTTATAGATGACAGAGTCGGTATTACTTTCGATTAGTTCACTGTATTCAAACAAGACTGAAATATTCAGCGGCAAATGATAAATACTTGAAGATCCAGCTAAATCATCGCAGGTTGTGACGGTCATCTCATGATCAATTGGCACAAAGGCTAGGTCTAACACGTTGTTACTGCAATTCTTGACATTGATACATTGTTTCAGTCCCAACGAAAATATTTCAGATATGAACTTTTCCACATCATCGTTCATGTTTATGGGAGTTAAATTGTTATCCATGTACTCCCATACAATACCTGGCAAGTTAAAATCACCGAAGATAAATAAGCGGTCCTCAGGTTGAAGGAGTGCACTAATATTAAGTTTCACGGTGTCCAAAAACATATTATAAACCGCAACGTTTGAATGACATGGTATATATGTGACACAGATGATCAGCGAATATGAATAAAACCGTAAGCGCACAGCAACAATTTCAGTACCACAGTTGGTTAATGTTATCGGCATAGATGAGTATTTGTTAGAGACGGCTATTATAATACCACCCCCCACGGCATAAGTGTCCTGCTGTAGATGTCTGTCTCTCCGATAAACTGCATAAGTTGGTGGAAAATACTCCTCGGTTCTGTAGTGGGCAGTCAACCACGTTTCCGTGATGCAAATAACGTCGTAATTCTCCTCCAAGATTGACAGATATAGAGACTTAGATTTAGTTCGAATGCCGCTCGAATTATGGTAATATATATTTAAGAATGAATGAGGCTGGGGATTTGTTCCGCAGTTGAAAGGCTTAAAAGATGGTGTGATGGCAGGCGCAGATGTTATTGTTTGGTTGGGAATGTTACCCCAGTCCGGTTTTTTGCTACGCGTGGATAGCTGGTAAATGGCCGGATTATTACCCCAAGTGGCCAAGCCTCAGAATTATTGAGCATATTGTAATGGGTTTCCTTCAATCCGATTTTAAATGAAATGAATGTTAGTGAGTTATCGATAACACGATCCTTTTATAGTAATAATTTACATTCAACGTCCTCTGGTGAACAGTTCTGCAGTTTGTCACAAATGTACTCCACAATTCGATCAGTAGTGACAGATGGATCAAAGCGACTGATATATAAAAATGTTTTGCTCGGCAAAGGTACAGTTCTAATCGAGTTGATCTGTGTGCCAGTACCCATGACTTCTTGTGTTAGTCCTGGCGAAGTATATCTAATGGGATTGGACACTGGCTCCGCTACTACTGCAGATAATGGTTTATTAGCAATATCAACAGTATTTTTATCCAGCAAGACATTGATCAATTTGCGGTTTTCAGCTACCTCCGTTTCAATTTTATTTAAGTTTTTTATTAAGTCCAATTTTTCAGCAGCTCTGTCAACAATCACGTCAATTTTTTTTAAGAGCTTTGTCATATCCTTTGCATAAAGTTTGCATAAAACGACATCAGTAGTCGAAAAAACTTTATTACATGTTACACAAGACATTTTCAGTATTAAAAATTCACTGTATTAAATATTTCAAAATGTTTAAAAGATGTTTATGACAAACGGGATATAAGTGTTTTATAGTCATGAAAATTACATGTCACAGCGTGTCTTGTATCAGGGGGCTCGGTATATAAACATGTTCAAGGTAGGACTGCGTACCTTCAACGGCGCGTGGCTCCCACACGTAACAAGCGGGTTGAGCGGCAGGCTGGCAACATTTTTTTACAAAAACAACTATAGAAATATTAGATACATATATGCAACTGCAAAAGGCCAATTTTTTAATATTTAAACTTACTTATGTAAATACATATTTGTCATCGATCGCTCCTATGCAGTTTGGGATGTTCCATTTCTTTTCAAAGCTGTCTGCTATTGTCTTCCAAAAACCGACAATTTCAAAAATATTCGGACAGAATACTTTTGGACCTATAGCAACATCCAAAGTGTTGCACATCCCCCGATTATTTAATTGTTTCTAAGATTACCTTATTATGATCATTATCTTAACTCAGGTGAACGGGTTTCCGGATCATGTAGCATTTAGAGAGACTTGGACCTATACGATTGATAGTAATTCATCGAACTGTTTGATGCTCAGCCGATGATATAACTTGAAATTGTGATCAATCGCATATCAGCAACTAACGCGGCCACTCAAAAATCAAATATGGATTTGGGTGAGGTACATCTACCATAAATTTGACATTCCAATCAAATCCAATCATTTGTAGATTGGTATTGTTGCAACGAACAAATATTTATATTTTTCAAAACGCAATCTTAAAACAAAAATTAAAATTGCCCTTGGGTTAAAAGTTTTAAAAGAGTTAAACAAATTTCATGAAAATAAAATAAAATTGCTTCGAGAAAAAAGAAAAAGAAGAACACCTGCTTTTTGGGTCAATCCATTTTTAGTTAAAAGAGGAGAGCATGATTTGGAAATGCACACCTTCTTAAACATTTGGATTGGGGCTGTAGCAGTAATTTCCAGAATTTTACCAGGATGCACATCAGTCAATTTGAAGAAATTTTAGCTTTTGTGAGTTTTGCTGGTTTACAATGAGAATACTGCCGATTCTCATGTCCATCATATTTTATACTTATACATTTCAGGTCGAGCCGACCATTAAAAAACAAAATACCTTATTACGAGATGCCAGAGTAACACTGCTAGCAGCAACTTTACGGTTTATTGCTTCGAGATACTCGTATCGATCATTGGAGTTTTTATGCAGAGTGTCATATAAGACAATATCTAAGTTTGTACCAGAAGTTTTACAAACCATATGGAATGTATTAAAAGTAAATAGAAATGACAAATTTAAATTATGAAAAATTACAATAAATATTATTTTACCTGGAACCTTGTTCCACGGAGAAAGATGAATGGGATGCTCATGGAAGTTTTGTATTTATTGATGTGGGTTCAAATGGCAGAATCAACGACAGTACCATTTACAAAGACAGTGCGTTTTATCAGGCCTTTCCTCTTCCTCGCAATATAGTTAACCCATTTAATAGAAATATAGAGATGAGTGTGCCTGAAAAGGTATTCAATTATAGAATAAGCGCAGAGCAAGTATGACAGTGGAATGTGTCTTTGGCTGGTTAGCAACACGGTTTCGAATATTTCAAAGGCCAATCGAAACCTCCTTCGAAACTACTGATCTAATAGTTAAAGCTTCGTGTGGGCTACATAATTTTTTAACTAAAGAAATCAGACAACCAATTGATGGTCAGAAGGTATCTTCACCTACCAATAGTTTTGATTCGAACGAAACCCAATATGTAAAATGTAATAAAAGCAACAGGAACACACCAAAATATTGTAAAATTTTTAGCCTCCGATGGCATAATCCAAAGTCAATGGAGTAAAATAAATTAATTATGTATATATGTATGTTAAATAAATGAAATAATTTTTTAAAAAACAATAAGGAATATTTTCTTTCGATAATTATTTATTTTGTAATAAACATATTCAAAATTGACATCGTTAGCCTTCGCAGATATATTGTATTGTAATAAATCGACCACAGATTTAAATTTAAACTTTAATTCAAGTATCAATTCATTGTAATATAATAAAATTATAATAAAATAATTTTAAAGAAAATCTTAAATTACTAAATTTAGCATTTCCGTCTATATCCGCAGCACGTATGGCATCGTTCAGAACATTTCATGCTGTACCATTGGCTGAAACGAATTATCATTCGTTTATAATAATGATGTTGATGGCGTTGGTTTGGAGTGCAACTAAGTCTGGATACCTGGTCGCATGGTAAAACAGATGGTAGTGGGCAAACAAGTTTCACGGCTTTAAAAGGGGTGCGGGAATGTTTGGGAAATAATTATTCACTTCTGTTGATGTTGATGACGTCGATGGTGAAAAGGAAGGAATACTGACCAAGTTGCTGAAGTAGTTACGGCTGAATAATTGAATACGCGCATTTCCGTTGATATTAAACGTTAAAATCCTGATGACCATGATGATGATGAAGGTGATGGTGGTGGTGGCCCAAAAAAATGATTGCGGTTGGCGAATTGTTATTGGGTCCCATTTGAAACGCGATATTTTAAAACGAGAATTATCAAAACGTGATATTTCAAAACGCTATATGGTACAAAACGCGATATGGTACAAAACGGGAGTTTAGGATCGGGTTGTATCAGGTGAAGGGGAAATTTAATTTCAGTTTATAGGAATTTAAAAATCGATAGGAGCGATAGTATATAGGATCGGTATCAGGTGGGTCGGTGCACTCCCGTCACTTTGCAACGCATATTTTATACCACGCATATGCGTTTTGAAATATCGCGTTTTGTACCGTATCGCGTTTTGTACCATATCGCGTTTTGAAATATTGCGTTTTGTACCATATTTCGTTTTGTCATATCTCGTTTTGAAATATTGTGTTTTGAAATATCGCGTTTCTAGCGGATCCCATTGTTGTTGTGTTTGAGCCCGGCGAGTTAATACAACGCACCCTTATTTCGGTCAAATGCTGCTGGATAGAAAACATAAATTGCAATGCGTGAGTCTCGTGAAGTTTCCTTAATTGAGATGTTATGGATTGTCCAAAACTTTCAAATTCGTCCTTTTCTGGTTCAGTATTTGCGGCTGAAATAAAGTTATTTAGTGCGTCATCAAAATCAGTAGTGGAGCATAGCTAGATTTGCCCTTTTCTCTTTTTTGGATTGGATTAATTTAATTCAAAAGGGAGGAATATCAACATTTGATTGTTGATCGGAATCGTCCGTTAAACTGCTTTCAATCTAAAAAATACGTTCAACATCAATAAAATATTTCATAATTCCTTAGAGATACTTACATTTAGATTGGTTTTGCCTGTCCTATAAATAGTACAGGGACTCAAAAATGACATTTCATTAAAATAAAAAAGTAAAGGTTTCTTAATATCGTCCAGACCGGCTCCTAATTTTTTTTGACTATCAATTTTCTTCTTTTCTGCTGTATAGTAAGATCGAAGACTTTTAATTTTCTTTTTTATTGCATCTTCATCTGAGCCCATTTCGGTTGCAATTTGTCTATAAGCATTTTTTTTATGTCAACTCTTCTAAATATTTCGGAATGAATATTCCATAAACACTCTTTATTTTTATATAACTTGATTAATTTTAAAGTTTCCTGTTTTTGGTTTGACATTTTAAAAAAAGATCTATTTTTTATAATATGTCAGGAAACGTCAACATTTCTTGTTAACAGAAACTTCTGACATTAAAGTATAACTTAACGTTAATACATATTGCAACTCGGCGACATTTTGTGTCTCCACTTGCAACTGTTCGAAAATTAATGTTATAATTTGATGTTAATGGGAGGTGGAGAGTAGGCGTAAGGCTTCGGATCTCATGAAATTCATTTTTAATACAATGGGCGAAACCCATATTCATAATGTTCAGTGCACATAATTTAGTATAACAGTTTTGTGGTACGTGCATATTCCGCCAGATATCACTATATACAAGTACATACATCAACATTACACTTGTGATATCTGTCTTTTCTTGATTTAAAATTATTTCATTTTTTACATTTTTTGAACTTAATTTATCTATATTTGGCTTTTTTATATAATAATATAATCATAGAAAAATCAGTTTACCATAGATTTCTCATTTTTTTATATCGAGAAACAAAAATGAGTTGAGTAAAAAAGTTCTGATAATTCCAATGTTATGATTTTATTTGTGACTTTACATTGCGCGCATACAATCATGGCATTGGAATTGTCAGAACTTTTTTACTCAATCATTTTTATCTTTCGATTTATCAAAACGAGAAATCTATAGTTAACTTATTTTTCTATGATATAATGTTAGTATTAATAATACTCAGTTAAATAATAAATATAGAATATAACATAAACTTCTGATTTCTTTTTTTTTATAAATTTTTGTTTCAAAGGTCCAATCTTTGTGGTGCTCGACTAATTCTTCTTGATCTAGAGTTACCTTTCCGCTAATTCCCTTATCCGATTTCTCACCATTTATCACTTGGTTATCACTATCAATGAATTTTTCACTGCCAGTCTGGGTTTACGAACCGATCACCGTACCGGTTATCCAATTTCTCGGATCCGTTTGAATACATATACTTTCTCATTGAGTACTGGTTCTTTTAGAATCTTTGTATTTTGATCAGCATAAGATTTTTAATTGTTTCTTAGGTCGGTCAGGTTTTCTATAACTTTCTGAATTACTTTAGGTTCTAAAAGTTGATTGCTGATTGGTAGGTTTGTTCATGTTAGTCTGCTCATTTGCCTCTGATTGGTAGATAGATTCTAAGTAATTATCTCCAGGTGTATTACGTAAATTTTGCAGTGCAAGATATAAATCGTTAGAACTTGGAAAATGAGGACGCGATGTCTTGTGCTCAAAACTCCATTTTTTGCTGAATTCAAAAACCTCACGAGCATCATATATTGTGGACAATTATCACTTTCCAGAATTCTAGAAGTGCAAAGATCTTTTTTACTTCCACTTATGTTATATTGCTGCGTTCTCCATTTCGAAAAACCCAGAGTAGCTGTCCACAAGGACTATATATGTTTCACGCTGCAATTTGAACAGATGTGTAGCTAATATTTCAAACCATAACCTTGGTACTTCTTTACTAATGATAGGTTCTTTGATATAGGATTTTTGTGTTTGTTGACATACCGCACATTGTTCAAATTTTTTTTTTTTAGCCTTAGGCACTAGTATTTTTTCACCATTAAACAGGACATCATCGTACGTTGCCAGCTCTTCTTTAAAGTTTGCAAAGTTCTCAATTTTTCTAGGCATTTTAATTATCTTTCGGCCAACCATTTAAAATATAATTTTTTAATGTCTGAAGGTATGCGTCCTTTTAATATCCGCCCTTAAACTTTGTATTGCATTGTCCGACATTGGCATTAACGCTAATTTTCAGATCATCTGTTTCGGTGTGCTTTAGGTTGTCACAATCACGGCTTAAAGCATCCGCTAATGGTATATCTCTTCCTTTTTTATAAATTATTTGAGGAGAAGGTGTTTGAATGGGCTATTTGGATATCTATTCCAATGGGTTAAGATCTGTTTCAATAGTTAATTTTTTTCCATGTATGTACACGTGATTTTTTTTACTGAGAAACGTATCGCTGTAGCCTCCTTTTCTTGGGTAATTTTGTTCGCACGCACTTAATGGCTTTGACGCATATCCAACTGGGTGTTCATCCTGCAGTAGGACAGCCCCAACGGAATGTTTACTAGTGTCCACCAATAACGTCACGTTCTTGTTAACATCGTAATATTTCAATACTTGTGTTGTTACTAAAAGTCTTTTTATTTTCTCGAAGGCATCGTCTTGTTCTACACCCATGCAAACTCGTTATTTTTTTTCTTGATAAATTTTCGTATGCCCGGTTGCACAGAAAAATGATTATCGGCCGGTTAGTTATGCGCTAGTTAAATATTTTATATGAAACCTGTTTTCGCAGTCAGAAAGGAGTCAACGCAAACTTGATTAAATATATTAAATTTGAGTTGATTTCTTTCCGATTGCGAAAAAGGTAACCGGCCGTTAGTCATTTTTCTGTGCAACCGGACATTAGAGGTTCCGTTATGTCCGAACAATTTGGAATAAATTTTACTACATAAGGGATCATTCCCAGAAGACGTTGAGTCTGTTTAACCATAGTGCCAGATATTTCTGACTTCGTACAGACACAGGTACTTGCCAAAACTTAAATTAACAAGTCTTACCATTAACATAAATGGTGTGATTTTTATATAATATGGCTTCGGATGTAGTAAACGTAACATAAATTAAACATTTGAAAATCAGTCGTTTATTGATATTCAACAGGATCACTTGAGTCTTTTGTCACCAAACCACATCGAAATATCACCAAAAGATAAAATAATTAAAATTTCTATTGGTTTCTATAGCGATGTACAACGTGAATCACTAAAATGCTATGGACGCCATTTTAATTTTTACAAAATGTCAAAATATTGTATACCATCAAGCTTCGATGATATTGTATACTATGATCGTAACGATTAAAATAGTTCGATGGTATTGCGACTTGCGAGTCTCCACTAGCCAACTCGATGGTAATAGCTTGTATCTCTTCTATATTTTCTTTAACCAAATATAAAGGACCCACATTAAATATCCGTTTGTTTTTTTTAATTTTATTCATTTTTACTATAATTTAACAATCACAATCTTCGGTGAAGTTTTTAATGTGTTTGATTTTTCGGTTTTGTTTTAAGTATAAAACAAAACCGAAAAATCAAACACATTAAAAACTTCACCGAAGATTGTGATTGTTAAATTATAAAAAAAGTAGTTATATAAAAAAAATAAAACTTTACGACAAAATGCTTCATGTATCCATAGAAAAGATTTTTTTTTTGCCGTATAAGAAAAAAAGAGTAGCCAATGAGCGCGCATTTATATGCCTAAAAGACAAATTCCTGCACACATCCACCTCAACGAATTACCTGTGTTACTTTTGCATCGATATTTTTTGACGACAATTTTACTGGCGACATTTTTGCAACATTAATTTAGCCACGAATTATATTTACCTAATAAATTTTATGGTGAAAAACAATATCCTGTCTCTAAGAGGCAATAAAGAATTTGAATTTATCACTTCAAACCACTTAAACAGTTCGATATGATCATGAAAAAAATGGCTTTTTATATTAAATTACCTAATATTTTTACTACTGTACATATCGTACTTTATATTAGAGGTCAATTCTTACACAACGTACACGTTATTATATTTACATGTGAGTGACATGTAAGTAAAATCGGCAATATACGCCTCTCTAGTTCAGCAATTAAAAAGAAGTTTTTATCTATAAAATTTGAAATGTTTATAGGCGACAAATCTTGCTATTAAATTTTGATACAATTTTATCGTTTTACTTCTCATTTTCTTATTAAAATAATTATTTAGTTCAAATAATATTATAATTATCTTATTATGAAAATAAGTTTAAAGTATAAAAATTATATGAGTAATAAAGAATAATACACGAGCACATAAAAACCCTCAAGGTGGATTATTATTTATTGTAAATGGATGGTGAGTGTTACTAAGAGTACGCAGATAACTTTATGGGTAGGTAATTTGTAACTTTTTATTTTATAGGTAAAAATTTAACCTAGTTTTTAATTGTAAATTATCTAAGATTCAAGTAATTATAACATAGCTTTTAATTAATAATCATTTTATTTATATGTAGTCGAGAATTAGTTATTTTGTAATCAAACCAATTTCCGGTCACATTTACGGAAATATATGTGAGAGCACAATCTGAATAACTAACGTATGAACAACTAAGAAATAATTAGAAGATATTGCAAAATAAAACAAAATTTTTAAATGACATAACAACTATAATTATTTATTTATTATACTTTTCTTTATTGCATTAAGTCAATAAGTTAATTAATAAATGCAATTAATATAGTAAATAAAAATGTACCTACATATACTGGAAATTCGTATTATTTTCAAAACCGATTTTAAAAAAACTCCGCGAGCTAAGTTGCTCTCAAGAATGTTAGCACAGTTCAGCTATGAATATCATGAGGTAACACGAATTTGGTATATTAGAACTAACATTTGCCGCTAGTCGTCACTTCATTCAGTTTAAAGAAGTTTAAACAATTGTGTACTTAAAATAGGTAAGTATTTACAATATTTAGCTAAAAGTGATAAATTAGTAACAATTTTCACACTTCACAGTTACTGACTAAAAATGCCTTAGAAGCCTATTGTTTTAGTTTTGAGTTACGTCTTATACCAGTGCACCTAGAATACTACAGGGACAGGCCACACTGCTTTGAAAATTTTGCTATATGACGTCAATTTATGTCGACAGTTCTCTCTTTGGCTGTTATAGGCAGCACTAAAATTAAAAAGATTGTTTTGATTTTTTTTGTTTGCTGTCACATTGATAAGAAAAAAATTGTAAACAAACAGCAAGAAACATATTTTAATAATGTATTTTGAAATTTAACAGAAAGCTATTGGTAAAAGTGTTAATTCATAATACATATTAATATAAAATTATGCATTTTAAATTGTGTTAAATATGTAAACACGTATAAAATGTGTACACATTTCCTATAATTTACGAGAAGGCATAATAAAAAACATTTTTTTTCTGGTTGTTTTGGTTTTTTCATTTTATGAACTTGACTGCCGTCTACAGTTCAAAGAAAGAACTGTAGACATAAATTTAATGACATAAGCTTAGTACTCAGTTCAAAGTGAAATGAAATTTTAACGCGGTCTCCAAAAATCTATTTATTTTCGCGTGAAATAGAAATGAAATTTTATTTGGAGAATTTTTAATTTTAACGTATAAATTTGTAAACATGCATAAATTAATTTCTTTATTTTACGTAAACAATTTAAATTAAATTGACTTAAATTAAAATTTATGAATTTGTGGTATTAAAAAATTTGTTTTTTGCCAAAAACAAACAAATGTCAAAATTTCGCGTGAAAATAATGTGCCGAGACATTATTTTCACATGAAAATAATTTGGAGAGTTTATGCGCGCCATCTTTGGTGTATTGAACACACTTGGTTTTTTCGTTGGAGAACTGAGTACTACAAAACGAAAACAGAAATGAAATTTTTCATTTCTAATTTCACTTTGGTAAAATCGTATGGAAATTTCACGTGAAATCGAACTGAGTACTAGGCTATAGCGAGCAGTGTGGCCTGTAGCAATGCCTTCTATATTACTGGCCTTTTACTACTCTCATTTTTCGCACATGACGTCAATTTAAGTCTATACCGAGACTGCGCAATAATAATTTTAGGATATTTACACTAACAAAGCAACTAGAGAAAGCAACAACAACGTCGACTTAGCGTGTCGTCATCATTTGGTGTAAGCGGCCAGTAGTTTAGAAGGCATTGCCTGTAGTATGGTGCACTGCTTATACCCTCGACAGACACACACTAGCTAATTGCGAATTCGAGAAAAATAAAAACCCTCAATTGCGAATTCGAGATTACGTAGTTATTTTTGTCAGTGTGCTTACACGATTTTGACAAAACAGGATTACTGCGTTTGATAACTTGGTAATCGCAATCTAGTTGCCAATAAAGGCGAAATTCCATTTCCAAGCACGAACTTTTTTGGGAAAATATCAGAAAGAGACAAAAAATGTTATACGGCTAGTGTGAGAAAGATAGATTATTTTTAATTTATAGCGAAACTTTTAAGTGGAATTTTTGACAACTGAACGAAATCTTAACCAAGAATCTAATTAAAGAATGAAACTTATTTTGAAAACGATTATATTTTATCTCTAAATTACTAAAAACACTAAATATTATTTGTAGGCATCATTTTATTATGTTTTTTAATTATGTATTTCCTAATTTTACTGAAAAAAATTGTTTTACAGTGGAATTCACGCTTAATGAAATGCCACCTTGAGACGCAAAAACAAATAACGGGCGGTGCCACACAGTGCTTCAAAGAAGCAGCTTCATCTTCGTGTCTTTCCGCGTTTACATATGAAACCGGTTTTAATTGCGACTAATTTTTAGACCAATTTTTTTTCGGTGAAGCAGCACTAAAATGTTATGTATACATTTTGCCACTTATTAACATATATTTGTGTAAATTATTTTCGATAAATTATATTGCATAAATTTATATTAATGTTCAAAATAAAATATTTTACAATTTTTAATTTTTATTATTTATTCTGTGTTACATAATTTTAATGCATGTGATATTATCTAGGTTATGTTACAAACGCCGTTAAATATTCCCCTAACATTTTTATAAAGCGTTTTCTTAGATTTTATTGAAAGGAAATACATAATTACATGCAAACTATGCGAAAACATTTCAAAAATAATTTTTTGTTGACAATTTTTCTGTAATTACATAGAGATTTATCTATTGGTGCGTTTATACGCACCACCAATTTGTGTTGTGACAGCTGTAGCAACGGTATAAATAAACACGACATACTGATAGCTCAGCTAGCTAAAATAGCACTGCTATTTAGCATTGCTACGTAGCTACGGTATAAACAAGCAACATCAACACGTGTCAAAATGGCAGTTTCTATCTTATTGTTTAAAAAAAGTTTGAATAAATTTACAAATTTTGTAGCTGAAAATGATTTAATTTTTTTGTCATTTCGAAAATTTTGAAAAAATCAAGAAAACCCCAAAATGAAAAAAGGCGGGAAACGTCCAACGTGAAATGACGTGAATTTTCTGTTGTTTTTGACATTAATAGCGACATACGGCATGAACGCAAGCTAAATAATATTGGCAACTGTAGCTTTGCTATTTTAGCTATGGTGCAAACGCAGCATATGTCGTCTTATTTGGAAGCGTGAAACAGTGCTTTAAAAAAGCACAGTGTGCAACGGGTGAACGAATGTGTATAAGTGTGCCTGGAACTCTTTTTCAAATGTCATTATAAATTTTACATAATGGCGGTGATTCGTGTGTACATTTTGCCTGACATATTATCATATCCTGACATATCGCTCTGATTGGTTGAATGTCGGCCATATTTTTTTATCATACGACTAAAATTAAAAACTGAACATTGCTGAATTTTGTATAAGATTTGAGGGCAGTAAGAACAACAGAATACATACATACATATTCTAAAATATTCAAAATTCAAAAAGAACCAAAATAAAAACACTTTTTAGGTTGCTTGCCTTATAAAATGCCAAAAAATTTCCATTCGACAAAATTTTATACATGTATCGCTTAAAGGCGATGTCACATACACATTTCTACGGACGACATCTAAAAACAGATTTCGCATTTAAAGCGTTGCCACATACACATCTAATAACAGACGATTCGTGCGTACAATTATTTTGCCTCGCCACATACCAAAAAAAATACAGACGATTTTTACAACAACAATTCTTTATAAAATTTTCATAATACATAAGCAGCTAATTCATTTTATAATTAAATAAGTTTACCATACCATATTCATGATGAGCCTTATAAAAATATTAAATTAATGAAAAATATATATTTTGTTTTGGAATTTTTTGACATTTGTTGAAGTTCATAGACAACAGAGAAAAAAATCGTTTAAAATTTTTTGATGAGTTTGGAAATCGTTTTAGATTTTTGTGCATTCGTTCACGTGTAAAATTATACCATTCAGAGAAAAGATCGTTTCTAGGAACGGCTAAATAGAAAATTGATAATTTTTCAATTAAAATTATTAAATAATTCCAAATTTTTTATTTTAGCTACTAACTTGAGATATTTTACATATTATCTCATTGATTTGAGTCAAAAATATGCTCTAATTAATTCGTAAATGCGAAATCTGTTTTTAGATGTCGTCCGTAGAAATGTGTATGTGGCATCGCCTTTACGAATTAATTAGAGCATATTTTTGACTCAAATCAATGAGATAATATGTAAAATATCTCAAGTTGGGGTAGCTAAAATAATAAATTTGGAATTATTTAATAATTTTAATTGAAAAATTATCAATTTTCTATTTAGCCGTTCCTAGAAACGATTTTTTCTCTGAATGGTATAATTTTACACGTGAACGAACGCACAAAAATCTAAAACGATTTCCGAACTCATCAAAAAAATGTAAACGACTTTTTTCTCTGTTGTCTGTGAACTTCAACAAATGTCAAAAAATTCCAAAACAAAATACATATATATTTTTCATTAATTTAATATTTTTATAAGGCTCATCATGAATATGGCATGGTAAACTTATTTTATTATAAAATGAATTGGCTGCTTATGTATTATGAAAATTTTATAAAGAATTGTTGTTGTAAAAATCGTCTGTATTTTTTTAAGCATTTTTGTTAAAAAAATGCTATTTGGTTTCGGTTTGCCGTCTGTCCGTCTGTCCGTCTGTGTGCACGATAATTTAAGAACGAATGGAGATATCAACTTAATTTCTTCACTAAAAGTTCAAGCAATTCTTGGGAATGATCCCTATTGATTTGGACATTTCTGTGTTTAGGGTGACCGGAGGTAAGTAGGGTTTTGTTAACCCCCCTCCTTAAAATTGTTAGATTTTTTTTTTTCATTTTCTATTCTATTTTGGTTTGATAGAGCATGTGAATGTGGAATCAAAATATATCTCATTTGGATGTGGTTTTGTGTGGGTGGTGTGGTTAGGGGGGTGGTAGGAGTGGTGGTATGGGAGGTGGAGGGGGTGGGATGAGGCGTTTTGGGTTTGGTGTGGGAATTTGGGATTTGATGGATGAGGGTTTGTGTAGATGGTTTGTGTGTGTGTGGAAGTGGGTATGGAGGTGTTAAAGGGTGATAATATGGATGGTGTGGTATAGGGTGGTGCGGGTGGGATAGGATGGTGGTTTGTGATTTTTTTTGTGGAAAAACTATTTTCTTTTATTTTATAGGCAACGAAAATGCTTATAGGGTTCGGCTCCGAACCTTTCCCGTCTTTTTTGGTATGTGGCGAGGCAAAATAAATTTACGCACGAATCGTCTGTTATTAGATGTGTATGTGGCAACGCTTTAAGTGTGAGTTTCGCTTTTATCGTACAAGATAAAAAAATATTAACCAATCAGAGCGATTATTATTTATGTCTGTCAGACAAAATTTCTACATGAATCACCACCTTAAGATTTATAAAGAAATGAAGGATGCTTTACACTAACATATTTTATTAACAAAACGCATACAAATAAGTCTCCGCCTCTCGTCCAAAGATGGTCCCACCAAAGATGGTTAAGCCACCATGTGTAAAATTACCCAATGTATTATTGGATTATTGGATAAAGATTCGTGCCAAACGCAAGAAGAACTTGCACTTACAAGTCAACAAGAAATTCCACATTGTTTAAAATCATTGGGAATGCTTTAACAGCAAGGAAATTGGGTTCCATATGAACTGAAGCCGAGAGATGCAGAACGCCTATGTTTTCATGTGAAATGGTGCTTGCCAGGCATAAACGAAAGGGTTATTTTCACATCGCATAGTCACTGGTGATGAAAAATGGACCCAGTACGATTACCCAAAAAAGCAAAAATCATGGGGACCTCTTAGCGATGCTTCAACATCCGAATATTCATAAAAAAAAATCATGTTGTGTATTTGGCACGATCACTATGGTATCGTGTATTATGAGTTGCTAAATTCTACTGGGGCTCTCTACCAAATACAATTGATGAGATTGAGCCGAGCACTCAAGGAAGAACGGTGCCCACTACTACTCTAGACACGACAAAATTATTATCCTGCATGATAATGCTTGTTCACGTGCTGCGGCGCCGGTCAAAACCTTCTTGAAAACATACAATTGGGAAGATTTACCCCACCCACCGTATTCACAAGCCCCGTCTGATTACTACTTGGTTCGATCGATGACGTATGGTCTGTCTGAGCAGCACTTCACATCATATCAAGATACCAAAGTTTGGGTTGATTCATGGACAGCCTCAAAAGATGAAGCGTTCTTCCGAAGTGGTATTCGTATGCGGAAAGCAGTATTCGTATTCTGTCAGCCTACATATCCTTATATCTCTACTTTGTCTATTGGAATTAGTTTTTAACTTATAAATCCATTGGCAGCAGATCAAACTTTTAGTTTTAGGTAAATCCACCACCTTCCACGTAATATATTTAATCAGTCGTGCATACTCCATGACATCAAACCAACAATCCTTTTTAACACTAGAAACAGCTTCGTTTAAGTTGGATGGTTCACGACATTGATTACGACGCTGTTTTCATCTTTCAAATATCTCAGCCGTTTCTTCATAGTCGATCGATGTATACGTTTTGGTGGCCCTAGCAGCGACTTACTGGCAACAACATTTTCTTCTATTTACGATGCTTGAATTATCGCTGTTCAGATTACAATGAATTGTCAAGGTAGCGGAATATAATCGCAAATAAATCCTTTCTTTGATTTTTCTTTGCTTTCCACTTGTCTATTCTTTGCCCTTACTAAGAACATATCCTTTTTACTTACAGACGAATGAGCCGACGATACTTTTGGTTTTATACGAGCCATTGCAATTTCACACTTTCAATGCATTCGCATACTCCTTAAATATCCGTGCACATATACATTTTATCTCCCTCTCTCTAGCTTTGACATCCCTTGAATGGATTTTTCCGCCTGCACTATGGTCCTTCATCCATCTCGATCCATTGCTCTTCGTCCTCCAGTTTCGACGTCCCAATATGCGTAGATCTTGTTCGACGTTGTAACGCTGGGGTCTTCGACGCTCTCCGGTTGGTTGCTAGTGAAACACTTTATTGATCATCCGTTGTTGTGGGGACTTTGTAACGTGGCCAAGCCATCTAACTCGATTGGATTTGATGTATCCGATGATATCGCTACCTCTGAGGAGTTGCTTTATTTCGTGGTTCATACGAAGCCGATATTTGTTGTTCGTTTCGATATCTACAATCGTTATAGGTCATGGTCCAGCTCTCGCTTCCGAAAATCAGCACAGGTTTTATGATGCTTTATAAAGTGGGAACTTGCACGACTGCGATTGGTGTTTTGACCGCAATAATTTTGCGATTGGGCGTAGAAAACTCGTTGTCCAGCAGCGATTCAGGCTTTCATTTCTACCTGCATATGATTCAACGATGTTATTTATAACTGACCCGAAAAACAAAAAAAAAAAGTATTTAAAGTTTTCGACGCAATCAAAATTATGGTTGCAAATTCCGAGATTTAGAGACGGAAACTTAATTATTTTTATGAGAGAAGGTTGTTGGCCTTCTGCTCAACGCGCTTATTACGTGTATGGGCCACTAATTGGTGACATATAGCGTCCGTGACCATAAACAGAATTTCTCCTGCTCGTCTCCACTACACCGTCTAATTCATTTAGACAGAAAGCACCGCGATGAGGTATGAATCGAGGACTTGTTAAATTTCAATTATCCCGTGCCTCGAGCGCCATAATTAATCCATCATAGCTATGCGACATGAACTAGTACTTCGTTAACTCATGGAAAATCCTAGTTTGAGGTTTTTCTCTGAGGGCTAATAGCTTCTGAAATAGTTCGTTCATGTGATTGTTGTCATGAACCACTTGATTCCTCTGTTGCTCGTTGTCTCATTATTTCATTCAAAGTGCGACAAAATAGTCTTGCTGAATATGAAAAATCATTCAATCGGTTAATGGGAGCTTATATTCTTTTATAAAAGGATTCTTTTTATAAATATAAATTCTAACCAAGTTTTTTTAGTGAGAAAATTTAAAAAAAGACGGTAATGCCCGGGTGGTGTTTTATAGTTTAAAATCGTTTGCCCTACTGTCTGTCATTGAAAATTGGTCACTAGTTGTTTTCGTTTGGTCACGTAACGACTCTATACGTGATTAGTATTGACCAACTTTCCAGACCCAAACACCCGAATATGATGGAAAAATGAGTTTTTAACGAGTTTTCGTAATAATTGAACAAGTAGCAACGACTAAACGAAAACCACTATTTAGACCAATCCTCAATGACAGTCGACCAAACGAGTTCGATCATTCGATTAAAAAATTATTAGTATTGGCCAGCTATCCAGAAAAGAACGGAATGTCCAATCGAAAACAACTAGCGATCAATCCTCAATGACAGATAACCAAATAATTGAGATAGTTGAATTTGTAAAATTTTTAGTATCTATACAGTGACCAGCCCTGACCAAACGATGACCAAACGATTCTAATCATCAGTTTTATCAAAACCATTGGATGGGGTGCTAGAAATGCTGGGAATTTACCTGTTAAAAAGAAATGTGAAGAGCTCGGGCTAAAATATTTTGCTTTCGACAAGGAATTCCTAATGGCCACAAAATAGTCAAACTTTAAAGCTAACCAATTGCTCGACCACTAGGAGATAGTAAAAAAACTAAACCACCTGAGTTAGCAGTAGTGCCAGTCCAAGATTAGCAAAATGAAAGGTTGCTAGTTTGTAGATGTGACAAAAAATATGACACGTTTAGGAACCATGATCAGAAAGTTATATAACCCTTGTGGCAGTGATCGATAAATTCTATGTCCTAATGTTCTTGTTTATGTGACATCGGCTATATGAAGGAATTTTTCTTGGCCTTAAATAAATCATTTTTAACCAAACTGAAGACATATAATTGTGCAACGAAGCCAGCGAAACCGTGTCACGCTTGTATTTAACATAAGATTTGTATATGGTCGTATGCATTCTCACGATATTTAATTAATAAAACTGAAATATAAATTATAATTATAAATTATTGTCCTATAAAAAACTAAATTTTATCTTACCTTCATAAACATTAACGGTTGCTTTATCAGAATATAATAAATGTCTTACATATACATAATACGTATTATTTAGTGACATTGTAAAATCGAATTTTCGCTATAGGCAATTAATTTTATATAAGCGATAAATGCACGTTATACTCACTTTTGTCCCAGCTTCGAATCAAGGTGACTTTTCATAAATTGTATGCTTCATTGGTACGTTTACATAAAAACTGTGTTTATGCACAAAAACTATAATTAAAAATTTGATTTACTTCATCACGTAAACCTAAGTGCTTTTTTTGAATTTTTATTAGTTGGCTTCCTTTCCTTGGCCCATCATAAAATTACACTGCAACATTCATCTAGTACCTACATTAGATTGGGGAACACCCTTTATACTCAGCACAATATATAAATTTAATATGTTCATATAAAGGTCATAACGATGAAGGAAATAAAATTTTAACACAATATGTGCAACATAAAATACGATTCACGTCTCACGAAATGCTTATCTGCATATTTTGACCGCTCCCATAATATATTGGAGCACCCCAAGACTTTCTACTCTGGTAGCTCACATATTAAATAATTTTTTTTTTCATCCTTTTAGTAAATTAGATCATTAACGTAGAAACTAATTGTGTGCATGTAATAAGCGAGGTAATGAAACAAAACTACATCAACAGCATTTTAAACAGTTTAACCTTAGACCACAAAGAAAAACAAACAGAGGCACATGTTTTCTACGACTCTGATGTATATGAAAATATAATCGTAAAATTCACCAATATTTTTAGAAGTAAGAAGTGAAAATGGGATAAACGTATATTCCGTATTATCTCTTTCGATCACAAGACTCCTATACTTTAGTTGATGTTTTCTGATTTACGCCACAACCACATTCGAAAATGCAATAGTGTATGCATACATCTGTAAGTATGTTTGATATCTCATACAAATACAAGGTTTAATGATATAGAAAAAAAACAGTTGGAAAAGACACGATCAGTTTTTTGTTTTGGTTTTTGTATTTTGAATGAAACGAAAATTACACGTTGTACATTTCCCGTTCGTTGTGTTGTTTATATTTTTTATATATTCCATTCCACCTACAAAAACAAATATGTACACTTATATTGCATTGCATTTTTTCCATTGTATAATATACGAAATTTCGTATATGACGACATACGATTTTAAAAAAGACTGAAAAGGTTCGGAGCCGAACTCTATAAGCATTTTTGTTGCCTATAAAGAACTTATATGCAGTGTGATTTGCGTATTTGAAATACTACGACCAGCCACTCCCACACCCACCTAATCCCATCTACACCCAGCCCAACGGATCACAATCCACCATATCTCAACTGACCCCAATCAACCACAAAGCACCACATCTAAACATTATTACCACCCCCGCCCTCATCCACTATCTCACCCGCACCACCCTATACCGCACCACCCATATTATCACCCTTTAACACCTCCATACCCACTTCCACACACACGCGCCACCCACACAAACCTTCATCCATCAAATCAAAATTCCCCCACCATACCCAAAACGCCTCATCCCACCCCGCCAACTCCCATACCACCACTCCTACCACCCCCATAACCACACCACCTACACAAACCCACATCCAGATTAGATATATTATTATTCCACATTCACATGATCGATGAAACCAAACTAGAATAAAAAAAAAAAAATCTATTAATTTTATGGAGGGGGATTAATAAAACCCTACATATCTCCGAACAACCAAATATTCAAATAAATAAGTGAAATTCTCAAATATTCTTTGAACCTGTGAAACTAAAGTGAAACTGTGAAACTAAACGAAATATATATATATATATATATATATATATATATATATATATATATATATATATATATATATATATATATATATATATATATATATATATATATATATATATATATATATATATATAACGATATATATATATATATATATATATATATATATATATATATATATATATATAACGATATATATATATATATATATATATATATATATATATATATATATATATATATATATATATATAAAAGATATATATATATATATATATATATATATATATATATATATATATATATATATATATATATATATATATATATATATATATATATATATATATATATATATATATATATATATATATATATATATATATATATATATATATATATATATATATATATATATATTTATATATATATATATATATATATATATATATATATATATATATATATATATATATATATATATATATATATATTTATATATATATATATATATATATATATATATATATATATATATATATATATATATATATATATATATATATATATATATATATATATATATATATATATATATATATATATATATATATATATATATATATATATATATATACAGTAGAATTCGCCTATAACGACCATCAAGGGACCGATCAAAATTGGTCGTTATATCCGAATTTCGTTATAAACGAATTTTTTCTGTTAGTGAAGAAACAAACTCCAATACTAAACATAATGATTATTAAGCCAATAATTAATTTTTTGTAATAAATTTACGCATTTTTATTATTTCAATTCAATTCATATTATGTAAGTTATTATTTAGAACATTTTACAAAGAAACAAATAAAATAAATGCATAGAAATAATGTATGTACTTTACTAAAAATATAAAAAAATAAATAAACATGTGTACAGACTACAGAGTAAGAACAACAAAAATATGTACATACAAAAATAACCCGGTCTCATCAGCGTTAAATATTTCTGAATATTGGTATCCTTCGCGTAATTTAGGAAACACATTTTTAAGCCAATTTTCACAATCATTTTTTGAAACAGCAGCCGCTTCTTCCGAAATTTTTCCAACCACTATATTGTGTCTTTGACGAAAACGGTACACCCAGCTGTCGCTACAAGTAAAATTTGACTTATCAATTTTTCGAGCGAATTAATTAGCTTTTGGCTGTAAAATAGGCCCGGAAATTGGAATTTGATTTTGGGAATTGATAAACCAATCGAGCAATAGTTTATCAATATCGTCGTGTTCTGCTTTCCTTACTTTTTTTGTTTTTAAAGAATTCACTTCGAATTGCTATTTTATTTTATCTCGATTTTTCTACATCGTTGATAAAGTAGAATGTGATAAATTGAATTCTTTAATTAAATCTGAATTTGATTTTCCATTTTCTAAACGCATTACCATGTTGGCCTTTTCTTCAATGGAATAAGATTTGCGTTTTTACATTTTAATTATGGAGTTCAATATCGGTTATAAAGTCACAGATAATTTATTAATTTTTTAAAACTAATTAAATCACAAAGATAATTTATTAATATTAAACCGTACCTCCGTTCTCGAATAAATGCACTTATTAACTGAAAATGTACAACAAAATCACAAACAATAAAAATAAAATGTGATTTCCCGAAAATAGTAAGGAAAAAACGAATATTTGGTCGCTATAACCAATTTTGTTTTAAAAAAAATAGAAAAAATTGGACGTTATATCCGAAATCGTCGTTATAGCCGGGTCGTTATAAACGAAACTTTTTATATTAAAATAATGTTTTGATGCTTGGGACCAAAATTTTGCGTCGTTACAACCGAAATGTCGTTATATCCGTAGTCGCTATAAGCGAAATCTACTGTATATATATATATATATATAATATATATATATATATATATATATATATATATATATATATATATATATATATATATATATATATATATATATATATATATATATATATATATATATATATATATATATATATATATATATATATATATATATATATATATATATCGTTATATATATATATATATATATATATATATATATATATATATATATATATATATATATATATATATATATATATATATATATATATATATATATATATATATATATATATATATATATATATATATATATATATATATATATATATATATATATATATATATATATATATATATATATATATATATATATATATATATATATATATATATATATATATATATATATATATATATATATATATATATATATATATATATCGTTTAGTTTCACAGTTTCACTTTAGTTTCACAGGTTCAAAGAATATTTGAGAATTTCACTTATTTATTTGAATATTTGGTTGTTCGGAGATATGTAGGGTTTTATTAATCCCCCTCCATAAAATTAATAGATTTTTTTTTTTTTTATTCTAGGTAGGTTTCATCGATCATGTGAATGTGGAATAATAATATATCTAATCTGGATGTGGGTTTGTGTAGGTGGTGTGGTTATGGGGGTGGTAGGAGTGGTGGTATGGGAGTTGGCGGGGTGGGATGAGGCGTTTTGGGTTTGGTGGGGGAATTTTGATTTGATGGATGAAGGTTTGTGTGGGTGGCGCGTGTGTGGAAGTGGGTATGGAGGTGTTAAAGGGTGATAATATGGGTGGTGCGGTATAGGGTGGTGCGGGTGAGATAGTGGATGGGGGCGGGGGTGGTAATAATGTTTAGATGTGGTGCTTTGTGGTTGATTGGGGTCAGTTGAGATATGGTGGATTGTGATCCGTTGGGCTGGGTGTAGATGGGATTAGGTGGGTGTGGGAGTGGCTGGTCGTAGTATTTCAAATACGCAAATCACACTGCATATAAGTTCTTTATAGGCAACAAAAATGCTTATAGAGTTCGGCTCCGAACCTTTTCAGTCTTTTTTTAAAATCGTATGTCGTCATATACGAAATTTCGTATATTATACAATAGAAAAAATGCAATGCAATATAAGTGTACATATTTGTTTTTGTAGGTGGAATGGAATATATAAAAAATATAAACAACACAACGAACGGGAAATGTACAACGTGTAATTTTCGTTTCATTCAAAATACAAAAACCAAAACAAAAAACTGATCGTGTCTTTTCCAACTGGTTTTTTTCTATATCATTACACATTGTATTTGTATGAGATATCAAAAATACTTACAGATGTATGCATACACTATTGCATTTTCGAATGTGGTTGTGGCGTAAATCAGAAAACATCAACTCAAGTATAGGAGTCTTGTGATCGAAAGAGATAATACGGAATATACGTTTATCCCATTTTCACTTCTTACTTCTAAAAATATTGGTGAATTTTACGATTATATTTTCATATACATCAGAGTCGTAGGAAACATGTGCCTCTGTTTGTTTTCCTTTGTGCTTAGACGTTGTGTCTCGCATTTTCTTTCTGTTTCTAAGCATCATATTTTCATTTCACGTGATGGTGTCCGCTACAACTTTACATTACTATGTATATACATTTGGAATTTATGTTGCTTTGTGAACAACGAATTTTAAATGTAATCACAATTGTAGGTACATTACAAAACAATAAATCAAATATAAACATAAAAAGCAACATACGCACGATACAATTTCCATATGCGAGTATGCATATGCCCCAACATGCGCTGTTGAATCGAAGAAAATCGGTTTTACTCTCGTGTACACATTTTAATTGCATTCAATATTTTCTTTGAGAAAGAAAATAAATAGCGAAAAATATGAAATAAGAAGAAAATAAAAATTATATAATGCAGTCTTTTTTAGTCAATCTAAGTAAAACTAAAAATATCTTTATATGAATAATTCGACTTACATGGTAAATTGTAATGTGTATCGGACGTAATGGTTAAATAGTCGCGGTGAAATTAAGTACTTTTTTATGTAATAGCGTTTTTTTGTTAAGTGGGTGGAATCAAAAAGAGTATCATCAAACTTTTTCATTATATGTACTTTCAATTTACTGGGATAATTAATGATGATCCCGAATATCGTTTCGTGTTCTTTCGTGTTCGGATCAAATATCACAAACTGTTTGTTGGATTCTTTTGAGAACAAAACTACATGATAAACGTCAAAATCAAATAAAGGAAAAAGGACGACGTGCTATTTTTTATTTCATTTGAAGTTTTATTTGGATTCCACCCATATCGCCGGGTGCAACATCGCAGACCAGTCGCAGATGGCAGAAAACAACATCGCCGACAGGAATTTTGATCGACATGCTCACTTAGCCGACACAACCAGATCGCGGACAATAAAATCGCCGACAATCACATTTTCCATACCCAAATCGGTGACAACCTCATAGCCCACCAGAATTTTGACCAACAATTATAAATATCACACTATACCAGATCGTTGGTGAGCAACTTTGTCGATACATTACCCACGCCGACACCCACACCGAAAAAGTTGCTTTAGCGTTGCAGTTAATGTAGATATGAGCAATATAACTTCATCTTATAGAAGTACCTTAGATTTTGATGAGAGCAATATAATTATCAGGAATAGTACATCGGCGACAGGAATTTTGGCCGACAACCCCACTAAACCGACACAACTAGATCACCAACAAGCCCAGCAATGTCGAGAGATTGCTGCTCCAGACCAAAGAAACACTTATAGTACAGGTACGTTCTATGTGTAAATATTGCCATTACTCAAGGATTCGGGAGGTTCGCAAATCTAAAAGGATAAGATTCATTTTAAAGCAGTATTATTTATAATTTTCGCCCTATTTGTGATGCAACCGTTATAGTAATTCGAATTTTTTGT
Organism: Nephrotoma flavescens; assembly: GCA_932526605.1. Lineage (NCBI taxonomy): Eukaryota > Metazoa > Arthropoda > Insecta > Diptera > Tipulidae > Nephrotoma > Nephrotoma flavescens. The sequence continues at coordinate 101,754,908 of OW052221.1, forward strand.
GTAAAGTTCATTCACTTTGACAGTTTTGTAAGTGAAGGTTGTTGACCTATCGTTCACTCGCCCCACAGCCGGATTACCTCCATCCATGTCATATGTGATTTTCGGCAATGTGGGTGTTGGTGCGGTGTGGTTATCATTGATGTGGTTATGTTGGCGAGCACACTTCTCTGCTATGTGCGATGGTTACATGCATTGTGTGTGTTGGCGATGTGGGTGTCGGCGATGTGGTTGTTGGTGAGGAGGGTGTCGGCGACGTGGTTATCTGCAATGTGGTTGTCGGCGATGTGGTTATCGGCGACAGGGTTTGTATAATTTAAACCATTTAATTTAAATCGGATGATATAAACTCTCTTAAATCAGATGGTAAAAATCATTGATTAAAATCAAAATGCATAAGGTTGTTGAAACATGCGGTTAATGAATAATGAGAATATGCGACGAACCCAGAGAAAATAATGATAAAGAAATATCCCAGTATGCAATTTTTCCAGTGTGTGGAAAACATTGTTTTAATTCCATACTAAATTCCGTACTACAAAATATCAAAGACACAAAAATATCGAGAAATAATTGTCTTTTTCTTTCTGTTTCGCGGTAATATGTGTTTTATACGTTTTGTTTGTATATTGAGTCTTTTGAAATTTTGGGTTATTCTGGATAATAGCCAGATAGTGTTTTAATAAAGGTGAGGTTTCCAAGACTTTGGAGTTTTGGTTTCGAACTAATGAAACATTGAATTTTTTGTATTAAAAAATTCGGTCAAGGCATTGTGAGTATACTTTGATTAGTTCAAAGTATTTTCAAAATTTTTGTAGTTTGGTCACTGCAGTCTGTTGAGACGACCGAATTTTTTAATACAAAAAATTCAATGTTTCATTAGTTCGAAACCAAACCTTCAAGCCGTATACATACGTCGGATAAAAATCCGGGATTTTTCTATCTCATCGTTTTAACCAATTAAATCATGTAAACTATACTACAGACACGCCTCTTTTCATACAAAAGAGTTGAAAAAAATTGAAAAAAAAAAAATCTCGGATGTAAAAATCCCGGATTTCCATCCGACGTATGTATACGAATTCAAAGTCTTGGTAACCTCACCTTGATTAAGTGTTTTATATTATACTCTTCTCAGTTTCATGTGACAAGTCGACGGGTGAATACGCACACAATTGTGCATGCGTGTGTTTTTGTTTATTTTATTTTCTCATGTTGTTTTAATTTAATAATTTTTAATTATTCCAATAACATTAATTTTATGTATTTAATTTAATAGTTTGATTATAAAATTAAAAGATGCGATCGGATTGGGCTAAAGAAGTAATTAAAATGAGTTTTGCAATGACGTCGCCATTTACATATCTACGCAATTCTTTACGTAAAATGATTTTGTTTTATTTTTTTAAGATGCTGTGTGTAAATCTAACAGGTGAATTGGATGGCGCGTGAACATGTAAACCAATACCCTACATAGGCGGATTTTTAAAATTTAAATATAAAAGGTATTAACTACTTTTTGATATACAGCGCAAGAATTATGTTTTCTGAATCGTCAATTGCTCGTTGGGTTTTAACCAAGAAGGAAATTGATTCATTCTGCAAAACAATATTATTCAAAAACCTTACCTATCACTTTACAAATAAAAAAACAATTTAAATCAAATAAATCGATTTTTTAGATTTATTTGAATAAAAACCGAAAAATTTCAAACCCTGCGGCAAGATGGGTGTCGGCGAAGTGCATGTCGGTGCTATGGTTGTGTCAGCGCTCTGGTTATGTCGAGAAAGAGACTTATCGCATGTCGGTGATCTAGTTGTGCATTTTAATTGAGCTTATTCGCGAAATTCCTGTCTGCGATGTTAATGCTCCTAGCGGTATAACTATTCCTGATAATTATATTGCACTCATCAAAATCTAAGACACTCCTAATACGAAATTATATTGCTCACATCTACAAAGCAAAATTACACTTAGCTAATTCTGAAATTGCTACGTCCACATCAAATTTAGGGTTTGGTGAAGTTAGTATTACGGTATGGGTGTGGGTGATGCGAGTGTATTGGCAAAGTGCAATTTGTGGGATTTATATGGAAACATTGGGCGCTTTCAGGTCACTCAACAGTTGACAACACGTTGAGTAAAACACGGTCAACTTAATAGAAATTTTGAACTCTATGAAATTTTCAAGTCAACTTGGCAATTTCACTAATATTGATGCCGACAGTTGGCGGACCTGAATGCGCCCATTGTTTATACTATCATTTGGTTTTATGTATTTGTCGATGTCTTCTGGTTTATACACTGATTGAACAAATTAGGTGAACAGGTTTGATATGACTTGTAAATCACAAGATTTTTGTTAGTCTCACGTTTTGTTTGAAAGTATAGTTTCAAAACTATATTTTGGATTATTTCTTATTTTATCTTCGTTTGATAGTAGATTTCGTATTGTTGGTTGCTTGTTGTGAATTTATGTTTACTTGCCTCGGAGGAATCCTTGAGCTGCTCTTTATAATGCGTGGATTCCACAGTGAAACAAATTTTTTCAATAAAAATACTGGGAAATTGAAAAGAGAACGGTATATTTAAATTACGTTAGAACGACAAAGACAGCAACTTTTTTTGGTTTTCCTTTTTTCTACAGCTAAATTTATGGTCAAAATAGTCACATATTGGGGGCAACATAACCTAAAATTTTACCCTACAATGAACGGTGCTGTACGTAGCGGCACAAGAAAAATAATTCCACTGTTTATTTTTCTCTTGACATTTCACTGTAGTATTTTTTCAACCATAGAATTATCGTAGTAGCGTGCGAAAAATATTTCACATCGCGTACTTTTTTTGAAGGTGTGTTAAAAATGTTACCATAAAAAGTATTAAGTTTCTTTTTATGGCAACATTTTCCCCACTTAGGCCCTTTTCCAATTACTTACGCATTTGAAACTTATTAAGTCATTTCAATACATTGTACTGACTTATTTGTGAAGTAATAACAAAAAACAAAACGCAATTTCTGTTATATGGAAGAAAAAAATGTCTTGACATGTTAGTCACCGACCAAATGGCATAGTGGTTAAAGCTTTGGCATTTGGATTGGGAGGTACCGGGTCGAATCCCGATAGGTGCAGGATGCAAAGGGAATTTTCATCTACAGTTGATCTGCGATGAAATGGAAAACATCTATACCCCTTGTCTGAGTGCAAAACTCATGGGCCGACTCATTTTGCATGGAGCTATGCAATGTGGCATGGAGCTATGCAATGTGCAGATGGTGATAAAAAGCGGAACTATAGCGGTACATCCCCGAAATGGCTGGCAACGGCGTAAAAGTGAGGACGAAAAAAGCAAACCGCGAAAGATTTGGAAGAGCCTTGGCCTCATAACAGATTTCAGGGATAATAATAATAAAAGAAAAACATGTTAGTTGTTGCCACTAGATTTGAAAATAAAAACGGTATGTATTACATTTAGTCAAGACGCAATTTTGGAGACACTTCTGTGTAGACGTACTTATTCAAATAAGTCACTTCGCGAGGTTACTTATTTGAATAAGTACGTCTAGAGAAGTGAGTAAGTAATTGGAAAATGGCCTTACTATATTATTTTGCCAGTACATTTTACTTTACTTGCCGGTGGGGACAAATAAATCTATTCCGTCATAAAGCAGTGTGTGGAATTTATCTGCATTTACACGCTGGTGCTGTTCAATTCGTCATCCCAGTTAATGTTTTTAAAGTTACCCAAGTTCACCGTGTTCAATTTTGTCTAGTTGTAAAATGGCTTTTCGTTCAGGTGGCCGTTCAAACTGGTCTCGCTCTTCAAAACTATTTCGATTGCTTTGTGGTCTCACAGTCTACACTATGCAAATTTGATGATATTTTCTATCATGTGCTAGCAATACTGTCAATGCATGTGTGAGTATGCTATACATTTTTTTTACTATCAGCAAATTTTCAGGCTGACATTTTCTCGAAAATTTTCATGATAGTTCTTACGAAATGTCATACTTTAAGGTTATGTTTTTCATTTTTTAAAATTTATTGTAGGGTGAGCACACTAATATTTAGAGCATGGCGATATGATTTTTACACTATTTTTTATTTCATTTTGCTTATTGCAGTAACGTCAATTCATTGATTTACATTTAGTTTTGTGTTTTTAGAGACTATTTGAATAAATATAGATAAATATAGATATTTATTTATACATTTATTTATACATATATTTTTGTAAAAAATGTCGGAGTTTACTACAGAAAATACTTTTAAGCTGATTCATTTATTTAGAACAAATGAATGTTTATGGAAAAGGCGGAATTCCATTGCTGCGGGTTTTTTTTTGTGCAGAAACCAGAAAGAGATAAAATCAAAAATCCGACAGACAGATTATTTTTCTTTTATAGCGTAATTTTAAGGGGAACATTTTGACACCACGAAATTATAACCAATAAATTAATTAAAAAGTGAAAATTATTGTTAAATTAATTTTATTTATATCTCTAAATTACTAAAAAACCTAAATATTATTTGTAGGCATCATTTTATATATTTTCTTTCGATAATTAAAAACTAAGAAAACGCTTTCCTATAAAAAAGTTAGGGGAATATTTGACCGCGTTGGTAACATAACCTAAATAATATCACATGCATTAAAATTATGTAAAAAATAATTAAAACTAAAAATTGTAAAATATTTTAGTTTGAACATTAATACAAATTGATCATGAAAACGCCATTTATAGCACACTCCACTCCACCAAAACATCTAAAATGTATGAGCCTGCTTACCATAAAAATATTACTAAACTAAAATTTGCTGAGAGCGGGGGTATTTTTCATTTTGGTTGCCATAAAAAATACGTCGAAAAAATTTAAGTATAAAAAATTTTACTGTTGCGCCGCACACACCCATAGGGATATATCATTTTATCTCTTTTTGGTTTCCTGCACAAAAAAAGCCGCATTAAAAGAATTCCGCCTTAAGAAGAATTGTATAGGCATACCGATCTCAAAAATATTGCGCTCAAAAAAATTGCGGATGAATTTAATGTCACTGTTGTAGATATTAAAAGAAAAATTCGAAATTTGAGAAACACGTACGTCAACAGAAAAAGAAACTACATATTAAAAAATAAAAAATCAGGAAATATGGTCGATTAATTTCCGAAATTTACGTGGCTTCTGTTCGATGAGCTAACATTTTTGGACGAGGTAGTAGTTCTCAAGAGTTACAACGAATAATTTTGTAAGTGAAACGAAAATAGAGAACACATCTCCTATAAATAATTCAGTAAGCTTAAATTTTTTGAAAATGCATTACAATTTTATTCAACTTTTTCCATTGAAATGGCAATTGTGTCTCGCATTTTATTGAAGATTTTTGGATTGTCCGTTGTATTTTGGCCTTGTTGATTTATATTAAAAAAAATTGGTGATAATGCATTTGGATGCATTTCATCGAAATGGTTTTCGCATTCGATTGGCTTGGTTAAATAATTATGTAGCACGCAGCATACTTTAACTATCATATCGATTGTTTCTAGTTTAACATCTATTGAGCTGTGTAATATCCGCGATGTTTGACATCTGGAATAAGGTTTCAACATAAGCCGAACCAATTTAAAGGCTACGAGTTTTCAAATATTGTATTATCTGAAGACCTTCGGTCTGCACAAATATCAATAAATATAAATTTGGAATGAATATCGACTTGGTAGCAAAACCATACTATGGTAACTTTTAAAATTAAATTTTTTTTATCTGGAATATGCCTCCCATCTACAGCGTCAAGTGTATGTGGGAAATTCCAAATTCTCCAAAAATATTTAATGACCGTTTTCCCTTCAGCCACCGTGCTATTCTCTAAAACAAGTTATACGTTTAGCCATTATTAAACAATAAATACCTTGTTATATCTAATTAAATTATTTTATTTTATTGGGATGTTGCAGTTGCAGAAGAACCTGAAACTCAACAGATTTTGAATGTACCAGTGAATTATCTAAGGAAGAAAATACCGAAGAAACTAACAAAAAGTCTCCAAAAAGGAAAAAATCGACAAATACGAATCAGCGATTGCAAAACTAGTTTCAAATAATACTCCACCTATAAAACAGCCACAAATTTTTGAATCATTTTCGTTAACCATGTCCCTAGAATTACAAGAACTTCACAAAATGGATGCTTCTGAAGCATATTGGTAGCAGTTATGAAAAACAAACGAAATTTGTTATATACTTGAGAAACTTGTTCTTGTGAAACAAACACAAAATGGTCAGATATAAATACCAAACAAATTAGGTGAATTAGTAAAAATCAGGTCTAAATTCTGTTAGGACCATTTAATATATCAGACCTATGACTCAGGTTAGAAATGCCCATGGTATCTGTGACGGGCACTCAATCTCGGAAGACACATTGATGGGTATAATCTCGTCAATTTCATTGATGGCAAGTTTAAATCACTCGTTATTAGAATAGTGTTGGATGGATTGATTTTGTCGTTTATTTCTAGGACAGTGTCGCAGCAAGCAGTATAAGATGTTAATGGAGAGTCAGGTGGAATATATCCATACCAGCTTGATGGATAAGTTGGATATATTTATCCATTCATTAGGAACTGATTTGTCAATCGCTATCAGTACACCTCCGCCTGATGTTTTGTTGTTTATTAGTGGCGAGCGTTCGCGTTTATACACCACGTATTGGGATGGATAAAATTCAGAGCTCTTTAATCATCACGTCTCACATAGTATGTAAACCGGAAACGTAGTCTTTAGTACAAAATTGTGAAATTATGATGCTTTTGTAGACATTCTAGTTACAATTTGGAAGTAAATTGTCAGATTATAATACAGGTTGATCGTTACTAGGTTTAGTCACTCTGGATTTCACTGTAATAAATTACAGATTCTGAAAAAGAGCTTTACTGGATGTACCTAAAAATGAATACGGTTGGTCACCTTCCACTGGTGCTTAGTAACTAAATTTATGAGTAGGTATATTTTCAGAAAGTTGCAATTAAAAAAAAATTCAGTAACCGCTAGCAGATTACTTTAATAGATGTTAGACCTTGTCTCTCATGTATAGTCAATAATTTGTGTCCGTCACGCCAGCCGGAACCATATCAGCCGGAACCAAACAACGATGGAATAAGTAGCACGATGCATTGTGCATCATTGTGCACTAATTGGTTTTTCAGCCGGAACCTTATAATTCCAGCCGGAACCTGATAAAGCCATCCAGAACCCTACAACAGCCAAACTTACTATGGCACTAGTAGCACGATGCATTGTGCATCATTGTGCACTATATAATTTTTCAGCCGGAACCTTACAAATCCAGAAATATAGGATTTTTGAGGAAAAAACCTTACAATTTCAGCCGGAACCATACCCTCTACAGCCAAACTAACTATAGAACTAGTAGCACGATGCATTGTGCATCATTGTGCACTAAATGCTTTTTCAGCCGGAACCTTATAATTCCGATTAGAACCTTATAAAGTCATTCAGAACCCTACAACAGCCAACCAACTATGGCACTAGTAGCACGATGCATTGAGCATCATTGTGTACTATATAACTTTTCAGCCGGAACCTTACAAATCCAGAAATATAAGATTTTTATGGAAAAAACCTTACAATTTCAGCCGGAACCATACCCTCTACAGCCAAACCAGCTATAGCACTAGTAGCACGATGCATTGTGCATCATTGTGCACTAAATGTTTTTTCAGCCGGAACCTTATAATTCCGGCCGGAACCAGATAAAGCCAGCCAGAACCATACAACAGCCAAACCAACTATGGCACCAGAAGCACGATGCATTGTGCATCATTGTGCACTATTTTATTTTTCAGCCGGAACCTTATAAATCTAGAAATATACGATTTTTCGGAAAAAACCTTACAAATTTAGCCGGAACCATACCCTATACAGCCAAACTAACTATGGCACAAGTAGCACGATGTATTGTGCATCATTTTGCACTATATAATTGTTCAGCCGGAACCTTATAGTTCCTCCCAGAACCTGTTAAAGCCATCCAGAACAATATTATCGCCAAACCAACTATAGCATAAGAAGCACGATGTATTGTACATCATTGATCACTAGTTGTTTTCTCAGCCGGAACCTTAGAAATCCATCCGGAATCTAATAAAGCCAGCCGGAACCGTATCCTCTTCAGCCAAACTAACTATGGCACAAGTAGGACAATGGGTTGTATGCTATATGTTTTTGCAGCCAAACTTTAATGCCATCCAGAAACATAAAAATCCAGTCGAAACAAAATGTTTACATAAATAGTGCAACAAATGATTTTTCCCGAACGATCAAAACGTTATGCACTATAATGCCAACCCAACCAGAACCAGCAACACCAGCCGCAACCGTATGAAGTCGGTGTGAACCATTCGGAGCAATAAAAAGAGTAAGCATGGTTGACGGTCATTGTGAACTAGCCGGAACCTTGTAATTTCAAGTGGAATTATTTGGATACATTATAATTCCCGATTCGCTAAAAGTGTTTATTAAATAAAAAGTTTAAAAAACATTTAACAAAGACCGGAAATAACAGTTTGTTTTTTAATAATTTATTAATAATATTTTATAACATATTTCATCATTTAGAGAAGAACTTTGTTTGATTTGGGTTCTTGTACATAGAACAACATGTAGGCAAGCATTTTTCGTGAAGTGTTGGTGCTGGTCTCGGCCTTTTGCAAATCGTCGTATGTTTTCCATATGCCACCGTTTCTAAGTGCATGTGCAGTGAAATGCTCATTTACACTGTCATACTCAATGACACCGCGCAAATTGAACAAATTACCTCCTAAATTCAGCGATTTGGTTATGTGGCTTATAGCCACCTTTTGCTGTTTTTCTAGTGGTTCTAAAGGCTCGACCTAGAACGTTACTACGTTATTATATACTTTATTTAGATTATGTGAGTTTCCAGAGCTACAGTACGATTCCCGAATATTTATATTTATTGAGTTGCGGCTGAAAAAGCATTTTGTACACAATAATACACAATCTATTGTGCTACTTTAGATGTAGTTAGTTTGACCGTAGGTTTCGTCTGAAATTGTTAGGTTTTTCCACCGAAACAATGTATATTTCTGGATTTGTAAGGTTCCGGCTGAAAAATTATATAATGCACAATGATGCACAATGCATCATTCTACTACTGCCGTAATTAATTTGGCTTTTGTATGGTTCTGGTTGGCTTTATCTGGTTCCGGCCGGAATTATAAGGTTCCGGCTGAAAAAGCATTTAGTGCACAATGATGCACAATGCATCGTGCTACTAGTGCTATAGCTGGTTTGGCTGTAGAGGGTATGGTTCCGGCTGAAATTGTAAGGTTTTTTCCACAAAAATCTTATATTTCTGGATTTGTAAGGTTCCGGCTGAAAAGTTATATAGTGCACAATGATGCTCAATGCATCGTGCTATTAGTGCCATAGTTGGTTGGCTGTTGTAGGGTTCTGAATGACTTTATAAGGTTCTAATCGGAATTATAAGGTTCCGGCTGAAAAAGCATTTAGTGCACAATGATACACAATCCATTTTGCTACTAGTGATGTAGTTAATTTGACTGTATATTACCATACCATCGTTTCCGGCTGGAATTATAAGGTTCAACTGAAAAATCATATATTGCTGGATTTATAAGGTTCTGGCTGAAAAATTATATAGTGCAAAATGATGCACAATACATCGTGTTACTTTTGCCATACTTAGTTTGGCTGTAGAGGGTATGGTTCCGGCTGAATTTGTAAGGTTCCGGCTGAAAAATTATATAGTGCACAATGATGCACAATGCATCGTGCTACTAGTGCCATAGTTAGTTTTGCTGTTGTAGGGTTCTGGATGGCTTTATCAGGTTCCGGCTGGAATTATAAGGTTCCGGCTGAAAAACCAATTAGTGAACAATGATGCACAATGCATCGTGCTACTTATTCCATCGTTGTTTGGTTCCGGCTGGCGTGACGGACACAATAATTTACTTGAATCTGGTAACTGCAGCTTGAATGCTAAGTGTTCTTTGTCGATTTTCGTGAATGTTAAATACAATGTGTTCGGTAATACTGGAATATCAGCGATTGATAAACTTTGACGGAAACTGACAGAGTTAGTCGAGGTATTGGTTGTAAAGAACTCATGGTATACTCGTATAGGCGGTAGCGAGTACACAACATCAGCACAGGACATCTAATGTCATAGGTACACTGTTAGTTCCGTAATTATGATTAACTGGAAATCATGAGATATTTTTTCTCATTTCGATGGATTTTAGTGCTCACAACACCGAATACATCAAAAATGGAGATTCCTGGCACTAGTTCACCAAAATAGATCTAGCTTCCTTTGAATTTTCTGTTTGTTATGAATATTTATTTGGCGGGGGCAAATTTTTTTCTGTTCTGTCAATATAAAAGTCATTTCTGGCAATTTAAAAGTCAATTAAATGTCGATCTTGACATTTTTGCCTACTCCATTACTATTTAAAGCCAGATTAGAAGACAAAGTAAATTGTAGTGTGTCTTGTGCTGTGTTTCTTATTTCCGATCTAATCGATCTGATCGATCTGAGTACTAAAAAATTCTTTCTCATTTCAGGTCATCGATCTGATCAATTTTGTTGCTGTTTCTTATTTTTCCTCTAGCTAGCTTCACGTAATTCAAATTCAAATCTGCATATATGACATTCTCATCATTTTTTGCAAACATTATTAAAATGGAAACAGACATAAATTTTAATTATTATTTTATACAGATTTTACTAAATAATGAAATAATTTTTTTATAGAGCCATAATTTTTTATAGAGTAAATTTGCAAGAAGTGGTACAATTTCACATTCGTAGTATAATTTCCTCAGTAATTTAGCACGTTAATATTCCCTTCGTGTTCGTATTCGGTCGTTCGTAATATTCCATTCGTGTTCGTAATTTGAACCCAAATAATAAGTAATAATATTTTATTTGTTTTAATCGTGTATATTTGAGACAGATCGACGACAAATGTTAATTTTTTAATATATCAAATCTGAAACCTGTTTCTTATTTCAGATCGACCAGATCGATCTAATTTCAGATTTCAAAATTTGAAGAAGTGAAAATTTGATTTCAAGAAACACAGCTTTGTGCTCTCATATAGGAAATCATGATCCCGAAATTATAGTTACGTAATGTGTCTGTAGTATAAGGTTGTATTATGATTTTTAGAATTGGTTGTAAATTTATTAGCATCAAAGTAGCGCATGTTGGCGAAGTTTATATGTTTTGAAGAGGTTAGTACGATTGGAATGGATGTTAGTTTATTTAGAAATATACTTACATTTACATGTGATAAATCATGTCTAAACAAAATTTTTCAATATTCAAAAGTAAATCCCATATACAAACGAAGAACATTTCGTAATCGCACAGCAAAAACATAACAAAAAAATCTGCACCACCTGCTGTCCCAGAAATCAAGACAGCAAAATAAAAAACGTGACATTAACGACATAAAAAGTAAACCGATTTTCCTACTTTACACAAAATAAAATTACGATTTTCATAAATCGATTAATCGACGTCGTCGATAGTCGTCTGTTGCGATGAGGGGGAAACACATACGAAAACCACCTCTATAAAAAGAAGAAAATTGATTTCTATATATCGATATTATGGGTGGTCAGAGTCACATTTCCCATTTTATCGTATTTTATTCTGAATTTAGCAATTTTAATTAATCTTACATTTACCTGAGTGTTCTGTATAAAATACCAATATATCTATCTCTTTTTATCGAATGGTCACTTACTATATACATATATCAATTACATACTTAATTAATAAATAATGTTAATTAGGAATGGTCTGATCGATCTAGTTTTTCGATCAAACGTCGTTTTTTTATTCTGTAATTTGGAAAAATCGTGAAAATATTGAAGTGCAATTATTGTGAAACACGTGAACCGATTTCAAATGGATATTGCGGTCATAAATTCATAAAATCATAAATCATTTTTGCATAAATGTCTTAATACACATTTTTTTATTCATACGCGAGTTGTTGCTGGAGTTGTATATTTGAACGCATTTACAGGGTATTTCAATTTATTCATTTATTTCTACATGTTAAAGTTCAAATTAGAGGGTTGTGCAAATTTATGATTAAGTACCTACTAGTCTAACCAATGTTAATTAACTAATTATGCCATTTAATTGATTATGATCACTCGTTTAAGTAATTATTTAGACATCACAGATCCGCAAGTTTGTAAGAACTTTACTTAATTTGCAAACTAAAGCAACACACTTGATTGTATATTTTACATAACATTTTGATGTTTTCTTCAATACTCACTTGTGCAGCGCTGAAGCTAGGATAAAATGCGGGCAAAATATATGTCAAACCGCCACGTGCATATTAATTAAAAATGTATTATACATTAAATTTTATGAACAACCTATAACGTCGATATCCTCATGTTTAATGTTTGTCCTCTTACGCCTACTCTCCACCTGCCATTAACATCAAGTTATAACATTAATTTTCGAACAGTTGCACGTGGAGACTCAAATTTGCAGCTGGTTGACATATGTCGTACAAACATTTTCTGCCGAGATGTCTAACATGGCCTCTCCACCTGACATAATTATCTGCCATAACATTTACATAACTGGTATACAAAATAATAAAAATGGCGTCGTGTGCGGTAAACGTGCCATAAATTTGACGTTTAAAAATCATTTGTGTTGTAGTATTCAAAAGCGTCGATTGTTTTGTTACATTTAAAATCTATTGTGAAAATGCTTTCTAAAAAAAAAAATTAAAATTGCAAGTAAATAAAGTATTATTTTTGATGTCAGCCTCCTAAACAATTTCGAATTGATGTTCCAGAGACATTCATTTCCTCTATACAATTCAATAAGTTTTAATACTTCCTGTTTTGAACTCATTGTCACAATTAAATTAAGTATATAAGATAATATATATAATATAAAAATTTCAAAAAATTTTCCAAGCACTTTAATAAAACACAAACTAATTCTTTATTCACACACAGAAAAATGAAATCTCCGTTTTGAAAAATACAAAAACGTCAATACACTAATATAACCCTTTTGTGATTTATTAACACAATTGTGCGAGTACGGCAAAAGTACCATGTCAAAAATTTATTTTTGTGTGTGTTTTGAACCAACTTACACATTTGCGCAGTCCTTTCAAACTTATTTCGCCCGAAAAAAAATCTATAACTACACACACAATTGTGTTGGTTGTACTTCAAATCAAGCGAAATTTTTTATCAAAACGCCATTACATACTATGATTTTTTACTCAAACTTTTGTGTGGTTTGGACTTTAATTTAGCTATTTTTCTAGTTTTTTTGGTTGAAAAACTGATAATTAAACAAATACGAATAATAATCAAGTCATCTGTTCAGTATCTGGTATACAAGATAGTTAAGACATCTCGACAGAAAATGTTTGTACGACATATGTCAACCAGCTGCAAATTTGAGTCTCCACGTGCAACTGTTCGAAAATTAATGTTATAACTTAATGTTAATGGCAGGTGGAGAGTAGACGTAAACTGTTTTGTTTACCAGATATTGACTATGATGACTTGATTATTATATATTTATATATACATACTGTAAACTTAATTTAATTTTGACTTCAAAACAACAAGTACTAAAACTCATAGAATTGTATAGAGCATTTTTACAATAGATTTTTAATATAACAAAACGAGCGACGCTTTTGAATACCAAAATACAAATGATTTTTAAATGTCAAATCTATGGTACGTTTACCACACACGACGCCATTTTTATTATTTTGTATACCAGTTTTGTAAATGTTATGGCAGATAATTATGTCAGGTGGAGTGGCCTTGTTATACTAGAAGCGCAGCGATCAACAAAACCTTAAAAATCACCCATATTTAACTATTTAGACCATTTACAAGTTAATGTGTTTATATTTAGATGGGGCGACTACACAGGGCAATATTTTCGACTTTAATTAAATAGACGGTCTTTCTTTGGTGCAAGCAATTCCCATTCTGAATAGGAATACATATTGTGCTCAAACTAACAACCAAAGATTTTTTTTAAATTTATTTTAACAATTACATTTTGAATTTCAAAACAACATAAAAATGCAACTAAATATGTTCAATTAAATAGTAATGTGCTAGAACATTATTGAATATTATTACAAGTCGTAACTAATTTCCCATCTTCTTCAGAAAAAAGCCATGTCAAAATAACAAAAATCACTTTTATATTTTTATTGCCAAAAATTAAAAATAAAAGTATTTACTAAAACTACCCTGGTGTTAAACATTATAACGACAGGTAGAATAGAATTATTCTATACCCAATATGCAATGCCAACGGAATTCCGTTTACATTCGCGTGCAAAAACCACACTTTTCTATATAAAGAACCATGTAAAGTAATCGGAAATCCATACTACCCGCCAAAGAAAATTGTCACAAAAATTCCAGTGTGGGTGTGAACCCCGACTAAAAAGAGAAAAAACATATTGGAAAGTAGATGGATTTTAAATGGAAATTGGTGTATTTTATACTGATTTCGAACACTTTTATGCACGAAACAAGAGGCACATGTTTGTATATATTTTCCAATTGGAATAAATAATAATTTTTATTCGAAATAAAACAAAATTTTGTATTTATTATAAAATAAATATTAATTTTTTATTGACATAAATATACACAAAATTAAATTTTCAGCACCACGTTCACCATACGTCTTGTTAATTGAAAATCTTTTGGCATAATTGTAACACGTTTGGCATGAATCGCGCATAAATTTGTTCAATTAAACCAACTAAATATTATGCTTCACTTCACGGCGAATTTCATGTCATTGCACGTAAAGCTATTGTACTGGAACGATAATGATGTGTTTTTAACTCAGTTGCTATAGAGTACTTTTACGCCCATCCAATTTTACATCCCAACAAGCACAACCTTGAAAAATAAAAATCGATAAAATCGGAAATTTCCATCATTTCAAGACGACGCCATTTTAAAATTATTTTATTACCTCTTTTTACATTCAAATTTATAGTCACAAACACATAATATAATTATTATATATAAAATATGAAGGAAATATAAGAAATTTAAAGATTATTAACTAATTTAAATACACAAAAACACAAGTTAACATTATAAAAAATAAAAACCGCGGTAAGCACAAGAATGTCGTGTTATCCTCAAACAATAAACAAAAAAATAAAAATAAATACTTCGCGAATGAAAGAGAAAGAAATTTATTTTTGACCAAAATCAATATTTTTGTGTCTTTGATATTTTGTAGTACGGAAGTTAGAATGGAATTAAAACAATTTTTTCCACACAGTGGAAAAATTGCATACTGGGTACCAGCAAAATAGTTGGTTTAAAACTCTTTCAATTTTTAATAAAATATATGGGATTGTTGTTGGAAATTTACGACAGAAAGACCACACATATTACAGTTAGTCGAAAATTACCAACCGAAAAATGTCAATAATGCAGATTACACCTCTCAACACAAAATGACATCCGATAATTGCCGACAAAAAACAACTAAAAAATTTTCATTCGAAATAATTAAAACTAAAATACCAAACCAAATTTTTGTAAGAAATGCATATATAGTGACATATTTGGGAAACAGTTTAGGGCACTCAATTGCCTTGTAAATGATTATAATTTAAAACACACCACAAGAAATTTAATCTTGGGAGTGTCCGGGAAAACTCATTTGAATATATTGCACACACAAAATTAAACCGTTCAAAGTGATTGCTTGAAAAGAATTCAAAGTAAAGGGTTTTAGTGATGGTTACTCCTGGAAAAAAGTTCATGTCAATTTTTTGAATATATCATACACACAAAATTTGAAAATTTCTATGGCTGGAAAAAGATTCAAATGGAAGGTCTCACTTATGATTACATTTGCAAAAAAAAATCGGTTAATTTTCATGTGGCCAGTCTGGGAAAACTCGTTTGAATATATCGCATATACAAAATTTGAAAATTAAAAAAAGTGACCTAGGCCATGGCTGGAAAAGTATCTAACTAGAAAGTCTAAATGATGGTTACCTTTGGAAAAAAAATTGATGTAAATTTTCACGTGGGTTTGAAAACGGTTTGAATATATTGAGTTTTCAAGGCTTTCTACATGAAAAGTGAATTGAACCTTTGTCAGGGGTAACCATTAATAAGACCCTTATTTTGAACTTTCCCACCCATGAAAGTGACCTGGTTTTCAGAGCTAACTTTCATTAAGACCTATTCCAATGAAAATCCTTTTATTCAAACGAGCTTTCCAAGATTTCCATCTGTTTGACCTTCGGTAGCCATCTGTTTGACCTTCGAATTGATCTGCATTCCGAGATAACTTTCACTAAGCCCTTTCATTTGAACTACTTTTCAGCCATGACACTTTAAACGCTACAAATTTCAAATTCTATGCCTATCCACATGGAAGGTGGATTTATTTTAACTACTTTTCAGCTGTGTCACTTTAAACGTTCAATTTTTAAAATATATTATTTTTTAGCATCACAATTTTGTATCTGATTTATCGTCATTTTCCGGCTGGCTATTTCTGCGAATCTGCCTTACCGGAATTTATCAGCTGCCATTAATTAGTTTGATTCTGCATTATCGAAGACTAAATCAAAACCCCACGTACGTGGTGAACGAGATTTAATTATGATGATTTTTACCTTGGCAAAGCGTATTTTAAACAAAATGGGCGATGCTATGATGATTTTTAATTTGTGAGAAGATACGTCAGAAAATACGCATGATGACTTTCACCTTGTTTTTCAAAATTACAGTAAACATCATCCTGTCCGGAAGTATCGATATTCGAAACTTTGAACTATCGAAAAGCATAAACGTTCAGAAAGGCTCGAGTTTCATTCAACCTGCTCATTGCACGTTCTTACTAATTCACTATTTTGTAAAACGCATTTGGAAAAGTCAATGTCATCCAAATTTCGGGGTCCATTTGAAACGCGATATTTTAAAACGCGAATTATCAAAACGCGATATTTCATAACGCGATATTTCAAAACGCGATACGGTACAAAACGCGATATAGTACAAAACGCGATATTTAAAAATGCGATATTTCAAAACGCGATACAGTACAAAACGCGATATTTAAAAATGCGATATTTCAAAACGCGATGTGGTACAAAACGGGATATGGTACAAAACGGGAGTTTAAGATCGGGTTATATCAGGCGGGTGAAGGGGAAATTTAATTTCAGTTTATAGGAATTTAAAAATCGATAGGAACGACAGTATATAGGATCGGTATCAGGTGGGTCGCTCCGCTCCCGCCGCTTCGCAACGCATATTCTGTACCATATCGCGTTTTGAAATATCGCGTTTTGAAATATCGCGTTTTGTACCATATCTCGTTTTGTCATATCTCGTTTTGAAATATCGCATTTTGAAATATCGCGTTTCGAGCGGATCCGCCAAATTTCTACTGAAAATAATTTTAGAATCTCCTTTTAACTCATCATACGATGAGCGGTTTATAAATGGTCTAGTTCGTTATAGTTACACATCACATTTTCAATTTCGATACTTTATCGAAGTTTATGTTTCGCTTCTTTAGAATAAAATGTGTTACTATTTTACATTTTATAAAATTTACCAGGCTGCTTGATTGAAACATTGTGAAATTCTACTCCGTTTCTATCGCCAAATAAGTTATTTTCGATACTTGAATGAAATTAGAGAAAGACACCTCGTTCGCATTTGTACTAGTAGGTTGAGATAGCAATAAAAACGTAATATTTCAAAATGAAACAGTTGCCCATTTCAGTTTAGGAAAACGAAAAATAAACTTCGATAAAATATCGAAAATGTGATGTTATAACATGATACCCCAGAACTACAGTACCATTTTACGAGCGTATTGGTCGGGTGTCTGTGGTAAAACTTATTATATTTATATGGCATCATATACTATAAGCAACTAAAGAACTTAGAGCAGTCGAAACCGTTTATGGATGATAAAATACTTCAAACTGAATTTCTGACAAATTTAAAATGTTTGATCATCTATGGTCAATAACTTGATGACTAGATTTATAGGCCCAATCTAGTACAATTCTTTCATGCCTCTGTTGTGATTTCCAATGATGAATTCTGGCACATGCGTCTATTCGGTTAAAAAAATCCGAACCATATATATATATAGGTTACTACAAGTCTGGCAAAATGATGTGTAGTATTAGCTATCAAATACTACTTGCTGGTGTGGATCTTTAAATGCCTATAAAGTATGCTTATTACACAATAAACATTTCACTGTTTAGACCAACCTTTCAAACAAAACATAATTTATCCCAACAAAGTAAAAACTGAACCGCGTCAATAAGATCAGTTCACCAGCGAATATCAAAGAACTATATATAACTTCTTTTATGCTTTTGATTTAGAAAAACTACCATTACTTGAGGCAATACCAACACTTCAAATGGACAGAGCGTGAACAGGCATTTTTTGGTGAAATTAGAAATAAATATATTGCCATACACGACTCCACGGAAATTTCTTCTTTATATGGTACAGCGATTCAGGCGTGAATTGACAACTGTTTATTGATTAACGTGTGGATAACAGATTCTACATCTCTCTTATCTGTGACGCAGTTAGTTTTCTTCCCCTTGATGTTTCTTTTATCTTTGACATGTTATCTCCCGATCGATTAATCGGTTTACTACAATCGAGCACCAGGTAGAAGCAGACCTTTGTAAGCTGTCTCCTCAAGGTTTGGTACATTACCATTAGTGATGAAATGTGTTGACATTTTGGCATTATGCGATGGTAGGTCCAAGTGGCTTATAAAAAGCCCCCAGTTAGCCAATATCGTACTCCTAACGTTATAATAGGTAGTTCCTCCATAAGACATGAGGTCACTGATTCAAAGTTTTTCCTGTGGTATTTATTTCTAAACGACTCGGTGGTTCCTCAACGATTTCTCTAGCCATATTCTACGTAATAATGCTGTAGTTTCATTAGTGAAACCATTTGATGCAAAGTCCGAATGACTGATAGAGATCCGTACACACCCATAAGTAACGTATGTTTTTTTATTGATATATATATATCCACATATTATTGTAGAGGAAAATTTTTGTTTCTACATCTCTTTAGAGTTGTCTGATATGGCTAACGGGCATTGTGTATCCCAATCTACTGTTACATCTTTTCTATATCCGGGGAGATCAACACTTTATTTTGCGCCATTTAAGTAATACTAAGCAATCTTAAACGCAAAATGACAATGGTGACACCAAATAAAATGCGACCTTCGCAGATCTCAGTCAGCTAAACTTTAGTTTTTATATAAAAATAGTATTTGCAGCGTTGCCAATGTAAGAAGACAAAAAAAAAACATTTGGATAAAATAAATTGACATTTTAGGAGTATGTGAGGTAAGGTGCTTATTGGGATTCTAGTTGGGGAAAATGAATCCATTATTTTTTCGCTAGATGTCTTTAGTGATAAAAGCAACAACGCAAGTCAGGCGGCTGAAATTATGAAAGGTGTGATATCGATAAAATCCTGGAAATTATCGAAGTGGGCATGCGAGTTGTAGTAGTATTGCTCAAAAGCTGAAGGTCGACCTCAAAACAGCTTTAAACCATTTACAAACGGCTGGCTGTTAGAAGTGTAATTTTCATATTGCATCTTGTAATACTAGTTCTATGTATTATTTTCTATGTCCTCTCTTCATATTATTATTCATTTTGTTTTGTTCATAAGAGTACACGTGTACAACAGCTTTTTATATTAATAATAAAACGCATTATAAGTAATCTAAAATCATCGGCTTTATTATTTAACAAATTAAGTACTTTTATTGAGATCCCAACAGGTTATGTGCCCAGGGATCGCAATTAATAAACATTATTAAAATAAAAGTGACGTTTTGTAAATATTTTTCGGTTTTTTTTTTGTACGACGTATTTAATCCGTGCAAATAAACCATGGCTGTTTCTATGTACAAATATAGCATTCCAAAATTAAGTGGTGATAACTATTTCAACTGGAAGTTCCGTGTTGAGATGCTATTGAAGGAGAAAGAGTTATGGAACGCAATCACCGATGAAAAACCATCTCCTGTTACCGAAATTTGGACGAAAAGCGATGAAAAAACGTTTTCCACGATTGTTCTCACAATCGATGACAGCCAGCTGCAACATGTATGCACATGCAAAAATGCCAAATCAGCTTGGAATCCGCTGAAAGATTTCCATGGAAATGATTCTGCCGGTAGCCTAGTACGAATTGTCCGCACCATAATGCCGATGAGAGCACCAACATCGAGGAGTATATGCAGAAAGTGACTGAACTTTTCCAGGAACTCCTATCATTTAATAACGATATAAAAATTGAGTTTTTGATGTCCGCAACGTTATTGGGATCGCTTCCAAGTAGCTATGATAGCCTCGTTATAGCTCTAGAAACTCGAAAAGAGGATGAACTAACCTCTTCTTTCGTTCGATCAAAAATTATTGAAGAATAACGACGACGAATTGAGGGACATGGTAAAGCCGAGACAGCTGCGCTACAAGTTTCTTCATATAAATCAAGCAACAATCAACATATTCGCAAAAGTGTTAAGTGTGCAGTTTGTAAGAAATTTGGTCATGATAAGAAGGTTTTCCGCAGGTTCGCGAAATGGTTAAAAGACAAACAGTGCAACAAAAGCACAAATGATGCTAACATGACAGGTCAATTTAATAATAATTTGTTGTTTGTCGTCGGAAAGATTAATGGTTGGATTTTAGACTCCGGTGCGACCTGTCATATTTGTTATAATGCGAAACTGTTTTCTGTTTTATATGTCCCATCGATTGGTGGTAATCTTATATCAGTGAAACGTTTGACACAAAAAGGATTACTCATTAATTTTACCGAGAATAAATGTGAAATTTCATTCGCAAATGGAACTCAACTCGCATGTGGTTACATCAATAACGGCTTATATAAGTTGTGCGATAAACAATCAGTTAATTTAATTCAGAATAAAACAAAGATGTGTATTCATTATTGGCATCGAGTTCTCGGTCATCGCGATATGAATGTGATCAAGGTTTTGCCAAATAATGGGCTGGTTTATGGTGTGGAAATTCAAAAATGTAGTGCGAAGTTTGTGTCAAGGGAAAAATGTCCCGCCTACCATTTCCGACGGAGTCTATTAATAAAGCTTCGAAAGTTCTCGATTTCGTGCATAGTGATTTATGTGGACCAATGCAAAACCAAACCCCGGGTGGGAAAAGATATGTTTTGACATTCATCGATGATTACAGCCGTTTCACAACAATTTATTTGCTGTCACAAAAGTCAGAATGTTTTGAAGTTTTTAAGTAATTTTACGAGATGACGCGAAATCTTTTTAGTAAACAGTTGAAAGTGCTCAGAACCGATGGCGGAGGCGAATATATATCAAATGAATTTCAACAATTCTTAAAATCACAGGGTGTGCAAATTCAACGCACAGCACCCTATTCGCCACAACAAAACGGGGTTGCTGAAAGTAAAAACCGATTGCTGATGGAGATGACTAGATGTCTTCTGTTGGATGCCGACCTTCCCAACAAATTTTGAGGGGAAGCGATTACAACTGCAAATTTTTTGAAAAATTTGTTACCCTATAAAGGTATTAATGGCACTTCATTCCAGAACTGGCATAATGAAAAGCCAAATTATACAAATTTGCGACGGTTTGGGGAAAAATGTTTCGTTTGTATTCGAGATGTTATAATCGCAGAAAATTTAATCCGAAGGCGGAAGAGGCCATTTTCGTTGGGTTCTTTATGGATTCGAAAGCTTATAAATGCTACATCACGAGCAAATATAAAGTAATCATCTCAAGAGATGTCAAATTTTGCAACGACTTTAAGTCCAAACCAACAATGAAAAGTTCATTGAATGAGTATAATGAAGGTTCGAGCGTTGATGCTGAGATTCCGCTTATTCCGTTAAGAGATGTACATGAAATTTCCGAACCTGAATTAACCACTGGTGGTATTAACAGTGATGAACGTGTAAGTGAAATTGTGTTAAATCAATCAGATGAACAAGTCGATTTAGATAGTGTGGTACAAGAGCGACGACCCGATCGATCCAAAAAAGGCGTTCCGCCGAAAAGATTGATTACTGAAATTGATCTAGTTACACAATTTGGTTTTCTTGCTTTTAATGGTGAACCAATAACATTCAACGAAGCAATTTAAAGTGTTCACAAAGATGAATGGATCGAAGCTATGATGAATGAAATGACATCGATTCATAAAAACAACACTTGGGAACTGCCAACCAATCGTACAGTTATTGGCTGCAAATGGGTTTACAAGGTTAAATCTGACGAGAAAGGCAATGTCTACAAAGCGCGACTAGTTGCTCAAGGATTCAGTCAAAAATTTGGCACAGACTATGATGAAGTTTTCGCACCAGTGGCAAGGCAAGCCACACTTAAAATTTTGTTATCAGTAGCAGGTCATACAAATTTACCAGTTTATCATTTGACGCAAAAACAGCCTTCCTCAATAGTAAACTGAACGAGACGATATACATGAAGCAACCTCCAGGGTTTGAAGCCGAGGGTAAGGAGCGTGATCCGCTTGCTTGCTAAAGAAAAGTTTCTATGGCTTGAAACGATCTGCTCGAGTGTGGAATAAGAAACTCCATCAGATTCTGGTTAGTTTGGGAATGAGGCAAAGTAACTTCGACGTATGCCTATATACATTCAACAGTCAAGAACGAGAATTATATATGGTGATTTATGTTGACGACATTTTTATGACATCAAACTCTCAAATATTTCTCGAACATATGGAAACAGAACTTAAAAAGCGTTTTATAATCAAAAATCTGGGCATTGTGACAAACTACCTTGGTATTCACAAAAAGGGTTTTTATTATTTAATTGATCAAGAGAAATACATTAATCATATCATTTCAGAGTTTGGTTTAAAAGATGCAAAAATTAGTCAGATTCCATTAGACGTGGCATATATGAAAGATGACAGCAGCGATTTACTTCCAAGTAACGAACGTTACCGTAAAGCAATTGGATGTCTGCTCTATGTCGCAATTAACACACGTCCGGATATATCAGCATTTGTAACAATATTGGCTCAACGTGTTGCTCAACCAAGTCAACGAGATTGAATTGAAGTAAAGAGAATCATCCGTTATTTCAAGGGCACCGCATCTAACAAATTAAAACTTGGGTATCAGCAAAACACACAACTTGAAGGTTTTTCCGATGCATAGTCGGAAAGGGGCGAAGATCGTCAAACACGCAAATCGAACTCTGGCTTTGTTTTCTTTTTCGGTTCCACCAGGACAACGCCAGGCCTCACACGTCCATGATTGAGCACAAGAAGCTCCGGCAGTTTGGTTGGGTGGTTATTATTGATCCACATTAAAGTCATGTTAAATAAAGCCCCGAAATAAACGTTAAAACAAAGGAATTATTTTTCCTCAGCTTATGTAGAGATTTCTGTTACACTTGTTTATCTTGATAGAGTTTTTTGTAAATTTGTCATAAAATCCAACAAAAATGACTCATGGAAGCAAAATGCTTTAACAATTATTTTTTTGTTTGTTTTACAAAGTTAAAAAAACCAGGGCAAGTTAAAATTAATTGAATAATTTAAGATTAATAATTAATAGCCTTGGTGTACACGTAACTTGCTTAATTAATTGTGTTTGTATAATAAGTGCAATCAAAAAATATATGCCGTGCACCAAACTTAGCAAGCTTTAGTAATAATGTACCTTACCAACTGACAAATTATTGAAAGTTTTCGATTTGAGCACGCATTCCTTAAGAATACTGATTTGTCATAATATATAAATACATTTTAGCCGATTAAAAGCCATTAACGCAAAAAATCGTTTATGGTGTAGGTTTAGAAGAAAAGTAGTTTTTCTGTAATAATTTTTTGATCGATTAATTAACTATTTTGTAGTGTACGGCTGTAATTATTAAGTGCACGAAAACGAAATTAAATGAATTATGTATTTCTTAAGATCGATATCTTTATACATACAGTCGAACAAGAGATTTTTATGTCGTTAAATTTTAACATGGATAAATTTGCACAATTATTATCAATGTGACATAAATTATTTAATAATAATTATGATTAGCAATCGGGCGGCAAACCATATACACGATTAATAATATTGTTGCAGAGTGCTGAAAACTGAAAATCAATTTACAATGTTTATTAATAATTCGCTGCTTACTTTTAAATTCATTGTGATTGCCGATTGGCATCTCGTGTCGTAGGCCAGACACGACACTTCAATCTTCTTTCGAATTTGCAGCCATCTTGTGTACTCATAAACGAATAAAATAATGTTATATCCTCCACAGCAAGAACTAGCCATGATTGTGTATTACATACTAAAATTGTACACTGTTAAATTTAAAAATATTCCAATTGGATTTGTTTTGAAGTGAAATTGAAACATTTTTAGATAATCTTTAACTTTTATATTAGAGAAGTCCCTGAGTAATTGTGTCGCTTTAATAGTGTCGCTGTATTAGAAAACGTTTCTACTTTTATATTATGAGATTTAAGTATGATGATTCTTAACTTGTCCAGCGTATTTTAAATAAATGTGGATTTTGATTTCAATCTGCATATTTTCATACTTTTTTAAGGCGGTGGATTTAACCCTTGCATATATGAAATTCTGACATAGCACATCTCTATGCTTTTTTTATTAAAAAACAATTAGCCAAAAAAGAAAATTCATCCAAAACGAATGTTGAAAACGACAATTAACCAGCGAAATGACCAGCGACTGAAAACGACAATTAACTGAAAACAAATACATAACTGAAAACGACAGTACACAAACGTACTAACGGTTAATCCAGAGTTAATATACTATCTATCCTGTATCATTATTCTTGCTTTTCCTATGGGAATTGGAAACCAAGGTAAATTAGGAATTGTTTTTCCCTGAAAATTTATAGATGAATTGAGTGGTGAGGCTAGAACCTTACAGTTTTACTTATGCTTATTGTTGAGTACGATTAAAATTTTTAATAAAAAGTTACGCTTCTATAAATTTTAGAATACCATAAACTCCTTGTGCTTCTTATTTTTTGTCTTTAAGGAAAAATATAAGCTTTTCCGTCGTTTCAGAGGTTCAGACGAAAATTTTTCAGACGCGGGGTAGTAAAATGAGAAGAGTCTGTTATGGTAGGCAGAATTTGGAAATGTTCCAGAATTGTTGCTAATTATGGTTGGCTAAGGGGGTATCTTTTTTGTGACGTAATTGCGTGGTATCTAACGGTGATGCAAGTTATTTTCGCTCCAACTCTAAAAGAAATTCAAAAATTTGTTGCAAATTTGCTGATCTGGTTGGGAAGTAGCAATGAGCAATTTGGCGGCCTATTAGAAATGCTCTCGGAACCTGAGTGAAAATCTCTGGGAAGGCGTGTTAATGGCCGTTTACCATTTTCGTCCAAACTCAAGTTATAAATTCAAAAGTTCGTTTCAAATATGCTGATCTGGCTAGGAAAGTGGCAACCAGTCTGGATGGATGAGCAATTTAGCAGAATATTAGAAGTGTTCACGGAACCTGTCCAAATTCTAAATATAAATTCAAAAATACGTTGCAAATTTGCTGACTTATGGTGAGGAAGTGGCAATCAAGCTGGCTGGATGAGCAATTTAGCAGCCAATTAGAAGTGGTCACGGAACCTGAGCCCACGGAATCTCTGGGAAGGGGTACTAATGCCTGATTACCATTTTCGTCCAAATTCTAAATATAAATTAAAAAATACGTTGCAAATTTGCTGGCCTGGTGGGGAAGTGGCAGTCAAGCTGGCTGGATGAGCAATTTAGCAGCCTACACGCCTTCCCATATATTTTGACTCAGGCTCCGTGAGCACTTCTAAAAGGCTGCTAAACTGCTCATCCAGCCAGCTTGTCTGCCACTTGCCAAATATTTGGTTCGTTAAAATTAAATGAAAAGGATGAAATTGTTTGATTTAATACTCTTATTTAATTTGTAAATCCATAACAGTGTCTCCATTCACTAACACAAGCAAATTAAATCAGAATCTCATAGAAAAATAAATATTCCAATAGGATGTGTATACAAAATACAAAATCGGCATACGCCTGCTTGGGTTACAGATATATGTGTGTATTTATGTTTAGAAAGCTTGTGAGTGTTTTTAATTAGCTGTAGAGCTGTTCTCATATACGGGTATTAGGCTAGGTGAGGACAAGACTACTACTTCTCGTTGTTTTATACAGCAAATACTTTTTACGCTATTTGCCGTAGGCAAATGGCGAAACACACTAATACTTAATAAACACATTTTATTAACCACTTGTTTTTTATTTCGTAGAATTATATCGATTTCAACTTGTTAGGTCATCATCAGGAGTATCTACTGATTTGTAAAAGTAAAAATTTTATATATAGAAGAAAAAAGCAAAAAATATAAGAAAAAGGACGGAGAAAAAATAAGCAATAAAAAGCAATAAAAATTAATCTATTGATCGCGCCAGATGTGCGATTAGTCATCGGCAGAGTAACAAAATTCAAGGGGTGCGTGCACTGCGCAACAAAAAGTTACAAAAAGTTACTTTTATCGACAACTTGTCGATCACTAAACAAAAAATGTGACAACATATAATGACAACTTGATGTTCACCACATAAGTTGTCGTAGTCAAAAAGTAACTTTTTTTAACTGCAGTCTAGAGTGTAGTAAGCTGGTGTCACTATATGTCTAATTTGTTTTTTGTTTGTTGAATTTATTTTTTGGTGAAAATTTATGAATCTGTTAAAATAAATCTGAAAATCTGTTAAAATAAAAATAATAAAAAATTAAAAATGGAAAAAATTATTCAGTTTGCTGTTGACCGACCCCGCAACAAACAATTTTATTCAAGAACAAAATTTAGTATGTTCATTAAATGATGGTAATTAAATTAACTTATTTATTTAATTGTTTTGTACTAACAAATGTTTAATTTTTGTGTTTTTAGATGGTAATATGGAAATGATTCGAGGAATTGCTCCCCAAAACAAATGTAGAGAGTATTGTGAACGGCTCTGGTATAATATTTAAATTGATATAAAAAACCAATTTTAATTCAATTATATTTTACAGAAAAAGTGAACTGGTATCACAACGCCACACTTGCTCTCATCGCGGCTTAGAAAGAAAACCATGGTAAAACATTTGATGGTCTGAGAAACGGGCAGATATACCAGATCATTTCAAATACTCTCCGCGATCAAAATTTTAATTTTAGCCCACAGCAATGTAAGTGGAAATTCTCTGCTATAAAGCAAAAATATATTAAATATAAAGACGCGCAAAAAGCTATAGTAATTCTGGTGGGGTACCGTTTCATTTTAAATATTTTTCTGAAATGGATGAAATTTTTGAAAAAAGCCACAGCAACGGGTTACCTTGTGTAGCCGAATCATCGTTTTTTGTTCCAATACCGCTACAGGACGAAGAGGCTGTCGATGATTCGATAGCAGCAATTAATACAACCGTCTGCAAAACGCCGTAGAATTACGGTGGCCGAAAGTATTTCAGATTTTCGGAAGGAGAGTGCAGATCGTCACAAAGAAAAATGGCAAAAATGGATACTGCCAATATGCTCACACAGCGTCAGCTAGAGCTACAAGAACGAGCGCTCGTGCAACATAATGAACTTATGTTAAAATTAATTGAAAAATTATAATTTTATTTTTTTTATTTTTTATTAATTAATTTTGTTTATTTTTTGTTAAATTTTTATTAAATTTTTTAGTTTAAATGTAAATACTTATTATAAAAATGAAATATAAAAGAATAGATGAATTTGAAATATACAATCTTTATAAAAACTAATTTCTCATTTATTGCATCATCGCATTTCTTACAGAATTCCCAGTTGTTGTAATTGTTCCCGATATTTCAATATCCTCCGGAGTATTATGTTGAGCGTATTCTAATCCTTCGTTAAGATAATCTGCTACATTTATATCGGGAAAGTCGATACAAATGTTATGTAAAACACAGGCTGCCATAATGGTTGCTGGTATACATTCAACTCTGTTGAGATCAACGTAACGTAGCCTTCGAAAACGACCAAACAGCAAGGTAAAGCTTCGGTCGATAACTTGCCTAACAAAATGAAACAAAAATGATAAAATAAATAAGAATTTATAGGAATACATATGATTATAACAAATATTTAAATATTTACCTGCACGATGCATGTATTTTGTTAAATCTTTTTTGGCGGTTAGTGAGACTTCCTCTATCAATAAACGGAGGAATACACCATGATTCTAGTGGATAAGCCTTATCGCCTAGAATCTTTTCGTCCTGGCCAAAATAAAATCCCACGTTCTGTTGTACATTTTTATAAAAACGTGAATTTCGAAATATTCTGTTATCATGTACTGAACTGGGGTAGCCCACAAAACAATCGATGTAGCGCATTTTATGGTCACAAATTGCCTGTAATGTTACTGCTGTAAACATCTTGCGGTTCGTGTACGCCATTTTTTGATCAGCAGGTACTTTGCATGGAACATAAGTTCCGTCAATCGCTCCTATTACCCCTTTTAGCCTGTTATTGATTTCAAAATGGTTTTTAATTTCTAATTTCCGCGAAGTGTCAGGAAAATGAATAATGCTGTTGGCGATGTGATTTAAAAAATCAACTATACGAAAAAATATTTTCGATAAGGATGATTTCGCCAAATCAAATCTTTCTCCAATTGATCTATATGAATCGGGAGTAGCCAAAATCCATATAACCGCAAGTAGTTGCTTTTCCGGCGATATTTTTAAATTTTCCACGTACTAAATGCAAATTTGTATTAAATATGCCGAGAAGTTTCTCAAACGCATCTCTAGACATTCGAAAATTCTGTTGAAACTCGATTGAATTGTAATTCGATACAATTGTTTCGACATACAAATTAATACGTGGTGGGGTCTCCTTTTGACTTGCAATCAATATAATTTCCTCGTCTTCGGAATCTGATAACTCATAAGATAACTTTCTTATACTGTTTATATTGGAGGTTGAACCCAGGTTCAACCTGGGTTGAACCTTCAACATAAACACCAAAAGTTAATTTGGAGTTAACTCGACTCAATCCAAAAAATTTCTTAGGTCGAGTCGAAAAACAACAACAAAAATAAAACTGAAATAAAAAAGAACAAAAAAAATTATTTATTTTCATTTTTTTGTGTGAGCAGTGGTATCTAAATACGAAAGTATATTTTTTGTGATTTTTTCCGATTTTAATTTATTAAGTTTTCCCTAAAATTAATTGCATTCATCTAAATATTTTTTAAAAAATTTTGACTCGATCCAAAGATAACTCTGCCAATATAAACAATAGAAGTTAACTTCAAGGTTAACCTGAAGATAACTACAAGTTGACTCGACCCCCAATATAAACAGGGTTTCTAATGTTGGAAATATTTTCAACTAATCTTCTTCCATGCTCAACTGCGATTGAAACAATCGTTTTTTTTATTTGATCAGACATGTTCTGAACTAAAAAAATTATTAATATTATATTATATTTAATTTTTTTAAATTGAAATTACTTTTTTTAATTTAATATATGTTAGACAGAATTTAACAATATGATTATGTTAGATGTGATATGTTAGACAGAAAATAACAATTTGACAGAAAATAACAATATGTCGTTCAGTGGCTGAAAATGTTGTTTCGATTAACACCGATGTTGGTTTGACATTTTCGACATCACATCACACCGACATCGCTGTTTTGCAGTGAACGTATCCAAGGTATATTGAAGTACATTTAATTACCCGACGTATTAGTGCGTGTTTCAATTGGTTTAAATGCCGCATAAAAAGTTTAAAAGTTAAAAATTGTGGTGAATAAAAATGTCAAACTTTTTATCTGCTTCAAGAGCTGATAAAATTTTTATGTGGAAAACATTTGGCTGACAAAAATATTTGTTTGTAAACAGAAATTTGTCATGTACAAATTTTGAGAAAAATCGTAATGATTTAGATGTAAACTGGCCGTAATTAACTAATATACATTTAAATGTGTAGTATTTATTTTACATATTTTCATATTTAAATTTGCTATATACGTCCATAATAACACATAAACTAAGCAACAATATTAATGTCAAAATTTAAACCAATTGAAACAGATAAAAAGTTAAAAAGTTAAAAAAAAATTACCACGAATTTTTTTTTAACTTTTTAACTTTTTATGCGGCTTTAAACCAATTGAAACACGCACTTAGTCAAATTATAAAAAAGGGCGGGGTCTGTAATTGGTGAGAAACGAATTTCTCTCTGTTCGTTAAGGATATTTTTGTTAAGAAATATTGATTTTCGAATTTCGTAAGACTCTAAGGTATCTAAACGTCTGCCTTTAGGTTGTATATGTAATATGTCTAAATTGTTCAAGCTAGCTGTATGATTTTCTAAAGTTAAATGGTTATGGAAAGTTGATTGATTGCAACCAGATAAATGTACTTTAGCTCTAACTCCAAAATTGCGCCCAGTCTGGCCAGTATAGGAGAAACTACAATCATTGCAATTAATCCTATAAACGCCAGATTTGGAAAGGCGATCAACTCTAGGTTTATTGTTAAAAATCATTTTCTTTATTGTGTTATTTTTATAAAAAGCAAAACTAATATTGGTATAATTGGACACGATGTTGCTTATCCGTTGGCTCGTTTTTCCTATATACTCTAAGCGACGCCAATTTTCCAGCGTTGGACTATCCGGTGGATAAATACCCGTTAGAGTTTTACACTTTAGCTTTTTATTCAGTAACTTTAATATAGTCCTAGTTGCATATCCGTTATTCGTTGCAATTTTTAGAATTATGTTAAGCTCTGTGTTATAATTTGAATTTGTCAAAGGGATATTTATTAGCCTATCTATGAGTGAGTGGAAAGCTGACATTTTAATATTAAGGGGATGGCTTGAAGAACTAGGGATAACAGCGTCTGTATACGTGGGTTTCCGATAAATTTTGAAATCTAAGGAAGAATTAATATAATTCTGCGAAATAAAAAACAAGTGGTTAATAAAATGTGTTTATTAAGTTATACAGCAAACAAAAATAATGCGCCATCTCTGGACCAATTCTCAGGTAAATCGATTCGTACTTCGATTCGTATTAAAATTTGGTAAATGCGGTTTAAAGGAACAAATGGTTCCTAAAAATATACAGAAATTGGAATGTAGGGTGACGATCTTATGTCAGAAATTTTATTGAGAAAATAAATAAAAGTTTTAACAAATAAGTGTGTTCATAAATAATACAAGCGCATTTTTATTTCATGGGAAATGGAGTGAATATAGAAACAATATTATCCACCATATTATCCTGATTTGTTTACCAAAAACAAAAAATCCACTATTATTAACACCAACCTTTTGTATCTTTGCTTTACTCTAGTTTTTAGTACAGTATTTCAATTTACAGCATATACTATTAAAAACGACATTTACCCTAGATTTACCGTAGAATTGACCCACAGCCAATATCATCACAATTGACGTCAAACAACCGATACTTGGTTTAGTATGACTTTGGGTGACCGCATGGGAACATCATAAAAAGAAATTGTAAAATGGAAGGAAAATATAGTTGAAATAAACACTGGTTAATAATCAAAATATTCACGAAACAGATACAAATATAAAAAGACTGACAAAAACATAACACCGATGAACTATCAAAACAAATTTAGCATAATGGTAACGATAGGGATGAGCATCGCCATGTTATTAACTCGAAGAAACTCAACGAAATCCTGAATTCGGCTTATCCATGTCCATGGAAACGTAATGATATTTTATTTTGGTTTTTGGTAAATTGTTGGTATCGGTAACACAGAATATATCAGAAACGACAGTTAGAAACCATTTTTTTGACAATACTCCTAAAATAGTTTCCACGTTTGCCAATAGATGGCTCTAAGTTTAAAAAAAAAATCATGTTGTAAACATTAAAAGTTTTTAGTAGTGTAAAAATAAATTCTCTCTCTTCGACTTCTCGAGATCATTTGTCAAACAATGAGCATTATTATTGATGAAAATGATTCGGTTATGGTTAAAAAATTAGCACGGGCACAGAATGTACTATATTCTTTGGCACGGGTATCAAATATTTTTGATCGAATATGCCCAGCTCAGATCGAGTAAAAAATATTGTCTCCACGGATTAAGTGAACAGAATCTACCACACCGATTCAATTCAGCCGAGGCAACCGCAATTATTTGAATTCGTCCTCAAGCTACATATCAGAATGAATTTAATGTCGAGTGAATTAAATTCATTCTGGTGTAGCTTGACGACGAATCGGCATAATTGCCCCTTGTAGTCAACAGTATCGCGTTCGAGGAGTCTGACATGGGAGCCGCATAAGTTGCGTCTCGAATAATTCCAGGGACAAGACACATTATACTCATTTCAACCGTACGCTTATCGAAGCAATGACTATTGGATTTGTCGTTGATGTAAAGGGATTCAATGTAGTGAATTCACGTACTCGAACATTACTTGTAATCTTCGATAATTCAGACTTATTGTGCATCTACCAAAACTTGATTAATGGAAATTTCCGACTTTTTATTAAAAATTTAGCCTTCATAAATTCCGATTATTCTGGATTCTCAATACGAGCCCCCTCGAAATAGTTTATATATAAATGCTCCAAAAATTCCGTGATTGAATAACTTTAATCAAATCTTTTTATGCCGTCCTCGATTAATAATTTCCAATGTTGCCAAATACCGCATAATGCGAGAACACATCCATCAGTGTGATTGAATAATCCTTGTACAGCCCAGTGTATCAATCAATATCGTCACTTGAATATCATTAAAATTGCTGTAGTCGATATACTAACCCTCCCATAGGCGAATTAAATTTTCCAATGCCAACCCCCCAGTTAAGGACTAAAATTTCTGATGCCAAATATCCTCAAAATACATTTAAATAATTTTTGTCGGATGGTTGCATGACTAAAAGGCAAAAATATAAATACGGCATTGAATATCGTGATAGTTACCTCTCATACAAATATTTGACCAGTTTATAAACGCTATCGATCATTTCAATTTTGGAATCGTATTCCAACGCTTTTGAATCTTTCACACTAACCGTATTATTTAAGAGTTCCATAGCTTTCTTTAATAGAGGGCTAGGTTACTTCAGTTTTTTTTCAATGCAGCTAATACAATCGATTTGAAAGCGTTTCCGGTATAGCGTCACCATACCTGTTTTATTTACGGTTTCCAAAACTTTCTCGCATAATTCTTTTTTGACGACTATCTAAAAAAAGTAATTCAATGCATAATTTGTATTGGGTGTGTGAATTAATTTTTAGACTTTTTTTTATAAAAAAGAAATGTTTATTAAAAGATAACGATACAGTATATTTTATCCAATATATTTGCCATCGTTAGCTATGACTTCCTGTCATATCCTGGGAAGTTTGAGGATTCCTCGTTTGAAGAAGCCTTCAACTTTCCCAGCTATCCAGCCATCGATCCAATTTCGCACTTCTCCGGCGTTTCGGAAGCATACGGCAGCCAGGCCTATTTGCATTGATCGAAACAAATGGTAGTCGGAAGGTGCAAGGTCTGGAGAATACGCAGGTTGTTCAAGCCGATCCCAACCGACTTGCGCTACCTTGTTTTGAGCGGTTTTTGCACGATGTGGTCTGGTATTGTCATCATGAAACAAAACTTTATAGCTTTTGTTCGCTATTGCTGGCCATTTTTCGTCTAATGCACCTGCCAAATTGTCCAGTTGGCGACGGTAGCGATCACTTGTAACCGTTTCATTTGGATTTAACAGCTCATAATACACCACACGTTTCTGGTCCCACCAAATACTCAGCATAACCTTATCGCAATGAATATCTCATTTTGGCTGCAATGGTTCTGCTTGGTCTGGATCGACGTAAGCTGCTTTACATTTAGAGTTGTCGTAATAGACCCACTTTTCATCGCCACTAACAATTCGATGCACAAAACTATGTTTTTTGTACTCAGCAAGATTTTTTTGCATGCTTCAATTCGTGCTCTCAATTGATTTTCGGACAGTTGATGTGGGACCCATCTTCCTAGCTTTTGAATTTTTTCCGTTGCGTACAAACGATGAGAAATGGTTGATAGGTCAATGTTTAACTGCATTGCAAGTCCTTTTTGCGTTTGACATGCATTTTCATCCAAAAATGTATGTAATTCGGCATCTTCAAACTTTTTTGGCTGACCTGGCCGTTTTTTGTCTGTCAAGTCAAAATCACCACTTTGGAATCCATGAAACCAATTGAAGCAGCTTGTTCTCGATGGAGCTTAATTACCATAAGTATCAGAAAGCAATTGGCGAGCTTGAGCGGCGGTTTTCTTGGAATCAAAAAAGAAAAGAAGAACCCCTCGAAAAACAACGGTCCATTTTAAATCGATTACAAAAAAATGACGTAATATAACACTTTCAGCTCTGAATAAGATTGACAATTGTGACAGCTACAAAATGCAATTGGAATTGCTTGTCAAACTATACGCAATCTCACGTAGCGACATCTAAAGGTCGAGTCTTAGAATTAATCCATACACCCAATATGGTATGAATATGATACATACATACATCCATTCTTGTAGCACAAAAATTCCAAAGCGGACAAAAAATGCCAATCCAGATATTTTATCCGTTAAATCGAATTTTACCATTTTAGTTTAATTCTTTCTACGCTTAATAGTTTAGATCTTTAGTTAGTTTAGATATGGTTTAGATTTTACGAATAACAGCAATTCACGGTTGGTGCAACCAAAATCAAAGTGACATTAAATTGAGAGAGCAAATTGAGAGGAAATTTTAGATGTACACTGGGAAGATTTTATAATCAATTTCATTTTTTTTAAAACTACTAGCGCTATCTATTATCTATCATTTAAAAAATTTTACCACTCCTATTTTGATGTAAAAGTATAGAATAAGCATGTAAGAATGGAAATTTTTTTGTATTAAAATGGCATTAGGCATATAATTGGGTACTGGTTATATACCTGCTACCGCAGTACGAGACAACGATATATTTTGAATTATTTGCCTTACACAATATACCTACTTACTATACTAGATAGCCGAGCAAAATTACTACGAAAGTTTATTTCTTGTTTTCAATACTGTGTAACAAGGAAAGGCAAATAACCCAAAATATATCGTTGTCTCGTACTGCGGTAGCAGGTATATAACCAGTACTAAATTATATGCCTAATGCCATTTTAATACAAAAAAATTATCATTCTTACATACTTATTCTATGGTAAAAGGTCAAATATTCGAGTCGGAAGAAATTCATATAAAAATGGATTTATGCCGCTTCGGTATATTATATTCTGTGTCGGTAATTTGTGGTCCACGGCGATGACGGATATCGCTTTCAGTTAAATGTTTTACCATAGTGCCTACGAGCATGATTAAACGCTTTTACAAAGTAAAATAATAATTTAAATATTTATAACCTTGACTACTAATGAAAACAATTTTTATCACTCTTTCTCGTCTACGAAAAATTTAACAATGAAGCCCTTGGCACTTACAAATTATAAGTAAAGGAGAATATGTATTTCGGCAATAGGTTAGGGATAATAAGCGCCTACCGTTGACAACTTTATCAATATTTAAAATTTCAACATTCACTATATTTTACTCCCTAGAGCCCTAATTAAAATTAATATTAATTTGTATACTGATCCAACTTTCAATAATTTCAAAAATTATGAAATAGTATTAGTTCAACATATATATGTATATAAAATGAAAGTACCTACATATATGTATATGTAATTCAATTCTCCAGAAATTTGTGTTATAACACACTTCAGTATGAAAACAATTCTCCATAGGCGCATGTCAAAAATCACATAATTTTTAAAATTTGTAAAATTTACTGCTTTAGACATAAAGTTCATATTTTTTTATTATTTATTTATAAAAACAACTTTAATTATATTTTCATGCAAATTTCCATGATATAAATAAATTATTTATTTACAATGACTGCGTTGCTTGCTGCTTGTCTAAAACTATATTCGTGAATGTGACATACAACAATCACCAATTTGCCACATATTGGGTATACGAGTATTACAATACATACTATAGGTATCTGTATATTTTGGTTTGTAACAGCATAATTTAAAATTCACTAATTAATACAGAAATTTAAACATTATGCTGCCCAATTTTAAACAAGTTGCTGCAGTGTTAACATGTCGTCAATCATTTATTTTAAATAAACATTTAGTAACACTTAAATCAAATCTTACCGCACTTGAACCATGCATATGTAATGATCATAAATCAAAATCGCACCTCTACACTTCAGATATGGCTATACGCAGAAATAAAAACAACGAAATAAGACACACACGTATCGCTCAAAGGCCTAAAGTCATATACTCGTAAATACAAGAAAAGAATTTCCCAAGATTAAATCTTAAAGCAGAAAAGCAAATCAACAATAATTTAAATAATCGAATTACTACATTTACAACAGTTGCAATTTGCGCAATTTATATCGTGTAAGTGTTGCACAGTAACAACACAAGAAAATGCTTTGGTTTTAATTAAAAAACATTTTAATTTTAAATTACAACAAAATATTTGTAATAATTTTTGGACATTCATAAATCTAGAAAAATAGAAACACGACATAATATGCTTTATGAATGTATGCATTCGATTTTCAATTAATTTTTTCTTCTCATTTCTTCAACTTGCTATTTAACATAATTTAAATCGACTTAAAATAAGTAAATTGCAATAATTCCACTGGAAAAGCGAAAATTATTTTCTGTTATTGTTCATAAATAGAAGTTGGGATAAAACCTTTCACTACTAACATTAAAAAAAACAACATTTTTTTAAATTCCATAGATGATAACCCTCATATTCAATTCATATTCAATTCATATTCAATTCATACTCAATTCATATTCCATTCATATTCAATTCATATTCAATTCACATTCAATTCATATTCAATTCATATTCAATTCATATTCAATTCATATACAATTCATATTCAATTCATATTCAATACATATTCAATTCATATTCAATTCATATTCAATTCATATTCAATTCATATTCAATTCATATTCAATTCATATTCAATTCATATTCAATTCATATTCAATTCATATTCAATTCATATTCAATTCATATTCAATTCATATTCAATTCATATTCAATTCATATTCAATTCATATTCAATTCATATTCAATTCATATTCAATTCATATTCAATTCATATTCAATTCATATTCAATTCATATTCAATTCATATTCAATTCATATTCAATTCATATTCAATTCATATTCAATTCATATTCAATTCATATTCAATTCATATTCAATTCATATTCAATTCATATTCAATTCATATTCAATTCATATTCAATTCATATTCAATTCATATTCAATTCATATTCAATTCATATTCAATTCATATTCAATTCATATTCAATTCATATTCAATTCATATTCAATTCATATTCAATTCATATTCAATTCATATTCAATTCATATTCAATTCATATTCAATTCATATTCAATTCATATTCAATTCATATTCAATTCATATTCAATTCATATTCAATTCATATTCAATTCATATTCAATTCATATTCAATTCATATTCAATTCATATTCAATTCATATTCAATTCATATTCAATTCATATTCAATTCATATTCAATTCATATTCAATTCATATTCAATTCATATTCAATTCATATTCAATTCATATTCAATTCATATTCAATTCATATTCAATTCATATTCAATTCATATTCAATTCATATTCAATTCATATTCAATTCATATTCAATTCATATTCATTACGAGTAGATCGTTTAGTAAGGTATAGAAAGTGCTCGATGTCCATTATATTTCTGTCCACGGGTGTGAAGTATTCCAGACTTTCCATAGATGTTATGTATGTATGAGTATCACACTGCTAATTCAAATTCAAATAGGAAAAAAATGAATCATATTGGAAATTTTAGCAAAATCATATAAGTATGAGTCTTTCTAACCAGAGGTCGTTCATTATTAGTAGTAGGTGGTTTTGGTTAGGTGACTCAATGACAAACATCGTGTACTAGCTAGACCTGAATCACGATCTCTGGGAATGGCCAATAATGGCTATCCAAATTTGAGTAAAAATTACATCTTAATATCTAGTTTGTCATTGAGTCACCTAACCAAAACTACCTACTGCTAATAATGCTCGAGCTCGGGTTTATTGCTACGAATTTTGATGTTCTAGATGTTGAGATGTCATTTTTACTCAAATTTGGATAGCCATTATCAGCCACTCCCAGAGATCGTGATTCAGGTCTGGCTAGTAGACAATGTTTGTCATTGAGCCACCTAACTAAAACCACCTACTGCTAATAATGCTCGAGCTCGGGTTTATTGCTACGAATTTTGATGTTCTAGATGTTAAGATGCCATTTTTACTCAAATTTGGATGGCCATTATTGGCCATTCCCAGAGATCGTGATTCAGGTCTGGCTAGTACACGATGTTTGTTATTGAGTCACCTAACCAAAACAACCTACTGCTAATAATGCACGACCTCGGGTGTATTGCTACGAAATTTGATGTTTTAGATGTTAAGATGTTATTTTTACACAAATTTGGAAGGCTATTATCGGCCATTCCCAGAGATTCAGGTCTGGTTAGTACACGAAGTTGGTCAATGAGTCACCTAACCGAAACCACCTACTACTAATAATGCACGACCTCGGGGTTATTGCTACGAATTTTGATGTTTTAGTTGTTAAGATGTCATTTTTACCCAAATTTGGATGGCCATTATCGGCCATTCCCAGAGATCGTGATTTAGGTCTGGCTAGTACACGATGTTGGTCAATGAGTCACCTAACCAAAACTATACCTACTGCAAATAATGCACGACCTCGGGTTTATATTGCTACGAATTTTGATGTTTTAGATGTTAAGATGTCATTTTTACTCAAATTTGGATGCCAGTATTAGCCATGTTTGATGTTTGTGATTCAGGTCAGAGTCACTTATCATTAGTCAGGAGATTTTTTTGGTTTTGTTTACTAAATGTTGATGGCCATTGACGATCATATCTGGAGATTGTGATTCAGTTCTCTCTAATTCGTTAAGTAGTTGATTAAGCACCTACCTAAACCCATCTTGTTTTAATAATGCACTGCTTCTGGTTAATTATTACCAATTTTTATTAAATTTTACTGCTATAAAAGGACATTCTTATTTGCTTATAAAAGTAAAAAATTCTTAAGTTGATTCGATATATTTTTTTAATCTCTGGAAAAATCTCTGGAACTTTCTTATTAGAATTCAATGAAAAAATCATAATTATTTTGAGTTCAGTATATTTGGTTTGCGTCCCGACTGTTTTAGTACAATATTTTGGTTACACATTTTATGGTTATGTTACAGTAATATTTTTTTCTCCGTAATTTATCAATTAAAATTTTAATTTTTACTTTATTTATAAGATATAATATTTTTCTGCCATTTTAATTAAGACAATTTGATATACGTCTTATAAATATACTGATAAAATTTGCTCGATTTCATTAAACTTATCTTGATGTGCTTATTTTTTAAATATCGTCAATTCAATGAATATATATCTGTCTCTTGTTTCTATCTCACTTTTATTTTACTTCAATGGTTTGAATTAAAATTATGTGTAAATTTTGTAATTTATATAAAAATTTGTTCTATGCTTTCTAAACTATTTAAAATAATGTAAAATCAAACATAATATTTTACTTTTCATTAAGAATTTCGCAAATTAAAAATCATAACAGTGTACTCCACACAACTACATAGAAAGGGTTTAAAATTCCTTCTGTCCTGTAGTAATATCCAATATTTAACATAACAAAACACCAAAACCCTATCCTAGTGGAAAACTGACTGGAATGCACTCTGATCTATAACACGGTAAATTCAAAAAAGCAAATTGATTTTGAAACCATTAGTAACGGACGCCACCAGAAAATTATTTTTTTTTAATTGAGCATACCATCCGGACAGATTCAACGCATTGAATAATTAAATTCAAATTTTTAAAATTAAAGAAAGTGAAATTTTTATTAAGATATTTTTACGAATTTGTTGATTTTTCGGCAATTTTCTTTTCAGTCATATTCCTCATGTAGGTCGTGGCGTATATAATGGCGTCGTAAAATTCCAAATCATCTAGGCCACGTAGAAAGCAAGCAAATTGTTCCCCAAACATTTGGGCTCGGTCTTGTGGCTTAAAACTTGTCACGCTATACTCAACTGCATTCACTAGCCGATTTAAGGCATTTTTTACATCAACTGGCCCTTCGGTCGTGGTGGGGTCAAACTGAGACCCCGTTGTAGTATGAGGCACGTCATTTTCTATTCAAAATAAAATTGTAAATTTAGTCATCAGATATAACCAAATGAACGGTTAAGATTACCTGGACCGTCGTGTACCATTTTTACGATATAATTTTTAAATAAAATTTTCAAAATAATGAAAAGAAACAATTTCGAATCACTTTCGATTTGTTTAATGTTTTCTGTCAGTTTGGTTGGCGTGTAAAATAAAAGCAGAATATTAGAAAATTGCGAAATAATTTCGAGTTTCTTTTCGATAATACTTGTTGTGAACTTATCGATAACGATATTTTTCGATT
Source organism: Nephrotoma flavescens (assembly GCA_932526605.1). Classification (NCBI taxonomy): domain Eukaryota; kingdom Metazoa; phylum Arthropoda; class Insecta; order Diptera; family Tipulidae; genus Nephrotoma; species Nephrotoma flavescens. The sequence goes on from OW052221.1 coordinate 101,795,743, forward strand.
TTATTATTGTTCATCTGCCCCTATGGTGGTGTTTCTATAAATAAACGTCAACATGATACAATTATTAACGCTCAGTTCCTAACAAAATAGACGGTAACCTTGGGGTAGAAATATGGGTTTTATAATACCTAGGACATCCTTGGTCAATGGTGTAATTGCATGGAAAGATCATCATGATTTTCTGTGTGAGAGTATCAATACGAGGAATCAAAGTGAGTCATCCAAACGTAATTAAGAAGGGTTGGCAATTGGGAAAGCTGAAAAAGCCACTCAATTAAGTTATAAACTGTCAGGTGTATACACTTACATCGAACCAATAGGATAAAGGCTATACCCCATACGCCTATCCCCCAAAAAGTGAAGATAACCGAAATCATTCAATGTAGTTATCGATAGTTTATCGAGTTTATCGATAGTACTCAGTCAGAAAAGAAATCGCTCTACAAACTTTTGCGTTGACTGTGCGCCTCGATAACACTCTAGATAAGTAGATACTTTATAAACATGTAGCTAAAATCTTGAAAAAAGATTAATAGAAAAATTACTAAGAAGATTAATTTGAAAATTAATCTCTGTTCGAGCGTTTTGTTATTCTTAATTGTTTTTCTACTATACCGGGATTTTGCATTTTCGTTTCTTAGTTTAGTAGTTGCGGATACTTGAGGATCAGTTTTAATAGTAATTTTGTCCGTTGTGGTTTTTTTTTGAGGTATAATAATAATCTGACCGAGAAAACGGGGTCCATCTGTGCAAAGGCGGTTCATGATACACTGATAAAATGTCTTAATCCAGAAGGGTAGGTTAACTTGGCCCATCGTTAGGAATAACTTAGTGGCCGACCGATTTAATGATAAACATTAAAGTTACGTCAGTTAAATTTTTATAATAAGTAAAATATTAGATGTATAACTTAGTTTTTTGGATTTTCTAAGAGATGGCATAACTTTCGTACTAAATATTCTTTTACAACGGCTTTTTAAAGTGTTGACATTATACATTAAAATATTAAAATTTACAAATTTACGTTTGTCATTATTCGTAGAAGCGTAAACAACATATTTTTTAATCCCGTTTAAACATGTCGAATTTCGTTCTAACAAAACAGCATTTGCAGGAAGCATTACTTTTTTGCTTTAATCAAAAGAAAAAAGCTGCTGAAAGTTTTTGTTTGCTTCAAGAAACTTATGGTGAACATGCACCAACTCAATAAACTTATGAAAACTGGTTTAAACGATTCAAAAGTGGTGATTTTGATGTCAGTGACAAAGAACGTTCTGGTCAACAAAAAAAATCGAAGATAAAGAATTGGAACACATGAACTGACTAAGCCAACATTGAAAATCGTTTAATGGTTTGAAATTCGTTGCTTACAAGACACCGAAGATGACATTTTTTGGAAAGGTGGAAACTACCATAACCCTAAATGCAAAAAATCATGGGTTCATCCAGACGAACTACCCACATCAACAGCAAAACGAAACATTCATGGAAGTAAGGTTATGTTGTGCATTTGGTGGGATCAGAAAGGAGTGGTGTACTATCAGCTGCTAAAACCGAACGAAACTATTACTGGTGAACGTTACTAACAACAATTGATAGATTTGAACCATGCATTGAACGAAAATCGTTCGATTCCAGCCAACAAACAGCGTAAAGTGTTTTTGCTGCACGTCAATGCTCGACCACATGTCGCAAACCAAGTAACAAATACGCTGAAAGTACTTAAATGGGAAATTCTACCGCATGTTCCCTATTCACCAGATTGTTCCCCATCAGATTACTATTTGTTCCCATCAATGCAAAGCGATCTTCAAGACCGCAGCACTTCAGAACCCACGGGGAAATCAAAAAATGGCTCGACGAATGGATCGCATCAATAAATTGCCAGAAATATGGTTGAAAGTCATAGATAACGATGGAAAATGTTTTGATTTAAATAAAATTTACCATTTATTAGAAATAAACGTATTTTTTTCTGCATAAATATCCAAAAAACTAAGTTATACTCCCAATATATAAATTTGATCCCAATCACCTACTCTAACTCTAAAATGGTAATATTATTTAATTATTTTAAATGTTGCGCTTTGCTGCAATTTAAGCGACTGACTGATTCATGTCTGTGGCTCAAAAGTACCTACATACATAGAAAATCGCGTAATTAAATAAATTTTAAAATGCAAAATAAAATTATGTTACCATTGTAGACACTCTAAATAATTAAAATGCAACAATTAATTCTTTGAATGTTGCACGAGAAAATTTAATTATTGACTTTTATAATTAAGACACATAATCGGTACGAGCGCATTTATTGCGATTTCGTTATTTCAATCACTTACACTTTACATAAATTAAAATCATTTTGATGATGTAGATATATGGTTTTGCTTACCTTTGGGCGTGTGTCAGCCAATTGCTATAAGCGCATTACTGCTTATTAACCGATCACACCATAAATCGCGAAACGATCGATAAATGCAATGACAATTACATATTACGTAAATATTATATTTTGATGTTGTTGTATTCGTATTTTACCTACATATATACACACATAATTATATTTATTGAATTTTAAAATTGACAGCCGCGATACAGAAATGCGACAGACAGACCTGACATTGATACATGTTCTCTTCTTATTATAGGATTAGATATCTACATACATACGTATTCTCGTATTCGTTGATCGAATGAGTTCAATATTTTATCTTGTTGTATATAAAGATCTTAATACATATTTTATACATTTTATGTGTACGAATATATGGTCCGCTTATTTATTTTATCTAATGCCGAATTATTATGTATTCAGACGGTTGCACGTAATGTGCAACATTGTTTTGTTAACCCTCTCGGTATTGTGAGCTAAATGAAGGTATCTGTGGGTTATTAAATATTTTCTGATATTAAGTGAGCTGTCTGAATTGCGGTATCGATAATACAACATTTGATCTAATGATATTTTCTACTGTCTCAAACGTTTATAGTCCTATAACAAAGCTATCATATGTGGTGTAAAACTACAACGTACAAGATGGGATGCTGATTATGTTAGATCTGTGGGGTAATAAGTTATCTGTCAGGACTGTGGGTTAATCGTCTGTTCCAACCAAACCAAATTCGGTTGATAAGTCGTTGAATACGAATACTTGTTCCTTGTTATGTCGAGAAGTCGTCGAGGGCTAAATATCGTTGAATTGCTTACGTAACTTTGTATTGCTATTGGTCTTGATGCTTGATGGTATACCAAAACCGGTTTATATCCTGATGTTATAACCAATACCGGATGTTGCTTCAGGCTAGCGAGCGCAGCGGTCGATCTATTTATATATTTCAGATGGTAGTTAGTGAATATTCTATAATATCGATGTGAAGTTCATCGAATCTTTTGCGGTCGCTTTCTACGTCCCAGTTTTGCTCTTAACGTGCGCTTGATTACTTTCCACTTTTAACATGGTATGCAGTTTTATATGCCCTAGAAATTATTTCTTGGTTTATTGCTGTCCAAATAAATTTTTTGCCAATTTGTTTTGCTTTTGCTCTAATGTCCGGATGAGAAACATTATGGTATGATTCGTACAAACTTTTATCTAATTAATTCGTACTTTGAGTTTATCATCTTTAAAAGCCCATCTTATCATCTTTAGAAGCCGTGCGTGATCGAAAAACACCAAGAGCACTTAAAAAAACGATCACCACTTGTTTTTTTATATTTACACATCGACTTTTCACTCCTTCAATGCTATCAAGTTTCTTCTCCGAAATATTACCATCGAATTCCCATTAACCAAAATAATTTTTTGTTCTTTAAGATCAAAAACAACAAAAAAAAATCAGTATTTCTATATGCCGTACGTAACGGAAAAAAATCCGCTAACGCAATAAAAATTATCGTATATGCCAATAATAGCCGTGTTTTATTATTCGAGCACTATCCGGAGCCGAATGGAAAATTTCTACTGAAACTGCAGCTATTATTCACTGGCGTCGCTATCCCAGTATGCAATTATTCCACTGTGTGGAAAAAACTGCTCAAATATCGTACAAAACTCCGTACTACAAAATATCAAGACACAAAAATATTGATTTTGGAGAAAAATAATTGTTTTTCTCGTTTCGTTTTATAAGTTTCGATTGTATCTTTTATTTGCATTTTTCAGTTTCTTCTGACAAGTCGACGTGCACGGTTGCACTACATAATTAGTTTTTTTACTTTAAAGTGTTGTGTTTCATTATAATGTTTTTCGATTTGTTAAAGTAAATAATTTTAAATTTAAATATATAATAATAATTATTAACTTATTTAGTGATCGCGATGTGCAAATTTGGACTAAAAAGGTAATAGAGATCTGTCTCACAATGGCGTCGTCGCGAAATACATTTACGTAGTAAATTTTCAATGATTTTTTTTTCAAGATCTCAATATGCAATACAAGGCGGATGCAATACAAAACTCAATTTATGAAATTTAAATATGTAAATAAATTTTCTATGTTTTTTTGTACACAAATAAAAAATAGTGTGAATAAAAAATTAATATTTATTTTATTATAAATGGAAAATTTTGTTTTATTTCGGATAAGAATTATTATTTATTCCAATTGGAAAATATATACAAAACACGTGCCTTTTGTTTCTGTGATTTTTTCTCTTTTTAGTTGGGATTCACACCGACACCGGAATTTTTGTGACACTTTTCTTTGGCTGGGAGTACGAATTTCCACGTGATACACATGGTTCTTTCCATAGAAGCAGTGTGGTTCCGTCGGCATTGCATATTGGGATACCATAAAAATGAAACATAAATGCATCCATAAAACAAACATTTATCCAATACCACTACAATAATAGGCCGTTTTTCTATATAGAAAAATTACATGAGTTGGTGTAGGTAAATACAAACAAAAACATAGTCGTCATAGGATGAACAAAAAATTACATGGGACGAAAAAAAAATCTTTACTTGTCCCAATAAATCTGGTTTATTATCTACAAACATAATTTATCTGAAGGATCACGATAAATATTGATATTTTGAGAAACATTTCCAATAAAAATATTTCCCTACTGAGAAACTTTTCATTTACTAATTTACTGATAAAGCAACTACACAATTTTTCAATGACTCGTGCGCGTATAAGTTTTTTAATTTCTCCTGGCTCTCGGCACTTGTATTATTTGTTTTGGTTTTGTTTCACGACATACAGTATCGAAGCAAAATAGTAAACTTAATTTCATACATTTTATTTGTGTAATGAATTTTAGATTAAAGAGTATAATATTTTGTATGTTACAATAAAATTTTTATTTATATTCGATTGTTTTTTGTAAATTTTGAAAATGAAACATAGGAATATTTTACCACAGCACACATAATACACAAAATTATTATGTGTGATATTCTAACTTCTCAAGTTTCAATATCGTGGATAAACCGTATCCTAATTTTTAATCTTTACTGTAAATTTTACACAAGCCCACAAAAAAATCCAATTGTCGAATTGGATTTTTTCTTTTTAGTAATTATGTACAACCAACTAAATCACGCAATTGGGCTTATCATTAGTATTGATTGATTAAAATGTATTTTGGTTTATTACACCGTATTAATTAAAAATCAAGTTTTATTTGAACAAAAATAAAACACAAATTATTTTGTTGTCATACGCAAAGACGTACACCCATCCTTTTCAACATATTTTGGTTTACTAAAAAAGTAAAAAAGCATGCAAGAGCGGCAGTACAAAATCTGGTATATTTTTGTTTTTCTTTCATTTGTTGTTATGGTGTAAAACTAAGTTGCTGCTTTAATTGGAATATTATTAAATGAAAAGTTTTCTCAAAACAATTTTTTTTTTAAATAATTCAATAACAAAATATCCCTATTTATTTTTGACAATGTATTATTCAATTTAACTTGAACGATACAAACTATTTATTAAAAATAATGAAATTGTTTTTTTGTTGCCATGTATTTTTGTTTCGTGGTGTATGGAATTCTCATTTCTTTTTGTATTTACATATACCAACAAAATTATTACAAGAAATGGCCTGTTATTGTAGTGGTATTGATTTATCACTTGAAATATACTACACAATTAACATTTATTTTGGCATGACATTCTAAACCAGCTATGCTACACACAATTTTGGTTTCTGGATTCAAACTATTGCGCAATAGATTTTAATTTTTAATTTTAAACCCTTATTTTAAATTAAATCATTAAATTTTTTTGTCTTGTTTAATTCTTTTCTCTCGAAAATAAAATTTAAACAAAAATCTACATCTCAAAAATGTCCTTAAATTTTTTTATTTTCATTTCAATTTTTTTCATTTCGGATTCACGGACAAAAATTTTATTACGCAGCTGCGACGTGAAAATTTTGACCGTGAATCCGAAATGAAAAAAATTGAAATGAAAATAAAAAAATTTACGGACATTTTTGAGATGTAGATTTTTGTTTAAATTTTATTTTCAAGAGAACAGAATAAAACAAGACAAAAAAATTTAATGATTTAATTTAAAATAAGGGTTTAAAATTAAAAATTAAAATCTATTGCGCAATAGTTTGAATCCAGACAACCAAATTATAGTGTAGCATGGCTGAACAAGAATTCACCTTACTGCGTATTAAACTTTTATTGTGAAATTAAGTTTCTAATGGTTTCAGGGGTTTACAAAATAAAGGCCTTTTCAAATTTCTCATTGGAATGGATAGCGCTCCCGATAGCGGCTCCCGATAAATAGGTAGTGCACAAATTTTTTTATCGATTTTTAACTTTAAAGTTGAATGAAAAATCTTAGTTTAGAGTTAAATAAATTAATTATATGTAAAAATAGCGCGCTAAATATATTATTTTGACATAGAAAATTGGCTGCTCCGGATACATCTATCGGACGCTAATTAAAAACAATTATGTCCCAACCAACGCAACCACCAATTGGTGGTGGTTCGTAACTGGTAACTTTTTAGTTGTGCTTGTGACATGCGTGTGCAAACCAAATTTGTCAACCAATGTGTGGCGTTTCGTAACTGGTAACCTTTTTAGTTGTGACATGTATGTCAGAACTAATGTGACAAACTAATTGGTTGTGGTGACCATTCAGCTGTGGATATTATAATGCCCGGTTTACATGAGAAAATTGTTTTCTTCTACAAATTTTTGCAGGTAAACAAGAAAGAATCCGCTATATAAAAATATTCAATATGCCAGAAAGAAATAAACATATATAGTAATGGCGTAATTTTTTTATAGGATCATTATTAATTTATTTTTAATGAATTAAAATGCGAAATCTACGATAAAAATGTAGATTTCGCATTTTAATTCATTAAAAATAAATTAATAATGATCCTATAAAAAAATTACGCCATTACTATATATGTTTATTTCTTTCTGGCATATTGAATATTTTTGGCGTTTGTTTTTATTATGAATCCTCAACATTTATAAATACGAAATAATTTTTTTTCTTGTTAATTTTAAAAATGTTGCCATAAAAATACTCGGGTCGAGTATATTTTATGGGCAACATTTTCATTTATATGGTGATTTTTGCTCAAAAATTCTTCTGCAAAATTTTGTTGGGATATATTTCTTTTCTTGTCTCTCATGTGCAAAAAGTCAATGTTATATCTTTTTCATTTTGCAGAAGAAAGATGTTGGTCGCATGTAAACCGGGCTTAAGAGACAACAACTTCACAAATATTAATATAAATAAAGTTTTTGCTAAATTTGACAACCATTTCACTAACAATTTCTGGTTGTGACAATTATGTGACAACCATCAATTGATTGTACACAACTAACTAGTTGTAACATGCTTCTTGGGAGTCCACTCTACGTTAACGTGGAAATACACACCAAAGAAATTGTACAGTTCTATAGTTAAACCCATCAGAAATAACGGAACGAAAGCAGCAATTTTATAATCTGTACCAATTTACACATTTCAATGTGCCGCGAAAATGACGTTGAACACGTATAATTATTCCTCAACAAAATCTGCACATACGAAAAACGTTCAAATTATGTATATTTGTAATGCAAATTTGAAAATTATGAACGTTAACGCTCGATATGGTAGGTCACCCCCTAACAGTTTTGTCTGGAGTACTTCGCTTGCCAATTGAAAACTAAGGACTGAATATGACAACGGGATCAGAAATATGTATGTGGTTGCTCGGTAAAATATTCGAAAATTCTCACATTTTGAATTAAGTTTGAATGTTTAAACTATCTACTTTTGTTTTAAGTGATAGTGGATACGGACTTCAACCATGACTCATGGCTCCATTCGCTTCACCATCTAATGCACAGGGGCCCTATTCCTGAATACGATACAAAAACGAAAGTATAAGATTCCTATTCAATTTTAAATGAGAATCTTACGAATCTGATTCAATTTAAATATGAATCTTGTACTTTAGGGCCGCAGCAAGAGGCTTATAATGTGAGCCATAAAAAACACGGCATATTGTTGAAAGATGCATCGGTGTCTTGAAATCTAGATTTCACTGCCTCAGTCGGCAACTCATATTAATGTACACTCCTCAAAAAGCCGGTTTAATAATAAATTGTTGTGCAATTTTGCAGCAGGCGTAGCAGCTGAAATGGACCCAAATGGACCCTTGACGCGGAAGGAGAAGAAACCAGTAATGTAGATTCGGTGTGAATTCTTTCCCTTGGCAGAGCAATAAAAAAAAGATGTGGCCCCAACATTTTTGTAATTATAAAATAAAAATAAACTAACAAAATAACATATTTTAATATTTTATTATACAATGTCACAATATATTTCAATTTTGAATGAAAATTAATCAAAAAACTATAAATTATTTGATTGAATACGCGCTCTACTAAAAAAATCAAGATACCAAAATTACTGACTTTTTTAACATTCATTCTGAGTTTTGCTTTCTCAGTCATAAAATCGAAATCGGGTTTATTGTTTTCTTATATCATTTAAAATATTTATACCATTTAAAGTCATGTATGACGTTTGTCATCAAACTGGAATTTCCCTGCAGACTTGGCTCCCATTCAGGTGGATTATCACCTATTCAGATCGATGTCGAAAAACTACCGGTTCACGAAAGTTGTGTAAAAATATGACTCGATGACTATTTTGCTTCGAAAACACAAAGTTTCTATCGCGAAAGCATTCATCATCTACCTGATAAATATGGCAAAAGATCATAAATAATAAATATTCTGCGAAACAAAAAACAAGTGATTAATAAAAATGTGTTTATTAAGTATATTTTGGTTTACTAAAAAAGTAAAGAAGGATGCAAGAGCGGCAGTAAAAAATCTCGTATATTTTTGTTTTTCTTTTATTTGTTGTTACGGAGTAAAACTAAGTTGCTGCTTTAAGCCTTTATTCCACAATGAAACATATTTTTTCAGTAAAAAAAGAGCGAGATAAAAATATAATTTCGCCACGTGCCAAAACGAAACAAAAAAAAATCTCAGTAAAATTTACTGGGAAAAATGTTGCCATAAAAAGTATGAAAGACAATACTTTTTATGGCAACATTTGTTGTCTTTGTCACTCTAATGTAATTTTAATATGTATACTCTCCTCTTTTCGGTTTCTCAGTATTTTTTACTGAAAAAATATGTTTCATTGTGGAATAAAGGCTTTAATTGGAATATTACAAATGAATTTAGCTAGCCACCGTAAAATGATCACACCGATGCACGGCGCCAATTGTAATCCCTTACCACAATAAGCTGAAGAGTGAACGGTAGAGTAATAAATAATTGGATTGGCTAGATCGGACAAGACAGAATTAAATCATTTTTTTTCCACTTTTGTCTTTTTTTTATGAAAAATGAAATACATATTTTATTTTATAATAATTTATTTTATAATAATTTTATAATTTTATGCCCATTCCCACCGTTTTCTATTAAATCGCGAGCCAAAATCCCAGGCGAGGGGTACGATTCGTTAAAATAATGCTGTTGTTAGAATTTGAAGCCCATTGTACAAATAAATCACGTGCGTATCCACTTTCAATATCGGGAGTAGAAGCTAACATGACCTTTGGGCTCGGGACTTTACGTAAATCCGCCAAATTGTGACACAACTGCAAATGCCGAAATTGAAACGGATTGTTACGGGTACTTTCAAAACTTTTCATTAATTTATCACTGATTCATACATTCGATTTGTTATTTAGCAAGCTCAACATTCCTTTTTTGTGCGAAATTATATAATTTTTTATATTATTAATTAAAAATTACTGATATTGAGTTATAAATGAATTATTAAAATTGAAATACGGAAGACACTATTGAAAATTTTAATATTATGTTATGTACTTTGCTTTGCTGACATTTTTAAAAATACACAATTTTTTGTCTTTCTTTTCACCAATACTACTACAAAAGTCAGGTAATATTTTTCGTGTTCATTTACATAAAAACCGAGTAACTTTTTGTTGTAATTCCGAATGAACTTGCTATAACTTGAACGATACAAACTATTTATTAAAAATAATGAAGTTGTATTTCTGTTGCCATGTATTTTTGTTTCGTGTTGTATGAAATTCTCATTTCTTTTTGTATTTACATATACCAACAAAATTATTACAAGAAAGGCCTGTTATTGTAGTGGTATTGAAACGCAACTAGATTTACTTAAAAAAATGTTTTGGTCACCCTGTGCGTTCTCGAGTGAAGTCGGCGATTGAACGTCGTAGAGGAAAAACGTGATTTGTCTTATAAATAAGTAAATATGTAATTCAAAATGTGTTTGAATTAATTAATTAATATAGTATATTAACTAATATATGTGCAAATATACATTAATAATAATTTTTGTGTTTTAAGTAAAGTGAAAAGTTGTACGTGTTGAATAATTTTATTATTTTGTTCGATTACGCTTGCAATGGCGTAAAATATGTATATAACAATTTCGTTTATATGTACATATTTTGATACCGTTGTTGAGTGCATCATACGCATTGTATATAATTTTTCAATATGTATAGGACTTTTTTGATACCAAGCAAAACCAAACACAATCATATTCTATAAGCCGGCTTATAATCGGCTATACACGCAGATAATATCACTTTTTAACTCCTATTTGATAATGTTGGTGTAAATTTTTAACTTCTATTTGGTAGTATTTGTATACCGCCAATAGAAATCGAATATGACACATTTGTTCTAGATTTCTCGTTTATGTTTATCCAAACAACAAAAAACAAAACAGATTTAAAGATCAAATATGTGAAGCCACGTCTCATTCATGCATAAAAAGACTAAAACAATAATAAAAAATAGAAATAGAAAAAAAAAAATTAATTATATAATAACAAACAAAGCACACCCACTAGTTTTTGTTTTCTATTTTTTCCTTTAACCCTTTCCGGGCCGCAATGCGAACCGTACTTGAATTTCTTTTTCATTTTTTCCATTCTAATAAACATAACGAACAAAGCACATTTCAAAAATCTTATTTCTTATTGAAAGGTGAGAGAGTAAAGGATGAGGTACTGCATTTGAAACATGATATAGCTGAGTATACTATAAGCTAGTTTAGGCATTAATTTTTAAATTTGTGGTATATTATATACCAAAAGGTTGCAAAGGGTTAAACATTTTTTTTATGTAAATGTATTTTCGAAACATATGAACAACTTCGAGTAAATAGAGAATAAAATTTCATGTTCGTATACGCACAATACACTTAAACAGAAGTGAAAAATTACATGTGTGTCGCAACAATACGGCTTATAGAATATGATTGTGTTTGGTTTTGTACCAAGGGATGCTCAAGATAAGTGTTTTTCCATTTTTAACACATATTATATTATTACATATTAAAAAATAATTTTTATTACAAAATTTTAAATATATAAACGCTAGGTAAATGTATTTTATAACACATAAAGGTGTAAAATACTAATATTTTCATGTAGTGGGTTATTGTGAGTATTGTTTAGGCGAGAAAGGGTTATTTCAGTTCTGTTTTGCTACACTCATTAAAAGTGTGTGTGTTGTTTTTGCGAGTAAACAAGTTTGATGACCGACAATTTTCGTTTTTTTCTGATCATGGTAATTTTGTAACCTACGTTGTCTTCACATGCATATTTACTACATTTATTGTAAAAAGGTGTTTCAATTTGTATATGCATGTGTATGTAGTCGTTTCGAAATGTAGGGACTTTGTTTGTTTGTATGTCGAACGTAAACACAGGGGAAGCTATTGTGCAAATGATATGGAGTTTTCTGGAGAGTTTTTGGCTTTATTAGTTTGTATCTTGTACCAGGTGCGGCGAATATACGAACTTTCATTTTATTGGGCGTTGACATTGTTTGTTTATCTTTGCTTTTGGTAAATTGTTTTTGGGGTATGGTTTTCGTTTGGGGATCTGCCATTTTCCGTGGTGGTGCTTTTGATTTTATGAACGTCGTGTAAGTTGTGTGTAGTCTGATTGGAGTGTATCGTATGCATGAAGAGTGGTAATTTCGTTCGGTCGGTTTTCTTCTCTATTGTTCGGTGGTTATAGGATTAGGGACGTAGTAGCTGAGAATGGTGAACTTCGGTGGGGGTGGATGGATGGAGTTTGTGCTTTCGTGAATGCGAGGTTTGTTTCTTCGTCGCATGTGCGATATGTGGATGGGTGGATGTTTCGGCCTGCATATGTGCAAGCCGTGTATTTTGGGTGCCTTCTACTTGGCCGTATTTTGATTTCGGAAATTAACTAATTTTAGTAATATTCCTTTATCCGATTATTCAGCTTCTGTGTAATAAATTATTATGCTTAGCAGTTTGGAGTTGTCGAGGTTTGTCAGATGTGCATTATTAATGCTATTATTCATTATAGTTCCGGGTTAGGTTATTTTATTTTCTGAAATCGGGTTTTTGATTTCAGAGCATTTTTGAAGCCGTACTATCTTCTAATTATATAAAAGAGTCAATCAATGCTGTTGCAATTGTACTTACTAAAGATAATAATACATTTAAAAGTGTTAGCATTTCTAATTCTTTTAAGATTCTTGAGCCGTCGAATGTACAGTAATACTACATTTTCTTTATAGTTTCCTGATTGGACAGTATTTAATACTGAAGTTTATTATTAAAAATTAATAAATTGTAATTTGTACATAACCAAAACACGTTTTAATCTCAGGTTCAGTTGATTATATATGTTGTAATTAAGAATTTCGTCCTTTTAAGCTCTTTCAAAAGGTTTTACTGGGTATAAAAGCTTCCAAATTGTTCATGTTTGCGATAAATTGACGGTTTCAGATCGGAGATAGTTTGCTTCAAGAACTGCATTGAAGTGACATTTGCCGTCGCTAGAAATATAATATATTTACATTATTAACCAGATAACAAATTTTTAATTATAGGTCGAATTCTAATTTCAATTTAATTGTATATTTAAGATTTAACACAATTGGTTTAGTAATATTATTTTAATATGTAGATTAAATGACTATGGTTATTTGTAACATTGAAGTGTCGGTGGAGGAAAAGTTTATGGGTTGACTTATTTTTTTGGCTTGGATGCTATAAACTAAAATTTATATTCAGATTGATGTACATACTTCAAATATTGATGTACATACTTAGATAGTTATTTGTATTTTTGGGATAATGACACTTCTTTAATTAGAATATTTACTACTAACTAGCTACTTTTTATTAATTCGGTCATCTTACAGATTCCTGATTATCTTAATAGTTTTATTTAATTCTGGTTGGGAATATATTGTAATGTATTAATTTGTTTAGGTATTGGGGATTCTTAACCTGTCACACGCTCATTATTGATAAATTACCTTATAGATTCTACATTAGCTATTTGTGAAACCATATGTCTTTGTTCATTTTATTTTTATAAATAAACATATTTGTATTAGATTAGGGATGGTAAGGTTATCCGTTGAAGAGGGGATCCATCCGTTTCTACAATACTACAACCGATACTATACAATATTTGGATTCGATTTATTTTATTTGTTTTATGACAACCAAATTAATTTAGTTTATAATAATCATTACATTACATTTATTCTATTCAAGAATAATTTAACTATATCGTACAAAATAATGAATCTCTATCTCATAATAATGATATTTTATGTCAGGAAATTTACCATTAAGATGCCAACATAATTAATTATCAATTTAACCAACATAATTAATTATCCGGCGGACCCGATATCATCTGGGAGTTAATTATTGCTAGTTGTTCATTATATGATTTTAATTTATTTAATTTTATTGTAAATTAATATGTATGTTACTTGATTCTCATAGATTAACAATAACTGTTCCATGTTAATATTTTCCGAATTGGATAATTAAGGCGTTGAATAATCGGTTGGATTATTTGGGCATTGGATTTTCTATACAGCTGTACTTGTTATTGATTCTCTCATCTTATAGATTCCTGATTACCTTAATGGTATAATTCTGTTAATTCGTTTCGGTAATGGGATTCTAGAACAGTGTCAAAAATTATTTATTGAGGTATTACCTCATCGATTAGCTGTGTTTGAAACCAGATGTTGTTTCACAATATTCTATTTTATAAATATGCATATATTAGCAGTAACTGTTTATAGATGACGTTTTGTTCAGCAGAAGTCTAACGAGCTTAATTATTGATGAAAGTATGTATATTTGACCAGACAGATATTGGATTATGTATGATTAAATTGTCGCCAAATTTGGATGGAGTGAAATTATTTTGTGATCATTAATCACATGTTGCTACATTTCTGTATGGTTTAATTGTAATTTGTTAATAGGGTAGTTACTTATCATCAGCAGATTTAACTATAATTTTATATTTGTAGTTCTAGATGTACCATTTTAGTTATACTACATTTTTATTATTTTCAGCTTTATTATTTTGTAACCTTCGAGGAATAAATACTCTTGAGATAAATAAGTTTTTGCCTGAACAGCTAATATATATGACTTTTTGCTATTATTGACATTTTATCATTTAGGTAGGACATGTAGCAGGAAAACATTAATTCATTATTAAATTTCAGAGAATGTGCAGATGTGTACGAACAATATTTCTTTGTAATTTAATTGTCGAATATGTAGTAGAATAGTATTGTTACCATGTAACTAATTATCATTCTACCTAGGTTGCTGATTTAAAGATGCAATTATTGATGACAAATACCATCATTATCCGTTGAACCTATATAACCTTTATCCTTCCTCAAGTCGATTAGAAATTGTGATTGCCTTGTGTTAACCGTCTTATTATATTTTTTACTAACACGTTACTAATTCATCGACCATCTAGGTGTCTGCAACTGGGTTGATTCTTTGCTACTAATAAACAACCTTTCCAAATCCGTTCCTACTGTTATGTGTAAAGAGGGTGTATAAACGGGACCGGCGTCATCCGGAACTCAGGCTTAGGCTTGGTTATACACTTCAATCAATCAATCAATCAATCAACCCTGTGCGTTCTCGAGTGAGTCAGTCATTGACATAAACGTTTATAATATTTTTTTTTTAAATAAATCGCATATAATGCGAATTTTGAAAAAAATCACACTGGCGATTTTTTTTGTCACCCTGTGCGTTCTTGAGTAAGTCGTTCTTGTGTGCGAGTGACATAGACCTTACAATATAGAAAAAACCTAGCTTGTCGGTTTCCAACCGAGATTTCATCATTTTAGTATAGGCTTTACATTTTCGGTTTTTTAAATTGGTTAGCAGGTCATCGAACCACAGAGGATGAGTTTTCGGTGCTTTATTGTAAAAAGGCACATGGAGTTCAAAGCCTAGGTGAATGAAGTTATAAAATTTAATAAAATTTTCGTTCACATTAGTAAAATTTTGCAAACCGGCGTACAGGCCTTCTTGAAGTTGTATTTCATTCTTGGAAGGTGCTCAGATTTCTTCAGGTTACAGTAGGTTGTATCAAATACAATGTCCATAGGTTTGTGGTTGATATCGTTAACAACAAATGGCTTCATTGATTCAGTTACTTTGAAAGCATCCTCCTCAGTAGTGAAGACCATATCCAGAATATCGATGTTATTAGCAATAATATTAATTTGGTTGAGGTTAAAACCAAGCATGGTATCGACGAACAGGGACTGTGCATCGCTATTGATATTGCATGGAAGAATGCAGTTAAACTCCATGTCGTGTTTCCAGTTGATATTTGGAAGGTTAAAGTCGCAGTATAAGAACTAGATCCGATGAATTAGATGATTTCAGGATTTCATCAATCGCATCGACGCAGCTAGCAGGCGCAATTTAACCGAGGCGGAATGTACACTGTATTATATAAATATATAGCGCTTGCTTATTTTGATCTTCACACAAATCTGCTCAACTCTTGATGGAACTAATGTAACAGGAGAACTCTTTAGATTTGAATGTACAACTATCAATTAGCCACCTCCTAATTCTGTAAGCAATATAATTCTGCCCAAAGTATTCTGTACTTTGAATACCTGGGTTGAGATTACTTTCCCCGATATATAGAGGGTAGTTTGTTTGATGAACAAATTGATAGAATTTGGATGGTTTTGATGCCATTTTATTTACATTCTGATAATAGATTGTACTCACATCGTTGACTGAATTTTTGCACGGTTTTATAGATGGTTTGGTAGTATTTGGTGATTCATGAATAGCAGGACAACTAGTGTTTAAATGGCGTGCCTTACAGGTACGAAATTTTAAAATGAGCACGTGTGCCTCGATGTTGCAACTATTGCGTATGGTGACGTTAATCCTTGAACCTCATGAATAATTAAGACTTTACTAGAAGATGGTACGGTAAGCTGGTCCATTAATAAGCGCTTATCTGCTTTGGTAAAAGTTAGATAATATATATTATCAATTACAGGCAGGAATGATATATCAGGTTTTAATTTGAAGAATCCCATTGACACCTCTACAGGGTTTTGGCAACCCGAAAATTATGCGCAACACAATTTAACACAACCACAAAAGTGCGACAAACAATTGTTAGAAATGAATTCAGAGAAAGATAATTGTAATACAAACAATTTTACACGGAAACAATTCTATACTGAACAATTCATCGAAGACTCGTAATGCAATTAAAAAATATTGATCAATTTTCTCTTAATTGTTCAAATGTGTGGGTCGGAAAGCAAAGTAGGACATCTTCATTAATGACACTTGATTAATTATATAAATTCTGGAAAAGCGGGGGTTTGGGGTAAGGTAAACAACGAATTAAAATTACATTAAAAAAAAGTTTATATTTACAATAGTTGATTTTTTTAACGTTTGTGGCACTATCAGAAGAAGCGATAAGAGCGATAAAAACTCTTTGATCTGTGTCTGCAAGGTTGACGAAGGAATTATTATTAATAAAAATAAAAAAAAAAGATGGCAAAAAATTAGCTGAAAAATAAATTATGCACCTCATTACAATAACCCGGTGCATTACAGTGAAAAATTTTGTTTCGATGAATTGTTTTTTGCACAATTGAGTTTACGCACACTTGGTTATTGTAAAGTTGTAGTTTTGATATTTGTTTTTCGATGAAATGTTTGTTGCATAATTGTTTGTGGCATAAGGCACATTCGATTGAAGTGATTTAACTGAATAATCTGAATTAACTGAGGTAAACTGATGTAATATATTCAGTTAATTCAGATTGTTCATTTAAATCACTTCAATCGAATATGTGCCTATAATTGTTTGTCGCAGAATTTTCGGGGAACCCAGGGTTTTTGGTACTGATATCAGGATAATATTGTTTTAGTACTAATGTAACATCAACAGGACATCTAAATGCAATATTTAGCTGATCTGAATTCGTCAATGAATGGAATTTGATTTTTATCCCCAAGAAGATATATCTTCGAACATTTACTGAGCATGGCCACCAGTCCAATATAACCTGCATGTATCATCATATATTCATCAATAAACACAGTTATAACGTCGGGTTCCATTAATTAGGTATGAAGCAATCGTTTTATAGTTAAGTTCAATTTTGTTGAAACCCATCTTATCCGAGTGTCAGCTTTAGATATGAGATCAGCAAGACATTCCTTAGTGGCACATAAGACAAGATCATAGCCTAGTTTGTGATTGTTTATGATCAATGTAGATTTTCCACAGCCTGGAACACCCTGTACACCAATAATGATAGGTCGCATGATGTTGTGTATTGCATAGATGTGTTGTAAATTTGAATATGTCAGGAGATCGAGCATAATTTCAGTGCCAGTGGAGCAGAAAATATATCTTTGAGATGTCAGGAAAGAGTTTGGAGTTTGTGGACTCAAAACATTTAACTAGGTGATCGCCATTAAATCCAAACTGATGAATAATTGTAGGATCCTCAAGATATTTGTTGTTTGAGGCGGCGAATGTCATCAAATGGATGTATTTGACCAAGAACTCAAAATAGTCGACAGTTTCCGTGCGTTGTAGTGTGCTACACTACAACTATATGCTAGT
The DNA here is from genome assembly GCA_932526605.1 of Nephrotoma flavescens. NCBI lineage: Eukaryota > Metazoa > Arthropoda > Insecta > Diptera > Tipulidae > Nephrotoma > Nephrotoma flavescens. The sequence goes on from OW052221.1 coordinate 101,814,211, forward strand.
CCATTTGACATACGAATTTGTTTATTTTGCTACTAAATCAATTCATGTCGAACCAGTAAGCGATCTGCTGGACATTATAAAGGCTACGCTATTTGAAAGAAGGCGGTTAGTAATAAGACTGAGCGAAGTGATTTGGGGAACCTGAATACGGGACTACCTTTCTACGTTGCTACCTCGAAGTTAGGTTAGTGGGGTCAGCTCAGCATTAATATAGGAGAATTAGTATTGAGGCGAATCTCCTATCTGCACATAGAGCGCTGGCAGAGTAACGGATACCTTCCCAAAGGAGGATGGATTCATCAGGGTTGTAAAGTTAAGGGCGCAAAATGGCAAGCAGGAAAAGCGGCCTATTAATGAAATCAACATGCAACCGTTAAATGCAACTTTGTTAAAGCATATAACGTCGATGGTGCAATCACCACAACAACAAATAACGAAAAATTCTTCACAACGCTATCGTGTTAGTTCAGTGTTTAGGGCGATGGTATTTCTCATCATAATAACTAGAAGTAGTAAGCTACAGAAGAGAGTGAAGATAACCGCTTAAAGAGAGTTATTGGGGTTCCAAAAATCCCAAAAGTTACCAATGACCGACCAAATGGCACAGTTTTAAATCATGATTTTCTCTGATTTCAATTTCATAAATTTTCGATTTTCCGCCGAAACTGTTTGTAGCACCACCCTTGAAATACTTCACAATTTTCTAAAACTCCACATTTCAACAATTTAATCCACTCGTTCTGCAAGATCAATATTTTATCTAATGATTGTGCCCCGGTCAAGCCATCATCGTCATAAAAATCCCTTTTAAAATTTCTACTGCTTTGGGATATATAGTTTATTCATCATGTGTGAGGTAGTGCCATAAGTTACTATTGTTAATTTGTAATGTTGTAATGGCTTATTTGGATCATCCCAACCTTTATTTTCCAATACACTTTTTCGAAGTCATAGTGAAGACATCTCGTTCTCCCTTAGAACCGTTGTATCCCAGAACCGTTGTATAGAACATCAGCTGCAGTTGAAATCTTGGTTTGTATCTGATGTTCACTGAAAACTCATTTTATAACTCCAAACATGATCCAACTCAATTTACACCTTTTCCAATTGTAATTCAGAAAGTATCAGTTGTAATTCAGATTAGTCAATTGTAATTCAGAAAGTATCAGTTGTAATTCAGATTAGTCAATTGTAATTTAGAAATTATCAATTGTAGTTCAGAAAGTATCAATTGTAGTTCAGAAAGTATCAATTGTAATTCAGAAAGTATCAATTGTAGTTCAGAACATGTTAACGTTATTTGAATTACAATATGTACTTAATTTTACTGCATTAGCATTATACATAAAAAAATGATCATTTTAAACATAGTAACCAAAAATATTTGTGTCATATTCTATGTTTAAAAAAAAAGACTTTTTAATTAATTTGTTTTATTTCTTCTGAAAACTTAAATCGTTTAATCCCATATTTTTTAATGGAGTTTAAAGACAATTGCGTTATTTGTTGCACTTCAATGACACGGAATAAAGTAATAAGGCTATTACCATGCAGACATCTACTGCATACAAAGTGTCAAAGAGATATGAACAATGTACCGGATGCTATATGTCCTATTTGCAGAGCTGTTCTGACTGCAACTGAAAGCACAGAACGAAAAAAGTACAAAAAAAATAATAATGCAGATCGTGAAAGAATCGTGAATTGTGCCAATAAAGGTGATGATTGGGTGTCCTTAGCTGCGACGTTGGACATCAAGTACAAGACCGCGTTTCATTGGATTCGATCAGGGCAACACAAAATGTTAGCAAGAGGAGGTATAAAACATCGAATTTTGAATGAGGCACAAATTGATTCGCTTGTTTCATGGGTAGAACAGGATTGCAGCTGTACATTGCAGAAATTAAAACAAAAAATATTGACCAAATTCAACATATCGATATCTGTGTCAACAGTAGGCAATTACCTAGAAGGCAGGCTCTTCACTACGAAGAAAGTTCATAATGAACCTTGCACTATGAACTCTGACATAAATAAAAGGAAAAGAGCAGAATATGTCCAAAGTTTGAATAACAAGGGAAACAGATTGTTTGGATAGATGAAACCAATTTTAATTTATTTTGCCGCCGGACAAGGGGCCGTGCAGTAGCTGGTGCCAGAGCAGTTCAACTTCTCCCAGCCGCACGAGGCCCTAACATCCATTTGATAGGAGCAATCTCTACTGCAGGAGTTGTTTTAATGGAGTGGAGAAGAGGTTCATTTACCGCCCATCTAGCAAATGCGTGGGTGACAAGACTGATGCAGCACTGGCAAAACATTGGAAATGAACTTGAAGATTTGGTAATTGTTTCAGACAACGCACCTTGCCATTCAAACCTCTAAGCAGTTATTAATGGGACTACAGCGTCTCTGCTGCGGCTAGGGCCATATTCACCAATGCTTAATCCTATTGAGACTATTTGGTCAAAGGTGAAGGCTTACGCTAAAAATAATATTAGAATACCAAGCGTTACAGGTCCTGGTGTTATGGAACAAAGATTGGTATACTTGGAGGGGATTATTGATCAAGCAAAGAACAGTGTAGCAGGAGGTGATTGTGTTCGTGACATACAACATTCTTCAATCCATCAAGTTGCCGCTTTGGCAATGAATGACATGTCTGTTGGTAGCTAAAGTGAAAGTTCGTTTATTACTTTAATTATTTATTTTATTTAAATTATATTTCTGTTGTTGTTTGTATTAATGTTACCCTTGCTTGTTCATTATTTGTGCTTTGTAAAAAAATAAATTGTTAATTATAATTCAGAAAAATTCAATATTTATCAATATAATTGAGAAAGTAAATTCCCAAAATATTTTCAATTAAATCTTTCATTACGGAATAAATATCCTCCTCACCGCAAAACACATACTGTCGTCTCATTTATTACTATGTACATATATATTTCAATGGTAAGTTGTGTTATCTTCCGCAATCTCTAAAAACCTATCAAGTGATTCTTACCTAAAATTCGCTAACTATGAAGTAAATTAACATATTCGTTCAATACATAAAATTCCTGTTGTGAAATTGCTACAATTCGACGAATGTCGAAATGTTCTGAACTACAATTGATACTTTCTGAATTACAATTGACTAATCTGAATTACAATTGATACTTTCTGAATTACAACTGATACTTTCTGAGTTACAATTGGAAAAGGTGTAGTACGCCGAGCTGTGGGCACAGTTTCATCCTTTATTATTGCTGGTATTAAAATATCAGAAATGTAATCCATTCATAGTATATCCAAATCATTACGCTAGATGCTCCTTTGGAATTCTTCTTATTAATTGGGTAAGACATACGCATTGACATGAAGCTCAAGGTTCGATTCCAGGCAACATTTTCCAAAACTTCGAGTATCTTTAGATATTTCAAAATTTTACAATTAACTTCTAAAATAAACATACAATTAGATTTAACAGTGCAATTGCTTAATAACTGGTTTAGCAAGCTTGTACTTCATTTTTACTATCGTGATCGAGATGAATAAGTTGATAAATTTCTTTTTTGCTGTTTTATCTAATTACAGTTTCCAGTTCAATGTAAGGACAACTTTTATGGCAACTCAACTGCAATGTTAAATAATTGTAGTAATAAGTTGCGTGTTTAAAAGTAAATCCAATCAGCAGAACTAACCAACCATACAGTAACACAACTGGTTCTATGGTGTAATGGTTAGCACTCTGGACTTTGAATCCAGCGATCCGAGTTCAAATCTCGGTAGAACCTGTATAACACGATTTTTTTATACTCTTGACATTGCACAAAAAACATTGCGATGCTGCAACGTTCGATAAAACGAGTGAAATTTCTGTTAAACCGGTTTTACCGATACAAACAACGATCATCAACATCCTAAATGTTGACTAACAAAGATCAACAAGTATATGTTGCAGAATTTAATTTCTTCCATTTGACTTACATAAATTGGTTACGTCACAGAATAATAGAGAAATGAAAAAGTTGATTGAGTTCATTGCATTGTCTTGTATCAGCGAGATTTTTTAATTCTGATCATTCATAACACCTTCGATAGCTCAGTTGGTAGAGCGGTGGACTGTAGAAGAAAAAAAGTAGAAATCCATAGGTCGCTGGTTCAAATCCGGCTCGAAGGAAAATAAATTTTATAAACCGGTTTTTCATAATAAACTTTATTATTCGGACACTTTAACAACACTTCCATTATTATTGTCGCCATTAATTTTTACATAATCACCAGTTTTAAATAATTTTAAAGCACCTTGGGCACCAATTATACACGGAATACCATATTCTCGGGCTAATATCGCGCCCGTACTAGTTAGACCACCATATTCGATTACGATACCACATAATACATTAAAATACATTAGGAATCCTAAATCTACGCTGTACGTTATTAAAATATCGCCCGGCCTAATGTTGGCCACATCATCGATTGAGATCACAACACATGCACGTCCGGTACACATTTGAGTTGTTAACGGTATTCCAATTACCATATTCTCGAATATATTGTCGGCCATTTTTATTTCAGCCACCCCTTTAACAAATGCTCCGTACGGTTGACGATTCCACGAATCATATAATTGCTGTCGTCGCATGGCCTTTTTTATAAGACTCGAGCTTCGCGTTTTAAACACCTGCCGAATTTCATCATTTGTAAGGAAATATAAAAGATTTTGATTTGGTAGCAAATCCTCTTCCGTCATAAGTTTGCCTAAGTGTTTAAACGCGATACGAAGTTCATGGTAAAAAGCAAACACATTTATTCGGCTTAGTTCACGCCGCTCAACCGTTTTTCGATACATTGGTAACAATTTCGATAGGAACTTTTTAGTGGCTGGCTTTTTAATCGTTTCCAATTTATCCACTAAATCGGTAACATTCGGCTCTGTACCATCATAGATGTGTTTCTTAAAAGGGTTATAATTTTTTAAGGACATTTGCAAAATTTCTACTATTGTGGTTTGTTGCATGCCCCAGGTGGTCGACATAATTTCACACTCGCGAATCGCATGAAAATAATTTTTTGTGATGAATTCTTCAAACGCTTTGAAAATATCTGGATAATTTGCTTCGAGCCATTTTTCAGCATCTTCAGGTCGCATATTTACAAATTTATCGGACTCGCCCGTTTTAAAAATTGATTTTGTAATTTTGCACAGATTATTAGGAATTTGGGCTGCATCAGGGTCTATGCATCCCCCTAATATGGTAAGTACATCCATTTTGATTTCGTCCGTAATCTCTTCTTTACCTTCGAGCATTACTAATAGTGTGCCTAGAAGCGAGAATTGCGCTACACTCGTTATCGATAAATGTCTAGCGAACACATCAAACTCTTTATCCAATAAAATTTGTAAATCGTTGAATAAGTCTTTTGCCGATTTAAATTTAACCAAATTGTCTAAAAAATAGCGGCCAATGTACTGTCGAATAAATTCAAAAAATTCCATAAATCGTTTCTCATTAAACCAAATCGCATGACCGATTTGTAAATATTGTTTCACTTTTCGCACCATACTCATTTGGCCGTATCGATGCCTGGCCACTTTTAAAATATCCCGAGACAAAATTGCATTCCCAAACTGAAGGTAGGTGGAGATCTTGCCCGATCTTGAAATGTTACCGCCCGATTTTGATAGGAACACCGAGTAGAGATCGTAATATAAGTGATATTTTTTCATAATCACCGATCGGCTGTACAATCCTGAATTTTGTTGGCCAAAATGGCTTTTTGCCATACATTTTTCTAAATTTTTTGTTGTAATTGAGTAAGTAAGTGGAGTGACGGCACCCGGTAATAATTCACCTAAATTTACGTTGCTACATAAATCATCCATGCTCATGACTGGACTATCAAATTCGTGTATTAAATCCCAGTCCGAGATTTCTTTTAGCGCAATTATAGGTCGTGCCTGAAGTATGTATATATCATCACCATCGAATGCCCACTCAATATCCAATGGCATTGTAAACATTTTTTCTAGTTTAACTCCCAGATCGGCAAGCTTCATTACCTCATCATCCCTAATTGTGGAGTGTGTTTTAGCAGATTTAAGTACGTGAAAACCAGAATCATTAAAATTACGGCGTATTACGAACGTTTCTAATTTGGCGCCGTAATTTCCGGTTATCACGGAATAGCAAGCATTTCGTGTATTCGGATCTTGTGTAAAAATGTTTCCTGATTTTTCAGAATTTATCATCGCTTGCACTACCACAGACATACCGCTGCTGATAGGTTGGATATGTTTTTTGCGATACGTCACGCTTTCAATACTGAATACGGCAGCCCAACAAGCTTTCACCCCATTAAAAATCTCGGTTAAATTTTTAGCGCCCAAAATTGTTTCAAACTGGCCGGCTAAAGATACTTCACTACCGTCCTCCAATATACAGGATGATCGAATTGCAAAATCCGGTTTTATTAAATCGTACGTGATCAGTTCGGCATCAATTGAAATTTTTATTTCTGGCTCGATATTACACCGTAAAATAGCAAACTGTACCTTTTTGCACGCCTCTTCCAAATCGCCCTCTTTACGTAAGTGACAAATCTCGACCAAATCGTTTAATGCGTCCCGAATTTCAGAATTCCGTTCAATTTGTATTTTGAGTGCAGCTTGGCTTAATACAAATCCGTGAGGTACCTTAAAATTAGGAAAATTTGTTCCTAGCTCGAATATTTTATTATCCGAGAGTGATTTTAAAATTGCAAGTGATGCCCCTTTACCGCCAGCGATTTTTTTACTTTGTGCCTCACGAGAGTCTAGACAAAACACTAATTTGCTCTCCAATGGTGCAATATCGGGATAATAAAGTCGTTTAATGTGTTCACTGTAGTGTACAACGTCATCTGAAGTGTAAGGGTACCATAACATCGAAATGCCAAAACAGCGGCCACCATTCAACCCAAACCGTGTTGGGATATTAAATGCGGCCCAATCAAAAGGTTGGCCTCCTAAAAGTATAACATTTTCGGAGTTCTGCATATGAATATTAACAGTGTACGTAGTACCATTAGCCGAGAATTTAATAATTTTCGATTCAGGCAAATCGAATGAAACTTCAGCGAATGATGACAGATGAAAATTCATCCAGTCAATCGGGTATACATTTCCGTTTGGAGTACGGATATTGCCAAATTGTGAACTAAAATAAGAACAGCATTATCATACCGAAACAATGACATAATTAAATATACTCACTGTGTTAATCCTTGCTTAGCACTGTAAGCGCCCAAACAAAAAACGCTCCCATCACAGCAAACTCCAATGATAGATCCGGTGCGATGTAAGTGTGCCACTTTATGAGGTCCCCATCGCCTTTGCCGCAAGCCAGGTAGATTTAATTCAATTATTTCCATTCGCGGATTATACATTTCGATGTTACCCTCACTTTGGATGAATACTTGGCCGTATAAGGCACCAAATTGATCATAACCTCCAGAATCGTATTTCTCCACCATGTGCAACCAATTTCCATCTCGCCATGGTTCTGTTGCAATTGCGGCCGCCATTAATTTTGGACTCCAGCCGTAGGGCCAGTGAATTGGATCCGAGCATGCAGCCCACATAAAACTGAATTGAACATATTTTAGCTCCTCTTCATGAATATCATTTGAAAAATGCTTCCTCACGCCCAACCGTAATTGCCCGTTAAATGAAACGCGCCATCGTGAGTACGGCACAATGCATTCCAACTTTAAACCACCAGCATCGAAATATTTTGAATTTGTATTCACAAATCGAGTATCAGGGTGATTCGGTAGTGTATATGTCTCGTTATTCTTGAGCTTCAAAATGAGCCACACTTCGGAGATACGATGGCGCCGCCTTGTTATCTTAATCAACAGTGAATTACCTTCCATATCGGTTCCATAAATTAATTGACTTTCGGCACTGTTTGCATTCTCGAGCCGTTTTAAATCTTCGGATTTATAGTTTCCTGTCTTTTGTAGTAAATTCTGGTATTGCTCCTTTTTCAGCTTACGAATTTTCCATTCAGCCCACCATTTCTTCAAAATGAAATTCCAATCTGCAAATGAAAAATAAAATTAATAAATTATAGCGCAAAATATATTTCCTTCGAGCCGGATTTGAACCAGCGACCTATGGATATCTATACTATAATGCTTCTACAGTCCACCGCTCTACCAACTGAGCTATCGAAGGTTGATGGTACCTGACAATTTATTTTCATTTGAATAATTTATTGCACGAGATAAAAATACGTTTTTCAAAGTACGTGTAGTAGATGATTTACACACAATTTGTTATCTTTATTGCATGTCGGCTTATCTAAACTAATGGAGTTGACCTATCCACAATAAAGTTAAAATTACAATATTTTTATTTGTACATAATCGACGTTATAATTAAGCCAATAATTAAGCTAACTATATAAGCCGTGTATTACAATGTTGTACCGAGAAAATAAAGAACCGAATTCAATGTCCTTGTATGACCTCCTTTGGCCCTAACACACTCGAAATTACGTTGGTTCATGCTTCTTATCAACCTTTTGATGGCTTCTTGGATTATTTTACAGTGCTCTTAACCCGCACCGACCAAATTAGCCCACCTCAATGAAACCTATACTATAATTTGTTACACATTTATTACCATTTATGCCATTTATTAGGCAATACCTAAACATTTTATTATTATGTTATTAAACGAAGCAAAATCTATTTCTTTTTCTACTTCGAGGCGTAAAACATTATTTTAAATTATGACAGAAATCAAATTAATTTTTTAGTATGGATATTTAAATGCCCCTAAATGTAAGTAACAGTTTATTTCCTTATTAAATTCAAGTACCATAATTTCGTATAATTTGCTTACTAAACTTTACTTATATTGTTTATATGTGTAAAAGTAAATAATAAATTTATTATTTTGCATTATTGCTGATCTAAACATTGCATATTATGGTAAATTAATAACCACTTATCTTGGGCACTTCTTTTATATCGTAATTTGCAATCTAGGGACAGTAATTTTTCCAAAAATTATCGTCATTACGGCGTAAATATAAATAAACAGCGTTTGACGTAATTTTTCAAACTTTTAGTATTTTTAAACTGAATTTGACATTTTTTACGTCATTTCAAGACTAATCTTGATAATCATGTATTAATAAGTAATTAAGTAAGTTGCTCTTTACAAAAACTAAAATTTGAATTCAACCCGACCCTTTATCTGGTAAAGCTCTCAAATAATAGCTCATTAAAGGTAGTAAAAGCGACCAATAAATTACGAACCCCATATATTCTGAAGCTAATTCCGTCTAACATAACCTGACATAATACAATAAATACTTGAAAACAGTTCATCCACCCTCCAAGGGCACCGGTGTGAAGTTTTTGGACAAAAGTTTTTGGACAAAAATTTACGCGAGTGTTCTTTGTGAAGTTTTTGGACACATTTTTATTTCTTGGACAAAATTTTTTGTAAGTGTGCAATTTTAACAGTGTATTTATTTTATATTAAAATCGAAACAATATTGATAATAAATATTGATAAAACAAAAGAAATTGTTTAACATTAAAAAATCTAAAATTCTCATTATTATAAATTTTTCAATAAATCACGTACCATACTGTATAAAATGATACACCAAATAACAAAAATCTCAGAGATTGGCTCGCATAGTGACTATATACGTTCGAAAGGGGATACTTTTAGCTATTTAAATCCGTTAGCCCTATCTCGAAATGATGAACTAGGCTCATGTATTGAATTTTTAAAGTTTTACCAATATAGCGAGTCTGCGTGTCCACGGATGTTCTACTGCTCTAGGCCAAATAGCAAAAATCTCAGAGATTGGCTCACATAGTGACTATATACGTTCGAAAGGGGATACTTTTAGCTATTTAAATCAGTTAGCCTCATCTCGAAATGATGAACTAGGCTCATGTATTGAATTTTTAAAGTTTTACCAATATAGCGAGTCTACGTGTCCACGGATGCTCTACTGCTCTAGGCCAAATAGAAAATATCTCAGAGATTGGCTCGCATAGTGACTATATACGTTCTAAAGGGGATACTTTTAGCTATTTAAATCAGTTAGCCCCATCTCGAAATAATGAACTAGGCTCATGTATTGAATTTTTAAACTTTTACCAATATAGCGAGTCTGCGTGTCCACGGTGTTCTACTGCTCTAAGCCAAATAGCAAAAATCTCAGAGATTGGCTCGCATAGTAATGGGGCTAACGGGGCTAACTGATTTAAATAGCTAAAAGTATCCCCTTTCGAACGTATATAGTCACTATGCGAGCCAATCTCTGAGATTTTTGCTATTTGGCTTAGAGCAGTAGAACATCCGTGCACACGCAGACTCGCTATATTGGTAAAACTTTAAAAATTCAATACATGAGCCTAGTTCATTATTTCGAGATGGGGCTAACTGATTTAAATAGCTAAGAGTATCCTTTTTTGAAGGTATATAGTCACTATGCGAGCCAATCTCTGAGATTTTTGCTATTTGGCTTAGAGCAGTAGAACATCCGTGGACACGCAGACTCGCTATATTGGTAAAACTTTAAAAATTCAATAAATGAGCCTAGTTCATTATTTCGAGATGGGGCTAACTGATTTAAATAGCTAAAAGTATCCCCTTTCGAACGTATATAGTCACTATGCGAGCCAATCTCTGAGATTTTTGCTATTTGGCTTAGAGCAGTAGAACATCCGTGGAAACGCAGACTCGCTATATTGGTAAAACTTTAAAAATTCAATACATGAGCCTAGTTCATCATTTCGAGATGGGGTTAACCGATTTAAATAGCTCAAACTATCCCCTTTTGAACGTATATAGTCACTATGCGAGCCAATCTCTGAGATTTTTGTTATTTGGTGTATCATTTTATACAGTATGGTACGTGATTTATTGAAAAATTTATAATAATGAGAATTTTAGATTTTTTAATGTTAAACAATTTCTTTTGTTTTATCAATATTTATTATCAATATTGTTTCGATTTTAATATAAAATAAATACACTGTTAAAATTGCACACTTACAAAAAATTTTGTCCAAGAAATAAAAATGTGTCCAAAAACTTCACAAAGAACACTCGCGTAAATTTTTGTCCAAAAACTTCACACCGGTTCCAAGGGCTTACAAGGATATTAAAGTAACATTTAAACTAAAATCTGAATTTGGTCTAGTGTAATAAATTATCAAATGTGATAAAATTGATCTTGAAATTACATATTCGAAGCCATAACCGTTTGCAACCGATTCCGTTTGGCCGGACACAAAAATCACTTATTACACACCTGGATAAGGTTGACATGCCCTCCACAATGTCCATGAAGTAACATTTTATCCAATATCTGGTGGCGGTCTGGTGTAATAAATTATTAAAGGTGGTAAAATCCAACTATAAATTACACGTTTAAATCGTTTACCGTTTGGAGCCAATTCCACCTAACCTGCAAGAAGATAATTAATTACACACCTGGATAAGGTTGACCTGACTTCCACAAGATCCAAGGAGTAACATTTGACTCAATTTCTGGTGGCGGTCTAGTGTTATCAAACTATTAAAGGTGGTAAAATGGAACTTTAAAGGATAAATGCACAAGTAAATTTGTTTTGTTTCAAATCATGGAATATTGTACCAAATATGGAAGGTTATTTAATTTTGAATAATAATCCGTTTAAATTGGGCCGAAACAACGTCCAGTTTTCGTCGATTGAAGGTTTTGGACGTGGATCTTGAAGACGGGAGAAGTTAACAACAATATCAACGCTTGCCACCAATAATGAGAATATATTTGAATTAAACACATTTTAAATTATTAACTTGTAAAACCATGTTAGAACTTTCATTATCAAATAATTGAAACCAACACCCGGCCAGACTGTGCCAATTTCATTACTCTAGGCAAAAGATATTAGATTGGCACCCCCTCAAATAACCTTAAAATAACATTTCAGTTTTTAGAAAATACAAAAAAAAATCAATGCCAGGCCAGTCTGCCCGGAACTCAATCAAATAATGTTTTTAGAGAGCTCAAGGTCTTCCTATCCATCGAATTTAATATTATTTTGAAAATCGCGTTTTTAATACGAATAAAATACTTTACAATAAACCATTGCGCACACATCTAAACAAACACTTGACTTCTTTCCGTTATCTAAATAATATCTTATCAATATCAAGAAATTCTTTATACTAACATATTGGCTCAAAAAATCAAAAACCCATTTCTAATATTTTCTAATCCATGTGTTTAGGAAATGCAGCAAACTAATACACTTATCTTACCTGGAACCGTATAATGGCCAGATGATTCTCTGAATTGTTTTTGGCTGGCGGATAACACGTAAACCACAAACAGAATTACAATCAGTGATGTAATTACCATAAAATCGAATATATCCATTGTAAATCCAAGTTAGTTTTGTAAATCCAACACTTCGCACTTAAATATTTGAACACATTTTAACTATGTATGTACATATGATAGAACGACTGCACTTAAATTTCGAACCGATCACTTCCTTACAATTCACTAAACTGATTTCGTCTACATACGATGATATCACAAAATAATAACCTAATTGATAAAAGAATCATAAATTGCTGGGGCGGCGCAATAACTGGGGGTATACTTAACGAATATTTGCGCTTGCACAGCAATCGCATATAACCCCCCGAATTATATTGGCATCCGCTAATGAACTTATCTATTACCTGTTGGGTTAATTACAAATACAATATATTCACTTATGCACATATGCAAAATCAACTCGTCCAGATCGATAAAATTGAACCAATAAAGTGATCAGCTGCGATTAACAATCCAAACAAAAATATTTTATTTTGTTTCTTCGATAACGAAATATGTCAAACTATTCTTCGCGCGTGTGCTTGTATAGTATGTGCTGAAGATCAACGACTTTTGATCAATTATCTCTTAGTCTTATATATTTTTAACTTTTACTCTGTATGTACACAAATTTCGTAACTTTTATTAAGTATTCTGTTCGGTGCGTTTAAGAAAAAATAAGTAAGACGGGAGAGTGTATACGAATATAAGAATAAGAAACGGTGGTGCGGCATGGCAGGAAGAATAAATTCGGTGATGAAACTCTAAACAAATTAAATTTTATAGTTTTGTACAACTTTATCGGATATCGTAAGCGTTAACCTTGAACGTTTGAATTATCCAAAGTATTAAGTGTGTTTCGTTATGGTTATAAGTGGATTAAACAAGATGAATAACTTGTTTTAACCATTATGCTGTAAAATGAGATGAAAATCTTTTGAGACATTCTTATTTTCACGTAACTTATTTCCAGTATGTACTTTTAACCGACACCCGAGTTTCTAATGTATACCGTAAAGTAAACGAACCTTATTCAATACCATGTTGTTTAAATCGTGCAATTATTGGCCTCTGCCGATTGGGGACTATCATTTATGGTGTAACACCCCACTCGACCCCTTCTGGAGGTGGGGACCGCACATTTGTGAGTAGGCGATGAACTAGAACGCATCTCATTCTGTGACCTATTTTGTTATTGGTTCAATTCTCGATCCAACAGAGGTTCTGGGCTATTGCAAAATCAAAATCTGAAACTAAAAACTGATAGATGGATCATCTTTATCCAAAATGAGACCCGAGAGATAAAGTTCCAGATATTGGTCTAGGAAATACATCAACTCTAAAGATTGAAGCTCTTGGGTTTAATATCTATGTGCGCTCCAATCCCATCTAGAGATTGGGCCTACATATATATTTTACTTTAGGTTTTCAATAGTAATGGTGTTTGTGATTGTTCCGTATATTGGTCTATTTTCAGTATTCTCGTATTAAATACACAACCATAGGAAATTACTTCCATTTGTGTCAATCTTTATGACAACGACTATGATAATCAACACTTACTTATACACAATCAACTTCCCATCCACCCCATACTTTTCTTTCCATTAACGCTGGATCGCGAATAAATTTGAATTTTGATTTATAGATGGAAAATGTGTAAGAATCACAACAATCAGTTTCGAACGGATGATATTATTGATTTGAAAAAATCAGTCTTCTCATCAGGTCGCGACAACTGACGATTTCTTCAAATCAATAATCTCATCCGTTCGAAACTGATTGTTGTGATTCTTACACATTTTCCATCTATAAATCAAAATTCAAACTACATATATAGTAGAATAGTCGTAACCAGAGCGAGCGATTATAGAAAATACGAGTGAGTTGTTTGTCTTCCCACCAACGGGTAGTATACTGCGTCCCTCTTAACAAGGATTCAATATCCGAAGTGGATTGGATTAGACATTATAGTACAATTATGAAACTTGTTGCGAATGTGGCAGCATTTGGATGATGGATGAATCGTTTGCAGAAAGCCGTGCTAAATTTTCTGATATCGTCTTTTGCTGGAAGCCCCTTGCAGTTAAAATATGTATGCAGCCAAATAGGACTTGTCGATTACAATGAATGGTTGTGTAAAAAATATGGTTAGACTCAAAGTGAATTCAAAATTTGGGCAAGCCGATTGGCGCGATTGAACTGAAGGAACGTTAAGTGATTGATCGATGGTGTCCATAATCTTAGCGAAGAGTACGGCAGCACAAAGCGCTCAACGTGTGGCGAAGTGATATACAGGTAACATGGTCTCGATGAACACGACTTTCGTTGATTCTCTTTTATTTTGTTTTTTGTTTGCCATTGACGATTGTTAAAGTTCGAAAAGCGACGCTGGTAAGTCAGATTGAAACTAACTTAACTACAAAAAATGGCATGTGTGATCGATATGCCGACATTCATCTGTTTTATATTACATATGCTACAAAATCACTAATTATATAAAACCTATATCATTTTTAATTTTTATATGTAACTAAACAAAATTAAACCAAGCCAAGCTAGCACAGTAAAACGAATAAATTATCGCGAATGTCACTGATTGTTTATTTTATTTATACCCCATGCATGGCATAAATGTTAAAATTTGTAGTTATCATATATCTTGTTCACGAATGATTCATGTTCTTGGGCGGTTTCCTGTGTATTACAGCGTTGCGATATTTGTCAGGCCACTGCCTGTTTACGTGGCATTCGTAGAATGCCCACTTTATGCCAAGTACTCACAACTACAGAGTCAAAGAATCAAATATCTGAGATGACGATATTGTTAATTTGGCTCCGGTGCAAATATCCGCAAGTATTATGCAATTCAATTGTTTCCACTACCTCGTAACATTTTGCGGTATCTCATTCATTAAGGGGATATTGGATGCTCAACGACAATATTTATATTTCGCAGAAGTCACTGCATCCGAAGCAAGACCACCATTTGCAACGGGATTTCCGTTAAATCTATGGTTTCTTCAAAACCCGTCATAAGCCGTTGAGATAGAAGTCTCTTGAAGTAATTTCGGCTACTATTGAGAATCTGTTTCGTTCATCTGTTGCTATAACTTATGGTAGCAACATCAAGGTATGACAGAGCAATTGCGCTATCGTCTCGAACTGATTAGTCTGTAGAATTTCTCCATATGTTTCGACGATAGTAGTTTCTGTATTCGGATGCCAGCGGATTCTGATATACGTAAGCGTCATAACTGAATTTCGAAGATGCTATATGTGTTGAAACAAAGTGCATGTGATGTAATCAACGGGTTCCAATTTTCGTGACCTTCTCAGTGTTGAAGAATCCCCGTTGAACAGCAGGCATACTTTGTAACTGTCTGTGCCTTTGTAACACTCAGTAACCTGAGTGTCTTGTCGACAATATCATAATTCAACCTTGAACCGAACACGTTTCAGAATGCGTTGTGGTTTTAACAATAAAACAATTCTGGTCTTCAAAATACAAAACTTCCAATAACTGCCCATTCCGGATGAAACCGTTTCTTTCTTGCTCAACGTGCTATTCTCATTACCTAAAACCATTTTCAAACAGATTTTTTTTCGAAAACAATTTTTTGTTATTTATTTTGATATTTTTATTTTTTGATATTATTTTGGTATTGTTTATTTTGATTCGATATAACACAAATTTAACTTTTTACAATTAATAATCCAAACGTTTACACATTAATGTGATTTTTGTTCGTTATAAATTTTTATGACGCTCGTTTATATTTTGAAATTGAATAACCTTGGACATAACTGCTATTTGTATATTTGTTAAAACTGAGTGTTCAGTTCGGTTTATAAGTTCGTTCGATTAAAGCCGGATTCATGCATTTTTCACAAGAGATGATTGGTCGAAAAAATTGTTTGAATGAATGAATGAATGAACGAACGAACGCAACACTGAATCCTCCTTAATATAATCTCCACAGAACGATCACCAGTCCTATGACATATCTTAGAGTTTTTGGATCAACAGCTCCGCACATATTCCGAAACAGGATAGGCAAAAAAACTAAAACATACAAGTTCAGAATATATCTTGATTGAATCACAAAAGTGAAAATATCGTGTTAAATGATAGTCCTGATATGAACAAACGAATACCCCGAAAACCGATATATCTCAACGATTATGAATGCTAAAGTCATAGGGAATTTTTCACTGGAATGTATGCCGCAGATTACAAAGGACTATCAAGATGTATCAAGATGAGATGATAAAACATAGTGGCGCAGAATAATCGAAAAAGAGATCGTTGTTAAGCCTGAACGTAACTGGAAATTAAAAACGATACAAAGGAAGTTTGGTAGCAAAAGGTTACATGCAACGTCAACTTCAAGATTATGAGGACACTTATTCGCCCGTAGTCGGATTTGCTACAATACATCTATTGATGTCTGTGGTTGTTAAATTAAAATTCAAAATTCATTGATGATGTTATCACTGCTTTTCTTCATGAATCTCTCCGATGAAGTGTTTATGAAAGTTCCTGGAGGGTTTAATATTCTCGATGATAATGTACTGAAATTGAAGAAATCCTTTTAAATAGGCTGATGCAGTCACCAAAGTGCTGGTTTGATCGTTTTCATGTCTGTACACTCGAACGAATAATAGGTCTACGATCTATCTAATTATCTATGTTGATGACATGATAATTACTGGTCAAGATGAAGAGCAGATCGCTGGTATTAAAATAAATTTGTTTGATGAATTCGGTATGAATCTGGGTATGAGACTGAATGTTGAAGTTCGTGTAAATGGGAATCTTTCAATTGAACAAGAACACTATATTTACGCCATACTCAAACGTTTTGGAATGCCTGATTGTAATTCATGACGAATGACAGTGTCGATGAAAGTCAATTAGTGGATATCTAATCAAAATTTTGATAGCCAATTTGTTGCTTCTTGTACAATAGTGAGCAAAACATTGTGGACGAAAATGGAATTAGAGTTGTCTCTCCCAATTAGAATATTCGAAGACAATTTGAACCCGATTATGATTTCCAAATTCCAATAATCCTGAAAATCGCCTCAGTAAACATAACGACATCAACGTCCACTTTCTTCGAGAGTTGACTTGAGAGGTAATCATCAAATTTGAACATACGCACTTAGTTGGCTAAGACAGCTGAATGATAAATTTCTGAGGATGATGTGTGTTCATTGAGGGCAATGTCGGCAGCTGACGCATGTCAACATACCCAACGAACACATTCGGGTGTGGTCTGTCGGGTGTGACATGTACCTAGTTATTATATTCGCTTCTCTGTGTAATTTAATAATTACATACAGTGAAGCTTTGTACATTTCTGATACCCAGTTAAAATAGAATTCCGCTTGCAGTATTTATTCCAGCTCTAATATTATATGGCAGATGAAAATATAATCCTAAAATGATTTTTGGAAGAAGTTCTGGAATATTATCCATTGGGAAGACTAAGCCGTTTCTTCACCAGTTAAGAAATTTGATGTGGTGTGGGTGGATATGAAGTTTTACGATGAAGTGTCCATATGAAAATATGTTAACGATTAACTGCCATACGATTAAGTTCTTATGGTGTGGATTCGTTGGTATTTACTATGATGTGGTTAAATATTTACTATGATGTGGTGTGCGAAACAATGCAGCTTTCAAACCAGAAATTGCGAAACGATAGTTTGTTAAAAAATAAACTCAGCTCGAGTCCCGATGGGGGCAGGATGCAAATCATCTGATTACGATAGGTGATATAAATGAACACAAATATGACCACCTATCGGTGTGCAGAACCAATTCTTCCATGCCAGCACTAAAGGCTGACATGGAGCTATGCAATGTGGGGATTGTTTTACGTAAATCGAACCTATAGCCATACGCCCAACATTTGGAAGGCAACTGCGTAAGGTAGGACGTGAAAAGCGAACCGCGAAAGAGTTGGAAGTGCTTCGGCCCCAGAACAGATTGCAAAGATTAAATCATAAAAAAAAACAATTGTGAATACAATTTTTGAAAAATTTTTGTATTTTAAATTATAAAACCAAATTCATTTCTGCCTAAAAAATCATTAAACTTTACAATTAAAGCAAATTAGAATTACCATTTAACACCATCCAATTCATTCACCTTCCAAAGCCACCTCGACAATCGCCTCTTGATAAAACGCGCCTTCGTTGGCATACCGCTTAAATTGTTTAAGATGTTCCGCACTGAAATTTCTCGATTCCGCAAGCGCTTTTATTATTTCGTATTTCTTCTGCTTGATCTCCTTATCAAATTCGACTTTCCGATCGAGTAAATATTCGATAAAACCACCCGTTTTCATTAAATACATTTGGCCCCATTTATATTTTAGTAACGCTTCGAGTAAGCTCAGTCCCGCAAATTTTATATCAGGAAATGTATTCTTAGCAAAGTACAAGATATAATTGAAATCTTTTGACGGTGAGATGTACGAGTACCAGGTTTCCGTGATCGATGCTATTTGATTATTTTCTGGATTGTCCGTGTCGAACGCTTGCTGCAAACAAACTAGACAACGAATTTTTAATTCAGTC
Source organism: Nephrotoma flavescens (assembly GCA_932526605.1). Lineage (NCBI taxonomy): Eukaryota > Metazoa > Arthropoda > Insecta > Diptera > Tipulidae > Nephrotoma > Nephrotoma flavescens. The sequence goes on from OW052221.1 coordinate 101,833,179, forward strand.
GGAAACGTGGATACCGATCGCGATAGTTCCTTAAGAGCCCTTTCCATTTTATGGCCAGGCACAGAATTTAAAAATAGTTTCCCTTCATTACTTCGCGCAATATAGCCGAGTGTATCGAGTGCCGTATGTAAATTTACCGCATCATTTTGTATGATACAATCGAGAAGCGATGAAATTATCGACGGATACTTATGAAACATTTTTGATTGGTGGATGGCTGCAACGGAACCAAAAAATTTCATGAGTCCTGGAACGAGCAACAAATTTTCCTGTGCCGATTCGATTCGTCCAACTAAATATGAGAAGAAACCTTTATTCTCTAAATAGAGTAATCCATGTTCGGTTGATGCTAGATCACTGAGTAACTCGAGTAAATTCAATTGATACAAGACATCAGAGTCCTCTTTAAAGTCTTCGATCATTGTGTTCAGTATAAAATTAATTTTTTCGATTAGATTACTGTCAGCGCTTAGATTTACGCCTATCTCGAAGATTCGACATTTTATAATGTCCCGCGAACTCGTCAATAAATTTTCCAGTATTACTTTTACACTCGCAACCTCGATAAACGTTGGCAGGATACGAGATAGTAGCGATACAGCAACAGTGCCGATTTCGGTCTCCTCGCAAACGATTGTTTTTATTGTGGCTATTATTAGATTGATATCCGTTATAAGGTTTGATTGACTAAGTGCCGTACGATTTAATTCGTTGAGGGCGAGCAGCTTTACATCGCAGTTTGAATGGTACAACGATTTTTCTAGAAGGTTTGCATGGTTATTAATCGATTCGCCGAGATCTAAGTTCGACATGCAAATGGATAGGACGTCACATGCTAATTTCGATTGTTCACTAGAAAAAAAGAAATAAAAATACACGCAATGTATTATATCGGTTCAAATTATTCGACCGACCTCTTGGAATGAATTGCATGAGTGAGCAATAACTGATTACAAAGCTCATAGAAACATGTACTTAATACACCGTGAGAAAGCTCACTCATCCATGTGTGTGCATGGGATTTATTTTACGTATTATCATAGTTAATGGCATAAGTTACTAACCTATGATTGTTAAAGCCCCAAAAATGAGGAGTGAGTACATCATTCTATGAGTAGAGTTCATGCTTCAACAAGCAGTTTTCAGGGACCAAAGGTCAAAGACAATTGAATATGATACTCAGTGAGCAACTGTAAATTTAAACATACCTTCCATTCGTATCCAGGCAGTCGAAAATTGTTGGTAACTGAAGAAAATGTGACGTTGTCGCAGCTTCATCCTGTGGTAACTTATTTAAGTACATTTTGATTTCACTTAACGTGTCCTTCTGCAAATCTTTTATTTGCAGATTGGCCAATTGTTCACGGCACCATTCCTCGGGCGATGACATTTTATTTTTCACGCCAAACTGTTTTCACACTATAATATAAAATGAAAATCGTAATTTACGATGACTATTGCAATCAAAATTCAAAACAAGAATGACAGGGAGTCAGGGAGGGAAGCGCATTGAATTGAAATGCCGAAATAAATAATGGTTGGCCTATTTTTATAGAAACAGAGTGTATTTATTATGACATTTCTAAATGCAGGAGTATATAACTGTCTTGCCTTGTTTCATAGTAAATTTTCTATTTCTGTTTCAATCCAAACAAATTTAGTACTCGGCATGAAATGGTGGTCCGCTAGTATCGAATTTTGAACGAGACGTCAAATTAAAGCGATAAAAATTAAAAGATTTTGGTTTGCTCTCTGACTCGTCATCACAAAAACCGCACAAATGTGATATGGTGGACAGAAAATTGTAAATTAAATTAAATAAAACCTGTTGTTAGTTGTGTTGTTAAAATTAGTGAAATTTTGTTAATACATAATTATAAAAATGCGCCGTCCATCGTTAACCATAGTATTAAGTGGTATTTTTATCGCGTACAGCTTACATTCAATGTGGGCCCTATCTCAGCTCTTCGTAGCTCCGTCGTGTACCCAGAATCCCTGTTACAAGTCCTTTTTGGAGACAAATCCACGACTACAACTTGTCTTATTCACATCAACCCAAGTGAATCCCACTGTGACCGAAGTGAAAAAAATCGGTACAGTGAAGAAGTTCCCGTATCGTGAAAAGTTTTCGAATACATATGAGATTGAAATTCCGCGAAAAACCCAACAGAATGGTACACTTTATATGCATGCTGTAGTCGCGTTAGATAACGGTGGTGATTTGGAATGGAAGGAATTGAAGCGTGATGGACCAACGGTTATACAACGAATTAAGCTGACCGAATTTTTAATTCCTCGGGCGGCCACGTTCAATCTACTTGGTGATAAAGAGGAGGACCATAGTAAAAAAAAGACAGCTGATGCTAAAGTGAGACCCATAGCACATATCACAAATAAAGTCTATCTGTCAATACTCACCGATAGTATATCATTCTCGGAGGCTGATGTTCCGCCAGAATTGAGTCGCCTTGTCCGAGCAAACCAACACTATCAGTTCTTGCCGATTTTGTTGAACGACGCGTTACGGTCTCGGCTATATGACTACCAAGAAATAACGGATAAAACAAAGAAAGTGAACGTTGAATTTAATTATGCCCCAATCAGTACAGGAAAGTTGCGTGTGGTGCTTCATGTAGAGCACGCGTTAAAATCTTTCAACCAACTCGGATTCACGTCGAAGGATATAGACGAAGTGAAAGGCATATTCTCGGACACCAACGTTTATTTATTGTGTGGTACAATATTGGTGGGCAGTGTTCATTTACTGTTCGATTTCCTCTCGTTCAAAAATGATGTTTCGTTTTGGAAACGGAAACGAGATTATACGGGCCTTTCACTTCGCACAACGCTTTGGCGAGCGTTCAGCCAAATTGTGATATTTTTATATCTTCTCGACGAAAGCACGTCACTCCTAGTATTAATACCAGCTGGAATCGGAACTTTAATCGAGGTTTGTTCACCGTGCAAAGCCAACGCCCATTTTGTAATAAATTGTTATTATTTTCTGTTATTTCATTTTAGCTCTGGAAATGTAAAAAAATCCTAAAAATAGAAATAACTATGTCTGGATTCAAGATAAAAACATCTGGTAATGAAACAATCGCAAAGGCTGAAGAAAACACAAGAAAAATCGATCGTGAAGCAATGAAATATTTAAGCTACGTATTGTATCCCCTTTGCATTTGTGGCGCACTGTACTCGCTTATCTATCAACCGCACAAGAGCTGGTACTCCTGGACAGTGAATTCGCTGGTGAATGGTGTCTATGCATTTGGGTTCCTATTCATGTTGCCCCAATTATTCATCAACTATAAATTAAAATCGGTTGCTGCACTTCCGTGGCGCGCCTTTATGTACAAAGCATTTAACACATTCATTGATGATATTTTCGCGTTCATTATTACAATGCCAACGTCACATCGTGTTGCATGCTTCCGGGACGATATCGTTTTTATCATATATCTGTATCAACGGTATTTGTATCCGGTCGATAAAACACGTGTCGATGAGAGTACAAGTTTTGTTGAAGATGTCGATGGAGGTGATGGACAGGTGGTTCGTGAAAAGAAGAAAACTAAATAAATATTTTGTAAATGTACTAAGTACATGTACTTCTAGATTAATTAATCATATTATTAAATATTAAACATTCCTATTCCGTCTTGTTGTTTACTTTGTTTTTCTGTAATTTTATTATGTAGTTAACAAATAAATAATTTTTTTTAATAAAACAAATTTTATTTTGTATTGTTAATGTATAAAACCGTAGTTTTAATTAAATTCATTGATTTAAGTATTGTGGATTGTGGCCGAAATCAATCAACTGTAAAATTCGAAAGTCAAATTATCTACTTTTAGTGGATGAATTCTCGTATCGTTTACATGCTACATAATCGTGTTAGATACCCAATAGACCTTGGATATATTAGATAATTTTTTGTCGGTAGATGGCAGCCTCAAAAAAAAAACTAAAAAACTTGGTAAACATTTTTGAAAATTTGATTTCTTTTAATTACAAATTTTCACATGGGAATGCTTTTCTTCTAGGGAGCTTAAGGTTCGTTTGCTTTTTTTCTAGTTGATATCTATTTAGCATTGGTTTATGAGCCTGCCACACAGAATGTTCAACAACATGATTACACACACTATTGAACATTTTTATGCAAATTTATTGTAATCTTGATCCTGTAGATTGTATTTATAATTGAAACTTTTGTGCCTAATTTGTTCACAGTTGTAGCCTTTACAATTGTAGCCTTTGGTCACATTTTTCCATGCCGATTTTTGCTTATAAACCTGCCACTTTGCGTTTTATTTACACCTACAACCAGCAAAATTGTGCTTCGAAAAGCAGTTAAAATATTGATAGAATCAACAACTCTTTAAGTGTGGATTTTATAGCCTCTGTGGGGTTTCATGAAGATTTTGAATGGTAGCTAACTCCCATATCTGCTGGATGAGATGTCTGGTATGGCAGAAGGTATAGGTTATATCATTTCATTCCATTAATGGTAGTTTATGTTCCCACGCGGTCAACCAAATTTTAATTAATCATGGCATTGGTTGCTTAACGTGGTAACACAATTTGGCCATATTTTCTCTTTGTGTTACTGGCCCTCTCAATCGTTTCAACACGTGCTCGTTTAATTTTGATACTCACCTCTTCAAGTTGTTTTGGTTAGTAACCTTAAAATATTCTGATCTATCGAGCTTATTAAGGGTTTCCCCTATGTCTTATCTTTTCTTAAACAACTTTCTTATAGATACGAATCAAACATGTTTTGGAGCATTTCCAAGTATAATAACTATTTGTGTGACGATCTCAGTTATTATAAACTAATAGCCTTTTGGTATCTGCAGGATAACTTTGTGAATTATAAATCAATCGCTGCTTATATCTCTGTTGTTTTCAAAAACCTACCTACTCTCTTCCAAAATACCGTTCATTCGTTCAATACGGGAACCAAGTTTCTGCCAATTTTAAAAATGTGCACAAGAAAAGATAGTTGTGACAGTGCTTCCTCCAGTGCTGCCAGGGAATAGAAAAACCTTTCTTCTGCTGAACATTTTCTGGAATCTTATGCGCCTATTGTTTTCATGCAATGCTTAATTGAGAACACTAATATCTCAAAAGTATATACAGGAAACCGTCCAAGAACACGATTAACTCGTTCCGTGTTCTTTGAAACCGTGTTGTTCGAGACTACAAGAAAGAAAAGAAAAAAACGTTACGTTGTAATTTTTTTTTGTTATGGTCAACAAAAACCAAATAAAAGAGAATCAACGAAAATCTTATTGTTTGAAACCGTGTAATTCGAATACCTTGTTTCTGGAGGGTTACTTGTATTGAAATTTATATGGAAAATTAATATAGTACCATCTGTGGCTCAATAGCCCAAGTAAATAACTGAACATACCGTTTGTACTTTGATAATTATCAGAGTTAACTTTATTTGAGTTTTATATAGAAATGCCTACAGCAAACATATAGCATAGTTTTTTATTAAAATGTTATGTAGGTATTTTGTTCGAAATTTTCGATGAGGTGAACGTAAAGGTTAGTTGTAGGTAGGGTTACCAAATAAAATTTGTTATAATGCGTACACGTCATGAAAACTGGTAATTGGGATTAACTCGTGAAGTGTTTTGCTTGTAATTATGATTTACTTGTTAACCTTGTCGAGAATTAAAAAGTTACATTTAAACAAACAGTTCGATGACACAGAGACACAAACAATACAGGCAGTATATAACATTCAATGGCTGCGTACTGTCGGGTAAAAGTCAAATTTAAGAAAAATTTGCAATAAATTTAAAAAACAAACGAAAAGCAAACTGATCGAAAAATCTATTAAAACCCGATTTTTACCGTAGTAAACGGTTTCATATGACTATTCTCATCCAATTTTGCAGCCCGTTGATTTGTCAATTTTTGTAACTTGTACCAGTTTTAAATTAGAACTTACAACTGGAGGTCAGGAACTAATTGAACGTTTAACATATTGTTGTGGATTTTCCCTGCGAAATCCAGTTCGTATCACTGGATACGGTATTCACACCGTTATAGTATACATTATATATAGTATACTACCGTTATAGTATATTATACCACTATGGTATAGTATATCATATATCATACACAGTTATAGAATTTAACGATTACATCACCAATCGCCTCTTATTTACACCACTTCCGAAATATTCCCGAAATACCGGAAATAATTTCTGATTGATTCCCTAATATTCATTGACCAGTTAGCACTACTGGAATATTCCCGAAATACCAGAAATATTCCCAATATTCGTTCGCATCGTTAACTTAATTTCACTGAAATACAAAAATTCTCCTTACGCCGCTTCATGAACACCAACTTTAGAAACAGAAAACTGCTTTCTATGAAATTTGTAATTAAAAAAATCAAATTAAAAATATTGTTTTGTTAAAACCAATTCATCATGGTAAGTACAGCGATGGTAAAACAAACCAACAACAACCCATTACATTAAAAATAAATAAAATAAAATAATAAATTGGTAAAACTCAAAGAGTTTATGCACAACGTAGATCTCAAACAGAGGCGTTTCAGTTAGTCACTTTTCCACCTATGTACAATAAAACAGCTGTACAAAGAATTACTGAAAACGAATAGGGCTTCGAGTGTAACATTGCAATTTACTGCGGTTTCTTAAGGATTTTAGTCATGCATATCAAAGTAGCTATGTGATTAGCATAAACGGCTAGCAGCAACTATAGCCGTAAGAGTCTGATGTCACTGCAAAACTCGATTCTGTTTTGTCTATACACCATTAGGGTAGATATAAATTGATTCAAAATAGTAGCCGGCAGCCATGGGTCGCCGACCAAGCAACAAGAAGCAAAAGGGTATATAACGATATAGCAGACTCCTCCAGACGAGGTATTAGAGTCAGAGGAGTTGTTGTCTTGGAAGCGGCGCCGTTATTTAGAATTTATTCTAAATAACGTGAAATGACATTAGATTCGTTTTATCATATTGGGCGATGAAGTCGATGCTTGGCATAAATAGTTTGAACAGTATAGCATTGTACCTGAGAGCGAAAGAAAGAGAGAGAGAGAGAGAGCTCGGCGGGGCCATTCTCTGGGAGGGTCTTGAATACTTGCCACTTAACTCATCGACAGTCGAATGCGCAGTTCTAGAGCACTCTGACCAAAATATATACTGGATTAATGCCGGACGACTCCGAAGAGGAAGTCGAATCATAGTACTATTAGACAAAGTAGAAGTCATATCTTCATTTAAAAGCACTCAACAGCAGCAGCAGCCCGTCTACTAGTATGTGGCATTCAGCATAGAGCTTCATTCCGGCTCTCTCATCAGAGTGGTACGTCCTTGCAAAACCAACTTAAAGGCGATTGGACTTTAACATCAGCAACCAGAGTATGTACACCATCTCGGGTCGCTAGTTGACGTTAGATGTCTCTAAGTCTAATAAACCAATGGAGTTGATGATTTTTTATTGATATAAAGAACCAAAAGGTTTCTAAACGAATCGTTTTGTTTGATCATTCATATATTTTGAAATTCTGCCGACTTATTAATTTGCTACATTTAAAAAAAAAATATCAAAGTTAGTGAAGACTGGTGATAATTGTTGGCATTGTTGCCCTACAACAACTTATCTGACATCTATCGGGAAATAAGATAAGTTATAATAACAAACCACGAAGCCATCTATGGAATAGTAGTAAAAATAAAAACCATTTTATTTAAAATATTTTATAAAATCATTTTCTCATATAAAATATCACTTATTTATTTATTTATTTTTGTTGTTATTTAATAATAATAATAATATATCTTTTCTATAGCATAATATAATATTTTATATAATATATTATTAATTATATGCATATATGTACGATCAAGTGAACTCTAAAAAATAATTATAACAATAAAAAAAACATATATGACAAAAAATTATGCGTTTTAATATAAAATAATAAATTAAAAAATATTTTTTAATAAATCTAAGATACGAGTGCTAAACTTAAATCTAAAATTTATGATGGAATTGGGAAGGAATCTGTATAATATTAGAGGTAATTTTGTATGAGGGACAGCATAATATATCCCATACATATTTACAAATCGTGTGGCAGTCCGAACAAAATTAACAGATTTGGGGAAAGCGAGTATGCTCGGTTTGTGATATTTACAAAGAGTTTCGTCTTACAATCTAAATTCTAACCTCATCACAATATTTACTATACATTTAAAGCATCTATATATGATACGATTTAAACGCGCTTCTTTCGACTTGGCGATAATATTTTCAACATTGTTACTACAGGCGCTTCAAACGACACGGATACGATAAACGACAGAATGTACGATGATACCGCCTGCCCAAAGAAATACACCGTCATTGATTCAATCCCTAAATGCAATGGTGCGTCTGTATGTAGCGCCAATACACGAATAACAATTGGGTGTACTAAATACGCGCAGTACGTAACCCGTGAGAATGGATACATAAAGCTGGCGGACAAAATTTTATTAATATATCCACCGTATCCTGTAGAACAAGCGATGATTATCCAGGCTAGGCATAGTGCCCAGGCCGAATGACTTAATGAACTGTAGGCCGCCGCCGATACACGGTTCAACTCAAAAAAGTATAATCCATAAACTAAATATAAACTGACCAGGGTCGTTGTGGTCCAGCCGAGTAAAACTGTAAATTTCGACATCTTAATTTTACAATTTGTTTTAAATAGAATCCAACCGACTGCCATTCCAATTAAATATGGCCCCGATCGTGTCCATGGTTTGTCATAGATTTTATCGAATAATGCGAGAGGGTCATCGGAATTTGGCATATGATTATTTGTGTACGCTATATAAGCTGTAGTGGTCCAAGCTGATAGTAAAAACACAACAACTGCACCAGCGGCGATCTTAAAATGTCGCACCGCTATTATAAGGATTATTGCACCAACGACATAAAATTGTGTATCATTTGATAAATACCAACTCCAAAGCATACACATTTGTTCAACCGGGAACAAGGTATTAATGTATAACGCATTCCGCCACCAATATTTCGGACATGTTTCATGGTCGAGTGTTGGTGGTTCAAAAACTGAATATTGATTGTAATATTTCATAACAACTTCGACAACTCCGAGTACAAACATGTACGGTGTTGTTAATCGCACGAAACGGTACCCGATTAAGCCGAGGAAGTGGAATGTTCCAGCAGTAATTTCATTGACGCCTTTTGACAATTTTTCCAATTTCCCTTTTGCATTGGTGCGGAAATAAATGAACGATACTAAAAATCCACTAATGAAGAAAAATGTGTCTACACTGTACGCTCCGCTCGAGATCGCCTGGAATGAAAATTCTCGTTCGACTACTTTTCGTAGTTCCATGTTATCAGAGTATTTGAATACAACTATGCACGTGTGTCCCAAAATGACCCAGGCCATTGAATATGCCCTTAGCCCGTGAATCGATGAAATGGTATCGCTTCCAACGCTGCGATCGCAAATCGCTTTTAAATTTGTTATAAGTGAAAACGATAGCAGTAACTCACTCCAGACACCTGCGAAAAGTACATAAATAATAATGGATTACGTTTAGATGTCTATTAATTCTAATAATTACTTACTTAATTTTTCTGCCTCAATATCGCCATTTAATGATGAATTGATTGCCAAATTTTCATCCGAGTTGTTATTATTGATTCCGTTGGGCATGCCAATGCCAACCGATAAACTATCGCCCTTGGTTTGTCCGGCTTTTGTAAGGTCGTATGTGGTGCATCCAATTCCGGATGACGAATCGGTGGCTAAATCTTTCAATTCCTTTTTTAATCGCATTTTTTCTTTAAGGCGTTTAATCAATATTAAATCGTACAAGGTGCCAAAGGCCATCAGCGTACCGACTAAGATGCTTACAAAACTGTGGAAAAATATTATATTAGGCATATGCGAGATCGATGCTGCGTAAACAAAATATACTTACAACAAAATAATAAAAGTTGTATCTTCAAAGAATTTGAACCGGTTCAATGTCGGTGATCGAACGCTTAGCACTTCAAAAATTTGCGTTTGATTAAGTTCGCCTCGATTATCGTGCGCTAATTTAGCCATCATATCAACATCGTTCAGTGTACACGATGATGGTAAACATGCCCCAATAAAAACAACCCTCGAATTAACCGGTAAATAATCAATATCGTTTAATACCATTTTAATGACATAAAATCCTGGCATAAATGTTGGATTTGTGTAAGCGTCTCGATTGTGTATCCCCTTGCGTTGATCCGCCGTAAACGACAGTCCAGCCTGCGATTTTTTACGCTTTTCATCGAATTTAAAATTGGCCTCAGTTTTATAAATTGATTTACACAAAAAATGTGACCCAGTCCAATAGTTGTTGCCGTACAAAAATCCAATTGTATAATGGCCGGTTGCATCATCCACTGAAAATTGATAAAAAAAAGAAAAGAAAATGGTAAGATACAACGTTTTATTTATTTTTCTTTTGTGTCTGCTGTTAAAATTAACAATGTGTTTTTTGGTATGTGATTGCTATTGTTGGTCAACTTTCACTATAAATCAACAACATTGAGAAATTCACGAAAATTTAACGAGAAGTAGTTTATTACTTTATTTATGATAATTAGCATCTCCTACAATAGGACTATTTAATCATATGCGTATGGTCGGTTGTTTATATGTATTAAAATTTATTTCCGTATCAATTTTGTGCATCGAATGCGCATACTTTGCCCTTTATCGATTATTACACAAATCCGTATGCTGAACAACATAATTATTCTTTGTAAGAGAATGCACACTTACAAGACAAAGTCATTACACGATCGATGGTAATTTGGTAATTCATCAATGTGATTTACTGAAACATTAAGTTGTACCTTGCGATATATGCAGATTATGAAATGCTGTATTTTGTAAGCGATGCATAATATGGGTTAGACTCGTATATTAAGATTATGTTTAGTCTATGTTTAAAGTATTATTGCAAATTAATTTAAATAATAATATTTTTTATGTGGTAAGCGAAATAAACCTTGAATTAGTATTTCAAAAGGGTTTGGACAGCTCATTTTATGTGGTTTTTACGTTACGGTTACAGATTTTATTATATGCAAATTTAGAGTGAATTTCTCCACATCTATAAATTCGGCTTAAGTTAGAGAGGAATCCGAAAGTGGTGTAAAGCCCGAATAAAACCTACTAAAACTTGTCTCAACTGATGTAACTACCTTTGAGAACAGACAAGAGCAAGTCAAACTTGCAGCTTGCGAAAGCTAACAAAATGTGTTCCTGGTACCAATTTATTTGACTTTAAATTACAGAAGAATTAGAATACGTCGCCTGTTTTGTTCGTCAACTATAACATCTTTGCTTAATGCTGCTCCTTCATATGCATCACTTCTGATTGTTACGAAGGATCAGTAACTCAACAAAGAGTTGGGATTGTGTACCAACTAACATAAATCGGTGATAGTTCGTAGTACAATGTTAGATGTCACTCTACTCACTACTATTCCTAAAACATTATCTGTGTGATATTTTATTTAATTTAAAAATTAGTTAGTTGTGATTTAATAATTCCTAAATACATATACATTGAGCATTCATAAAGTTTGAAACGCATTCTGCAATTTAAAATTATATGCATCGTATGTCTGATATGCCATATATTAATGACCGGGACGAATAATAATCTTTCTAATTGTTTAAAAAGTGACGCAAAGCAAAGTAAAGTATTAAATAAGTAAAATAATTTAATTAATAAATAAATAAACAACGATAGTTAGTATTAAGGTCGATAGCCCTTGTAAAACTTATTTTTAGTTTATTTGACAACCTTTGTTTATCATTTGTTCTTAAAATATTAAATCATCGAAAATTTCAATTTTTTTTTATTTTTTTTTTATTTTTTTTTTATTTTATTGTTCATTCTCATTCAATAACAACGGCGGATTATCCAGTGAATTTAATGTTCCTTTAAGGATAATCCAAGTTGCTATACATAATTATACAAAAGTTACAAAATTTACATTCATAGATATATAAATATTATAAAAATTTAAAAATTAAAGATAACAGAGATTTAGTTCCAAAATAATAGAATATTTGATTTAGGCTGTTTTCCAAACGGATACTTATTTCAGACTTATTGACTTATTTGACGCCATCTTGAATAAGTAAGTAAACCCATTCCAATTGAGTTGACATACTTATTTTGACATCAACATGAAAACATTGATTGTTTTAAACATTGATTAATTTATAATATTTTTTTTAAAATTGTAAGTACGTTTCAGATTGCTTTATAAATTCAGGTACTTGATTATAAATAAATGAGCCCATTTTAAATAAATGGGCCCATTTATAAATAAATGGGCCTAATATGATGCGAATCAATGCTGTTACAGTTTCGAGTTGAATACACATGATGAGCGTAATTAAAGTCTATATTAGACATAAATGAAGATACATTTAGGCTCTTATACATATAAAGGGTTAATTGAAGCTTATATAAGACATTTATAGGCAATATCATATAATATCATCTTTGCTATATAATAACCTAGTGGAAAATAGAAGTGGCAATCTGTATACTGCTTTTACACTTTTGTTTTGCATAACTCGCAATTCCTTCAGCCTGGTTAAGGTAGCTGTTCCATATACGATAAGGCCATAACTAAGTCGCGAATGAATAAACGAAAACTAAATCATAAGCAATATCCTAGTAGGAACAAAGAAAGGTAATTTTCTGAGTAACCCAACAAGTGGAGCAATTTTCTTACTTGTGATATTGATGTGATCATCCCAAAACATATGTTCGTCAAATGTAACTCCCAAATATTTGAATGAACTAACTCTTTCAATATTAATGTTATTAACTTCAAATATAAGTAAACTAGTCATCGATTTATAAGGAGAACGAAATACCATATATTTGGTTTTAGATATATTGAGAGCTATTAAATTGGAATTAAAATATTCTAAAAGTATATGCTAAGGTCATGTTTCATATCAATCAATATACTGTCTGGATCATGGGTTTCATAAAATAAAGCAGTATCATCTGCAAATATTCTAATATGACCCTTGAGCGGCAAATAGGAAATATCATTAATATAAATGAGAAACAAAAGTGGTCCTAAAACACTACCTTGAGGGACACCACATTTGATATCTAACATTTCACTTCCTACTCCATCATCACATACCGTTTTCGATTTGATAAATAACTTTTCAATAAATTGTAAGGAATTCTACGTACGCCGTAACAGTATAATTTAATTAGAAGTAACTGATGATCAATACAATCAAATGCTTTCTGTAAATCCAAGAAAAGCGCCCCAACATAACTTTTTATATCAAAAGCAGTATATATCATACTCCCAATTTGTGCCAATGCCAATTCAGTTCCTAAACCTTTTCTAAAACCATATTGGTAGGAATAAAAAAAATTAAGATAATTTAAAAACGTTATTAAACGCGAAAATATTAATTTTTCAAAAATTTTATCGAATATAGAAAGAGTAGAAATAGGACTAAATTATTAAGTAAAGAAGAATCTCCATTCTTTAGAATAGGAATTACTTTAGCGACTTTCAAACATTTGGGATATACACCAGTTATTAAAGTTTCATTAAAAATATCAGACAACATGTATCATGTTTCCATGAACCAGGTTGGAGTTAGGTTGAGTTGAAATTAGGTTTTCGGTAATTCCAAAATGGCGTTGATCGTTTCCATGGAGTAGAGTTAGGTTGAGTTGAAATTTTGGTAAAGCTTGATAAAGTTAATTTAATTTGTGCCTAATAATACTCTATGTATAATTTTATATGCCCGGAAAATTATTTTAAAATAATTTTTTGTTTTAAATATACATATTTGTGGTTTAAAATTTTTAATATAAATTTCCTTGACATTAAAATGAAAATTTTTCATTTGCCACCATTTTGAATTTCAACTCTACTCAATCCCATTAGTTTCGTCGAGTTCAAAATAATTTAACGAAAACTCAACTCTACTCTCTGTTTCCATGAACGCTAACTCCAACTCAAGCCACTTTCAACTCTGCATGGAAACAATATAATGTCCGAAAAAAACTCAATTCTATATTTCGATTTTGAAATCCATTTAATAGTTCCAAATCTGTGTATGTCTCTGTCGGAGGTAATAGATTCACTGATTAAGTAACCTGCGTTAACAAAAGAAGCAATAGAAAAGATTAGCTATAACTAGAGAATCACTTACGTATCGGCCATTAAAGAAAATTTTATCAAATTTAAGTGAATCGAGATTTTTATTAAAGAATAAGTTCATGTTCTTCCATAAATCTCTCTAATTTAAATCTGTAAACATATTACTAAAGTAAAGGTGGTGATTCATGTATAAATTTTATCTGACCGACATAAATAATAATCGCTCTGATTGGTTAATATTTTTTTGTCTTATACGAAAAAAATGAAATTCACACTTAAGCGTTACATGTATAAAATTTTGTCGTATGGATTTTTTTTGACATTTTATAAAGCAAGCAACCTAAAAAGTGTTTTTATCTTTGAACTTTTTGATATTTTTTTTTATATTTTAGAATATGTATTCTTTTGTTCTCACTGCCGTCAACTCTTATACAAAATTGAGCAATGTTCAATTTTTAATTTTTGTCGTACTATAAAAAAATATGGCCGACATTCAACCAATCAGAGCGATTATTATTTATGTCTGTCAGATAAAATTTATACATGAATCACCGCCTTAACGCTTTTTAGCATAATATTTTTTAGAAGCTAATAATTTAGATACACGTTCCAATTCAGATTTCAGAGCAACGTTACGATTACGTTTAATTTTTTTTAAAACTTTATTTTTTTTTACGAATGTCACACCAAATGTCAAGTGTGATCCACGGACATACCGTATTTTTCAGCTTAACATCGACACTTACTGTCTTTGAGTATCATCATTCATTACATTTTTCAACAATAACTTCTAAAGTATTATTCGGATCTTTCACATTAAATGGCATTGTCAGTAGAAAATTATTGATTGAATAATTCATTAACTTTTGCCATGTCTACTATTTTCTTTTCAAGAGTTTTCTTAATATATTATTATTATTATTATTTATTCATTTATTTATGAGCTGGCGAAACCACCAAATTGCTCTTAAATATTATACAAGATGATATTTCATCCAAATTATTTTTCTCTATTAATCCAATATATTTTTTTCAAAATTTTTTACTTATTACGACTCACGATTCGCATTCTAGCACCCAAACGACGAACTTATCGATTCAAGTTCTAGAACACGAATCTTCTTAATATACTTAGAAGTAAAGAAAAAATTTGACAAAAGGAAATTGTGATCGCTAATAGTGGAGTATATCGTAGAATTGACGATTTTAGTTATATTTATGAAACTAGATACTGAATGATCTAAAATATTGTCACTTGCGGAACGAGTTGCATACGTGTTTGTAGTGATCAAACCATGGGTCATCAACAGATTATTAAACTCAATGACATTACCATCTGTTTTATTAACGGCAATATTAATATCCCCAAGTAATATGTTATCAGTACAGCGGTTTCCAGATAGAAGATTATCCAACCAATTGAAGAAACAATCAACATCAGAACCTGGTGGTCGACACAGATTTTTGTATTATTAAGACGGGGAAGCAAAATTTGAATAAAATTAAATGGGTACAAGCCGTTATCCATATTCAAGATGCAATACTCGATATCTTTTTTAATGTATATTGCCACCAATGTATATTACACCGACCACCACCAGTTCGATCATCTCTACAAGAAAAGCAACCATTACAATTATTGATAGAATAGGCTATCGAATTATGACTCTGAATAAAAGTTTCAGAATTACTAAAATATCAACATCCGATTGAAGACTATATATGAACTCTAACTTATTATCAAATTTAACAAAATCATTCATGCCACGAATATTTATTTGTAATGTTTTCAACTGTCGAGCATTAGTTACAAAATAACAGTTAGGATTCATTTTATAGTCATCAACATTATCAAAATATTGATTATGACAGCGAGCTAATAAACCATTTCTTAACCTATTCATTAAAGAATAAATGATTGAAATAACAAAATTCAATTATACCCTTAAATGCACAAAAATCAAAAACAAAAGATACCGTAATATAAAAATAAATTCTGAATTTAATGACATACAAAATCGAATTCAATGAAATTGTGAATGAATATGTAAATGGTATAAAAATTACCAGATAGACAGAAATAGAAAAAATCGACCATTTAAACACAACTTGGGCAACCCGAAAATAATAAAGGAAATCTGTATAGAAACCAAGCGCACATTTTAGTGGAAAAAAATATTCGATATAATTTTTTCCGTTTAAATCTAAATGCATGTATGCAGCCAAACTGCTATACAAATTTTGTGCATGCAGCCCACATAAAAACTAACTAAATTTAGACAAAATTTTATCAGTACATATGGAGGTACAGATAAAAATTTTTTTGTTATTTTCAAAGCAATTTTTTTTTTTATTTAGAAAGATAAAATCAAATTCTTTTATACATATTTATATTTTTATTGAAAAAATGAATGGATGCTTTGAACTATATAATTTGACTATACTTATTTTATAATATATGTGTACATGAACCAATTATTTAAGTATTTTTATTTGGAATTAAATAAGTCATTATTCGGAACCCGCTAAATTATGACCATATAAAGATTTTTGATCATCTTTAAATAAGAAGTTTTGTTTGTTGAACTCAATTTAATTTCATTTAAAACATAAACGGCAACAAATTAACACAAATGGAAACGTCAAATATCAATGTGAAATGTCAGGTTCTTTGTAAACATAATAAAATAAATCAAAGTTGCACATACGTCTGCTATGATTAAAAAAATATTAAAAGTTGAACGTACGTTTTTCTAGCATTTACAAGAAATTATATCGAATATTTTTTTCTACTAAAATGTGCGCTTGGTTCCTATACTGTATAGGAACCATGCGCAGATTTTAGCGAAAAAAAACTAGTCTTTTTTCGATTAAATAAAAATAAATGAATGCAACCAAACTGCTATACAAATTTTGTGCATGCAACCAACAAAAAAACTCAATAAATTTAGACAAAATTTTATTAGTACGTATGGAGGTACATATAAAAAAAACTTTTTATTTTAATGTAAAGAAAATTTATTTAAAAAATATATATATACACAAATTTATTATATTTTAATTTAATTTAATTTTTAAACACATTAAAATTGGAAAATGGTGTGTACTTTATAATTTTATGAGTTAGTAAATCTATCAAGAGATTTTTCGGCAGACGGGCATCTCCTTAGGACCTAATCAAGATGGAAATTATGCAGACCAATTTATTGGAATTAAAATTACTACTTGTCTCAGTTATTTCGAAAGTGGTGCTCGCTCACATCATTTTCCGTAAAATTTAAATATGACAAATTTAATAATAGTTTTAATGATATATGGTACAAAGAAATACATTTACAGGACTTATTTTGTTGATGATATTGACATACATAGATATAAAAAATAATTGTACAATATATACTTATACGAGTATAATAAAGTATTCTTATAGTTTTGTATTTGAATATATTAGTTTATAAAACGTAATTATTTATTAATAAATCATTTACAACAATAAAGATTAACACAAATTAAACCGCCAATGCGAAACGTCAAATTGGATTATGTAAACATAAACAAAACGAACAAACGTTGCACACACGTCTGCTTCAATAAATAAAATATTCAAAGCTGAACGTGCGTTTTTATAGCAACTACTAGAAATTATATCTAGTTTTTTTTTCGCTAAAATCTGCGCATGGTTCCTATACTGTATAGGAACCATGCGCAGATTTTAGCGAAAAAAAAACTAGATATAATTTTTTTCGATTAAATAAAAATAATTGATTGCAACCAAACTGCTATACAAATTTTGAGCATGCAACCAACAGAAAAACTCAATAAATTTAGACAAAATTTTATCAGTACATATGAAGGGTACATATAAAAAAAATTTCGTTATTTTGAAGTAAAATTTTTTTTATCTAAAATAAATAAAAGTTTTTTTCTCGATTCTTTTATTTTATTTTATTTTTTAAACAGAAAATTAGCTTTAAAAAAATGCTTGTACATATATATGTAATAATGTAATATATATATGTAATAATGTAATATTATTGAATCAATTTATTTGAGAATTTTAATATTAGAAACTAGCTAACAATTTCAAAACGTTTTAAAATATACACAACAAAAGAATTTAAACTATCTCGCATCCTCCATTAAGCCCTTATATGATCACGTATTTCGTAATACAGAACACCAATTGGCACAGCAACACTCATTTTGTTGACCTTATCTAAATATTTATATGTATAATATATGATGGTGGATGTCCAAATCCAAAATGTAATTGTTTGGCTAAAATGAAGTCAACATTTATTCTTTAAGAGTTGTACTAAAACACAAAAAAAAATAGATAGAAATCTCGCTGAAGTGTCAAGTTATTTGTAAACATAAGAAAATGAATTAAATTTGCACGTGCGTTTGCTTCAATAAAAAAATATAGAAAATTACATGTGCGTTTTTCTAGCAACTACAAGAAATTATATCGAATTTTTTTTTCGCTAAAATCTACGCATGGTTCCTATACTGGGGCGGTATGCTGTACCATCGCTTCGAATCGAGACTCGAAAAAAGACGAATGTCGGTATGTTGTATCATTTTCGAAAAGCAAAAAAGATACAACTTTCACTTTTTCGGTTCGACTTTTTTCGAATTCGACTTTTTTCGAGTCGAAGTGATGGTACAACATACGTCACTTCGAATCGAAATCCAAAAAAGGTCGAATCGAAAAAGTGAAAGTTCTATCATTTTTGCTTTTCGAAAATGATACAACATACCGCCATTCGACTTTTTTCGAAGTGATGGTATAACATACCGCCCCTGAAACATCTGAAAATTACAATATATTAAATAATTAATTACATTGAAGATGTCAAAATTAAAACGAAAACAAAATAAAGAAAAACAAAATAAAGAAATTGCAATAAATTGTGTAAATGAAATGTAAGTACTTGAAAATTTAAGAAAAATAGAAAATTTAAGAAAATAATATATAAATCTAATAATGATAATTGTTTAATTCTATTGCAACAAACCGGAGCTGGCGGCATCCCATTATTGATCACCGATGGCAGCTGTACGTATCACCAACAAGATCATTTGCTGTATTTTGGGAATGCTCCCGAAATGTACTGGCACGTACGATGTAGTGGATATCGTTCATCGAGCTGACGTGGAAAACATTTGAATCAGGACCTTTTCTGAGTAAGATTTTGCCTTGTTTATACCATAAATAGTCTCGTTTGAAGTGGCGATAGATGCTCCATAATGAGGATATTAAACGCCTTATGTTGTGGTGAACAGTGGACTCCGAGGTCAGATGAATTAATATGGTTTTTATTTTATGTTTTTAGTCGATAATTTAATAAAATTATGTTTTTTAGTTCTTAACTGTTTGTTTTAATTATTAACATTGGTTTTTTGGTTAAATTTGTTTCAGATTTAATATTTGTGTTTAAAGCCGCAACGGTGGCAAAGTGGTTAACATGCTTGCTTCAGCGACCGGAGGTCCCGGGTTAGATTCCCGGTGATGACAAGGAAAAAATTTCACGGCTGGTTTAGGATCAATAAATTAATCACTCATTATCCGAAATGAAAATATGATTATGAAATTTGAGGCGGCCAAATCCCTTGATGGGATATAGTGCCAGAGAGAGAGAGAAAGAGTTTACAAAAAATGCTGATTGAATGTCTTCTTCAGCCGGTTTAACATCAAGTACGCGGAGTAGGCATTTCACCATTTCATCTTTCATATCAACATTTGGCGGAAGTCCAGTAACAACTAGATCATTCCGTATTGATATTTATGTAACATTATAAATATTAGATTAATTATTTTACACATTAATGTTAATTATTTAAAAATCATGACGAGTCCAACTTCCAGGACAAATTTGATGTTAGCAAAATAATTTTATATTTAATATCTTGAGTGCATATAAGAAATTAAATAAATAAATCCGAATGTAACTTAAATAATCTACTAATTATATTAATTAAGTTAAATAATTATCAAATGCACGACAATAAAAACCACAAATTTGACAATTTCATTAATTTCTAACAACAACAATAACATGGGAGTATAACTTAGTTTAGATTTTTAGATTTTAGATTTTTATGCAGAAAAACACATTTATTTCTAATAAATGGTAAATTTTATTTTAATTAAAATATTTTCCATCGTTATCTATAACTTTCAACCATCTTTCTTTCAATTTATGGATTCCATCGAAAAAAAAAAATTGTTTGTCTTTTGATGCGATCCATTCGTCGACTCATTTTTTGATTTCTTCGTGGGTTCTGAAGTGCTGGTTTTGAAGATCGCTTTGCATTGTTTGGAACAAATAGTAATCTGATGGGACACAATCTGGTGAATAGTGAGCATGCGGTAGAATTTCCCATTTAAGTACTTTCAGCGTATTTGTTACTTGTTTTGCGACATGTGGTCGAGCATTGTCGTCCAGCAAAATCACTTTACGCTGTTTGTTGCCTGGAATCGGACGGTTATCGTTCAATGCATGGTTGAAATCTATCAATTGTTGTTGGGAACGTTCACCAATGATAGTTTCGTTCGGTCTTAGCAGCTCATAGTACACCACTCCTTTCTGATCTCACCAAATGCACAACATATCCTTACTTCCATGAATGTTTCGTTTTGCTGTTGATATGGATGGTTTGCCTGTATGAACCGATGAATTTTTGCGTTTAGGATTATGGTATAGTAAATCCACTTTTCATCGTCAGTCACAATTTGAGAAAAAAATGTCATCTTCGGTGTCTTGTAAACAAAGAATTGCAAACCATTAAACGATTTTCAATGTTGGCTTAGTCAGTTCATGTGGTACCTATTTTCCTCCTTTTTGAATCATTTTTATGGAATGTAAACGGCTGCTTCAGTGACATTTAACTGTTCTGTTTGAGCTGAGTTTTACTTCAATAATGCTTCCAATTCTTCATCTTCGATTTTTTTTGGTTAACCAGAACGTTCTTTGTCACTGACATCAAAATCGGCACTTTTGAATCGTTTAAACCAGTTTTCGCAAGTTTGTTGGTTGGTGCATGTTCACCATAAGTTTCTTGAAGCAAACGAAAATTTTCAGCAGCTTTTTCCTTTTGATTAAAGCAAAAAAGTAATGCTTCCCGTAAATGCTGTTTTGTTAGTACGAAATTCGACATGTTTAAACGGGATTAAAAAATATGTTGTTTACGAATAATGACAAACTAAATTTTAATGTGGAATGTCAACACTTTTGAACGCCGTAGGCATCATTGTAATAGAATGTTTAGTACTAAAATTACGCCATCTCTTAGAAAATCCAAAAAACTAAGTTATACACCCAACACAATGCACATTTCGGGTATTCAAAACCTAATATGGCTGCATATGGTTTAAAATAGTGAGAAAGTGCATTTGGTGGACACTAGAATAAATGTATTGAACAATAAAATACAGTCAAACCTGTTTTTGTGCGGTAATAGGGACCGCTTAAAAAAACGTATAAAAAAATCTTCCGAGTAGTTTTGTTTTTGAATTTTAGACTTATAGATGGAAAATGTGGAAGAAACTCAACAATCAATTTCGAACGGATGAGATTATTGATTTGAAAAAATCAGTCTTGCAAAATAATTAATATGTTATCAAAAACAAATAATTAATATGTTATCAAATTATAATTTTTTTTTTCAAAAATAATTCCAATTTAACTAACTTTATCCGTTAAAATCCGGAAGATATTACAACCTGTCATTTTTTATTCACACATTTGTGTGGGTTGGACTTAAGTTTAAGCAAAAAAATTTTTTCCCTGGTAGAAAAAGGGATATAGAAAAATGCAACGAAATTTGTCCCAAGAATATGCAACGAAATAATAAAAAAAAATAATAAAGTAAATACGATAGAACGAAAACACGCTGGTGCGCCGAAAATCAATTTTTGGGCTCAAACCTTTTCTTTTTTTATTTTTAGGTCTATATAAATATATACAAGTACTCTAGCCAAAAACAAGTCAGTAGGCTTAAGCTTTTTTATTTAGGCATTAAGCAAAATTTCAAACCCCATCTTCGATGTTGTAAATTTTTAGCCTTAGAGACCGCATAAAAAAAGTTTCACGTAGAAAATAAAACTCAAAGCATTACGAAACCTGACGCAATACTTACGCAATGCGATGATTCAAAAAAACAAAATGGCCAACGTCAAATTGAAATTTTGAAAGAACTTAGGTAGATTGCACTGAATAAACTTTTCGCATACCGCATAAAAAAGGTCGCACAAAAAAACCGCACAAGTGGCACTATTCTGGTAATTCCCCGGGAATAGGGAACTGGGGAAAGAATTCTTTGGTAATTTCTGTTCAAATATTTTTTTCCGGCATACTGAGATAAAAAGCTTGTGTTAAATTTTTTGAAAACAAATTTAAATTGGGAATAATTTTCCCTGCCGATGGAAAAATTATTCCGTTTTCTCTTCAGTAGGCCAGAAAAAAAATATTTGAACAGAAATTACAAAAGAATTCTTTCCTCAGTTCTCTATTCCCGAGGAATTACCAGAATAGTGTCACTGGTTACCTTTTTTGAGATTGGAAATCGAGTCAAGCCTTCGTTCCGTTTTCGTGGTATTCTAGCGGAATTCCATACTTCTGTTATTACTGGTTTTAAAACCTGGTTTTCTGTTATTACTGGTTTGGATATAAAATCTAGTTCAATTCAAATTCTATTAACAAAATTAACGATTTCGCTTACATTGGCAATTCATATGATCTATTTTTATAATTTGATTTCTTGCTTTATACACATTTCAAATATTATTTAAGATGCATACAAATATTTTCAATTAATGTTTTTAAAGTCAAATTTTATTTTGTAAAGTGTTGTTTTCTGTAAATATCAATTTTTGTGGCTTAGCTAAAATAAAGAACATATTTTTTCTAGTAGCTAGCGATATCTACAGGAAAATAGCTACGTTTTAGTAAGCCTTGATTTCGATTTTATTTTATTTTGTATAGAAAATATTTTTTTGTTAAATTGATTTATATACTTTTGAAAAATGGAACCGAAAAGGTTCCGAAAGCTTAAGTTTTAACAATAAAAATATAAAAAGAGCTAAATAACCGTTATTTTAACTTTTAACTGCATTGTCTGTTTGTTATAACTAAACTTTCAATTTTTTCCTTTAACTTGGTTAGCATTAATGTGTTATTCGTCCCCTGGGAAGAAATTTTTTATTCGCTGCCACCGTATAAGCGAAGCTTTTGACGGTAAATCGAAATTGAGCCTGTCTCTCATAAAATTGTACGATTTAGGGGATCGGCAGTAAATATTTTGAGTGAATATTTTAAACGGTTCTGGCCACTTCTGCGTTTTTGACCTGTCTGAAAGCAACAGTTGACAAACATTTTTAAAATGTTCACTTTTATTTGTATTAGCAATTAAATTATTTAAATTTAACTTAGGTTGATTTTTAAATTCTACAAATTTTCTCTTTGCTAGTCTATTTTGTTGCTCTAAGTTTTTCATTTTTTTGAGTAGTTTCAACTTATTATTTCGTAGTTTATTGATTCGATGAAAACACTTTCGATATAAAGACCGATAAACTTCTAACATTTCGGTTAATGACACGATTTCATGTTGTTTTTTGCATAACTTTTAAAATTTGAAGGATCAAGATTTGCAGTTTTGGTAAAACTTCAGAAGGTATATTTAAATGCTGAGTACGAGTTTTAGCCTCCAAATGTATATCATCAATTTTGGTGGAGGTATACAATCGGCTTGCAAAGTAGAGGTATTTGCACATTAGGATAGACTTTGCAAACTAATATCCCCATCAAAACTCGGTTCAGGTGATGGTAAAATTTGTAACGTTTCAATGTTTACTTGTTGAGTATATGACTCAGCTTCCGAAACCAGAAATTATCGATTAAGGAAGAAGAATTATATTGTTAATTATATATAATAACAAATAATAATTTATCAATATATGTACATATTGTTAATTAATACCTCCAGATAGGTCTGAACTATACCAACAAATATCGGTAAAACTCCCAAAACTATACCCTGGGGCTAAAATATAATAATTTGCATTAAAGTTCAATGAGGGAAGCGATATTTTCTTGGTTTGGCACCAGATAGGTCTGATATGATTAGTCCAGACATTTTAGCCCCAGGATATGGTTTTGGATGTTTTACCGATATTTGTTGGTATACTAGTTCAGACCTATCTGGAGGTATTAATTAACAGTATATTCATAAATTATTCCCTTAACTTACAATATATGTGTGTATTCACACATATGTATGTATTTACACATATACACATATAATATATGTTAGCATATACAACATTAAATAATGGAAAAGAACACATGGAATTATTTTCTTTCAATTACTACACAATTCTTCACACATTTGAACATTAAAAATTTTCAAAATACATTTTGTAATCAATTCGGGCTCGGGCTAGCACCTCAGCGAATTTGCAAATCAGACATTAGTAATTATAAGTCAATTGCAAGGTTACTCTGCATTCCGAAATTGTTCGGAAGAATCGTTTATGCGTCACTGTACTTTCATTGTAAGTCTTTGATTTCTGTCTTTCAACGTGTTTTCCTCAAAGGTCGTTTCACGATCACTAACCTCATCGAGTTTACATCACTTAAGAGAGATTTCACTTTATATATATGCAATGTAATGCTCCGGACAGGGGAGTAATGACCGGATGGGATAGGTGGGGTAATAATCGAGGGTAATGGCCGGGAGGGATAATTGGTATGCGGGTGGTATTGTTCGGGATTAATATCCGGGGCGGTGGGCGGTTGGTTACAAGACACTTGAGGACCTCTACAAATTTAAATGTATTTGGTTTCATGCGAGTAAACTATTAAATGACAGGGCAAAATAATGATTAATTAAGATATTAAGCGAAAACGATCTTTGTAAACATCACGCGTTTACAATATTTTTACATTACTGGTACGGTCAACTATTTTTAGTTCATTTCTGGGTTTTATATGCCCGTTTTGACCGCAGAATGAAGAAAAACCAGCCAAACGAGTTATTGAATGAAATTTTGTTACCGCACGTTATGCGTTATATGTATGACAATGCTCTTAACCCTCGCATCTTCTAACGGTTAAATAATTTTCCAATTACACGAAAAACCAGTATTCTGACATTTCCCATAAACGCAACTCGTGTACAAATTTTATGTACAAATCTAAGCGGCTTTTTGTTTTATTATTGAATCGTTAATTTACTCTTTCAACATTTTAAGTCACACTTGCATGTTGTATGACGTATGTACGTAAGAAAAATCATGTACAACTAGTTTTAAGAAAGTTTTCCTAATGATACATACAAGAAGTATAATTACAACGTATTCCCTATACTTCATATACTATGGAATGCACTTACACTTTCTTCATATATGTTGTGTACTTCATAATTACTTGCTGTGATCTTATATAATTTTATGTTATTTTTATCCAGTGTATGACTAACAATTGCAGTAATGAGCATAATAAATATATATGAGTGCGGATTACTTTTATGTTATACTTATGCCGTTTTGACATAACAATATGGTGAAATGATAGTTTGCAAAATGTCACTTCAATCAATTACGTATTTTACATGAAAAACTATTAAAACTTTTGTGATTTTTAGATTTGTTGTTTTACAACAGATTTCTAATGCAACACATCTCGTAAAAATCCGTTGGTATAATTTTATGGGTACAATGTCCTTGGTTGAATGAGTGGTAGATATGTTTCTTGTAAAATTACATTGACATATAAGCTTGAATCCCACCTTTGGATTCAAATATCATTTGAATTCAGCAAATCTAATCAATCATCTAAATCATCAAGACGCACTAAACATCAGCAAACTCAAAAATTTGTTTAACAATTAAAACAACAAGACGTCCGGATGCGAAGTTTATATAGAGAAATTTGCAAATCTGAAGACATACTGGCAAGCAACAACACATCCAGACCAGCATTACGGCTTAAATTAAGAAATTGGGCGAGGATGATGATGCAGATTATGGAGCTACATGAATTAATCTGCATGGAAACTTCCGCAGAACAGGAAATCAATTTAAAATACTTCGTATAGAAACGTATTGTTTGAAGAAGAAGAACAATGCAAATTTAAGCCTTTTGAAATTCGTCTACCACCAGTGGAACTCGCATATTTTCATGGAGATTACACGAAATGGGATGGTATCGCTGACACTTTCAAACGGCTATGTCATAATAACAATCAATTGACGAATACATACAAAATGGATTACTTAAAAAGCCACGTTCAAGGGCCAGCTGGAAAATTAATAAGATATTTAGAATCTATTGGAGCCAACTACAATGCACCCTGAGAGATCCTGGAAAATCGCATCAATAACAAAATACTACTTGTACCTAATCTGTTAAACATCTTATTAAGTCAACCAACTAGCAATACGGAATTCGCCGCTGCAATCAAAAGCTTACACGACACAACAACCGAATGTCTATTCATATAAGGAATACAGACATTAGCATTAACACATGCGGAGTCCATTCATCATCTTTACTTTGCTAGAAAAATTGGACAACGGATCACGACGTTTATATGAAAGTTCTCTAGAAAATCCAAGAGAATTCCAAGAGACAAGCCAGTTTTTAAAATTTCTGGAAAGACGTTTTCAATCCTTAGAGTCGGTCTATCGGTAGCAATAAGACAATACCAATACAACAAACAACCCAGGAAGTATGCCAACGCTTTAAAAACATGAGCACTTTAGAACGAAATCAAATGATCAAGTGGAGGATTTAACCTCAGAAAATGGACAAGCAATGACAAGGCAATTTTAGATGAACTTCCGGAAAACCTAAAAGAAACGGGACTATATACAAGATAGAATTTAATGAGACAGTCAAAACACTTGGGCTATTATCTGGAATTCCCCAACAGATACGTTTCAATTTAAAGTTTCCATGCCAGATACAAATACAACTGTATCTAAAAGAACAATTTTTTATGAAGCGTGTATAGGCTTTTCAATCCGCTAGTATGGTTGGCACCAGTAGTGATCCAGTCAAAAATCCTACTTCAAGTTTTGTGGGCTTCTGGTGTAGGATGGGACGACAAACTCCACTTGTATTTTGAAAATAGATGGCTAAACTACAAGTTAGAGTTGCAACAGTTCGAGAAGATTAGAACTCATCGTTGGTTGAACTACAACAACGGCTCTAATTAAGCTCATTTGTCTCAAAATATTCAGTGATTGCAGGACTAACTTCGTTAGAGTAGATAAACAACTACAATAAAGGCAAGCAAAACAACAAGAAGGTGAAATCAAAAACAAAATAACACAGATGAGGACTGAGTGGCACTTCTATGCTCCCGGGAAGTCCTCGACTCCAAAACATCTCCAAAAAGTACTAGAAACTCACACGTTAACCTCCGAGGAGCTTGCAACACTTCTAGCTCAAATAGAAGAATGTTTGAACTCCAGGCCATTAGCCCCTTTTTCAAATGACTCAGATCAAGACGGATTTTTAGGTCCAGCACATTTCTTGATAGGGAGAGCTATTATAGTAATACCCCAGCCTGGCACCGAGGGTATCAAGACCGTCATAAGGCGGAATTTGCTGACCAAACTCAGTCAAACCTTTTGCAAAAAATAGCGAACGGATTATTTCCAAAATGGTTACAAGAACCACCTATCTTCCAGATGGGAGATCTAGGAATCCTCAAATATGAACAACTATGATATGATGCACTCCGAGAATAGTTATCCTGCTGAGTCGGCAATAGAGAAAAAAGGAAATCGGCATCAACCAACAACACAAAATTCAACAACAACCATGCAGGACGACAATACAGAGTCCTCAATTATCAACCAAAAATTGAGAGAGCAGCCGCAACAACGAGCGAAAGCACATCATCTAGTGTTAGCAATGCTCTCAAATTGAACTTGCTGTTTGCTAGGGTTTGCGCAAGCCCAGGTCAAAATCACTTCATTTAACCATTTAACAGGAAAACACTTCGAGGATCTAGGTAAACTCGAAGTGGTAGCTATATGAAGTGGACATTAGTAATTTATTACAACATGGCGAGCTATTGAGAGGAGAGCCTTTGAAAAAGCACAAGATGAGCTGGTAGCAGCCTGCAACATCTTCAGTGACAGTTCAACAACTTAGGGGACATGTTTGGGATCCTCACCCAAAGCGAAGCAAACCATTATGAATCCCAGTTTGAAAACATTAACATCAACGAAAAGCACAATTCTAACCTTACAATGTCATTATTAAACAAGCTTGTAAAGGATTAACAGAGGTTATATTTTTAAATGATACAACTCAACGAATATCGAACATACAAGGAAAGAGTACGCTCAATATTATCAAGCATGATAGAATGGACTCTAATACTAACGAATTTACAGGATGCACAACAGGGTTTGCTTGATGTTGTTTATTACGCAGATCACAGCATCCTGCATCCATCGATACTCTCCCCGTCACAACTGAAGGACCAACTACAATTTATTCCGTCAGCACATACCGGCTTCAATAACCATACCGGGCACAATATTCCTTACCTCATTCATATATATCAAAGCATGAAAATACGTACCAGAGTAACACAACGAAATGTAATGATTGAAATTATCATACCGTTGTTCTTTGCAGTGGATTATAACCTGTTAGAGCTAATTCCAGCTCCTGATTTTAATCATAACAACACTAGTATTAGACAACCATCGAGAGCATTTTGCATCTCTAACAATGGGAGAAGTGAACCGTTGCCAAATATTTCAACCTACACAGTTTTTATGCGAGGTATCACTAATTTTCAACGCAATGACAAACATAAGCCAGTGCGAAGTAGGAATTACGGATTATGCAATGCTGAGTCAACGAACCAACCACTGGATAAAGCTTCATGCTCCAAACGAATGGATATTCGTAATTCCTAACGAAACAACAGTTGATATCGTATTTGGATGCAACATCAACTCATACAATTTTCAGGGATCTGGTTTAGTTGGACGCTGGTTGTACACTAAAAGACGAAAATCGGCACAGCATCTAACGATATTAGTAAATCGTTTCACAAATCATCTAATACAATAAACGGAGCAACCAATTTAAAGGATTTCGGTCAACAAATAAAAATCAGAACAACACCAAACCAAAACCTTACAGTGATGCAAGCACCTGACACTACAGATTAAAAATAGAAATAAATCATTACGCCATTCATCATTAAACGATCTCCTACTCAACTATAGCAATCCTAATACTACTTTTCGTCATTTTAAATTTTAGGTTCAAGGCGCAATGTCCGTCATCACCGCCAGCAGCTCTTCCCCGAGCTAATTCTAACAGTCAAGCTTAAACGAAAAAACCATATCAACTACTGTAGCTCCGGAACTCAGCTCGAAATTTAATTCGGTCAAATCCGAATTTAAAATATTTTTGTACAGTTTGCTATAATTGTTAAGTAATATGTTCTTTATATTATATTGATATTATATGAGCAAAATATAGACATTAAAATTTTATATATTATTTATTTATTTATTAATATTAATATGTGTATAAATTATAAAGTTTTTGTACAACAAAGGAATAGAACAAACAACAAAAATAACAATACAACATAACAACAATTAAACATAACATAATATAAATTACAAGCATAACATATACAAAATATATACAACTACACTTGGGTGCAAAAAAAATCGCACGTTGTTCAATTTTCCACAAAAGTTCAAAAATATCAAAACAATCCAATATTTGTTTAATTTTTTTTAATATGCAGATTCAAAGTCTATTTCAATACCTATCCAGTGGTACCTTTTATGTATTTATACGTGCCATCAAACTGATTTTTGGTGGTAAACATCTGAGATACACGTTTTTGTGAATTTGACGGCAAGAAAATTAGGGGTAAAAATCGAATTGAAACATGGAAATAAACAAAAAAAATACAGTTTCATTAATAAGAAGTATATTCCCTCTCCTGGCCCGAATGACAGTCTCCATTCGATGCTGCATTGATTTCACCAAAGTTTTCACAAAATCTTGAGGTATCGCTTCCCATTCCTCTACGATCGCCTGTTGCAGCTCCTGGAGGCTCGTTGGAGCAACATCTCTGGCTCGAAC
The DNA here is from genome assembly GCA_932526605.1 of Nephrotoma flavescens. NCBI lineage: Eukaryota > Metazoa > Arthropoda > Insecta > Diptera > Tipulidae > Nephrotoma > Nephrotoma flavescens. The sequence goes on from OW052221.1 coordinate 101,863,562, forward strand.
CCTTCTTTTCAACGCGTCCCATAAATGTTCGATGGGATTGAGGTCTGGGTTTCGAGCTGGCTACTCCATACCAGGCACATCCACCTCTTGAAGGTACTGGTATACTACACCAATCGTATACGGTCTCGCAACATACTGCATACACAGAAAATTTTCACCAATAAATCCGGTAAAAGGTACGACGTACTCCTCGAGTACTTCTCCAATGTACCGTTGAGAATTCATTCCTGTTGATCGACAGCCAGTATTGGCTATTTCATGACATGCTATTGTATTGATCTTGTTGAATTATTTTTAGAATTTAATTCACAAGTACAAAAAGGTACCACTGGATAGGTATTAAAATAGACTTTGAATCTGTATTAAAAAAAAATTAAACAAATCTTGGAATTTTTTGATATTTTTGAACATTTGTGGAAAATTGTTTGCACCTAAGTGCAGCTAAAAACCTTAGTTTTAAAAATGCTAACTGAACTAATACGTTTTGCTCCAGAGGCGCTAATCCATGTTATAATCAAGTTCATCAAACTAGAATGGTTAATATTCGTCCTATTTATAGGCAAGTTGATATTACCCGTACGTAAGGACGTAGAAAAATTTAACTTTTCATATAAACATGTCGGAAGCCCCGATTTAATAATACGAAATATGTAACAGTAAAACTGAAACAAGTCACATCCCAAAATAGAATCTTTAGAAGCCGAAATATGATCAAACTTGCGGAGGTCATGAACACATCGTGTGCAATTATTAAATGTTATCTGAAGTAAGCGCCTAGCAGAACTATCGCAATTATTAGATACTACATCACAATATGTAAAAATTGGTATAATTAAAATTTTAACGAGGAATTAATGGGACAAATTTTTTTATTAATCTAAGTGAACGTTGACACAATGAGTTAATGTGATCATTCCAACTAAGTTTAGACTTTAATATTAATCCCAAGTTGTTAATATTTGGAGCAAATAAGATTATATCATTATCCAAGAAAATTTCGGGCGAATTACTTCTAGTAAGGAATAATGCTTTACTTTTACGCGCATTTATAAAGAGCTTAAATTTTTAGAATAAATTAGAACAAAATTATACACAAGCTGGGGTGGGATGTCGTAGCATCACTTTTTTCGATATTTATCGAATATTGTATCTCGTTTTCCTAAAATAAAATTGCTTGTCGTTTCATTTTTCAATTTTGCTTTTTATAATGCGATCGCACACTACTAGAATAAATTGTTTATTTATCTCTTTTTTGTTTTTCGATAAAGTATCACTCTTAAAATAAGTAGGTGATACAATAAGAGTAGAGTGACATAATGTTTTGATGAGATCGCAATAGAAGGAACATAATTGAAAATGGAAAAACGATAAATTTAATTTGTGATGAAAGAGATGTAAATTTCGATAGTATCGAAAAAAGTGATGTTACAACATCCCACCCCAGGGGCGGTATGTTGTACCATCACTTCGAATCGAATTCGAAAAAAGTCGAATCGAAAAAGTGAAAGTTGTATCTTTTTTGCTTTTCGAAAATGATACAACATACCGCCATTCGACTTTTTTCAAATTTCGATTCGAAGTGATGGTACAACATACCGCCCCAGGTTAGTTTTATTTTGACTTCACATACACTGTAGAACAAAATTTTACATACACCTGCTGTTTCTAGTATATTTCGTAAACTACTATAAATTAATGTTATAAATCACATTTCAATTTTACAGTTATATATTCTGACAAATAAAAAAAACATAAAAATTGAAAAGACAAAAGTCTACATACACTTAGCATTAAAACCAGTTTGCACTCGAATGCAAACGATGTTTTCGTTATGTCCATTATTTAGTTATGTTTTATTAAACAGGCAATTAATCGTTGACTACTGCCCATTAAATTAGTGAAAAATTCATTAATATATGATACTGCGTAAAGAAATTTGTGTCAGTGTTCAGAATTTAGTATTTCAATTAAGAAAAGAAAAAATCATTTAGTGAAATTGCTGAAACTGTGAAACTCAGTCGTGCTACTGTCCAAACAATAATTAAAAACTATGAAGAGCGAAGGTCTGCACTTAATAAACCCAGATGTGGCCGCCCAAAGAAGCTATCCGAAAGAGGTGTGCGATCAATTTTGAAAATAGTGGTACAAAATCCAGTAATAGGATGCCCAAAATTGGTCGGTCGGATCGCCAATACATCAGGAAAGGACGTTAGTTCAAAAAGTATTGGTAGAGTACTCAAACGATCTGGATATAATAGCAGGATTCCACGAAAAAAACTGCTAATTTCTACCAAGAATAAAGAATTGATCCTTAACTTCGCTAGAAGACGTTTTAATAAGAGCATCGGATCCTGGAATAGTGTTTAATTTACAGACGAAAGTAAATTCAACATATTCGGGTCTGATGGTAGGCGGAAAATATTGCGTAAAGCGAACACTGCTTTGTAAAACAAAAAAATAATACATCCACTAAACATGGAAGAGGTAGTGTTATAGTGTTATGGTTTGGGGGCGATCGCCGCGTAGGCTTGACCACTATTTCCTGCTATTCCCTAGATAAACAAGCAGTTTTATCGAATTAGCGTAATACGTGCGTGACGTGACCAGAATTCCATTACTGATGGCATCAAGCATATCCCTTTTTCTACCAAAAAAAAAATGGCTCTATTTAAGTCCAAACCACACAAATGTGTGAGTAAAAACACATAGTATGTAATGGCGTTTTTGATAAAAAATTTCGCTTGATTTGAAGTACAACCAACACAATTCTGTTTATACTTATTGTACTTTTTTTGGACAAAAATAAGTTTGACAGGAATGCACAAACGTGCGTGAGTTGGTTCAAACACATACAAAAATAAATTTTTCACATGATTCTTTTGACTTACCAACACAATTGTGTGGGCAGCCAGGAAAAGGAATGAAGGGTGTATAGCATCAAATATGGCAATCTAAATTTTTTCCAAAAATGAGTAAGATACGTCATTTTGATCGTTATTCAATCCTCTATCACATGCTATTATTACCTAGTTTCAAAAACGGCAAAATCTCGTTAAAATTTGTATTGAAAATGTAGCGTTACATTCAAAAACGGCAATCTCCATATACAGCTCAATATCAAAAGCCACAATCTCCGTTTTAACAAATCGAAACAATAATATTGTTTTGATTTATTTTCAACAAGTGAAAACCCGTTATAATTTGCAATATAATTTTTTTAACGTGATGCTCGTCAGTCTTTTGTTCATTTTGAAAGTGGTCATACACGTGTACTTGATTGAAAAATATGGAAAAAATGGAAGCGAATGCATCACCGGTAACTCCGTCAAAGGCAAGAAAGCGAATAAAGCAAGAATCAAAGTGGCAACGTAACGTGGCCAAAAAACTCAAGTTTGTCAAAACACAATTTTTTAGATTGTACTTAATCTATTAATGAACATATAGTTTAAATTACTTTTTAATTAATTTTTAAGACATACATACTTCAAAAGATTTTCCCACCTATCAGCAGTGCGAGCACACATCGGGTACATATAAATGTAAAACATTAAAGATGCTTGACATCCAAATATTTCATGAACGGTTTTGCGCAACATCAGATAAACCAGTATGCAGTACTAGTTCGTTCATCACTTCCCATTGCAAAATAAGCGGCACGAAACGGCGAAGACCCAAAAATGAAAAATATGCCCCAAAAACAACCCACACAAAATGATCCGTGCGTGACCAAAATAAACAAAACATACCAGTGTGTCAAAATACATTTTTAAAAATTGTGGGTATAGCTAAACATCGTTTAAATTGGGTGATGAAAAAATTGGTGGTGATCGTAAGAAGTTTAATTTTCAAGAACGACACAATGCAGTAAAACATTTTATTAGTCAATTCAAATGCGTTGAGTCGCGAATTAAACATTAACAAAACCTATAGGATGTATACTGCCCAATCGCCGGAATATTTACTTGTGAGGTCATCTTATTTTCGGATGATATTTAATACGAAATTTAATTTAAGTTTTAAGACACCCCGAACAGATGTCTGTTTGAAATGTCTAGAATTTACCGAACGCTTAAAGTACACAACAGATCCTGCAATGAAAGAAAGACTTCTAACCGATCGAAAAGTCCATAATTTAAGAGCAAAAGCTTTCTTCAAACTTTTGCCAGAAGAAAAACCTGAAATATTAACGGTATCGTTTGATTGCCAAAAAATCTTGTACTACCGAAAGTGCCCGAGCTCCAACGAAATTGCTTCAGCGATATTTGATTGTCTGAATAAAATTTAAATTGAAAACTCGAACAAAATAATTCGTCTTGTCGCAGACGGATGTAGTGTCCAAAATAAAAACTCTACCGTGACTATCGTCCGACGCACCACCAAATATTCGAAATATGCAGTTGGTTTTTCCTGTTGTCGGTCATTCATTTTTACCGTTCGATCACGGGTTCTTAACCTTTTTAGGCCGCGACCCCACAAAAAATTTGAAATTGTAGTGGCAACCCCTACCTCAACCCCATTAAAAATCGAATTTGTGAGAGTATTAATTATTATATTTTAATTCAAAATAACAAAAAAATTAATTTATTTCAGTTATAAATAATAAATATAGTAAATAAAATACATAGTATATTTCAATAAACTTAACAAAAAATAAAACTTATTAATCAATTTAGGGACATAAAATATTTACTCGTAAACACAGTTATGGTAATAGCTGTGTTTCTTGACGCTTGATCTGATCCAGTTCAGTTCATGTTTCATGAAACAAAGACGCTTGCTGGATTTAAAATCAAAATTTGTGATCTAAAACAAAATTTGGATCATGTTTTCCATATAAAATTTGAACTGATCCGGATCAATGAGCGTCAAGAAAAGCGGCAAATGTTGACAAAACCTACAAATAACCAAATAATTATGTTAATTAAATCAGTAATTTAAATTCTCTGATATGCTACAATTATATACATATATGTATATATGTCTGGCGCGACCCAAAATTTAAATTTCGCGACCCCAGTTTGGGGCGCGACCCATAGGTTAAGAATGCCTGCATAGAGTATTTGGCCATATCGAAAAAAACAAAATACAACGAATAGAGGTAATTTCGGACCCTAAAGAATACGTTGATATTTTTGCGAAATCTGCCACTTTAGTTCGTTTGGGGGAAGACTGCAAGGATATGGATTGGAAAAGTGCAATACAAAAACAGATAAAGTCACCCGGATCATGCCACTTCCGATTTAAGGAATGCAAACGATATTATTTAAAACGTTCTATAACTTCTAATAATATTTTAATAAGAGGTGGAATACACTATAATAATGGCTTTTGTGTCTCCAAAGCTATTACAATAATGCGGATGACCAGTAATATCCATAAAACCTGATGAAATCAAAGCTGACGCAAAATGTGTAAATCCACTTAAGCTGCGGGATGTAAACAATTTTTTGCTAAAGCATTTTGGGCCAGACTAGAATACGATCACCAGCCATAAATACTACAATGAGTTATTGGGTCCTGACGAATATTTTGAAGATTCAAGAGTTCTAGTTTAGAGATCGAAGTTTGATTGATAATTGAATTTTTAAAATTAAAATCAAAATTTTTTAACCTTAATTTACACCAATAATATTCAACTGCAATATAATGCAAATGTCTATAATTACTCTTGAAATATCAAAACCAGTTTTCATCAAATATCTCAAAACTACATAAAAATGAAGATTGTCGTATTTGATTCTACACCCCTCGAATATGACAACTGCGGAAACATAAAATTATTCTTCTTTTACGAGAATTATTTTTAACTGAGTAATTTAATTTCAAAAATGTTTTGTGTTCGTAAATTAAATGTAATTTATTTTGATCGTGACACCGACATCTGCGTGACGAATACATTTTCCATTTTAACGAAAAACAAATATCACTTCAAAATATTTTTTGTAATAGAAATTACGAGAAACTGACAGTGCTTACTCAATTCAGCAGTATTGCTGAGTAAACGCTGAATCTTGACAGCGACACTAACAGATGCTTATAAAAAAGTCAATTATGTATACATTTACTATAAAATTCGTTATAAATTACATATGCAACTAATATGTCGCATTTTTCCGTTAGGATGTAATAATATTTACGTTATCTCCGTCGCATTTAAATATTAGTGGCGCCGACTGCTGTTTTGGATGCGAACGCGAATTTGGATTTAAAAGTGGTTGCGAAATTCGTTATTTTATGACGATATATATGAATTTAGACATGGGTATGAGTGACAGTGTCTAATGCAACCAGGTTAATGAGGTTAGATCTAAAATGTATGTTTTTTATTAATTCAACGTGTTGCGTGTTAACCAGCTTAACACATTTTGAATAAAAAAAAACTGTTCTTAGTAATTATATATAGAAACTCAAGTTAACCGCATCATAATAGGTGTTATAGACATATTCAAAGTAAACAACAATAAGATTCTTAAATTAAACTGTAAGTTTTCGAATGAAAACCGCCACTGCTAAAATAGTTATTGCTTATGTATTACTTATTACGTTAAAAATTAAGCAGTATATTTAACCCACAATTCCAATTTCCACTTTCAATTTTAAAAAAACTTAACCTTAAACATTGCCAGTATATTTACATAAACATATACAAAAACTCTTTCTTGAAGCTGCTGGCTTTATGACATAATGATTTATTACGGTGATCATCGATTGTGCAATGCTTTCTTTTTACCGAGTACCATACCACATCGCATAATTGACCAAAATATCAGACATAATCGGTTTATTTATTTACAGTAAATAGCTTATTGAGAAAGTGTACAGTAAATTAACGGTACTTATATATTAAAAGATGTATAAGCTCATTAAGGTGGATTGGACCTACTTACGTAAAATTATTTCAAATTTTAGTTTGTGTTTAGAATCCAGATTGGACTTTCTTGGTTTCGTTAAATCATAACCTTGAACAAATTTTGGAAAATTCGTTTTTAACAGTGTGAAATAAAACTAACAAAATCTCACTTGCTCGATTAAGCAATAAAATTTTATGTGCAAAAATACCACAAAATTTGCTGAATCAGCATTAGGAATAAAAACCGAAACAAAACAAAAACTTTCACTCAACGATTAAGACACAAATGATTGTGTACACTGAAATCGGAGACCAACAAACAGAATGACGAATCGATAATGTTTGCATATGCCCAGTATAAAAATAATCCGCAACTAAATGTAGAAAGATATTGAATGTTGATACAAAAATTAAAATATCTCGACACAAGAAACTAGAACTCACGTGAGTGGGGCCTTGAATTACTATACCATATTCCCTGTAATACAAGATTAGAAACGATTAATGAAATATTTTTAAATACGTTGCCGTACATTAATAAATGTACTCAATGTTTATAATCAATAGAAATACCACAGTAGGTCGAAATGTCAATGAACTATTATAAAACAGCGCATGTGCAATGATATAAGCGTACTTGATTTTTGTCCAGTCATTGCAATCAGCTTTTTGCATGCGTGTTAATACAATTTGTATTTTAATGTATACAACTTAAATGCCATTCACCAATGATGCATTACCTCATATATTTGTGCGTCCGAGAAAATTACTAGAGTGAATCTTAAACATAAATGTCTTGCAAAGAGCAAACCAGGTGGAGACGGCAAAAGTAGTTTTGACCAGACGGTTAAGAACCTATCATGTGGGACTGAGACCTAAATTACATAGTATAATAAAATTACAGTTTTTGTGCGGTAGTAGGGACCGCATAAAAAAATCTTCCAAACTTCACGAGTAGGTATAAAAAATAGTTTTCGCAACACATAAAGTTTTCTCTATGCGGTGAATAAGGACCGCATAAAAAAGTTTCAGGTAGAAAAACTCTCAAAACATTACGCAACTTACGCAATGTGATGAAATATCAAAAATCGAAAAAACTAGATGAGCAACGTCAATTAAATAATTAGATTAATCACATTCAATTATGTTCCAATTTGATTGAAATTTTGACATAATTTAAGTAGATTGTACTAAATAAATCTTTTTCATACCGCATAAAAAAGCGCACAAAAAAAACCGCATAAAAACAAGTTTGACTGTATATAGAATTCAAATGTTTTCGAAAATTGTCACTGTCAGCGCCTAGTATTTATTATTATTTCATCATTTGTTACATTAATGTAAACTAATTGAACATTTTACATAATATCCAGTCGAATTATAGTTATCTATATGAAGTTTATATTACATTAAAACTAGTTTTTTGAGAAGACGATCACCTTTTGCTCTAGTTCCAAAAAATTCCGTCAGATGTCAGCCACTTTATGTTAAAAGGCGAGTTAATTATTAGAACTAAACCTTGGGTTCTAACTAAGAACACTGAAATGCAAAAAGTTTTACTCTGCGAACTGCCAAAAAAACCGTGTTTAATCGTAAAAAGCGTGTTTAATCTCCACAACGTGGTCATGATTTGTTGGTTCACCATGTGACTTGACTATAACTGCTTGACAGCCATTATTTCCGACTTTAATAAAATATTCAAATCTCTACTTTGCTATCTCAAGCTTTTCGGCTTGAAAACGTGAACATCGAGTAGAAACGAGCTATCCTGACGTAGCAATTTGATGTACATTAGTTTGTTATTGGTTTATGCAACAACGGTAAAAATTTCACTTCCCGGCAATGGTAAATTCGTGATTTGTTTGCTGTACTATTCGAGAAGTCCACAGCATAACTTGAATTTGAATGGAATGTTTTAAATTCTTTCAACTCGTTTACGTTTATGCGCATCATGCAACGTATGTGAAGTTATCCCCGGATTCTATCCCCGAAATTAAAAAAAAAATTGATAAATTAACATATTTAGTCCACGGACTAAATACCATATCTGACCTAAACACATGATGTAAACGCTAGTTACCCAAATTAGGTTGGGTAACTTTTTTGTGTGGACTGACCCAAATTAGGTTGATCAAAAATGTGATCTAAACGACACAGACCTAAAGGGTTTTCGCATCTTGGAATAGATGTCGGTAGTGGCATCGATGTTAACTAAACATATCAGCATAATATTTAGTATTACAGTTATTAAATGAGTCAAATTTAAAAAAATTAAATAAATGATTTTAATTTTGAAAATGTTACTGGAATTATTTATGAGAAAAATATGAACTACGATGAGAACATAAGCAATACTTTTAGTATTATACAATAGATGGTGCACATAAATCTTGTTATGTGGCCCAAATGTGACCTATAATTCTTGCGATGCAAACGGTTGCATAGACCAAAATAGGTCACAGTTTAGGTTAATCCACTAAATTTTTTCACGATGTAAACTAGCTCACTAACATAGTTATATCCTTCTAACACTTGTGTGAAGTTAGCCCCACCCCGTTTTATATTATATTTTATTCCAAATACATATGCGAAGTTATCCCCGAATTTTATTATATGAAAAAAAAAATAAATGTAATAATTTCATAAAATGAAGTAAAATAATTTTTGCAAAATATAATTTTGTTCATATTTTGCAAAAGGTAACGTAAGGGTCCGGCCATCTCAAAACCTTTTAGCTCTGATCCGACAAATTAATACTTATTACATGTCAAATTAAAATATTATTTTGGGTCCAAAAGGTATTACATGTAAATATTTTGTTTGAGCCTAATTTCGCTAGGACTTTTTCGTGTTTTTCCCAATGTGAGATATGTGTTTTCCGGTTATTATCATAATCTGCCAAATTTGTGAGCCAATTTAAAAATTATTTTATCAAATTATTCAATTTATTTTTTATTTTATCAATTTATTAATATTTTATTAAATTATTACATTTATTTTGTGTATTTTCCGAATTAAAATACATAATTTTAATAAACATTTTTATTTTTCGAAGTTTTAGTATTTGAAATAAAATATAATACAAAACGGGCGGGGCTAACTTCACGCAAGGGTTAGAGGGATATAATTATGTTAGTGCTGCCTGAATATTATTTTTTAATTTCGGGGACAGAATCCGGGGGTAACTTCACATACGTCATCATGCATCCAATTTAAACTTAGACCAGTATGCGCCCGTGCGGTTCGTTTTTATTTTCTTCTCGATGTTACGCCCGGCCGACGGAAAAGAGAAAGAGACAAGAGACATGTTATCCTATGTCATTGGAAATTTTATTTTCGTGTTACTCGCTGTGCCACGCACTCCAACTGGAAGGTTGCATTCTATACAAATTGTTGTTATTCAAACATTTGTTATTACGGACGGCTTCATTTACGGAATCTTTAATGAAAATAGTATCTGAAATATTAGGAGCATTGATTAATTGTTTAAAAACATTTTAGTATATTGTTGAATAAAACACTGGAATAAAGAAATACTTCTTGAACCACTCGGATATGCTTGATGACAACCATGCTTTCTTAATACATATATCGCTAAATACCGAAACTCGCCAGAAATAATAACACTTTATTCAAACCCGTTTTGAAAGACCGTAAAGTGAAGTTGCCGACACCTGCCGGGATAGCTGACACTTTAAAGACATGGTAGTTGACTACGAGCTTGGTAGTTCGCCTGTAACATTGACCGACGATGTATGCTTTGTAATTACATTACCGAAATTACTAACACTTCATTTGGATTTTGTATTGTTAGTGTGTTGTTGGCTGCTCAAATTTAATAGTTGTAAAAACAACAATAAAACAAAAGTTTAAGTGAGTTCCAACATTTGGAACTCACTTAAACTATTTATATTTTTTTGGATTAGGCATATTTAACATAAACTGTAATGCCATAATACCCATTCATCTGGTATCATTTTTCCGTAAACTTCATAACTGGAACAAAGTGCAAAAAAATGTGGGCAGCAGCTGCGCTATTGGGCGCTAAGTTCATAGGGCTAAGTACAAGTAATAATCTTAAAATAATTTTATAAAATTACAACTAAACACTTGGGTGCTAGTTATTCGCCTATTAAGTACCGTTAAGATAAGAACAAATGTGATCAAAACTTATTTTTAATTGAAATTAGCCAAACAATTTGTACACTCATTTAGTGTTGGTTTCAAGCGAGTAGGTGAATGTAGTCCTCTAAAGACGAGTAGGTCCAAGCAAGTGTGCAGTAAAAGATGCCACTATACGATTTAAAAATTCCTACTGCTTAGTACAGTACAACAAAAAAATTACTATATGTCAGACATTTTGCTTTAAAAGTTGAATACATATTGACAATTGGAGCAACACAGATTTTAAGTAGTGGAAATTTTTTGAACTGCATATTTACATTTTTTTAATATGTTCATAAATTGTAAACATATACATACATATTTTATTAATTTTTTGTGTAGCTACTTCATATTTTATATTCCCTCCGCGAGTGGCGCTTATTATAGTACTCTTATAATCGTCAATAGCCGAACACGAAACAGACTGAAAAAATACTAAAGGTGGAATAACTTTTGAACCATCAACAATGGCTATTTTGGTTAGAAAAGACATCCCTTATCACCTTGTTTCGTTTAATCGTACATTCTTCAAGCACTTGGGGTAGGAAAGAAATGAAATGACAGTGAACGGATGAATTAAATCATTAATTCACAATCAATGTATTTTTGTGCCGGAGTTTACTTGAAATTAAATTAAAAAAACGTCCAAATTAGTGCAAAAAAAAATTATATCTCCAAAAAACTACCGATTCGGCTACATAACAAGTCTGAAAATCATAATGCATAAAGCACAGGTAAAATATTCATCGATCCAAATCTCGTCCCCTTTTAGACGAAGTAATTAAACGAAATAGTGGAAATCGTCTGGTGACTACCATCTAGTCAAGTATGCTGAGCCCTTAGCTCCAAATATGTAAAAATGTTGATCTCCGCCATCTTTATGTGCAATATACGTTATTACATTTCTATTTTATATATTGTAGTCCCAAATCATCTTCGCCTCGTTTTCATTTTGTTCCTGCACCAATTTTATCTGGGCGAATGCTCGGTACTCGGTTATCACGCTATCTTTCCAATTTGCTGCTGTCATAAATCTAAATTCGGCTTAGTTTTATGGTTTATCCACTATAATTTATTCCACTAAGGCCAGTCTCTATTAGTATATTTCCTTATAGCCGTATCACTTCATGCAACGTGACTTGACTGTGGATCTTCCTGGTTACTAGATTATAAAATCAAAATTTACTAAATAATTTTATGCAACACTCTCAATGAAAATTTTTTAAATCTTGGTTGGCTGCTTTAGTTTGAATTCTATTTATTTGTCGAGTCAAAATTTCAATTGATTGTTCAGTCGCAACGAAATATTTATAAAGCAGCATTTAAAAAACAGCCAGAACGAGTGTTGTGAACAATTATTTTGTAAATTTCGATTTAATGATCTAGTAGCCAAGAAGATGAGTAGTCACATCGCATGAGTGATGCGATTTTGGGAATAGGGGTGTAAATTATTTTAATGAACGGCATCGTTTTCACGTTTACTATATAAACAGAAGAAAGTCAACGTTCTCTTGTTTCTCTGTTTTACTCAAAGACTTTATAATATTATATACATAGACTAGTAATAACTAAATGTCAAGTGAGTAAATTTCAAAGAAAAAAGAGATAGTCAAAAAATAATCAGTACTGTATTAAGATTTTTTATTAACGAATATGAATGAAGTTAGTTACTTGTAGAATTTGAAATTTGTCTATAATAATTATCAACATTCTAGAATTTTATAATATTTTTATAAGCCACAACTGGTTCATGAGTATTACACAAAATGCTTATTATTTCGAAAAAGCTATTCAACTATTCCATATATTTCATAAACCCGAACTATTCACTGTTTAACAATTATCAATATAATTAATTAACCCTAGAATCGCATTTAACTATAATTATACATATTTTATTATTAAAATATTTAAAACACTGAAAAAATGCGCCATTTTGTTACCACATATGTAATTAAAAACGTTTTCGGTACGGGACTGGCGGAATCTATTGTGCATAATTCATATCATCCACACAAATTAACAGACAAATTTCATCATTAATTACATAAAATTTTCAAATAATTCAATTTTGAAAGACAAACAACCAGAAACAAAAGCTTTAAGTTGTGGATGATATAGAAATCAAAGACAGAGATATAAATAGAGTTATATATATGCATCCCGTCCTAACTGTCCACGTATGAAATAGACGATTTTATATGGATAAAAAGCACATTACCGGTCTATGTATGTATTATAAAGTCTTTGGTTTTACTACATAATTTAAATAGAAGATTGGAATCCCACTACTACACTGAATGTTAAAAGACAGTTCTTTCAAAATATGTATCAAGAATTTTGTAATAAAATAAAAGTATTATTGAATCGAGCTCAATAGAGCAATGAGGGCGGGTCACATTATTGAAGAGATTTGAAATTTCTCCAAAATATGTCATCCATTGAAAGTATCTTGGTTTGTGGAATGACATTAAAAGTAAGGTACTGCATATGGCATGGTGTGTCGTATCATACAACGGAGTGCTGACGTTAAGATTTAACTTTTATATAATTTATTATTCATATATTATTTACTCGTAATATAATCGTAACCATTTTAGATTTGAAACACCCCTAATGTATACAGGGTGTTTCCATTTATTAGTGTTATATTTAACATGTGTGCGTCTACGAAAAAATTATATCGAGAAATTTTCAAATTCATTACCTTAACATCATCAGAGGGCATTTTATTCTAATGTTGAAAGTTCAGAACTTAAACTGACGCCTCCCCGAGTCACTTAATATTATTATTACATTTTCGTGAATAATTCAGGAAAATAGACAAGGATGTCAAATCACGAATCGAGTTCCCTTTAATGCCAGCAAATCTCAGTGTTGTATGAATGACTACTTTACATTTAGTAATTGACCTCTTTATTTAAATATAAAAAATTAAATTTTTGCAAACAAATATTTAAAACCTATACCAATACATATACTAATATATAAATAATGTTGTTATTTTTAGTCGGGACAACAGCCGCTTCAAAAAATCTTGCCTCTAATTAAAACTTAATTAAATTAGTTGATAATTTTAATTAATTTTAAATTAAATCATCAAATTTGTTTTGAATTATATCATCTCGCAACCGATCACATATGGTATACGAACTGAACTACGCTAGAACGTAACTACGCTTTTAGCCAATCATGATGAAGTTAGGTTTGTAGTATGAAAATGAGATTTTAAAAGGTATTTTAGACAAAGTTACGAAATACATAAAACTACGTAACCAGGCAGTTTCTTAAAGTATCATAATCAACTCAGCTAGGGAAACCTGATCAAGTCAGATCGTGTGTGTAGGGTGGAGCTTATAAATGTTTAATTGACTTAAAGATAATCTTTAATTTTTATTTGGTTTCAAATCTCATTTTCATCGTCTTCTACAACGTTTATTTAGTTCTTCAATTGACCTTTTTCATATAGTGTCTCGTAATGTAATTTTGGATGTACATATTTTATAAAAACATAATTATGTAGTCACGTGATGTATTAAATAAATATATGTAGTACATTTAGTTTAGAGGTCGGGTTAAACTGCCCAAATAAGAAAATATTCTGATTTCCGTACACAATAACCTTAGTTTTGTGTAACTCGTATAAATAGTTTACCACTTAACGAAAAATACTTTGCTCAATCTTATATAGAAACAGAAATGATATCACTCTTTTGGGCAACTTAAAAAGCCCTTAAAATATCCCGGATATTAAACTTTGTTTGAAAGTGATGAAAAAATATTTAGAATTGCTTATGGTAATACTTATAGATTTAGCAGAAGGCTGATTGGAATTTTATAAAATTTAGTTCAACAATCCAGTCGAAGGTTGAATCTTTTTAGTATTGGTATACATGCATTAAAATGCTGTTATTACCCAACAAGCATTGAACGCATACAAATTAAATTATCAAAGATAAAAACGAGTTGACCCACTCAATAAACAAAAAACGGGTTATCTTAAATATTATTATCTTCCACCACGCATAGTTACAAGACAGATGATCAACAATACACATTGGAGTGTATTGCAAAAAAGATATCAAATTTATAACGACGTAATGGTAACTTTCACTTGTTATTAACAAAAAGATTGTGTCAATACTTTATTGTTTGTATATGAATATGCTTAATACGTTCATACACAATTTAACAGCATTTAGGTTTCGATAAATTGTTATTCCAAATAGCGACACTCACAATAACGCTAAATGAATCGAATCGAAACACACAAATTATGTTTTACAACTTTCAATTGTATATACATATATATAAATATAGAACGTAATACAACTTTTTAAGAGGTCCAATGTCGCAGAATATTTATATAGAATTATGAATTTATTCGAAACTGCATGCCTAAGTGATTAAATGCAACCCTGAATCAAAAGCATACGTAATATGCATTGATTGCGCAATCTAAGAAAGTGTTGTACGATTGGAGTTGCTTTATAAGTGGATAACCGTAACATAAATAATGTTTACATTAATTACAAGTTCAATGATACCTACATTCTGCGCATATATGTATAACGTACATGTATGTAATTACGTTATTATTTAATCATAGATCGTGTATTATTATAACTAAGACATAACTTGCTTGACTTTATATTGTGCATGTGACTACCTAGTAACATTTTAACCTCTAATGCCAACAACATTTTTAATTGCAGATTCAACTAAACCAAATTTACATACAATTTCGTAAACAAGAACGTTTGTAATATTTATTTTACGATTTATCGTTTAGCTAATCATAACGACATATATAAAATGTACGATATATATACCTACATCAAATTTTTTAAACATTTTTTTATTTTGCTGTGTGTCTGACACCATTTGTGTCAGCAATTCATTAATTTTTCAAAATACCGTTGGATTATCTTTAGTCATGCATAGATGACATTCGTTTTAGAAGGAGCACCGAGCGTCGCTTGAGCAAATTCGGTTGAATTGGATGTTTTTTGTACATTAAGTATAAACATTTCAAAATTGGCACGTTAATTTTTAATTATAACCGTGCAACAAAGTGCGGAAACAACTATCGCACGCAGTTCTATTGTAGAACAATACGCACCTTAACAGCTAAATCGGAACGCGCCTCAACAAATTTTCCAAATTCTTGAAATCATTGAAATCATCGTTCGAACCTATGGCATTTTTAAATAGGGACCCTATAAACAAATTTTGCCAAAATTACAACTCATCACAACCGATTCTTTGCAATCGAAACCTCCTCTCACTTATTTTTATAAAAATCGTTCGATCCGAAAATAGCCTGAATTTGCGAAAACAGGACACATCGCAATCGATTCTTGTCATCAGGGTTGCTATTGACAAGTAATCTAAATTATTGAATTTTTGTGAAACATATATTACTGAATCTGGCTTTAAGCACGTTTACCAACTCCACAGAAAAAAAAATTCAACTCAAATGGATATTATTGAAGTTTGGACTTTGTTGACTTTGTTAAATAAGCGTATTCGCCTTTTAACGCATGGTAATTGACATCTGACGGAAGATTTTAGAACTAGATCGAAAGGAGATCAATTTCTCAAAAACTATTTTTAATGTAATATAAACTTCAGTTGACTATAAGTCGACCGAATATTATGCAAAATGTTCAATTAGTTTACAATTAATGTAACAAATGACGAAAAAATAATGAAATGGCATGAGGCTTTTTCTCATATAAACAGTTGTTGTATTAAAGTCAATATAAAATTTATTTTAGATCGAGTCAGCGAAAAGGAGAGCTAAATATTTTTATTTTCATTTCGCTAGGTTAATTTATTGTCAAATTTTCATTAATAATTTATAAGTGTGAGCTGCATACCAAGTTTTAGCCCTCTTTTTATTAAATTTCAGTTATCTGTTTAAAACTCAATATGCAAAATTTATCATGACCCTAACCAACAAGGAACCTGCGCGGGCACTTGAGCGCTTGTAGCACAATTCTATGAAAATGGTCCTAGAATTTCTTAAAAATTAATTACAAATTTGTTACACAGAAAACTTTTTACAGGTCCCGTTAAGATGCAATTCATGTGTGGGCAGGCATTGGTCAAAACCACACTACACAATGTATCGAATTACCTTCCTGTGCAAGAAAATCGTACTCTTGAATTTCTTTCCAAAGGACTACCAATTTCTTGTATATGCATAATGATCGACTTTTGTGGGTATGAGCTCTTGTAATGAATTCTGGGGTACACATTTACTGTACAGGTAAAGTGATTCGATGCATTATGATCGAGTTTTGAGGGTGTGGGCTGTTGTTATAAATTCAGGAGTACCAATTTCTTGTATAGTTTGATATTCTGGTAATTCCCTGGAAATAGGAAATACATTTTTTGTAGCAGTTGTTCCCCAGACATTTTCCCCAATTCCCCGTTTCTCAAAAGTGATATCCGGAGATTGGGGAAAAAATTTACGGGAAAATAATTTAATTATTCGTGGTCGACACACGATCGCAATAAAATATAAAAACAAATATCTAAAAATAGTTTACTACGTTTAATTGATTTTGTTGATATTTTAATAGAATTTTACTTAAAAAATAAATTTTATTTATTAAAGTGAAAAATTGGAGATTGATATTTAAAATTGATATGACCAGTTTTCAATATAAATTTACAGCCATACTATTGCTACAAGTAAATACAATAAATTTCCGTTAAATTATATTCTCAGTTAAATCTTTCCTAAAATAGGTATGGAATAATAAACGTCCAAACTACTATAATGGGGAATATATTTTTCAAAAGACAGAATACACTTTGGGGTAAAGCGAATAAAACTGCGACAAAATATAAAATTTCCATTCCCCGGGAATTATCAGTGGTCCAATTCGCGTAATTCCCGCGGAATGGAAATTTTAAATTTTGTAGCAGTTTTATTCCCTTTTCCCCCAAAGCATATTCTGGATTTAGGAGAAGAAATTGTTTGGGGGACTTTTTCCCCATTATAGCAGTTTTGACGTTTATTATACCTACATTAGGATAGAATTAAGGCGTTATTCCATGAGGAAAATCGGCTGTCAGCAAAAATAAAAGCGAGAAAAAAATATAGATTATACTGGTTGAATATAATTGTGATGGTATTAGTGTTCTGCCATAATACTGCTATAAAAAATGTAAACTGAAGTATTTTATATGGCAGCATTGTTCACATATCTACAAAAAATGTGTGTTAAGATAAGAAATTTTTCTCACACTCATACAAAATAAGTCGTTCGCCATTTTTATAGAAAAAATATCGATTTGTTTTTTCTCGAGTTTTAATTTGTTAACGTTGGTGGTTCTTTGTAGTACAAAAATTAAAATATTAAAATATATATAAAAAAAATGAAATGTACGAGAATGTACAAATTAAAACTTTCATGAAGTTTTTAGGCTATGCCAAATATAGCTATGCCAAAATTTAAACCATACAATTTTAATATAAAAATGAAAAAAAAACATTTGTTTTCTTTGTCACTCTTATTGAATTTTAAGATTTTTGTTTTGCGGCAGTACAGTAAAAAAATTGGTTTCAGCAAATTTTTTCCATGGAATTAAGGCATTAACTGAGAATAGAATTTAACGTAAATGTATTGTATTTACTTATACACATATTATAGCTGTAAATTTATACTGTAAACTGGTCCAATATCAATTTGAAATATCAATATCCAATTTTTCACCTTCCCTTATGTTTACAACCATCATACCCGGATAAGTTTTCGTGTTTTATTGACCAAGATTTTAGGATTTAGGATGGATTTAGGTGACTTATCAGCTTGAAATCTTTACTATCTTAACAAATTAAGTTTCAAATTAGAATTTGCCAAACTGTAGGTATCAGTTTAAAATAAAATTATGACGTATTTTCAATACTAGATGTATGGAATTATATCGACATACCCGGGTATGCTGGTTGTAAACATAAGGGTTAATAAACAAAATTTATTTTTAAGTTAAATCCGATTAAAATATCAACAAAAACCAATTAAACGTAGTAAAATATTTTTAGATATTTGTTTTTTTTACTTTATTGCGATCGTGTGTCGGTCACGAATAATTAAATTAGAAAACAAAGTTATCAATTAAACCTTGAATAAACAAATAAATTCATTGCTTGCTGCATACATTTAGGCGAATTAAATTTGTTTGTTTAAGGCTGTATGTACTGAAAAAAACATATTTCTTTTTTAGTATCTATATTTAATGCCCCTGAAATGTATGCAACTGGTTTGTTTCTTTAATAAATTTAAGTACCAACATTTTGAATAATTTGTTTACTAAATAAACTTTACTTATATGTATAATAAATTATTTGCTGTATTTATGTGGTACATTTGGTACAATTGCATTTATCTAAATTGAGAAAAAATTTAGTTAAATTGAATTTTTGTTTAGATTCACGAAAGTTATTTTCAGTTAAATATCGCTTAACACTCTGAGAATTATCTCTGACTGGTTTAAGCACTTTAACTAAAAATTCAGTTTAGCTTTCGTAAATTTTAAAAATTTTCAATTTAGCTAATTTTTGTCTCAATTTTTGTCTCGTTGTTGTAAATTTACCAAATAACAAAGTATGCAATTTTTCCAGTGTGTGGAAAATATTGTTTTAACTCCATACTAAGTTTCGTACTACAAAATATCAAAGACACAAAAATATCGATTTTGGAGAAAAATGATTGTATTTCTCTTTCGGTAATATGACATATTTATTTTTTTATAACTCTTGTTTGTATATTGAATCTTTTATTTTCTCTTCTCAGTCTCAGTTTCTCGTGACAAGTCGACGGTTGAATATGCACACGATTGTGCATTCGTGTGTTTTTGTTTATTTAACTTCTCGTGCAGTTTTAATTTAGTGATTTTTAATTTTTACAGTAACATTAATTTTATTTAGTTTAATTATAAAATGGTTGCGATCGAATTGGGCTAAAGAGGTAATAAAAAACAATTTTGCCATGGCGTCGCCATTTACATATCTACGCAATTTTTTCACGTAAAATGTTTTTTTATTTTTTTAAGAGTGTGTTTAGTGTGAAAATGTGGATTTTTATAATTTAAACAAAAAAGGAAATGTGTATTAAATATGTGGATAAAAATATAAAAATTACAACGAATATTTCTTTTTAATTTCAATAGAAAATTATTATTAATCCGTATGTAAAAGTGCTATAGAAAGCTGCTCTATTTGCCTGCGATAAAATGTGTTAAATTAGTACGGAAATGTATATGGAATATACCCGAGTTTCCGAAGAAATTCCTCCTTATTTCCACTTTAATTTTTTGTCCTTTTAGTCGGAATTCACACCGACACCGGAATCTTTGTGACACTGTACTTTGGCGGATAGTACGGATTTCCGTGTACGTAACATGGTTCTTTCCATAGAAAGAATGTGGTTTTTGAACGCGAATGTAAACGGAATTTCGTCGGCATGGCGTATTGGGAAATACAGCAATTGTTAACGACTAAATCGCTACTTATCTTGGACACACTTTTTATTTAACCATTTGCCATCTAGGGGCAAAAGTAACCAAACAATAATCGTCATTTCGGCGTCATTTTATGACGTAATAGATCTAGCTTAGTAAACATGTATATATTAATACCTCGATTTTATTTTTCTTAATACCTTGTTGCTACATTTTTCGCTGTTTAGAGGTAAAATAGTTTGAAACCTAACTATAGACAATCTAAGCATTTTATTTGGATAATCATGTATTCATCCCCCAATTATACATCTAAGTTTATGCTAAAGAAAAAATTAGGTCAATTGATAATATTTTATAGTCAAAAACTGATTTTTATTAAACATCGTTTTTGACAATTTGAGTACCATACAGCCTTAATGTTGAATGCTTCTCTATTTGATGTTACTGATAGTAATTAGATTGTACATAATTTGGAAACTCTGTAAGATTACACGATCCAAATTAGGTATGAAGATGGCATTTTTAATGAGTCATGCCCGATTTCTCTTTCCACTAAGAAAATCCTCCTTCTTACTCTTCCCCCTCACAATTCTCAAAAGTTTATACTTAAACTTGGAACTTAAAACCAAACTAATTTCCGTGTTCTGATGATTTAATCTGATACAATACTTAATGGGGATGAGCATCATCACAAGTATACTTCAGAATTCTGTAATTATCAGTTAAAATCCACTTACTAAAATTACCTCCCAAAGTATTTTACGATTATTTTACGATAGACACATCAATATTTTTTACAAACAACAAATTATTAAAGTATATATAAGTATATATACTTGCTAATTTTTATTCATCGAGTACTTAAGTAAATTGCCGAGCACATGTATAACTATAATTAGCTTATAAACATTTATCCATGCTAAAAATCGCTTCATTCATCTTCAATTCATTAAATTATTCAATTACCGTACACATCATTATTAATAATTTGTATTTACAGACTGGGTTGGAAGACCTTGAAATTATCGGGGATTGTTAATACAAATGTATAGGAAACCAAGCAAGGTGGCACACCACAAAAATGTACTAAATATGCATACCAGAATACTAATGGAATTTCAAGAAGATCTTACACAATGCTTTGTCATCTTAAAAGAAAACATTAATGCGCCATATTTGTTTACTTACACAATTATCGGTAACGATCAAATATATTATTTTTCTACATCTGTGATTATATTTATTTCGAATTTATTGTCACCACACTATGTGTACCAATAGTGCAGATCTGACAGTAAATACTGCCAACAAAATATATAAATATGAAGGTTAATTTGCATAAATTAAATGTGATGCATCTTAATTGATGAGTAGATACACGATTTTTTGTGATAGACCTTTAAATTTATTTCCTGCAACTCAAGTATACTCAATAATCACCGTACAGATTAAGCAACTGCAGCTAACGATATAGGTAGCATTTCTTCATACTCATATTGTACTAATCAACAATATATATAGCTATTAGTTGAAAAATACAAATGCCACATGACATATTTATTATTTATTTAACAATAAAATTATATGCAACATTAGCTGACGTGCTGTAAGAAATTTATCATTTTGAAACACACGCACTTTGATTTGGTCGTTATATGACTGCTTGGGCAATAAAAAAAAACCAATAACATTAGTATTATGCACGAAGAGATATTCAATCGACCATATATAACGATATTGTTATCAATGTCCAATATCATTAACATATTTATTGACCAAATTTATCCATTAGTGTTAAACCACTCATGCGAGCTTTTAAACGAATGTTTAACTGATGAACGCTATTCCTATATTAACACTTTTATGAAACATCGTACACAACAATACCACAGCAAATAAATACTTACAGTGCTCAATTTTAATTAAAAGTAGTCCAGAGAAGAGAATCTCATTTAACTATCAGGTCACCTACACATTTTTCTAACACCGTCAAACCTAACATGTCAAATATTTCCTGGATGAGACAGTTAACTGCATCCACAATTTTGAAGATTTAAACATTGGGCAGTTAGAATTTGTAAGATAATTTACGGCCTTCATTCGACCTTCGATAGATAATTGCTGTCAAGTCATTTCATAGCTCCCGCACATCTGACATTGTCACAATCACTTTTCGTATTTTACAGGGACACTTTAAGCATTAAAAGGCACATTAAACTCGACCCAGTATGATAGTCACTTTATAATATGTATTAAAAGTTTCATGGTTAATTTTCGTTATTTCTCATTAGCACTTAAGGCTGGATCGACATTCAATAACGGTTCCCTTTACAACAATAAAATGTAACTCCCACTTTTGTTGGTATTGACATCATCAGCAAATTTTCAAGTTCCTGGATACATTATTTCCTTCTTTAAAAAAGTATACTTCGGTGAGGGTCCCCAAATTTCCCCAGAGTAATAACTGTTGCGATTTGCTCATTTTACACTATGCTCATACTATTTTCAATCAAATGAGTGTTATTTAGTAATTTTAATGGTCAAAATCAAATTTTACCAAAAATTATAGGGATTACATATGCTTTTAACAAACCAATAAAAAATTTATTAATTATTGCGCGAATTTTAATATAATTCACACATTTCGAAAAGAGAAATTTCCCGCGCAAAATTTGTGATTCGCTAAATTGATTATGTATACGGTTTATTTCCCTGAATATTAATCGCTTTCTTCTCTAATGTTTAACAATAGAATGCTAACAAACTTTAATAACGTTATAAGATGCGACGACAAATTCGCATGAACATAAAGTTATAAACACAAATTGAAAGATTAAGCAATAATAATTTATATATGTTAATACTGTAAATTGTGAATGGACATAATCTGCGCATATAAAATCGAACGCCACACCTACATTTTTAACAATTCCACGGTTATGTGCTATACGAGTACACGATTTAGGAAATACGCGTGGGATACTTTCAATGCCGCGTTCATAATTACATATGATATCTGCTGCAATTTTGGTATACGGGACCATTCCATTTTTAACTTAAACTGTCGATTTATGTAAATCACTTGTGACATTGAATTAAAGCTTAAGTTTGGATGACATAGTTATACGTTTATGGAGTTTTGGTACTCTCTCTAGGCCAAATTAATTTTAATTTTAAGTATACTGACTACTTTTACTCGTACTTGATTTTAATTTTATCTCGTTATCAATTTGAAAGGATGTTTCTACTAGAGCGATAACAAAGTAGTAAAGATTTTTGACATAATATTGCTTTCCATGTTCAACATTCAATCTGTGCTAAAGAACCTTTTGGCAATTAAGGTCACATAGGCTAATTATAAGCCGTTAGAAAATTTTAGTTTCCATTGATCTTTCATAAATCATTGGGTTACACTAGAAAAACCAAAAGCAGAACCTAGCAGAACCAAAGCACATCTGATCAAACATCGAGCACATTGTGGATCATTGTTATATGTGCATAAAGACCTTACTAGACTGTGTCCGAATTGTGTGATAAATATTTTTTAGCACAAATATTTAACACTAACGTGAAAAATTTTCTCTTTCGATAATTTTTTTCTCAAGTTGGTAACCGAATTCGGTAATAAATTTTTTGGTAAAAATTCCCCGCCCTCAGTTTTAATCTTAATTTGAACATATTGAATTTAATCATTATAAGATTAAGATTAAGTTATAAATTGTTAAAAACATGCCCTAAACAAGTACATTCGATAATTTCCATCCGATTAAATTATCACTTATCTGTCAAAATTACTATGCCCATAGGGCCGGTCCAAATTCTGTGATAATTTTTGGTACTGCAATAACTATGATAGAGTTCTGGATGCAACCAAACTATTACAGCAAACTCTTGTTATAATTTTGACATTTCTGTATTAATTTTCTTGAGCATTTTCGATACATATATCACTGTGCCCACGAAAATTATTACAGAAATGTCAAAATTATGACAAGAGGTTGTTGTAATAATTTGGTTACATCCAGAATTCTTCATAATTATTACAGTACTAAAAATTATCACAGAATTCGGACGGGATAGTAGACTATGGTCCCGTCCGAATTCCGAGTAATTATGACAGAGTTCTGGATGCAGCAAACTCTTGTTATAATTTTGACATTTCTGTAATAATTTTCGTGAGCATTTTCGATACATATCACTGTGTCCACGAAAATTATTATAGAAATATCAAAAGTATGACAAGAGGTTGTTGTAATAATTTGGTTACATCCAGAATTCTGTCATAATTATTACAGTACTAAAAATTATCACAGAATTAGGACGGGACCTATGATAATTCGTGTGTCTTCGATATTTTCACAATGTATGTACTAAAAAATATTTATCACACAATTCGGACACAGTCTAAATAATAAATATTATTTAATTGAGAAAATTAAAAAACACGGTAGTTTGGGTGTCTCATTTCGAGGTACAGAGCTTTACGTTATAGCAGCACTTTTTTGACAGTTGGGTTTTCGCTAGCTTGATTTACCATTATAAAATGAATACTGACGCCAGAGCAACGTTTGCAAATTGTTCAAATTTACTTTGAAAATATTGGTTCAGTTAATTAGATTAACTCTGGATCGCTTTATCATACAATGTTTACTCTAAGACTGTGTCCGAATTGCGTGATAAATATTTTTTAGTACAAACATTGTGAAAATACCGAAGCCACATACGAACTATCATAGTCTATGGGCAAAGTAATTTTGACAGATAAATGATAATTTAATCGGATGGAAATTATCGAATGTACTTGTTTAGGGCATAGATTATGATGAGAATCTGTTTAATATGTAAAAGAAATGAACTTAAGGTTAAATATTCAACAATATCATTGTATTTCGATTTTTAAATAATTCAATAAAACGTTAAAATTAAATAATGTAACTGGATTTATGATTTCAAGTGTTTTTAATAATTTATAACTTAATCTTAATCTTATAATGAATAAATTCAATATTTTCAAATTAAAATTAAAATTGAGGGCGGGGAGTTTTTACCAAAAAAATTATCACAGAATTCGGGCAGCAACTTGAAAAAAAATTATCGGAAGAGAAAATTTTCCACGTTAGTGTAAAATATTTGTACTAAAAAATATTTATCACACAATTCGGACACAGTCTAAATGATAATTTACGCACCCCGTGAGACGCCTATGTTGACCAAAATTATCACGTAATTTACGTAATATTTGTTTTACAGAACGACCATTTTCGTAATAAGTTAGACATAGTTTTGACTTTTCATTTTGTCAAAAATTTTTGGGGTTGCCACAGATATATACACACATATTTTTTAAGAGCTTAAGAAAAAACCAATATAGATGGAACACAAATTGGTATGGGGGTGGCTTCGTGCATAGCTTTTGAAATTGATGTATTACTTTTGCCAGCGGTGACAACAAAGGACGGGCTTCCGCTGTCGATATTTTATACTTCGAGAAAATTATTAGTTGGTAAAGAAAGCATTTCAGCAAATTCCAAAACCTCCAAAAATATGGGTTAAACGTAAATTATATGATATATAAAGAGAATGGTGAAGCCTCTCTGAGGCCTGAGAATTATTGTGACTTATCTTGCTCAGTGTGCTGTATATACCAAGGAAACGTCTGCCCTTCATTAAATCAATTGCATATTTTTGGGCTTTATCAACGAGGAACGATTATATTTTGCAGAAAATTATTAAACGCCTTTGGAAAGGAGTTAATGCTGATTCAAAAAACTGATGGACAAGCTTAGCTTCAAGAAACTGAAATACTGACATTAAATCAGACATTTATTCGGACCACAAATTTAATCTACTTACTGAAACTATTTCTGTGTTGAGGACAATCAAATATGAAGCCTAAGCATTATGTCGC
This sequence comes from Nephrotoma flavescens, assembly GCA_932526605.1. NCBI lineage: Eukaryota > Metazoa > Arthropoda > Insecta > Diptera > Tipulidae > Nephrotoma > Nephrotoma flavescens. The sequence continues at coordinate 101,889,961 of OW052221.1, forward strand.
CAAGACGTCACTTTGATGCAGTATTAAAAATCTTGTTTAACACACTTGCGAGGACGTACGACATGCAGAAGAGAACGAATTGTGTTCTGTTTCCCGAATTTTGTTCCCTATTATGAATAATAAAATTATTGCCAATTTGATTTCAAAATTTCACAATGCTAAACATTTATTTTCATAGCGTTGGCTGCGATTTTACTCAACATGTTCCTAACTTTCGAGTGCCCTGAAAGCGCACATTGACGCTTTGCTAGGTGTATTCCGCCATTCCACACTTCGATTCGTTCGTCGTGATTCTATCATTTCAAACCATAAGTTAATTCTTTGCGCATTTCTTTATTTATGTATGTGTGAAAAATTATGTTTTTTGATTTATTTGTATAGTAAAAAAATAGTTTATTATTTGCTGTGAAAACTGCGTCTTTGTTTGAAAAAAAAAATATTTTTCCTCTCGAAACAAAAATTAACCTAAAATTAATTCAAAAACGACAAATAAACAAGGAGGCCTTGAAATATTTATCTTTGGAGTAGTGTGAGAATCAGTTGACTCAAAAAAAAAAATGTTGCTGAAAAAAGAATCAAAAATTTACCCGCCACAAAATTAGTTTGTATGTGAAGGAGAAGGAAACGAGGAAAGAATCAAAGTGTGGCACCGCGGATTCAGACCAACAATTAGTTTTTTAGTAATGCTAAGGAGGCCGAGGCTGGTGTTAGCAAACAAGTCAATTGCGATATATTGTTCCACTAAAAATTGAAAAAAAAACGGAATGAACCTAAAAATTGTAATACTATTCTTCTAGAGATAAAAACATCAAGACCTGACAAACAAAGACGCATCAGCAAGGTGTCTTCATCTTCAAAAGTTTATTGAAATTTGTTTGCTCACATTGGTTGTCCATATTTTAAATACCAGAGTGTACCCGTCAGAAATCAGACAATCCAACAAACCACGTCAGTCAATAAATTTGAAGAAGTAAAACAAACATTGCATTTCAACAAAAATAGTAAAATGATTCCTAGAACAAACCCGAATCCCGACCGAATTCATTAAATTAGGCCGCTTGTGGAAATGCTGCAAAACAAATGTTAACAAGTTCCCTACGAACAATACGTTTGTGTAGACGAGCAAATATTCACCACTAAAGCCCGTTGCACACTTGAGCTATGTTTTTTGACTGATGTGAGCTATGTTTCATTTTACAGCTTCCCGTTTGGGTTTCCAAAACTCGAATAAAGGAAACATTGTTGATACATCTCAGATCTACCCAATATGTAAAGCAATATATTTAGATATTTTATTTTCGCCTTGGAGGTAACTAATTAGCTCACATCGCTCGGAAAATGTGCGATGCGACATATGTTTTTACCCCACAGATTTAAATAAAGGAATTAAATAAATCAGCGCGTAAGAATGGCTTCAGCTAGGCTCCACGAATTCAGTTTTACTTATTTCCGTTTTGAAAAGTAAACCAAGAAGCTGTGATCTCAAAACATAGCTTCACTTGGCTTAAAAAAGCTCAAGTGTGCAACGGGCCTAAGGCTAGCCATTATGTCAAGCAATGCCTGCCAGCAAAACCACGTAAATTGAGAAAATTAAGAAAAAATACGATGTCTAATTATAAGATTTCTGATAAAGAGACCTGAAAATCGAAAGCTCGTGGCGCATCCTAGATCTAACTACCAAAATAGTCAATAAGAACCTTTGTATTGTTTCTTGGAAGGATGTCATCGCATCGAAGGATGTCAAAGGTTAATTTCGAATTTTAATGGAAAACACTATTTAATTCCGCCGACGTTATAGAAAAACGGCCCTGTTTCTTTACCATACCCAGCGAGTGTTTTGGAGTACAATAAGTGTGTGGGTGAAGATGACCTATTGGATAGCTTTCTTGGAAAATATAAAACAAGTTAAAACCAAATAAATGGTATCTATATATCGGCTATAGCAATGAATTCAGACTTTAAGTTCGCTTCCAGGCGCTGTTTGATTCTTGCTGTATTATTAGTACTGCCATGTAGTAAGTTGTGACGTGACTGAGATTCTTCTGACTTGCATTCAATGAAGGTTTATTAAATGCCATTAATCCTTTTCAATTGGTAAGAAGTAACTAAATTTGGGTGTGTCTAGTTAGTGTAACTAGGGCTGTGGGCCAATTCTAAGGTAAATCTAGGGTAAATGCCGTTTTTAACAGTGTATGCGGTAAATTGAAATACTGTACTAAAAAGTAGGGTAAAGCGAAGACACAAAAGGTAAATAGTAGTGGTTTTTGTTTTTGCTAAACAAATCATGAAAATATGGCGGCCATTTATATTCAGTAGCATTTCCCATGAAATAAAAATGCGCATGTATATTTATGAACACAGTTTTATTTGTTAAAATTTTTATAAATTTTTTATTGTGTATATTACGCAACAAATTTAGGCAAATATACAGTTTAAATTTATTCGTATAAACAATACGAATAATTGGAACAACAACAACAAAATTTATGACATAGTTCGTGTACTTACATACCAATTTTTGTATATTCCTAGAAACCGTGTATCCCTTTAAGCCGCATTTACCTAATTTTATTAAGAGGACGAATGCAATTTGTAATCACTTAAATTGTCACGAGACCTGGCAATCCAGCATGAACTATTATGCATTGATCAATGTGTGCAATATCATATTTTTTTAGCCTTTTAAGAGGTGAGATGGAAATGGTGCCTTGATTGTTTTTAATATCTTGATTGATAGTGTAAATTTAAAATACATAAGGCCGTATCGACAGATGAAGCTAAAATCGCAAATGCGACTAAAGCCACTCTTTAATTATTTTTATATCAGGTTAAAACATCAAAATGAAGCCAGGATTTAATAAGTAGCCGGGATTAAAATCGTGGATATTGATGGTTTTAACCACGGTTACAACTGACGTTTGACACTGAATTTTCTATTCCGAAATTAGATCATAATTTTTTTAATACATATGTACTTATATAAAACCGGATCCGATATGACAATATATTTTGTCATATCCGAGATATGACAAAACGAGATATGGTACAAAACGCAATATTTCAAAATGCGATATTTCAAAACGCGATATGGTACAAAATGTGATATGGTACAAAATGCGATATTTCAATATGCGATATTTCAAAACGCGATATGGTACAAAACGCGATATGGTACAAAACGCGATATCTCAAAACGCGATATTTCAAAACGCGATATGGTACAGCATATGCGTTGCGAGGTGGCGGGAGCGCAGCGACCCACCTGATACCGATCCTATATACTATCGTTCCTATCGATTTTTAAATTCCTATAAACTGAAATTAAATTTCCCCTTCACCCGCCTGATATAACCCGATCCTAAACTCCCGTTCTGTACCATATCCCGTTTTGTACCTTATCGCGTTTTGAAATATCGCATTTTTAAATATCGCGTTTTGTACTATATCGCGTTTTGTACCGTATCTCGTTTTGAAATATCGCGTTTTGAAATATCGCGTTTTGATAATTCGCGTTTTAAAATATCGCGTTTCAAATGGGACCCATATAAAACAACATTTCATGTGTTTCATTTGAAAAGCTATTATTTCGTTCACATCATAACACTAGTGTTATTAAAATTAAAAATAAAAAAAAATTATAACATTTTTATTTTAGTGCGAACTTTGTGCTTATCAATATCTACTCGCATATCCCGTTTTTTTTCATGATTCTCTTTCGCACACGGTTTTTATGTACACAATTGTAACCGCGGGTCGGAAAACGGATATTGTACCCTATTTTTTAAAAATTAATATGGAATTTCTGTTTTCATCATCATCGTCGTCTTACAAAAAATGGTGCTTCCCCAAAAGTACTTGTATTTCAATAGAAAACTGAATTGAATCTAAATAATCGGTTTTGTTTTGACAGATAATTGAATCTTTTTCTTTATTATGTTGGTTTCTTGTTTTCGAAAAGTTGTACTTTTAGTTGCATTTAAAAATAACAGTTTCTGAACATCATTTTCGAAAAAATCGCGACTACGGCTAAAAGTCGTAGTCACGTCTGTCGATACGACCCATATTGATTTACCGTAGTTGATACGCATTGATTGATATTAGCCGTGTTTTTTTATTAGCGCCCGATAGATTTATCCACATCACCAAATTTTCTCGATATGCAAATATTTTGCTCTACCTATTTATCGGGAGCCACTATCCATTTCAATAAATTTAAAAATGCTTTTATTTTGTAAACCCTGAAACTATTAGAATTAGAAATTAATCGTACAATAAAAATTTAAAACGCAGCAAGATGAATTCTTGTTTATAGCGTCATTTCAAAATAAATGTCAATTATTATATTCCAGGTGAAAAATGTTTATTTTATGGAACCAATTATTTTCCATTTTTATGGTATAGCGACACCAGCGAATAATAGCTTCAGTTTCAGTAAAAATTTCATATTCGGCTCCGGATAGTGCTCAAATAATAAAACACGGCTATTATCTCCGGTTTGCTTTTATCGATTTGTAAACAAAGCTCTCGCATTATTTTATAAATTTGCTGGTCTAGCATGAACACGTATCTCTATCCATACTCTTGAAAATTGGCTTAATAAAATTTGATTTCCAAATTGGAGGGAATACTCCACTTTTCAAACTGAAACTGAAGATAAACGTCAGCGGTTGTACCAGGACACGAGCACTCTGCTATAAACACAAAGGTTGAATTGTGTCCAGGCCTCAACTCACATTAACGTTCAACAGAACATGCAGAACGCCGAGTTCGTGAAGTTTCTAACAAAAAATAACATGTATACGTATACGGCTCCAATTGGAAAACATGGCGGAACCGAATTCTTATTGGATTCTAATAGCCGCCATATTGAATTGTTTTAGTAAATTGGTGATTTACACTGTTAATATTTTATAAATGCAAATTAGTGAAAATTTTATTAAAAATTATTATTATCTGAAATAAAATCATAATTTACATAATAAATTTTAAAAAAGATAATAAATACAAAAGATATTAGAGAAATATATAAATAACTTAAAGAAAAACTTAACAAAAAAATGAATTAAATTTACATTTTCTCCACTAGGAAAAACCTTGTACCGGAAAATGTTCTCTATAGATAGGCCCATTCTTCCTATATAGTGGTATCTTTCCCTAATCTCTGGAAGTGACTTGTGATTGTACCCAGATTGATAAAATAATACACAGCATTTTGATCGAAAAATTGCAATACACAATTCTGATATTTTTTCTTTAAAGCTTTTATTCTCATTTATTTGTTAACTTAGTCACAAATGATTTTAATTTGTTATTTTACTTATCTTTTGAATAATTATTGTATATTTCATCAATATTTTGTAATAGTATTGTAAATAAATTCTATTTTAAAAATTATAATTTTTAAATGTAGGTACTTGATTCCGAGAATAATTTAACAGTGTAATAAATCACACTTAATTTGTTCTAATAAGAATTTAATATAGAGGGGTACTAACACTCATATAATTTGGATTTTTTATTATTTTTTATTAGACACTTCAAATCCGTAGAACGCCATCTGTGTTAATAAACTGAAATTGAATGTTTGGATTTTTATTAAAATCAAAATCGATATTACCTCCTGATAAAGGGACACACACGTTTTCAAAAAATGGATCACTAACGTTCAAAGAATTGAGAGACATTTGCGAGGGTGTACCTCTATATTTCCGTTTCGAATCAACATTTAGGGTTGTTTCGATTAAGCTCAACAATATTCGAACTATACAAGAAACGAAGTTTAAATTGAGATCTGAAAGCACTAAATATTTCATGATTTACAACGGTTGGATTCAATTTGTATTTTTTATGAGTTTAAGATTTCCGATTTCTTAGACCAGACAGACTGCGATTAAATCACAGGCGATCGAGGAATAAATTGTTCAATTGCCAAGTTCATTATTTTATAAAACGAGCTTATTGATCAGGGATTTTAAAGTAAGTTTTGGCAAAATTCAAGGATCAGTTCATGCTGGACTAGACTTGGCCATTTCATAACCAGTCCTTATGAAAAGTGGTATTTGTAGATTCTACACGATATAAATAAATTTCGGCTATTTCTTAATTAATAATTGTAAAATTTGTGTGATCATACAAGGACAATACGGAAAAAATGTATGGGTTAGATTTTTCACTTGATTTCTTTAGTAACCAATACTTTCTAAGCTATACAACCGAAAGTATTGGCCATTGGTCGAAAGTATTTGGAATCCATTTTTCATAAGGACTGGTTATGAAATGGCTAAGTTTAGTCTAGTTCCTTGAATTTTGTCCAACCAATACTACTACCAAAATTTCATCGTAATTCGTTAAGAAATGGCGGAAAGACGGAATATTGTTAAATTTCAAGATTTCATTCACCGAGTTCCTTTACTTCGGAATTGGTAATTATAATTACATAACAAAATAAATTATCTGTAATCTCTTATTTCCGCTATCTTATACAACATATAGAGTTCATCATCACGAGGTCTGAGGTTAAATCACCATTAAACGGCAGAAGATCATAAAGCCATTTTACTTTAGACATCCATTTTACTAGTTGGCTTGAGAAAATTGCCGATAGCTCTCCGTATATGATTAACTGAGGATCCGTATATGATTCATTGAAAGCAAGTTTAACAGCCAAAATTTCCAATTCGTTACTCTTCAAGACAAATCTAGATGTCTCGAATCCGCCGAAATACGCAGAACTCCACCACCTCACCATCGTTTGAATAACGATTGCGTCTGTCAACATATAGTAGTCCATAGCGAAATATTCTGCAGGGCTGTTCATTTTTCAGCACCGATAAATACATTTCATACAATTTTGAAGACGACTGTTCGAGTGCGAATTTTTGTGCGGATATTTAGAATCACACTTTTCCACAATTCAAATTACGCCCATAAAAGATAAAATATTTTTAACTTTAAGAAAAATATTCGCAGACGATCAACCTAATCACACAAAAAAGTAAAATTGTGAGCTACATTGTGCTCAATAAATAGGTGGAAAAGTGTGATTCTAAATATTTGCACAAAAGTTCGCACTCGAACAGTCGCCTTGAGCGAATTCGGCCAAAGTTTCTCTGGTATTAAATGTCCTGCCTTGCATAACAATATAGGTGGTACGGATTCCATTATTTTTTTATTTCACGCACAATTCTTAATTCCCTGCCATCAGATTCAGACAAACATTTAAAACGATTTGATGTTGTAGTGTTATTATTTAATTCACAATTCGACAATTTAATATTTTCAATGTCATGGTACTAACGCAACTATGTATATGAATTACTTAATTGGATTTATGAAACCAGTTTTATTTTTAATAACACACGGTTTATTTAATTTGTATTGGTTTTGTTGATATGTTGACTGAACAACGCGAGTCGTACAAGACCTCGGATTAGGGTATATTTAGCATGTATGTATTGGCTTCTGAAAAATTGGAGACGTCTACGACACACAAACATAAAACTTCAAAAGCCTGAGACATTATTCATTGCAGAACTTCATAATCAATATATCGGGTATAATTTTATGAAAAAATGTTTCATACAATATTTGTAGAAAGTTCTTCTAGGACGTGCACCTTTCAATTTCGTTTCACTTTCACTTTCATACACAAGTCAGCATATAATTTGATTGTTAAATCAAAAGAACATTAAACTATATCTCAATTATGCATACAACATATTAGTGAAGGTTCTTTGTTTTATTAAGTGAACATGTTAATCACAACTATTATGCCTAAAATAAGAGATTTATGTATATTTAGGCAAATTAAACACATTTTAACGATACCGACGAGACATAACACCTTGAACTTGATGTCTATACAACAAACATTTTATATGTTTACGATGAAAATTCACATTAATTGTATTCAAAACACAACTGCCATTAAAAATGTTAGATTTTGTATATATGTATAACAAAAATGCGAAAATAATTCAATATCCCATTACTTTGAACTTCAAAAGATCATTTTTGAATACTTTTAGATCGAAATCAAAAGTGAGGTTAATTGAGCGTGCTATTTCAAGGCGAATACATAACAACATAAAATCGGTTACATCAAAATAATTTCTTCCTGATATCCATCAAAAATATATAATTTTCTTGCCACTCCAGTTTGTAAATAATTAACGTTTAACTTCCGCCCATATAGCATGGTTCTTTAGGCACGTCCAAAATTACTCACCATGTCCGATTTAATAAAGTTTAAAAACAATAATGGGCAAAAGTGAAAATAATGAATTAGTCCGATGATATAACGAATAATAGTTAGTATTAAATAAATAAAGTAGATTTATAGAAAAATTGTACTTCCTTCTGTATTAAATTGTACGTTGAACACGGAACGGAAGGGTTTTCGATTGGAACATTCCAATTTGCCATTTTTTTTTTGCTTTCTTCTAATTATTGTCGTAAAACGGTGCGTAAATAATTACCACGTCTATACTTAGTAAATAATGATCGTTGGTTGATATATAATCAAAAATATTTTTTGGATAGCTAATTTTGATTTGGAAACCGAGTAAGAAATTGTAATATTGTATAATGCATAAGATCATTGTATTATTGAGTGAGAAATAAATGTACGTTATATCACGCAACAAAATATGAATAAAATGTACCATATGTCGTGAAAGTCTAAAATTATACAATCGCGCACTGTATTACAATTATTGTTTGAGTAATGTACGCTTATCCGCATAATATTATGGAAAGAAAATGGGGTCAGTATGTTTGTGAGACCTCCTACTGCCGTTACAAAAAGTAAAATTGTGCACCTAACATAATTCCAAATTATTTTTAATTTCTCAGCGTTACCAGCTACCGTAACAGCGGCGGCAGTGCGGTAGTGCGGTAGTTTACATCGTTAAAAATCAAGACAGTCACTGTTCTAACCTACTTACATTTGTTATACATAATGTGCACCATCTATTGATTAACTCTAAGACTAATAACCCCATCATGTTCGGGTTCAAAAATTATGTTCGAATTTTTTTCTAAGCGTCTTGATTGTATTGGTGATCGAGTACTTTGAATTTTGTGGTTTGCTTCCGCGTAAATTTCGTATCCCTTTTCGTAAGCAAACCGTTTACAATTCTGTTAGAAATTTGTATAATTTTCTGGAAGGAAAATAATCTCCTTTCTTTAAGGCTGTATGATACTGAGAAAACAAATTTCTTTTTTAGTATCGATATGTTATTAAACTTTACTTATATTGTTTATGTGTAAAACTAATACCGTGGACAGACACAAAAATTATCGCGATTTCTTCAAATCGCGATTGCATGTCAAACAAATAAAATCGCGATTTTATAATAATGGTGACAGACACATGCCCGATTTTGTAACTCTGCAAACGTTCAAATTCATATTTAATTAATGAAATAAAACAATTTCAATGCGTGTTTGCCGATTATGATTTACATCGAATCAGTTACAATAAGTTAATATAAACTAAATGTATAAATGATTTCTGTGACAGTTAAAAAATTATAAAATTTAATTTATAATCTAATAATTTTTCTGTATACATTCAATGAAAATGACTTATGTTCCCCAGCCCCCTACAATCCTACTGATTTTTTTTTATATTTCACATTTATCTTCTTCCTACAACCCGACTGTAGTAATCTTGTTCTATAAACGCATTAATCCTGTTTTGCCAAAATCGTGTGCTGACAGATTGAAAACAATAACTACGTAATCTCGAATTTGCGATTAGCTAGTTTGTCCCTGTCTAGGGTATAAATAATAAATTTACTAGTTTTCATTATTTCTGTTCAAAACATTGCATATTATAATAAAATTAATATGACTTGGACACAATTTTTATTTCGTGATTTGACAATAAATTTTCCAAAAATAATCGGCATTGCGGCGTAAAAACAAATAAACTTATCTGTGATATAATGGTTGAAATCCATTTTTTAGCCTTTCTGTTAACTTTTGCCACTTATAAAATTTAATTTAATTACTTTGGTAAAAACACTTGTAAAAATTTCCTTATAGTGACAATATTTATTTTGTTTTCAGGAATATCGATATTCCTGAAAACAAAATAAATATTGCCACTATAGGAAATTTTTTACAAGTGTTTTTACCAAAGTAATTTAATTAAATAAACTTATCGTTTGACGTAATTTGTCGATCGATAAACATAGAAATTTTAATCATTTTTGAACTAATTTTTTTCATTTTCTACGTCATTTCAAGACAAATTGATGCAACATTTTTTCGCTGTTTAAGCTAGGTATCCAGCTCGCGCTAAGATAAATTTTACTGCGGTCTCCACAAGTCTCCACTAAATTGCAGATAAATTGTAAGCTAAAAAGTTTGTGTAGAGATAATTTTTGATGTTTGTTTTATTTCTCCTACAACAAACAAAAACATAGTTCAATCGACTATTTAATAAGTATTTTTATAAACATTTAAAATTAAAAGTTAAAATTTTAGTTTTGGCTTCCTTTTTACACTTTCTAAATTTTCTGTATCCACTTTTTCGTAGTCAACCAAGTATTCTTCTTGATATTCGAAACATTCGTAATCTATAGAAAACTTTCATAATCTATAGAAAACTTTCATAATCTATAGAATTATTTAGTTCATCCATTAAAAAAAATAGTTTTCACGTTGTGCTGTCAAAATTTATCTCAATTTTATCGTTCCAGGCAGATAAATTGCTGCGAAAACGTTTGTAGAGTTTTCACTAGCGCAGTCTATATGTGAGTGAGATAACTACAAACTTTTAGCGTGAGCTGCGTACCGCATCTGCGAAATCGCGAGCTAAATATTTTTTTGTTATTTCGCTAGCTAAATTTTACGTCAAATTTGTATGTAAAATTTATCTTAGCGCGAGATACCTTTAGAAGTAAAATATTGAATTAAAAACATTGATTTGTGCGTTTCAAAAAATTACAGAAGTGTGCCATGTACAAAATTTGATAAAGAACGTAATACATATTTAGTAAAAGATATATTTTGAAATAGCCTTTATTTTGTTTATTTTCCATTTTTTATACTTTCATAATTACGTCAAATAAGCAACCATGGAATTGTCAAAAAATTTTAACCAATACAACAGAAACAGATAGAAAGTTAAAAAAAATACCACGAATAAATTTTTGACGTTTGTTTCGCCATTTTTATTTTTTTTTTATTAGAGTGTAAAGACCCCTGGTAGTTTGGTTATTTTTAAGCATTTTCGGGCGATTTTCTAACATTTTTAGTTCAAGAAGAGTAAGAATTTCATCAGTTGTTCATTATAATTCAAAGCAATGGATGGTTTTGATATACATATGTACATAATATATTATTTCGATCTTCTTTACTTTTTTTTAATTATATTACGTACCACAATTATATTGGACTAAAATTATTTTGACATTTTTTTCATTAGTTGAGAAATACTGTTATCATGATAGTAATGTCCCCAAATATTATATTTCTCTTATTCAAAATTATTTACACATTAAAAATTATAACACATATACAAATGTAAAATTGATGCTTGTAAATATCAACAATTTTGCAAAATGGAGACCCCGAGTTATCAAGAATTGTGGTAAACAACACGGGTGGTGATTTGAAAACGAACCACATTTTATATAGTTTTACAGTTACACGTAGTAAAACAACCGGGTGGCGATTTAGAACTGAAGAAAATGGCTCAGATGGCGGTTAAGATACCGAAAGATATCCTTATTTCAATGTGAGCTCAAACTGTGTGCTTGATCTGTCGTTAAGTTCACCGATTGTTTCCCAGTGTATTTGTTAAAATGACGGTCGTGGCTATATAGTTTATAGATATGGTCGCTCGTTGCATACATAAGCATTAAGATATCTGGTGGCGATGGACTTATAGCTGTAAACACAGTACTATCAATAACTGAATAATCGATCAACCGAACGTATCTGTGTGAAAATGACTATTAATAATCACATCCGAACCACGGACGGGCGACGATTGTTGCGACACAATCATGGAAATGAACAGTGCTACAAATCTATCCGATATCATCTTAACCATCTTAACATAGGCAAGTTAAAAAAAATTAATTAAATTTTTGAAATAAATTTTATTCAAAAATGTGGGATAGCAGAAATTTAGACTTGATACTTACAAACGAAAACTACAGGTATATTATTATTTAAAATAAGTGTGGTTTGGGTAATTTTCTATATTTTATTTTGGCCTTGCGGGTAATTTTCTATTCAATTTCGACCTCAAAACAAGTCGCATAGATTAAAAAAAAAGAAATTTTTACTTCGAATCAATTAAGATTAAATTTGGTTTATTAGCTCTTTTCATTATTTTTGAAATTTGTCTGGGTGACTGTTAATTGAAACCTAAGATCGGCTGAGCAGATAAAATGAAGTAAACCTTTTTTGTACCGCGTGGAGTGGTGGCATAATTAACAGTGGGGTAAAATCGAATAAACTAAGTAAATGTTAACGGCTATGAATATAATTGTTGTGCCTCGAAAACAACAATTATCAATAATTCCGCGTACCGATAATTTATAGACTTGCAAATTTTCCTGGAGTGATTGATAACTTGTTGGTATTTAATATTCCTGGTTGATAAATAGGTCAGAGAACCCTTATTTGAAAGTTGCTTCAAGAAAACGCCTATTTGAGATTCGAGTTTTGGACCAATCTGTCTGATCAAACGAGTTTAATGAGCAATTGCGTGTGCAATATTTGGAGAATCTTGACATTACTACTTATATTCTAGTTAGGGAAAACTTTCGTTTTGTGCAGAGTGACTTCCATTCTGAGATTTAGCTTATACATCACAAATTAGAACAGCAATAAGTTTTTCTAACCAAACATTAAACTTTGATAAATATTTGACATTATGAAAATTAAATTGGGCTGCCATCTATGGCTAGATAGTAGTACTCATACTTCAAATGCATCTAGGCGATAGAAAAATGATGGTACAATGAACGGAAAGAGGAATTGAAGTGAAAACGGAATAAGCTATGTACTTGTAAAGTACTTGTAAATGACGTGTAAAGTAAATCAATAATTCGTTAGTTATTGAAAACACAAAATTATAAAGTGCATCTAGATTTAATTTATAAGGCAGAAGAAAATTGAATATGTGAATTTAAATTAAGATATACATTATGATTTGGGTTTCCCAAGAATTGTAAAAAACATGGTGAATTTGATTTATTAAACGTGTTAATTATAGCTCTGATTAAAACCAATAAATAAGTTTTTGTAAAACGTCATGGGTTTATTTATTGTTCCCTAATTTAGAGAACAGCTTTGCCGCACATAGGTGTTGAGCAAAGTGTTTAAGTTGTTTGGTGCCAGCAAATCCTGGTTAGGTTAAAATCAGTAATTTTACCTCAAAATGTATACATTATACATATAATAATCCAAACACACTTCATATACCTGTAAATGTTCTTAATATCCTGACTACTACTATCCTATCTCCTGACTGTACAGTTGCTAGAAACAAATTATTCTAATGAGGCATATTGGCATGTCATATTGTATGGTGTAGCTAATGTCGTATTATAGTCAAATGTTTCTAATATAAACACGAAGTTAACTTTTATTAAGTTAATTTAGAATTACATTTTCGGAACAAAATCAGTTCTTTAATATTATCTATTCTTGAGCAATGTAAGCTAATTATTTATCTTCAAGGCAAGAATAAAATGTTTAAATAGTTTGCTTTACAGATTGGGTTGATTGGAAACCAAAACGGAAAGATGTCAATTGAAAATATATAGCTCACACCAGTCAAAAACAAAGCTCAAAAAGCGCTTAAATATATAAAGCACATTGCAAAACTTGGCGAAAGTTGTCCAAGATCCAGAATCACGCCTTCAACAGAGTAACGACAACCACAACAAGCTCAGAACATTGTAACTGGCTTTGGTCCCAACAAAATGATATTGTACTGAGTACAAAAAGTGTGTTTCTAAATTATATTCGATTGACAAAAGAAAAGTATATCTACCCCCCAAAAATCAAGTCGTTCACAACACACTCATCAGTGACATACAAGCAAGACAAGTATAAAAATTTTATTAAAATGAAAAATTATATTTGTATAATGTAGTACAACAAAGATTACGACAACTAGTGAAGTGAAATAAAGTTTGTTTGATACGAAATGAGAAACACGGAAGACTTGCCATCCATGTGTCGCTTCCTTGACATCAAAGAAGAAATGAATGTGACATGCCTCCCTGTCAGTTTAGATACACCGCTTAATAAAAATAGTTCTGTTTTTTAAATGAAGATGTATTATTGAAAATCAAGTTGCAATATATATATTTTACTTTGGTTTTTTGCAATTGTAATGGTGTTATTGTGATTATTCTGTATATTGGTATATTTCAGCACTCTCGAATTAAATACACAAATCGTAGGAAATTCTTCCATTTAGCGTCACTATCTGTGTGACAAACGAATATGATAATCGACACTTACTTATACACAATCAACTTCCCAACCACCCCATACTTTCTTTCCTTTAACGCTGGATCGCGGATAAATTTGAGTTTTTGACTTATAGATATAGATGGCTATGTGTAAGAATCACAACAATCAGTTTCGAACAAATGAGAGTATTGATTTGAAAAAATCGTCGCGACCTGATGAGAAGACTGATTTTTTCAAATCAATACTCTCATTTGTTCGAAACTGATTGTTGTGATTCTTACACATAGCCATCTATATCTATAAGTCAAAAACTCAAATTTATCTGCAATATATAGTTTTGTTTATTGTTTACTTCATTTTAATTTTGGGGGTCCCTTCATAATTTGTTGTTATATGAGAAAAAATGTTACTTAGCCGAGCCCTTATAATAAGGGTGAAATTGCTTCGATTTATGGCCACTTGAAAATAATTTAAACAAAATTGTTAATATTGGCCAAGCATCTTTAATAAAATTATTTAATTGGTCGGATTACCTTGATTTAGTTAAAAATTATTAACTGCGCTCATAACTAGTTTTGTAACTTAAAATTGTGTCAAATTAGACATATGCTGAACGATGTGATATTATTTTTAAATATTTTAAAAGGGTTGCATATAAATTAAAGCATAACTACTTAAGTGCCAAGTAATGACATAAAATAAAGTAAAAGTGAAAGGAACCCTGAACATTTTACTTCGTGTGTGTGTAGTTCCAACCAAATAAAATCAATTAATGTATTTATTGATATGGATTGTAAGGTCCCATTAGTATTTACCAAACATTTTAAATATAAATAAATTGTAAACAATGAATAATAAATTAGTAAAACGTATCATAGTTATTAAACTAAAAATAAATTAATATTTCGTTAATTTTGTGTACCTAAAACAACCCAATATTAAACTTTCATCATTTATGCCAGGTGTTGCGCGATTTTACTAAATTGCATTCTTATATCTACCAATCTTGTTTCTAAGAAACGTGACTTATAAATTTATCTTAATATTTTGCGTTTTTTCCGGTTACAAAAAAAAACAATTTGAAAAAGTACGCAACCAAAATGTGACCTTTATGAATAAAATGTTTACTAGAATCCGTCCACCATTCACATTTTGTTTGTTTTATATTTTTTAAATGACAGTTTAATCGTTCGTTTATTTTATCACATCAGCTCGATCGCGTTGTTGTCTGTGCTTTTCAAATTTAATTTTGTAAAATATCATTTAACCAACAATTATAAAACTCATTCATCAATAATTATCGAATAGTACGACCTCATAAACTAAAAAACCAAATAAATTTGCAGTCGATTGTACAACCGATTTAACGTGGTTCCACTTTCGATTTTAATTTTTTAGCATTTCACCTCAAGATTTTTTAACCAACAAAAAACCCAAATAGGTTACAACATTTTTATTATGTATTTTAATTTGTTTTCTTCAGAAAACCATAAGTAAGTTATATAATATGAGTATACTCTAAAATTTATTTATTTTTTTTTTATAAAAGTGAAATTGATTTTTTCTTTACATTTTTCTTTTTGTTTTTTAAAGGCAACTTTTGCTTTTCTTTATATTAAACATTTCTTTACTTTTAAGCACGATCATCGAACATTAGCAGAGTGTCGATTTTGTACCAAAAAAACCAGAGCGCGGGGAGCAAACCGGAAAAATATAATAGTGGTTATTTTGTTTGGATTGGTATGGTTGAGCGCATGCGCGTCATCCTGTTCACAAGATCGTGTAGTTCATATTTAAAAATGAAAGATCAAAATAACATAGTAAACAATTGGTTCCACCGCTCAAAATCAAGAGAATGGAAGAGGTGAGGTAGACGCCAGCATCAAACATTTGGTACAAGATCGAAACTCTATATTTCCACTCGATCTTCTACATATAATAATAATTTTTGCTGCAGCTATATTGCGCGATGCTACCTATGTTTATAGTAGTGGTTTATAAATGTAATGAATGTCGGTTATATCGTAAACATTTATTTATCGATTGCTAAAGGTTAATTGATCCAAACTACAGTATTTTTGGGGCAAATGTTTTAACATAATCACAATTTCACAATGCATTTGAAAAATATTATAATAAAACTTACTTTTGATCGCCCACGTTTCACCATTTCTCAATCCGTTAAAATATTTCACCATATCATCGGAACAATTAGCATTTAGCTTATTACCAATTTCATACCACTTTTCACCAATATATTTTATATTAAATACATCCAATAATTCACTGATTCGTATAAAATCACTAAAATTACGATTATTATTATCCTGATGCAATGATAAACTAGTTTTAGGTACTGGTACTGTTGTTGTTGTGGTCACACGTTCCTTATCGAAGCTATCCGAATTTAAACTTAATTCACGATTTTCGATTAAATCTTCCTTACTATTCGATTTGTAATCAAAGGAATTATTTATTGTTTCACAATTTACTAATTTTGTGATCGAGACAAAAATTAGTAAAAATATTTTTATTTTTTTATTCATTTTAATGACTATTACTATTAAACTATTAATTAAAAATGTTTTCGTTGCTGTTTAATACACGAAAATTTTTCTTATACGATTTAAAAAAAAACTTTCTTATTAAATTACGCGGGCGACATATCGACTTCAAATAACTATCACTTTATGCGGCGTCGTCTATTATGTTTGTAAAAATAACATATACATCAAACACTTTCAGTTATGTTTTAAAATTATGTAATGGTTAATCACTATTTTATAACCGAAAAACACCAAATTTAATTTTATAGGTTAAGTTTAGTCTTAACGGTACGAAGAATGAAAGTAAACTAAACTTAAACTAAAAGTAAAGAAAAAAAAACCACTACCAACTATAATTTTTTGTTAAATAGTATTTTTTTTATTTATTTAAAATTATTAAATAATAAAGTTAACGAAATATGATATGAAAACCACCGATATATGCGGAACGAATAAAGTGGGGAAATAATACGCGACGCGACGTCTTCTTCTTATGAAAATGTTCGCGATATATTATGTTATGATTATTGTACATTACAATTTTTTTTATCTCCGATAAGTGGATATACAGTAGCCTAAAGTAATGCCAAGTTAATATAGGAAGTGGAAGTAATGTACACTGAAAGATGAAAGTTATTTTTGAAAGTATGAATTGTGTCTGAACAGTGTTAATTGAGAAATTTAAAAGACTAAAAAGAGCAGTAGACATTATCTAGAGATTAGCGTGACTTAATGGTATAAGGTTTGGTTTAATATAGATGAACGTATAATTCGAAGAGGATTAATTAATAGATTGCATAATGTTTTGGCAGCAGTATAAACATTGAATTTTTCACATGATCTAATTTTCTCAATTTGTTCAATTCTTAACTGTTTGAGGATACAGCTTCGTCGCAAGAATACTTAAAGTAAGAGCTAGTAATTCTAAAAGAAGGCAACATTTTTATATGCAACACAAAGCACAAGTATTTATAGAGCTCAACATTTGGTATGGCTCTGGTTGCATGGATGTGAATTTCTAAGTTCCAAGGAGGTATTAAATGTTTAACAAGAATATTCCAAGTCGAGGTCTCAAAAATATATGATGCTCATGTTCAATTCTCCGTATGTGTACTTGGCAAAGCCAATATGTGACGTTTCGTTTACGTGCCCTTGCCTGTTTTCGAGAATATGTAATAAATTAAGATCTCCTCTATTTCATTCCAGGTTATTCTTAAAACAAACTAAGTTAAGAAGATCGTTCTGATACGGATTCACATCGATGAAAGTTAAATTTTTCCTATTGTCATATTGTCTGGATATACAGAATTTAATCGGAACATATAGGTGTAATTGATAGATAGGAAGAACAAAATTGGCCCAGATGGCTGTTCTAAAGGTCACCTGATATCTATACGTTCCTTTATATGAAAACCGATCATCATTATTGAGATTGGAAACCAAGAAGTGCAGAATGCAAGTTCGGTTAAATTGATTATCATAGCCCTTTTACGGCCTAAAAGTTTTATTTTCAATATAAGTCCACCACGCACAAATGTGTATGTAAAAATGACAGGTTGTAGTAATGTCTTCCGGATTTTAAGGGATCTTAGTTAAATCAGAATTGTTTTTGAAAAAAACATTATAATCTGATAACATATAAATTATATAACATATTAATTATTATATTATTATTATAATTATAGTGTTATTTTTCGGACGAAAACGATTTAAGTGGCATGCCCAAATGATGTATATGAAGTTGGCTCAAATTCTTATCCAAAAAAAATTGATTGCAATACTAAAATATTTAGACTTTGATTATAGACAAGTATCAGCCCAAAAATGTTTAAAAAGATTCTATTTTCTATACACAACCCAAAAATTATTCTGTCAACCAAATAAAACCCGCCATGTTTTAATGTCAGCTCAAAATAAATCTGTCGTGATACTATCATTAAAGGAAAATATTACTGTCAACCCAAAAAAGTAAAATAAAACGAGATATGCAATTTAACTTTAATTCAGTATCTGATTAATTTGTGTATGACCGCTGAATAAGAATGGCTTTTAAATTAAAGGAGAGCATTATACGACATACACATTTGATGCAGAATCGGAGGCTTAAGGACTCACCGTAGTCTTTATCCTGATAATAGCATCATTCGACGAAATATGTAATTGATTTTAATTCTGTATCGGATTAGTTTGAGTATGGCCCCTGAAAAACTGTTAAAGAGGGATTGATTCGACTATACAAGTTCTTGACTGTTGTGCGACAAGTCAGATTGACTCTTCGTCTAAGTGTAAATTTCTTGCAACCGAAATCACCTTTTTGGGGTACAAAACCAGTGATAAAGGAATGTTCCCCGGAGAAGGTAAACTTTGTGCCATCAAATATTTTTCGCAGCCGTTGACAGTTACCGAAATGTAACGACTTTTGGGTCTCAGCGGATTTTTCCGAAAGTTTATTAAGAATTATTCGTTAATTTCGAAGCCACTCACCAATTTGCTACGGAAGTCGGAAGATAAAAACTTTAATTTCGTAAAATCGCAGAAACAGGCCTTTTAAAAGTTAATCGAGCTTCTTTGTGACAAACCGTCTCTCACTTTGCAATCTCGCCGCTCAACACGAACTACACACCGACTCCTCTAGTATTGGTCTCGCTAGACCTATTACAATCGGTGGACCGAGAGCCATGGAAACCGGTTGTATATTATAGTCGTCGTTGCACAGACGCTGAGCAAAAGTACTCCAGCTACGAATTAGAGGTTCTCGCCGTTGTAAAATAAAAGAGAAAACGGAGATGGTACCGAGAATCGTAAGATGGTGGCTGCGACTACTCGAACATGGTTTTCAGATAGTACCAGAGGATCGCATGGCTCATGTCGATGTGTTAAGCCGATCTCCAAACGAACCACTGAGAGAAATAGAGACTGCTGATTCCATAATGAAAATTGCGATTGATCTAAACGACTAGCTTCTTACCATGAAACTCCAGGACGAAAATTTGAAGAGAATCATCGCCGTACTCAACGGATATCAGAAGTTTGATAATGAAAAGCATTTGAGAGAAGAATTTCAACTGAAAGATAATCGTTTGTTCCGAAAGGAAGGTGACGAACTAAAATTCGTTGTGCCAAAAGCAGTTCGATTTCGAGTGGTACAACATTTTCACGATAACATGTCACACTTTGGTATCGAAAAGAGAATAGAGTGAATTAAAGAAAATTTGTGGTTTCCTAAAGTGCGCCGATATTTGAAATCTTACATTGCTGCGTAGGTGTCGAATGTTGTTTAATGATATCCAAAAGAGGTCGCCCACACTTTGGAGCATTGGAACGATACCATTTCGGGTGATGCATATCGACCAACTCGGACCGTTTGTAAAGAGTAAGCATGGAAACACACATATTTCGATGTCTGCTGCTTTTAGTAAGTTTATAAATTTGTGAGCCGTCCGAAATTTTCGAACGGCCTTACCGCCTATTTTGAACTCCCGAATCGTATCATCAGTGATAGACGTACGTCTTTTACAACGAACACCTTCGAAAAATATTGTGAGAATAACAATATTCAGCACCGGACAAGTGGTGCAGTGGTTAAAGCTTCGGCACTTGGACCGGGAGGTACTGGGTTCGAATCCCATCAGAGGTTAGATGCAAATCGAATTTTCATCATCGATTACAATCGGTTATGTTAATAAACACAACTAAGACCCTCTGATGGAGTGCAGAATTCAGCGCCGACCCACCGTCCATCTCAATGTACAGGTTGACATGGAGCTTGCAATGTGCATGGTGTGCATGGTGAATGGGTTAATGATGTGTCGTGAATTCGTGGTATCACAATGGGTCAAAAATGGCCTAACTGTCATACCACTGAAACCTAAAAAACCTAACAATATTCAGCAAATCAAAACGGCAGTTCGAACTCCTCGCGCGAACGGAAAAGTCGAAAGAGTGAACCAGACGACTTTGTCTTTTGTTTGTACCTCCGTCGAGAATGCCAAAGATTGGGATGAAACACTTCGAGATTTACAATGGACCGTCAATTCTCAAAACAACTCAACGACGGGATTCAGTGCTAAACGACATCATACACATCAGCTTGGTCGCCGCTTTGAACGAAGATCGCGAATTTAAACCAGAATGCAATATACATGAAAAGATAGAACAAGCTCTACTCTACAGAATATTATGAAAGAAAGAGAAAAGTGGAAAAAAAGATTCGACCGACAGCATTCCGAAACAAAGAAGTACATTGAAGGAGATTTGATCGTCATCGCGAAAATGAAAAGTGCTCAACCGGTGAATCACGAAAGTTAGATTCTAAATTCTGTGGACCTTACGTAGTGTCAAAAGTTCTTGCAAACGACCGCTATGTAGTGGAGGACATCAAATGAATGCAAATTAAATCTTGAAAATTTAGTTCAATTTACTCATCCGACAAAATAAAATATTGGTGCAGTCCATCGCCTGCGAATTGGATGGTATGGAAGAAGATAATTGTTCTAGCGACGACGAGTGGATCGAGGACGAACCAGTATCAGGTACTGCCGAACTGCCACAAACCGATAACATAGCAATCGCTGATGACGCAAAATAAAAGAGAACAATCGAGGAGAATTAATTAGCAGTAGCATTAACGTGTTTGCGACAATAAAACTAATTAAATTGTTTTGTCGTATGTTTAGATTGGTGCAATAGGTCCATATATGAAAGGCCCATTCAGTATATGTATCAATTATTGATTGAAATGAATAGTTCCCGGGTACCGCGGGCACCGTGGCCAATCTCTTCTGATTTCAACACGGCATCATGTCCGCTATCCAAAATAAAATTCACATGACGAGATTGGCGCTAAAGCATCCTGGGATGGCCCATTTTAAATAAAATTTACATTTTAGATTTAAACGGATGGTTCCCTGGAACCTAAAGTATCGTAACCGATCTCATTTGATAACGATTGGACATAATGAGTACTACCTACGAATAAAATTCCAAGGCCAGCGGTATGTTAGGATTGGTGCTATGAAGTCATATCTGTAAATGGTGAAACCATTTTTAAGACCAATATACGGATTTAAATTAATGGGTCCCAGGAACTTAAAAAATCGTCATCGATCTCTTCCAATTTTGATACAACTGAATGGGCTATTCACATCTGGGCCCATTGAGTCAATCTCAACATACGGCATGTCTTCCTATTTTTATCATTTTAACATAGATGTTTGGAGAACAAAACCTTTAGATCAAGTATTATCATTTGTTTTTCTAATTTTCTGGGATGAATTTAAAAATCCTGAGGTGGGTTATAACTCGCATTTCCTGATGAACAGTTTTTATTTTTCTGGGATGAAATATACTGGGATAACTTCAGACACTTGTAAAGAGTCGCTAAGAAATCCTGGGCTCTTCGTAATTGTTCATAAATTAATGGGAATATTCCTAGTAACTGTTTTTAGAAGAAGGGCCTTAAGAGGTTGGATTAAATTATAATAGGCGCCCAAATCCTTGCATTGGATATAGCTGCGGCAAAGTAAATAAATAAGACAGCTATACCCATCCGACTCTGAACAGCATTAGACCTTTGCCGATGAAGCCGATGAAAAATATCAAGGCAATATCTTCAAATAGAGTTAGAAACCGGACATTTTTAGAGGGATACTGATATTTAACTTTGTACTCATTAAGTAATGCCATCATCGGCGAAAGATGTGGGGATTTACTTATGTATGGAGCAAGTGATGTGGTGGCCAGTTCTTGACCAAGCCACACACAAGAGAATGTTACAAAACGATCAAAGAGTAGCCTATATGCACATGATTGGGGCACTGAGACCAATACATCGCATAACAAAAATTAGCATACGAGCAAAAAGTGCAAAACAAACAAATCACCAATAATTGTGTCTCCTGAACACGCTAAAAAAAGAAATCGCAACACTCAACTCTTCAATACAGTGATATATATAGGCGCAACGAACAAAACCAGTAATTGTAAACGAAAGCGCATGGATTCATACGAGAAACAATATCAAAAACCTTTGCTGAACGGGGAAGACATCAAAGTAAATGTTCCAGACACAGATAACTGAAAACTTCCTCTTTCTCTTAATGGGAAGAGCATGTATGAGGAAAAAAGTCTCGACCAACAAAAGTCACAGCAAAGATGCCGCATCCATCCTGCCGGTATTTATGAATATAGAAATAAGAGATTCAAACTCTAATAAAATCATGGTTGTTGTCACAATGCAAAATATGCCAGTTATTCGGACACAATTCATCTGTAACTATAGCATAGCTTACTATACACAGAATAATATTAATTACCAGCTCGGTTTGGAGCACCGTGCAATTTAAAGCAAACTGCGGTATTACCGTAGATTCAGGTACCATTTTGTAATTAACCATATTGATTTCTGGTATAGATGATCTAAATAAATTGTAGATTCTTTATGCCTTGCAATTAAATAGAGAAAGTTCCACGTACCAACTCACCTTTAAAATCGGTGTTGAGGTCATGGCACCGGTAATAGCGTGGCAAACTAAGCGCTTAACCACGAAACAACAGAAGTGTATAAGATAATAGAGGTAAATCTAACGATTTGTAAATAAAACTTAGCATTTTGGGAGTCAAACCCCACGATTCCCTAAATGTTCTTCTACACTGCCAAAATATGGAAGTGGCTTTTAGAAGCTTAGTTACACAGTGAAACTTCCAAGAAAGTTTACTGTCTATGGTAACACTGAGATGTTTCACAATGTCGAACCTGGTGATCTCAAAAAAAGATTTGGCGGTCAGTTCGCAAAAATTTCGTCTGCACTAGATGCATTAACGTAGAAACCCACAATCCCACAAACGCACAATCTCAATGCACTCCTTCCCACAACTTGTAGAGGGCTAACTAAGTCAGCTCTGGAGCAATGAAGCCAGATTGTTGCATTTTAACAAGTCATTCATCAATAACCAGAGCTCAAATAGAGGTGACAAAACACATCACTCTCTAGCTTTGTAAATTTTAACGGAAACATAAAGAAGACGATGGTTTGGTCAATGCCAAAATTTGTGTAGACTTTAGTTATGGCAGAGAAAGATAAACTATGAAATATCTAGGAAAGTGCCCTCGAGAAACTTCTTATCATTAGCGATCTTTCTATCCTTGTACCAATTTCATATAGAGTAGTTTCACAAGATGTGCCAACTCTGTAAGCATGTTGCGCGCTACTGACTAGATTGATTGATATGTGGTGGTCTCTAATTCAACACTTCTTTTCTAGCTTTAAGAAAATTAACAGATAGACTAATAGTTCGAAATGTCTTGGGGTCGGTGTAATCTGGGTTACTAGCTTTCGGGATGAAAACAACTCTACTACTGTTGCTATATATTCTATAACGCTATCCAATTATCATTAAAGACCAGCTCACGAGTGCAGATCGTGCACCCCACAGTTTTGATCAACGTATTCATTTAAAAATTTCAAACTTGCATAAAATATTTTTAGAGCAGTAGACGAATTTTTTTAAACATTTGACATTTCAGTGATTGAATCGAAAGAGCGGATGTAGAAACTCTTTTTATTAGGCAAGGTTTTTTTTTAAAACAGAGTTAATGTACATATAACTAAATGAAAGAAGAAATCCGAAAATGTGTCCTTCACACTTACCAAGTATCAAATGAATCAAACACGATTCATTGAACAGTTTTCTTCAACTTTCACCGACCTTGCCAACTTATTCCGATTATATTTGCAAATACCGTGTGATTAATTCTTTAGCACATTTCTTAGAATATAACAACAAACATGTTTTTGGCAAATTCAATTTGTTAGAATCGCCTACAACAATAAATTAGCATATTGAGAACTTTAACTGCGACACAGTGATATCACTCAGCTCTACATACATCCATCGAGATACATAATGTACTAAATACTTTCTTATAGTTAATTTCATAATCTGAAAATTTTTGTTAATACAGAAGTAAAATAAGAATGATCTCTCTGTAAAAATACAGTTATTGCAAGTCAATGATCTCTTACAAATAAATTTAACTATGTATGTTAAAAGAAATGATAGATCAAAAAATAATAAAATTAGCGATCATTACGATTTTCTCATATTTTTGGTATTTTATTGTTTGAATTGGCCGCGATCATGTAATAAATAATTTTAGCGAGATTATTTTCTAATTTGGATATATGTATTATGAAACTATTTTTAGTTTATAAAGCTGTAGTTGGCGTTTTAAATTTAAATGAGTCAAAAATAAAGTGTATTCTGCATTAAATGTTTTATTTTTCAAGGTCTTATGCACCAATCTTGCCAACGTGAAATTTTATTTGAATTAAATACAGACAGCGTGCGTCAGTTTCAGTTCGCACGTTGACCCAATTTCTAGTTATTTAGGTAAAGGGGAAAGAAACGTAGTTTGATACCCGTATCATGCTACTCCGTCTAAACTCATAGAATAGCACGAAAGGATGATGGAACGGGGCAGAGGAATTCAGAGATTTAGTAAAATATTGGTGTAAAGCAGTAGGTTAGGTTTTGGTTTCAGTGGTTGACACTTAGGACATTTTTTGACCCATTGTATGCACCTACTCACACAACTACAGTTTACCACCTGCACATTGCAAGCTCCAAGTCAACCTGTACATTGACATGGACAATGAGTCGGCGCTGAATTCTGCACTCCATCAGAGGGTCTTAGTTGTGTTTATTAACATTACCGATTGTAATCTATGATGAAAACTCGATTTTCATCTAGCCTCCCGTGGGATTCGAACGCAGCACCTCCGGTAAGGCAGTAAATATCATAAATTTTGATTTTAACTTTATAGAAACTTAATGATGTGTTCAATAAAATATAAATAATTGAATTAAATAGTTTTTGAAACTAAGCAAAGATGTCGCCTTACATAATAAAAATGAATTTTTCCGCCAATTGTCGTTTATATCATTTGACAAATGCAACGAGAAAACATTAATGGGAAATATAAATGGTAAATATCAATTCGAGTAAGTATGATTGGATTAAACTTATTAACAATTAAATTAAATTATTTAGATTAAATTGAATTAATCGCGAGTGATGCTGTTGGTTGTGACGATATTGAAACTTCAATACAGTCAAATTTACATGGTAGATGACTGTTTAATTTTAAAATCAACTAATTATGATTTCTTAAACATGGAAAATTAGCTAAAAAGAACTTATTCATATTAACTAACAACAAACCTGTAATATTTTGACAGTTCAATACCGCAACAAAATTCATCCACCAGAGACATCTACGTTTGCTGTGTTTCATATCGCGCATATGGCTGCAGTGAAATTCTCTAAGCCCCGATTAGAATATACCTACTAAGCAAAATATTACGGTTTAATAGATCATGTTGTGGCAGAAGATGGCAACCTCAGTGCTACTATGAAAAATCAAAATGGAGTTCGAAAAAGCAAAATTTTTTATTGTGTGGAACCATATCAGCCGGAACCAAACAACGATGGAATAAGTAGCACGATGCATTGTGCATCATTGTGCACTAATTGGTTGTTCAGCCGGAACCTTATAATTCCAGCCGGAACCTGATAAAGCCATTCAGAACCCTACAACAGCAACACTAACTATGGCACTAGTAGCACGATGCATTGTGCATCATTGTGCACTATATAATTTTTCAGCCGGAACCTTACAAATCCAGAAATATACGATTTTTCGGAAAAGAACCTTACAAATTCAGCCGGAAACATACCCTCTACAGCCAAACTAAGTATGACAAAAGTAGCACGATGTATTGTGCATCATTGTGCACTATATAATTTTTCAGCCGGAACCTTATAAATCCAGCAATATATGATTTTTCAGTGGAACCTTATAATTCCAGCCGGAAACGATGGTATGGTAGTATATAGCCAAATTAACTACATCACTAGTAGCATAATGGATTGTGTATCATTGTGCACTAAATGCTATTTCAGCCGGAACCTTATAATTCCGATTAGAACCTGATAAAGCCATTCAGAACCCTACAACATCCAACCAACTATAGCACTAGTAGCACGATGCATTGAGCATCATTGTGCACTATATAATTTTTCATGCGGGTTCATGCGGAACTTTTTATTTTGCTACTTCCCTTTGTGAAATTGACGAACAAAATTCACAGACACATGAGATAAAAAATACAATACAAATATAAAATTGAATATTATACAGTGTATATGTACACAAAATTATTGTTCACCTCGCCAACTCGCGCTCTAATTTTTGGTACAAAATTGACACTCAGGATTAGCTCCCCATTACAGTTTGCTCACCTTTTAACCACGTTGAATCTCCTTTTGCAATATCGGTTAATTTTTCCATATGCACTTTAACATTTTTTAAAACCTAGACAAACCTACAGACACAATTCTCACATTACACACTTGCACAATAACCATTCGATTCATTTTAAAAGGTTTACATTTTCTCGAGTTTACACTTAATTTCAATTTATTAGGTGTGCAAGTAGAAACTCTGTTTATTTGACCAAATTCAGCTTCAATGAAAATATAATACAATGTGATTTATCGAAATATTCGCCATTACTATCTATGATATTTTGCCATTTATCAGGTAGATCATGATGCCTTTGCGATAGAAACTTGGTGGTTCCGAAGCAAAATAGTCATCCAGTTTTGCACATCTTCAAGTTTCGTGAATCGCTGGCCTTTCAAATATCACGACATCGATCTGAATAAGTGGTAATCAGAGGGAGCCAATTCTGGAGAATATATACTACATGCGGTGCTGTAAAGACTCCTCTGCCTAGGGCGAGCGTTATCATTCAGCAATATTACCTTTCGGCTTCCTTGGCCCGTAAATGGTATTTTTCCTCCAGCGCATCATTTCATTTGGTCATTTGGGCCTGGCAACGTTCAGTTGTAACAGTTTAACCAGGTTCCACAAACTCATACTATGACTCCTTTCCAATCCCACCAGACACACACAGTAACGCTTTCTTCGCATGAAAATTCATTTTTGCGACTGATGTCAATGACTGGTCCTGGATCAATTCATGATTTCTGCGTTTAGGTTTATCGTACAAAATCCACTTTTCATCACACGGTATGATTTTGTGAAAAGATTGTTTCTTTTTTACCGTGAATGCAAATTCATGCAGATGTCAACTCTTCGGTTTTTATTTCTTTGGTCAGTGTATGAGGAACGTTTTTTCCTTCCTTCTGTATTTTTCCCATTGCATGCAATTGAAGTGATATTGCTTGGTGAGTAACTCCTAACTGTTTTGTAAGCTCTTTTTGAGTTTAACACGGATTTTCATCCAGTAAAACTTTAAGTTCTTCGTCTTCAAACTGGTTTACTGCACTACGTTGTCAGTGTTGTTCTCATTTTCGCCATTTCCTGGGTTGTCGTTGTGTGGTCATCGATGCGAGTATTGGTGTTTTCATGATGGTAAATTTGTTCGCTCTGCTGAAGTATGTTACCATGGATTGCGGCGACCCATGGTTTTTATTTTTATTATTTCCTTTTCCATTGCGAAGACATAGGCAGTCTCATATGAAATATTTTCGAACTCGGGTTTATTTCGATAAGGCGGATTTTTGCATAGTAGTTTGATTACATTTTTTCTATCTAATGAACCGATTTATTTTGTTATCGGAAAAATCCGAGTTCAGAAAAATGTCATAATAGGCATCGAGGAAAATTTTTATTAAAGGGGCTGTGGTTTGAGCAGTTTGTGCATTTTATGGGCTCAAAATTTTCTTCATCATGGAGTATGAAACCAAATCAATTGTGTTAAATCAGATAGTACTAAGTGGAGTCCGTCTAATTATAAGCAATTTCCTATAGTTGTAGGGGATTCCTGTACATCCTCATATTCATGAGGGTTTTTAACCGATATTTGCTTGAATACGACATCCCGTCCGTAGGCAGTTACCGAGTTAGTAAATTAAAAATTCAGGGCTTTGATGTAGAACACCTCTCTCTCTCTCTCTGGCACTATATCCCATCAAGGGATTCGGCCGCCTCAAACGAGGTTTCATAATCATATTTTCATTTCGGATAATGAGTGATTAATTCATTGATCCTAAACCAGCCGTGGAATATTTTCTTTGTCACCACCGGGAATCGAACCCGTGACCTTCGGTCGCTGGAGCAAGCTTGCTGACCACTTTGCCACCGAGGCGGCTGTAGAACACCAGTTATATGAAAAAATGTATGGTTCTATTGTTGCCACACAAAACATAATTAACCTTAAAATCACTCTTTCTTAAATGTTTACCCCACTTTTAAAGACAATTTATGTGAGAAATACGCCACCAAACCAATTAATTTTAACCGCTATTATCGCAAAAAATTTTTTGTTTATATATTGTCAAAATTCAATCAATACACAATGAAATTACTAACAAGACTGTTAAACCAAGTCACGGTTAAGTCTTCAGGCAAGAGCCACGATATAATCTGCATATCCAAAAAATTTCCCTAACTTATTGAATATGTAGGGCCACGTCGCTCTCACTGCCATAATGCGACAGAAACTTCACCGTCAAGCAACCATATATGGAAGGAAAAATGAATTCGTTCCCCTATAGGTATGCCAGTATGACTCATCCAGTAATCTAGTACGTGTTGTCTAGCAGCTTTGGGTCCTGGCTATGATGCAATGGACCAATCACTCATTTATTCCCGAAATATGAAGAAATTGGCATCCCTTTCCTTTGGATGCAGTGCCAGCAAAATAAAAAAATATTTTGGGTAACATAAATAATATAAAAGTTATAATTACAAAATATTGTAACGATAGATGGCGATGCTGCATAAAGATCAAAAATATAAATGTATACTGTTAAAGTTAGCCGAAAGTTTCCAGCCTAAAGCTGGTAATGCAGATAGTGAATTTGCTATCCCAGCCGAAAGATGGTATTGCAGGTTTTCATTTGGACATCACAAATGGTAAATATTTTAAAATGTCGATAATGCAGATTGCATCGAACTTCAATATTCAAACCGAAAAATGCCAGCAATACAGATTTAATGATTACAAATGAGACGCAGTCACGTTTAACTGATGAATGGTTTGTATGTCAAGATTTTGACAGATAAACGACAATTTGATTGTACCAATTGTATGAACCATGACCCTAAGTAGAATATAATTATGTGTTTTGAGTAGGTTTTATACGGTTATATTGGTGAATTGTTCCATTTTCCGTTGTTCCGACGGTAAAATTGTCCGTCATTCGAGATTTTGCCAGATGGACACCAATCTGGCTATGTCAATTCGATATGCCATGAACATAGGTAGATTTTGATTATTGGTTAGGAGTGGGTTTGATGAGGTTATAGGGTAGAAATTTTGATAAAATCGTGTGTAGTTCGAGATTTTGCCATATAGATACCAATCTTACTATCCCGATTCCAAAGCTCATGCCCATATGTAGCTTTTGACTTTAAGTTAGGAGTGGGTCTCATGGAGTTATAGGGGTGAAATTTTGATTTTCCCTATTTTTCATTGATAAAATCATTCATCATTCGTGATTTTGCCATATAGACACCAATCTGACTATGCTGATTCGATAACCTTGTTAACGTTAGCCAAAAGTTGCCAGCCAAAAGATAATGCAGATAGTGTCTTGACTATTTTTAAACTCTCTTTATACTCTCGCTCCTATCGATTTTTAAATTCCTATAAATTGAAATAATTTCTCCTTCACCCTAATGATGTAACCCGATCCTAAATTCTCCTAAATTCGAGTTCATGACTGATTTTTGCTGTATTCAAGACACTATCTGCATTATCTTTCGGCTGGAAACTTTCGGCTAACTTTAACTGTATGATTCGATAGCCCATGATCATAGATATATTCTGAGTATAGGTTGGAGTGGGTCTGATAGCGTTATAGGAGTGAAATTTTGATTTTCCCCAATTTTCATCAATTAAACTGTTCATCATTCGTAATTTTGGCATATAGACACCAATCTGACTATGCCGATTTGATAGCCCATGACCATAGGTAGGTTTTGAGTATAAGTTAGGTTTGGGTCTGATGGGGTTATAGGGATGAGGCGGCATATCTGCCTCATACAGCCGAAATTAGTCGATAAAGAAGATTGCTAATTATAAGCATCTTAAAGAATCGCCAATTGAGATATTGGCATATAGACACCAATCTGACTATGCCGATTCGATAGCCCATGACCATAGTTGAATTTTCATTAAAGGTTAGGGGTGAGTCTGATGGGGTTATAGGGGTGAAATATTGATTATCCCCATTTTTCATCGATAAAACCGTTTGGCATTCGAGATTTTGCCATATGGAGATCAATCTGACTAGACTGATTCTATAGCCCATGACCATAGGTAGATTTTGATAATAGGTTTGGGGTGGGTCTGATGGGGTTATACAGGTAAAATTTTGATTTTCCCCATTTTTCATTGATAAAATCGTTCGTCATTCTAGATTTTGGCATATGGACACCAATCTGACTATACCGATTTGATAGCCCATGACCATAGGTAGATTCTGAGTAGAGGTTAGGGGTGGATCTGATGAAGTTAAAGGGATGAAGTTGCATATCTGCCTCATACAGCCGAAAGTAGTCGATAAAGAAGATTGCAAACTATCAAGCATCGTCAAAAATCTTCGTATTTCGAGATTTTGGCATATATACACCAAGCTGACTATGCCGATTCCATAACCCATGACCATAGGTAGGTTTTTATTATAGGTTAGGGGTGAGTCTGATAGGGTTATAGGGGTGCAATTTTGATTTTCCCCATTTTTCATCAATAAAATCGTTCCTCATTCGTGATTTTGGCATATATACCAACCTGACCATGCCGATACGATAGACCAGGTAGATTCTGAGTATAGGTGAGGGGTCGGGCTGATGGGGTTATAGGGATGAAGCAGCATATTTCCCTCATGCAGCCTGAAAGATTGAAAATTATAGGTAAATTTTGATTATAGGTTAGGGGTGGGTCTGATGATAAGGGAGAAATTTTGATTTTCCCTTTTTTCATCGATAAAATCGTTCATCATTCGAGATATATGGACTCAGATCTGACTATGCCGATTCAATAGATCATGGGCTATCGAATCGGCATGGTCAGATTGATGTCTATATGCCAAAATCTGGATTGACGAACGATTTTATAGATGAAAAATGGGGATAATCAAAATTTCACCAATATAACCTCATCAGACTCACCCCTAACCTACAATCAAAATCTACCTATGGTCATGGGCTATCGAATCAGCATAATCAGATTGGTGTGTATATTCCAAAATCTCGAATGACGAATGGTTCTTGACGATGCTTGATAATTTTCTATCTTCTTTATCGACTACTTTCGACTGTATGAAGCAAATACACCATTTCACCCCTGTAACCCCACTAGACCAACCCCAAAGCTATACTCAGAATCTATCAATGGGTGATGGGCTATCGAATCGGCATAGTCCGATTGGTGTCTATTAGGCAAAATTACGAATGACGAACGATTTTATCAATGAAAACGGTTAAACTGAAAATTTTAATTGTTGTTTGTTACAAAATATGTTTTCGGCTGATTTTGTAGGTTAGTCACTTTCGGCTGCGGGATACTTCAATTTAATATATAATTTGTTTAACTTTCGGCTGAAATAGTCCAGACACTATCTGCTTTATCGATTTTGACACTTTCGGTTGGCAACTTTCGGCTAACTTTAACAAGGTATATATTTTATTCCAGGGAAAAATTTAACGATTAGTTAAAAAATTATTCAATCAAAATTGGCCATTTAAATATTTATACGCAAGCTAAATATTTCCACTGATTAAAATATATTTAATCAAGTTTGCATTGGACCTCATTGCAAAAGCAGTATAGGAACCATGCGCAAATTTTAGCGAAAAAAAAATTCGATATAATTTCTTGTAGTTGCTAGAAAAACGTACGTTCAATTTTGAATCTTTCATTTTTTGAAGCAGACGTGTGTGCGACGTTGGTTCATTTTGTTTATGTTTACATAATTCGATTTGACATTTCGCATTGGCGGTTAAATTTTTTGTTGTGTTTTAAATTTAATATAATGTGTTAAATAAATAATTTTGTTAAAAATCAAACATTTTTATATTAAAAGTTATAATATAATATTTATTATACATGAACTCGTGTAAATGTATGAGCATATTATAAAATAAAATATTTGAATGAGTGTTGTCCGTTTCGTGTCGCAACTTCCCGAGTGTTATTGCCATGAATATAGAAATATATCACATCACATACAACGGGAAAGGATGTGATTATTAAACTCTTTCGATATACATATGAACATGATAAAAAGTAAGATGACTTTAGTTTTAATTTCAATAAATGTTTATGAATATAATTCCATTTTTTATTAGGTTTGAAGAGATGTATCCTTCCAATTGGATCTAAATGTTATTTTCATCACTACACACACCATAAGGTCATTGTGTTTTTACGAAAAATAAATAAAATTAAATATAAAAAAATTGTGTATTTTTAAATAAAATTTATTTTACTTAACATATCGAGTTTTTATTGTTTTATATGTACCCTCCATATGTACTGATAAAATTTTGTCTAATTTTATTGAGTTTTTATGTTGGTTGCACACACAAAATTTGTGTAGCAGTTTGGTTGCACCCATTTATTTTTATTTAAACGAAAAATAATTATATCTAGTTTTTTTTTCGCTAAAATCTGCGCATGGTTCCTATACAGTCCTATATTTTCATCACTACACACACCATAAGGTCATTGTGTTTTTACGAAAAATAAATAAAATTAAATATAAAAAAATTGTGTATTTTTAAATAAAATTTATTTTACTTAACATATCGAGTTTTTATTGTTTTATATGTACCCTCCATATGTACTGATAAAATTTTGTCTAATTTTATTGAGTTTTTATGTTGGTTGCACACACAAAATTTGTGTAGCAGTTTGGTTGCACCCATTTATTTTTATTTAAACGAAAAATAATTATATCTAGTTTTTTTTTCGCTAAAATCTGCGCATGGTTCCTATACAGTCCTATATTTTCATCACTACACACACCATAAGGTCATTGTGTTTTTACGAAAAATAAATAAAATTAAATATAAAAAATTGTGTATTTAAAAAAAAAAAGTTTATTTTACTTAACATATCGAGTTTATTTTTTTTTATATGTACCCTCCATATGTACTGATATAGTTTTTGTCTAAATTTATTGAGTTTTTATGTTGGTTGCATGCACAAAATTTGTATAGCAGTTTGGTTGCAATCATTTATTTTTATTTAATCGAAAAAATATTATATCTAGTTTTTTTTTCGCTAAAATCTGCGCATGGTTCCTATACAGATTTCATAAAACATTTAACTGGCGCACAACTAACCGGTCGTTAGTCATTTTCTTGTGTAAACGTGAATATTCGGCATTTACTTCTTCTGCTTTCCTGATATGGAGCAAAGTTCTCTTCAGTTGTTGGAGCGATGGGTTCAGGAGTAACAAGGCAGTTTAATTAAAGACATTTTGAAAGTACAATTGTCACATTGAGAGTGAGTAAGTCTTATTAGTTCTAAATATTTCAGGAACTGTCGGTGTCCCGTGCTCCCATGTTGTTTCTAAATAACTAGAACGTATTTTCTGTTTTTGGTGGTGGTCATTATTTGCAGATTCAGGTTTTCTGTGACAGCCGACTGTATTGAAAATTTGTGACAATTTCTAAATTTGAAAACGCGACAACCGCATGTTGTCGCTATCGATTTCGAGCTCTCTAAAGGTTTTTAGGAAGTCTTCCTTTATTTGACGTCCACGTTAACTAATGGATTCTTTTGTGATGAAAGAAAATATTTGCGTCAACCAAATTAAACATCAAAATCAATTCCACGGCTGCATTTGCATTTCTGGTGTTATATAGCTTGTTACAATTTTAATACCATGGCAAATTCTTCCTTTAAAGTAAATGCTTGGTCTGTTTGAGCATGATGTCATTCTGGGACCATCTACGCTCTAATACCACACTTTCAGTTATATTTATGTGCTTGATTGAACAGGCAAAGCAGATCTGAATAGTTTTAAAGCGCTGTTGTGATGAACCCGAAGTAGGTAACTCGAGCCTTTGTGTTTTGTTCATACTTTGCCGGTTTTTGAAAGAGAGGAGGTCGTTAACCCGCTAATCAACCGAAGTTTGATGTGTGGGTCATGAACCGGTAATAGATATTGTTAGATCCAGTACAATCTGTGACATTTTTATATATAGTGACGCCCTAACAAGTAATAAAGACATTGATGTTGGATTAGTTTTACAGTGCGAGCGCGAATTTAAACAACATTGACCTTAACCCCAAAAACGGCAAATGGCCCTTGATAACTTAATAAATAATATGCAATCGAAATAAATTCAGTAAACGAGATTAATAAATAGTTCCCAATGCTTCCGATGTCATTTAAAAATAAAGAGTTACGCAATCAAAATATCCGCAGCATCTCAATGTGTACCCAACGCATACAGCCAGTTTATCTATTTACCTCCAGTAAATGTATACTTTACATAATTCGCGCATATTTGCACCTCAATAAAATACCTGACCTTAGCTACGTTAATAAGAAAATAAAATTCTCACCAAACAATCTACCGTATCACAATACAACAATACTCAAAAAAATTGTGTATTGAGTCGTGCTTGTTGCGATTAGAAGCAGCTGAAGTACGATGTTATTTTTGAATTAAAAGTAAAAAATCTTAAGATTTTACCAATACACAAATCACCATTTATTTACAGAGAGTCAATAAACTACTTTGTTTACATTTTAATTAAATATAAATATTACTTAAATTAAATAAATACATAATTAAAAGTTTTAAATTGAGCTGTAGCGGATATATGTTATACATATACATATTTTATCAGACAATACTAAGAATGAAACCGGAATAAGGAAACGAATTTTATGTAACGCACTGTAATTTTCTTATGACATGATTAGTAAGTATGGAATCAGCGGTAGTTATACTATGCGTGAAATTTTTAACAATTTTTTGTAATATTACTTTTAAAAGCTTTTTTTTTTGTTAAATATGTGGTGGGTCAATATTTGTCCGCATTTGTGTTTAGTATTCAAATGTCCACATGTGTGTGTCTATAGCTGGGATTTAAATTGTCTTTATTATTATTATGATGCGAGATAATTTTAGATTATGTTGATTTTAAATAATTTTTCGGTAAATTAATGAAGAACGACAAGGCTAGTTCAAGGTGTTGGTTACTGTGATGGCTAAATTTATATAAAAATCCGACACGCCTATAAATCGAATAAGCTGGGTGTACTCGTATGATTCGACACATGTTTCCATAGACTAAACAATGGTTTAATTGGAAAGCCCTAGGGTCCAGTCATGGTTTCCGTGCTCTTTTCGACCAGCTTCAATTTTTGTATCATGATTTCTTCTATCGCAAAGACGCACGTCATCTGGTTTGACTTTTATCTGTACATGTCATAAATATTTTTGCCAAATGCGTTCCGCAAAAATTTTTGTAAATGTCAACCCACCTTTAGATCTCAAAACTTTTGATCGTTTTCGAAATAAAGGAAGCTCTTTATTGAGACGATATTGAGTGATTTCGCGTCAATTCACATTTGAAATATGTTTTAATTCCAGTGGAAACACCGCTCTTCCAATACATAATTGGGTCAAAATTTCCTCGACAACGGTGATTTCTTAATGATCGTACATCAACTTACTTCAATTTTGTTACCATTTTATTTCAACGTTTTTCGTCAAATTTGCCTGATGGAGTATTACTGGTTTTTAAGACGTAAAATTTTTTGTCTTAGATCTTAAAACGTTTGATCGTTTTCGAAATACAGGAACATCCCGAAACAACCGGTTTCACGTCAATGTTTTTTTTAACAATTTGCTTTATTTATTGAATCAATCTTTCAAACATGAAAATAACAATAAGTTTTCAAATCTTAATAACTAAGGGAATTATGTAAATCTGCGGGAGCAGAATCTACTTCTTATCAATAAGTAAACTTAATAATTTTATAATTTATGAAATTACAGCCATCGTTTTCTTCTTTAATCGCGAAGACGTAGGTATATCTTTAAGATGTCGCGCCATCATGTTCGGATGAGAGTCCAGTTTCCCTGCATAGCTGATCCGCATCTTTTGTAATTCGTCTTTGACAGTTAGGAAGCTAAGGTCCTTATGTATATTTTTGTTTTTTACGTACCATGGTGCCCTTGTAATCATTCTGAGAATTTTTGACTGTGTTCGTTGGACAATGTCGATATTCGAATTTGAGGTTGATTGCCATAATTGACACCCATACGACCAAAATCGTTTAATCATTGTATTATACAGGAGAAGTTTGTATTCTAGGTCAACTGTTGAATATTTCCAGCTCCCTGAATTAAAAAAGGCTGACTTAAAAATTGTGTTTTTTCGGACTTAAAATCAGCGTTTTTATTTCATTTTAAAATTGACTTAAAATCTGTAATGAAAATGAAATAAAAAAAGCTGACTTTATTAATCACTTTATTATATCATAAGTCATTTTGAAAATGATTTAAGAAGTGTGTTTATAAGTGACATAAAATGTGTATTTTTAAGTGATTTTGAAAATGAAATAAAATGTGTGTATTTAAGATCGAAATAAAACGTAAAATGTATAACAGTAAAAGCCCGATTACACGGCATCCAATTAACCGGAACACTCAGTTAACCGGAATTTGAGTTTTAATTTTTTTTTCTCTTTCTTTTCTCTTTCATAGGCATTTTTAATTCATTTGAAATTTGCAATTGTTTTATGCACATTTTCATTAATGAAAGCATTAGTTGAAAATTTGGAATAGCTTTAATTTTCTTATTACAGTAAAAGCCCGATTATCCGGCATATAATTAACTGAAACACTCAGTTAACCGGAATTTTAATTTTTATAATGTTTTTTTTTGCTTTTTTCTCTTTCATATGCATTTTTTAATTCATTTTGAAATTTGCAATTGTTTTTTATCTTTCTCTACACTACAACAAAGAACTGTAACAAGAAAAACAAGAAACCATTTTAAAAACGTGAAATTTCCCAGGTATTTCTATGTGTATTAAAAACAAATGTAAATTTTATGTATATAATGTGAAATAAAATATGCCTTTCTTGTGTCATTTTAAAATTAAATTTGTTTTTGTAAAACACCTTTGTTAAGTTAGAAAATTTGTTAAAAGTATGACTTAAAAACGGTCCCATTTTTTCATGTAAAAACACCATTTTTAAGTCCACCTTTTTAATTTCAGCTTTTTTTAATTCAGGGAGCCAATATTTCCCCATCAACCCGTGCATTTTATCAATTTTTAATTTGAGATGGTCTCGTTTCATTTCAATATGTTTTCGCCAAGTTACCCGTCGATCTAGGTGGACGCCTAGATATTTTGCCCCATTTGATTGAGGGATTTGTATTCGGTTCATTGTGACAGGCTGACAAGTAAGCTTGGGTCGATTTCTCTTCATTGACCTTTATCTTCCATTTCTTTAGGCATATTTCGATGTCATAAATATATTGTTGCAGGATTTCGGACGCCGTTTGTGGATTTTTATGGCTACATACGATTGCCGTATCATCTGCGAAAGTAGAGGTCAGAATTTGCGAAGACGTTGGTAGATGTGAAGTGAAAATTAAATATAAAGTTGGGCCAAGCACACTACCTTGTGGTACTCCAGCCAGAATGTTTTTCTCGTTCGATTTAAAGGTGTTGTACATATTTGATATAATATCTGCGATTTAACAAATACGACTTCATAAGTTGGTAAATTTCTGGCAATTTAAGATTAATTTTATGAAGCAGACCCTCGTGTCAAACTTTACCGAATGCTTGGGCAACATCCAAAAATATGGCGGAGCAGTATTTTTCTGACCTTATTTCTGTAGCTACTCGGTGCACTTGCTCAATGGTTCCGTGCTCGGCTCTGAAACCAAATTGATGACTAGGGATGATATAATTCGTAGTTCCGATTTAATATTTTCGATAATATTGGATTTCGGTAATATAGGCTTATTGGTCTATATGACGAAACTTTGGTAGGACCCTTGCCAGGCTTTGGGATCATTTTTATAGTTGATAATTTCCAGCACTCAGGGATATATCCTGATTCGTAAATTGAATTGAATATTTGAGCCAGTCGTCCAAAGGCACACTCAGGCAGTTGTTTAAGCATTTCAGCTGTAATTCGATCATATCCAGGGGCTTTCTTTAATTGAATTTGAGGTGCAATAATAAACTTTACTATAGTGGTTTCTTTATCTTAAATTTCCTCACAAGTCTGATTGCTATATTTTCTGTTTGAACCACAGAACATCCAAGGTTAGGAGAGAATACACTTTCAAGGTGATCAGCAAAGGCTTTAGTTTTTTCCTCGTCACTTCTAGCGATCATTTCAGGTCAATGTATATTTGAATTTGAAATATGTTTTAATTTTGGTGGAAGAACCGCCCTTCCTCTACACAATTGGCTCAATATGTCTTCGTCAACGTGAGGTCTTAATGGTCGTACATCAAATTCCAATTAATTTTACAAAATTGTTCAACTATTTTTGTTAAATTTATCTGATGGTTAGCCTTACTGATTTTTACGACGGAAATTATTTTTGTCTGCTGTTTCGAAGCAACTTGAAATTTTTTTTTTTTTTTTTTTTTTATTTATTTATACAATATTACAACTGATTCAG
The DNA here is from genome assembly GCA_932526605.1 of Nephrotoma flavescens. NCBI lineage: Eukaryota > Metazoa > Arthropoda > Insecta > Diptera > Tipulidae > Nephrotoma > Nephrotoma flavescens. The sequence continues at coordinate 101,929,676 of OW052221.1, forward strand.
AGATCATCTAGTAATTTATCTTTCTTAAATTAAGTTCTCGGGTTAAGATGAGTAACCTATTGGTTACTCATTTTATGTACTTTCTTCTAAAACAAACTGCCCAGCTCCAGATTTTTCTGCCTTTGGAGTCTCCTCACGCCGTTAGTGGTGTCCAACATACGACGGATATCTGCATTTTCGTGTAGAGATAAGCGCTGTACGTGTTTCCTTGCATGATTCTTTATTTCATCGGTGACGTATTCCATCTTCAAGTCTCTATGGATGTTGTCATTCCTAATGTACCATGGGGCGTTCACAATCCCTCGTAGCACTTTATTTTGGAAGCATTGTATCATTTGTACATTGGTTTTCTTGGCACAACCCCAAAGCTGGATACCATAGGTCCATACTGGTTTTAGCATTTGCCTGTATAGAAGCAATTTGTTGTGTATTGAGAGCTCAGAGTTTCTACTCATGAGCCAATACATTTTTCTATATTTGATGTTTAACTCTTCTTTTTTCTTCTTGATGTGTTCTTTCCATCTTAGCTTAGCATCGAGGGTCATGCCAAGGTATTTAGCTGTATTTGCATATGGGATTTGGTTTGAGTTGAGAACCACGGGAATACAGTTTACATTTTGATTTGTAAAGTTGACGTGTACTGATTTGGCTTCATTTAATGAGATGCGCCATTTTTTAGTCCAGTTGCTCACCGTGTTAACTGCACTTTGAAGTTTGCTTGTTGCTTCCGAAATATCTTTTCCAACTGCTAGAATAGTTGTATCGTCTGCAAATGTTGCTACAGTAGTACCTTCAATATTCAGTAAGTCTCTCGTATAAAGAATAAACAGAATAGGTCCAAGTACGCTACCTTGTGGTATACCTGCTGATATTCTTTTTATTTCAGAGTACTCATTTTCAAATTTGACTCTAAAGTGTCGATCAGCTATGTACGATTTAAGAATTTGATAAAATTGCTGAGGCAGGTCTCGATGCAGTTTAAATTCAAGCCCTTGGTGCCAAACTTTGTCGAAAGCTTGAGCTACATCTAAGAAAATACTGGAGCATATTTTCTTATTCTCGAGTGCATCCTCAATGACATCCGTTATTCTGTGAACTTGTTCAACTGTAGAGTGATTTTCTCTAAACCCAAATTGGTGTGGTGGAATTAAATTGGTGTGGTGGAATTAGGCATCTCTCTTCTATTATAGGTTTGAGTCTTTTCAGCAACAGTTTTTCAAATATTTTTGATATGATTGGAAGTAGTGATATCGGTTTATATGATTTTTTATCGTTTTGCCTGGTTTAGGAATCATTATTACTTCGGCCACCTTCCATTGTCGTGGAACATATTTCAATCTGAAAGCTGCATTAATTATTTGATTTAATTTACGCAAACCTTTCTCGGGAATGGCTTTCACAATTTGCCCAGTTATTAAATCATAACCTGGAGCTTTTCTGATACTTCAGTTTTTATTGATTTCAGTTTTAAGCTCCAATAAAGTCACATGCCTTATGTCAAGATCATCTGCTTTGTTTACGACTGTTGTATTTTCATTTGCTGTTTGCCTCGGCAACGGTTGAAAAGTCTCTTCTAAATAAGCAGCAAATAGAGAGACTTTCTGTTTGTCACTTTTAGCCCATGAACCGTCATCGCATTTGATAGGCGGCACATGCATTTTGGATCTTTTTAGTCCCTTCGTTGCTTTCCAAAGCGAGTAATCGTCATCCTTTAATTCAGAAAGACCTCGTAGTCGCTTAGTTATGCTTTCGTTCTTTATTTCTTTTATTAGTTGTTTTAATTTGCTGCACAAAAAATTTAGAATAGTTTTGTGTTGCGGTGCACGAGAGTGCTGCCAGATTTTGCGAGCTTTCCGTTTCTCCCTAAGTAGCTCTCTGACTTCAAGAGGATAGTTATGTTTCATTATAGCGTTGGTATGAGAAATCGGTGAACTTTCCCAAGCCGCTTGTTGGATGTTGTTATTAAATATTTCTAGTTCATCTTCCAACTGCACCTTCGTTCTAATTGGTTCGCCGAGATTTGTTCGATCTTCTACTAATTTCTTGAATAGATCCCAATTGGTTTTATTGTTTGTTAACTTAGGTGAATTAACTTTTTTTATTATCATTGTACTCAGTGTCATGATCACAGGTGAGTGGTCAGATGATAGTCCTTCACTATTTTCAATGCATGTGTAGTCCTCTAAAACTCCTTTTGTTACAAAGAAGTCAAGAAGATCTGGTATTTTATGTATGTCAGCAGGCCAATATGTTGGTTTATCGCCAGAGAGGAATTCACAGTTGTTCTCGCGAGCTGCATTAAATAACTCTTTCCCTTTAGAGGTTGTAAGTCTAGATCCCCAATAGGTGTTCTTTGCATTAAAATCACCGCCTATGATAAAATTTGATCCTAGTGATTTAAAAAGTCGACTGTAGTCTTCTTTTTTTAATTGATGGCGTGGGGGACAGTAAATAGAGGAGATACTGAGTTCCCTATTATATATTGATTCAACTATTATGGTTTTAACCTGCATAATTTCTTCCTCAATGCCGGGCACTTCGTAATGTTTAATATTATTTTTAACAATTACGGTAGACCCGCCTCTAGCGTTTCCTCCTGGATGAATAGCATGGTAGCATTGATAGTTACGTATTTTAATAAATGAAGTTTCTGTTAAATGAGTTTCCGAGACAAGACATATATCTATTTTTTCTAAGTTTAGAAAAATTTCTAGTTCTGGAACATGCTGTGGTAATCCATTCGCGTTCCAAATAACAATTCTAAATGATCTATTCATTTGATTAGTATAGCATTGATGTAAGCTCATTGGTAGCTTCTTGTCTATCTAGCCGCTTATATATAGCTTCTAGACCACGTTCTTGTTTTGCTAGGCGTGCATTTATCGTTTCTATACTTCGAAATATCCTTTCTAGTGGATTTTCTTCAATAGTATTCTGTTGCGTTATCTGAGAGTAGGATCTCCTCTCTGGCCCTATGGGCTCTGGTTGTGTCGGCGCTCTAGTTGTAGTTGGAATCCTTTCTCTTCTAACATTACTGTTTTGAGTCGATTGGCGTGTTTTATTTCTTAACCTTTGCAGTTGTACCGCTACTTCGCATCCTCTATAGTTGGCTGGGTGTTGTCCTTTACAGTTTATACACCTTGCAGGTTCGGTTCGACTAAGAGAACAGTCTTTCGCGTTGTGTCTGCCGGCACATTTTACACACCTAACATCTCTCCCGCAATATCTTTGGGTGTGGTTATAAGCTTGGCATTTCTTGCATTGAGGTATTAATCTCGTGTTCTTTTTCAGTGGTGCTATTTTAACCCTCATATTAAGTATTGCTTTGATATTAAATATATTTTCAATTTTTTCGCTTTTGTTGAATGTGAGCATGAATAGCGGGAGCCCTCTTTTAACGATCTTGGTTCCTTGACTATTTTCAACTTTCTCTCGTTTAAGGATATTGACTGCGTCTTCAATTTGCAGTTCTTTCATTTTGAGATCTTCTATTATATCCTCCTTCCTGCAGGTGGGATGTAGACCTCTGGCCATAACCTTGATGTTTCGGTTATTTTTGTCTTCATATGTATACCACTCTTTACCTTCTTCAGTCAGCTTTGTGGCTAAAGCTCTGTATGCATCGGGATCTCTTGTGTTTATCTTCCAAACATTATTGTTTAGTGCAACTACTTTATAGTCGTTTGTGGACACTGATTTCATTAGAGCTTGGATATTGGCAAACTCGGTAATGCCTATCACATTAATTGGCGGTGGTGCTTTGGTCTTCATTGCAACCTTTCGTTGTTCTTGTCGCTGGTGAAGTTGGGGTACAGGCACTGGATTGACAGTTTCATTAACTTTTGCTTGCGAGAGCTCCTCAACTTCTGGCGAGAATTCTGCTCTTCGTTTTTTCCTTGATCTTTTCTTCTGTTTGTGTATCCAATCAGTTTCTCTTGCAAGTTCCTCCTCATCTGTGTGGAACTCAGCGTCAGTACGGGCAAGGGTACTGGTTTCGTTATAACAAGTAAGAGGAGTTTCCACAACCTCTATCAGATTGGGCTTCTTTAGCTCCTCGTTTTCTTTCTTTAACTTAGCGATTTCATTGCTAAGTTGCGATGCGACTTTTTCTATTTCACTCAGTCTTCTGCGTAGTTCAGCATTTTCGATTTCCTGCTGAGTTGCGAACTCTATTTGTCTAGGTGGTGACCTAGCTAATTTTGAACTTCGATCGAATGGGAATAGCAATGGTTGGCTCACCCCAGAATCCTTTGAGCCGGCCTCGTTAGAGGGTGGATTAGCCAACTGAGCAGTTGGTGTACCACCTGGGGTAAAAATTCCTTTTTGTTGAAAACTCATTGCATTATAATGACTGGTTATTGAAGCAGCAACCAATCTAACCAGTGAAATTGGCAGTGGGTCAGTGGAGAGAACATCATTTACTAGGTTCTCGGTGTTCGGTTATCCCGCCGTTACTCGGTCGCCAGAGCCTCGTTGGTTAATTAGCAGGGAGCACCACGTGCAGGTGAGGTTGACATTTGGGCTGGTGTATTGACCTTCTAGACCGATGCCCCTTACCCCCCAACTTGAAAATGATGAACAATTCAAACAGGATATTGCCACAGTTCAAAAAGAAAGAAACCACCTACTCGGGATTTTGGATGCTCAACATCGATAAACGAAATAGAATAAAAACAAGGATCGTATGGATCTCAGGCCACAGAGGTATACCAGGCAACGAGGAAGCAGGCAAGGCGGCGAAAACGGGCACACAATCGAATAGGAAATATAACACACGCATATCCATTGAAGAAGCCACAAGGCGCATCAAAGAAAAGTCATACAAAGAATGGAACAACAGATTCCTAGAGGAAACGATAGAGAAAGAAAAACAACACAGAGAAAACACTAATGGAATAACAAAGGACAAACCCTGGTTTAATAAAAGGGGGTACAGACACGAATACAGTCAAAACCATGACGAGGCTTAGAACGAACCACGTTCGACGCCAAATACCTAAGATTAATAAAAAAATTGACGATGAAAAATGCGACATTTGTGGTAAGATAGAAGACGCGAGGCACAAAATAATAAACTGCGCTTAAGGAGCAGGCACAGGTTAATTGAGGAGAAAGGCCTGTAAAGGATCTTAGCAGAAGAAAATTCTGAGGAATACATGGAGATTTATAACTTCCTAATAGAAGGAAATTACAAATAAAAACAAAAGATTAAAGATCTACAATAAACGAACGAATGAATGATCGCAAACTTAATACAGTACATAAAAAACAATTGGTGTAACAACACAATCGAAAACAAGTATAAAGCGCAAGATTTAATCCTACGTTTAATGTGTACACATTAAAGAAACAAGGGTACTCGAAACAAAATTCTAAATAGAATAATCGGAACAAAGACACAAAACACGAAAACAGACATACTAGTGTCTTCGTAACTCAACCATTGGTGATGTGGAATAAGCGCCCAAACCAATCAAAGAAAGAAGAATAAAAAAATAAAAAATATAAAAGAAAACGTTGATAGTGAAACATTTACAGGTCAGCGGGAGTCGGGAGAGGTGGTGTTCATGGTGAGTAATGATGATGACAGATAGCTAAACATGATTGACAGATAAATGAGAAACTCGTTGCAGGTAAAGTAAGGGCGAACAAGAACTATATGTTGGGTGATCGGCATGAAAGAAGACGTATGAAAGGGATGCACAAACCGCCTTGCGATAGCTTTATTGGATTGAACGAGAGGATGAAGCGACGAAGGGTCGTTGGCTGTTTGCAAGGATGATAGTATGGTTGAGGAGATGTGTGACCAGGTAGTAGATACAGTGAACCATGGAAGTAGTACCATGGCTGGATGGCGTCGGGAGGCAAAGACTGAATTTTCCATGTGTTTATAAATACGAGTACAACGAATACAGTGGAGGAGTCATTTGGAAGATAAGTAAAACGTGGAAGAATAAAAGCGAAAGTGAGTAAAATCAAGTTAAGTGAAAATAGTGGTGTAATTAAAAATTGCAAATGGTGTATTAAGTGGGTTAATGAATAATTGTGGAAGTTAGTTATTGTGATTTAGAGTTGGTAAAATAAGAGTGCAAAAATTATTGTCGGAATATTTGGGGAAAATTCCAGTGGCCTAAGTATTCCGTAAATATTTGGAAATTATTCAGAGATTTTTTCCGGTATTTATTCCGGAAGCGGTATAAATTACGAGAATTCAAGTTGTAATCATCAAATTCTAGAACGATATTCACAATTCAGTGATACGAAATATATTTGATAAGGCAAAATCGTTACAGTATAATCTTAACATTATTATGCTGCCATCTAGGTTTAGACATTTTATGTAATGTAAACAAATGAGATCTCACTGCTTCATTATACAATGCTGTATAAGAAAGCGGAAAATTTCCAGCAGAAAAAATGTGTTTTACTATTCCCCGCTAGAGGCATCACTATCACAAAAATGATTTTTTTTCTGCTGATATTTTTTGAAACTAGCGGAAAATTTTTGAAATTTTTATTCTAATTAATAATTCTCAGCCGAAAGTTTTATGAAAAATCAAAAAAATTTATGAAAGGAAGAGAAAATTTATGTTTAAACGTTTTGAAACGAAAGATGTTATTTTCTTTAAAAAAAACGATTTGCGTATGTATACTATAAGAGCTCTTAAAATATACTAAAATTACCATAATCATCATAATGCAAATACAGAGCAACACAAAAAAATCGCCTACGTTCATGGTACTCCATATATTACTGAAATCATTTTAATGTGAAATGTTTTCAGTTTTTTAATAAAAGTGTTAGGTAGGCCACACACGTTCAGTTTTAACTGATAGTTTTAACTGTACAGTTAAAACTGTACGTGTGTGGGTATTTCAATTCAGTTAAACTCAACTGTAAAGTTTAACTGAGAACTTTAAAATTTTAATATTTTTAACTGAAACGATTAAAGGGCTAGTTATAGGTATAGACGAAAACGAAACGGACTGAAGCGAAATGAAACGGAAAGACGAAGGAGGCATGGTTATATAGACGAATTGATGAAATCGTTTTTTGACATTTATTGTAATTTTATTTATGTGCATACAACATAGTCGCGGACGAAATAAATTGTTTTTGTGATTATTAATAAATATTCCTATAAAATGGATATGGAATTTTATTTATTAGTTCTTTTACTTATAAAAAAAATAAAAATGAGAAGAAATCGACGTGTACGGCGTTGGGGTGTTCGTCCATTAAATCAATCGAGGAACAAAATGGGATTTTTTAAAATAATCTTTCTAAAAATGAAACTAAAGAACAATTTTTTAAATACACGCGTATTTTTATATACACGCGTATTTTTATATACACGCGTATTTTTATATTTAGCATTAGTTTTATTATATAATTCCGGAAATTTTTCAACATTTAAATTTACTGATTCCGAATCTATTTCGTTAATATTGTTCATTGCGTCGGAATCCATTATTAATTTTTTTACGACAACTTTGACAAGTGCTAGTAAGGATAACAAAAAAATAACAAAACCGATAATGTATAACCGCAAAGACGAAACGAAATGAAATTGAATTGAATCAATTCTTCCGTCTGATTTCATTTCGTTTTTTCTACATAACTGGTCTAGTAGGTTTTCTGGTATTCAATTCGTTCGTTTCATTTCAGTTCATTTCGTTTCCGTCTATATAACTAGCCCTTAACTGAACTGAACGTGTGTGGGGGTTTAACTGCACAGTTCTCAGTTTTGTGTCGAAATTGCATACACCGAGAGCAGCCAAATCGTTCCGCTCATTCAAATCCATGATAATAACTGAAGGATTAGACTGAACGTGTGTGTGCAGTTAAAATAGACAGTTATAACTACACAGTTAAAACTGTACGTATGTGGCCGGCCTTAGAAAACTACCCTGTGGTTTGTTTTTTTGGTAGCTGAGATAATAATCAAATTTTTGGAACGCTACTAACGCTATGAATCTTATGTTGCTCATGTATATAGATTATGATCTCAGCTACCATAAAAACATACAGCCAGGGTAGTTACAGGGGCTTTTTCTAACACTTTTGTGTTGTCAAAAAACTGAAAACATTTCACATTAGTTGCTTTCCAATCGACCAAAGCAAGTACTTGTAAGTGTAAAAACTGTGTATTGGCTAAAGTGTTGATTGGAAAGCACAAAAATTACAAAAGCAAAACATAACCTACAAATGTGTAGTTTATTTGTGATAACTTTTTAATAAAAAAATATCTATACCGAAATTTTATTAGCGCTTCACATACGACATTCAATTATATTTTTGACACAAAATTACTACACACTGTCTCCTACCCAGTATGCAATTATTCCACTGTGTGGAAAAAACTGCTCAAATGTCGTACAAAACTCCGTACTACAAAATATCAAAGACACAAAAATATTGATTTTGGAGAAAAATAATTGTTTTTCTCTTTCTATTTCGCGGTAATATTATTTTCGTTTTATAAGTTTCGATTGTATCTTTTATTTTCAGTTTCTTCTGACAAGTCGACGTGCACGGTTGCACTACATAATTAGTTTTTTTACTTTAAAGCGTTGTGTTTCATTATAATGTTTTTCGATTTGTTAAATTAAATAATTTTAAATTTAAATATATAATAATAATTATTAACTTATTTAGCGATGTGCAAATTTGGACTAAAAAGGTAATAGAGATCTATCTCACAATGGCGTCGGTGCGAAATACATTTACGTAGTAAATTTTTAATGATTTTTTTTCAAGATTTCAATATGCTGGCGGATGCAATACAACGTGGCGGATGCAATACAAAACTCAATTTATGAAATTTAAATATGTAAATAAATTTTCTATGTTTTTTTGTACAAAAATAAAAAGTAATGTGAATAAAATATATTTATTTTATTATAAATGGAAAATTTTGTTTTATTTCGGATAAGAATTATTATATATTCCAATTGGAAAATATATACAAACACGTGCCTTTTGTTTCTGTGATTTTTTTTTTCTTTTTAGTTGGGATTCACACCGGCACCGGAATTTTTGTGACACTTTTCTTTGGCGGGGAGTACGAATTTCCGCGTGATACACATGGTTCTTTCCATAGAAGCAGTGTGGTTTTAGAACGCGAATGTAAATGGAATTCCGTCGGCATTGCATATTGGGTAGCGGACAAATTTATCGTAACTGAAAGCAGCACTACTCATAATAAAATGGTAGAGCAGTGAGTAGTTAATTTAGCAAAGACAAAAACCATAAGTGCTTATAAGTACTTGCGGTGGTTGATTGGAAAGCAACTATTAAAATGAGTTCACGAATGTATAGAGTGCCATGAACGTAGGCGATTTTTTTTTGTGTTGCCCTGTATTTACATTATCATGATTATGGTAATATTATATTTTGAGAGCCCTTGTACTATATGTAAAAATCTGGCCTCTACCTAGATTTGTGTGCTTAAATGAGTATTTGGTTTATCACTGGTGAGCTCCAAATATTCACTGCGAGAATGAAAATTAACTGTTGTAATGCGTTTATAATTCAATTCTGGTTTATTACCTCAATAAATCGGGTTTTATACAATAATTGCCCTCGCAGCAAATCATGAATATTATATACAAAAAATTGTTGACTTTGCTACAATATACAAAAAAATAAAAATTGTTGAACTTGCTACAATATACAATGTTCCACCTGTGTCATTGGCCGTTTGGAATATTGTATTATTGCGCATGTTGACGTTGTTTCAACATATTCCCGGGCTTTACAGATGTCGCACATCTGTTAAACTATGCATCTTCCTCTTAATTTGTTTACAACCCAGGTTACGCATATTACTTCAACACTCCCAAATAAAATGTGGATCATTGCGAAATGGTGGATACGATGAGCACTCTGATGATGGAAGGTAATTTGTTCATAATTTTTCAATGCTTCAAGCTGATCATCCAATCCGGTTGTTTCTGGCGTGGTTAAGTAAATTCAATTGATCACCCTCGTTTGCTTTATTTTTGATCGCAGCACTGGATTCCCGTAGGTTGTTAGCCCTATGCATTTAATGAGTTGCGTGCTGAGAAAATTTATTGATATTGTGTTTAGCTGTTCCTATACAGCAATCATTTGAACGTCAGAGTCTCTGAGCACGCAGCCGGATTCGATTTCGACTATGCCGGAACCTACGATGGTGTAAGATTGGATTTTAGACCCACATATGACGTCGAATGTGATTTCGTTTTGTGATTACTAGATTTTGTTGACCTAGTGCCGCATACGGTGTCCAATTCGTTCTTTCGTTGTAATATCGCTACCTCACGACGTTGGCGAATAATGCGAAGTGCTCACGCTGATTGTCCATTGCTATATGGTCAGTGGAGCTAATGATTTGTGACTAAGTGCTTCCATGAATGATGTTGGGAATTGGAACTACAGATATTAGTATATAGTCCCACACGAACGACAGTGGTAGTGAGTTCAATAATTACATTTTTTTGAGTTACTCAGCTGCGAATTTGCATGCTTTCATACACATGGTGGAGGTCCTGAATGTCGTGTTCTATGGCAGCGCAATGGTTACCGGCACGTGTTGTCGAATGAATTGTAGCTTTTTCTTCCAACTGACTTGGAGTAATTATGGATGAATGCAGGACGTCTTTATGAGCATGGTAAATCACGTTAAGTAATCCTTCTTGCGTGTCCTGCAGGCTCTTTAGAACTAGCATCATTTCAAAAATTGTCATTAGCGTTGATCGTACTCTGTCTTCATACGTTCTATATTCTTTTAACTGGAACATTTCCTGTCGCAAACGATGCTGGTCTTTAATTAAGTTGTTCATAGAAGCCGTGGTGAGGATTGTATTGTGTTTTACGAAATTGATGGTGTTGTCGACAATAGTTGTTGTATTTTTGATGAGAGTCGAGAGATAATTATCATCACTGTTAATTTGTTCAAAATAGGGTTCATACTTGAGAGCTTCTCGCTGGGTGAGTACTCCAAATAGGTCCACTAGTACAAGGCTCACTGGGTTACCGAGATCTAGCTTCATTCGTTTACGATCCTTATTACTTTCAAATAATAGCTCGTTGTCTGAAATTAACTAATTATATTGAAATAACAGTTACTGAAGAATGATGTCGCATTTTAAACTGGACAAGTCCATACAAACTGATTGTAACTGTGTGTGGGCTCTTTTAAAGCTGTCAATTTCCTCCCAGTAGGAAGATTAATTGTATTGAACAACTAATGTTCATTTTGTCGCAACAATCTCCAACTTGCCCAATTCCTCGAAATGTATCCCAATGGACCCAATGAGGTTGTTGCCTAGATACGGTGAGGTTGTTGCCTAGATACCGGTGGGTGTTTCCTTGAGCGATACAATGGCTTTCATAGGTAATATCTCACTTGGATCGTCACTGATAGGGAGTTTGCACAGCTTTGTTATTGGTCGCTTGTAGGTCGCGTCCTTACACTTTACTGTTACGATTTGTACCAACCCATCCTTTCCAGCGTGAGTGTAAGTGATCCGTCCCGATTTCCACCGGGTTGCAGGTAGTTGATCATCCTTCACCAATACTAGATCGTTTATTGCCAAATTTGGCTGGGAGGTTTTCCACTTGCTCCGTTGCTGAAGTTGATGAATGTATTCAGAAGACCATTTCTTCCAAAAGTCTTGCGCCATTTTTTCGACCATGTGCCATTACGTTCTTAGTCCTATGTTGCTGGCAGTCGCCTTAAGCGCATCTCCAATGAGAAAGTTGCCTGGTGTTAGCACTGCTGTAACCGTTGCGTCGTTGGTTAGTGCAGTCAGCAGCCGAGAATTGTGCACCGCTTCGATTTGAGTGGTGAGAGTGGTTAATTCTTCGAATGTTAGAGTTGAATCTTCTATTACTCTCTTAAGATGAAATTTCACGAATTTTATTCCTTCTTCCCATATTCTAGCAAAATGTTAGGTATGAGGTGGTATGAACTGTCATGTCGTTCCATCACTGGCTAACATAGCTGCTACGTCGTCAGGTAATGTGGCCATAGCTGAACTGCACGTCTCCTTCAATACGGAGTTTGCACTCACAAAATAGGTTCCGTTAACAGAGAATACATCAGTACAAAGCCCTCGCCTGGAAACGAATCTTTTGTAGGCCGCTATGAATGCCTCTGTTGTTAGGCTGCCCACTATCTCGATGTGTGTGTATCCTTTGTAGCATTTGTTACCCCAACCCTTGGTGGTTCTTAGTTGGATGGGTCCTGCATAGTCGATTCCTGTTTTAGAAAACGGTCTTCCCGGGCTCACTCTTGCTGATGATAGACTACCTATTAGTTGTTCCATGTATTTTTATTTGTTGTCAATGAGCTGCTTAGGTGCTATGCCACCTATTTTCCTGAGACTTCACGTGATGCCGAGATTCTATTTGCCACAAACGTTTTGAAGCGGCTTGGGTCTCCTTTAATCCACCAGAGTGTTATTGTTGAATCTGACCAAGCGATACGTATTAACGTTTTCAAGCTTCATGGTGTCTTGAACGTGTTTCATTAATTTTAAGCCTTAATAATAAGGCTGCATTTAATTCGAAGCGAGGGATTGATAGCTGCTGGTTTACCGTTGTCATCCACTCTCCTACAATAAACCACTGCCGCATAGGCGTGCTCTGACCTTGTACTGAGCCATCTTGGAGTTGTAATTTTGATACCTCATTCAGGTCATGTTTGTAGTTCTGCCATTTGACACTTATTCGTTCTGGTAGTTGTTCATCCCAGTTTATTCCTATTTTCCAAACATCCCGCATCATTCTTGGCCGTGATTGTTGTCAGCGACAGCCATCCTATGGGGTCAAAGAGCTTTGATGAGTCAGATAGGAATGAGCGTTTGGTGTGCTGGTTGTTGGTCACCTGTAGTCCGGCTATATCGAATTCGAAAATATCTTCCTCTCTCTCTCTCTTGCACTATATCCCATCAAGGGATTTGGCCGCCTCAAATGAGGTTTCATAATCATATTTTCATTTCGGATAATGAGTGATTAATTCATTGAACCTAAACCAGCCGTGAAATTTTTTCCTTGTCACCACCGGGAATCGAACCCGGGACCTCCGGCCGCTGGAGCAAGCATGCTAACCATTTTGCCACCGGGGTGGAAATATCTTCCGCCGGATTGTTTAGTATTCCCAATGTTTTAATGGTGCCATTTAATTTTATTTGAATATTTCCGTTGGCTTGTTGCTCTGTATGAATGCTTTGCAATATTTTGGAAGATTTGGATGCCCATTTTCTCAATTTGAATCCACCTTGTGCTGTGAGGGCTGGCAGCACTAGTAGAGCCTCCTCAATGCTGTCTGCGCCAGTGAGTAAATCGTCCATTTAGAAGTCGGTCATCATTGTTTTAGCTGCATTTGGGTGAGTATTGGATCCTTCCTTGGCCAGTTGAATCAATGTTCTTATAGCTATGGAAGTTGGCAGCGGTAGTTCCGTATGTTATTGTTTTTAGCCTATATGCTTTTAAGGGCTGGGAAGGATCCCGTCTCCATAATACTCGGCGATAGTTCTGATCGTTTGTGTTGAGCCAGATTTGACGGAACATTTTCTCGATGTCGGCTGTCATAACAATCTTGTGTTTCCTCCACCTTAGTAGTATGTCGGCCAAGTCTTCTTGGAACCGGTCATCATGATGTCGTTTAAGGAGACCTCAGTTGTTTTCTTTGATGATGCATCAAACACCACTCGAAGCTTGGTCGTTGAGCTGCCTGGTTTGATAATGGCATGATGAGGTATGTAATACGTTTTATCGACGCGCTCATAACTCCTGTTTTTTCTTGTATTAACTCCATGTGGTTCAAATCTATATATTCTTGCGTGTATTGTTTATATAAGTGTTAGTAGTCCGGACCTTTGACAAATCTTTTTTTGATTTGCAGAAGTCTGACTGCTGCTTCTTTCCTAGATTCTCCTATAAGAGACGACTATAAGTCGTCCATCTATGTGTCGATTCAATGTCGATTGAAATGTCTCCTCAACTTGATTTTCTTCTGCTGTATGGCTTCTTTCTTCAGGAATGCTATCAACCTCTATAAATAATTTTAGTTGCTCCTCGATTGATTTTGTCGTCACCATGGCTCTTCTTACGTAGTTGTCCATGTTACTCATGCTGCCGATTATAATCCACCCGAACTCTGTGTTCTGCGGTTGAGATAAATTGTAGTGTGGATCTGCTAGTTTTATGTTGTTGAAATGGATCCATGTGGTATTGTCGATATCAGCTTCTGAGTTAATTGGATTAATACCAAAGCTGACACGTCCAAGCTGAAGTCTCCATTGAATCTTCGCACCAGCTTTATGTTGATTGTATGCTTGTAGATTCCTGCTTCGCTACCGCCAATGCCTGAAATGTTGAAATGTGTTTTCCTCTTTTTGATTTTTAGCAGATTGGTAGCTCTCAATGATATTAATGTAGCTTGGAACCCTGAATCAATTAACGCCCTCATTGTGGTGAGATGTCTAGCATCTGTTGCTACTCTGACCATTGCTGTTGGTAGAAATACAGGTCCTTGTTGTTTAACTATTAGAATTTGTGTTGTCCCAATGTTGGTCGATGTCTTGTTATTACCATGCAGAAGAGTGTGGTGATGTCCTTGGCACACAATGCATCGTATTTCACATCTGCATGAGCTACCCCTATAGATGTCGCGTTAAACAACATACACAAGTAGTTCTTTCGCTGACCAACTTGCTTCTGTCTAGCGTTGGCATTAGGTTGAACTGATTGAAGTCTTGCAACTGGCTCCAAGGTTGGTAGCTCTATCTTGGGTAATTGTACCTGGCTTCTCCAGAATGGTTCGAAGTCTCTCTCTGCTGGTTGCGTTATAATCTCATTATCAGCGTGTCTACTTTATGTTTAAGAGTTTCGTAGTAGCCTTCTTGGAAGTATTTACAAGTTTGTTATCAATAACTTCCATTTCTCTGGATAATTGCTCGGTTTTTAACTTGATTTATTCTATTGGACTGTTGTCGTTGTCCAAAGCTTGCTCGATGGTTTGTGCTTTCTGGTACATGTTTCTCATCAGTACATCTTGCCTTTTAATCAATTTTCGGTTGATGTGTGCTAACTGTTGAGCCAAGCCTATTGCTGGCGGTGTTGTTAGTCGCCCATGCTGTTGATCCTTACTTTTTGTTGGCGGTGTTGTTGGTCGCTCATCATTTAATTGGCTACGCATGTCGGCTATTAGTTTGTCGTAAACTTCCTCAATAGACTTTCTTGAATTTCGGTACGGATCATCCTGCTTAATGGTCAGATTCCTTGCTATTATCTCATCATCTGTGGCGAGAAAATCGGTATAAAGTTTTTTTAACTCTTCGATTTTCTTTTCGAGGTAGAGTTTCGTTTTTCTACTATCTGCGCCTTTTCCGTAGTTTCTGGCTAGTGTTGTATATAGCTGTCGCCAATATCTTCTTGTGCTGATTTTATTTATCGATTAAGCACCTAGAGAAAATCCAGTAATTTTGTGCCGAACTTACCTTAAATTTAAAATTAAGGAAATAATGTCGTAAGGCTCCTTCCTTAATTGATAAAATCGCAAGCACAACCCATTTTAAAGTATGTTGTAAATGATTGGAAGTTAGTGAAATTAGAGTCAAGGTATACTTTTATTCTGTAATCGTAATTGTACATAAAATGAATATAATTACAAAATCATTTTAGATGTCAAATTTATTTTATTTGATTACCTGACGATGATTTATGAAAATTTTACGAAACTAATAATTTGCAGTAATTTATTCAATAAATCGTTGTACAGTAAAGAGATATTTCCCTTTCAAGGTCGTAGACACACGTACGAAGAAAATTATACCTCTGAGTTCACCTTAATCGTCTAAAAAAAACTAAATGTCGCATTTTGTAATAAAGATTTTAATATTTATATGTCTTAAAACAGTACTTCTTAAAAAACTATTAAAAAACTATCTTTTGGTATAAATCTTTAAGTTTTTTGTTCAAACTTATAGGTACTCATACTTAGTAATCGTATTCATCTACGATTTTATAGTCTTGTGATGCAAGACCTTAAGAAATGCACAAATTGGCGCCTCAAACAAGACGTACAAAACGAAGCCGCAGGCGTACGACAGAATTACAATGCCCAAATATAGTGCTGTCTGAAAAGATACAAAAAAACATAAAAAAAATTAATGTTAGAATTATGTATATGAATAATTTAGTCGTTTATATAATTAATTAGCATCTAATTCGTTGTGTACACGGTAAGATATTTTGTACGAGTCAATAATTGAAATACACTCTGTCAAAAAAGTGATGGTAATTTAAAAAGCCCCCTTAAAAATATCGAACAAAGAATTTGTCTCAAATTTTATATTGCAAATAGAATTTCGTATGCCGAATCGCTGAAAATGGTCCAGAAGGCTTACGGCGAATCGACTTTATTAAAAACACGTGTATATGAGTGGTACAGAAAATTCAAAGGCGGTCGAGATGCGGTGCAAGATTTACTTCGTTCTGGTCGCCTCTCCGAAGATAACATCAATAAAGTCAAGAAAATGGTGACAGAAAATCATCATGTAGATTTGAGAGAGATAGCCGCTGAACTTTCTGTGACTCACGCATCAGTTCGTACCATTCTACACCATCGGTTGGGAATGAAACGCGTTGCCGCCCGATCAGTTCCGAAAGACCTGAATTTTCCTCAAAAACTCAATCGCGTAATGGTCGTCGAAGTCATGCTAGAACGAGTCAATTCCGACCCTGGATTCATAAAACGCATTATAACTGATGATGCTACATGGGTTTATAAGTTTGACATGCAAACCAGTCAACAAGCTTAGGAATGGCGAATACCAAATGAGCCGAAACCAAAAAACCACGTCAAAGTCGATCAAAAGTCAAATAATATTGACTGTTTTCTGTGATTATCTCGGTGTTGTGCAGTCGGAATTCTTGCCAGAAAGTCAGTCGGTAAATAAAGAACACTATCTGAGCGTTATGCGGCACTTGAGAGAGCAAATTCGTTGAAAAAGCCCAGGTTTGTGGAAAGAACCCTCATAGATTTTGCACCACATTTCGGTTAAAAAACCGAATTCTCTTGATATGGCTCTGGCTGACTTCGATTGCTTCCAAATTTTGCAAGAATACGTTTAAGCAACCGAGAAAAAATAGGGGGGTTAGTGATTAAAAAATATTACCCCTTCCCCATCCTCACCTGTAAGGAGGAATTTACAATATGTGACAACTTTTGATTAACTCGAGCGATTGCCCCAAATTTTGAACGAATACGTTTCAGTAGCCGAGAAAAAACATAGGGGGGTTAGCGATCAAAAAATGTTACCCCTTCTCAATGCTCAGCTGTAATATGCAAACTTTTGATCCGCTAAAGCGATTGCTTACAAATTTAGCACGAATACATTTTGGCAGCCAAGAAAAACCGTGGGGGTGTTAACAAATATTTTATATACTTCAATTTTTGTTGTATATCGACCGTATAAAGAAACCATATAGCACTTGGCGGCAAAAACAAAACATTCCTTATAAATCGCATACTGGCTGAGATGCGTATGAGGCAGGAGTTGGCGCTGCTATTGCATCATCTGGTATAGCGGCCAACCTAATGGCTGAAGGACAAACAGCCCACTCAGCTTTGAAATTACCTCTCAATATTGCTACAAAATATGAGAACCCTACCTGCAATATAAGCAAGAGTTTTGGTCAAGCTCAAGTGTTAAAATTGTACAAACTCATCGTATGGGACGAGTGCACGATGGCACATAGAAAATAATTGGAAGCTCTTAACCGTACATAATAAGACCTAAAAAGGAGTAGTGTACTGATGGGAGAGTACTAGTGATTCAGGCTGATGATTTTCGCCAAATGCTGCCCGTAATTACGCGGTCAACATCTGCTGATGAGTTTAACGGCTGCCAAAAAGCTTCAGTTCTGTGGGCAAATGTATAGAAACTCTAATTATCAACAAATATGCGAATTCGAATTCAACAAGGTACAGATGCACAGCAATTCGCAGCGAAACTGATGCAGAGGGGCGGTGACACTTTTCTCATTGGTATACTGACAGGCGAAATCACATTCACTAAAAATCTTTACCAGTTAGTGTCGTCCATTGAGCAGGTGATTCTGAAAATATACCCAAACATAGACAAAAACTTCAAAAATCGTGATTAGCTATGCAAAAAGCCATCCTTGTGTACCCAAAAAACAAAGCGAGTCATTTGATTCTGTAGTGAAACCAATGATGCCGTTTATTACCCGCTTGAATTTCTGAACACGCTGGAGTCAACTGGAATGCCTTCTCATATCTTGAAATTGAAGAAAGGATCATCAATAAGAGCCAAAACTATGCAATGGAACACGGCTCTGTGTCAAAAGTTTTAGTTAGGCTTTCATTTGCCATAACCATTAACGAAGGTTTGCATGCGTGAATTTTAAAAGTGATTGCTTCTCTCATGGCCAGTTGTATGTGGTATGCTCAAGAGTAGAGACTTCAAACAGTTTGTATGCTTTAGCTCCGGAAGGAAAATCAAAAATGAGGATTTTATTCAATTCACTTAAGTATTTCTAATTAGTTATAAAACAAAAAACAACACCTGTTGAAGTTCAGCAGTTCGTTAAACACACTTCAGATGATCTGACAAAATAGAGCACTGTAAACAAACTAAATGGCCGATCGCGCTCAAACAACGTTCCCGTTACTTTTTTGACAGCATGTATTAAAGACTTGTACCTTGAAATTTAATAAGACAAGTTGTAAAATTTTGATGCAACACTATTTTTCATGCTGACATCGTTATAGAAAATCTTTCAATGTTACGGTGTAATAAAATACGTTGAACCTGTAACTTTCATAATTAATATCTAATGTTTGTTATGCGAGATATTTTTGCTAAAGTCCAGTTATTCGCGCACTATTTGGTTTGAATTTTTACATTGTAAATGATGTTTAGTTCGAAAAATATGTGGAAAGTTAGATAGAGATTGGTGGTCGTGAAGCTGTTTGGTAGAATCAAGTTTACACTTGTGTCAGCCTTGTATATTACAGCTTCCGCAAGTGTTCTTGTTACCTAGTTGCAGTGGCCACTGGGCATCTAGCTCTCTACGGTATTTGTGGTGTGTTAGGCTAAAATACGGCGTGAACTGGGTTGGGTTAATGTGTTACCCGTATCGTGCTGACAACCGACTAGGCTGGAGGTCCAGTATAAAACAGCCCAATTTTTAACGCTGTATTCGGATACCTGGCACTATCCGGATCAAACTGCCTATATGTGTACTGCAGATCTTCGCACAGACGGACATTTTTTTCCTCCAAGAATCCAATCGTCTTCAAAACTCATTCAATGCTGGTTTGAGTTTGGTCTTTAGGCCTGGTCTCCAAGGCAGAGGTAATCAATGAGGGACTTTGGTCATCAAGCCGTATTGCAACTGAGCCATCAGGTTAGGTCCTCAAGGCGTACCGTGAAAATAAATAGGACACCAGTACGAACATGGCTGGAAAGGGATTTTTCATCTGTGAATTACGATCTGTGATGAAATGGAACAGATCTATGACCCCTGTCGAAGTGCAAAAACTCAGATGGTGATTAAATCGGACCAATAAACGTACGCTCTTGAATTGGCTGACACTGACGTAAAAGTAAGGACGGAAAAAGCAAACCGCGAAAAAGTTAGGAGAGCTTGGTACCAGAGTAGATTGCAGGGATAATAACGAAAAAAATCTGGTTCTTCAAATGCAATCTCATAGGAACATGAGCACAAGCAAAGATGGTACCCTCTACCCTCGTTCCTTCTAACAAAACCAGATAGCTCTGGGAGAACGGACAGGAATATAAAAATCGTCTCATGGGCAGTGATGGCTATTTTTATCGGAACCCACGAAGAAGGATACATATCGTCCAGCAATTGGAGGCAGATGGACAAGGCCTTAGCCCACAGTTTCCTAAAAATTATGAGTGCCAAGGAATCGTGCCAAGTAAAATGTAGGGTGTTGAAAGAGCCAAGGAACCTAAAGCTGCTATGGACTGGGACTGCTACAAAGGAAGCCATTAAAACATACATACACGAATTAAAATGTACCGAAAAGTGTAATATTTATAACTAAAGCGTGAAAAAATGCTCATTGCAGTCCCAAAGACCTAAAAATTTTAAAAAGACGGATTTCCACATTAGGAGTTCGATTGAGCCAAATAAACTATCAGAATTCCAACATGCATATTACAAGTGGAAATCGGCGGAAACTGCTCACCACTGCCTTATTGCTCCTATCGAGTATGCTCCTAAACCCTCGAACCGAAGGAATACTCCATGATAAATTGGATGGCTATATAGACGGGACCTTTACCCCCCTCGAGTCACTCAGGGGCTGGGTAGATCATGACGGCCAGCCTGACTGGGTCCTGTAATAGCAGATTTGTGAGTAGAGCCGCATCGCAAGTTGAGATTATCCCCTCTTCTTTGGAACTTGGTCATAAATGACCTGTTATTAAACCTGGAAGGGTGCGGCTTTAAGGTGACTGCATATGTGGATGTAGTTGCAATTGGTGTCTTGAGTAAATATAGTTGCCCCTTAAGAGAACGCATAACAAAGCGCGTTTGGCATTCTCTCCAATTGGGCTAACAGTTGTGGTTTAAATGTGAATCCACACAAAACTGAGTTGGTTTTTACTCCAGGAAATACGAACTCCCTCAGCTCGAACGGAGAGCAAACTGAACTAGAAACCCGTGCCTACTATATAACATTGCCATTGGAAAAGATGGGGTTTATAGCCCCACATTACATACTGGCTTTATATGTCCTCTATATTAGGCTATTTTATTATATGTGATCAACCTAAAATCTTTGGTAAAAGAACAGCGAACAGCTGCTCTGTGTATTAGTAGGGCTCGTAGGAGCACAACCACTCAAGCACTTGAGGTAAACAAATGGCAGCTAGCTCAGCTATAAAAGCCAACTCAATATCCATGTGGAACTGTAACAATATAGGGCATTCATCTATTCTAAGAAACAGGAACATCTAAAATATCAGCGACTACTCCAACCTGTTACCATCTTTTGATCAGAGACTTAGGACTGATATTCCCACCAGAGAGGACTGGTTGAGGGAAGCCTTTCTAAATACTGAAGGTGTTTATTTCTTCACTGATGTTTCAAAGCTGGGTGGATATAGGTTGAGGGTGTGGTAGGGTTGAGGGGTTGAGGGTGTTTTCTGTGAAGTATTTAATGTAAAACTCTGTTTTCGTCTCCTCAACTACTGCAAGGTTTTTCAAGTTGAACTCTGAGTGCGATTAGGAAAGTCATTGACTGGTTGAGGTATAATGTAATATAATTATATAAGGGATATTTGCATATTTACGGACAGTCATGCTTCAATAAGGCCGCTCAAATCATATTTCAACGTCCACCTGATTTGGATGCCAGGGCATTTCAATATTACGGGGAATGGAAAAATGGAGGAACTCGCTTTACAAGGCATAACCTGCCGCATTTCACCAAGCAAGACGAATATTTAGATACTGCTCGCTAAGTTAAAATTACTGTTAAAGTTACTGGTGAAACACTAGACCTAATCCAGGCAGATGGTATCGAACAGAGTGGTTTTTTGACAGCGATCTTGAATAAATTTTTTCTTTTGCCATAGTATAGTTTTAGTCATAAATTAGTTGGTATCGGGTAGTTTAAATCGGTTAAGTGGTGTGTGATTATAATATTTAGTTATAAAAGTAGTAGAAACAATAAGAATTAGTGATTAATTTATGTGTGACAACAACAACAACTAACTATAGTACAATTGGTTTTTATTGTGCTCAAACACAACGGTAATACCGTACGTCAACTCGTTTTTTAAGTGACAGAGTGTCCCTTCACCAGGACCTTACATCAATTCGTTTGCTGAGTGACAGAGTGTACCTGCACCAGGGCACCGAAATTTAAAATCTACCCGACAACTGCCTACGGGCAGGATGTCGATTAGAAGCAAAAACCGGTTCCAGTCTCTCATGAATATGAGGGGAAGCAGCAGTCCTCTTCAAATAGAAGAAAATAAAAACAAAAGGAAACGATTTTTTTTTGAAGAAAACAAAGCTAACCAAAAATATGTAGTGGTGAAGAAGGCTGACAGTGACAACAGCTTTCGAGGAGTATCGTCTTTCTTGATTGAAAAAGGGTTATCAATGATCACGTCACACATCAAGGAGACGCAGCGACTACGTAGCGGGGATCTTTTGGTATTAACAAACAAAGACGAAGGATTTCAAGCGTTAATGAAGGCCACTAAACTAGCAGACATGCCGGTCAAAGTAGAAGAACACAAATTTTTGAACTTCAGCAAAGGTGTTATTTATAGTCATGATTTGATGTATGTTGGGACCGAGGAGATTGAAAAAGAATTAAAAACTCAAAATGTGATCAAAGTGGAACGGAAAAAACGAAAAGTTAATAATGAGCTACGAGATACGCCACTACATATCATTACATTCAATACAATCGAGTTACCGAATCACATCAAAGCGGGTTTTTTGAGGTTGGATGTACGGTTGTACATCCCAAACCCAATGAGATGCCACAACTGCCAACGGTACGGGTATACGAAAACTAAATGCTTTCGTCCAAGAACATGTCCTAAATGCGCGAAAAATGTAAACGAAGGACACGAGGAAGAAGTTTGCGAACCCATAAAATGTGCAAACTGTGCAAACAATCACACCGCATTTGACACAAACTGCCCGATATTCATAATGGAGGCAGAAATAATTAAAATTAAAACAATGGATCGCATCACTTATTTTAAAGCAAAGGAAACATACTATCGCGAAAACGCCAACACTACTTCAGCAACGATGGACACACATAAAAAAGAAACATATAGTGAAATGCTAAAAAGAAATAAAGTAAATGTGGAAAATGACACCAACAGTAACAACAATACAAATAAAAATTATAATAATAATAACGACAACAATAAACTCAACAACAAAAATTAAAACAACAGTAATAATAACAACAACAATAATAATACAAATAGTATCAACAAAAACCACAACAATAGCAACAACACCATCAATAATGAAAACAACGACAGTAATCAAACAACAATAACAATAATAACAACAACAACAATTATAATAACAACAACAATAAAAATAAAGATAAAACTTCAGTACTTGAAAACAAAGAAATGACGAAACAAAAATTAAACAACATTACAACACAAGAGCCAGGACTTTGTAACACTAAAATTGTCATCAAAGCAGTGGCAGAAAAGAACAGCGAAGATGTATTATCAAGGATATATGTAGTTTTTAATCCTAAAGACAGGCAGATTACACAAAACAATGATCAAGGTATGAGTGATGATGATTATTAGAGGGAAGGAGGGAAAAAGTGTTACTTTTTGGTTTAAATTGTTTTTTCCCCTTCTTCCTTTCTTTTAAATGGAAGTGCGAATGATAAGATCCAATGAATGCATGGAAATTGGTCAGATAAATATCCGCAGCATGTATGCCAATGGCGATATGTTGCGGACTTATCTAGCCAAGAACGATGTGAATGTAATGCTTTTGTGTGAAACTTGGGAGCGTGAGGGTAAGACGTTTCGTGTAAGTGGGTACAATTTTCTGTCTAGACCGAGGGCCGATGGCTTCGGCGGAGTGGCGATATTGGCACGGACCAATATCAGCATGATATAGTGCGACACACCGGCATTCGAGCGCATCGAAGTCATCGCAGCCAAAACTCGAAATCTGGACAGAAATTTGCTATTTGTGAGTGTATATGCAACTCCAATTGAATCAGTGAGTGATAGAGAAAAAAACCTGAGAGATTTTCAAATTTTGTTTGACTGGGTGGAAGGAAAAAGTGACGTGATTCTGGGGGGTGATATGAATGCGCATTCGAGAGTATGGGGGTGTGAAAGAAATGATGCTTGGGGAAACTTGTTGACTCACATTATTTTGGATTCCGATTTCGTAACCCTGAATGATGGTGGGTCAACTAGGATGGCGTGTGTGGGGTCGACAGCCAGTGCAATAGATTTGACGTTAATGTCTAGCGGGCTGTCGGCCCAATTCACTTGGAATGTTACGGATGAGAATTTGGGTAGTGATCATTATTTGATCAGGATGTGTTTAGGTGGTGTGAATGTTGACATAGACCGTAAGGTCATTATGAATGGTAAGAAATGGATCGAACGTATGAATGAGATTCTCATAATGAATGAAGCAACTGAGGTTACCCAACTTGAGGATGAAATAGAGAGAATAAATGAAATGTGCACTATACATGTGAGAGGGAATGAATGTACTGTGAAAGGTTGGTGGAATAACGAAATCCAGTATTGGTATGAAAGGAAACGGATAGCACTGAGAGAGTTCAATAGGTGTATATGTTATGAATGCAGAATAAATTATGCAAGAATGAATGCGAGATTGAAAAAGGCTATCCGTAGAGCGAAGAGGAAAAGTTGGCGGGAATATGTGTCCAAAATGACACATAGGACCACAACTAAGGATGTATGGGATAAGTTTAACAGAGTGAGAGGTTATAGAGTGCATGGCAGAAATGCAGTGTTAGATGACAGAAAGAATGGAGGTGTCTTTTTACAAATGATGACGGATGTACGTAGTAATTTGAGCGATAGATATGAAGTTCTATTACCTGATAATGAAAGTGAATTTATGAACGACATGTGTAAGGAATTTGAATGGGAAGAGTTTCGAGGGGTCTTACAAACATCCAAAGCTACGACTCCCGGAACTAATAGGATGAGTTATAAAATGATTGGCAGATTGGAATTCGAAGCCAAGGTGGCCTTGCTTCGAATTCTCAATCAAGTATGGATGAGTATTCAAATACCGGAAAAATGGAAGGAAAGCAGGGTGGTACCTATTCCTAAAAGGTATCGGGACAGAAATCTGGCAACAAATTACAGAGGAATACGTATGTTGAATGTATTTGTTAAAATTGTGAATGGTATGATGAAAGGTCGCATAGACAAATTTGTGAATGAGGGTAATTTGTTGCCGGAAACCACCTTTGGGTTCCGTCGCAACCACTCTGCTAATGAATGTGTAGAAAAGTTTGTGTGGGAAGTGCGAAAGGAAAAGAAGCATGTTGTGGCGGTATTTTTGGATATAGAAAGGGCATATGACTACGTGGTTCCGGGGAAACTTTATCAGATCCTTATGGGCCTGGGGTTTCCTTGGAAAATTTGCAAATGGGTGTATGAGTTCATGAATGAAAGAAAATTACTTTTGTGTGGTAGAGGGTACAGGTTGGAGGGAGCGCTGAATATAGGCCTCCCCCAAGGCAGTAAAATTTCACCGACTCTCTTCAACCTTTACACGAGCTCGATACATAGGTTTAACTCCTCGGACAAGGTCATTCTGCAATTTGCTGATGACTTTGTCTTGATGGGCAAGGGGAGGACCATCGAGGAGGCCTTAGGTCGAGCTCAAGAATGTGTGAATCAGGTAACAGAATGTTTGATTGAAATGAATTTGCATGTAAATTCGAGAAAGTGTTGTTCTATGACGTTTCGAACGAATCGTATGGTTGACGTGCAAGTGTATAATTGAGTGTGTAAATTTGAATAGGTATTTGGGAATCTGGATTGATAAGCGATTGGGTTTCAAAGTGCATATGGAAAAATTAGCCGATAATTGCAAGAGTAGATTGAATGTAATCAAAAGGGTGAGTAAACCGAAATGGGGAGCTCATCCTGGTGTGACTGATATGTTACGAAAGGCGCTAGTGTCATCGTAAATTGCGTATGGACTGAGTGTATGTGGTGATGGATCCAAAGTCGGTTTTAAAAAGTTGATGAATGTGGAGAATGCCTGTGCCAGGGTGGTATTGGGGGCGATTAATTCAACCCCAATACACACGTTGTGGTCTGAATTGGGTGATTCATCTCTTAATTATAAGAGGGAGTGGATCACCGTGCGAGAGACGGTGCGAATGTTGACTAAGGACAATAAATTTGTGAATGAAATGAAAGAGAGATTGCAAAGAGGGACGGACTACCAAAGGACATTAAGATCACGGGTGATTTTCGAAAGTATTAATGTATTTTCCAAGATTCGACCTGTAAATCCGAAAGTCCCTCCGAGCAATCTAATTGTGCGTTTAAATTTTGGTGATACAAGAAAAGCGATTATGAATGAGGTATCGGTTAAGAGCGAGTTTTTAAAAATCCGTATGAACTATTTTGCCGATGTGGAAGTGTATACAGATGCTAGTGTGAATGATGATCGAGTAGGTGTAGGGATTTTTATTCCGTCAATAAGAAAAGAGAAAATACTACGGTTGAATGCAAGCATCTGTATAATGAATGCAGAGTTGGTTGGAATTAAGGAAGGGATCAAGTTGGTAATGACCCAAGGGAGGAGGAGAGTAGTATTATTCTCCGACTCCCGGAGTGGATTGGAATTAATTAGTAGGGGTGGGGGAACTCATGGTAATGTGTATGTGGAAATGTTGTATGAGTACCTTCAATCGTGTGGGAGTGAGGTCATTCTTCAATGGATACCTTCACACCTACAGATTGAAGGTAATGAAAGAGCCGATATACTTGCAAAAAGGGGTTGTTTGGTTGAGGAGGTAAATGAATATGAATTCATGGATGGAAGAGTTGTACTTCACATGCTTCAGGTGAATCTGTGGAGAAAATGGGAGAGAGAGTTTGTTGAAAAATGTCAGGTGAAAGGTAAGAAGTACTTTGAGTTGATTAGTGCTCCTTTGAGGCAACCTTTCTTTAAAATACTCAAGGGAGATACTAGAATGACCAGAACAATGGAACGAGTGAGACTGAATCATGGAAATTGGAAAGCATGCTTGAAGAAACGCAATTTGATTGAGTGTGAATTATGTGACAGCTGCTTGGTTGTGGAGGACATCGAACATTTGATTTTAAAATGCTCTGCCTTTAATCAGAGCAGACAAATGTTCGATGTGCTCTTGAGTGCAAGGAATTTGACAGAATTATTACGAATGGGAATGAACGTTTATAAGAATGTGTATAATTTTATTAGAATGAATCAGATAGAAGTATGAAAGGGGATCGATGAGCGAAAGGAGAATGATTGAAAAAAAAAAATGTTAAAATTGTAAAATAAAATTGTAATTTGTAACTGGGCCAAATGGCACCAAATTTGGAGCTAGAGCCAATTAAATAAATAAAAAAAAAAAAAAAAAAAAAATCGTGGTGGGTGCTATTATGGGACACTGTCTTTTAGGCAAGCACGTGAGCCAGTTGCGAAGATGAAGAGGAGGAAGAATCTGTTCGCGAGTGATCAAGCTTTGGAAGAGCTTGTGTGGATTGAATCAAGGGTCGCGCTCCTGCAATTAAAAATGTACACCATTCAATAAAAAATTCGACTTTTTAGCCAGTGACTCGACATGGAACTTGCAATTTGGATTATGAAGCAACGATGAACAGGAAGTGGACATAATGACCAAAGTAAAAGTGGAAGTATTGAAATTGATGAACGCACTCTACGGTGTAATTTACTTAAAGTTGTGACAGGTTTGTCGATTCATCGTGTTTATGAAGACTCAGCCGTTCTACTAAATTGGAAGGGTTCCCCGAAAATTTTGCGTAAAACAATTCATCGAAAAACAATTCATCGAAAAACAGATATGAAAACTACAATTTTACAATAACCAAATGCGTGTGAAAACAATTTTGCAAATAACAATTCATCGAAACAAAATTTTTCATCTAAAAGTTTCTTTTGAACATCAGTATTTACAGGTAAAGATTTTATATGGGAATTTTAGAATTCCTGTAAAATGATATATGGTGTAAATTCCAGGTTATTCACATAAATATATTATTTAACATAGATATGCCAAAATTCTTCCTCTATCCAGAACAGAAAGCCGCTTGACGATTTCTTGCTCGAAAATCGACGAATACTCTTGAAAAATATATTTCCCAAGCAAATGACCATTTTCTTTATACGCCCCAATCACCGTAAAAATTCTCATCTCAAGTATTTTTATTGCAATTCTGAATAACTATATAGGCGATCTAAAATCATCTGCACTCACAAAAAGTGGGAGCAATGCTGGGAAGTGCAGATTGCAAGTAGCTCCTTCACCGAAACAACAATACGGAAATCGGCAATCAGCCTTTAGGATCCGTTGCAGGTTTAATTTTTGAATGGTGCCACAACTACTGAAGGCAATCGCACCAAAAAGACAGAGATACCAGGATCAAAACCCACACTGGTATGTGGATTGGGGTCAAGGGCGTGTTAATCTGGCTGCATGCGCAGCAAGTGCGATGCTTATCCAAATTTGGATAAAATGCAAGGCATTATTTAGCAAAACAATCTTTTTCTTCCGACCACTGATTATTATAAAACCGACACACAGGGGAAACAAAAATGTACTCTTTATTTTCCCCTATGAAAATAACCAATCGCTAGCCTCTCTTCCAAACACAAACGGCGTTACATATTTGACTTTGGGCCAATAATTGTTGGAGTACATTGAAAGGATGGAGCCGAAAATAATACAGGAGGCCAAACCGAAGAAATTGGAACCCAGGTGGTGGATAGGGGAATGCTCACTACCCGGCTTGCCGGAGGGCAGGTGGGAAATAAAATAAAACCCACGGACCAAATCTGGTTAGGGGAAGGAACCCCGAACAATAAACCAACCATGGCAGATCAGCAGAAGAATAATGTTACTTTGCGGGGATTAGGATGTCCAGTACAGGCGACTTCGGAAAGTGTGCAAGCGGGCTTCCAATCGTCGATATCTAGCGACGACAATGCTTTAGTAGTGGCAAACTTAGCTACTAGAGCAGATAGAAGTATAAGCCCCCTACCTCCAATAGAACTCATGCATTCTCCCAACATTAACGAAAAGACACCGTATGCTTCAAGACGGCAATGAAATGACATCAAAATTAACCTAGCTTGAGCTCCAGAATAATGAACTAAGGACAAAATTCCAGCAATATGAGTTACAATGTAATAAATACCAAGATATTTTGGTAAACTTACAAAACAGAACCGAAACACTAGAGAGGCAAAATAAACCTGCTACGTCTATGGTAGAAGTCAGAGCCTACAAAGTCTCGGCAATGAATACTTTACGGATGAAGAGGAACTTGAGAAAGAAACCCAACCTAGACAAAATAAAGTAGATGTAAATAAAAAGAGGAGACTCTCCAAAACGCCATCACCAAGTGTATCTCTACCGCAAGATAACGAAATAACAAAACAACCACAACATGCACACCAAAAGAAACCCTTACCACCACCAATAAGTGTCAGCAATGTTATGAATTTTAATATACTCAGGGCTCGAGTATTGGCAGTGACAGAGAAACCTGCTCAGTTTACACAGGATTTATTAACCTCCGGCAAATATTACTAAGAACGAAAAGATTGTAAATTCAATTTGTAATAATAATCCACACCAGCCAACAAAATATCTAATTTGGCGACAATATGGCGATAAACATATTAAATCTCAAAATATTCAATTTCTCAAGAAAATCCTAAATTCTCTCAATACCGCTAAAGTATTTATTGAACCACGTGAGTCCCATTAACTTTTTAATTGGTTTGGAAGCTTGAAAGTCCTAATCTTAACCTTTCAGAAAATCATACAGAACTAGGTGTTAAGCCTATTAATTCTCGGGGTATTCAATCCGGTTTGTGTTAGTGATGTGTGTGGCGCTAATGAACTCCTCCCAAAATAGTTCAACACTAAAAAAATTGATTCAAATATTTTAAAGATTCGCCTAAATGTCATTTTTATTTTACTTTTACCAATACATTCTCATTTTTTGTTTATAGTTTAGGACCAATTTAGTTTTAACTTCAAAAGCGTGTACAGGCGTGTGAAGTTTGTGCTAAACTATTCCTAATATTAGTTCTACACTAGTTAGGTCTAACTTCACACGCATGCTTAATATCGATATACAATTTTATTTTTTAACCGAAGATGTCCTACCTTGCTTTCCGCATCACAAATTAGAACAATTAAGAGAAAGTTGATCAATGTTTTTTAATATGTCCTACGAGTCTTTTCGATGAATTGTTTCTTTCTTTCGCATATTTGTTTTTTCGATTAATTGTTCAGTGTAGAATTGGTTCGGTGTAAAATTGTTCATATTACAATTATTCTTGCCGACTGACGTTGATATGCGCGATGCTAACAGAAAGATGCTATTTTTACAAATGGGATTATCGAATTCCAATTTATTCATTAAACATTAACCACAACCTCATTTCACGTATAAAGTAATGCTGATGACCTTCAGTCGTTATGTGAATGCGCGTTAGAACTGTGTTAATTCTTGTTTTCCTTGACAAATGGAAATTCTCTTATTCCGAACTAAACAGAATGACACAGCTTCTTTCGAGCGATCACTAACCAAATACTACCAAAAAAAAATCCAATCTAAATTACTATAACACTCTAATTAATAAAATTGGGTGGGCTATTTTTGCGTTATCACCACAAATAAAATATTGACAAAATCGTTTAACATCTCGACCAAATGGGATTAAAGCACTTAACGTTCCGATATATATCCGACAAAAATATGTATGTACTTACAATTGTCCCGTACGACATAAAAATTGTATTATTTGATGATAAAATTATGATTCGCATGATTAATGGATGTATCAAGTAGACGCAATTAGATAATTTGCTCATGGTGTATAGTGCGTCCAAATTTAAGAACCATCCAACTGGGCCTGAAATATAAGTACAAGAAATAAATTATTAAATTATGTTAAGGTGAAATGTTGCAAATACTCGTATATAGCTTGCTTGCATCACACGCAATATATCGCGGTTTCGTTTTTATTAATATTCAAGTTCACAATCAATATAATCGCAAACGTAATAAGCATAAAAATATACATAATCACACCCGATTACACCAAAACATTACAATAATTGCGTATATTGCAATATTCACATTATTATTCTACGTGTAGCAATTGAAACGTGAGCTAAATTACCATAGACAATGGGCAATTGCGCTACTTGAAACGCGTGCATTACTCAATATCGAATTGTTTGTTCTCAATCGAAGTGCGATCATTATAGTTAGAGGTGCAACGTAACAGAATATTATAGTTGTACATACCTGCTTTATTTGATACTGAAGCAATAATTATCCAAATTAAGACGATGATCCACATAACATGCGATGAACTTACAAAAGATGCTTGAATCCATACCCGGGTATCTCGGATGTATTCGTTACCATATATTATTCCCAATACCAGCACTGTGATGAATGTCCAAACTGTAATTTACAAAATATAAATTATAAATTAAATAGCCTGAATTTATGATATTCATTCATTTAAGGGCCGGAGCAATCAGCAATAGTATTGATTGTCGCTTTACGTCAGAGACATATCTAGAAACCTAGCTGACCAGGCGAACCTCGTTCTGCCCCAAATTACTTCGTTCCGAGCAAATACTTTTGTCCTACACCAAAATTGATTTTGATGAGAGAAAAAATCAAACAACTCACCTCGATTCTCAATAGAGGTTTGAGTTGAGTGAACATTCCATTCACTGTTTCATCGAATTCAACACTAAAGTGTTGAAAAGTGAATGAAATTTTGATTCAAACTCAGGCATCTATCGAAAATTGAGTTGTTTTTTGGATTTTTTCTCGCAGTGTGGAAATGAATTTTAGTCAGTTGGAATTCAAAACAATTCAATGTATTTTATTCGAGTGGAATTAAATCGAATACAGACGCAAATCGATGCAATGCATTGTGGTAAACAATATTTTTGTTTTGTTCTCCGGCGCGAAAATGAACAACGATGATGTTTTGAAAACTCTCGAACACGCGACGTACAGCTGACCATGAAAAAACAAGGAAATTTGGGATTTATTCCGCACATTTCCAACGATTGACCTTGCAATTTGTTAATCGTCATAAGGAACCCTAAACGAACGGAGAACTGAATGCGCTTGAAGTCGAACGGAATGTCAGTTGGAATCAGAGTAATCCTCGGAATTAGAACATCCTCTCTTTTGAATTCGCGCTTGATGATCGTCGCTTGAATCACGTTGTTCATCAGTTTCTTGTGACAGCCAATGGCATCCCGTTACACAATCTCGGATGGTTCAGATTTCTCAGCATGATTATCACAGATCCGACTTTCAGCATCAAGTTAAGCGGTGCATTCAAAAACTCGGTCGGATAGTTGGTTGCATCGTATTGATTTGGTCATACAGTCAACGGATTTGTAACAATGCATTTCTCCAGCTATTTGGTTGAACGAATTTGATTTGCCGGCGCAGAAAAGTGGCATCGGCGAGTCTTGAGTCCCAATGTGAGGCGTTTTCCAGTAAATTCAGACAATAACAAGCCTCTCGATAGGTGGCGCAAAACACACCATCCTATAGTATGAAGCGATTCGAACAAAGTAGGACCACGAACATGGAAGAATAGCAAACGAAGATAGAAGCAGTCGTCTTGTCGTGGATGAACGGTGTATACACGGCCAAATGCATCAGTCGAATACACATCGACAAATCCTGTAACAGGTTGACCTTTCTTTCGTCGTTGAAGCTCCTTCGTCGACTGGTTCCAAGTATAATAGCGTGACATTTCCCGGCAAAGCAATGTTCGCGCGAACGGATCGCTTTAGCAAATTTCGAAGAAATTCGTAAGTGTTGTAGCTGGTGGTTCTTCTTCTCGTTGTGGTGCATTAGCTTCCGTGAAATAGACACGTTGTCCATTCTCCAAGTGCACCGACAGATGTTGAACAGTGGGATGTCGCTCGTGTATTGCAAATGAGAAAACACGCCAAATCGTCTCATTACAACTGGCATAACGGCCCAATTGGAATCTTGAAACTTCAGACATTTGCATCCGGAGCAGCAATGCCAAACACTGCCAGGACTAACCACGACATCTATTCCTTTTCCGCGTCATCGTGACTGTTCTGCCACCGTCTTCATGTGAACGACGCCGATATAATGGATAACCGTCGTTTCCACTAATTTTATATGCCAGCAACGGACGTTGATATTGTTTTGTGCCTTTCCCATCGGCCTTCCCATATACGGTGAATCGTGTTTGTTGAGACTACCGCGAACAACTCCGGGTCGGCTTCTGGAAATCCACGCTTCTGCCTCTCTAAGTTTGTACTGTCAGTAGATTACCAGTAATTTCCAACCATTTTGTATTGCATGTGAACGTCGTGAATAAATCTGGCCATTAGTAATACAGCACATACGTCATAACATCCTGCGCATATTCATGCGTATGCCGTGGGCTGCCAACATATGTCGCTGGGAGAATGGTCAATTGACCGACGTTGGTTGCAACTCCTTCCGAAACGATAGCATTGCGGAGATGAATGTACTGCTCGGAACTTGTTTTGATTGATTGAATCAGATGAAATGTAAACGTTCCGTCTCGACCTTGACATACATATTCACGCGATATTGTTAAAACAATCGATGATAGCTCAAAAGATGATTGTCCACGCCCTGTCGTATCATCAACCGATAAGTCTAAAAATGCATGGAACTGACCTTCTTACTCGTGTCTACACCTACAAAATGAATATGTTTTTTGTATAGCAATCCAAGAACAATCGACAGCTCAATAACTAACCGATCAGCGGATTGATCATGTTTATCTGGAAGTTGGTAGCCATCCTCTCCATGACAAAACATCAATGGATATTGGAGTGCATCATATGATCGATGTGTTTCGTACACGCGCTGTCCGTCGAAAATGACAATGGGCGATTTCAGGTCCCCTATCATGATTAGTCAAATAATCGCCAATTTGACTTGAAAATTTCACAGTCAATATCATTTTTCGATTTTCCGAAATTTTCAACTTTTCCGGTGACTTTTCCCGAAATTTTCTTTCACCATCTCCTGGCAATTGCGAACACAACAAAAAAATTGGGCCAAATCGGTTCAGCCGTTCTCAACTGAAAAACATCATTTTTCGATTTTCCGATTTTTCCAACTTTTTCGGAGGGTTTTCCCAAATTTTTCTTTCGTAAGAACCATCTCCTGGCAATTGCGAACATAACAAAAACAGATTGAACAAAATCGGTTCAGCCGTTCCCAACTAAAAACATCATTTTTCGATTTTCCGACTTTTTCATTTTCTTTCGTAAGAACCATCTCCATGCAATTGTGAACATAACAAAGAAGATTGGGCCAAATTGGTTCAGCCGTCCTCAACTGAAAAATACCATTTTTCGATTTTCTGACGAAAAAAATTT
This sequence comes from Nephrotoma flavescens, assembly GCA_932526605.1. NCBI lineage: Eukaryota > Metazoa > Arthropoda > Insecta > Diptera > Tipulidae > Nephrotoma > Nephrotoma flavescens. Next base: position 101,963,917 of record OW052221.1, read on the forward strand.
TCGTAAGAACCATCTCTTGGCGATTGCAAACACGACAAAAAAGTATTAAGCGAAATCGGTTCAGCCGTTCTCAACTGATGAGCGTTTATACATTTTTTACACCATTGTTATACAGCTACATAACGGTAGTTTTAAATGTACATGCATAAAGGAATTTACCAAAGCTAAAAGTTTACAATTATTTAATAATTTTTCCATGCAAATACACCTCTGCGTTTACCATTTTTTTATTCGCCATGTCTGTGCAACATCTGTCAAAATTTCAGTACAATATTTTTTTCAATATATGAAGCCAGGGATCACATCAAATTATAATTTGCATTTAGTAAATAAAATATGGTAGTGTAAACCATCCTTTATTATCTTTATAAAAACGTTTTTTAAACTGCCGTTCCTCACTTTGATTCTTTCGTTGTGTTTCTTTCCTCGTTTCCTTCCCCTTCACCAATAAACTAATTTTGTGGCGAGGAAATTTTTAATTCTTTTTTCAGTAATATTTTCTTTTAAATTCAACTAATTCTTGCACTATACTACAAAGCAAAATATTTCAAGGACACCTTGTTTATTTGTCGTTTTTGGGTTAATTTTTGTTTCGAGAGGAAAAATATTTTTTTTTTCAAACAAGGAAGCAGTTTTCGCAGCAAATAATAAAATTTTTTGATATAAAATAAATCAAGAGATAATTTTACACACATACATAAACATAGAAACGTGCATGCAAAGACATCAAATGTGGAGGATGATTGATTTTTTGAAGTGATAGAATCACGACGAAAGAATTAAAGTGCGGAGAGGATCGATTTGCCTTCTCGGTAAAATTCTAATACAAACTAGTTATTATTTATTAAGATTACTATCCAGATTGTTTTGATAAAAATTATTGACAACATTGCAAAGTATTTAATTGCACCGCTAAAGGACTAGACACACCAAGCGCGGTGCGTCAAACTCCAAATGTTCCATACAACTCAACGTGTATATCCGTTCACACCAAGAGCGGCGCGGCGCTTTAGTTGTTTTCAATAATTTTGAGAATTTTCGATTTTTGTTTTATAAATCTTTATTATTAGTAAATAATATGAGAGCATACGTGAATCACGAATTAGAAATGTATGGACCGCAATTGAAGTAGCATTATTTTCGTTATTTAAAAAATTATTTAAAAAAATTCGTCCATCGCCGCCTTATGTTCGGCGGCGATGGACGAATTTTTTTGGCTGCTTGGTGTGGGACATAATTTCGCGACGGCGAATGATGCAACTTCATTCGATATAATTTCTTAAAATTACAATTTTTATATTAAAAATCCAAAATTTGTAATGTTTTTTATAAATAATTGGTATATAAATGTTTATACTATCGTTTCTATACAATACATAAATAAATTAAGGCATATTTAAATTCGCCGCTGGCCGTCGACGCTTGGTGTGTCTAGTCCTTAAATGCTGGCAATTATTTTAAACTAGAAATTTTCATGAGTGCCTATACTTGGTTCATTTACGCACGAGATAATTGGCACCATGGATGTATGCAAAGATAATTGCAAAATTGGAGCAAAGCATGTTTTTATGTAAAATTACAATGGTTGTAAGAAGAAAAGTTTTCGGAGTAAGTGCGATGAATTTGCAAAGTGAAAAACAAAGCAAAATAAAAGTAGATTTGATGGTAGATTCTGGGGCGACATGCCATATTTCCAGTTGTTGCGACGCATTCGAAATCAATTTCATACCGAAAATGTATTAGTTTCAAAAAAATTTCAGAAATTGATGGAAACTAAATTTCTATAAAGCGACTGACCGAAAACGAGCTAAATGTGTTCTTCAACGGAAATGTCTACTAAATTGGTCTGCCGATAAGACGCATCAAATTTCTATCGGCGATGTTCTCCAATAATTTCCAATAATTTATACAGGATGAGTATATTAAATGGCATTAATTTTGTTGCAAATAAACAACAACTTTGCATCCATGAGTGACATCATAACATATATAAGCTTCGGTGCAGTGAAGAATAATCAGAAAGAAGGTCTCGTAGATGGCATTAAATTGACAGAGTACAAATCGTTCAACTAAGGGTCATCGTTCAAGACGTTTGGATCAGCATTGTAATCAATAGTGAACCATTCAACTTTAACAAAGCCATTTCTTGTACTAAATAGGATTGTTTAATTGACACAAGAAGGAGTATACATCACAGATTAAGTATAATACGTGGAAGGTGGTGAATTTTCCTGAAGCAAAATTTTAGTTTGAAACCAGCAGGAGGATAAATTGTTCATATCGAAGAATATCCACCTAGATATTTCTTCAGCCTTTGCAATGTTATCGCAGAAAGAAGGCACACGTCAAATGATGCATACAAACAGTACGAGATTGCGGGTTCAATAAAATATCGCATCCGCCTTACAGTCCAGATCTGATCCCAAATGATTATTTCATTTTTACAAATTTAAAAAAAATATTAAATGGGCTAAGATTTTCATGCGAGACCGAAGTAATGAAATGTAAATGAGTATTTTAAAGACCAAGAAAAAAAGTTTTACTTTGATGGTTTGAACAAACTGCACAGGTGTAATAAGAGTGCATTGGTGTAGATGGAGAAGAAAAAGTAACAAATTACCACATAACTTACCTAGAAGCGATAAAACTGCTGAGATCTTAAATGATGAGGATTTTTTGTGCAACACATAACCAAAGCACATGCCCATCAAATATGGTCCGATGCGTACCCACGGCTGATCTGTAATACCATTGAACAACGCCAAATTCATTATCAACTCTTTCACTGCATATGAATCATTGGCCGCCTTTCCATCCCCATCCGCAATCACACCGCCCGGCATCATCTTTAAATCATTTTCGATTTTCACCAAGGTACACGTAACAAACGAGCTGATGAAGAATGATAAACACAATGTCATTGAATACTTTGGATGATTTTTTGACAACAACATTAGTATGCAGGCAACAACAAAAAATTGTACTTCCAATGAGATGAACCATGACCATGGCATGCACTAAAAAAAATACAAGAAATAAATGATTATAACACAAATACGAGTAATATATTTACCCGTTCAATTAGCGGATAAAATGTGTCAATGTACAAAACATTCTTCCACATATTTTCTTCGCACGTTAAATGGTCCACCGATGGTATTTCAATGATGCCATAATCATTAAAATGTTTCATCACGAGTTGGGCCAATATTAAAACGACCGTGTACGGCAGAGTTAATTTCAAAAATTTATTCAAGATTAAAATTAAGAAATGCAAGATCTGCTCGAAGAGTCCACAAAATTTATCGATTGTTATCTTTTCGGTCATTTTATAGAATGTGAGCGATATTGAGATTCCACTAAAAATACATAAAAAATACAGTCATTTATTGAATTTTTTGGGCGCCTTTGTAGCACGACGATTATTGATTGATCAAATATGTTAATTCTTTATATAAATTTTGTTTATATTTTTGATTTAAGAATTTGACGACATCTTGCACAAGACGCATTGAACAATTTTAGAAAATTTCTCAAATATTTACCATAAAAAGAAGAACGTATCAATGGAGAATGATCCATGGTCAAATATAAAGTTTATAATAGAATTGGTCTTGACATCTTTAGCAAATATTTTGTTTTCTGCAAGTTAAATGTATTAGCACGCGGTTAAGTCGGACAATCAAAATAATTTTCAAAATACATACCGGACACATAACCAAATCCAATATAAACTTGTGTTAGTATCACCCACAGTGAGCAGAGCACATTTAATCCGAATATTGATTTGCATTTCATCTCACCTTCAGTACAGTTTTTTCCTTTTAACTGACCAATAATGCATGTAATTGACATTTCTTTAATCAAATCCTTGAAAAAGTTTTCACTGTCAATTATTTTATAAATGTAATCATCAGACTCGGACAGTTCATCTACAATAAATCAAATAATTTAATTATAACTACATTTAAAGATTTTTATTGGCGTAAGTAAGGTAACATCTAAAATTTTACAATGAAACATTATTATGAACCTACACGTACAGTCTACGTAATGTCTTAGTTAGTTAAGTCGATTTTATAAATTGATGAGACAAATCATTGGAAAACAACAAAAGGTTAACTAACATATCAAACTTAGTCAATATTAAATAGTAGTGTAGATAAGCCTTTAGTAGGGCGCGTTTAGAAGCTCAAGCTGCCAATCTGATAGTTTCCAGTTGGAAATTTACCAACATCCATGTGAATTATTTATCACGAAAAACACACGTTTCTATTCCTCATCCTTTCTTGACAAATGACTAATTGTCATGTCAAGCACACAACTTGTTTCTTGACAATGTCTTGAGCGAAACATGTATGAACATGTCTTCGATGTTTTTCATTCCATTGCCATTTTTTGAAAATGGGGTAAGTAAACATTCAATAAATATTTCGTGTGTCATGTCCAGTCTAATTTTTTTATATATGTATGTATGTAGTTTTGAAAATAAATTTTAAGATTTTATTTTTCAAATAGGTTAGTATTTGTAATTATACTTTATATTAAAAAATAATATCTAAAATTTTTGTCTTTTATATTCAAGGCAAACTTCCGCCACTTGAAGTACCAACAGTGTAATTTATTTATTTTAAATAAATGAAATTTTTATATTTTGAAAGTCTACAACTTAATACTTCATGTATTATTAACTTGTTTTAATAAATTGGTAATACTTTTTTCTTTAAATAAAATGTTTTTATTACAAATGTCAATCACGATTAATGTCTGTCATTTCATATACCATTCATCTCAGTCATGTCATATACGATTCCTTTCAAATGTGTCACACTGACAAACGAAAATTAGTCCCATTTCGGACAGTGTCGACAGTAACTTTCCTGTGATTTTTTTTTTGTTTATTCACCGCCATCTATTGTGTAACATTGTGAAATTTTAATTATTGCTTATCTTAAGTGCCGTTAATCACTAAGTGGTAATATCCTTAAAAAAGTAAAACATGTTTTGCACAGTTTTAAAGTAAATTATACCTTCCACCTTATGATAATAAATAAGAAAGGTAAATTGAAGACACAAGGGACAATCCGTGACACGCTATTCTTAAATATCACAATAACATTATTGGGCCTCTACTGGGCGCTTCCCCCAGGTGGTGGATAGGATAACGCTCATTAGCTCCGCTAGGTGCACTAGGGGACAATAAAATAAACTACTACATGCATTTTCGGAAGAACTTCAGTTACGGGCAGATCTTCAACGACAGAATTCAGATATAAAGATATTCCCAGAATATACCTACTTGGAGTGGACCCAAAACTCCGCCTATAGAGGTAGAAGTTTTGGCATTAGACTATAGGTCGAATATAAGTCAAGGCAAATCCTACACAGAAGAATCAAGTAACGGATTTGGTGTGCAGAACATGATCGGCTGATGAAAATTATAGAACTATAAGCAGCACGTGCAAACATAAAGTATTCCATCGAACGAAAATCAGGAGGAGACAAAATACACCCAGAAACAAGCAGATTGTAACAAGCTACAGAAGGATGACGCCACCCAAACGGATTACGACGACGGGAGTATGAGAATGTTGTGTTAGTTTCTCAGATGGAATGTTCTGAACGAGGAAGTTCTTAGCGACCACCGCAACTACAAAATGGCTCGTTAGTTTTCGAACAAACCACTTTTAGGCAGATTCATGTACGAGATTGGAAAAAAGAGGAACTCGCTATAAATCAGTTTAAACTGCGAGCAGGGAATTCCACGAAAGATGCTATAGCGGAAGTAATGTGGATGATAATAATCACCCTGGATATAAGGAATTCATTTAATAGTGTGCCATGAGAATTAATCTGGCAGAAGATAAATGACCTGCGGGTAAGCTCATATCTTAATATAGCAGGATTCCCCAACCTGAAGGCGAAAACTTGGTAGGTTGCGCAGTTGATCTGGCACTCGTCATCCGTGCTCTGCAAGACATGAACAGCCGCTGGTACAGCGAATATAAGCCTCAGTGGAGGTGGTTTATAGATGTTTCATAATCGTATGCAGTTGGCTGTTTTCACCTGCCATTTTTTCAGTGATATGTGAAATTTTAGGTACTACATTACGAATTATAGTACAATTAAAACATAGGTCAAGTAACAATTTGACAGGCGGTAAAGCCCGAAGCTACTAAAACTCAGGCGATTACCTATCGCCCTTCAATTTTAGCTTTTTTCGCCAGCTTTGATCACTTATCAAATTTTCAAAGGAATATGAACCGCGATTCCTAAATGATAATTCAAAAATCCATTGAAAATTCCATTGCGAGACTAATTAAAATATTTTATCTATTATAAACCATCCTAGTTGGAAATTAATCGCGACTTACCATTTTGACAATTATTCGATATGCTATCCTCTGTTATGGAGCTCGATGTCGATAGCGATGTACATTCCGACGATGGTATATTATTCTTTACCAAACCCTTGGCACCAGCAAAATTTTGTAAATGTTTACACGTATTAATATTATTTATCATAATACTGTCGACCAGCGACAGATCGGAATTTAAATTTTTTATCGAATTTTCATTTTCTAAATTATTAATTTTCGTTAATTCATCGATCGCCGACTGCATACTAAAAAATATAAAATAACAGTATTAATCACCATTATGAATATATCCTGCCCTTAAAACGTACATCAACGAATTATGTGACGATGCAATCGCATCCACCGAATTCAAGTCATGCGAATTTTGTAACGTCGAATTGAAACAAACCGAATTTATCGAATCGAGAGTATTGTTGTTTGTGCTGATACTGCTCTCACTGCCTAGTGTGCTTACAGCATTATCATGATTGTTCATCTTATCGTTCACAATACTCGCATTATTACTTCGTAAACTGCCTCCGCCATTTAATAGTCCCGGTTGGCTATCATTATTCCGATTGGTTGTCGATGTGTTTGTCCCAAACGGATGATTAAACCTTCGACTGTAATTATTATTATTATTCAATTTACGAATGCGATTTTTTTCGTTACGCCGTCTTCGTTTATTTTCCCGGTCGAGAATAGTTTTTCGGCACTCGGGCACCAATGTAGCATTCGTGTCGTGGCAATCAGTATGTTCAATTTTAAGATTTCGATCAAAAATGTAGTTCGTCTCGAAAATGCTGGACAACGACAGTATCACAAAAGCGGCCGTAAATATTCCACTATATATATATATATGTATTTAAAAATTAAATTAAAACGATTTAACTCTTTATACAATTACATTAAATAATGACGAACTTACATGAGTACATAAAAATTAAATTCTTCGTAGTACTTGTACTGTTGGTTCAATATATTAACATCGATGAGCTGGATATTTGATGTGATATTATTAAGTTTTAGTAAATTGTTGGAATTGTACGAAAGAATTTGTAACAAATCGTTCATATCACATGACATTGGCATACACAGCGTTTGATGAATTTTATTTACCTAAAAGTAGATTAATAAATATAGAATAAACAAAATAAATTATTAAATTAAAAATGTGGATGCGCCTAAATATTGATTATGTTTAGTACTAATAATTTACTTCAGTGGTACACAATGCAAAGCTCGCGAGCACGTAGAATTTATAAACAAAACTCAACAAAAACAATTTTTTTGATTAATTGGAATGGTTTATGAAACAGATATTAAGAGACACAGTACGTGGTAAAGAAAAATATTTTTTGGCATAACATAACTTGCATTAATTTGTTTAAAATCGTACGAACGTGTCTTTAATTTTTTGGCAGATTCTCCCAATCTTAAACCAATTGCATTAAATAATAATTTATTTTGAACGAAATTACATTACAGAATACAATAAAAGTTATTTCGTAACTTTACGACTTCAAACAACAAAGTTATAACCATTTAAGGGCGGTGTTTTGGGCAATTAAAAAAACTTAAAAATATCATATCTCAGAATACCGTGGCACTTAGGACATCAGTTCTATGAGATGAAAGCTTCCAAATGACTCCTCCCCCCAATCTGCTAAAAAATTATGTCGGCCAACCCACCAAACACCTTGTTTAATGCAATTAATAAAAAAACAGTGTGTAGTGAAAAGATAAATGAACGACGGTTTATAACTAAATAATTTATAATAATAAAAAGTGGATAAATAAATACAAAAGGTCTTTTAGATACTCGAACGATCCATTTGAATTACTTTAAAATGTAAGGTTGCTAAACCAATCTTCACCGTGTGTTTAGGTCTGAGTAAATGTCTAGCTATCCTTTTGGGATATTACGCAGTTTATCTAATTATATAGAGGATAAGGCAACCACATCTCAATGTTTCAGTTTACGAACAAGTTTCGAACCACATCAAGGTTTACGAACAAATTAATGAAAAAATAACGTACTTCTACCTGATACACTAAAACAAAGACGCACAGAAATCTTCGTGAATCTTCGTACATTTATGTGCATGACTCTAGTTATCTTCATGCGTAATGTATTACCCAATTTCTGTATATCGTCGTAATTCAATTGAAAATACACGTTGGATTTCCATAGCACATTATTGGACATGAATAAAACATTGAAAAAGATAAGCCAACGGTTTTATTTATTCAAATAGGTAATGAGACATAGACAATTTGTGCAGAGAACTTGTCTGCCTTGACGATATTCACCGTGTAGGATTTCTGCCGCGAGGCCCTATATTTGTTGGAGCTGATTCTCGAGCCTGCGTGTTGGTCCGGTTTAGTATTCGCAAAGCCATCTCAGTCTGTTTGATTTTATGATCAGTATTCATTAGTAATATAATCTAGGCTATCAGCAAATTTCGGTATGTTTCACAAAATTCTCGATAACCAGCTACTACTCTTGATGTTATGTCTTCAGAAACTGATTTTCTCTCCGTTGCTACCAATCATATGTTAGATTTCTTTAATTTATTTAATATTTTCATTTTTATTTAACCGATTTTTCATATAAAACTGAAAAGTATAAAGCGACCATACCATCCGATATAGGGATAAAGATAACGCTATAATGTTCCATATTTAGAAATAAGCAATTGAATTTATTTTGGACACAATTAGGTTATCCTCAATCTAGTATTAAAAGTTCACATTAAATTTCTGAGATGGGAGGAAAAGTACTATTTTTTAATATTTAAAAAATCGCATCTTCTAAAAGAAATATCCCTTGATACAAAATATTGTACGTGTAAAATTGGCTTAGTTTGAAAATATCTTTTGTTCTTCGAAATGTCATTTTCAAACACATTACACAGTTCGCAGAGAAACGTTTAAAAGTGGACATATTTTTTAATCGTTTTTCCTAAATTAATACTAATTTGTGTCAAAATGTCCGTTAATCCAAATTATAGTACATTGGAACAAAATAATTGTTGGTGGTTATTTTGCAGGTATTAAATATTGTTTAGTTTATAAATGTGCTAATCTAAGATTACGTTTTGTTTGTAATTAACGTTTCATTTTTGCTTACAAAGTGCAACCAATGAAAAGATCAATTTGGCAGGTTACAACAAAGTTGAAGAAGATTAAAGCCACAAGAGTAGCTAAAACAAATGTACAGCGTGAGACACGTGAAAACGGTTGAATCAATCAATTAAAAGTTAGGAGGTGATTTAAAGTTAGCAGCATTCAATTTCGATACAGACTATGATTGGAGCATCGACTCCAATGTTTCAATTCGGCAAATGGATTGTTATACTTTACAAGTTCATAATGAATCGCCCGGAATATGTTTTTCGAATGGAAAAGTTAATTACCACCTCTGGATGATCCACCTGAACCTCATCTTTCTTACATCTCCGGAACTACTGAGTTATCCATACAATTCGAACAAACGATACAAAATGTTCGAAAGTACAACTCATGCTTTCAAACGACATCTTTTAGAGCAACACTATGGAGGTTTTATGCCGACGCTTAAAGTACAAGGGCAAGTTTACCATAAAGTGGGATCACTTTTCCTCTCCCTGAGAGCGACTTCAAGCATCTGGTAAATTTATTCAAAACTGGATTGCAAATGCCATAAGATGATCACAGCGCAAAAGATCTTTTTATAACGTTTACATGTAATTAAACATGGTCTGAAATTAGAGATTTGATTGATGATCTTACAGCTAGAGTTTTCAAATAGAAACTAGTAAAATTCACTCGCTACTGGATGTATTCCATAGAGTAAAAAAAAGACGTCTACTACACGCTCATATTTTAATTTGGTTAAATGTGTTATATCAGCTGAGTTACTAAATCTTAAAGAAGATTTGATTCTTTTTGAAATCATTAGTCAAAGTGTGATACACAGGCCACGTGTAACATAGAATCCCAGTTCACCTTGCATGAAATATGCAAAATGTTTGTAAAAATTTGCTCGAAAGATGACAACACAAAATGGTGACGACAAACATCCACAACCACAATACCAGCGACGAAACCCCGATAGCGGACGACACGACAGATAAGTCAATTAAATACATATGTATGTAAATGTGTCAACAAATGCAGTGATACGACAGATTTTGAACTTTCTAATAAAAATGTACCATTCGATGGAGTTACATCAGCAATGACGATTCTAAGTTTTAACCTTCACGAGCGATATCCAACAGTTGTACATCTTAAGGTTTGGCACAAATAGACAAAAAAATTTACCTTACGGAAAAACCCTTCTAAGGAAAACTGCGCAATCGTCATACACAACATTAACAGCCTTTTTTCAATTGTGTGAAACAGATTCATTCGCAAAAACGTCGCTATATTTTAAAGTTCCAATACACTTGGAACACATCGAGAAAACAGTTTTCCGTAAGAGAGCAAGGTACAATTATTCCGGAGTATGCTGGAATTCGCGGTTCTGATGAATAGAGTCGATGTTTATCCTAATAATACAGTATGTTATTATTTGAGAATGCTGCCAAATCTTAAACTGGGCTTACTTGAAAATGATCAACAATGGGACCGAACACCAACTAAAGCATTTCTCACTTGTCATCCACAATAAATTCAAGTTCTTTGTAATCATATTAACAACTTGCAAAACTTTTGATTCTAAAAGTTTTTTCTAAAAGCACAAAGATAGCCTATATCTTCATGCTAAGATATACGCTACTAAGCGTTCTATTAACTCTGCGAAAACATTGAACTCGAATTGTGTTCCTTGATCAGCCGTGATATTGAGTGGAACGCCAAATCGTGATACGCGTAACTGTGGACGAATGTTATGCCAATGATTTGTGCTGACTGCAATAAGTTTCGGACCATCGCATAAATCGATCAACCTAGGTTAAAAGATGCATATATCGAGAATACAGAAGAGAACTAACTATATCCTAATAAATATGTTTGAGTCGGCCAGGTGCAATTTCGAATCGGCTCTAAGGTGTTCTCGTGTGCCTTAGATCGCTATGGTATGATAAATAGGATTGTGTCCATTCTCCTACACTCTTGTTTATACTGGACAAGAGGTAGCGAGTCGTAAACCAACTTACGAGTAGCACGGACACCAGAACATATCATGTAAAGAATTGTAAATTATTCATCGGAGTGCTTCAGCGAGACATGTAGCACCAGAAATTAAATTCTGAAGTTATAAGCGTTGTTAAATTGACTAATATAATCCAAATGATGCTTTTGCCATGGATTATACGTTCAGTTTTGGATTGCGTTGTTTCAAGTCTTTGGCTTGTTAAGTATAGCGGTCCAGCAGGAGTGAATTGGTCCAAGCGTATTCATTCTTGTGTGAGCTAGAAATTTCATAATATCAATTCATTCCGGAAAGGTAGAATACATCGAAATTTGGCTAGCTGAGGTCAAATGGTGTAATGATTGCCGTCTTGTGACCGTCTTCATTAGCGACGGGAATTAAATGATCAGCCCTGACAAGGACAATTTTGGAGAAAATCGTATTCATATAATATTTTTGATTAATATTTAAATAAAATGAATTAATTAGTTTACCTTAAACGCTGATCCATCAATGGACATTTGGTATTTGGCATGCACATTGCGGACATTGAACGGTAGCAGCGAATTATTAAAAAATATCAAATTACCAATTTGATAGTAGACCGCAATGTTTTTATTCAAATTTTTGCAGAATTCATGATTTCCGATTCGGTACTCGTTGCCCGAATACATTCCGCCCGAGTAATATCCAGATGCATCAAACACTGTAACGAAATAGAAAAGAATAAATAATTTTATTTCCTATAGCTACTTAATCAACAATAACCTTGAAACAAAAATAATTTACAAGAATATCGTGTAATCTTCATTCGAAAGTGGTATTTTACAATACAAAAGCATAAAAACCATGATGGGTTTGCACCAAGTTACCATATCAATCAAACAGCACGCGCAATACAAGAAAACAATTACCGCAGCGCGATAATTTATGTGCCTAAGGAACGCGATTATCTGTTACGCATTGTAATTTTAACTGTAAAGGTAGTAAGTACAATTAGAAAAATTTTGTTCATTGTTATTTACTAAAGTCAGTACCTCAACAAGTTAATTTAAATTTAATTGAAAGTTACGTATTGTTAGTATAAACCACTATTAAATGACCTTGAGCATACTTCCTTATAAAAAATAGAAACGTACAATTGAAGCAAAAATAATCACGATGTAGATCCGATTCAACCTGGTCCCAGGAAATATGCTATCTTTGCTAAGAGCAAGGGCAGAAACTTAATGTCTCTGATAAAACAAGATCTTATGTATAAGTTTCTGGAACCCACTTAACCGATAAACACGCAATTTCAGAATAAATGGTTACGAAGTTTATGACACACAACATCCCTTGGGCAGAAGTCGAGGAGGAACTGCTATTATTATAAAACAGCAGATTTGCCATTATGTTCTAAATGAATATATAGTACTGGAAAAATAATTTAAACAACCTCCGTATGTGTTGACCGCGACACCGAAAGCTTTTAGTCATCGCTTCAATATATTGCTCTCCACATAATAACGTTTCGGCAGATATCTACAAAAAAATTCCAAATATTCGCTGTACTGCCGAAGACCGAAAACGTAGTTTTTGAGGTGGTGTCTGTCTGACTGTTTGTGTACTCTCCACAGCGAGGGATTGACTGATTTAGATAGAACTTCCTACTTAAAGTTTTCTCGGCTTAAAATCGGCCCACTGGAAACGGCAGCTGTGATATAAGTTAAACATAATTAGGTTCTCACAAAAATACAGTAGCATCATATTACGCACGTGGCATTAATAATTATAACGGACTACACGCGCATCCGGCAGACCAAGTACTCTCTTAGGTTAGTTTTTTCGATATTATAAGCAAATCAGTTGTAATTCGGTAGTAAAATAAATAAGTTGATCCAAATAAAAAATTAAAAGATACAAATTATTTTTTTATAATTAAAATCGTAACAAAAGATTAACTTATATAATGCAGTCAATAGTTTTCACGGTAGTATAATTAAAAATTATCGTACCAATTTTGAAATGTTTATACTTAATGGCGCGAAAAACTTCCAATTCAACTAACTTTGACCGACCGACGCGCTGTGCTCTAGTGCATATCTGAAACGAAGTCATTAAGTAAGCATATACATCAAATATGGCACCGTTGTCGATAGACTTGCAGTTAGTGAGACACAAGATCGAAGCAGTACTTATTACAAGCATTAAAAAGAGAGAAGTAATTTCAATCAATGTTGGTCCGTATATGCGGTATTATCTACAAACCTTCTATCAAATATCATACTGTCATAATCGATGCTAAACTGCCTTACCTTTGCTAGTAAGAATTAACACTGTCAGAAAAGTCTTTCCCAAAGAAAGACCATAGGTTTCGTGATTAAGTTACCAGTGTGGCACTATTCTGGTTTTCCCTGGGAATAGGGAATTGGGAAAAATATTTTCATAGTATTTTTGTCTAAATTGTATTGTTGTAGCCTACTGAGGAAATAAGTTTGGTGTAAATATTTTCGAAACAAAGTTAAATGGGAAAATATTTTTCACTATAAAAATTTTGTGGAAAAAAAGTTTCCCAATTAATTTTGTTTTGAAAATTTTTGCACTAAGCTTATTCCTTCAGTAGGCCAGAAAAATACAATTTGGACAAAAATGCTATGCACATATTTTTCCCAATTCCCTATTCCCTGGGAAAACCAGAATAGTGCCACTCAGGGATTGAAATTTAAATTGACGACCCTCCCGAAATTGATACCAATATTTAAAATTAACTAGTTGACCCGGCAAACTTCGTTTTCTCCAAAATAGATTTTTTGATTGAATTAATTTCGAGCATTCACGATTCCACCCGAAATTTGTTTTTTTGATCTCGAAAATTATCGATCGTTAACAGATGACGCAAATTAGTAAAATTTTACTAAAATTAAAAAAATTTGTGTTTGTTGTTTTTTAAAAAGTTATAATTTGTGAAAATATGTACACTACAAAAATTGACTATGTCTAATAATAACCATGTAAGTGGCATTTCTTTTGACCTAGGAATTGAAATTGGTATTCAATTAAATTTTTCGTGATTTGTTTTTGAAAGTTGGTATTGTTTGACATTTGCGATAATTGTTTGAAGGTAGTGTTTGACATTTGCGATTTTTTTTTTTGCATGAGCCCATTACAATCGATACCACTATCCCTCTAAGAAAAGCGTACCGCAACAGTAACAAAAATGTAGTATGTTTCCCATACAACTCTTCGCAAGCGTACTCATTTAGCGAAATAATAACGAACCGCTAGTGTTACTCACGGAATAAGAATTTTAAAATGAAATGCGTAACGCCGATATGAGACGTTTCTGTAATGTTACAAAGAAATAGTTTTGTTATACCAGTAGGAGACAGTTTCATAATATAATGGAGGAATGTTAGTACGATGAAAACATGGAAGTTTTGTACTACGAGGAGGCGAAATATTATTGAAATGTCAATGTGAATCATTTCTATAATACCATATCGGGTTACCGCATTTGTAATAATGTTCCTCTTTTATTATTGAAAATATTTTATTTAATGTAAAGTAAAATAAATATATGTATTCATGTTTTTTATGTATTCATAATATTTCAGCCAAAATTAAATTTGTTTTTTTTCGAAAATTCAAAAATTTAAGAACATATAGTGTTATTTTGTTTAAATTTATTGAGCCATCTAGTACATCTAGCCATCCAGCTACTTCTGAAATATTGAATTCAATACTCCAATTAGCTAATTCATTGTAAATATTAGCACCTCGAAATTATTCAAAAACTTTCTCGTCGTTACTATCAAACTCTTCGAAAAACTCTTCCTCGTTAGAATCCAAAGAGATGTTTTCGTCGAATTCAGAGTAATTACTATTATCATTGGAAAACTGATCTTGAAATACTGGTTGATCGATGGTTTTAGAAATATTTTCATCTACACACATTTTTTCTCAGAAGGCATTGTGATTTAAATTACTTCTACTATTATTACTATTAATCGCACAAAGATTTTCAATTTCTTTGCGAATATCGTAATATGCTTTGTTGTCCATTTTCTTTATTTTCCTTGCACAAAATTTGGATACCACTTTTTGTTTAAATCCACAGATATAACACTACTACTTTCACATTAAAATACAAACAGAAACAAATTTTATTTACTTACAAGAGAAAAAATGGCTGCCTACACAATATAATTCGTACGTCCGTTCTGAAACAATGGCAAAAGAATAAAACAACAAAAAAAACTCGTTGTTTTTTTAGAGATATTTTCATGTACTTGTGTTGGCAAAATGGCGTTACGCAAACATTTCGTTTTCATTTCGCTCAAAGCGAATTCGCATATTTTCTTAGAGGGATGCCACAATTAGTATCTTTTTAAAAACTAAATATTTTTTAGTATTATTAGTATGTAATATTAAAAATATTTAACGTACAAAAACGATTGTCAATAGCATGTATCAATTTTGTAGAAAATGACTTAAAAATCAAAATAAAATATACAAGATGGCAACATTTAGAACAAAACAAATTATTTGAAAACCTCTAGTGACAAGCTCAGTGACTAAAAAATAGAATTGGAATTTCACTACCATCAACTTTGTAGGAATTCAACGAATCCCAAATTAGCATTTGTTGTTGTTGTAATTTTTTTTTTTTTTTGTTATTAACAACTTTATTGATATGGCTACTACAATCTTAAACATTATTAAATCATTAGTTGACATTAGTACTTATAAACTTGTGTGGGTCTGCTGGACCAGTGTCCAGTTCCCTTGGTTTATAATTTTCATACGGATAGCTCATGTGGTTTGATTCGTTTGAGCCGCCTTACTTCGTTTGTACTGTCCAGTAGTTGTACGGCCTCAAGATTGGTGTGGGTAAGAAGTCTTTAGGACACATTCGCGGATAACGTCGTCTATCACACGGAAAAAAAAACTGGTTACAACGAAGAAAAAACTGAATAATTTAAGAAAAATGAGCACTTGATTTTCAGCTAAGATAACTTTTTCTTAATGAAAACTTCTAATTTCTTCATTTGATGTTTTTATTTAAGTATTAAAATAGTATGTTTTTTATTGTTGAAAGAAATTCAATTTCTTAAAGCAAGAAAATATTATTTTGTAGAGCTAATCGCTCTTCTTAATTTTTAATATAATATTTCTTCATTAAAGATAACAAATTCTTGTTTTAAGCTAACCGTATCACAAAATGCAATAAATTTATGCTTGTTTTAAGAAATATTACATATAATCGACATTTCTTTAGTTAAGAGTCATTTTCTAATAATTAAAATGCATTTTCTGTCAGATATCTTTTTTTTCCTTGATAGAAGAACGAATTTATAAGTTGTAGAGAAGGAATTGCTTCTTTTTCTAGATTGGAGAAAGTAACTTCTTGAAAGCTTTAATAGTATTTTTTGTTTCCATTTATTTTTCCTGTTTATTTGAGCAACATTTTATATAATTTCCAAAATAATTACAATATAAATTTATTTTATAATTTTTATTTTATTTTATTATAAGAAATATAAAGATGAAATTTAATATTAATTAGCAATGTCACAAATATTACAACAATAAAATACAAATATTATTAAACAGAATACATAAATTTGCTTCAAAATTTTGGTTCTGTTTGGAAGTGTATGAAAACAAGGTTTTAAGTGTATGACGTAATTCACCGTAAAATTCCTATTTTTAAATTTATTTTTCAAATAACCGATCTTCCGGAGCTTACATTAGTGGTTTTTGTGCTTGTTGTATAAGCCTGTTGCTTTTTTACCCCTGAAAATAAGACAATAATTAGCAATAATTTTTAAATATAATTCATTCTTATTTACTTTTTTTTCTCCAGGAAAAAAATGCTCAATATCACTTCAATCACGCTATTGTTTTAAATAAATCAGCTAACACAGGGGTTTCGACCAATATATCCACAACTGTAGATACTAGTAGATTGCGGGTCTTTTCGCTGAGCGGCGGTGGAGTTGCTGCTTTAAAAATATTTAAGAGTTTGAACCCTTTGGTTGATTCGAGAAACTGTTCAAAATTCTGTGAAAAAAAATCAAAATCAATAGTAGCGTTACTTACTCTAGTTAGACAGTTCTAACAAATTCTGCTGATGGCATTTGTCCCCTTGATGGAGAAGAAGGGCTGATTGATGATGTGTCCTGATCCACTCAGACAACGATGAAATAACAGAACCAGTTAATGTTGCTATTTAAAGTTAGCATTTTTGTCAGCAATTTCTCTAATTAAAAAAATTAAAATACAACTATAAAATCATTATGCCCAAATAACTCACATAAAACACACAAAATAGAGCGATCACTTGTTAATTCAAAATAAAAATATATTTAATACATATGTAACTTACATTCAATTACTTAATTTCACTATTATTTTTCAAAAGCCACTTTAAAATAATTTTATTTGACAATCTCTAAAATACACGTTGTTAATATTGAACTGTTCACAAAATAATGAATATTACTTATTTTATATATTCTCAAATGTTTCATTCGTTTTCTTGTTTTAAAAAATATAGAGTATGCACTGAAAAATCCTTTTCTATAATTAAAGGTATTCTCTCAGCTTGAGACATACATATTAAACCAAGAAATATTATGTTGAAGTTTATAAAATTACTTTTTTGTGATAAGAAATTTTTTCATGAAATAACGTAGAAAAAAAAGACAGTATTTGAAATTTTTAACTTGATTAAGGAAAACTGAGAATGACTAAAGATTAATAATTTCTTCAATCAAGATCACTTTCTTGAAATTCTAGAATTCATTAGTTTATCAGAAAGAGAAATTACTTTTTTATTATCAAGAAACTTTTTCTAGTTTAAAATGTGATATTTTATATGTTTTGTTTTAAGAAAAAGTTAAATTTCTCGTTTTAAGAAAAAGTAACATTAAATTAAAAGTATTTCTCTTCAAACTAAATTTTTTCTGTTATTATGAAGAATTTATGGCAACGATAAATGCAAGAAAAATAATTCTCAAGATAGAATTTAATGTTAAAATTTCCGTCAAGAAATAATTCTCTTCGTAAGAAAACTATTTTTATAACTAGAAAAACTTGTATGGACATAGAAATTTGGTTTTTAAAGTAAGTAAAATTATTCTTTATTAAATAAAGAAAAAGTTTTCTTTAACATAGTAAGCTTATTTTTTTCCGTGCAATTGTATTTCTAAATCATTGTGGATTTCCTTGTTAGTCACAAATCGGTAGGCGTTGATGACCATTCGAAGAAATTTATATTGGCTTCGTTGTATAATGTCTCTATTGGATTTATGTGTACAACCCCATAGCTGCACACCATACATCCATATTGGTTTGAAGATAGTCTGGTATACCAGTCTTTTACAATACAGGTTCATGTCCAATTAACCAGTACATTTGACGTTGTTTCAATCGTATCTGTTCAGCTTTTTGTCTCACGTAATGTTTCCAGTTGAGCCTTGAATCTAAATGCAGACCAAGGTATTATGCCGATTCAGCCTGCGCCACTTGCACCCCTTTGAGGTATATATGAAGAGTGTTAGTTTTATGTCGGAGCGTAAATGTCACATAGATTGATTTTAGCTCATTCATTGCGATTTTCCAGTCAATTGTCCATTTAGTAACGTTGCCGATTGCTCGTTGAAGATTTTCCACTGCTCTTGGGTTGAAATTCGTCTAACTGACATAATTACAGTGTCGTCAGCGAACGTGCCGATGAATGTTTTATTCGTTGTAGGTATGTCCGCAGTATAAAGAAGGTAGAGGAGGGGACCCAATACGCTTCCCTGCGGAACTCCCGCAATCGCTGGATAAAAGTCAGAACATGTTTCTTCATGAATGACTCTGAATTGGCGATCAGAGAGGTATGATTCAAGCAGCTGGCAATAATTTTGTGGTAGAATTTTGCTCATCTTGAGTGTCAATCCCTCATGCCAAACCCTATCAAAGGTCTGGGATACATCCAGAAATACGGCGGGGCAATATTCCTTTTCTTCTAACGCTTGCTCTATTACAGCCGTTATTCGATGGACTTGATTTATTGTGGAGTGGTTATTCCTGAATCCAAATTGAAAATTCAGGAACGTTTACCATTGGCTTTAGACGTTTTAGTAGCAGTTTCTCGAACAGCTTTGATAAGGAAGCAGTGAGATTGGTCTGTATGATGTTACTTCTTCATCTGGTTTACCTGGTTTCTTTAGCATAATTATTTGGGCCATTTTGAAGCATTTGGGTACATACTTCAATCTCATACAGGCATTAATTAAGAATGTGATCAAGATGATTGCTTTACGTAAAGTTCCTTGAATAGACCCGGTGATATTTCATCAATTCTTGGTGCTTTTTTATGATTAAGATTTTTGTCGATTTCTTCATGGGGTTGGAACACTGCTACTAGGTGTTGAGCAAAGAGTTCCGCTTTTTCTTTGTCTTGTCGAACCCAACTGCCTTCAGCATTCCGTAAAGGTGGTACTCGAACTGCAGGTCGTTTAAATCTTCTGGTTGCTTTCCATAACGAGTAGTCCTTATCTATTTCTGGACTTAACCCGCTTAAGTAGTTATCGAAGCAATTCTGTTTGAAATTTTTGATAAGCCTATTGGTTTTGTTACTTATTCGATTAAAAGTTGTCTTGTCAGCGGGATTTCTGGTGAGATGCCATATTCTCCTCGCCCTTCTTCTTGCCTTGATTTGTTCCCTGATTTCAGCCAGGTATTTGACTTCAATCTCCGCTTTGTCCTTTAATTCAGGAGTAGCTAGTCTGGCAGCCATTCGAGTGTATTCAATGAAAGTGTTTGTTTGTTGTTCCAAATCTTCATTGCTTTTAATTCAAATAGCTCTTCCAATTTTTCTCTGAAGATGTCCCAATCCGTGAATCTATTAGTAAGGTTTTGCTTTTTCTGTTTCTTTATTACTATAGCGCTTACTGACAACAGTACAGGAATGTGGTCAGATGTTAGGTCGTTACCGTTGGAATACCTTTTATGATGAAGAAATCCAGTTACCGGTATATCTGATATTTTTTCTGCATCCTTTTTTCAATACGTTAGAACCCCTTGGGCCAGATATTCGCATTTGTTTTCATGAATGGCATTTAACAAGGTGTTTCCTTTCCCAGGAGAAATAAGCCTGGAACCCCAAGCTGTATGTTTTATATTGTAGCCCCCTCCAATAATAAATCTTGGACCGAGTTTATTGAAGACGTTATTAAATTGTAACTTCGTTGGTGTATGCCGTGGAGGACAGTACGCTGCTGCAATATTTAGATCTGGGCCATTATATTGGATTGAGATAACAGTTGCTTGCAAATAGTTTTCACGAATATCCTCTTGTTCATTATGTTTGATATTATTTTTAATTAGTACAGCTGAACCACCTCTGGCTCTTTCACTAGGATGGGTTGTCTAGTAGGAATTAAAACACCTTATTCTGATAAAGCTTTTGTTGGAGAAGTGCGTCTCTGAAATCAGCGCAATACAATGTTGTTTGTATGGAGAAATATTTCCAGTTCTTGGGCTCGTTGGTTGAGCCCATTAGCGTTCCAAGCTACAATGCGTAGGAACGAGTTAATCATTTGTAAGTATGTTGACTTTTCGCTTGGTGGATAGATATTGATTTCCAGTTTTGCCACCCTCTCTGCTAAATAACCAAGTGGCTGTTGAATTTGGCAAAGAATTTTAATAATTTCAATGTTATTAGACTCGTTGGTGATTTTCGCATAGGATAATCCAACTGTGGATGGTGTAATTGTTGTTTGTGGTTTAGCAACTTTGGTTTGTAATCGCTGCACTGCACTTGTTCTATTATTCTGTTGACTTTTAATTTTGTTCTGATATACACGGCATCGTTTATAATTTGCAGTATGCCCTTGTTGTTGACAAAGAGCACAAGAAGGCGCGATATCTAGTGTTTTCTTGCATTTTGTCGTGTGGTGATTTTCGTCGCATTTAACGCATTTGGTTTGAAGATAGCAAAAGCTCTTGGTATGTCCAAGTTGTTGACAATTCGTACATTGTGGGATTCCCATTATCTTATTAGGTGGCTCAATTTTAACTATACAGTACGCAAGTTTCTTGATATTGTATACTTCTTTATTGTTGTCTTTTTGTTTTAAGTCGATGTAAAACAATGGAAAGTGTTTCCTAACTTTTACACCATCAATTGTGACCATTTTGTATATGTTGGTAATACCTTCCACTTCATGTCCCATTTTTCTAGCTCTGCTTTAATTTCATCGTGACTAATAGCAGAAGGGCCTCTGATAACCACTCTATAGGCCTTTTCACTCTTCAGGTGGTAGGTGTGATATTGGATATTTCCTAGTTGGTTGCTAGATTCATTTTTTAATTCTTCCAGTAATTTTTTGACAATTCTTTAGTCATTTAAAAAAAAATTGGCAAATGAAATATCCCTATCGATTGTATTCAATTTAAAGTTGCATGGTACACTACTTTTTTTTATTTTCTGCTCCGGAGCGTAACATGTAGCTGGCCATGTGAAAAGCATTACACTTCCAGATTTATGCAGCAGACTTCCAGCGACTGCCCTTGTGACTTGTTTATGGTTATCGCAAATACAAGTTTCACTGGGAACTGAATGCGTTTGAACTGGAACGGCAAATCGGTTGAAGTCAAGAGAATTCGCGGAATTAGGCATTCTTCTCCCTTGAACGGCCCTTTCAAAATTTTTGCCACTACCACATTGTTCCTTAGCTTCGTCACAATCAGTCGGGCTCCATTGCACAGTTTCGGGCATGAAGATTTCGTAGCATAATAGGACAGATCCAACTTTAACTTCGTTTTCAACGCGATCGATCGATTTGTATGAACGCAATTCTACCGGAATTTGATTTTGAATCGTCCGATTCAAGTCATTGACATCAATATTTTTCAACCCAATCGTAGTTGTTGCGCAAATCTTTCAATGTTCGATCGTGTGTTGCCAATGATCGTTTTTGCGCCATGGCTGATTGCTTTGAAATGATGCAAACAGGATTTTAGTTGATTTGCAGGTTTAACGGAAGTTCAGTGCTGAATGTGCCGTTCTTCCACGTCCCTACAGTGTTGCTGCAATTTCGGTAGATACGAGAGCTAATGCAATGCCACTTTGAGTACGTATTGCTGCTAATATAAATTGCTGTGTTTATATACCGAAGCTAAAATAGCAATGCTACAGATGCCAATATTATTTAGCTTGCGTTCATACCGTTTATTGCTATAAATGTCAAAAACAGAAAATTTCACGTCATTTCACGTAGCACATTTTTCGCCCCTTTTCATTTTAGAGTTTTTAATTTTTTCTAAATTTTCCTAACGAACCAAAAATTTAAATCATTTTCAGCTATAAAATATGTAAATTTATTCGAACTTTTTTGTAAACATTAAAATAAAAACTTCCATTTTGACATGTGTAGCAATGTTGTATGTTTATACCGTAGCTAGGTAGCATTGCTAGCTACGTAGCAATGCTAAATAGCAGTGCTATTTTAGCTAGCTAGAGCTATGTGTATGTCGTGTATATACCGTTGCTACAGCTGTCATTTAAATTTAGCATTGCTATTTTAGCTGTGATATAAACGCAGCACATGACATCAGGAACGTTTTCCCGCAGTTCCGCAGAGCACATCAAGGAAAAATATACCCACCGTTTCCATCATCGACAGCCTTCATCAATTGATCATACGCACTCTTTTGGTGTTCTTTCAACAGTGGAACATTTGTTTGTACTTCTTGTTGTAAAGTTGTCGTATCGTAAGCACTAACGCTTCATTGTAGATGTCATACTACAATGTACATACTTAATCGATTTCACCGAACTGCAAGACAATATTGGCACGATCCATTATGTGTTGTCAACCTGACTATCCACTTCTTTCAATTGAGTGATGAATGTTCTGCCATTGTCATCTGGTGAGCGACGCCGATAGAGTGGATATCCATCGTTTCCAGTTTGAGTGTGCGAAATAAAAACACGTGCGGACAGCGTTTTGTGCATTTATTGTCGGACCTAAAAACCGAAGTGGGATTGTGTCCGCCATCCGCATCGTCCGTGGAGCATATTGGTCTTTACCATTTCGTGCAATTCTGGATGTATCTCAGGGTCAGGAATTTGGTCTGCTGTAATTTTGTCCACCATCCAAAGAAGAATATGTGCGTGCGGCAAACCTCTTTTCTGCCAGTCAACTGAATACATCCAGCATCGAACAGTCTGTGACGATCGCTTGGTGATTGACTGGGATGCGATAAAAAAAAAAAAATAAAAAAACAAATCCAGCCGTCCATAATTACGCACGTAAGTCATCGTGTCCTGGGAGTACTTGTGCATGTGTCTCGGACTGCCAATGTACATATGTCGATGGCAAAATTGTGAGTCGACCAACATCTGTAATATTAGCCTGATTGAATCGAATGTAATTGAGTTATTCTGTCCCAACCTTAACGTACACATCAACTGCATATTGTTGAAACAATCGGCGATTAGGAGGTTTGAATTAGGAGATTCACCGTAAAGCAGCGTGCGCAATGGCGCTGATGGTGGAAGCAACTTTGGCAATTTCATCTTGCCGGTCGCGCAACAGAATCCAGGCGGTTCTTTCTCAAATTTAACTGCATTACTATGCTGAGAAACGACAGACATCTGACCGAATTGAACTGATGCGTGCGTACTGTATTGAATGGTTGGCTCAAGGTGGCACACGTTCAATGTTCACCGGAATTTGTCGTTCAGAAGTCGCACGTTGTGATCTTGTTTCATCACTTTGCCGAGAACGAACATCTCTTCTTCTCAATCGTTGATGCTCATTATAAGCTTCGTTGATCTCTTCTGCCAGCCACGCACGATTTTCAATCATTCTGATTCGAGCTGATTTCCTTTCAATAGCACGTTCCTCTTCCGTACACCGTGCTGCGACATTCCGGTATCGCGTTGCATTCTGAGAACGCCGACTAATGTTACCATGTTCCCTTCTTAGCATCGTAACAAATATAGAATTGCACATAAAGTTTTCACTAATCTATAATTTACCTTGGAAATAGCCAAAATAAAGAAAACAAACGACCGAAAAAGATGCAATTTAAATTTTTGAAATCAACTGGAAAAACAAAACAAAACAATGAATTCACTTTTTTGTGATCGAAATGTCAATAATATCACACAGAAATAGATAATCCACAAATTCGCAATGATATATTTCGTAAATGTAAACTATTTCACTCGAAAAATCAATGAAAAATGATAAAAATATCGGAGTCATTTAACCGTAATCGCGTAGCTCAAATTAGCAAATCAGAAAGAACAAACATATGCTAAGCTGTCAAACGGAATGACCGCCTACAGGATTAACTGTTGAACTGTAATTGAATTGAACTGAAAAACTAAATGTGCGCCTACAGCACCACTTATTGAGAATTTTTCGACTTTTCTTGAAGTATCCAATTTGGTGTTGTCGTTTTCAAGTTTTAATCATCCGAACAAACCACGATATGTATGTAAGTTCGCTTTTAATGAAATTCCAGCTGGTGTCTAATTTTCGAACTATTGAACTCTGTTCTGAAAGATTTACTGGCCAAAATATTCCACATACGAATGATATTGCGGTTTCAATTAAAAGTCTTCAGGCGTTAATTAAGGTCTTGAAAAGTGAAATTCTCATCAATGAAAGAAAGTAAAATGATTCAAAAGAATTAAACAAAAATCATAAATATCATTAATCATGCTTTTCGTTATTATGTTACCTATTGCGAGTATTCATGCTGCTTCTATATGCATAAATTATGTATCTGTACGAGCACATTGTTAGCAAACGTCAAGTGATGAAAACCTCTTAATTAAATTTAAATCAAAAGTGATCTGAATAAATCCGCCTGTATCCGCGTCTAATTTGATTATCTATCTACAATTCTTTTTTCAGAGAAATTAGAAAATGTTTGCCCGCCTTACCGCAGATGTCTGTCTCTGTTGTTATTTGTGTTTCATATAAAATTCATATGTTGTCAGCGACGTTACATGTCTTAATGTAATTCTAAGTTTTTGTTTGGCATGGTTATGGATTATGCCCAACATAAACAAGCCTATATGTGTTTATTTTTATTTTGAATTTCAATATTGCACGAAATCGATTTTATTTCTTAATATTTTGATGTTATGGTTTAATAAATTCTCGCGTATTTCATATCCACTTGTCACATTTATGAATGGACGAAATACGTAATAGGTGGTTAATAAACATAGATAGTGTCGTTATAGCATACCCAAAAAAAAAATTCCTTTAAAAATTGGTTGATTAACTTCCTACTATAAATACTCGCATATATACCATAATTGATCATAGTTATGTATTTTGTAGAAATTCCGAGGTTGGGCAAAACTACTTGCGAATGGTTAATCGATTAAATTTGTGCCGCACATAAAACGGAAAATTCTTGGTTGCACAAGTGCATTTTGACCAAAATTATTTTTTGTTGTGATTTTGTGCACGAAAACAAATGCGGAACCATAAATTTATTTGTCCACACATAATTCGAGCTTCTGTTGTTATATAAAACTCCGGAAATTGTATTCAACCAACCACATCATCTTATAATTTCTAAATAGATTTTCATTTTGTTTGGTTTTATTCAAATTTAATAAATTACAATAATTAGTTTTTGGCGGATGTTCCATTTGATTGAACAGTGCGTAGAAAATTTGAAAAATTTTACGTATCTGTATTTTGGTTGTGGTCTTGAAGAAAAATTTATCGAGAGATCTATAGAACCAAATCAATTTTCGACTGTGACGCGGTCGATCAAATATTTAAAAATAAAATCTAATCTACAACTGCATTAGTTATAGATTTCACTTTTAATCATTTTAATAGAAATTGGATCTGCCTAAATTTTGGGCATATAGCTCTTGATTTAACGTTCCAAGGCGCATTTAGTTAACAAAATAAAGTGTAAGCCCAATAATAAAATTTCCATGGGCCAACGATACATCCTTGTGTGAATTCCTCAATTTAAAGTTGACCGTTTAAATGTTAGCAGTTCAAGACATGCTAGTGAAGTTTATCCAAACTAATCCAAAAAATACAACAACAACAAAACTATTGTAATAGTATTGGTGTAAGTAAACATTCAGGCGAATTAATATTGCGTAATTAAGACGAGAAGTGATTTTGTAATTGGCCTTAGATACATTCCAAAGCCATTCTAACTATTTTCTAAGCATTTAGCATGCACTTCAGTGACATTGGTACACTGTCTAAACGCAAACGAGTGTCCCCTAGTAAATTATTTGATTTTCTAATGGGTGTACATTATAACAGCTTCAGACTCTTACAAAGGCATATTAAAAAATCGCATTTTTAAATCTCATGGCACAAAACCTGTCAGACCCATTAGAAAATTAAATAATTTACTATGGACACTCGTGTGAGTGTAGACAGTGTACCAATGATGCTGAAGTACATGCTAAATGCTTAGAAAATACGTAGAACGAATTTGGAATGTGCCTGATGCACATTAAAAAATCTCATTTTTAAATCTCATGGCACACCCTGTCAGACCCATTAGAAAATCAAATAATTTACTAGGGACACTCGTTTGGGTGCAGACAGTGTACCAATATCACTGAAGTGCATGCTAAATGGTTAGAAAATACTCAGAATGATTTTGTAATGTGCCTGATGCACATTAAAAAATCTCATTTTTAAATCTCATGGCACACCCTGTCAGACCCATTAGAAAATCAAATAATTTACTAGGGACACTCGTTTGGGTGTAGACAGTGTACCAATGTTACTGAAGTGCATGCTAAATGGTTAGAAAATACTTAGAATGACTCTGGAATATACCTAAGGCACATTAAAAAATCTTATTTTTAAATCTCATGGCGCACCCTGTCAGACCCATTAGAAAATCAAATAGTTTAATAGGGACACACGTTTGAGTATAGACAGTGTACCAATGACGCTGAAGTACATGCTAAATGCTTAGAAAATACTTAGAACGACTTTGGAATGTATCTAAGGCCAATTACAAAATCACATCTCGTCTAAATTACGCAATATTAATTCGCCTGAATGTTTACTTACACCAATGCTATTGCAATAATCTTGTTGTTGTTGTATTTTTTGGATTAGTTTGGATAAACTTCACTAGCATCAAGACTCTATATCATGGATGTGGTAATGGAGCTTCCCATGGAGAGTGTAAGTTCACATTTTCTGGGCTTCAGAATTAGAAATGGTTGGTTAATCCTTAACATGCCTCACTGTGACCTTCTCCCTCATGAAACGAGATAAATGAGAAAATTAGCCGTAGCCTACTGGTCCAGGACAAAAAGCCACCGAGGTGGTGTCGATTGGTATACTACCGACTGAAGAAAGAACAGCGAGCCTGTAAAATGAATCCCCGAGGTCAGATCCTTTTCAATAAATCCACTAAGTGGCTTCTGGCCAAGATCTAGCTCATCTGGTATTAATAATAGGATGCCATAACTCAAATAAGGCCTGGAAAAGCTCTCAACACGTAGTCTGGGGAAGGAAGCTCTGACATCAACTTAAGAGGTGAGCAATTTTTAAACATTCTAACATCAGGAGACGACACAATTTTCATAAACGTCGTATGGCGAGGGTTACTAGATCTTACCCTGTTATACCTGCACACGACCAACATCATCACCTCGACTGGCATTCATCGAAGGAGTCGTGCTCTGACCACCTGTATATTAGATTTTTTTTTTTATTTATTTAATGTCGGAACACCTCAAGGCATGGAAACTTTAATAGAACATCTAAACACTTTAAGTGGCAATTATGTACCGACAAACATCAATATACTTTTATTGGTAAGCGACAAACGACTATTAATATCTTGAAGACCAGGAGGATTCAGGCTTCCTTCGGTGACGAAACTATCACTATCGCAGCGACTAGAGGCTGCTCCCAAGGAGAAGTTCTCTCATCTTTTTGCGACTACTAGTGATGAACCAACTACTCTAACTAGTTAGTCCTGCTGATTCGGGGCAAATTTGAGCGTGCAATAGCGGTACGTATGCAACATGTAAAAGGGAAGCTGATCCCAGTGTCAGAGAAAATCGCCTGCGACAGCAACTGTCTGTTTACGAACCGCATAGGAAAACTGTTTTCCTAGTGCTACAGATTCAAGGTAAAACCCTGTAAATAATGCCAAAAACTAAACATCTGATTATTATGTTTGATCAAAAACTGACATGGAACACCCACATCTCGTGTATCCCCAACGAAACTAATTGATCTTACTTCACCTGTCAACGAATGTTTGGCAAAACGTGGAGTATTAGAAAACAAATGAAACTACGGGTATATCAAAGTATTATAAGGCCTATGGTTTCGAATGCAGCTTTAGTTGGGTGGTAAAAAACAGAACGAACAAAAACTTGCACACTACGAAACACTTCAAAATTCTGAGGCTAATCTGTCTAAGTTCAACAAGAGCTATGAAAACCTGCCCGTGCGACTGCTCTCGAGAAGCATTTAGGGCTTATACATTTGCATTTACATACGAAAGATAAAACCGGTTGTATGGCCATCAAACTAAAAATATTA
The DNA here is from genome assembly GCA_932526605.1 of Nephrotoma flavescens. NCBI lineage: Eukaryota > Metazoa > Arthropoda > Insecta > Diptera > Tipulidae > Nephrotoma > Nephrotoma flavescens. The sequence goes on from OW052221.1 coordinate 101,992,962, forward strand.
TAGGGTTAGGAAAAAAGTTCGTGGACTTTTTTGGGTGACATTGAAACAAAGAATTTTCTTATTTCAAATGAACTTTATTAAACCAAATATTTGCTGTTTTGATCGATGACCTTTTGCCATTTTTCTGGTAGAGCTATGATCTCATAACTGTAGAACTTCTGTGGTTTAGAGGCGAAAAATTGAGACAACTCATTTTCGTATGCCTCTTTTGAATTTAGTGTAAAACCATTAAGATGGTTCTGCATGGACCGGAACAAATGGTATTCCGATGGTGCAAGGTCAGGACTATATGGTGGGTGCATCAAAACTTCCCAGCCAAGCTCTCTCAGTTTCTGCCGCGCTATCAATGATGTTGTGTGGTCTAGCCTGGTCATTTAAGCAATTCAGTTTGGCAATCGTTGGGCCCGATGGCAGCACCTCATACTGCACGATTCCTTCCCAATCCCACCAAACAGACGCATTACATTCCTAGCGTCAATCCTGGCTTTGATACCGTTTGGGAAGTTTCACCTCGTGGCCTCCATGATCTTTTTCGCACAAAGTTGTCGTATCTTATCCACATTTCATCACCAGTAATCATTCCCTTTAAAATTCGCTCGATTTCGTTCCGTTTCAGCAGTGTTTCGTAGATAGAAATCCGGTTCATTAAATTTTTCAGCCATTTTCAAATTGTTTAAAACTGTTTTGTGATCAATGTTTAGTTGTTTACCATTTGCATGGCTGCTTATGGGCCGGTCTTCTTCGAGCGAGGTGCATCTTTGACGTCCATATTTCCAGAATGAAAGCTCGCGAACCATTTCTTTGCTGCTGATTTTGATAAAACACCTTCTCCATAAACAGCACGCATTTTTTCGCGGGCCTGAGTCGCGTTTTTACCTTTGTTATAATAAAATTGCAAAAGATATCGAATTTTTTCATTATTTATCTCCATGTTTAAAATGTTGTAACTTTTCACTTCACCGATTTTAATGTTTTGTATGTCAAAGTGCAAGTTTAAATGTCACTTTTCAAACACACATAAGAATTGCCCGATCAATGGTTAATGAGATAGATAAATGAATGTAAAGCCATCTACCAGGAAAAAGGCCACGAACTTTTTGCTCCTACCTATTAAAACCTATAGCCATCACGAATTTTGTATAAAAAATGAGCAAATAAAGCCGCCCAACGAAAAACTCTAGCAGTTTAGAATTATTTTGTAAGGTGTTATGATACTGACTAGTTTTCAAGTGCTGTAATGTGGTGTAAAACTATTAAGGCGAAAAAGAGATACAACTAATTTAAATCGTATAAAGAACACTATGCGCATTTATTTTGACGTTATAAAAATAAAATAATATATCTGAGCAGCGTGCGCTGCAATATTTTGTTTTGAAATATTTTTGTACTATACACGTACACATAAAATCACATTACTAAAAAATGGCCATACGTCAAAAAAAAATTAAAGTTGATTTATTTTTTTAGATTTGCCCAATTTAAACTGTTTCAAAAGTAAGATATATCATTTGTTGCCGAATTTATTTTTATTTTTTGTTTATATGTTGTATAGGTATATACTCATTCTTTCAAGTGATTTGTACTTACATTACTTACATTTCTACTCTATTTTCATTTTTAAATATGTACATGAATCATTTGAAAAACTAGTCAGTATGACACCATTATATTTTTTTTGACATCCGATTTTTTTTTTTTATTAATTACGATGAAAACGAAAATTTTTATGCAAATTCAACAAAAATATTTTATTCTAAAAGTATTTGAAGTGATTTGATAACCGTTTCAAATAATTTTTAACATTTTTATTGGTACCAACAAAATGAACATGACATTTAAAAAATTGTGTTGTCTCTTTCGTTTTAGTTGTTTCGGTCCTAGTCACGGTTTACTTTTTTTACTGCACTTTTTTCTTTTATAGTACCATAATTCTAAACTACTATAATTGCTCGTTGGGCGGCTTTTGAAGGGAATACGTCTTTAAATTTGCTTTCATAAGGAGGCAATTCAAAAAATTGATGATTACGAAATCGATATATATAGTTTGATGCTGCAGCTATATATCGATTATTTACATCCAAAATTTGATTACATCGCTCGATATAGCTAAAGGATCAAAGAATTTGATACGATGAGTGGGTACTGTGACGCATCGCATGCGGTGGAGCGGAAAGCACCGCCATTTTAATGTTCGCCGTTTGCACTGAACTCCGTATTATCTTAACCGATTATGATAGGATTGGATTTGTTGGTCTTAAATGAGATTCATAAATGATTTTTGGAAGAAGTTCTGGAATATGGGCATCTGAGACGGAACTCGGTACTTTCTTAACCGATTATGATCAGATTTTGCATGTTGGATGGAAATGGGATTCTTAAATGATTTTTGGAAGAAGTTCTGGAATACGGCCACCTGGGACGGAACTCGGTAATTTCTTAACCGATTATGATGGGATTGGGTATGTTGATCGGAAATGAGATTCTTAAATAATTTTTGAAAGAAGTTCTTTAATATGGCCACCTGGGGCGGAACTCGTAAAACCGCTCGTTTACCGACTTCATGCTCAGCGAATTTAATTTATCTTACATCGAAACTTCTTCAAGAACGCTATAGGTAATACATGCATTGATTTAACTTTTACCAGAAACCTTGATGTATCCTGTATGCCATTTGTTTCGTACTTTTCGTATCACAGACCTATCATTACACAGTTATATCACAGTAATTTTTTGTTTTATTTGATGTCTTTCCTGAACCTGACGAACGTTAAAACACTTCATGCTAAATGAGTTCAACCTTTCTTCCAACGTTCACCAGAAATCTCGATGTATCGCGTGTGCCATTACCTTCCCTAAACGTTCTACGAATTCAAGTCCTATGTCAGATGCTGAAAACTAGCGCCATTAGTGAAGGGGAAAAACAATAAACATAGTTTTGGATCAAGTTGAGAATATTATATCAAGTTGAGAATATTATATCCTCTTTTTTGTCGCCCTCGATAGCATAGAGCGCTTGCATTTACATTCGGGGGTCCCGGGTTCGATTCCTGGTGGTGACAAAAAAAAAAGTTACGACTGGGCGTTTTTAATGTGTTATGTGTTACATTGTGCATTGTCTTATATATCTCAAGCCATAGTTATCGGCTTTTCTCCAATATTTTTTATTTTGACAAATCATACATCTCTACGGTACACTGACATGTCAAAAACAACTACGAGGATCACTACGAGGCTTAACACAAATATATAACAAGAATCACTCACATCTGAACGAAGGATGCATAAAGTCCGTGGTAATTGCACCACCTATATGATTAGGATCAACAAGGTAATGATTATTATTCCTACTTAAGAGAAAAAAGTTAAACCTGCTGGAAAGTAAGTAAAAAGTGATAACTGTTCATCGAATAGACTAATGCTGTGTGCCTTAGGTCGATTTTTTCGGCAAAATTATGAACTAAACTTTTTGAGGTGACCTTACGCTATTCGCCGCCAGGTTACAAACGAAAAGTCTCCTCGCGACGTAACTTTTCAATTTTGTTGCCAAATATCATTATTTGGTATTTAAAGCAAATGTGTTATTGTGAATTTGTACACTTTTGTACACTTTTTTTATTTTTAAACATCTCGTAGATTATAGTAACATTTGCAAATAATGGAACTTTCAATTTAATATTTTCTTTATCCACGAAAAGTCGATAATTTAGTATTTCGAATAGTCAGACACAGCTTGTTTTGTTGATGTTACTGCCACCTATGAATGTTTATTGTGAATTACTGAGCAATTTAGTTTAGTTCATAATTTAGTCGCAAAAATCGACCTGAGGCACACAGCATAAGGCATTATCGCCTATAACAGTGCACTGTCTATATAAAGAAGGAGCTGCCAAATTTAATTCAACATTTGACCGTCAGAGCACCATAATAGAGCCTTAATCAAAACAATGAGCTGAATTGAACCAGCAAACGAACCGAAAAGAGAAATTAAGTCTCTTAGATTCATCAGGATTGGAAAACTGATCATTACACGTATTACACAGTAGCATTAATCAGGTCAGGAGACAACCGGTTAATTCAATATTTGAAATTTTGCCAGAGGTTATAACGAGATCTCGCAGTCGTTGCTTGCATCAAATATCAGAAGCTTATATGAGACACAGCCATCGAAACCATGCATAAGAATTAAAGTTCCAGATTCGAACACCAATTCAATGCATTGGTAACGCCTGCCTCACATACAAACACAATTCTTAAATTGTGCGTAAGGAAAAACTATCATGTGTGGTGGGACACAACACCCACCGTCGATTGCTTCATGAGCCATATTCCCCCGAGAATACCTATCAGTATAACGAATGATGGTCAATAATAGACTAATGGTCGAAAGTCTCTCTGCTCACAGAATCACCAGTCTAACGCCTCGGTTTACCATTGCACAAAACAAATAAAGATTTCTGGAATTGAAGCAGTCAACAGTCTCCCAGTATACCCGCTAAAGTTTATGTATATCATGAATCACATATACCATAATTCACATGACTGGAACCATGGTTCGACACGCCCGCCTCTATTGACATTATATTTGCAGCTGATTTTACGTTGATTTACGGTAAAACTCAAGCGGAAACCACGTTAGTGACGGTGAATAGTGGGGCGAAGAAATTTAAGAATATGATCAAATTCTAAGAATTTTAATAATTTGACTCTCTATACAGTTGGAAAAGATTCTGAAAAGAATCACATCAATCAGCTTCGATCCGATAAGATTATTGATTTGACAAAATGTCAAAATGCTAGAAAATAATTCGCTAGTACTACAAGTTCACGGTATTGTTCAATACATATGAACAAATATGCCAATGGACGTTACACAATCTATATAGTAATGATCCATTTAGATAGTATTGATTAAAATTATTAAAATTTATCCGCTGTTCAGAAAATTTTGATAGGTGCCGTGGAGTGGTTGAGAAGTTGATTGAGTAAAATAAGTGTCGTTGAAGATCGTAGTTGTTATCAGTCAAATTGGCGCTAATTCAAGTTCCTGCGTGATCATGCATTTCATCTACAATACTAGAATATACTAATGGTCGGAAAAGCACTTGTTGTATTGTAAAAAATAAAGAATCTGAGGATTATAAGAAGATAAGAAAGAGACGTGATCAGACCAATTAGGAAGTTCGAGACCACAAGCATTTTAATGCAGAGGTATATCCAGTTCCTGGCCAAGTATTTCAACATTGGTCACATGATATGAACACCTGCCGTGATGCGGAAAACAGCGAATGATATCAAAACCCGGATATGGTTTTCGATGAACCTAGGAAAATCTCGACAAAAACGAGCTTCAAAATAATTTATGGGTAATGTTACATTTGATGGAGGAAACATTGGGCGGGGTCCATGACCATCTTAATTCACAAGTATATCAATCAACCACCGTTAGTTAAAAAACTACGGCGGCATTCTACCTGGACATTCGAACTTTTTATGAATTGACTGACCACCGATCATGGTGAAATCAGTCAAATTCTGCAGCCAGATACGGTAGAGAATGTTTAACAGATGTACAACCCCAACTAATCAAACTGCAGCATAAAAGCGAGATTGAGTAAGGAAAATGGTCCAGTAACTACATTTTGAGAACCTATTATCACCTAAGCTCCCATTTTGCCACAACATCACGCCACTGAAGCAGCGGCACAATCGCGGCAATCAAGTAAAGATCGGGCTACCCAATAACTTGCAGATTGATCTCGAGGAAGAGACAATTGAGGCTGAAGACAGAAACAAAAACCCGAAATACTATAAAAGTAGACGTCACAGATGGCGAGAACGAACAGGTAACATACGATGATTAAAGTGGTGGTGCTATAATTAGAAGGCATAATGTAAAGATCAGAAACGAGCTAAGCAAATACTGTATAGAGCTTAAAACAGATTTTGGGACTCGTAAAACAAGAATCGATCAAGACACATTGGAGAGCAATGTTGTGAATAGCAGCGATAACATGAAAACGAAAGACGTTTATGCATTTCGTTGTTTTGTAGTACACAGTTCTTACTTTTTCCTTGCCATCCAGTAAGCTGAACTTTTTGCTCGTCAGATAGGATAGCCAACGTCACCCTTTATGATCCTGACCTATATGCTTATAACCAGAGGCGGCTCGTCTATAATGAATGCAACTCGTGCAACGAATATAGCAAATCAATAGCCGTGTTTTATTATTCGAGCACTATTTGGAGCCGAATGGGAAATCGCGCCTGTAAATGTTTCGTTAATATACTAAATAACTCCTTTTTTTATTGCATGTCAGATAAAATTCAGCGGCCGCCACTACTTATAACAATCGTCAAATAAAATTACATTCAGCACAATAAGCTAGATATATTACCCCGATATTAAAACATGGATTATCTTCAGTCATTCGTGGATGTGAATGAAATAGAAATTTGTCGATACTACTCTCAGTTGGTACGATATTTATAACTTGATTTCTTTGAGAATAAAATAAATCATATTTCGAACGGCCTTATGTTTCTCGAGATGAGATATGTGGCTTATATATTAGGCTTAGTTGTCAATTAAACTGTACTTCTGGATCTCAAGGTTCAACCCAAAAAATGCTCTATCGAGTGCTATACCTTTTCACTCGTTTTCACAACATTCTGATTAACCAAAATTACAGTAAAAAGTGCAAGTTCTTTCAATACCCCTAAACCACTTTCGTTTATAACACCCGCGACCTTTTTAATTTACCAACTGATTCTTACTGATTCAACATGCACACATTCTTTCACTGTTCAGTGCACCATAAAATTACTGTGACATAATGAAACAAATACACAACCTTGCCATCATGTAAGACGATGTTACGTACGAGGGACGTACGGTTTGATTTATTAAAATATACGTTGACAAAATCTTATTCAAGCTGAACCCCGCGATTCTCCGTATAATTAAGCATATATAGTACACAATATAAAACAATACAGTAAGATAATATGTTTTAAAATATATAAACATACATTTATAGGCCCAAGGTTGATCCTTTTGTAATCCATCCAAATACAGATACATATCTTTTATGCAGCCTTCGGTTATATTCCATCCTTGGTCACTAAACTCAAAAAATCGAACCATTGACGATGGATCGAACGTTTCAAACACGGTATTAACACTAAAAATTGGCATGCATTTCGCCACATTTAACAAAAATATTAAATTCACGACACGAATTGGTTTTAATTTAATTTTCATAGCGTTTAAAACTTTTAAAATACGATATCAAGGCACAACAACACAACACAGACAACAATAAGGTAATACTAAAAGTACAAGTGATTATTGATTTACTTGAGAACACACAAACACTTATTATAAAACATGAAACACTATTAATTAATTAGTTTAGTTAAATTAATTAATGTGTACACAGAGATATACACGTACATAAAGTGGAAAATACTTTTACTTTTCCGCGCCTCTAACAAAACAACAAGAAACAATATGGTTGACTAAATTAACGGTCAAATTGTAAATATGAAGTACACAGAGCGAGGCTAACGCGCGTATAATTAAACGCTTTAGTTTTAATTTAAATAAAATATGATTAATGTTAACTCTATCACCGATAGTTTGTGTCTAAAATGAAAATGAAATTGAAAATTGAATTTTGTGAGCAGTTCGTGGTTTCGTTTTCTTTTTTTTTTATGTTGTATGTTTCAAATTTTTTAGTTTTGTTTCTCTGTTGTTGTTTATTTTCGTTGTTACATTACCAAAGAATTAACACTTGAATGCTTTTGTTGGTTTTCTGCGTCATGTGGAATTGTATTTTAATAATGTCCAAAGAAATACGTGTTTTGAAAAATACGTCAAATCACAAAATTTTTGGAAGTCATGTATTAATTTTATGATTTTTATGTTCAAAACATATTGTAGTCTTGAATAAAAAAATGTTTTGTAAGACGTCATATTTTTGGCTGAGAGATGGCTGGGCCAGGTAGCAAGATCTGCACAACAACGGATGATTAATAAAGTGTTCGGTGCGCGTCGTAGAGGAAGACCTCGAACAAGACCTACGCATAATAGGATGTCGATACTGGAGGATCGAGACGGATGAAGGACCATAGTGCAGGCAGCAAAATCGCTTCGTGGGATGTGAAAGCTAGAGAGAGAGAGTGATATTTTTTCTGAAGTTGTTGTTATTAAAGATACAGGGTGTCAAGTTTTGTAGAAAAATAATTATCATATTGTTGTATATATAAAACGTAAAATAATAATCCGATAATTATAAAACAGTTCACATTTGAAAGATAAATGAATAAGGGTTACAAAAAAAATTTAAAAGTGGTTGTTTCATCTCTTCGTTTTCAAAATGTCCGCAAAAATGGTATTTAAAACTGTTCCCGATGAATGTCCAATTTGTCCCCTCATTTATTTCCGTTCCGCGTTTTCACACTCTGATTGTTTTGTCGTGATTCGTTCCTCGTTTCATTCTTCTCCTCCAACAAACTAATTCTGCGGCGGAGAATTTTTTAATTCTTTTTTCGACAAAACTTTTTTGATTCTACTAGACTGATTCTCGCACTACTGCACCCCTGGTTACCCCTTTTGAAATACCAGTTCTTACTTCAAAATAAGTCGTAATAAATTGTTTATTGCTAATTTAAAACCTTATTATATATTTAAACACAAAATTTTTTTATATTGTTTTATTCTGCTCTCTCGAAAATCAGTCAGGCTGGGTTCGCTTGCTAGATCAAAGGGAGTGATCAACTTCGGTTTCGAGTCGATCACTCTTAAAGTTTATAGGAAAGATGAGGTCGATAAGGGCGCGGAAGCCCAGCCTAGGGGCAACGGTGAACGACCCAGCAGGAGACGATCAAGCGGGCCGAGGGCGACCAGGATAGCCGTTCCGATATTTCGGACGAGGAGAGCTTGGTGAGGAAAGGTAGCCTCCTCTCTCTGGAGTCCGATGGGGACAACCCGTCGAACACACGACGACACTATCCTGATGCAGCGAGTGCAGGGAGAGATGAGTAAGGTAGACTACAATGGTTAGCATTGTACAAATAAACCTACATCACACGAAGGCTGCCTCGGCAGCTCTCGTGCTCATACTGACTAAGTCAGATGAGGACTTGGTGTTAATCCAAGAATCTTGGATTAACAATAGGGATCAGGAAAAGGATCTATGGCCTCAGAATGAAAGGGTATAAAGTATTGTACTCAAGCAACTCTGAAAAGATCAGATTGTGTATTCTAGCGAAAAATAATTTGAATATTTTTCTTCTTCCACAATTTAGTAGTGGGGACGTTACAGCGGTGAGCGTTGAGATTGGCTGTGAGAAACTATGGCTAGCCTCAGCCTATATGGATCGCGAGAAGGAGGTTTCACCGGATAACCTGGGGAACTGATCCGGGAAGCAGGTCAGAGAAGGGTAGGTGTTATACTTGGATATGATGCAAACGCGCATCACACAATCTGGGGAAGCACAGACATTAACGAGAGGGGTGAGTTATTTTTTGATTACTTATTAAATACTAACCTTGTAGTTTGCAACATTGGGTACGAACCAACATTCATTGTTAAAAATCGACAGGAGGTTCTAGATGTGACCTTTGTGTCAGAAACAGTTTTTCATATGATCAGCGGGTGGGAGAGTGGCGAATGAGCACTCATTCTCTCATCACCGTTATACGTAACGTATAACCTCAACATCAAACCTGTTGCCCGGAAAGCCTTCAGGAATCCCAGAAGGACAAACTGGAACAAATATGGGGAGGTGTTGGAGGAACTATTGCCGAATTAGATTACATGGTTGATATTGTCACGATGCAATCGTTCGACAGAAAGCGACATGGTGGACCACAGATTTTGGAACATATCGGAGAGCTTGTAGGACAGCCTTTAATAAGGCTAAGAACACAAGGGGAAATCGGTATAGGACTCCTATAAGGAGGACCTAAGAAAGTACAAGAAAGAGTTGAGGAGGGCACAAAGGGGATATTGGAGACTCTTCTGTTGTAGAATGTAGGAGGTCTCTGAGACTTCTCGCCTTAGGAAAATTCTATCTACTAATCCAACCAGTCCTAGTTACTTAATTAGGCCGAACGGATTATGGACAGCTTCAAGTGCGGAATCATTGGAGCTTCTCATTGAGACCCATTTTCCGAGAAGCGTTGATGGCTCGATGGAGCCTGGAGCTCATCGAGGAATACCTTTAACAGATGTGGATGGCATCGTGGACAGGGAACGAATTATGTGGGCGCTGAACGGTTTTAAGCCGTATAAATCGACGGGTCCCGATCGAATCATACCAGCAGAGATCCAAAGGAACTATGCAGTTATCCTCCCCTGACTGGATGTTATCTTCAGGGGATGTGTGCAACTGGTCTATATTCCCAGGAAATGGACGGAGGTCAGAGTGGTTTTTATCCTGAAATCGGGAAAGAGCTCACAGGCTTATCCAAAGGACCTGAAAATAACTCTATCATCCTTTCTGTTGAAAACCTTAGAAAGGTTGATAGATATACTATTCGAACAAAAGTTGAGCCAATGAATTGGGCAATGTCGCAGCATGTGTATTGTAAGGGGAAGTCGGTGGACACAGCTCTGCACGATCTAGTACGCATGATTGAGAAATCAATTTACTCGCAAGAGTTCTGTATGGTAGCATTTCTCGACATTGAGGGTGCCTTTAATAATGTAAAATCGGATGCAATCATGGAAGGATTGTCATTTTTGAAGGTGGATTACCCTATAAGTAGGTTGATAAATCAGATGCTGATAAGCAGGATTATTACCTCGGAAATATGGGGGTCCACCATTAGAACCCGCCTTCTATAATGGTGGACTCCCCCATAGTTAGAGAAACTCCGCAGGGAGGAGTAATGCCCCCAGATGATGTAGCGATAGCTGTCTCAGGCAAATATCTGGATACGATTAGGAACGTCATGCAGAATGCACTGCTGATCGTTATGAAATGGGCCGGCTAATGTAGCCATTTACTCGTGTAGGAAAGTCATAGGTAAGAGATGGGGTTTGAAACCAGAGCTGGTACACTGGCTCTATACCGCAGTGGTAAGACCTGTGCTGATGTACAGGGTGGGCGTGTGGTAACCGGCTCTGGAAAAGGTAACTTACATAAGGATGTTGGAGAAGGTGCAAAGAGGTTATGTTCCACCTTATTCCAATCGAACTCGCTTTAGAGGTTATGTTCCACCTTATTCCAATCGAATTTGTTGGTAAACAAATGGCAGCCTAGGTAGCTACGAGGTTCTCGGCTATCTGTCAGTGGAAGTGTCTCCAGGCGGGACACTCGACGATAGTTAGATCACTAAGGAAAGAACTTGTGAATCTAGATTATATTAAACCAATGTTGTGCTTCGATAAACTTTTCCGGTTCATCTGCCCTTGGAAAGAATCCTGGAGGAACGGATCAACACTGGAAAACGAGGCACTGCAATTTTTCACGGACGGCTCTAAGCTCTAACACGGCAAAGTAGGAGCCGGAGTCTTCTGTGAGAAGCTCAATGTTAATATTTCCATTCGTCTCCCTGACTACTGCAGTGTATGCCAGGCTGAAGTGGTGGCGATAGGAGAAGTCGTGAAATGGTTGAAGCATAACGTGGTATCCGTGGTATCACTAAGGACACTAGAGGCCTTTTCCCTGAAGTCACGGATGGCACTGGAATGCCAATCATCTCTTAATGAGATGAGCAAGTATTTCAGTATCTAGATAATCTGGGTCCCTGGGCATTCGGACGTCACGGGAAACTGCAGGGCAGACGAACTAGCTAGGTACGGTACGACTCTCCAGATGCAGCCGGAAAGGCAGGTCTGGGGAGGCCTATAGCAGCGCTCGAATCGACGCTCAGTAAAAAGGCGATCGCCTTAACAGATGAGAAGTGGACCAACACTTTCATGTGCAGGGTAGCAAAACAGGTTAGGCCAAAACTAGACCTGCGGCGCTCCAAGGCACTAGTATCCCTGGGAAAACGAGAGTTAGGATTGGTGGTAGGGATACTGACAGGACACTGCCTTTTTGGGAAACATGCGAGAAGGTTTGTAAACCCAACCGACGAATGACTTTTGTAGAAGTTGTATGAACGAAGAAGAGGAAGACACTTTAGATCACTTCCTATGCTCGTGTCCGGCACTGGCATACAAAAGACATAAGTACTTGGGTGTGTACGATATGAACAGCCTTTCTGAACTCGCGGACTGTGGAGTGCAAGACATTTTACGCTACATAAGTAGCTCCGGGTGGTTTCAGCGGGAGTAAGGAGAGATTGGAGCCTGTGGTATCACAATGGGCCATTATTGGCCTAAGTCTGTTATAGCAGCCACGCTAACCTAACCTATTGGAAATTCAGCCTGATATAAAGCAAAATTGGTAGCATAAAATTTACATGCAACGTCAAGGTCAAGATTATGAGGAAATTATCTAGCTAGATGTTGTTACTGCTTTTCTTTTTTTTTTTATTTTCCTTTTTATTTATGAAAATTCCTGGAGGTATTAACATTCTCGATGGCAATGTACTGAAATTGAAGAAATCCTTTTACCAGCTGAAGCAGTCACAAAAGTGCTGGAATGACCGTTTTCATTCATTCATCATTAATTTGAAATTTGAACGATTAAATTAAGATTCCAATAAATATTTGTCTGTACACTCGAACGATCTAATTATCTACGTTAATGGCGTGATAATTACTGGCGACAATGAAGAGCAGTTCGCTGTTATTAAAACAAATTTTTCGATGAATTTGATAACAAGGATCTGGGTATTGTTAAGCAGTTCATGAGACTAAGTACTGAAGTTGATATGAATGAAAATCTCTCAAATGATCAACCACGCTACATCAATACCATACTCGAACGTTTTAGAATGTCTGATTGTATGTAATTCATCGCCTACACCAATGACCAAAAACTTGAAACTCATCAAGGACACTGGCCAACAATTGACGATATTTACTTTGCACTTAGCTACCTAATAAGGCGTTTCCAATTAGTTATTTTATATTCCCTTCTGCGTGTAATGTAGAAATAAAACACATGTATATTTTTCAGATATAAGAAACAATGAATTTTCGTACATTCTACTCTCAGTTCTTCCAGCAAATATTAAGAATTTGATTTTACTTTTTCTATCTAAAAGGCCAATTTTTTTTTTTTTGTTATTGAAAAATCCGAAATCTAAAGTTTCATAACAGGCCCCCATAATTGAAAACGAAACCATTTTTTTTGTTGAATGCACCTATATCAGTTTCAATTTCAATACCTCCAAATCGAAGTAACCATTAACAAACCCGCAAAACTATGTATCAATCAATATTTCCCCATTCAATTCAACAGCAAACACACAACAGTGCACTGGTACACTAAAATTGATTATATACCTTTCAATATTTATTTTCATGCATCCAGGGCTGAACAATGTACCGCTAGCTAACACACCGCACAAAACGGAGGTGGATCAATCGAGCGCGAATTTTTGAAAATTCAAATAAAAAATTGTAATAAAACCACATACATTTTTATACTAACTATATAATTTTTATCCCATTTTTTTCTTTGTTTTATTTCATTATTTTTTTTACTATACAGTGTGTAATTATTTATTATTAATTTTATAATATATATATATATAAATATGTAGTTATTAATTCATTTTAAATAATACATATTCATTTTTGTAGCTAATCTTGGTTTTTAAATTTTTTTGCCTTTTTTATTAAACACACACAAACAATAATTTTTAATTTTATTTTTTTATTTTATTTAAATATATTATGTTTATTATACTTAATATAAAATTTATGTGTAATATGTATAAATTTACTTCTACACATGCTATATATAGTAATATATGTATTTATACCATACGTTAGTTCAAAAAATTTATATATAATTATTTATATACAAATTAATTAGGTATTTAGTGTTAATTATTGGTTTTGTCGTTTATTTAATTCAGGTTTATACAGATGGATTGCGCAATATACCAGTATAATTAATAATATTTATAGTGTAAAGGTCTGAGACGAGGCGCGAGCTGATAATATTGTGAAAAGGATTGGGAATTTTATTATTTTTATTTTTATAAGTACTTAAAATATAATATTAAATAGTTAAAAATAAAAATGATGTGTATAAACATATTAATAATGTTATTATGAAGAATAATATTTATTTTATTTATTTACATTTTTTTTTATCTGTGTTGCTTTAATTTATATTTACATTAATAACTCATAGTAACGATAATAAAGCAAAATTTTAAATATTAAAATAAAATAAAATTAACAAAATTTGGTTTTATTTAAATAATTTATTTTATTTATTTATTATTATAAAAATGATATGGATACATATAATTATATATGGATACATCATATAATTATACATAAAAGTTTTTATTATCGTGCAATTTTTTTATTATATATAATACATATATAACAAAATAAAATAATATTAATTGTTTGATGTTTATTTTTTTGTTGTAATTATTTTTTATTTATTTAAATATATAATACATTACGGTAATAATAATAATAATAATTTATTAAATTTCTTTGTTATTTATTTACCTGTAGATTTTTTTAATTTTTAATTCATAATTCCATGAATCGGTTAAAATAAAATTTAAAAAAAAATAATTAAAATATAGTAAAAATACCGTTATTTCAATAAATCTTTATTTTTTTATTATTTTTATACTAATTTTTTTTTTAATAAATAGTTGTAAGTATATCTTTTTTATTTTATTTCATAAAAAATTTGATTGTCAATTCTAAAATTAAAATACGAAACGGAACGATGAAATCGAGACAAAAAAAAAGTCGGACGCGCGCGAAATTAATAAAATAATAATAATAATTAATTAAATATACGTGATAATTAATTAAAACGTGTATGTATGTGTTTGTGTGTGATATATAATTAATTAATAAAACAACCTACAATTTTTTCTATTTTTATTATTATTTTAATTCATTAATTTATTTACCTTTTAGATTTTTTTTAATATATATTTTTATATAACACATTACAAACCCAAAAAAAAAGATTAAATATTTTTATAAAAATCAATAAGACGTCAGACAATTATTGCAACACAAAAAATTGGAATTACAATAATATTTATAATATTTTTATTACGTAAATAAATAGTGAACCAAAATTATGTCGAAACTTAAAAAAAAAATCGCATTTTATCGTTTTATTTCATTGAGGTATATTTATTTTGTTAAACAATATTATTTAATAATAATAATAAAATAAAAACAATATCAATATTATTGTGATGTTTTCATTATTTATTTTATTTAAAAATAATAATAAAATAATAAAACGTACGTTAAATTGGACAATCGAAAATTATTTATATATTAAATATATGTATATATATATTTCATATTATAAAACATTTCAATTCTAAGTAAAAATTATTATTATTATATATTAAATTAAAAAGCTATATTGTTCGTAAATAATATTTTCTTACATAATTTTGTTTTTAATTAATTATTATGTTTATATATTTATATATAATATATTATATATTGAAATAGATTTTTATTAATATTTTAATTTTATACACAAGAACCTTATTTTTTTTATAATAATAATTTATATTTTAATTATACTTAATCCATTTTTTGTTTTTAATTTAACAAACTAAAATAAAATACAAATCTAAATAACTGAAAAAATACATTAATCATGTTTTTATTTTATTATTTTTTTTACTAAAAATAAAATTATAATTATAACTAATCAATTGCAAATAAAAAACATAAAAAATAATATAATAATAATAGTTTTATATAAGGTTTATTTTATATTATTTTAATTTTTTTTTGTTTTATCACATTTAAAATGTCAATAATTGTTTTATGAAATTTAAAAATATTTTTTTTTTGTTTTTAAATTATTATCTCAACTAATTAGTTGCTTTGTGGTACAGAAAATATGTTATTGATTTAAGTGAATACGGTTTTTGGGTTCACTTTCATTTCATCCTTTTTAAAGTAATTCTTCAAATGCCGTCATCACATCACTTTGCATGTTCATGTCTATTTTGCCAGCCATCTAAAAATGTAAAAATTAATAATAAATGTTTTTTAACATTAAAGTAATATTAATTAAATTATAGAATAGGATATTATATTGGTTTTGTGTATTAAATCTAGTTATTCGATTTATAAGACAACAGCTCGTAAAACGTATCAACCGAACCACGGCGAATATTTTTATTTGCCGTGTTTCTTGACGCTCATTGATCCGGATCAGTTCAAATATTTCTATGGAAAACATGATCCAAATTTTGTTCTATATCACAAATTTTGATTTTAAATCTAGAAAGCACCTTTGTGTTGTTTCATGAAACATGAACTAAACTGCATCAGATCAAGCGTCAAGAAACACAGCTATAATAGTGAAACATATTCGAAATGTCAAATATACATAACAAAATAAAGTTTTTTTCATTTGTGCTTAAATAGATATAAATATTTTTAAAAAAATTAGTTTATCAAATTTTGTTAAAAACTTCAATAAATATTACTTCAATCATTTTTATTCAATTTAGAGATTTGTATTTTACGATATCCGATTTAGATTTGTTTTTTAATTCATAATAGTAAGTAAATGGTGATTTCAAGTTACAAGCCGTAACCGTATGTGACTTCAATCGCTTTCTGCTAGAACTACAGTATGAAATCCTGATATCAGTGTGTTTAGGTCGCCCGGCGGTTCTTATAACACATAATTTCTTTTCTATAGATCTTCAATTATCTTTATTGGAGACTCTTTTCCGACAAGTTAAGATTAATTTTTCAGAATACCATTGTTCTTAAAAATCAAAGTCTTATCGAAATTGTCTTATTTAAGACGGTATTAGTATGCTTGTCATAATTGGGGTATAACTCTACGTTCAGCCCTGTTATTCTAATATTTTTATTAAAACTTTTATGTTACTACTCGTATGCCAGCCCATCACTTCAACTGAGACAAACAAAAAATACTGTTAAATGATATCACTTGGCCGGCCACACACGTAAAGTTTTAACTGTGTAGTTATAACTGTCTGTTTTAACTGTGAATTTTACTAATTTTAACTGGCAGTTTTAACGGTACAGTTAAAAATGTCAGGTAAAACTGTGCGTGTGTGGGTATTTCAGTTCAGTTAAACTCAACTGTACAGTTTAACTGAGAACTTTAAAATTTTTATATTTTTAACTGAAACGATTAACTGAACTGAACGTGTGTGGGGGTTTAACTGCACAGTTCTCAGTTTTGTGTCAAAATTTCATACACCGCGAGAGCAGCCACACCGTTCCGCTCATTCAAATCCATAATAATAACTGAAGGATTAGACTGAACGTGTGTGTGCATCTCAGTTCATAGTTATAACTACACAGTTAAAACTGACAGTTAAAACTGTACGTGTGTGGCCGGCCTAAGGTAGGTCACACACGTACAGTTTTAACTGGCATTTCCGAACGAATAATCGACACATATTTTTTAATGAACGATTAAAATATATTTCAATTTAACACACATGCTTTAATTGATTAGGAATTTAACACACCAATTGACGTTTCTACAAAAATGGACGTTTCATTTTGTATTGGTATTTATCCATCAAAAAAAAAAATCACGAAAAAATTTACATTTTTTAAAATTGATGTACATAAAAAAAATTATTTTTTCTGGCTGGCAAATAGAACAAAATTTTTGGTGTACAATTTTTTTTGCCGGATTTTGGTAAATAGAATTTCACATAAAATTAAACAAGATAATGGTTTGTGGTTGTGTTTTCAATAATAATAGCAAATAATTGTAGCACAAAACATTCAAAACATGACACAAAACAAACCGCGACTGATGTTTATTTAAAACTTGATAAATAAATTAAGATTTATCAGACTTGAACATACATATTTGTAATCGGCGGTTAATAAATGTGAGATCAGTTTGCAGATTACAACTGATTAGCAGGTACATTTTGATGTACATATATACATTAGAAACATCTATGAATAACTAATATAGTTGTTGGCAAAGCGCACAGCATTAGACTTCATATAAAATATTGTCACTTGGAACGATCAGCAGGATAAACCTTTCTCTCAAAAAATTTGACAATTGAAACCATAGGCAAACGAAATCAAACTAGGTACTATTTATTTGTAATTTTGAATGTTTTGTGCTACAATTACTTGCTATTATTATTGAAAACACAACCACAAACCATTATCCTGTTTAATTTTATGTGAAATTCTATTTACCAAAATCCGGCAAAAAAATAAATGTACATCAAAAATTTTGTTCTATTTGCCAGAAAAAATCATTTTTTTTTTTGATGTACATCAATTTTAAAAAATGTAAATTTTTTCGTGAATTTTTTTTTTTGATGGAGAAATACCAATACAAAATGAAACGTCAATTTTTGTAGAAACGTCAATTGGTGTGTTAAATTCCTAATCAATTAAAGCATGTGTGTTAAATTGAAATATATTTTAATCGTTCATTAAAAAATATGTGACGATTATTCGTTCGGAAATATATACATAAAATTTCGTATAACGGAGTGCACAATTAATGTCGTTTTGATGTGACATTTCTAAACTTCAAAATCCTATTTAATATTTCCAATACATTCATAAAACCACATCAATTTTGATTTTTTGTTCTATTTGAACCATAAATTTCACATTGATTTGGAAAAGTCAATAGAATTCCACATTAGTAACATAATGAAACATTTTGAATAAAATTATAAAATACAAGTTATTGTTTGCCATACAAGTTCAAATGTCAAATGGTTGATTTGTCAAAAAAATGATGTATCAATGTTAAATTTATTTTTATACAAGCCCGTTAAAACTAGGCCTTTAAACAGATAGTTTTCCGAGTTAATTTGCCTAATTTTCATAGCCCCATTCTTGAAATCGATTCTTGTAACGCTTAAAACACGAAAAATAAAATCAAGCTTAGACACGATTTATTTACTATTGGATGGATTCGATAAATCATATTCTTGTCACTGGAAAAACTTAAATGACAGACGGACCGTCACCTTGATAAGACTATAGAAATTAGAGTGAAAATATCATTTTATGACACCAGTATTAATACTGAGTGCCTCATACCGATTTTTTTTGCCTAAATTTCCGACATACATAATTGTTAGATAGTTCATATCAGTGCTTCATGCCGTCTCCGTTTCTAACTAACTATGATTAGTTCTTACCATAGATGACACAAAAATCAAACCACGTCTGATGTTTAAGCTTTATGTAGAATACATTGGTAAGGTACTTCGTAAGGTACAATTGCCCACTCGTTTATTTACAAGCCTGAGACTGGCTAGTTATCCCGCGATGGATTGTTTTATTTTCAAAAATGATCAAATTTTTGAAAGTAAATCAATCAGTAAAAAAAAGTTATAGGAGATAAACAAACCCCTCAAACGGGTGGATACATTTATACCTTCATACAAAATAAAAGAAATTATGTCAAAATAATATAACATAAAGAGGCTAAAAAGAAAGCATCGCAAAATATCCTTTTTCCAAAGTACAATTAATGTTATTTGACTCAATTTACAGTTTTGTATATAGTTCTAGAGAAACTTAACGAATAAAAGCAAACCACAAGAAACAAATATTGCAACCCCAAACCAACCATACTGCCCGCTGGTTCCCTACAAATTTTCTGAGCAAAGTGACCTATTTATTTATCTCCAAATGGAAAATAAAACATTTTGATAAATAAATCGCTGCACTGAAGTGATTGATCATTAGATGTATAATCCATGGTTCTCTTGTTTGATCTTTCGAAATCAAAACGGGAAGCTGAAAATGAAATGAAAATAGGTCGCATCAGCCAAAAAACTGCTCAAACCTACAACGGACCGACCAAATGACACAGTGGTTAAAGCTTTGGCGTTTGGATCGGGAGGTACCGGGTTCGAATCCCGATAGGTAAATAAATAAAAAAAACCTACAACGGGCCTTATTGGGCGCTTTCAGGTCTCAAATCATGATTTGTGAAATCAATTTGTTTTGAAAGTGTCATAGTGCCAACCATTTTCATAACGTTGGCCGCGATTTTTCTCAACATGTTCCCAACTGTTGGGTACCCTGAATACGCCATAACAAATGAGATAATTTTATACGAAACACACGAGCAAATTAGGAGATAATAATTCCTTGATTTATGTTGTGTTCTCACATTAAAGTACCCACAGATAATTGCAAAGGTCGGAATTTTATTTAAATATACATTCATAAATCTTTATAACTTACCAAAAACATTTACCAAATTTAGTAATTTACTTTGATTAGGCAAAGTTTCGTACTTTTTACGAGAAACCTATCCTCAGATTTGAAACCGAAGCCTTAAGAATTATTCTAGCCTTATTCCGGTAGTCATATCATTTCTCATTTCAAATTACAAAAAAATTTGACTGTTTGTATTAAAATGTAGCTTGTTCCTATGCCAACTAGACGCCTATGCTGCCTCACTTCAAATTTTGGATTGACATTAAATTAACAATATTAGACACAAGTTGTGAAGAAATTGAAACACCAAATTATTATCACCAATTTTTGAATCGTCACGCTTCATTCGCTACCGAGAACTCTTCCAACATCAAACGTGTAGAATTGCGACTGAAGTAAAGTCAGCAGGTCCTTTTTAACAAAATTTTCGGTTAATAAAACGGCACGAGATTTTCCCGTTTTATTGAGAACCGTTTCGTATCAAAATTTTTGTTTTTTACATCTTTTCTTACCTTCTTGCACATTTTCGACTGATATTAGTAATTTTAACATCTTGAGTTTTATAACGATCGGTTTTTGCGAAGTTGCGAAACAATCTTACTCTGCAATATGGTTGTTCACCCATCTTTTTTCGTCCTACTTATATCAGATTCTCTAAGGTATGTGTTCCCTTAATTTCCTAGTGAGTTTTCGGACACCATCTTTTGATACATTATGTGGATACTATTCCACAATTGTCTTGTAGTGAAATTGTTTTCCTTACAATAAATTTTGATTTTCGGTTTATCTACTGCAACAGAGATCTGCAAGCTCGGTTCCCAAGACTTTGAAACCATAATCAATTTTTATATAACAATTCAAATATTGATATATAATTACCTATCTTGCTTCATTTGAGCATTAATTTCTGCGGATATTGTGTGTCTTTACAAAGCAAAGCAAATAATAAATGAGCCGTTTATTTTGTAGTGATTTAAGTTCATTTTACAAAAAATAATAGTTAATGGCAACAAAAATCACAATTCTTATAATTCTTTTTATATTTCATAAAATGTATTACACTAGGTAATCTAACATGATAAGTCTCCTTGTCCCGCCTCGGTATCTTAGACGCCAATACTTTTTCGAATTTCGATTCGAAGTGATGGTACAACATACCACTCCTGAGCTCATATCACTTCGGTCATATATCTTGCTGTAACCTTAGCTTTAAATTAATAACAAAAACGGGTGTGTAACGAAATCCCGGTTTCTTAAAATTCCGATTTTTTTCTAAATCCCGGTTTTCAAAATCCCAGTTTTCAAAATCCCGGTTTTGTATAAAAAAAATCCCGATTTTTAGGAAATCCCGATTTTTAGGAAAATGGGACTCAAATGATTTTTTGACAAGATTCAAAAATGAGCTTGCGACAAGTTCTAGAAAATGGCTAATAGGGATGGAATTTAGATGGAGGGCTAAGTGCCCGTGAAAGTTATCGAAGCCGTTAGTCTCTACAATTATTGCATTAACAAAACATGTATTGCTTTTTTTTATTAATAAGCAACTACAAAATGTTGCAATTACAAAATCTCGCATAACAAAATGGTGCAATTATTTTTCTTTTTAGTAGAGTAGATGTCATTAATAGATTCTATATAATCCGCATCTTCGTGTGGCACGCAGTGAGACATGTTTGCTGATCCCGACTCCTACGTCCCCGGAAGTTCACATTTAAAGCCCCTCGGAGGGCCAAGCGAGGAGAAGTGCAGCGATCTCCCGCGTGCCCGTGAGAATTATCGAAGCCGTTAGTCTCTACATTTTTTGCTTTTCAAAATGTTGCATTAATAAAATATTGCTTTTTTTATTAATCTTGCAACTACGTAGCAATTACAAAATGTTGCAAGTACCAAATCTTGCAATTACTAAGCTTTATTAATTATTTTGTGCAATTAGAAGTAGAAGAAAATAAAACCGAGATTTCGTAGTACACCCAACATAAACGAATTAACGATAATTGTCTTGCCGAAAAAGTAAAAAATGTCTCATGTTATTTTGAAAGTTGAAAGCTAATTAGAAATAAAATCATTAAGTAAACTTTCATACATGTAGCAAGAGGTTGTTAAGGAATGCGGCGAAGGATATAACAGGACATGAAAACAAGAATTAATGGTAACCTCGAAGTAAAGAAACGCCCTTCCAAATTACAAAGATGCGTTAACAAGTTTACTCAGTGCAATTGCTTGAATAAGATATAGAAGCTGTTCATCATGTTGTGAATGCTAGATAATTTAGTTTGTGGATCGAGGAATGATGAAATATAATATAAGCGAGATTAAACATTATAGGCGATTCCCATCTCGACCCATTAACACCCGCAAGATTTACTATAAAACTCTGCAATGAGCAAAGGAGACAGTCATCCATTGGAGTGCTTCTTAAGCAGTATTTCTGATCTTCATTTTATAAGTTTTCTTCATATAAATGTTCTCATTGATGACGGAGTATATATTTTAAATTAGATCTATCTTTAATTTTTCTTGTTTTGTTTATTTTTCTAATGTATTTTAATTATGTATAAGCGGTTGTTGAAAAATATGCTGACAATTACTTCAGATATTAGGGAAAGAAACGCATTTAGAAAAAAACAAATGTTTTATTTATTTCTCGGCACGGTCTCATTTCACCTCTCAGCTGGATTTAATCTAGTAATAAGTAATATTCCAATATTTTAATCCATACAAAAAGTAGGAATTATCGATCTTCATAGGATTTTATAAAGTATAGGTATCTTAACACATTGTATGCGGGACACGTAAAATTACGTTTTTCGCAAACTATGCATAGAGAGCGGATCACGTAATAATACGTTTTTTATGGACTGGTGGTAGAACGAGGGAAACGTAGCTAATACGGGTTACTACATGTGTGTTTGTTATGCCGTTTATTTACACATACTACTACGCACGTATAAACATTCCCACAATAGATTAGGTATGAGACGGTAAAGTCATAAATAAGCAACCAAAAATATATGTGCATCTCAAAAAGTGCGAAGTGAAAGTTGTTTTATCTGTAAATTTTGCGGCGTACCCTTTCATAGAGGTAAATGTTTTGAGCGCTATCACACTATAAAACATTATTAGTGTTCATTATTTACTGCATTAAGTTATTTCTTGATTGAAAATTTTTGGTAATAAATAATATTGACGAAAATTATAAAATTTTTCTTTTCGTTTACTTTCAATTGTATATTTATACATAAAGTGCCTATATTTCATAATAACGATGAAGCATTGTAAGCTGCGACAATCCGTTTCACGAAAAATTCAGAGTAGTTTTTAATTTATAGTGTTTTTACGTAACGACAAAATTCGCGAAGATTTTTCGAAAAATCGCCGCTCCCTCCATATCGCTCCGACGCGAAGCGCCCGACAACAATGTGTTAAAAATAACGGAGGTAACCATCAAACCAAGACGAACAGAATACATATTTAAGAAAAGATATGAATTAGTTTTAATTATGCTTAGATTCAGTTAACTGACGTATAATTCGTCACTTCATAAAGCTGTTCAGACAGTACGTTCTTTTATATACATGTTGGATTTAGGTTCTATGCATTTTCATTTAATAATGCATGCGAGTGCCATTAAACCGTCCCTTGTTGCAATCTAGCGACCAATTCGCCAACTGACTTTGTATTCAGTTATAATTCGGTTGATATTGAGGAATTTACTCCTGGCCCCACATCAATTATTATTTAACAAACCCAACACGAAAACGATACAAAATGAAAAACTTACCGCTTCCCGTCTTCGACGCTCCTGCTCCATTTTTCGTAATTCAGCACGACGTGTCGCCGATAACTCAGCTGATGTTGGTGTACTCGGTGAACTTGTATTTCGCGGAGACACTTTAACCTCGTCAACGCGTCCCGGTAAAGGGGTTTCCATCACACTTTTCCTAAACCAATAAACGAAAATAATACACAAATTGTTAGATTTGAAATTTAATTAGAAGCAAATTAAAAAGAAAATTAATTACCTTCCATTGATAATATCATCTTGCCGTTTCTGTTTTTCTTCCTGTTGCTTTTTTAATTCTTTTTCAGCTGCTTCTTTTTGATTACGAGTCAATTGCTGTTGCTGTTCCAACATTTTCATTCGATCTAATTTTTCCTTGACCTTTTTAAATTGCTGAAATGATTCGTCCATCGACGGTTTTGGCTTAGTTGACGAGGTGGCCTGTGTTGCTGGTGTGCTTTGTGGCGATCCGGCTTGTGCAAGTGACGACCAAATACTAGAATTTTTCAATTCATGCTTTGCAGACGATGCCTTAAAGGCTTGGGCAAAAGAATTCGATGTTTTCGAATCGGGTGGTGTAAGTTTCTTGTCATTTGGATTCATCAAAAGATCTTCAATTGGTTTTGGCGTTAATAAAAATTTCTCCTCTTTCTTTCCAGATGAGGTTTGCTGATTTATATTTGAAGGCAGTGATGTTGGAATATTTGTGTTTAGTGTTAAATTAGCACCACGCCCCATATTTTGAGGTAACGGATCAAAGATTGATGGTACGCCACCTGGCAACGATGCATGAGGATTACCCATTAACATACCATTACCGGGTATCACCATACCGTTCAAGTCCATATTAAAACCATTATTTGATCCCGATAGCATTCCATGACCACCGTGAGATTGATGTAACTGATTCATAGCTTCCATATTTAATTGATGCAACATATTTTGATGAGCCAATATTGAATTAATATCAGATTTTGGAAGCATTGCCGACATATCAGACATTAGATCAATATGATTAATGCTATTCATTGATTCTTCGTGTTTAATATTTTGCTCAAGTGATGCTAACGATTGTTCTAGTGGATCGACAAAATTTTGCAGACTGTGCGGCATTTGCGGTTTATTCGTTAAGCCTATCCCATTGTTACCAGTTTGGTGAATTATTGATTGTGATATTACGCTGCCGCCGCTCGACGATGAAATTATACTGCTACTGCTCGTCGGCTTTAAATCCAATGGTGTAGGAACAATATTACTATTTTGCTGTTGTATTGAACTAGTATTTTGGTTTTGACTTAAAATAGATGGTAAATTTACTCCTAAATTATTACTATGCATATTGTGTCGATCAGCTAGTATCGACGATTGCGTTTGAGATTGTGATATTGAGGTCAATGTAATGCTATGATTTGACGTTGTTACATTATTATTGCTATTAGTTTCCATTTTTATAACAGCACTTGGCGATGGATTTGGTAACGGAACAATATTACTATTTATTATACTTTTATTATTTAGATTTTGGGACTGATGTTGTGTTTGTTGGGATGGCTGTTGTTGCTGCTGTGGTAGCCCTAAATTTACTGGTGATGGTAGCGGAGGTGGTAAATTAATCGGCGTTGGTGGATTTGATAATATATTTTGCTGGCTTTGTTGACTTTGGTTAAGAACCGAATTATTACTTGGAGCCTGATTCAATGAACCAATTATACTAGAATTATTATTTGATGATTGCGTTGCATTTGATATCATTGAATTTGTGTTCTGAATAGCCGCTGTATTGGCGTTTACTGAAACGGTTATCGGTGGATTTATTCTATTTGATTGTGCTATTGTGACTATT
Organism: Nephrotoma flavescens; assembly: GCA_932526605.1. Taxonomy (NCBI): domain Eukaryota; kingdom Metazoa; phylum Arthropoda; class Insecta; order Diptera; family Tipulidae; genus Nephrotoma; species Nephrotoma flavescens. Next base: position 102,018,889 of record OW052221.1, read on the forward strand.
GGATTAGTAGTTCCGTCTGCTGCCTATAAATACAAAAATAGTTTTGGTTAAAAAAATACATTAGTTGGTTAAAATTACTCTTTCATTATTTAAACTAACGAATAATTCCGGGATCTAAAATTTTATGTTATGTTATTTTATTTCCCCGCTTCCTATTGGAATTTTTATTGAAAAAACAAAAATAACATAACATAACATAAAAGTTTAGATCCCGGAATCGAAACGAATATTCTATTTACTTTTACAATTCAAAAAGATCAATGAACCAAAAACAGCTTGTGTAAAAATAAACAAATTAATTTATTTAAACAAATTCTATTTTAATAGTCCATAACTGAAAGTGATGCTTATGGTGTATGCGTGTGTGTACATTATGGTGTATGCGTGTGTGTGTTTTACAGGATAAAACACTTGTTTTAACAAGTAAAATTTTGTTTTCATAGTCATGTAAATGATTTTTACAAAATGGTTTAAAACGCAGCTAATTTCGAAAATTTCGGATAACAGTGTGTGTTCCGCTCTATTCCGAACAAAGCAATAGTACTCAAAAGTAACTATTACTAGAGCAAACTAATTCGCCACTAAATGAAAACCGGCGTCCGTTACTAAACAAAGCGATATAATCACACATTGAAGAGAAATGCACCTGAATGTTGTTTTTTCACAAATATTTCGTGTCTACTAGGATATATAGGATACTATATATAGGATACTATATTTTCAATAGAAATTTTGAAAGTATCTCTCTGCAGGTGAACCACCTGCATGACTATAGGAAATGATATGTTAACGAAAAAATTCTACTGTTGTGTCTTTGGGTATATCCCTTTTTCAACCAAAAAAATGGCTGTATTTAAGTCCAAACTACACAAATGTGTGAGTAAAAAATTATAGTATGTAATGGCGTTTGTGATGATGATCACATGATTGTGACATAATTGGGTTCCAGTGCTTTTACATGAAAGGGACATCTTTATACACAAGCTCCAAACGAACCCGTCAGGAAATGATATTTTTAGTGGAACGATGTGGGTATCGCTGATGGGACGATGTTGAAATAAATATTAGAAAACGATGGTATTCGTAACCAGCACCCCTCGGTCAAGTGCCAAAACGTTAAGCATTTGATCGGTAAGGTTTGACTATGGATATAAGATAAGATAAGATATCTACAACGCAGGGCAGCTGTTAGGCTGGTTACCTATAACGTACTTCATGCTAAGTATGCCAGATCGGTAAGGTTTGACTATGGATACATTAAATATTTACAGACCAAATATACAGATTAAAATTTAACCTTAGTCAACATGATTTAACCTTAGCCTGCATTGACGGTTTTACTGTAATGCTAGGGTTATTCTATTTATTTTAATTTGTTCTCCTGTGCAAGCAACTTTGGTCAAAAATTGAGGCTTGAATTTCGTGTATTATGTTCGGTTGCGGTAAAATTGATTATTTTAGCATATGTATATGAAACAATAGTAAAACTCGGGAATTTTAAAATGTCCCAACCAGCGTACACTCGACAGCTGAGGTTTTACGCTGTCGGACTTGACTTTTCACTCAAAGTGATCGATGCTTAGGCTTAAGTCAAAATTGTATATTAAAATTGTTGCGGAGATGTTATTATTAGCTATAGCATTTCGGTAATATTTCTATCTTGATGACATCTTTAAAGAGTTTTGTTGATTACACAATAAGTCGGTTTTAAATCTCAAGAATGATTTCGTTTTTATCAATATCTCCATGTTTACGTATCTTTTAAAATGTCAAGTCATAAATCCTTATACAAAAGTTTGGAAATGAAAGTAAACATATTACAATTAAAAACTATTGAAGTTATTTCATTGTGAATGTAAATCGTATTCATTTGCAATAAGATATTGGGGCCGATTCCGGGATCGAAAATTTTATGTTATGTTATTTTATTTCCTATTAGAATTTGTATTGAAAAATCAAAAATAACATAACATAACATAAAATTTTAGATCCCGGAATCGACTCCATTAACGTATTTCTTGTTATTTGCTATAGAGTTAGTTCTTGGCGAAAAACACTGAGTTTAAAATGAAACACTGTCTTGTTTTTTAATTGGCAAAATTAAGTTTTTTCTTTTTATTTAACTCTATCGATTTGGACTTCTTAGGTTAAATAAATAAAAATTATTAAAATTTTGCGATATAAAAAACAAGTTTCATTAGTTTCATTTTAAACTGTTGGTCATAAAAATGGTATACTGGAATTATAAAGAAATCAAAAATAATTGACAAGTGTGTGCTATAAAGCAGAACACATATATTTTGAGCTTGTTGTTTATATTTATAATTGGCTAGACCTCGAAGAGCTCCGCATTCAATGGCATTGAAGAGCCCATGGTGCAAATCGGGATTTCTATCAAAGAGTGCAAATGCGCTCCATCTCCTTGTCACACTGAAGCAGTTTGAATCTAGAAATATATTGCGGATGATCTCCTGCCTCAATGACGACTAAGTAGAGATTTGGAAAGATCATTTCTGAAGTCAGGAGCCAATATAAAATCTCTAAACGATAATACCGAATACCGAAAATGAATTAGAGAAGTTAAATTCAGGAATAGGAATATATAGTTATCATATCCATTTAAGACAAACAGTAGATTACGTTGAGCTTTCTTTATGTAAAGGACTGCAGCTGAGGAATGTAAAGAATGAACTTCATAGCAATAAGTAAAGTCAAGGAAAAAGAACCATGTTTCATTATTGTACCTTTAAGGATAACTAGCAGCCACCACACGGCAGTCGCGTAAGGTAGCAACAATTGAACAAGCGGATTGCATATAAAATTTAATATATTCGGGAATGATCCTCACATTTTTCAAAAAGATTTTCGACTATCCAAAAAAATTGGTAATAGCTTTATGAAATATGATTGAAATTACCTGTCCATCATAGCTTAGCGTCGGTGCTCGACATAATCCGAATTAAAGAAAGCTACCAAAGAGAATGAAAATAAGGCCGCTTAAGTTTTACGTTTAGTAATAACTACTAAATCAGTTTTAAATGAATGCACATGAAGGCCCTATTCCACAGACCAACCCTTCACAATGCGTCAAAAACAGCTCCTATAGACAGCCCTTAGCAAATTTAACAAAACCATCCAACTCAAATGAACTTTGATTGGCCAATTTTGGAGATCGTAGTTTCCATTTATGCTTGCTAAATAATCTTTATTGCATAGATTAAACAACTGCGACATGAAATATTCATGGGCCACAACCCGAAAGAATAAATTTAAACAGAACGCACCGCCCGATAAATAACATTTTTTAAAAAGTGTGGCTCGGCCCGGGCTTAAAATATCTTGACAAATTTTTTCCCTATTTACTTTTCTGAATGTTGCGGATGATTATAAGCATGTACATACATATTTTAAATATTTACGAGTACATTATGTTTACCTTTTTCTATTCGATTTGAGGCAAGCATTTTAAATCTGGCAAGCAAACTAATTTGGTTTCAAAATCGATCATGAGCCGAAGTCTGGTTCACCTCGTTGAGCAGCAGCGTTAACCTTTTTATATTGACTTTTCGTTTTTTCAGCTATGTGAAAATTCCGCTCTTAAGTGATACTTCTGAAAGACTTGATTAACTCAACGAGATTTTATGAGAACCGTTAATTATTTATTTTTGATTACTCTACATTGATCAACTGGGTAACTTGATGAAACTGTCGTTTTATCAAACAAAACTTAGATTTTATTAGTGGCGACAAAGGGGACCAATGGATTAATTTTAGATATTTTCTTCTCTATCTTGGGGTCAATTGGCGCGTTATTCTATCTCGTAATAATAAATAGTCTTCTAATCCAAATTAACAATGAGTACCGCAAGAGTCAATAGCGATAGTTTAAAGAATACTCGGATCGTGAGTCATCCCCTAAGCAAGAAATACCGCATGCCAGTAAAGAAACTCACTGAATGAAATGAGAAAACTAGTAGCCATGTTACGAAAGTCACCAGTTAAGAAATTCCTTGCATCAAGAATTTATAAAAAATAACCAGGGCCCATCTTTTGAAATTCGATTCAATTGCTATTCGATTCGAACATGAATTGGTATTTGGGCTTTCGATCGAAAATAGAAGTGTACACTGTTAAATAATGAGAAGGAAATTTTTTTTGCCAATGGTCATAATACCTGTACTAAAATTAAACATCTTGTTGGATTTTGGCATTTAGTGTGTATTTTGTTGTTATTATTCGTTTTCATTTTATACGTTCCCGAATTGCCAAATACCGATCGATCGAATATCGAATGCACAAATACCGATTATTCGATAACGTCGTGCGATTGTTCGATATCGAGTACCCAAATATGAGCCCAAATTTGGAACAAATTATAATTTACGTCAAAACTAGGTGGAATTCTTTAGAATCTATGTTGCGCCTTTCGCTCAATTAGAAACACTTTGGGACAAACCAATGTCACATTTTGTAATGCGGTTTGAAATTAATATATCATCTACCAAAATGGATAGGATACCCGATAACTGAACGACGAAATAGATACTCTCTTACAGCCACTCTTATACATAAATGTTAGGATTTTGTTATTATAAAAAAAACATCTAAGTGAAATTCAGCTGCTGGGGACCGATGCGCAGTCGATTCCTGCTCACTTTTTTGCATTCAAGTCATAATATAATTTATATATTTCGTTTAACGAAATTAATTTTTAAAACATCGAATACCTGCGCGAAGAGTTTTTAGGTTCTACAATCACTTAACTGCAGAATGAAAAAAATGTACACCACAATACTGCCGTCCTAGCATCAACGCGGTATCTACTGGTGGCATGAAATTGAGAAATTACACTTTAAAGTTTTGGTAAGAGCCCTTTGTCAATTGGAATGTTGGCTATCTAATAAATGTGATCTTTTAGGTAAATTAGGGTGAAAAGTTTAATAGAAATGTCAAACTTAAATAAAAAATTAATCTTTCCACTAAAAAGTCACATACGACATTTATCGTAAAAAGAAATATTTTCACATGCTAAGTTACATTGCGGTATCTACTAGATACTTCGAGTTTGACGTAGATAACAGCGTTTACCTACGTCTAGTAACTTGAGATTTGTAATTCTTCCACTGAAAAAAATCATAGTGTTCCATTCTCCTAATTTCAACGTTTGATTTTTGGGCTTTTGCAACCGCATCATAAAAATCGTCAAAATCATACTAATATTAAAAACAAATGCGGTATGTACAATAGTAGTATGTAGCCCATTTGTGCTTAGAAAAGGTAGATATTTTAGAAAGATACGATAAAATGATGTGTGTTTTTTGGAAGAAATAATGTAAGCACCACGTTTTCCATTGGTAAATAGGTAGAATAACATGCCAGGTTACTAAAAAAAACCATAAACTCAATTTCCGATTTTTTGTAGATACCGCGTTTGATTCTAGGACGGCAGCATAGCAGTCTAGATCTGTTATTTCTTCCAAATCGTAATAGATGAGACGCTGTAATTCAGTCCAAATTTGCGCAACTTTTTGTTAAAGATTAATCAAGCAAAAAAAATACCTAGAGTCGCTTTTAGGATTCCGTATTTAACGAAGTATCAAACGGAACCGGTTTTAGGATCGTTTTTCTTTCTTTAGCAGGTCTGAAATATTCGATTTCTCCTTATTTAATCTGTGTCTCTCTTAAATTTGAGCGCGAAGTTTGTCGCCACCCTAGAATTTTTTATTTTCGCTTTGGTCATGTAATGACAAAAGCATAGCGTTTAATACTATAACAGAGTAACAAAACAGAAGGAAACATTTCATGGACAACGCAAACGTAAATTCTGATCCTTTTCTGAACCTTGACGAACGTCCTCGAAATAGGTATAGCAATTTTCAAGTAGATCGAAAACACATCACCGGGCGAGAAAAAGGCGACACAAAATAATTAAGTTATTGGAATTCACCGATTTTGCTGTTTAGAACATTGATTACGATTTACTAGATTTAAAGTTTAAAAACAAAAAGTTAAACATAAAATTAGAAAACATAAACGTATACAAACTAGGCAGTCAAATTTTTAAGATTACAAAATCAAGTAGTTTCAAATAATTGTTCTAGTTAACCTTCGATTAATTTAACACGTTGACAACTATAGGACGCCTATATGCGGGCATATATAGAGGCGAGCAAAGAGTGGCGAAGGACCGGGGTCAGCTGACACTCTTGCTTAGGCGGAACGATACACCCCAATCAATAATGTTGAAATTTTGACGTGATAATATCGTCTTTCACGTGATAATTGTAATATGCCTACCTCTTTATTTGTTGCAGGAAAAAAAATTGTGTCTAAATCGGGCTTATGCTCAGTACGTACCTGCCAGAGTGAATATGGCACAAATACCATGGTATCGCACAAAATGTATTAAAACACCAACAAAGTTAAAAATATTTCAACTCAAGTGTGGAACTAATGTACATCAAGCATTTCACGAAATTTGATTGGTTTTGAGTTCGGGGAGCGAGTGTGATTCATTTTATTTCTGCAGATATGTACTGAGCTTTAGGTTATCTTTAATTCTTTAACTATAATCCCCAAAAATATATATACTCATAATGTATGTATATAATAAAATATTGAAACTCACGTCAAATATATGTAATGGTTTCTTAACAACTATTTTTAGGTTACGTGGCACAAGCGGACCTAGACTAATTTAAATAACCAACAACTCTTTGATCACATAATGTAATAATAAAAAACACCCAATACATAGAATACTCCTCACTCAAATCTTACAAGCATTTCTATTGAGACTAGGGAAAGTATAGAAAACGCTACTAGTGGAAAAAAATGAAACTTGCTTCAGATACACCCGAGACACTTTACATTTTTAAATTAATAATTTTAATAGTAAATAAATTTATAGTTTTTATATTTTAATGCAATATACAAATAATATTAAACTTTCCAAGATCACTTTTCATAGATAACACTTTTCATAGGAAAGCCTGACTAAACTTTTTTTTGTAGTAATAAATTTTTCCGCGAGAGCATAGGGGTACAAGTCTCAATGCAGTTTCAGAAATATTTATGAATTCATTCGACGATCAAAAATTTTTATAAATACTTCATTTTCATCATTCACACACGCAAAAACACACCCAAATATAATAAAAACCATAAAAATAAACTTACCGTCAGACTTGGTGATGACCCTTTCGCCCGTTTCTTTCGATGCGGCCGGCCTGAACCTAAAAATACAATGCATAAACATAATATATAAAGCAACTAATTTTTAACTATAATAGAAATTTTACATTTCGTTTTTTATGTCATTAAAAATATAAAAATAATGTAAAATTTTCAACTTTACCCCGAATGTAGCGAGAGATACGACAGCCATAAAAAAATAATTTTCGTTATAAAATATAGTTATAATACAAAATTAAAAATAAATAATTTAAAACTCTCACATTTTCTTTTTTTATAATTCAATAATTTTATTTTTTCACATTTTTTTTAATTTTTGTATTTTTATATTTGAAATTGGTTTTGTATATATGTATGTATATTTATGGATTTTTATACATCAATGTGTTTCTCGCCTCAATTTTTAATTTTGTTTTTTTTTTTTATTTATATATAATTATTTTTTTAGAACTTCTTAGCCCCTAAAAAGATAAACTTAATATCAAATATTTATTTTTTTTTTAATTCATTCAATATTTTATTTATTTGCTTATTTTAAATACTAGATTTTATTTAATTTTTTCTATTTGTTTATTATTTATATAATCTGTTTTTATTTTATTTTCTATTTTTTTCTTTTTAAAATAAGAAGGTATGATTAAGTGAGTTAATTCATTTTGCTCATTTTTTTATTAAACAAATTAATTTTTTTTACTAATTTAGAATTACACAAAAAAAATAAAATTTCATGTTTCTTATATAAAAAAAATATATAATTAGAATTAAAAAAATTACAAAAATTAATTAATTTTCAAAATTTTTATACGTGCAAACAATGTGTAAAGGGGTTCTTATTTTACTTGACAGCCGTTTTTTTTATTTGATCGCTTATTTTAATTATTTTATTTCTATTAAAATATTTAATATTTTAATTTTTAGTGTTTTGCAATTTTTTTTTTTTTTTTTTTTTTTGAAATAAAAATAAACGAAAATAATTAAAATTAACATTAAAATATCGTATTACTCTCATCTTGGAAAACTAACAAAAAACAAAATTTTTATTTTTTCAACTTCCTTTTTTTAACAGATTATATTACTTAAATCTAATAATTATTTGTAAATTGTAGTAAGAAAACATAAAAAAAATTATATATTTTACACATTGTCTGCAGTCTTTTATAATATTATTTTTGTATAAGTTTTTGATTTTAATTCATAAAAAACTATCTATTAAAAAAATAAAATAAAAATAAAAATTTGTTTTTTTTTATTGTTTACTCACGGCAAAATTATATATTATTATGTTTTTATATAAGTTTTTCTTTTTAATAGTTTGGCTAAGAAGTACCATCGATATTTATTTAATTATATTATTTTTTGATTAAAAAACATTTATTTGTAAGCAGAGTAATGTTTTTAGATAGATTTGATGTAATACGAACACTCGTTTTTTAATATTTTAATGTTAAAAAAGAAAATGAATTAAGTTAAATAATTATTTAGTTTTTTGGCTGCCCCTCTACACATACAATGTGCACGATGAAAATTGTTGAAAATTTTACATTTTATTCTTTATAAATTAATATTTTGTAAATTTTTTATATAATAATAATAATTTTATATATACATTTAGTTATTGTTTTGTAAAAATAAAAAACAAATTATGAAAAATAATAATAATAAATACACGGTGAATTATTGCGCACAAAGATAACATTAGTAATTTTAATTTAAAAACTAATTTATTTTGATTTTCTTGTAATTCTGTTCATATAACATTTATAAAAAAAATTAAAAAAAAATATTCGGAATGGACACCAAACACTAGCGAGATTTCGGGTAATCCTATTCGAGTAAAAAAATTATGATAACGTGTCCAAAGTTTTAATATATAATAATAAATAACTAAAACGAACGAATAATAAAAAAATACTTAAATCAAAATAAGTTTTTATTTTAGACATTTTTTGAAATCACGAAAAGCCTATTTTTAAAAATTATTTTAACAACGAGAAAAAAATTATTTATGTAATTAGCAATTAAAATAATTTAGATTTGTGTTTATCCAAAATTATAAATTATGTACAAAATTTAAATCTTATCGAATGCCATTACTTTTTCATACGTGCTTAATATATTACAGCATTTTGGATTAATTAAAAAGATTATATGTACTAGTTTTTTATTACTTAATAATTTTTTAAACCGGACTAAACTTAAAGAGCAAAAATAAATCTGTATAATCACAATAAATTATGAAATTATAATTTTTTGTGATTTAACTAACGTATCTATGTACTAGGGCAGTTCGAACGAATAACAATTTAAAAAATTAAAGAGGTTGAATGAATATATATTTTGTTTTAAATTAAATAAAAATTTAAAAACTACATGTTAAATTTCTATAATTAAAAATAAAAATGTAATATATAAATAAATACGTAGTATGTATTTTTATATTCCTTTCTGTTTATAATCTAATCGAATTTATACATTTATTAGCTTTTTATAATTATACGTGTCAGAAGAAGGCCCACTGTTCTACAGTGCGCTTAATTTTATTATACCTAAATTATTTAATTTTTTTAGTTTTAAAATAAAATAATTTGTCAAAATATATATACATATCAGGCGGGGGAGTTTGGAATATCCTGCAACTAGTAGTACGATTAGATTAGATTTTAGGCCGCGCGCGCACCCGATATTTATATAATTAATACTTTTTTGTTTTATTATTATATGAGTATAGATTTTTAGTATATAATTATTTATAATATTTTAATACTAAAAAAACACGTTAGTCATTTCATTTTATATTTAAATGCAGAAAAAATTAATTCGAGAATATATTTATGTATATATAAATTTTTTTTTTATATAAAAAGTCGAAATTTGTACATTTGTAGTGTAGTAATTATATTATGTTTGTCTAATAATTGTAGACATTAATTAAACAGTTTTTATTTTTTTTAATCAAACGAAAGAAAATGGCACATAACAAAACAATTTAGAACGTACTTTTTCAAATAAATAATTTTTCACTCTTATCAAAATAAGTTTAATATTTTTTTACAAATTTAATTTGTATTATCATTCATATTTGATTTGTTTAAAGTAAATGAAAAATAAAATTAAAATAAAATTACTAATTTTATCATAAATTTACAAAACAGTTTAATTAAATTTAGTAGCAGATTTTCCTTTTGTGTCCTCACCTAGAAGATGATATGGAAATTAATGTTTAATCGTAAAAAAATTATTTATTTTCGAAAATTGAGGGTGGTTCTAAATACGCTAATAAACAGAAACTTATATTAATTACAAAATAATCTAAATTAAATTCCTAACCTGCTTCACTATCGCTTGAATCGGACGAACTTGTATCCGTCGAACTCGAGGATGAGGAATCGCTTGAACTGCTACTCGAAGTAAGTCGTCCTGGTGCCACATCAACTTTCGTTGCATCCTCTGAAAATTACAAAATTACATTTTTTTAAATAATTATTGATAATTAAAATGCGTAAACCGACCTTTTTTAGTTGTCTTTTTTGCGGAACCAAGTTGCCCCGTTACATCTTGTAAACGTTTTTCCAACTCTTGTTTCTTCTCTGCCATTTGTTCATCTTTAGATTTTCCTGACATTTTTTTATCTAAATTATAAAATAGTCAACAATTAAAATAAAACAAATAATTTACGTGTATTATGAATAAAAAAATTTCTAAAAATTATAAATGACCCCAAAAAAATTGTCGAGTTACAACATAATTGTCACATTTGTTAATGTATCACATCCTAAATTTTCAATGTTCAGTTTCAAAAAATCTTGAGCAAAAAATGGTCTGGGAAAAATTGACCAATATTGAATTGATCAATAACCGTAAACAAAAAAATTTTAAAAACTCGACAATTGAACCAAAAAATTTATAATAAAGAACCCTTAACCAAAAAATCATAACATTAAAATGGAACAAAAAAAAACTAACAAAATTCTACCATGCTTAGAAAATGTGCTTAGTTCTTCCAATCACACAGTCACTACTAAATTCAATTTGATATTGTTGTCGTCATTAAAAATTAAACATAAATAAATAAAAAAAATCGCTCAATTCACAAATGATTATAAAATTTTGGTAATTAGGCTCCCTATATACATAAAATAAAAGAATGAAGCTTTAGTTGTCCAACAAACAATAATAATAATAGCTGCGTTTTTGTGAAAAACAATCGAGAAGAGTGCGATAGCCTTTTTCAAACTTATCCAATTTAAAATTTAATTCTTTTTAGATCTAAGTATAAATAATTTAGATCTAATAATAATCTAAGTATAACAAAAAAAAATACATCATAAAATTTAGTTTACTTGTAATATTGTTGTTCTGTATAGTTTTGAACAGTTCCATTATTATAAAGAACTTAAAATGTATTTTTTTTGGTATACTTACGATTATTATTAGATCTAAATCATTTAATTTAAAAGAAATTAAATTTTTAATTTTAAATTGGATAAATTTGAAAAAAGCTATCGCGAACTCTACTCGATTGTTTTTCACAAAAACGCAACTAATAATAGATTAATAACAAATAACTTTGGTAAACATAAAAAGGGTGCCTTAGTGTAGATTGTATACTAATAATGTATTATTTTAATCAAAATCAACAAAAAAAATTAATTAATGAGTGTTTTTGTGTTAATTCATAATATTAATAAAAACTCTATTAATGTACAAACTCTTAAAGGTGAAGAGCAAAAATAATTCGTAGTTGGTCATTTTGGTTTTTTTATATGTCACAAGTGGAATTATAACATTGGTTATGTAGCAGTGTGTGTCATTGGGAACTTACAGTAGGGCTTACGAGTTTTTTTACGTAGACAAGAAGCAACGTATGCTTCTAATTCTCGCAGCGTTGACGGTTTCAATGTTTCAAAATCTATTTCAATTTCATCGGGATTCGAATCACGTAACGATGGCTCTCTACTTTGGATAATATGCACAACACGACCTAATTTATCACCTGTTAATATGGTAGTAAAAATATATTAGTTTATCTTTTTTAATTAATTTATTAGTATCGTGGTATTTACCTGGCAACTTATTTATATCAAGAGATAATTGTCTTTTTTCATCGTACGACATTGGTTTAGCAGTATCCTCTTCTTCTGAATCGAAATTCATCGTTTGAGACGGTTGTTTCTTTTTATTGCCTCCACGATTAGTGCCTCCGCTGTTACCGCCACTAGTAGTAGATGATTTTGCTCGTTTATTTGGTTGCGTACTATTATTTGTAGTAGCATTCTGCTTCGGGGCTCGTTGTCCCTTTACTTTAGACTTGGTGTTGGGTGTGGTTGTTGCTCCAGTTATTTGATTTGGTAGTAGGGGTGTTGACGGATTCATCTGTTTTACAGCCGCACCTAATGAATGGCCATGACCATGTATTTCACTAGGCAATTTCATATCCACTAGAAATAAAATATATCGTTTTATATAACTTTATTCAATATTATACTGTTTATAAATAATTTACCTCCTGACGCCGTTGCTCCACCAGTTCCAACTATTACCGGATTTATACCAGCCTTCTTTTTCTCCTTTAATTTTTTTTTAATTTTCTTTTTATTAGACGCCTCCTCTTTTAATTTTCTCATTTCTTCTTGCATTTCTAACAACCTTGTTTCGAGAAGTTTTAATTTAGCACTACGTTCTTCATCCGAATCCGATTCAACATCAGAATCACTTGATTCACCGCTCGACGATGTATCATCTTTTAAAAATGATGTATTCGTCGGCTCATCTGGAATATTTGCGTAACGCATTTCAAATACGTCTTGTAATTTTCGGCCCATTGCGACCACATCGTGATCTGGCGGATTGTACTTATAACAATTTGTAAAAATTAGTCTAACATCGGCAGCAAATTCTGGCGCACTTTTATATTCCCTATTATCCATTTTTCGTTTAACAGTACCTAAATCCATTGGTTTTTTAATTATATCATGATAATCATGTAACCCTAATAATTCTGCATCAACTGGCTTATAAAATGGCCACGCATAACCAGAATGTTTTTTTGAAAATAATTCTTTTAATATTTCGTTACACGATTTAAGTGCGTCCGATAATTTCTCTTTATTTTTAGATGTACCCGATGTACCAGATGCGGGGGACATTGGATAAGACGATGTTTGGTACGCTGACATATCCTGGAATAAAATATATACACACATAATTTATAAAATTTCACTAAAATCCAAGATATATATATTTTATCTTAACTACCTTATTAATTACTTGGCGGCCAGATTCCCTTCGCGTTGCAATTTTAGCACTTTTCGAATCCATTGGATTGGTGTAAGGGGATTCGAATGCAGCGGCTGGTGTCGTTGTATCTGCTTTTCTTTTGACGCCCTTTTTAACTTTAGCTGGTTGTTGTGGAGGAAGAACTTGTTCAATTGGTGGTTGTGAACTATTTATATGATAGGAATCTGATGTTTGACTAACCGCTGCAGGTAATGCAGGTAATATTGAATTGTGCGTCACTATTGACGACGACGAAGGTGTTGCTAAAGATGATTGTTGTGGGGGTATTGTTGTTGTGGTTGTCGTATTTGTACTTCCTGGTACAGAAATTGGAGGGACTGTACCAATTGGAGGTACTTTTGGAATTGCATTTGTAATACCAGGCAAAGCTGTACTATTTGGTTGTCCATTACTAGATGTTACTGTGGGTCCCAAAGATGAATTTGGACGCGCTCTTGAACTAATTCCATCACCAGCGGGTCCAACACTACTTGGCACTGCACCAGGAACTACTCCAGCGGTTAAAGTACTAGCTGCTCCGACTATTGGTCTAGGTGTTGGTTTCTTCTGTTTACCTTTTGTTGTTTGCGGTTCTAGTTCATGTTCATCTTTGGGAATTTGTGCAACTTTAGCCAAAAATAATTTTTCTAATGCCTGAGCCATAACCACAACATCTTCACCAGGTTTATTATAGACATAACAATTAGTAAACATTGTATTAAAGTCTTGAATACATTCCTTAGAACTCCAATAATAATTATTTTCTAATCTTTTCTTAACCGTTCCTAAATCCATTGGTTGTTTAATTATTTTATGATAGTCGGGAAGATTTAATTTTTTTGTATCAACTGGTTGCTGAAATGGCCATGAAAATTGATGTTTCCATACAGCTTTCATAACAGTTTTTAATAAAAAATTCAGCTGATTTGTGCTACGACCAGGACGTTCCGGTGGTGGGACTACAGGTGGTTGGACAATACCATTAACAGGTTCAACAGCCGGTTCAATACGTGGTGGTGCTTCTTTTGAGTCCATTTTTGTGAAAGAAACACCGCTCTGAAGTAAAAATTAAATAAAGAAAACGCAAAAATTAACAAAAAAAAAATGTAATGGATGTGTCCGCAAAATTTTGAAATATTTTGTCTAGCCCAAAAACAATATGAACCCTCCCTCGCTAGAGCCAAAACCCGCATCACTTACTATATTATTCCCTGTAACTTCTGAACTTTGTTGTACATCATCAGGATGTAATCTAAAATCAAATTCTTCCATTGTACAAATATCATAATAATCACCACCATTTTCGTACCACATTTCTTTTTATTTTTTATACATAAAACAATTCGGTCTCACACAAAAATACAAGAAAAAAATGAGTGAATGCTTTTTGGAGGTAAATATTTCTTTTTACTTCTTTCATTGGATTTCTTATATTTTTATTGCACTTTTATTATTTACTATAAACATTTTAAAGTATTACATAATTTAATCATATTTTTAATTAACTAATTGTACATTTTACTTGTTAGTATTTAATATTTAAATAGTTTTCAATAAATATTTGGCTAATGACGCGTCTCCATGATGTAAAATTTAAGGTCAAAACAGCTAGCTAATACAAACTTAAAAATTCTATACAAAATGGCAATGTATCCCTATTTATTCATATATTCTCTATATATATATATGTATTTACATGCACACATACTCATTGGAACCCATCTACAAAAAATATACTCATTTTTGATTTTTAATTTCATTTCAGTGCTTTCTCTCTTATTTATTTATATAAAAAAAAATTGTTGAGTTTTTAATGGGTATTAGTGCATTGACTAATATAAAACGGCGAAAAGGTACCAATAATATTATTATCATGTGCAAGAACGTATGTATGTCTGAAAGAAACGAAAAAAAAAAAAGTCTAGCCGGTATAGAATTTCGTCACGAGAAAGAGAACAAAACCATGGATTTTTTTTTTATGAAATATTTAAAATGGTGCGTGCGCATTGTCAAATTTTAGTTTGATTGTATTGAATTGTCATTTTTATTGTTTTTCTTTCTATTTTAAAAATTCTCTCTTCTACCACTTCAAACAAATACTCTCAAGTACAAACAAATATTCGCATAAAAATGATTTGATATTGCCTAGCTATGTACATTTTTATGCCAGTTTATTACCTATGCATGCATATAATAATTTTGACATTCAAAACAAGGCTGCAAAATTATTTTGTCTTCCTATGTAGAATAATAAAAAACGTATTACAATTTTGATTACATATAGGAATATCTATTTCTGAATACTGTACAACATTTACAATGAATATTTTATCTACATCTAAGCTATAAGTTAAATTTCTTTACACCCACATCTCAAGACAACACTACCAATCGGCCATGCAAAAATAAAAAAAACATGTTTGATTCTGTAAAAGAAATATTTTCACATTGGCCAAAGATACGAAATAAATAAATCTAGGTTGACAAACATATAAGTGGTTTAGGGCAACAAAATAGAAATATTGTAAATTGTAACAAACATTTTAAAATTTAATGTCAGTTTTAGCCAGCGGTTCTGGTTGTATCCTTAGTTTTAAAGTGATACAAAACGAATGCCACAAATTGGCAAGTCAACCAAACGAGAGAATCTATGGTAAGTGTCCAGTAAATTATGAAAAAGTCCGCCCTTGAATGAATCAAATAATACGACATTACACGCATGAAAAATATATTCGTAACAAAATTCGGATTAACTACAAATTCAAATATTCTAGTGCTTTCACAAACAACTGAACTGAATGACCCAAGGTGTTAGAAAATCTAATGATAAGATACACGGTTTCTTTTTGCACTTTCCTGGTGATCAAGTCGATCAAAATGGCTGTTTTACCTTAGTTTATTACAATATAAGTGAAACTTTCCTTAAATTGAGAAAAAGGCCCTAAATAATGAGAAAACCCCCTTTTTTAACCTGCCTTGAGCAAAAAGAAACCAAAAAGCTATTAAATATGGCTTGGCAGACGCAGTTCACTTGATTTGAAACTAATAGAGAGCTGCTTTGAAATTAGCCGACTAACAAGTTCTAGAATCGTGAGCTCTTCCTCATCAGAACATGTATGATAGTATTTGAAGACCACTGTTCATATCTGTCCGATATCACGTCAAAGTTGGTTTAAAGGTTGCCCAGACTGGTAGTTACTGGAAGCTAAATAATATTTTGATAAAAATTCATTTTTATTTTATTTATTAATTAAATATTTCTTGCTTTTTTTACAATAAATACAAAATGTGGCATTTTCTGATAGAATATCGATTTACAATAAAAACCTATTTACATCAGACACATGTGGAAAAGTTTAATGAGTCAACAAATCTACACCTCGTCTGATTTTCTATTAGGTCTGGCCAGGTAGCCCGACCAAATCAGGCCGGTGGTGTGGTGTGCTTTATAACCCTTTCGATACGGAATGGTACACATTTTTACCATATCCTTAGCATACGGGTGGTACACATTTGTACCACTAGATGTTTAGAACTGCACTGCTTGCACTAAATGACATTAGCAATGTACCAGTCCATTCTATACGGAAAATGTAACAGTGCAATTCAGTTTAGTACCAAACTCGATGGTGACAACAAACATTTATTTTTATAAATAAAAATACTTTCGTTACGGATTTCTTATTTCCACTCAATCTCTCAATCTATCTGAACATAATCACTTAAACACATTTGCGGGAACCTCATGGTAGGGGGTATGGTACACATTTGTACCAATTGTATTTTTATGTGGTACACTGGTGGTTTTTATGAGTTTTCTATACATACAGCACTGCTGGTACAATAGTGTACTACATAAAAATACGGTTGGTACAAATATGTACCATACCCCCTACCTATACCACGAAGCTCCCCACAAATGTGTTGAAGTGATTATGTTCAGATATATAGTAGATCAACATATAGCAGCAAAAAATTGAGATTGGGTGGAAATTATAGATCCGTAGTGTAAGGGATAAACTACAGTTCATGTGATTTAGGAAATGTACCCGAGTTTATTTGAAACGACGTTGGTCAATTCAACGAATTTTTAATAAGTTCTAAAGTATGATAAACAACGTGTGCCTTATTTTGCTATTGTCTTATCACCTAACGGAATTCAGAGGTGTAATAATTTGGAAATCTTACAAAGCATTTGCTAGTTCATTTATTTACTAGCATTAAAAACAAGAAAAACAATTTCCAAAAATAATGAAAAAGAAAAGACAATATCAAATCGATTCCAGTGAGAATTGAATATTACTATAATACCCCGCTCCGCGGGCCCCGTTTGGACTAAATATGAATACAATAATAATTGTCATAATGATCACAAATTTTGATATTTTCTATCATGTACGATGTTGACACTCATTCAAATATTATACAAATTTTGTTTAAAAATTTATTTAAAATTCTATGCAATGAGACAGTTATCTCCGGAAGAAACTTATTTTCGGTTGCGGAAAACATTTGATTAATATAGGGGAAGAAGCTAAATACAAATAGAACATTTTCGATAGAAAATATTACGAAACTTTTGAAAACAGAAAATTTTGTTTAGGTCGGGTCGTATTATCAAAAAATGCAGTTAACAAAAAAAAATCTTAAAAGTTTGAAAAATTCCAAGTTATGTAATGACTTACAATTACTTTCTTGAACATATCTGAAATATAGGCTATGTAGTAATGAAAAAATAAACTCATTTAACAAAGGACTACATACGATTTACTACGTTTTCTGCAGTAGGCAGCTAGCCAGCTTTTTTGCGGTAGAATTCAAGTAATTCATTAATGAAAAATAGGGAAATCGTAAGTCTCGAACCAAGCAAACCGAATTAAGAATAATGCCTAGTACGCAGAATGAAATGGAATTTTACATATAAAAATATCACAAACGTAGTTTATCTAATTGAAATTTGTTTTTCGCATTAAAATATAGCTAGATGTAACTCACACATTTTTCACTGAATTAAATTCAACATGTCTGCGTTAAAATTTTACAAAAATCGACAAACCAATTTTTCACAGAATAATTTATCTGGTAAATTTTGAAGGACAGCTAGAATTTCATTTCACTTCAGCGTATCAAATTAGATATGGAAAATGGAAAATATTGAAAACGTCCTGTGATTAAATCTTTTATGGAAAATAATATTTCTAATGATATCGAAAGACAAGAGTCCATTTATTGTAAATTGGAGAGCCTTTAGAAGATGACCTCCGCAGCGGATGGTCGGCTGACGCTGTTACTCACGAAATCGTCATTTTAACTATGGATCTTATATTGGAAGACAGATGAATCACCGTTTGAAAATCATGCATGATATTAAATATATCTATTGGCAGTATTATCACCATTTGATTGTGTGTCTTACGCTGTCAAAAGTTAGTGGAAGATGAGTCCCGTGAATGCTAACTTTGAAACAAACAAAAATATCGAATAGAAATTTCTAAGGTAGTTTTAGAAATGAACGAGGACGATCCGGTTAAATTTATGAACGAGATAGTCACTGGTGATGAAACGAAAAAACATCACTAAAATCCAGAGTCGAAGTAGGAATACATGCAATGGATAATGCAGCGAAATCCACCACTCAAAAAGATAAAAGGTTCGGCAGGTAAGATAATGGCAATAATTCTTTGGGATGCTGATGTAATTTTGATGATTAACTACTTACCTCTAAGGCTACAATAACAGAGGATCAGTTATTTATTTATGAAGAGAAGCATAGAATATATATATTCTATTGTCTGTAAGCATAGAAGAATATATATTCCTCGATGAGAGAAGCCTATAAAATGTTGATAGTTGCACTAAACGATGAAATAGTACAAACAGTTCTTACGTGTTCGCTGGTTGAGGCAAGTCATTAGACCTTCATAATAAACGATTTAGAATCAATTTAGCACGGAAATGCATCATCCTTTTGAGGTTATGTTTCACCATTGTAAATTTAATTTTCAGCGTGAAGACATACATTTTCGTTATAGTATATTTATTTAACTCTGTATTCTGTGTTAATATATCGAAATTCGTGATTCGTGTTAATTTTTTCAATAGTTGTGTTCCCCTCTGTCCGTTATTTTTTTTATGAATCGACACAAAAATTTTACAGACTGATGTCTTCACCCTTTAAATTAAATTCATAATGATGAAATATAACCTCAAAAATATGACATTTCGAAATGATAATTTATCGTGAAATAATCTCCTGAAAATTTGCTGATAGTGTCAAAATGTATAAAAAATAATCACACATACATTGATACCCTGATAGAAAATATCAGTGAATTTTCATAGTGTATGTAGACTTCAGGTAAATTGATTCTGGGCCTATTTTTTAATTCATCCCGAGCAGTGGCACTATTCTGGTAATTCCCTGAGAATAGGGAATTGGGGAAAGATTTTATATGTAATTTCAATTTTAAAATTTATTTTCTGGCATACTGAGGTAAAAATCTGGTGGTAATTTTTTTGAAAACAAAATAAAATTGGGAATAATTTTCCCTGCCAATTTAGATATGGAAAAATTATTCCCAATTTATAAATATTTACATCAAACTTTTCTCCTTAGTAGGCCGGAAAAAAATATTTGAACTGAAATTACATATAAAATCTTCCCCCAATTCCCTATTCCCAGGGAATTACCAGAATAGTGCCACAGGCAGTGCACTGTCAAAAAATACTTCGTATTTTTTTATTCAACCTGTGTAATTTTACTCTGCACACTGCGTTTTTATTTGTGAACTGTGCTTAGCTTACACAGTGCTTACTCGGTTTTTCAAATTTTACTCTGAAATTAATGTCAGTGTACGAGTGTGCAAAATAAAAAACAATTTATTACTCTATGCACACCGGATAATTTTACCCAGCACAACCTTTGCTCGGTGTACACTACCCGGGGTAAGCTTGCTTGCTCGGGTTTAATTAAAAAATAGACCCTTATGGGCTAGTTATATAGCCGAAAACGAAACGGACCGAAACGAAACGAACGAATTGAATACATGAAAACATACTAAACCAATTATATAGAAGAAACGAAACGAAAACTGACGGAGAAATTGATTCAATTCAATTTGCTTTCGTTTCGTCTTTGCGGTTATACACTATCGTTGTTTTTTTTTGTTATCCTTACTAGCACTTACGTCAAATTGTCAAAATATTTTATATTTTGTATAAATTTATATATTTTGTATATTTCTATTTAGTTCGCCATATATAAAATGGATTTTCCAAGCTAGTTTTCATATACAAGAGAAGTAAACTTCAAATAATATAAAATTAAAAACAAATATGAAAATGTCAAAACCGTTTCTCCAATTCGTCTATATAACCATATTTCTTTCGTCTTTCGTTTCGTTTCATTTCAGTCCGTTTCGTTTTCGTCTATATAACTAGCCCATTAAACCGAATAATTCTAAAGCGGACTTCATACGGCCTGTAATAATGTCCAAACTTAAAGGGCTAGTTATATAGACGAAAACGAAACGGACTGAAACGGAAAGACGAAGTAGGCATGGTTATATAGACGAATTAGTGAAAACGGTTTTGACATTTTCATATTTGTTTATAATTTTATATTATTTGAAGTTTACTTCTCGTGAGTATGAAAACTAACTCGAAAAATGCATTTTATGTTTGGCAATTAAAATATAAAATATTTTGACAATTTGACATGTGCTTGAAAGGATAACAAAAAAATCATAACCGATAGTGTATAACCGCAAATACGAAACGAAAGCAAATTGAATTGAATCAATTCATCCGTTCGTTTTCGTTTCATTCCTTCTACATAACTAGCCTATTATGTTTTCATGCAATCAATCCTTTCGTTTCGTTTCAGTCCGTTTCGTTTTCAGTTATATAACTAGCCCATAAAACATTTTTATAATTTCTAACCTTACTCAGATTAAATTAACTTCATTAAGTATCAGAGCTCTCACAATAGAAAAACTTTTCATTTTGCCTTACAAGTTTTTTTTTAAAATAAAACTTGAGAAAAAAAATTTTTCGTTTTTACCTTAAGGAAAAGTTAGCAAACTCTCTTTTGCCTTAAGAAAAGACTAATGAAGTTAGCTAAATTCCAAAATGAGGGTTTTTGTTGTCACTTTCCAGATAAAACACGATAAAAAGCAAACAAGAACTAATTTATCGGTTTAATTTATCTTAAAATTATAATTAATAATATAAAATACAATTTCAAAAATATCATTAGTATGCGATAAATAAAACGAAGTTGGTTTCAATTTATTTTGTTTTCGCTCATTGTGGGAGATACTCTTAAGGTAAAAGTTTAGGGCAAAAGGTAAAGGCAAATTTTGTTTCTATTGTGAGAGCTCTGTAAAATGTGTAAGATACAAAAGTTAAGAAAATTTAGTTAGTTTAGGTAATGACATTTCTACTGACCGTGTAAACTGTAAAGTCCATTTATGGGACATTGATTTTATTGCGGTCTCAGTAAGTTAGAAACTGTACATTATTTCATTTCCTTTATGTACAGAGTCGAGTCATCTTAGAGTTGTAATTTTATTCGTTTATTGTTATAGATTCTGTTTTTTTTTAAATGAAACATAACTGAAACTTATTATTTCTATACTTCTAAAACAAACTTAAAATACATAATAATAAATTAGAATTGAGATAACTCTAAGATGACTCGGCATGCATAAATGACGTAATTGACCAATATGAGCAAGTATACACATGCCAGTGACACAACCAAAATTTGAAAAAATGTAATGCAAAAATTTGAGTTCACTGGTTCAGTAGCAAAAATACTGAGAACACGTGCTTGTTCAGGTCGTTCAACTAAAAATATTGCTAGAGTCAGAGAAAGAAAGTGTTGCAGAGAACCCACGTTTATCGATTTCACGTCGTTCTCAACAATTAAACTTGAACACAACGACCACAAGGCGAATTTTACGCAAGGATCTATCACATCCTTTAAGATCCAATTGTCCCAAGAATTATTGCCGCGAGATCTTTCTCAAAGTCGACAATTTGCAGACTGAATGGATTTAATGTCCTTTTAAGGTCATTAAAAGGGTCCCTCTTTTCATTCACGCACACATTCACCCACCCATTCACCTACTCACACAACTACAGTAACCTGCACATTGCAAGCTCCATGTCAACCCCACTGACATGGACGGTCGGTCGGCGCTGAGCTCTGCACTCTAACAGAGTCTTAGTTATGTTTATTAAATTCACCGAACATAATCGATGACGAAAATTCGCTTTTGCATCCTGCCTCTACTGGGATTCGAACCCAGTACCTCCCGGTCCAAATGCCAAAGCTTTAGCCACTACACCACTTGTCTGGTATTTGTCAACCACAATTGTTGCATTTGGGCTTCTGAAAATCGACGAGCATTTTTGAACGACCATTGCACCATTGCATTCTTCTCGTGTTACTGTATAGTGTTTTCTATGGGCTATTATTAGATGATAACGTTGTTACTGTCACTGGCGTTCGCTGCAGAGACTTGATAAGAAATTGTGTATGGCCAATATTTGATGATGTGAATATTAACGACTTGCGGTGTCAAAACGACGGCGCTAAATGTCATAAAGAACAATGAATCGGTTTATTCAGAATCAGATTTGACGGTCGATTAATTTCGCGAAAGATGTTAGTTGGTCTATGTTAAAAGGCAGGGCTATGTGAAAGATAAGATTTATGAGAATCAATCGAAGATCTCAAAACCAATATCGAACGCGTCATTCGTGAGATAGAGCCCCAATATGTAGACATGTGATCGAAAATTTCGACCAAATGATTAACTTACGTGCTCGAGGTGGACATTTGATATAGATATTATTTTTCATCCATAAATGGTCAAGTGTCTACACTAAATTTCAATAAAGAATCACATATATTTTTAACAAAACGTGTTTTTTTCAAATTGCAAAAAAAAACTTATTGAAAGGCTTTATACCGACATACTGAGTTCGCAACGAAAACGATGATATTTAGAAATTAAGCGAAATTTATTCATGAAAAAAAGATAAATCTCGCATTTTATGCAAAATCACAGCCCTGAGCCCGGATTTTGAAGAACCTGGAGTGGGCGAGTTGCTTTTTAGTCCTTTCTGTAGGACTCACTGTTTTTAATCCAGTTTCAGCCGGTGTTATTATGAGTGTTTAAGGCAGTGTGCCTTAAATAAATTATCTCACTTTCTTACATTTTACAATTTATTTTAAGCTATTTCCATGCGGTCATCGAAAGTTGTACTAACCTAAGCAACGGTTGTTTGACGTCGATGGTGATGATGTTGTTACATTATCTCTTTCTGCCAAAACTTGATTGATAAAGTCGATGGTGTGAGCGAAGCAAGAGTCTGCTATATGAACCTATAGTATGGCATACTATGCTGGAATCGGTTGTCGGAACCGAAAATTTCGAAAATGTACTAGCGTAAGTTTTTCATAGGGTATATAGCACTCCTTTACTACATTTTATCACACGTCGTATGGGTATGGTTTTGCACTCCAAATTCAACTTTTTGAACTCCAATTTATGATTTACAAATCATATTCATCAATTTCCAAATAAAATTCACAATTTTCCAAAAAACTTTCATCCTTTTCCAAATCAAATCAAACTTTATCCAAATCAAATTCACCTTTATTCAAAACATATGCATCCTTTTCCAAATGAGATTCACCTTTGTTCAAATCAAATTCACCTTTATCCAAATGATATTCATCTTTTTCCAAATCAAATTCAACCGGAGACAAAATAAAACCAATAGAACCTATTTAATTTAATAAATGTATTGTATAGATTCAAATTACTTGTTATTTTTTAAATTCTCAATCCAAAATTCAAAATAAAATTCAAAATAACAAGTATTCTATTTTTTAATCTTTGCAATTTGTTCTGGGTTCAAAGCACTCCCAATTTCTCGCGAATCACTTTTCACGTTCTATCTTACGCAATTGCCAGCAAAAATAACAAGTTAATAAAGTAAATTAACCTTTACTGCTTAACCAAAATGTTCGATGTTTCATTCAAACTAGCTGCGTCTTGGTAACCACCTCACGTTAACGGAAAAATCCGAGACGGATAGATTTCATAATATACCCCCCGGATGTGAAGCTGGTATCCGCCTATCGCCTAGAAACCCAAAAATTTCATAGTAATTCTGCTTTTTGAGTGCAATTACTATAGTTTCGAAGTAATGATAATGAACTTAGCGATTTTTGATAACAGTAGAATTTTGGCTGGCCACTGCGTAAGGTAGAACGTGAATAGCGAACCGCGAAAGAGTTGGGAGCGCTTCGGCTCCAGAATAGATTGCAAAGATTAAAAAACAAAATACATACTTGTAATTTTGAATCTAGAATTTAAATACAATAAATGAAATAGGTTTTATTTCGTTTCCGATTTAATTTCATTTGGAAAAGGATGAATATGTTTTGAATAAAGGTGAATTTGATTTGGATAAAGTTTGATTTGATTTGGAAAATGATGTCTTTTGGAAAATGGTGAATTTTATTTGGAAATTGATGAACATGAATTGTAAAAAGTTGAATTTGGAGTGCAAAACCTATATATAAGGAGCAATAACCACATCAGAAAAGAATCGACTTATCTTATGCCGGATCCTCACTAAACCGACAAAACAACAACATTATTTCCAGACAAAACCAAGATTATTATACAAAGCTAAAATATATTTTGAAGACAAAACAAAACTTCCATCCACACTAAATACAGCAAAACCTACGACAAAAGCAGTTAATTGATAAAAGAAAATTATCAATTTTATGATATTGTGATTAGAATATGTATCTAAATAAATCATTAGATAGATAATGAGTAGCAAAGTTAATTGAATAGTAAATTTATTATGTGCAATTTTGCGAAATAAAAAACAAGTGTTTAATAAAATGTGTTTATTAAGTAACTAGCGCAAATAGCGTAAAAAGTAGTAAATTTAGATTTCTTTCCTAATTTCCTGTTTGACAACACGTCTACACTAGACACTAGATATTGCGATATATGAAAACAAAACGGAAACTCCCTCGTGATTGAATAGAATAAATTATTAAATTAATTTATCACGCCGTGTAATACACATATTACACAAATAGGCCATCATTATGTGGACCACCATTATTACAAATAAATCTTTTGGAAGGGGTTTTATAATATGTAGTTTTTTATTGGCCTTTTAAATGTGAACCAACGTTGGCAAAATGTGATCGTCTATCCAACAGTGACAAATGTTATACATATTCACACCATATCACAAATCTTGGTCATAGTAGAAATCTCCAATATGCGCCAACATCGTAAATTTACGAGATATTTAGCAGTTTGCCAATTTATTTAAAGAGTTAGAAATGATTTTATAATGCATGGTTATTACATCAGTTCAAATTTTCTATTCATTATTTTTCAAAATTTTCCTACTTAATGCACTAATAATGTTAAATATTATTGACGAAGCCACCGGATATCATATGGCAAGCCCCAAACGGAGCAGCACCGATTAATATAGGACTTGTCACTTTAAAATTTGCACAATGGCTTTTAATATACATATGTACTACGTACTTTTGTAATGTCCTGTTTTCATTTGCATTTTTCTGTACCATTTGATTTAGAAATAAATAGAAAGCAGAATTTTGTGATGTTCTGTTTTAATCGGTGGTATCCCATACCATTTTCGACATCGTACTATGTAATCTTTCGTGATGTTGTGTTTTGATCGCGCCGGCTCCATACCGTGTACTATTTTACTCCGTTTTGAAATGAATCATAGTGGGCGGTTTCGACAGACACCACAATATCTTGTGTTATCGAAATTTCCTCAAGTTATCGCAATATCGAAGAATGCAATGGCACCCGATAATTCGTATCAGCAATCAGCAAAAACATCGAAATTTGTTATTTTGTTTTGGATCACATATTTGCATTTAAAGGTTTGTAAGCGGTTTCATTGCACGAAATACAACTAGAACCGGAAGAAAATTTCAAGAAATACAGTCCACAGAGTTTATCTTTAATTATCTTTTAGATCTTTTTCTTTTGCATAATTCAATTGATATACATATACCTATATGTTTAAAACAAACGACAAATAAACAACGCACAAGAATAGTTAGTTTCAAATTTTAGAGTCGAACAATTAATTGTAAATAACAATTTACTGATTTACAATTTAAATTTTATAGGTTCCTCCTTGGAAACTTCAGTTGGTATGCCCTTGTTTAACAAGTCTCACAATAATGTGTTTCGTGTGCTTACTACATGGGGCACTTTTATACGGAGAGTTACAATTGGTGACATCTGCAAAATGCGTCTTTTTTATTTTTTTAATAAAATGCAAAACTTTCTTATAAAATTATAAGTGTGTTTTAATTTGTATCCCAAAAGCGGTATAATATGAAAACGTTCGAGCCGGTAGCGGCCACTTATTCCAGATATAAAACAAACCATAATTCTGAAGTTTTTATAAACTCTCCATTAATTAAAAAAAAAAAAAATACGTTTGTAAGGAATTTGCTTGTATTCGCCGATTAGCTTATTTACAGTTAAAAATTAACAATAATGAGTAATGTTTTATGTTCAAAAATACGTCATCCATTTTGCCGTAGATCCGAAATAGGGTTGTTTTTGTTTGGGACACTATATCAGCTTCGTCAAATGTGATAAAATATAACTATAATGTAGTCTGTATCAAATCGATATGGTGTAACAATATCAGAAATGGTGCGGAGATAACCCAACCCTTCATATAAAATGCCAATTTGAACACTCGTGTAACATGTTTTTATTTTTTTGTGTACCCGGGATCCATATCAAATACAATACCTATTTTCACTACTTACATTTGCAAGTAATCGACCCGTTATTTCAGAGGTTATTCAACATTTATGCAGCAATAATTACTGGTCAGCAAACTATTCGGAAAAAAAGTTTGACGACATATGGTCAGCTTAAGAGTGTACTGAACGAAAAAATCGTTAACTATTGCAGTACTTGTGTTATATATTTACAGTCTTGTGACTCTTCAGAAGTTAGTTTTTTCTATAGGATTTTCGCTCTCACTGAAATTCTGAATATGTAGAGGTATTTTAAAAGAGCCAGAACCTACCAAATGCTTAAATATAATTTAAATTGACGTTAATTCATTAAAGGCCAAATTTCTTGTAAGATGAAAGTTGAAGGCGGATTCAGTGATGCGTTCGTTCGTTCATTCACTCATTCAAACAATTTTTTCGACCGTTCACATAGCTTCAAAATGACGTTATGTATTTTTTCATAAGAGATGAGTGGTTGAAAAAATTGTTTTAATGAATGAATGAACGAACAAAGACAACACTGAATACGTCTTGAATATGTTTACTAACCGTTACGAAAACTAAGTGTGTCAAACCCACCAATTCAAAGTAGAATTGTCTCATTTTTAATGATGAGAAATCCAAACTTAGTAGACGTTTTAGCCAACATATACTACGTATATCCCTTTTATGATTTACTAACACAATTGTGCGAGTACGGCAAAAGTACCATGTCAAAAATTTATATTTGTATGTGTTTTGAACCAACTTACACATTTGCGCTTTCCTTTCAAACTTATTTCGTCAAAAAAAACACTAATTTAATATTAATTGTGTTGGTTGTACTTCAAATCAAGCGAAATTTTTTATCAAAAAACGCAATTACATACTATGATTTTTTACTCACATATTTGTGTGGTTTGGACTTTAATTTAGCCATTTTTTTATTTTTATTGGTTGAAAAAGGGATATATTACGGATTCAATCCAGGGGAGGTGTGTTATACCATCACTTCGAATCGAAATTCGAAAAAAGTCGAATGGCGGTATGTTATATCATTTTCGAAAAGCAAAAATGATACAACTTTCACTTTTTCGTTTCGATTTTTTTCGAATTTCGACTTTTTTCGATCGAAGTGATGGTACAACATACCGCCCCAGATCGAATCAACTTCGAGTTAACTTTGAATTGAAATTGAGTTATATTTTTTAACGTATTGGTTTACGTATTTAACGTATTGTGATCACAGGCCGCAAAAGGGATATACGGGGTAGGGTAATATTCTAGTTTATAATATGCTGAAACATTTTACGATCAACTTTGCTATTCTCAATATGAGTTGTCTATTTCAATATGTATTTCATAAGCAAACCGTCTTAAGGCCCGTTGCACACTTGAGCTATGTTTTTTGACCGATGTGAGCTATGTTTTCATTTTGCAGCTTCCCGTTTTCGTTTCCAAACCTCCAGGATCAACCCAATCTGTAAAGCAATATATTTAAATGTTTTATTCTCGCCTTGGAACTAATTAATTAGCTCACATCGCCCAGAAAATGAGCGATGTGAGCTTTGTTTCTATCCCACAGGTTTAAATAAAAAAAATCAATAAATCAAGGGCGTACGGTACGAGTGGCTTGAGCTAAGCTTCACGAATTTGGTTTCACTTATTTAGGCTTTGCAAAGAGTAAATCGAGAAGCTGTGATCTCAAAACAGGACTCAGTTTGCTAAATAAAACATAACTCAAGTGTTCAACGGACCTAAACCTCCAAAACATGGACTATGGAGCCAATCCACAATAATTCAAACATTTTGTTGAACAGGTACCCACATCGAGATTGAAGTAACACTCTCGATTTCAAATGTCACTTCTGATTTTCAGAATATATATTTCCAAAACATATTCGCCACAAACGTACTGAAATTTTAAATCAGAAACGTATCTTTCCCAGGTATATAACAGGTAAATTATTACCTTATAAATTATACATTAGTATAGATTGTGCTAATAGAAATAATGTGATGAATATCACGTAAGCATGCAAAGTTGATTGGGCTTGGAATTAACTTTAAATGAATAATTATTGCAATGTTGTACTAAATGAAAATGCTTACGACCCATCCCAAATAATGAGTTGTTTAATGTGAGTGATTAAAGTAATGTTTAATGTGAGTGATTATGTATGTGAATGTGAAATGCTAGAGCTTCAGTAATGTTTATGTGCATACATTAGTATAGTTCAAATAGATATCGTGACAATAATATCACACAAAAAGAGACAAAGTGAAATTTTTTAGAAACAAATTTATTAAATATACATTAAATCGATAATATTTTTGAATAATCATACACAATAGTATATAATCTAAACTAAAACCCATTAATCAACTGGATCTCTCTATAGAACTAAGTAGGTATGGTATTACAAAAATAAATATCTGAAATCCAATACTTCCTTCTAAACAGTAGTAAAATAGATATTAGGGTGAGAAATTTAGCCAATATTTAGTCTCCTAACTAAGATTGATATGGAAGACTATATTAACGACTAACTACAGTTTACGAACCTCTCCTGACCCCAGAAAATTTGGCCATTGGTGATTATTATGATTTTTGTGTTTTTGAAATACAATTCCAATTCGGAAAAAGTTCAAAATACTTTCGTCAAATATCAGAATTTTATCTAAAATTAAAAGTTATAGTAAAAAATATTATAGAATTTACTCACCTTATATATAACTTAAATATATAATCCTTTGAAATAGTCAGCTCAAGAGTAGCATTACAGAATTAAGATCAGCCTTTTTTTAAAAATTGTGTAGTAGAATAGTAAACTGGAATTTGAAGAAAAGAAATATTTTTTATTAATGAATTTTAAGCCATAAGTGGTACTTAAATATAATAAAATATTTTTATCAAATTGTTCTTTTAAGTCTACTGTATTTTTTTTTGATATTTGTCGAAAGTATAAATTCATAAATTAACACATATAGCTATTTGAAAAAGGAAATGGTGAAATGTGAAAGTTTTTTACACAAAATTTTACAACAGATAATGATTTTTTATCCAAAATTAACATACAGATATATAATATAGGTAGGTAGTACAAAACGGAGATTTCGATGATGGTTTTGTCGCACAGTACACACACAAGACTTGGAAATGGGTTCAATAAAATGTATGAAGATTTTCGTTTATGAGAAGCAATTACGCAATGAATTTTTTTTCGATAACGAGCTTTTTGCAATTTTTTTTCCAGAAGATAAGTAGTTTTGTATGTGACTTTATTTTCTAGTTACCTGTAAAATAGAGCGAAATTTGTTTTTTTTTTGTCTAAAATGAAAAAAAATTATATAAATTAATCGGTTTTTGAAAATTTTAGGTTTTTTTTAGCTTTTATAACTTACAAGTAATAGAAATTACGTCTCGAATATTCGATTGAAAAAATGGTGTAGGCACACTGACGATATTATTTATTATAATAGCGAAGCGGGAAAATTCTTTTGCAGCAGAATTTCATGGAAAAACATTTGTTTAAAATTCAGTGGTTAATTATGTATTAAAATCAAAATTTTCAATTTTTCCATGAATTTTTTTCTCAATCCCAAATATGGCGGGCGGATTTTATAGATTTTTTTTGTATAAAGAAAACTTTATAGGTCATTTTAGCCTGTATATTTTATAATTCCATTTAAATAAAATGGTGTTATGTATATAAATAACACTTAATAATGCAATTGTGCTCCATTTACCTGTGTTTTTTAGGATATCCGCATATAAAACGGCCAAAAACACGGGGCAGTATAGCACAAGCCACTGCGAACAAACACAGGCTTCACTTTTTGACCTATGTTAGGCGTCCTCTTTACAGTTTTGTTTTTTCTTTTTTAATAGGGAGGATTTTAAAATTGTTTAAACACATTTAATTTGTCATTTTCACATTAAATGTATATCACATCTGTCCATTTATATATTTAGATTATCATCACAAATAGTTTTAGAAACCGATGATTCTAAAATCTCATGAATAATCAAGATTTTTAATTTATTTTCGCGTACTAGATGCACAAAAAATGGCGACAAAGGCCTTTTTTACAACACACATCACTCTATTTCACAAGTTACCAATAAAAAAAACCAATACATGTACACATATTCCAATGAGAACTACAATTTCCAAACGGAAAGCGGGTACACTATTTTAATTAAAATACATTATTTTTTACTTTTCACCAAATAAAACTAATAATTTTTTGTTCCGTAATTCATTGATTTATTTTACGAATCCTTCTTTAATTACTTACACTTAATATTTATGCTAAAAACACTTATTATCTATTAAACATAATATATTTTTGTTTTTTCAGTTTTTATAAACCAACACAAACATGACTCGGACGTATCGGAACCAAACAAGGAAATTATCACTTCATAATTTTGTTACAAGCTATCCTTTTATTGTAGTACATAATTTTATCTACTAATTTGATGTATTGTAATTAAATAAATTTATATAATTATATTTTATTATTATTTATATGAAAATTATTTGTTATTGGTTTATTTTTCAATGCGTCAGTTCGCAATCAGACCGTCACGTCACCATCGATATTTACACTGGAATTATGTATATAAAGGAAAATGGGCACGTTCATTTGATTGGAAGTTTTAGTGTGAGTTTTAGACGATAGGTGGCTATAGTTAGTGCAAGTTTTCCTATTCATACATATTTTAATTTCTTTAATAACTGATTTAAATTATTCCCCATACTTCTTCAAATGCACTACATATTTTTGTGCAAGTTAATGCAGCAGACAATGGGAAATTACTTATCGATATTAATTCCTCGGTATAATCTGATTTAATGCTTCCATGA
The DNA here is from genome assembly GCA_932526605.1 of Nephrotoma flavescens. Lineage (NCBI taxonomy): Eukaryota > Metazoa > Arthropoda > Insecta > Diptera > Tipulidae > Nephrotoma > Nephrotoma flavescens. The sequence goes on from OW052221.1 coordinate 102,051,070, forward strand.
GCAAAAGCTCCAATCACAACAACAATCGGTTCGTCTTCCGCGGGAACAAGTTCACGACAATTTTTTAAGAATTTTCCGCCAAATGACATTCCATATTTTTTACAGCCGACCGGCAGATGATCTGTTATTGGATTCTTTATAACCTTCATTAATTTTATGCCGCTGTCTGATGCCTTTATAGAAAATTTATGTAACAGTTGAACTGGAACGTAAAAAAACAATGTTTACCCTATAATATTAAATTGCTGTCTAACAAAAATTACAAACCCATTAGTCCAGAAAATCGTCTAAATGTTCGTGGTATCCTTGTTTGAGGATTTATTTCGATAAGCACATTTTTCTCTGTTCGAATATATACTTGAAGCAAACCGGCACGATTTAAAGGTGAATCATTTAACATCATAAGAGATTGATGGGTGATATCAGGGCGACAGGTACTTGGTTCACGATTAAATTTACGCAATAAACTAGTATGATCATCACAATTTAAGAGCTCAAATTCTTTTCCTACTTTCACCGTTTCTAAATGGGCCCCGTCCAATACGATAATCAAACGTTTCTCATTTATTGTAATGTGAGTACGAGCTGTGTGTTTAACACGAAGATTAAATTCATTGGATTCTTCTTTTAGTTCAATCACTCTTTCGAATTTTGGAGTTGCGCTGGATTCATCATCAGTTTCTTTATTGTCTCGTTTCCTCTTATTACCTTTGCCCATGGTTATTGTTGAATCAAATAAAACGATAATTTTTTTTAGTAAACAAGATTTGACAAGATGAAAATGTTTTGGCACCTACTACACGTGCTAGCAAATAGTATTACCACCGGACTGTAAATTTCCCAAAACCAAAATACATTTTAGGGGTGTATACTGTTTAGGGCTGCCAGACAATATTTATCTAAATACACCTCTTGAAAAACTTATAATTGAGATGTACTCGAGATCTTCAGAAAGCAACACAACCATGCCAATAACGCAGGATTATGAACATATCACAGAGATTTGAGATGGTATTGATTTTTTATTTGGAAATGCAACAATTTAAATGATTTTATTTTGTTGTTGTAAAGTAATCTAATACCTTAGACAGACACAAAATAGCTAATCGCGAATTCGAGATTACGTAGTTATTTTTTCAGTCTGTCAGCACACGATTTTGGCCAGCCCCTCTATTCCTGAATACGATACGAAAACGAAAATGCAAAATTCATATTTGAATTGAATCAGATTCGTACGATTCTTATTTAAAATTGAATAGGAATCTTATACTTTCGTTTTCGTATCGTATTCAGGAATAGGGCTGCAGAGGATTACTGTGTTTATACAACAAGATTACTACAATCGGGTTGTAGGAAGAAGATAAATGTGAAATATAAGAAAAAATCAGTAGGATTGTATGGGGCTGGGGAAGATAACTCATTTTCATTCCTCCTGTTTACACGAGAGTTGAATTCAACACAAATTTCTTCGTTCCTTTCCCCCTTGCCTATAATCTAAAATTTTTTTTTGCGTACTTTTTCAGCACGAATTTTAGGTGTTGAACGAATTGTAATTTACTAACACAAACAGAAAAGCTATAAAAAAAAATTTGGGTCCAATTTTTTTTTTTCTGAAAACAGGTTTCATTTTCAATTTGTCTTTCGTTCGCAAAACATAAAAACATCTACCGAACATAAAAAATAAATATTTATGTAGTTGCGTTGGGTTTTCAACAAAAACATTATTTTTATTTTTTTTTGTATAACATAATTAATTCCTAAATATCAATTTATTTTTTATAAAAAATATAATAACAAATTTTATAAAGTAAAAATTATTTATTGAGCCAATAATAACTATAATAAAGTTGGTAATTGTTTAGGGCTCGTTTTTATTTTAAATAAAGTAAAACAAATTTAAAGACTGAGCTTTCGATGTCTCATCGACATCATTTTCAAAGCTAATGAAAATTTTTTTATATAAATTTCTTAAAAACAAATATAAAAAGCCTATACAGTAAATACAATTTTTTCAAATAGCAAATACAAAATTTTATAAACTATAATTATAAATTATTGTAAAGCATTGCTGTGCATTGCATAAAAAATATTAATCAAAATAGCTAATAAGTAGCTGTCAATTTGTTTTAAAAATTAAAATAATTTTTATTATTATTTAAATTACACAAAAAAAAAATTTTGTAAAACACAACCAAAAAAATATACGAATAAATTGACAACCGCTTTTACGATGCTTCTCCGAAGAAATTCAATATGAAATGAAAATAATTTTACACATACATAAGTAAATAACATAAACTACGTTTTACCGTGTGAACGCAAATGTTGAATTATGATTGTTGAATTACTCTTCGTCTAAACAGGCCCATTGAATGTACGCAGAAAAATTATTAGATTGTAAATTAAATTTTAAAATTTTTTAACTGTCACAGAAATTATTTTTATACATTTAGTTTATATTAACTTATTGTAACTGATTCGATGTAATTCAAAATCGGCAAATACGCATTGAAATTGTTTTATTTCATTAATTAAATATGAATTTGAACGTTTGCAGAGCTACAAAATCGGGTTTGTATCTGTCACCATAATTATAAAATCGCGATTTTATTTGTTTGACATGTAATTGCGATTGGAAGAAATCGCGATAATTTTTGTGTCTGTCCAATCCAAGGTATTACGTGCGTAAGATTAAATTAATTCCTTTGCAATTTTCGATTTTAAATTTCTCATTTTTATAGTACACATTCAGAAATCGATCGATATATGGCTTTTTCAACAAAAAAAAATTGCTTAGTTTAAGTCCAAACCACACAAATTTGTGAGTAAAAAATCGTAGTATGTAATGGCGTTTTGTTAAAAAAAAATCACATGATTTGAAGTACAACCAACACAATTGTTTGTATAGTTATAGTGTTTTTTTTTCGGATGAAATAAGTTTGAAAGGAAAACTCAAATTCGCATTAATAAATTGTTACCATTGCCATCACAGAACATAGGCTGTGTGCCAAACTTAAGGTAAATCGTTAGAGAGAGTTAGATAGAGGCTGGACATGGTATTTTTGTCAGTTGGGGGTTCATTCCATTAGCCTCGTGTTTCCATTTCAAAAAGTTTTCCATGTTCTAACTTTTACAGCTATTCTTCCGGCAGCACAACAAATCTCAAATCATCACATCATTAAAAGATTTAGTTGTTCATTTTTTTGTTAGAAAAATAATTATTGTAAACATAAATAAAAAAAACGTAATACAATTATACATATTTTCGAACTTATCACAATTTGAATATTTAATAAAATAACCAATTTGAGTTTTTAATCACTTTCTTTTTATCTAATAATTTGTTTTTATTATAAAATAAAAGATCGATACTAGGAGCTTAGTCGCTTTTCATCAGGTTGAAATTTAAAAGTCCGAAATTTAAAACTCCGGAGTTTTAACGAGTTACTACATGTGTGTTTGTTTGTTATGCCGCTTATTTATACATAATACTACGCAGGTATAAACATTCCAACAATAGATTAGGTATGTCACGGTAAAGTCATAAATAGGGCAACCTAAACAAGATCCACCAGCAAGATTGTCGATGGATATGAAAAAACACATTCTAGAAAAAATTGCTGGAACCGGAAAGCAAAAAAAGAAAAAAAAATTGCGTACCCCGCCCAAGTATTTTTACTTTCAATTTTCCTGGCGATATTCGTACTTAAGTACTAAACTTAGTCTAGTATTTTTCTAAGTTTGAGTTGCAATTTATTAAAATAAAACGTATGAAACGTGTCGCGATTATACGAAACTGACCGAAACTCAATAAAGGAGAATTGTATACATGTATGTGTGAACAGAAAAGACAAAAAACAAAATGGCGGGAGCGAGGTTGTGCATGAATGTAAAATGCTATCCCAAGTATAACAAAACGAAAGTAAAAATTGAGCATAGTATTTTCCTTCGTTTTCATCCAAAATTAACGAAAGTTAAACTTCACATTATAATGATAGTGTTTGTAGCGTATATGTATACTGTGTTGTTACTACTGTATACTGTGTTACCGCAATTTTTCTTTCGTAGGAATGTGTATAGCGTGTAATGTACATGGTTTGTTTTTATTTTTCATGTTCACGACATGAGTTTGGTAATTTTATAAAATTTTGTTAAAAAAATTTAAAGATGTGCGTTAATTTAAATAAAATTACATCAAAATATATTTTATATCTATTCAAATATTGTTTTCATAAATTAATTAATTTCTAGTTCAGTTTTAAGTTTTTAGGTAGAAAACAAATGCGAAAATAATAAACTTGATGTGCAATAATCATAGTACCTATTTGGAAAATTATTTAAACTTTTAATATTACAATCAAAGAATAATTTCAAATTGTGTAATAATAAAAAATAATTAAAAAATTAACTAAAATATAATTTAGATTAGTATATAATATGTATATATGTATGTATATTTTTATACCGCAAATTTAATAAAATAAAAATATTCATTTTAAACCTAAATTTTTATTTTGCTCTCACATTTGGATGCCGCCATCTTTTTCTTCTAACATTTTCAAATATCCCTAGTATTTTTACTATTTAATATTTGCTATTACCCCCATTACACGGTCAGTAATAATGTCATTACTTGCTGGGAATGACATTAATAATGATCATGTAATGTGTGATATTGAAGAATGATGCTTAGTAATGATGGAAATCCGGATTTTCTGATTTCGAGACATCATTACTTGTGTGTGACGTCAATACTGTCATTATTAATGATATTGTAGGGTTTTCGTCATTACTATTGAACATCATTACATACTTTTCTTTAGTTCTACACTATTTAAATATGCATATAAAATTGTTTTTCAAGATTACCGACGGCAAAAAAAAAATTGTCGTTGGCTAAATTTTTTTTTAACGATTATACATATTATATCAAAATGTTGATATATCAATTATAGTTATATTAAAATTATATTTGTTTTATCACAAATAAATGGAAATATAATGTAGTATTTATTTCGGTACGGTAAACCACCAATTTTATGGACCCCAATTTAACGGAAGCTCGATTTAACGGACATCTAATGGACCCTCGATTTAATGGACAATTTTTTATTTTCCATTTTTCGATTACCGATTATGATGGGATTGGGTAAGTTGGGTTGAAGTGGGATTCTTAAATAATTTTTGGGACAAGTTCAGGATTATGCATATAAATACTATATTATATTTTAATTCAGTCGTCATAAAAAAATATAATTTTAACATAAATATTAATATGTAAATATTCTATCAACATTTTGATATACATATTAGCTATCTATACTTGTTAAAAAAAAATTTAGCCGATGACATTTTTTTTGCCGTCGGCAACTCTTGAAAAACAATTTTATATATTTAGAGTAAAACTAAATTTGTATACAAATCGATTAATAGAACTCAAGTAATGACGATAATATTGACGCGTAGGAATGACCGTGTAATGGTAACAAAACTGAAGAGAGGAATGATGCAAGTAATGACATTACTGGTAATGACATTATTACTGACCGTGTAATGGGGGTATATAAAACATTATTAGTGATCATTATTTACTTCATTAAGTTATTTAATTGAAAATTTATGGTAATAAATAATATTGACGAAAATTATAATTTTTTTCTTTTTTGTACTTTCAACTGTATATTCTATACTCATTTATATAAAAAGTGCCTATATTTCATAATAACGATGAAGATTCATTCTAAGTTGCGATAATCACTTTCATAAAAAATTCAGAGTAGTTTTCAATTTATCGTAACGAAAAAATTCAGGAGGATTTTTCGAAAAATCACCCGCTCCCGCCATATCGCTCCGACGCGAAGTGCCCGACAACAATGTGTTAAAATGTTTCTGTGTGAATATAGAGCAAATCGAAGGGTCCCGTAAGATGTATTCCCGTATGTGAGATTTCCGCGTGACCTTGCGTCTTACACGATTTATTATTTATTTTTATAAATAATTTTACAAATTTTTTCGCACCTTGTACTAATTATAACGACAATTAGCTAAATAAAAAAAAAGGATTTTTTTAAAAAGATTTTGATCTGTTGCCCCTAATCGAGTGCACAAATTGAATAGACCGATGAATTTTAATTTATTTTATGGTGCTATTTTAAAACGGATCTGCTCGAATATGTTGTACCATCACTTCGAATCGGAAAAAATCGAATTCGAAAAAAGTCGAATCGAAAAAGTGAAAGTTGTATCTTTTTTGCTTTTCGAAAATGATACAACATACCGCCATTCGACTTTTTTCGAATTTCGATTCGAAGTGATGGTACAACATACCGCCCATGGTACAGAATATGCGTTGCAAAGCGGCGGGAGCGCAGCGACCCACCTGATACCGATCCTATATACTATCGTTCCTATCGATTTTTAAATTCCTATAAACTGAAATTAAATTTCCCTTCACCCGCCTGATATAACCCGATCCTAAACTCCCGTTTTGTACCATATCCCCACGCGATATGGTAGCGTTTTGAAATATCGCGTTTTGAAATATCGCGTTTTGAAATATCGCGTTTTGTACCATATCGCGTTTTGTACCATATCGCGTTTTGTACCATATCGCGTTTTGAAATATCGCATTTTGAAATATCGCGTTTTGTACCATATCGCGTTTTGTATTGTATCGCGTTTTGTAATATCGCATTTTGTAATACATATCGCGTTTTGGTTATTCGCGTTTTAAAATATCGCGTTTCAAATGGGACCCGTGATGGCAGGCCAGAAAAGGGATACACATTTGTACGGTGGACTTACCACGCATCCCCAATAAAATTGCTAAATTCTTTTTCCTTACAGAAAAGTATGAAAAAAAACCAGAAATTTATTTTTTCTCAAGTTTTTTTTTCATACTTTTCTGTAATGAAAAGTCATAAGGAATTCTATTGAGGATTAAATTGAAGAAAAAGTTTCTGGCCGGAAATATTCGTTTTGTACTTTCAAAATCATAAAACGAGTGAATGGGCCGTTACGTACACAGTACGTTTTGAATAAACAAATTATTTTCGGGGGCTATACTCCATATCCCTTTTGTGTTTTACTAACACAATTGTGTGGGTACGGCAAAAGTACCATGTCAAAAATTTATTTTTGTATGTGTTTTTAACCAACTTACATATTTGTGTATTCCTTTCAAACTTATTTTCGTTCGAAAAAAATAGTATAAAATTAATTGTGTTGGTTGTGTGGGTGTATCATTTTCTCGTTGTCGCATATCTATGTAAATATTAATATAAAAATAAATTTATTAAACTTTGTAATTATTTCCATTAAGTTTTATTTTTTATAATTAAATTATTTACCTTGTTGTTTGAGTTGTTGTTGTTGTTTGTTTTGACATATTATCGGGTAAGAAATGTCTAATTTGTGACAATTCGAAATGGTGTAATGGATGCGTTTTGTGGAGAAGTTTAAATGGTATAATTGTTATAACTGGTATACAATCTGGCCTTAGTTGAACTGCTGAAACATAGAGTCCTTAGCCAGGTTGTATACCAGAAAAATTAGTATATAAGTTTTGTTTTAAATTTTCAACACAAGAGTTTATTATAAATTTTCATAGCATATGGTAATAGATTCCATATAATAAAAACAGGAGAAATAGTTAAGACACAAATTGTATAAAGTTATATTTCTGTTAACTCTTAAATATTTAATTTGTTAAAATGAAAAATTTATTAATTGATAAAAATAAAAAGCATGTATAATTAATTAAATAAAATGTGTAAATTTATTAATCAAAAATACATAAGTGATTAGTAATAAAAAGTGCTGTCCCGCATTATACATCAGCATAGAAGAGCTGATGCCGAACGGTTAAAATAAGTTATAATTATATAACTTCAACATAGAACAACTAAATCTTCTAAATTGGTGACCCCGACGTGATATTATAGTTCCACCGGGGGCAGCAGCTAATACTTATTAGCCAACGCAAAATATTACAAGTCATCCGTAAAATTTTTTGGATAACTAAAATTTTAAAAAATATTATATGTTCCGAGGAAGCAGTTTGCCGTCTATGTATTCACCAGATAAACGAGCAACTAATAAATCAACCGCAAATTAGAAGGGAGCATTGGTTTGGCGAAGCAGCAACAGGCATTCACCGGATCACCCGTTAAACATAGCTGTATTAAATAAAATCCGCTTCAAAGAGGAAACATTGTTTGTAAGCAGCCGGGAGTTTTTCCAATCATCCCGTATAATAAGACGATAAATTTAAAATTGTAAGTACCATTTATTTATTCTTTATAAAACGTACTCCATTTTTGCACCATTTTTTTGCGTCGTCTAAAAATTACAAAAATAAAAATTATTTTTAAAAAAAAAAAAAATTAAATTAAAAAATATTTAAAAATTATTTAAAAAATAAATAAAAAATTAAAATTATTCAAATAATCACAATGTTCAGTATTTCTTGCGTTTTTTTTGTTTGTTCATCCTTTTTTCTACTTTTAAGTTTCTTTTTTCGTTTCGTTGTGCGTGGTATCAATACCGACGACGAGGAAACGAATTCCACCTATGTACACTCCTCTGATAGGCAAAATCTTTTATTTTCTAGTAACGAAATGATCACGTTGACTCGTGAACAATTGTGTTCACTAGTGCAAGATCAGGTTCGAATCGTTCTAAATGCACAGTTGAAAGATTCCCATGCTTCGGAAGCATCTTCTAGTGGCAACTCTGGTAGTGAAAATATTGTAGATAACGAAAGTAAAACGGCAAAAAATATTTCGCAAAAAGAGATTGCACATGTAGCTTTTAAGCCACCCCAACCTTTATATGCACAGAATCCCGAGGTCTGGTTTGCTATTTTGGAACAGCAGTTCCAGGTAGCAAACATCGTTACAGAGACTACGAGGTATTCACATGCGGTTGGTGCATTAGATGCTAGGTTGCATAATAAATTTGCCAATCTTATTATAAAAAATAAGGGAAAACAACCTTATACATTTTTTAAGCAGGAAGTAATTAAAGTTTTAGGAGAATCAGAACGATCAAAATTAAATAATTTGTTGCACGGACTAAGGTTAGAAGACCAGAAACCATCACAATTACTGGAGCAAATGCATATGAATGCCGGAGAGCATTTTGAAGAAGGCACGGTTAAGCGATTATGGTTGCAAAGGTTACCGCAGCAGGTACAGTTGGTATTAGTCCCGTTTGAAAATGACGTTTCATTAGGAAAGTTGGCAGAACGAGCGGACGCATTAATTGAAACCATGTCACAGCAGCACGTAATGGAAATAAGTGACAAATCATACACAAGCCAGCAAAAAGAATCATCGTCGACAAAAGAAGAGTTGCATGAGATGTTGTGTAAGTTCCGTAAGGATATTATAATGGAAGTATCCGCCTTACGTAGCACAACACGAAGAACTCATAGTCCGCATAACACAGCTAGAAATTCGTCAAAATCTAGAGAACGAACGTATGATGAAACCGAATGTTTCTATCATCGACGTTTTAAAGATAAGGCAACGAAGTGTGTTTCAGGTTGTCGTTTTCACGATAAGTTTATTGTTGTAAAATCTCAAAAGTCAAAAAACTAAATTCTAGTCAGCATTTTGAGACGTATGTTGATGAAATTTGTGCAAATCGTCTACTTATTTTGGATCAAAATTCTAAAAGAAAATTTTTGGTAGACACTGGCGCAGACGTTTCCGTTTTGCCAGCAAATTTCAGTAACAAAAAGGTTAATGAACCCGATTTTCACTTATATGCAGCCAATGGTACCAAAATTAAGGCCTACGGAACGAAGACAATTTCACTAAATATCGGTTTACGTAGGGTGTTCAAATGGTCCTTCATAGTTGCTGATGTGTCTATGCCAATAATCGGGGCAGATTTTTTAAAAGCAACAGGTTTAGTAGTTGATATTAGAAAGGGTAAATTAATTGATCCGGTTACAAATTTATATTCAGTTGGATCCATTACAAGTAATTCAAGTCCTTCGTTAGCCCTGTTAGATAAAAGTAAAATTAATCCAGAAATCAACGAATTGTTAAAAAAATATGAAATAATTACTCGGGAAACAGGCAATATGAATACACCTAAGCATAATGTTACACACTGTTTGGAAACAAACGGGCAACCAGTTATGTGCAAAACAAGGCGTTTGGCTCCCGATAAGTTACAAATAGCGAGGGAACACTTCGAAAGTATGATGGAGCAAGGAATTTGTCGACCTAGCAAAAGTGAGTGGGCCAGTCCTCTGCATTTGGTACCTAAGAAAAACGGTGAGTGGAGACCCTGTGGGGATTACAGGGCGTTGAATAATGTGACCATTCCCGATAATTATCCAGTACCGCATCTTCAGGACTTCTCGTTTCAACTTGCTGGTTGTACGGTATTTTCAACTATTGATTTGGTACGTGCTTACCACCAAATCCCAATTGAACCACGAGATGTACACAAAACAGCTATAGCAACACCATTCGGTCTTTACGAATTCAATAGAATGACATTCGGTCTTCGGAATGCAGCACAATCGTTCCAACGATTAATGCATTCGGTTTTAAGGGGATTGTCATTCTGTTTCGTGTATCTAGACGACATTTTAATTGCATCCGCTTCATTGGATGAGCATTTATGTCATGTTGAACAAGTTTTCCAACGTTTAGCCGAAAATGGGCTAGTTATTAAAATGGATAAATGTGTATTCGCGCAAGAAGAAATTGCTTTTTTGGGACATTTCGTAAATAGGAAAGGAATTTTACCATCTCCAGATAGAGTAGAAATAATTCGTAATTTTCCGCAGCCAGTCATTGTCCAGCAATTAAAACGTTTTCTAGGAATGATTAATTTCTACAGAAGATTTATTCCTTCTGCAGCACATGACCAGGCCATTTTAAATGACTTTTTAAAAGGTTACAAAAAGAATAGTAAAATACCAATCGTTTGGACAGAAGAGTCGAAATTAGCGTTTGAAAAATGTAAATTCAAGTTAAGTGATGCCACCCTTCTAGCTCATCCAGACATGTCAGCAAAGTTATCAATTATGGTAGATGCTTCCGACACAGCAGTAGGGGCAGTTATGCAACAATTAATTGATGAAGTTTGGCAACCACTGGGTTTTTATTCTGTCAGGTTAACCGAAACACAAAAAAAATACAGTACCTACGATCGGGAGTTGTTAGCGGCCTATTTAGGTGTAAAATACTTCCGATTCTTTCTCGAGGGACGAAATTTCATCCTCATTACGGACCACAAACCCCTCATTTACGCATTTAAACAAAATTTAGACAAAGCATCACCAAGACAAAGACGTCAACTAGACTTTATTGGACAATTTACAACGGACCTGAGACATATAACGGGTACAGACAACGTTGTAGCTGATGCATTATCTAGAGTTGAGCTAATTGACATTCACGAGACTATTGACTATAACAAACTAGCTACAGATCAATTACAAGACTCGGAACTGAATGACATACTACAAGACGAGAACTCTGGACTAAATTTAGTAAGACGACCGTTAGCTTTCAATACAGAACATTTCATTTACTGTGACATATCGACGGGACAAGCAAGACCTTTCATACCAAGAGAATGGAGGAGGAAGGTATTTGAGTCGCTACACAATCTGTCGCATCCGGGAATAAAAGCTTCGGTCAAGTTAGTGTCTAAACATGTAGTGTGGCCGTCATTAAAAAAGGATATTAAGGAATTGGCACAAGCATGTTTGGCGTGTCAAATATCCAAAGTATCAAGACACACACAAGCACCAATAGGTAATTTCGAAGTGACAAAGGAAAGGTTTTCAGAAGTGCATATTGATCTAGTTGGACCATTACCCATATCCAATAATCATAAATACTGCTTAACCATGATTGATAGGTATACTCGCTGGGCGGAGGCAATTCCAATACCAGATATCATGGCAAATACGGTGGCAAATGCTTTTTATTCAAATTGGATAGCTAGGTTTGGTGTTCCAAATTTTGTCGTAACAGATCAAGGTTCGCAGTTCGAAGCGAATCTGTTTACAGAATTGTCACATTTATTAGGATTTGAAAGAAGACGTACTACAGCGTATAATCCTAAGTGCAACGGTATGATTGAGCGTTGGCATAGGACATTAAAAGCAGCGATTATGTGTCATAACAGAATGGATTGGACGGACATTTTACCACTCGTTTTATTAGGTTTACGTACCTCGTTTAATGAAGAGTTACAATCTACTCCTGTAGAGTTGGTGTACGGAAGTGCGGTTAGAGTTCCTGGGCAGTTTATGGAACCTCCAAATACTTCGATTCCACAGTCCGAATTCGTGAGTAATCTAAAAAAACATTTTGAAGAATTAAAACCGGTAAACGCATCTCGACATTCAAAGGAGAAATTTTTCATTAACAAAAAATTGGAGGATTGCTCTCATGTGTTTATACGTACCGATGCAGTCAAAAGAGCACTTCAGCCTCCATATACCGGTCCTTTTAAAATTTCAAACAGGGATACAAAATTTTTTGAGCTAGAAATTAAAGGTAAAAAAGTTAATATTTCGATAGATAGACTCAAACCTTGTTATTCCGAAAATAATGATGAGTTGTTCAGCAATCAGCCATTAGCGACTAATCTGTCATGGGATGTTGATGGGAAAGCTGATGAGGTGGTTAATTCAGAAACTCCAAAAGCTAAAAAGAAAGTAGTTTTCGATCAGCATGTGCAAGTTAGTAGTGAACCAAGAGAGGTGTTATCAAGGCATGGTCGTGTAATTAAACTACCAGTTCGATTTAAAAATTAAGAAACCACAGACTTCGTATCGTGAAATTTAATACTTACCAATTTTCTTAAATTCCACTGGAAGGGGAGTGTATGTGGGTGTATCATTTTCTCGTTGTCGCATATCTATGTAAATATTAATATAAAAATAAATTTATTAAACTTTGTAATTATTTCCATTAAGTTTTATTTTTTATAATTAAATTATTTACCTTGTTGTTTGAGTTGTTGTTGTTGTTTGTTTTGACATATTATCGGGTAAGAAATGTCTAATTTGTGACAATTCGAAATGGTGTAATGGATGCGTTTTGTGGAGAAGTTTAAATGGTATAATTGTTATAACTGGTATACAATCTGGCCTTAGTTGAACTGCTGAAACATAGAGTCCTTAGCCAGGTTGTATACCAGAAAAATTAGTATATAAGTTTTGTTTTAAATTTTCAACACAAGAGTTTATTATAAATTTTCATAGCATATGGTAATAGATTCCATATAATAAAAACAGGAGAAATAGTTAAGACACAAATTGTATAAAGTTATATTTCTGTTAACTCTTAAATATTTAATTTGTTAAAATGAAAAATTTATTAATTGATAAAAATAAAAAGCATGTATAATTAATTAAATAAAATGTGTAAATTTATTAATCAAAAATACATAAGTGATTAGTAATAAAAAGTGCTGTCCCGCATTATACATCAGCATAGAAGAGCTGATGCCGAACGGTTAAAATAAGTTATAATTATATAACTTCAACATAGAACAACTAAATCTTCTAAAGTTGTACTTCAAAACAAGTGAAATTTTTTATAAAAAACGCTATTATACCTTGGACAGACACAAAAATTATCGCGATTTCTTCCAATCGCGATTATATGTCAAACAAATAAAATCGCGATTTTATAATTATGGTAACAGACACAAACCCGATTTTGTAACTCTGCAAACGTTCAAATTCATATTTAATTAATGAAATAAAACAATTTCAATGCGTATTTGCCGATTTTGAATTACATCGAATCAGTTACAATAAGTTAATATAAACTAAATGTATAAATAATTTCTGTGACAGTTAAAAAATTTTAAAATTTAATTTACAATCTAATAATTTTTCTGTGTACATTCAATGAAAATGAGTTATGTTCCCCAGCCCCATACAATCCTACTGATTTTTTCTTATATTTCTCATTTATCTTCTTCATACAACCCGATTGTAGTAATCTTGTTCTATGAACGCAGTAATCCTGTTTTGCCAAAATCGTGTGCTGACAGACTGAAAAAATAACTACGTAATTTCGAATTCGCGATTAGCTAGTTTGTGTCTGTCTAAGGTATAACATACTATGATTTTTAACTTACACATTTGTGTGGTTTGGACTTTAATCGAGCCATTTTTTTTTTGTTTGTTGAAAAAGGGATATGTCGTACGACTAGTGCTCTATCATGAAATAATATTAAATCATCATCACCATGGCAATATGGTCCTACAAACAACATAACCTCCTGTAAAATTACCGAAGTCATGAGACGAGCTACGTATGTACACATTGAGCTAGAATAAAGCCTCAGTTACCGCTTTTCCGTAAAAATTAAAATTTGACATCTTGCATATAATTCACCATGAAAACGGAAAGTTTGATTACAATGGAGCGGTGAAGACGGACCGTTTTTTACAAAAAATTAAAATTTTACGGAAGAGCGGAAAGCATAACCTCAACAACTATTTCGTTCATTCGTAAAAATGTTGTGTTGTAATATCCAGCACTCTTTCTGTCTAAATTTAAAAGACGTACCCACCATCGCCTTGTTTTAAATGTTTTTCAATATTTTATGTATAAAATATACAAATCGCACAGCAACTTTAAAATTTCATAATCCTCCATGACGTTTTAATTACTTTCATTTAAGTGTGATTTTGACAAGCGGAACGGATACATTGTAACTAGCGAACGGAAAAGACGGGACGGAAACTGTTTTAGGGAAACGGAACGGAGAGGATGCATTGTAGCTGAGGCTTAAGACGTAATGGTGGGAAGACGTCAACAGCGAAACACAAAATAGTAGAGTATTTTGGACCCCTAACAAATTGTAGAATTCAAAACAATTAATTGTTACATACGTAACTTTTATAGAAAAACATTATTGCTACAGTATAAAGAAAATTTGGAATAGTAGACGTAGGGGTTTACGAGTAATTTGAAAATTCCAAATGTCGCATTTTTTCTCATTAATTGGGCGAATTATTTTCTGTATATTGTGTCTATTAGCACGGATCTTATATTACGCTGCTTTAAAATCTGTGGTGTGGATCCCACGTATTTTATATAGATTTCCACAAATTTTAACTTGGATCTTGCGTTCGATATTAGTTCGAATTTTAGCTTTATAATAATTTAAATTTCAAATCAATTCGCGCTATTCAACTTTTTGAAATATGTATCAATTCAACAGCCAGTTGAGTTCCAATCGAATCCCAATGTAGGAAAATAGGGTGGCCATATGCTAATTTATTGGTATGTCACATTCATCGTTTGTTTTTTTGCTTTTGCGTACACTACACATTCGCAATTCGCATTGAAATACAAATGTGCAAATGAAAAAATGCAGTAAATATTTAAAATATTATTTTCATTCTAATGGATTATAAATGGTTATCCTATTTACTGGTAAGCAAAATTTAATACGGCTTGAGTTAAGGGATTTTCAAAATTTATTGGTTTATTGTTTATCGCATTACTCCAGTTTTCAATTTTAAGTTTTGTTGTTTTGGAAAGATTTACACAATATATTCTAAAAACATTGCATACTGATCAAAATTTTAACGTATTTTGCGACCAATTTGTCGAAGAAATTGAAGGGGGTACTTATTTTTATCGAGAAGCGTTTGAAGAAGGTGAACTAACTGTAGCGGTAGTTCCAAGGTAATGAAAATATTCAAGAAATTGCTAAAAAACACATGAAACTTTACGTTTGTTTTCAGAATTGGTGATCCAGATTTATATATTTCCTACAAAAATAAACCATCATATCAACACGAAAGTCATGATCAAAATTCTTGCACTTGTGGTTTGGAAGAATTAAAATCCCTCTACGATACAAGGCCGATTTACATTGGGGTTTATTGTTACAGCACTAACGTAAATTGTTCATTTGTACTGTATATTTGTTCGACAATAGATCCGGTGACAAAGGAATCACCAATAACATTGAATTCACCGCCAACAAACATACTAAAGTCTTCGGGCCTAAAATCTAGATTCTTATCTTTTATCGAAAAAATTTTTGTTGAAGTATTATCCACCCTGTTCTAACTCGGCAACATGGACGAAAATACAAAAGCGTGTCTGGATAACACACTATCCATTTCCATGGTTGCTGACATGGAAAACGATATACTTAAACAAATTTCACAAGATGAAGCCAATAAAGTTAAGGAATCGGTTGAAGAAAGCTTACTATACGAAGCTATAAATGCAGAAGAATTTATAGAAGAAAAGGGGCTTGGAATGCTGGATTATGAAAAGCAAATGTTTCTTGATATTGTCCACGTTGATGGTCTAGTTGTTTGTGCTAAGTATAGTCTAATTTCGCATTGTATCTATTATCTTGTTTAAAAAAAAATCTGTTTTAGGGGAATAAGCTACGATAAAGTACTTTTGCATTTAATCAAAATTTATTGTCACGAAAGTAAAATAATTCTGATTCTAAACAGTTCCGATTTTGAGGAACGATTATATCGAAAACTGTTAGGACAAGAAATCGTTCGCGATATACCGACAAATCAGAATGAACGGCAAGTGGTATATAACGGCGGTGGTGTTATATTTATATCAACCCAGGTTTTGGTTGTCGACCTGTTGAAAAATAAGATACCTTTCGATTTGATAAGTGGAATAATTGTACTTCGGGCTCATTACGTCGTTGAATCGTGTCAAGAAGCGTTTGCGCTACGATTGTTTAGACAAAAAAATAAAGTTGGATTTATAAAGGCCTTCTCGAATAATGTCGAAGTATTTACATACGGCTACGGTCATGTCGAAAAAGTCATGCGAAATATTTTTATAAGAGAACTATTTATTTGGCCTCGTTTTCATAACACGATACAAAAAAGTTTAAAACCGTACGAACCGCCAGTGATTGAAATTCAAGTGCCCATGACTACGAAAATGATTTTAATTCATACCCATATACTAGACATAATGAACTATACGGTCAAAGAATTGAAACGAATTAATCGGTTTCTAGAACTCCAGGAAATTACTGTTGAAAATTGTGTAACAAAAAACTTTCATAAAATTTTGCAAGCGCAATTGGATACCGTATGGCATCAACTGAGTGCACATACGAAACTACTAGTATCTGACTTAAAAGTATTACGAAGTCTCATGGCGTAAGTAATTCCCAATTATTAATAGATTCGCATGTCAGTAAGAATAATACATTTTTATTTTAGGGCAACCATCTATAATGATTCGGTGACGGTCTATACAATGATGAAAAAGTATCGAACCACCGAATATGCCATGTCTAATTCGGGGTGGGTACTTTTAGATTCGGCTGAACAAATGTTTAAAATTACAAAGGAACGAGTGTACAATTCGAAAGATGAATTTGAGCCGGAGCTGCCGACTAAATGGCAAGTGTTGTTAGAAACGTTACGGCTTGATATTCCTGCCGATTTAAAAAAATTGATTCGGAATTCTAAAAACACCACAACGCCGCAACGGAACAATGTTAAAGTCTTAATTTTATGTAACGATGCTCGGACATGTTATCAATTAAATCAATTTTTGACGGAGGGTGGCGAAAAATATTTGTTCTATACAGCAATTCGGAATGATGTACCCATCAAAAATTTATCTGATAAATACAAAACTTGTTTATCACTCGAAGATCCAACCAATGTTGTTAAAGTTAATACGTATTTAGATCGTACGACGACTTCGAATATGCCTGCAAATGCCATTCCTGAAAAAGAAAATCCAACTAAAAAAGGTTTCTTAAAGGATCGCGTGAAAGAAAAAATTGAGGAACAAAATGAAGCTAAAGAGCAGACTTTGAACGACAAAATCCTGTTAGAGGAGGAAGAAGAAGAACAGGCATTTCAGGAGTCTTATATATTAACCATGACTCAAATGCCGACTGAAGACCTCCATGACGATGAAGATCTTAATTCATCATTATTTGCTAGCGGTAATTTCGAGGTTGTACCAAAGTTAGAAGATAATTTAGACATCACAACTGTGATTAGTGCAACTCCAAATCCGATGGTTTTTATACGTACGTTCAAATCGGATCAAAGTGGTACAGTATCGCTAGAGAAAACATTGGCTGAGATCGACCCTAAATATATTATTATGTATCATGCAAATGTATCTGCGATTCGGCAAATAGAAATACACGAGGCACGTCAAAGGCGTACGCCCGATAACAGGCTACGTGTATTCTTCCTTTTACATGTTCAAACAGTTGAGGAGCAAAGCTATTTAACAACACTGCGCCGAGAGAAAGAGGCATTCGAATTAATGATCGATACAAAAATTTCGATGGTCGTGCCCGAATATCAGGACGGCAAAAACGATGAATTGCTTTGTCTCAATAAATCTGCTGAAGCAGATAAAACGTCGAATACCCGTAACGCTGGGGGACAGAGCGATGATACACCAAAAATTACACCAAAAATTATTGTGGATATACGTGAATTTCGTTCGGATCTGCCATGCTTAATCCATCGGCGGGGTATAGAAATCCTGCCGGTCATGATAACGGTGGGTGATTATATTCTTACACCAGAGATATGTGTTGAACGTAAATCAATATCCGATTTGATTGGTTCCTTAAATTCAGGCCGCCTTTACAATCAGTGCATTCAAATGCAGCGATTTTATGCCAAGCCCATTTTACTCATCGAGTTTGATCAGAATAAACCATTTCATCTGCAAGGGCATTATATGATTTCGAGCGACGTGTCGTCCACCAGTAATTACGATATTACGAGTAAGCTGCAAATGTTAACATTACATTTTCCAAAATTGAAGCTGGTGTGGTCACCAAGTCCATACGCAACAGCTAAATTATTCGGGGAATTAAAATTGGGTAAAGCAGAGCCGGATCCAAATTGTGCGGTCGCAATTGGTGGCTCGTCTAGTGATGATTTGGAAATAATGAATGAAAAATACAACACACAAATTTATGATTTTCTTTTAAAATTACCGGGAATTACGCCGAATAACATACGCAAAATATTAACAAATTTAAAAAATTTAAGAGAATTAACTACAAAGACTCAAGCAGAATTGGAAAGTATTTTAGGAGAGCAGTTGAACGCGAAACTTTTGTGGGAAATATTGCATCTGCCACACAAACCAGTCGAAAATGAACCAGATAAGAGTACGTTTTCCAAAAGAGGAGGTGGCGGGAGTTCGGGTCGTGGAAATTTTAGAAAACGAAATCGATAACACTTTCTATGTGTACACATCATATTATTTATTATGAATTAAATAATCAATTTACAATTTGATGGGAATGTTTGATATGGGTTGTTAGACACTGTTGTTGAATAAATCCTTTCCCGCAGATGGTGCACACGAATTTTTTCTCGCCCGTGTGTATATTTCGATGAATCTAAATTAGAATTCAAAGTTAGGAAAATACAAAATGATTTTTTAGGGTTTAAAGCATTTACCCGCAATGAGTTTTGTCGATTGAAACGGCGATCGCAAAACTCGCACGCGTACGGTTTCTCGCCCGTGTGCACAAGTAGATGACGTTTTAAAGCTTCACTGCCAGGGAAACGTTTGTCGCATATGTTGCAATTGAATGGTTTGTCCCCAGTGTGGTACCGCTTGTGCATGATTAAATTACTGGAGAAACGGAAATCGCGACCACAAATATCACATTGAAATGGTTTCTCACCAGTGTGCACAAGCATGTGCTTCTTAAAACCACTCTTTTGTGTCATTCCTTTGCCGCATATACCACATAAGTATGGTTTTTCGCCCGTATGCGTTAACATATGACTTCGAAGTGAGGCCGCTTGACGATAAGTTTTTCCACAGATTTCACATTTGTGGGGATTATTTTCATCATGCGTTATCATATGGCCATCGTACGCATTTTTGGTTTTAAACCCTTCGCCACAATGTGTACACAGAAAAGGTGTTGTATCCGAGTGCAATTGTAGATGATATTTAAACGAACTGGAATTGCATAATATTTTTCCGCACGTTTCACATTTAAAGGATGATTTCCGCGTTTTAGTGCGGTTCCGAACTTTTGGAAATACAATCTGTTTGGTTGCATCACTAGAACTAATGTCACACTCATCGTCTATACTTTCAATTTTAATCGTCGCAGCTTGTTGAGTGTCTTCTTCGATCTCATCTGCTTCGGACTGATCTCCCAACTCTTCTTTACATTCAGGCAAGGTCTCTAACATTTCTAATTGTATTAAATCCGTACCATCGTTCTCAAATTTTAAATGAAGACTGTTCTCATCCTGATTCGTAGTTAAATGGCATTCGTTTGGCATAGGAACATCTTCGACAGAGTATTCAACCGGCGTACTTTCAATTAATTGCATTTCTTCCTGTTTACATATCTCCGAATTCTCTTCTACAGTTTCTTCGACAATGGAACACCTTAGATTTTCCAATTTCTCTCTCAATATTTGATCACTCCTATGACATTGCCGATTTAGAGCGTATGCTTTGCTCACTTGTATTACACATTTGTGGCAGATATGCCCTGGCAATCCATCATTTTCATCCACTTCCAATGCAGTACATTCCCTTAGCATAACAGCAAGTTTCGTAATCTCGCCACAAACTTTTCCGGATTTGTACAATGATCGTAATTCTGAAGTCTCGATTAAACATATTCTACATAAATTACTATCCGTTAAACTGTTTTTTATAATTTCGTACATTTTTGTGTGCACAGCAAAATGTAAACAAGCAGTTCACAATGGTCGTGTCAAAAAATTATTTTCTCAGTTTGTCAAACAATTGGGCATCATTTTATCTACTGAGAAAATCAGCAAATTAATTACTACTGAACAGATAACGAACGCTCCCAGAAAAAACTAACATTTTATTATAAACATTTAATTTTCGAAAGTTTATTTATTATCTTTCATTTTTATTTTTTAAAATTATACGTATCACTAAAAATCCTAAAACTGTTTTTCTTTAAATTCTGTGCATCTTCCTTTCTCTAAATGTTTCGTTAAATGAATCTTTTGGGAAAATCCTCTCGTACATATCTCACACTGGAATTTTTTGACTTCGTCGTGGATCAATTTGTGCTTCGATAAATCCGATGAATTTGTAAACCCTTTCTCACATTTATCGCATACATACTTCTTTTCATTAGTATGAGATCGAAAATGAATTTTTAATGCACTAGACTGTTGGTATGATTTTGTACAAATTGAACATGCGTAAGGTCTCTCGTTGGTATGCACGCGAAGGTGGGATTTGTAATTTCCCGACTGGACGAAACTCTTGTCACAATATGGGCACTTGAAATTTTTAACATTTGCATGTAACCGCAAATGATCCAGAAGATTAGAGCGTTTTAAAAAACGTTTACCACATGTTTTACAAGCGTACGGTCGCTTATCATAATCCATTTTTTTCTGTACAGCCTCTTTATCTGAATTGTCAAGGAACGACATCAAAAAATTAACGCCATCAGTGTCATCACCATTTTCTTCTGCTTCCTTGATACTGGTATTGGACATATTTGATTTTACGATAACCTTTGCATCCCGTTCTTGTTTACGTGCGGTACTTGGTAAATAGACTTTTATATTTGTTTTTGGTTTTTTAAAGGTTGGTTCTGCAGTTGCCTTAATTTTTGTTACTGCTGGCTCTGCAGCATCCTCATTAGGATCTGCAATTTCTATAATAAAGGTATCCAATTCATCTACGACATCAACATTAGGCAAATTAGTTTTCTCCGGTGAATTCTTCGGACTCTTTGTACTCAAAATGCTCTTAAGCTTTTCAAATGACTCTTTAGTTAGGTTACACAAACTGTACGAATTCTTGTACCGATCGATGCATTCGGTACAAATTTTATGGGGATATCCATCATCCACAGTAATCTTAAAAATACGAATTTGTTTATAATTATCGATATTTGAATATGTAAAGGTGAATGAATGTTCGATTTACCGGAATTTGTGTTAGCTTGTAAACAAAGTCGACTAATGTTATTTCATTGAATTTGACTGAAAATATATCGGTATATTGTGTACCATCCGAATTCAAACAAATACGGCACACATCTTTTACTTGGATAGCATTGTTGGTTGTATTTTTAGCACTTTGGGCCTGAATAACGTTTTGTTTTCTTGTTTTGAGCATCACAACTCCTTTTTAGATGATGTTGTAAATGTTGATAAGCCGTGACAAGTTTTTTTATTGTTCACGAAATGTCAATTGAAAGGCTTCGCTAGGTAGGGTGTGTTCGATATTTGTAAATAACCAAATTTGTAATGCTTTTTTTTGCTGAATAGGTATGCTGAATGCAAGCAGTGTGCTGAATCAAATAAATTTTGCTGAATAGCAAAATTATTCTGGTAAGCAGTTAAATAAATATTTTGTCACAGAATAACTATATTTTTATTATTTGGTAATAATGAATGCAGTAGTAGTAGATTGCATGTGTTCAAGTCATTGTGCCTTGTTAGACGAGTACTGTTGGGCGCTAATTTCCCTCGTTTTTTACTTTGCCTACAAACTAAAAATTAGTTTGTAGGCAAAGAAGTAAGAAACAAGGAAAATCAGCGCCCAAATAGTACTCGTCTAAACAGGCACATTCAGTTGCCGCGTCATCGACGGAATGTCGCAGCTATGATGGACGTACTAAATTTTTAGTATGTGTAGTATGTTACAGGATACCAGCTTAACATAGCTACTCTGCGTTGTAAATATCATATAATATCAAATAATGTTATAAATCGTTACTGTATTATGTAGCATCATACTGTCACAAGCATTCAAGCATCACAGGAAAATAATGAATAGAATTTGATGTCTCTTTGAAAACTATCAGCGAGAACCACTTAATGATATATTATAATTGCATATGATCATGAACAGACTCAGAAACTAATTTACCGTAGACGGTCTTACTTACTTTGGTACCGGTTAAATCCATGCTGGAATAGAATAAATATTGTGCTCAAAGTAACAACCAAAAATTGTATTTACTTATTTTTATTAGTTGGGAACAATTACATTTTGAAGTTAAACAAAACGTGAAAACACAACTAAATATATCTATTTAAATAGTAATATCACCGAATAATATTGAATATTATTAGAAATCGTAACTAATTTACAACTTAATAAACACATTTTTATTAATCACTTGTTTTTTGTTTCGCAGAATATTTTGAATATTTTTCAAAAAGTTTAAAAAATCACTCGATCGATTTCGACTTGTTAGGTCATCATCAGGAGTATCTACTGATTTGTATTAGTAAAAATTTTGTTATATAGTAGAAAAAAGCAAAATATAAATAAAAGAAGGAGGGGAAAAAATAAGCAATAAAAATTAATCTACGGATCGCGCAGGTAGGCGATGAGTCATAGGTTGAGTAACAAAATTCAAGGTATATTATTGCGTACTTGAGAATAGAAAAGGGCGGGGTCTGTAATTGGTGAGAACCGGATTTCTCTCTGTTCGTTAAGGATATTATGGTTAAGAAATATTGATTTTCGAATTTCGTAAGATTCTAAGGTATCTAAACGTCTGCCTTTGGGTTGTATATGTAATATGTCTAAATTGTTCAAGCTAGCTGTATGATTTTCTGAAGTTAAATGGTTATGGAAAGTTGATTGATTGCAACCAGATAAATGTTCTTTAGCTCTAACTCCAAAATTGCGCCCAGTCTGACCAATATAGGAGAAACTACAATCATTGCAATTGATCCTATAGACACCAGATTTGGAAAGGCGATCAACTCTAGGTTTATTGTTAAAAATCATTTTCTTTATTGTGTTATTATTATAAAAAGCAAAACTAATATTTGTATAATTGGACACGATGTTGCTAATCCGTTGGCTCGTTTTTCCTATATACTCTAAGCGACGCCAATTTTCCCGTGTTGGACTATCCGGTGGATAAATACCCGTTAGAGTTTTACGCTTTAGCTTTTTATTTAATAACTTTAATATAGTCCATTGAGGATATTGAGATCCAACTAAGTCTTTTAAGACTTCGGTTAGTAAGTGAATCAACCAATGCCAGAAGTTATTTGATGGAACTGGTTGGAAGTACTCTGTCATGAATCCATCTGCCCGATTCTTTATGGTTTACCAAAAATCCATAAGGAAGGCATTCCGATTAGACCAATAGTAGCGTATTGCAATGCTCCTGCCTACAAGCTATGTAAGGGTTTCATAAATTTTTTCAATTGTCATACTAATTTCTTTTCGGCTTACTCGGTTAAGAACTCGGTAGAATTGATTAACAGAATTCAAGACGTCGACATTCCGTTACATTCAAAACTAGTTTCATTTGACGTTGCCAGTCTTTTCACTTCTATTCCAATTAATACTTTGTCCCAAATAGTTTGTAATTACTTAGATAGGGATGTTGTAGATGAGAGCTTACGTCGTGAACTGAAGTTAGTTTTTGAGACTTGTATTAAACAAAATTATTTCTGTTTTGATAATACATATTTCAAATTCGCTGATGGTCTACCCATTGGCTCCCCTCTGTCACCTTTGTTGGCTGAAATTTTCATGAATTTCTTCGAAAAAATGATCATATCAAATAACAATCCTTATTTTCGTCAAATAATCTTTCGGTATAGATATGTTGATGACTATGTCTATGGAATGGAATTGATAGACTATTAGACTCTTTCCTTACTTGGTTAAATTCTCAATATCCCACCATTGATTTTACGTTAGAAAAAGAAGAAAATAAATGTATTAATTTTCTAGATATAACAATAACCAGGATTAATTCTACTTTAGACTTCAAAATTTATCGGAAACCTACGTATACAGACGCTGTTATCCCTAGTTCTTCAAACCATCCCCATAATATTAAAATGTCAGCTTTCCACTCACTCATAGATAGACTAATAAACATCTCTCTGTCAAATTCAAATTATAACACTGAGCTTAAGATAATTCTTCAAATAGCAACGAATAACGGATATGCAACTATAGGACTATATTAAAGTTATTAAATAAAAAGCTAAAGCGTAAAACTCTAACGGGTATTTGGGTATTTATCCACCGGATAGTCCAACACGGGAAAATTGGCGTCGCTTAGAGTATATAGGAAAAACGAGCCAACGGATTAGCAACATCGTGTCCAATTATACAAATATTAGTTTTGCTTTTTATAATAATAACACAATAAAGAAAATGATTTTTAACAATAAACCTAGAGTTGATCGCCTTTCCAAATCTGGTGTCTATAGGATCAATTGCAATGATTGTAGTTTCTCCTATATTGGTCAGACTGGGCGCAATTTTGGAGTTAGAGCTAAAGAACATTTATCTGGTTGCAATCAATCAACTTTCCATAACCATTTAACTTCAGAAAATCATACAGCTAGCTTGAACAATTTAGACATATTACATATACAACCCAAAGGCAGACGTTTAGATACCTTAGAATCTTACGAAATTCGAAAATCAATATTTCTTAACCATAATATCCTTAACGAACAGAGAGAAATCCGGTTCTCACCAATTACAGACCCCGCCCTTTTCTATTCTCAAGTACGCAATAATATACCTTGAATTTTGTTACTCAACCTATGACTCATCGCCTACCTGCGCGATCCGTAGATTAATTTTTATTGCTTATTTTTTCCCCTCCTTCTTTTATTTATATTTTGCTTTTTTCTACTATATAACAAAATTTTTACTAATACAAATCAGTAGATACTCCTGATGATGACCTAACAAGTCGAAATCGATCGAGTGATTTTTTAAACTTTTTGAAAAATATTCAAAATATTCTGCGAAACAAAAAACAAGTGATTAATAAAAATGTGTTTATTAAGTATAAGTGTGTTTCGCCAAGTGCCTACGGCAAATAGCGTAAAAGGTAATTTACAACAGGTAGAATAGAATTATTCTATACCAGCAAAAAAGTTGGTTTAAAACAATTCCAATTTGGAATTACATATATGGGATTGTTGTTGTAAATTTCTCAAAGTAAGACCGCTATAGAATAGAAGCGTTAGAGCCAGAAGAGGTGACAGCCTATAACGTAATAACACCAAAAATGATGCTTCAAAGGCTGTGGCTCTTTTTCTGGTAACCAGTTAGAGACTTAGAAATAACCTTCAAAAATAAACTTTTTGGCCAATGATCTGAAAATCTCCAAATGGACAGACTCCTATGTTGATTCATAAGTATAGAAGTTTTTGACTTTAGTGACGTAACACATTAATATATATCGCCGGTTTGATCAAATATTAAATAGTATCAATATAGGACACTGCCTTGTAAAATCATGTTCCAATTTTTTTTTCGATAAGACAAGAGTGAAGTTAGCTGTTTTAGTACAAGTTCGAAAAAACTCGAAAATCAACACAGGTGCCGACATGTTGCAACTATCACTATTTTCGCTTCGACGAAAAAACCGTGCTACTTTGATGAAAATTTAAAAATTTACATGAAAGAAAAAAATGTTTACTTCCAAAATACCGTTATTCTATCGAAAATGCATCGAAACGAAAATAGTGATAGTTGCAACATGTCGGCCCTGGTGAAAAAGTAAAACTAAATTTATCTGTTTCAACTGTTTAGCTTAGTTGTCAAAACAAAAAAGTAAACAAACAACGGCAATTTTTCGAAAAAAGTGCGAAAGAAACGATCAAAGTGACACCTGTGATAGAAAATCTAATCACGGAAATGAAATAAGATAAGAGAAAAAAAGAACGCGTCTGTAGTCCTATATATCCCTTTTCAACCAAAAAAAAAAATAAAAAAATGGCTTAATTTTGATTTGAAATACAACCAACACAATTGTATGTATAGTTATAGTGTTTTTTTTCGGACGAAATAAGTTTGAAAGGAATGCGCAAATGTGTAAATTGGTTCAAAACACATACAAAAAAAAAAATTTTGACATGGTACTTTTGCCGTACTCGCACAATTGTGTTAGTAAATCACAAAAGGGATATAAGCTATTTTATATATGGTTTGGTGCAACAGTGACACAACTCAAAATTTTTAATTTTTCAGTAGAGCGATTTGAAAAAATCACTCAAAATTGTTTGTAAAGACGGCGTTTTTCAAAAGTAAATAAAAATACATTCTGATTAGTAAAATATTTTTTTTCTGTTCCTACATCCTCTATCGGATCTTAATTTTTATAAACCTTTAATATGTTGCAAATCTTCTTAGGACAGGTTCCAATATCGTAAAATGTTAATTTCTTTCGCGAATTGAGTGATTTTTCATATGGAATTTTGATATGAGAGTTTGTCTTAATACAAAATAAAAATATGAATTATTGGGTATCGTTTAATTCGAATATCTTAGAAATATAACCAAACCGACGATATATTATCTAAAAGTACTTACTTCTAAAATGAGTTAGAGCGACGAAAATTGAACCCTCCTCTCCTAGTAGCAAAATTATGGCGCAAAATAGAGGTTGCATGATCACTAGACATGCAAAAGGATCCCAATTACGCATTGACTTACTTTACTCTAGTATTCTCATGGATAACCGGTGTTATTTAAATGGTATAACACTATTACCGAAACATCTATGCACCCGATATGCCAGTATGGATCATTTAGCAAAAATGGGAGTTGGCTAGGATTCAATTGACTGATCTATCACTAATCCTAAAACTGATAATTGAAAGCTCGATGAGACCAAAGAATAGTGTCTGAAATCTGGAACCTAACAGCACCAGATTAATGGTCTCACTTACAAATGATAATCGAACCGATTAAGCAACTCGGAGAATAATAATCAAAATACTCGTGAATCACAATTTTTGGGGGCCGCATTGACTGCATAATTATTAACACATTTATGCAAAACTCATGGGCGGACCCCTTTTCCTTGCCAGTACCGAAATCATACCAATGGCCTTAATCCTCGAGTAGGCTAGGCTGGCAATACGGCAAGGCACAGGATGAGCTTCAGCGGCAAAATCAGGTAACAAAGAATAAAAACAAACATAATATACATACTCATATATGGAATGCAAGCCTTATACAGGTTTAATTATATTTTATTTCTAAATTAAAGTTTATTCAACGTAACAAAATAAGTTACCTAATTCCGATTTGATTCATTTTGAAAAGAATCATTTCTACCATAAAGACGATCGTGGCCATTGTAAGTCCTCCGAATAATACATAAAACACACCAAATATATGATTCATGGTCAATACCACGGGTTGACTGTTCGAGATGAAATCATTTTCAGCAAAAACGGATTGCCACGCCTGCGGATAATGCTTTCGAATTACATCCTTTTTAACATGATGCACAATCCCCGTTTCAAACATTTGCATAAGTAAGTGATCGATCGCCTCTTTATACGGTGAATTATTAGGAAATGCAAACGCGGTAAATGGTTGATACAAGCAACTACGCATTAACCGAAGCTTTTGGTATGGAAATTCGTTGGTACCTAACCAAACGGTTGCCGATCCATCAGCAAAACTAATCACTGGTACTGCATACTTTCCATCGTTTACTTGATTGGTTACCGCCTCCTCGTGTCCAACGGATTCATAGTGAAAATTATTACGTATAGTTTTATGTTCTTGTCGCTCCAAATTTAAAAATTCAAAATCAGTGTGTCGAAAAACGCTCCATGTCAAATTGGCCGCGGCAAAATCTTCCGGCGAATCAACACGAATTGAGTATGGTGGTACACTTAAAAACGATGCTAAATCACAGGCGTACACCATAATCATGAAGCAACAGAATAGCGACCAGGCAGTCAAGAGGATTGTGAATCCCGGTATGGATGAAGCGGGCACTGAATTACTTGTTGTTAATATACCTACAAGGTTGAAAAATATATCACCGGCCCTGGCTCTATTTTCAGAGTATCTCAGCAAGAGATTGCTTAGTTGCCCAAAACTCCATGTCACAAATAGAATGAAAAAGAAAAACGAAAGCAAAAAGGCCCATAGTTTATTACTAAATCCCCTAAATATTGAATACCATTTGATTGGTAGTGGACGGGGTCGTGGTACCAAAAAAGTTATACACGTTTCAAAAAATCCGTATGTAAAATCGATTTTGGTGTTACGCGGATATTGAACCCATAGCGTACAATAAGCCATATCAGCCCGCCCAAACACTATATGTATATAGGATTATAATAAAAAAAAAAACAATTATAAATGAGAATATAGAACAAAGTAGATTTTACGTACTTACTGACTTCACCAATCATTCCATCCTCGGTGCCGTCCGGTTGTTGTGTACCATATTCCCCGACCAATGGAAAATATATGCTCCAGGAGAAATTTAATTTTTCCGAAATAACTGTCATAAAATATGATTCCATTCCTTCCGGTCGTTTACAATTTTTCACCCCGAAATTCGGCAAGTGCGTTTGATATTGACACATAGTTTCCTTGTCACCTTTTCTAGGTAAAGCGGGGCGATCGTGATCCTTATTGTACTGCCAGTAATTATGCGGCGGACAATCTAACGTACACACAGTTAAATGTTTCCCATTAAAATCATGCACATGGATAATATCATAAGTTTTCTGGTGCCATGCCATTAGGTCATCGATTGTAATTTCACTGAAATGACGGCCATCCCGACTATATGGGGTGGATAACTTAAAAATTTGCCACTTATGTATCAAAATCACATTTGAATGTGTAAATATTTTACTAATCTTCTGCAACATCGGACGAACATCCTCGCCGTGGCTGGCACGAGTAGTATCATCATTTAATATTTTATTTGGTAATAGTATTACAAAATATTTAAATTTTTTTATTAAATTCCATTTCGTTAATGTCTCGGATAAACTGCGTGAATTAACATTAATATCATCAAAATTAATTAGCACGTAAAAGTTGCAGGTGACATTTTCCACTGTACGCAAAAATTTATTTTCAATTTTTATATCGAACGATTTCAATGAGACGTGATGTAAGAAATTATTTATAAAGATTAAATTATTACTATTAATTATATCGTTATTAAGATCAGCATCATTTTGAATTATTATATTTATGCAATTAATTATTTTAGAATTGGTATGATCCCTGTTATTCCCAAATGGGAATATATCCGATAGCCAATTTGTGTAGTTTATAATGACCGTTTCCTGTCCCACGCGTGATTTAATCGAATTTTGTAAGTAGATTGAATTTGTTGGTAAAATGTTGAAATTAAGTATAAATATCAAGTTTAATGCTAGCCTTAGTAATTCCATATTGTCACGTGCTTTGATTGTCCACTTCCAACCTTTTACGATGGTCAATTGTGGCTTAATGAGAAGTATAACCGATATTTATATCAAAAATCAATTTTGGTTTGGGGCGATGGAACTGAAGTTTATTGGATATACAGTAAAATCTAGATAGTTGAATTATATTATTGTCGTATCTGCGTATAGTAATGAAGAAATTATAAAAAATTGCATGCCCCATGTAGATAATTTACATGTATTTTGCAAGCCAAAATTAATTTACGGCACAATTATGACAATTAAAACTTTTATTGGCTTAAGGCCTTTAAAATTAGTTTATTTTATGCATGTGTTATGTATTTTCGCATAATTATGTATCGGTAAGGGATTCCATTATCAAAAGTAATTTTATGATTTGCAACTTCCTATATATGCATATAAAGCGTTGCGAAACAGAGGTTTTAAAAACCCGGTCATTAAAAACCTTTAACTTTTTTTTTGTATGGCGGGAGGAGATCTTCTGAACAATTTACATGTGAACCATTACCTGACATGTAAGATTGTTGGATTTTTAATACCTAAAACCTGCCTCCAATATGTCACAAAGCCCCGCGAAGCACTAGATTATGCCGTAGTGCAGTCACCAAGAAAAATTTCATTTCTACGCCTTAAAATCAATACCAAATCAGCATCTGGACTGGATACCTTATGTTTTTTCACCAGTACGTAGTCGGACAACGCTTGAAAAATGACACCACCAATGATTACAGAGGTCATCAGAATGGAGAAGAATTTGTAGGTTTCTCATCCATCGGCACATGAAGCAAACATACATCAACTTCCGCTCTACCCATATGCGAATAAACACGGTCCGACTCTGCACTAAGAGATAACTCAGATGACATCAAATCTATTCGTTGTCAAGTTGTAGGAAGTCATCAATAACATTCCGCACCACAACATTAAAATCATCTTGGGTGAGTTTTGCAAAAATCGGTAAGAGTGTAGAAAATACATCGCACATCGGTCCTAACAACTTGCACGTCACTAGTAACGGCAATGGCCAACGCGTCACTGACCTGGCAATGTAATGTGCAAGTTGTTGTATCAAGTATATGTCATGGTTTCTAAGGGACACTCCACCAAAATATCCGACATTAGATCTTACAGAGGTACAGACATGGACAGTCAAATTCGAATATAAATGCAAACTGTCATCTACGTTCAATAGATAAGCACAAAAGAAGAGATCCCGCAATAATTTTTTTCGATGATCAGTGCCACCTGGCCATCGAAATAAGCAAAAAGCTTCGTAAAAATGGTCGGCTCGCAACACTAAAATCACTCTATCAGAATATCTCCGTGCTGCGAAAGCTACGACTAAATAGGTGCTGTTTTGTTAACAGCAGGAATCTCGCAGGGTCGAACAAGCGAACAAGAGGTCCTTGTCGAATATCCCACAGTAAGATAGATGAAAATAGACGCAGCTATTTGTAGATTGAAAAATGAAAATGCACTCAGCCTGGATGGAATCCTCACAGAATTAATTAAGCTCGGTTGCGCTACTCTTGGTGCAAGTACTCTTGATGCGATCTATCAAGTTGTTAAGTCATCATCAGAAGTATTTACTGGTTTGTAAAAATAAAAATTTAGTTATATATAGTAGAAAAAAAAATCAGTGAAAGAAGGAGACAAAAAATATTCAATAAAAATCTATTGATCGTCCCAAACATCTGATGTTTATACGGAAAAATTACTAATAGAAAAGGGGAGGGGCGATAGCCGGTAGGCGATTAGTACAAAATTCAAGGTATATTGGATTATATTTAATTACCCGACGTATTAATCATATGCGCACATACTCACAATATTTCACTTCAGAGAATTTTTATTTCTAGCCGGTGTGGTGAAATAGTAAAACTGGAATGCTTTT
The DNA here is from genome assembly GCA_932526605.1 of Nephrotoma flavescens. Lineage (NCBI taxonomy): Eukaryota > Metazoa > Arthropoda > Insecta > Diptera > Tipulidae > Nephrotoma > Nephrotoma flavescens. The sequence continues at coordinate 102,083,175 of OW052221.1, forward strand.
TGTTAACCCTTTTCCGACAAAAAAAATAGTTTTTTTTTGCTTTAATTTAAGTCCATTATATACAAATTCGTATTTTGTAAATAACTACACTTTGTAATGTCATAACATATTCATTATTTTATTATTATTATAGTTATAGTGTTATTTTTCGGATGAAAATATAATTAAATGGTATGCTCAAATGTGTATGTTGGTCCAAAATACATACATATTTTTGACATGATTCTTTTTCGTACACGATTTTTTACATACACAATTGTTTATGCAGGCCGGTAAAGGGCTGAAGGATTTAAATCAAAATTTTTGTTACTAGGGTTGATTTCAACGTTTTGACGTTCTGGGACGTTTTCATTGTTAGTAAAATGAAGATTTCAATTTATTTTTTGTGACAGCACTGGTAGATACTCCTGATGATGAACTAACAAGTCGAAATCAATATTCAAAAACTAATTTTTTGCGAAATAGTAAAACAAGTGTTTGATAAAACACTTAATGTAGTATACTTAATATGTTTTTTAAGTGTACTACGTTGGCAACTTTGACTACTAAACCGATGACCTAGCCTTCTTTTGTAATCTAAACCATTAATACGTCATCATTCATAATGTTCCATTGTAGTGGGTTTCGTAACGAAAGTAATCATCGCTAATAGTATCTTGAGACTATTCATCGATGTAATTCACTATAAGAATAACTTTCCGCCTTATCATGTTAGAAGACCTTACATCCAATGTAAAAATTTCACAATATTTATTTTTATCTCCCTTCCAGCTCTAATTTCTTTAGCGTAGTTAACGGGATCAATTGTTAAGCCTCCCTTTTATGATGTCATGCTGGAGCTGGGCTAGGTCACCTGACCTTACAATAGCCTCGCCTATAGTGTCGAGTATACATAAAGATCTGTAGACAAACTTTATCTGGCCGCGGATTCTGCGGAATTGTGTGGATCAGGCTTTTTAAAACCCAGATGATGGCAAAACGTATGGAAGTTATGGCTGTCGATCTCTTCGGGCCGATACCTGAGGCTGATGATGACTATTGACACATGCTGATAGTTGAGGATGTTTCCACGCGGTGGGTGGAAGTATTTACCATCGTCTCGGCAACTGCTCTGCACTGTACAAAAACTTTGATTGTGAGGTGGTCTTACGTTATTCCAGGTGGCTCATTTCTGACAATGGATCGCAGACGCAGTTCGTGAACGAAATCATTTGACATACTACCAAATATTAAATAGTATCAATATAGGACATTGCCTTTTAAAAATGTGTTCCAATTTTTTTATTCTGTGAGACAAGAGTGAAGTTAGCTGTTTTAGAACAAGTTCGAAAAAAACTCGAAAATCAACACAGCTGGTGAAAAAGTAAAACTAAATTTAACTGTTTCAATTGTTTAGCTTAGTTGTCAAAACAAAATAGTAAACAAACAACAGCAATTTTTCGAAAAAAGTTCGAAAAAACGACCAAAGTGACATCTGTGCCAGAAAATCTAATTGGGGAAATGAAATAAGATAAGAGAAAAAAAGAACGCGTATGTCCTATATTTAAGCTATTTAATATAATATGATACTACAGGACGTTCGTTTTCTCATTTTCTCTTGTCCTATCGCATTTACCATATTTAAATTTTTTGTCACGGTGTCGCTTTTGTCGTTTTTTCGAACTTCGAAAAAATATTCGTTGTAAAATCAAATTGTCAAAAAGTTTACGATTTTTGGTTGTCAAAGCATATATTAAATAACTTACATTTTGCATTCGTATGTATCACGACTTATAAATTACATAATGGTGTTCCTAGACATTACAATTACATTGAATTGTAATTTATATTTCATGTTTCGAACTATTATGTCGGTTAGGTTTCTCACATTTCTCTTCTAGTGCGGCAAGCAGTACTAAAATATAACAAAACAAAATTTATTGAGAATTCCGAGCAATGAAAGAATTTAGTAGGAAACTAGCTCCCAGGGCGTAACGGGCCGTATCGTATCAGCAAATTTGTCAACCTAACTACGTGTGAAGTGGAAATCGCCGATCGCCACAAAAGCCTAATAGGAATGTACCATGTTGTTATAAACATTATATAACATTATGTTACAACTTGTTTACAATGTTTTACATAGAATTGAAAAGACGCTTTGTATTCTTTCATGTGCTTTATTACAAGTGAAGTTACAACTAGGTTGGCTCATAAAACAACATGACAGTTACATTATCATCTGCAGTGTTGCCAGACCGTTTTATCATTATGATGGGGCATAACAATCTCCCACGCATAATTGAAGCTAAAGAAATGTAATATATATATATATTTTTTTAATTTAATAAATTTAATTGGAAATGTAATCTCCTAAATAGGTAGCTCTATTGCGTATAAGTTTAGATCTACGAACTACTTGTTGTTGACTTCTTTGAGGCTCATTAGGCGGCTCTTGACTACTCGGCAATTCGGCTTCTTGACTCTCCGACTCAGGTTCATTTTGAGGAACTGCTGGTTCGAATTGGTGTTGACTATATAGTCGTTGGTATTTTGTGTAGACGTGGTAGTTACAATATCTTGAGAAAAATGAACTCTACTTTGTTGAACTTTGGTAGATTTTAATTGATCGATATGTCGTTTTAAGGATGAAACACACCAAGAGCCGCGCAACATATTCCAAGCAATCCACACTAACGGCTGCTTATGGGTGTGCACACCAAGCAGTTGTGTTTGTTTTGTTTTAAGCTTAGTACTCAGTTCAAAGTGAAATGAAATTTTAACGCGGTCTCCAAAAATCTATTTATTTTCGCGTGAAATAGAAATGAAATTTATTTGGAGAATTTTTAATTTTAACGTATAAATTTGTAGACATGCATAAATTAATTTCTTTATTTTACGTAAATAATTTAAATTAAATTGACTTTAATTAAAATTTATGAATTTGTGGTATTAAAAAATTTGTTTTTGCCAAAAACAAAAAAACGTCAAAATTTCGCGTGAAAATAATGTGCCAAGACATTATTTTCACATGCAAATAATTTGGAGAGTTTATGCGCGCCATCTTTGATGTATTGACCGCACTTGGTTTTTTCGTTTTAGAACTAGTACTACAAAACGAAAACAGAAATGAAATTTTTCATTTCTAATTTCACTTTGGTAAAATCGTATGGAAATTTCACGTGAAATCGAACTGAGTGCTAGGCTTTAGTCGTAAAATTTAATTGTGCAAACTTTATCGAGGTTATGAGTAGCAGCAAAGAGCAGCAAATTGAACTGCTGGGTGTGGAACCTATTGATGCCGCGATAGATGCAACTTCATTCAATACAATTTCTTTAAATTTAAATTTTTCAATTATAATTACAAAATACATAATGTCCTTTAATGGAAATACCTATATGTATACGCAAACTATGATTTTGTATCATTACATAAGCGAATAAGCAAAAATTTAAATTTGCTGCTCGCTACTGCTGCTTGGTGTGTTTCATCCTTTAGTGTGTAGCCATCATCAAGTTGTACAAGATAATAAAGTTCTCCAAATTTTCGTAGAACAGTACCAATCTTCCACACTGTTTTATTGTTTCGAGTGTACACAACTTGAACTCTTTCTCCCACGCTTATTTGTAGCACTCCTGGAATACGTTTTGTAGGTTTAAATTTTATAGGTGATTTCAATGCATCAAACCGGATTCGAATACGTCTGTTGAAATGTAATTCTGCTGAACATTTCTCTGAATAGAGTGGTGTTGCGCGATAACAGGCGTTTTCGGAAATATCCCATGGTAACTTTTGGGTAACTTGCTGACAAAAAATTACCAAATCTATTTCCGAACATGTAGAGTAACTTTAGGGTAATTTACTTTTAGTTGTTTTTTATTTTCTGTCTTTCTGTCAAGTTGTATTAAATTAGTAGTGTCAGAAAAATTAATGTACAAACTTGCAAAGCATAAACTGTTAAAAAATACAACAAAACTGTACATATTTGTTAAAATACGTAATTGAATTTTTGCCCATCTGGATTTTGAATCAACAACGATTAGAAAAAAAAGATCTTGGAAGGGTCCTGCATAGTCGATGTGTATCCTTTCCCAGTTTTCAGCTGGTTTTGATTGAACTTAAACACATGCTTCACACGACCTTACCATGCTCTCAATATCCCGATCTATTCCGAGTTGTTTCATTCTTGTAATTCCAGAATGAGTATGATGAAGTTCTTGAAGAATTTGAGGTTGAAGAATTTTCGAATTCAAAACTAGTTGACCTTTGAAGATAATGCCGTTATTGAGTGTATACATGTCTTCACTTACCTCGGAGTTGAGTAAATTTGACAAAATTTTAGAAAGAACTGGATCTTTAGTCATTTCTGATGCCAATGCTTCAGCGTTTACGTATTCGTTTGAGATTTCGAAAATTGATAGAGAACATAATTCATTTACCTCTTCGTTTATGATTTTTTCTGTACACGGTTTTCCCACTAGCTGCGTTGCACGAGATAAACAATCGACGTTAGTGTGTTCCGATCCATTTGTAAACTATTTCGTATAAAAGTCGACAGGAATTCGATATAACGCAGTTAATCTCGATCAAGTTATTGCAGACACAAGCTGATGAAAAATCCGAGTTAGTGGACGATTGTCGGTGACCAGTTGAAATTTCCTACCGCACCATGTACGTTACATAAAAAAGTGATTAGTTGTAAATATAATTGATAGGGCTTCTCGACTGCGACGGCTTCTCGACTGCGACGAATGCGACAGGATGTTCAATATCATTAACCGCGAGAGTTAATGCGAGAGCACCCCTGCAATGCTCGTAGGACTTGTGTTGCATGATACAATTACTGATAGTTCGGGATCAAAAGGGATTAAAACCTTATCGCTGGAGATGACGTTTTTAAGTTTTAGAAACGCTGATTCACAATTTGACGCGACCAATAAAATGTTGTGCGTTTTTGAAGTAGCTGAGGTAATGGAAACGTGATTGTAGATAAATACTGTATAAATCTGGAGTAGTAGGTAAGTAAATTGAACAACGTGACCCAGCTATTCAATCTGAGTTTGAAAAAATGAACATTTACTTTTGTTGAGGTGTAGATATGTTCTTTTAGTCGTTGGAGACATTGAACTAAATGATTTCTGCATTATCTTCTTCTGTTGCACCATGTACGACGATATCGACGGAGTATGGCATGGTATTCTTGAAACCGGAAAGTATTTGTTCAATGATGCGATTGAATTCTGATGGCGCCGTTTTTATTCCAAATGAAAGTCGATTTATTTTATATGTCCCTCTATGGGTTGAGATCGTTTAAATATCACACAATTCTTGACATACTCGAAGATATAGATACGCTTTATATAAATCAAGATGACAGAAAAATCTTGATCGTTCGAGGTTGTTTAAAATTTCATCAATACGACGGATTGGGTAATTTGCATGTACGAGTTGTGGGTTTACCCCAGCTTTGTAATCGATGCAGAATCGAACACCACTATCAGCTTTGGGAATAATTACTAATGGAGATCCCCAGACACTCCTTTCAACTTTCGAAATAATTCCGGATGCTTCCAAATCATTAAGCTCTTTGTCGACCCAATCACGAAGTGCATACAGAACTTCACGTTCCTTGTAAAAAACTGGCTTAGCATCCTTTCGAAGTTGAAGCGTAACTTCGAAACTTTTCACACAACCCACTTTTTGAATAAAAATTTGTTGAAAATTATTGATAATATCTGTGATTGAATTTAAATTATTAATTTGAGCATTTATTTTGTTAACACCTAGATTGTCCACTTGCTGGAGGTTATTAAACGTGTCGGATCCAAATACGTCCCAAAAGAGCGTCATACTCATTGGATACCACGTACATTTCCTTACCGACCGACGATCTTTGTATTTTACCTCAACATTTACTTTACCATCAGGAATCACAATGTTTTTTGTGTAGGATCGAAATGCTATTGAACATGGTTGTAGTGTCGTTGTAATGTTGAGCTGTTCGAATTTAATTCGTGGAATTAAAGTAAATACTACGCCGGAGTCTAACATCACCTTTGTCAGTGTAATGCTGATTATTGTGAATATCGGCAATCTGATTTATTCCATAGACATGGTGGATCACGTCGTCATAATCATTTTTATTAATTGAATTGTTGTTTGATGACTTCTGATCTGTTTTTTTATTGTATCTGGGATATCAGATAAACCAGAGAGATAGTTTATCTGACAGATCGGATAATATTTTATCTGAAAATGCTTTTTACCGAGTTTTATACACTGTACTGAAAATAGTTAATTTGGGTATTGTTAGCGACTCTAAATGACAGTGGCATTCATCTTTAGAAAATCAACAAAATTGTGAATCGCGCGTTGTGCGCATAGAAGTAAAATATAAAAAAAATTATAAGAAAAGGAGTCGAACTTCTACGAACAAAAAAAAGTGAATTTTATTGTTTTTTCAACGAATTCTAAAAACATATTAAAACATTTATTAGAACGAGCAACAATCTAAAACATTTATCAGTGAACATTATTTATATACCTAGTTGGCAAAAGAAATGTGAAGAGCCAAATAAATTTGAAGTTCTTTTTCTCTGTACTTTTATTAATGTAAATAAATATATTTTGTTAATAAATAACACCGAATATACGGCTTGAAGTACAAGAGGTACTTTCATTTTTAAAAAACAACCACATTAACCTTTACGCCAACATTCTTCAAATTTAAACTCTATTAAAAAAGACTGTACTATTTGTAAATAACAAATAAATATGTCCAGTACGAATTCCTCAAAAGTAACGACTCAACAGAACGGGGCTTCAACAATGCTTGCAACAGCATCAACGAAATATAACTCCAAAAAACACAGTCAAAAAAGTAAAATAGAAGGAACAATCAAAAGTACAGTAATGACAGACACTGAGGGAAAAAGAAAAGATTGTGGATCGTGTCAAGCAAACAACGAAATAGACAACATGATTGAATGTGAGGTCTGCAAACAGTGGTATCATTTTAGTTGTGCTAGTGTTAATAAAAGGGCAAGTGAAATGGAAATTGAGAACTGGAGTTGTGTAAATTGTATGTCGTCACAACAGTCGGTTTTTAGCGAACTTGATCAAACCACACATCTAAATGGTGATCGAACAGTGCTGGAACACGCGCAAGTGACAAATACTCATGAGCAGAACGAAGGCTCCTCGTTTGCCGCAAACCCACTCAACACGACTAAGGCAAATAAAAAACAAACATCAACCAAATGTTTTATGATGCAATCACAAACCGCAGCTCATATTATATCGAACGATACACATGAATCTTTTACAAAACTAAAATTGCAAAACAAATCATCCGATGAAACGAAACAACAAAAAGTTTCGATAAAACAAGGGACAAGTGGATTGACACAGATAAATGAGGCAGCATCATCATCATCAAGTTCCACCAACAAATCGTTGCATACAAAGAAGTTAGAACTTATGAAGCTGGAGGAGAAGAACCGTTGGATGGAAGAATATATTGAAAAAAAATATGACATTCTCCAAGAAATAGCATCTTCCAAAGGATCACAAAATGGTGATTTAATGAACAGTATACACTCGACTGTACGATATTCCAAACGGCTAGCTATTGAAAATTGGGCAAAATCGTCGCAGCTCGAGAAAACTATTACCAAGACACAACAAACCAATATATATTGTCGTAGCAATGATTCTGGCAAATCTAAAATAAGAACTCCGGCCTACAACGAGAAAAAATCATGCGACCAACAGAAATACCGTTCATCGGTGACCATGCAAAAACCGTCCATAATATCAACCAGACAACTAGCAGCACGACAAGCACTTCCTCGCGAACTTCCAATGTTTACGGGAGATCCAGCGGAATGGGCGATGTTTTATAATAATTTTATAATGTCGAACGAACAGTGTAATTTCTCAAATGGAGAAAATATTATACGACTACAACGCTGTTTAAGAGGTAAAGCATTGGATTCTGTACGAAGTTTGCTGTTGATGACAACGGAAGTGGATGATATCATAAGTACCTTACGAATGAGATTTGGTCGTCCAGAGTATATAATTTTAACGTTAGTGAACAAAGTAAAAGCTGAGCCCATAATTAAATCAGATAATTTACATCAATTAATAAACTTTGCGCTATCGGTACGAAATTTGGTAGCTACAATACGAGCTTCTGGACTCGAAGAGCATCTAAGTAACCCAACTCTTCTGTATGAACTCATAGAAAAGTTGCCAACAACAACTAAATTGGAATGGGGCAAATATAAGTTATTAACCGGCAATGCTTCATTAAGCGCATTTAGCGGGTGGCTATACAATCTCGCAGAGGCAGCCAGTGAAGTGGTACCATTAAATGATGCAAAGCAAGATAACAGAAGTGAGCAAAAAATAGATAAGAAACGAAGAGATTATCCAAGTTATACTCATGAATTGGCGAACGAATTCGAAGACGGCCATCAAGTAAATCAGGGAGATTCGGCTCATATAAACGTAACCAACGAAATAAAATCTAAACATCCAGAGAAAACGTTCATGATAGAAAAACCATGTCCTGTATGTAGCGGCTCTAAACACAAGGTTGATAAGTGCACTAAATTCCTCACTAGTAGTCGACAGCAAAGATGGACACTAGTTAAAGATAAAGCTTTATGCAAACTCTGTTTAACAGATTTACACAGTTTTATCCGATGCCGATCGAATGTAAAGTGCAGCGTTGACGGTTGCCAACGACGACATCACTACTTGTTGCACAATCCAAACTCAAGCAACATAAAAAAGGCACCATCGAATAAGCCAATAGAACACACAACAAAACCTGGCGAAAGTAGTGCAAATTTAGGTGTACACCGGCACTCAACACCAGAGGTACTGTTTCGTATTATACCAGTAACATTATATAACAAAGATATTGAGATCAATACATACGCGTTTTTGGATGACGGTTCATCACTAACATTAATGGATAATAGCATAGCTGATGCACTAAAGCTGAAAGGTGAAGAGGAAATGCTATGTCTAAAATGGACTGGCAACTCATCTCGCCTGGAGAAGGATTCTCAGAAAGTTAATTTAGAAATTGCAGCTCTAACATCAAATCGAAAATACAATTTATACGGAGTGCGCACTGTACAGAGCTTGGGACTTCCAAAACAGAGTCTAGATATGGAAATTATTACAAAAATGTATCCACATATGAAAAACATTCCTCTTAAATCATACAATGGAGCAGAGCCCAAAATTCTGATTGGCTTAGACAATTGGCATATGGCAGTGCCGTTGGATATTCGAGAAGGGTCTTTCAACGAACCAATCGCATGTAAAACACGGCTTGGATGGGTTCTAGGAGGTCCATCACTGTCACACGGCACCCAAACTGTAAACAATCATAATTTCCACCTGTGCGATTGTAAGGAAAGTAATAATGTTGAACTGACACAACTAGTCAAATCGTTCTATACAATCGAGTCGTATGGTGTGAATCGGCCGATTAAATTGTTGGAATCAAAGGAAGACGAGAGAGCCCGAATACTACTCGAGAAAACTACTATTCGTAAAGGAGATCATTTCGAAACGGGATTACTATGGAAATACGACAATATTGAATTTCCAGACTCTTATCCGATGGCTTTGAAAAGACTTAAATGTTTAGAGGCGAAAATAAATCCAAACGTGAAGCAAAATATGAAAAAACAGATGCTGGAATATGTGGCAAAGGGCTACGCACGCAAACTAGTAGGAGTAGAAAAAAAGAAAAAGGCTAGAACGTGGTATCTTCCCATCTTCGTAGTACATAATCCCAACAAACCACATAAATTTCGTATGGTTTGGGATGCGGCAGCCAAGGTGAAAGGGGTTTCACTCAATACCATGCTGCTTAAAGGTCCAGACCAGTTATCATCACTACTAGGAATTTTGTATCGAGCCAGAGAACGGCGTGTCGCAATATGTGGGGATATTCGAGAGATGTTCCATCAAATTCGAATTAACCGGCAGGATCAAGATTCACAGCGTTTCCTTTGGAGAGATTATGATGACAATGAGGAACCAGAAACATATATTATGCAAGTAATGACCTTTGGATCGTCTTGTTCACCGTCATCAGCACAATACGTAAAAAATATAAATGCTATTGAGCATGCGCAACAATATTCAGCGGCGGCGACTGCAATACTAAAAAACCACTACGTAGATGATTGGTTTCAAAGTTTCGAAGAAGAAGATGAAGCGATTAAAGTGTCGAGAGAAGTTAAGTACGTACATTCAAAGGCTGGATTTGAAATCAGAAATTGGATATCAAATTCTACAAAAGTTTTAACAGCTTTGGATGAGCCAGGAAAAGTGAACCGAAAAGATTTTCCATTGGGACTCGATCAGGAAAAAGTATTAGGAATGTGGTGGGACATCACCCAAGATTGTTTTCGTTATGCAATTAACCATCATCGAATCAGTCAAGAAATATTATCGGGAGCAAAGCCCACTAAACGTTTGGTGCTACGTATAACCATGTCCATATTCGATCCTATGGGCCTAATAGAAAATTTCTTGGCTTACGCTAAGATATTAATGCAGGAAATATGGCGATCAAAAATAGATTGGGATGAAAAGATTCTCGACAAGGAATATGATAAGTGGCTGATGTGGATAAAATTGCTGCCGGAAATAGAAAAAGTGGAAATCCCACGATGCTATACCAGCGTTTTGCCTTCATCAGTTATAGAATCTGTTCAACTACATATTTTCGCAGATTCTAGTGAAAAGGGATATGCAGCGGTAGCTTATTTTCGAACGAAAACAGCAACGGGCGTGCAATGCTGCTTGGTGAGCGCGAAAACAAAGGTATCTCCGCTTAAAGCACTCTCAATTCCACGATTAGAGCTTCAAGCTGCAGTACTTGCTGTTCGTTTGAAGAATACAATAATTGCGGAGCATACAATCAAAATTGACAAATGCGTGTTTTGGGTTGATTCAACTACAGTTATTGGGTGGATTCGAGCGGATCATAGAAAATATAAAACATACGTTGCACTGCGTATCGCAGAGATATTGGATTCATCAGAACCAGATGAGTGGCGATGGGTTCCAACAAAGGATAATGTAGCAGACGAAGCAACGAAATGGAAAGGTTCAAGCACGATAACTTCAAAAAGTCGATGGTTCACAGGACCACAGTTTTTACTTCAATCTGAAGAGAATTGGCCACAGACACTTATATCGAACTTTATTGAACCAACCGAAGAATGCCGATATATACTGACACACCAAATTGGAACTCCTAAGTTCATTACAATACCAGATGTCAATAGATTTAGTCGATGGGAAAGACTAAGACGGGCTCACGGATATGTATTGCGATACATCAACAACATCAGGGCAAAACTCAAGGGACTTGATCGATCAACGGGACCATTAAACTTCGACGAATTGTTGGAGGCTGAAACGAACCTAATTCGATTAGCGCAATGGGAAAGGTACGAGGAAGAAATAAATAATATTTCACAAGGTCAAAACGTTTCTCGAAAGAGCTCACTGTATCAGTTGTCGCCGTACCTTGATGAGAAAGGCGTGCTAAGGATCCGTGGGAGAATCGACGAAATTGAGGGTGTTGCGATCGATGTTAAAAGACCAGCAATTCTTCCGAATGGACACAATATTACAATACTAATTGTGCTAAATGTTCATATTAAGTACCTACATATGAATAATGAAACAGTAGTGAATGAAATCCGTCAAAGGTACTATATTACTAGACTTCGGCCGCTGGTCAAGCAGATTAGCCGAATATATTGCCAGCAGTGTAAGAATAAACAAGCAAAACCCATAGTTCCGGAAATGTGCCAGCTGCCACCAGCCAGATTAGCAGCGAATACTAGGCCGTTTACTTTTACGGGTGTGGACTACTTCGGGCCACTGGAAACAATGAATGGGCGTAAAACAGAAAAACGATGGGGTGTTCTATTTACATGCCTTACGGTACGAGCAATTCATTTAGAAATGGCGTATTCATTGAGTACGGACTCGAGCATAATGTGTCTAAGAAAATTTATAGCCAGAAGAGGACAACCTTTGGAAATATATTCCGATAATGGAACTAACTTCGTCGGCCTCAAAAATGAACTAGAAAAGGAAGCCGAAATACTAAACACTGAGCGATTAGTTGTAGAATATCCCACAATAAAATGGAAATTTATAACACCTGCTGCACCGCATATGGGTGGAAGCTGGGAGCGGATGATCCGCTCTGTAAAAAACTGTTTATACCAAGCTTTACCATGCAGAAAACCGTCAGATGAGCTCTTATGTACAATTCTAACCGAGATAGAAAACATTATAAATGCTCGACCATTAACATACATTCCTTTGGACAGCGAATGCGATGAGGCGCTTACACCTAACCATTTTCTAATCGGGTCATCAAATGGACTTCCTTCTCCTGGACAATTTCATGATCGCGATGTTTTGCTTAGAAAGTCATGGCGAATATCACAGATGGTTGCTGATAAATTCTGGAAACGTTGGGTGAACGAATATCTGCCAACACTTACCAAACGAACAAAATGGCACGAGCCCTGTTATCCAATCAAAATGGGGGATCTTGTGGTGATAGTGGATGCAGATCGTCGAAATAGTTGGAGGCGAGGAATTATCATAGATGCAATTATGGGACCAGGTCAACAAGTGCGTAGTGTTGTAGTGAGAACCTCAAAGGGAGTATACACAAGACCAGTAGCAAAAGTTGCGGTACTCGACGTAAGTTCGAATAATTTACCAGCATCACGAATGCCGTCATCAAACGAAGATTCGTCTAATTTGTCGCCAATAAGGGATCGTAATCGGAGACCTTTACTAAGTGGGGAGAAATGTTAGCGACTCTAAATGACAGTGGCATTCATCTTTAGAAAATCAACAAAATTGTGAATCGCGCGTTGTGCGCATAGAAGTAAAATATAAAAAAAATTATAAGAAAAGGAGTCGAACTTCTACGAACAAAAAAAAGTGAATTTTATTGTTTTTTCAACGAATTCTAAAAACATATTAAAACATTTATTAGAACGAGCAACAATCTAAAACATTTATCAGTGAACATTATTTATATACCTAGTTGGCAAAAGAAATGTGAAGAGCCAAATAAATTTGAAGTTCTTTTTCTCTGTACTTTTATTAATGTAAATAAATATATTTTGTTAATAAATAACACCGAATATACGGCTTGAAGTACAAGAGGTACTTTCATTTTTAAAAAACAACCACATTAACCTTTACGCCAACAGGTATTTACTACGAAAAAAAAAAAAATAAATCAGCGTATTATTAATTTTATAATTAATTTAATAAAAATAAGGTAAAAATAATTACAAATGAATTTATTAGTTATACGATTTTTCATAGCATCCGCCATATTTTCTGTCAAGATATTTCAAATATATTTTTTCTCTGAACTATATCAAAAATCTAACAGATGAAAAAATGACGAAACGGTTTTTTTTATCTCTCTTATCTCTCCGATATAATATTAAAAAAACAGGCCATTCATAAAGTTTTTATACAAACTTGTTGCACATAGCCTTTCTTACCACATGAATTGCAGTTGAGCTTGAGGTTATGTCTGTTAGTGCGGCATTCTGTTGTCTTATGATTGTCTCTTTCATATCGCATACATACATTTTCGATACCCAATTGTTTGTAATTCACTTTGGATTTTGAACGCATTGATGGTTTTGATGATGAACGATTTCTTGATCGATTCCTACCATGATTTGAACCTGTGGGCCTGGAGTTGCCATCATTTAGGCTGCTAGGTTGTTTTGAATTGAGTTCGTGGACGTCAATTTTAGAAGCTTCCAAAGATAACGCTGTTTCCACAATATTTTCAAAATCTAACTCCTCACATTAAAGGAGTTGTTTCTTGTTTACGTATCATTAAGCATTTACACAGTTTTCGGGATGCGTAGGTACACTTTAGCCAAGAAACACACCAATCAAATCGGACTCGGGCTAACTTCATCGACTTCAATAAATTAATGTTATCCGAATGAAACATTGGAGTAAAATGTGCTATTAAATTAAGGGACGCGTATGGGGTAACCGATCGTAACCACCCCAGATGACCACTTTCAACTCAATAAAGAATTTACGTTTCACGTCACCTAATTTACCTTCGGTAGGTGCATGCACATTAACAATCATGGTATCTATACAGTGCTAAGTGCGTAGTATAACTGTTGAAGCAGTTTAAGCCGTTCTGCAACAATTGCCGTGTTTAATGACACACATTAATCCGGATCAGTCCAAACTTTACATGGAAAACGTGAGGGCCTGCTATTGCTTTCGATTGTTTTCGTTGGCGCGTTGGCTTTTGCATACTGCGAACGTTAACGAAAATATGACGTTTAAATCCATCCCGAACATAAATTTTCTTGCAGTATCTTCAGAGTTTCTGCAATTACATTGCTCGTACTTTGTTGTGAGCCTCCTATGAAAATATTACTCTGACAACACTTAAATAATGTTGGTACTAAACTTATTTTGCTAACGAAATACGTTAGTAAATAGTTGAACGATAGACGAAAATGATCGAAAACGTTCGAAAGCTAGGCCCTCTGATCCAAATTTTGATTTGAAATCTAGTAAGCGCCTTTGTTTCATGAAACATGAACTGAACCTGATCATCAAGCATCAAGAAACACGGCCAATATTGGCAACCAACCCTACACTCTCCTCCTTCAAAAGTCTGTCTCCTTCGCTCAAACTAAGTATATTCTAGATTCTATAGAATACTTCTGGCTGTCCTTGTAATTATAGCAATTACTATTTTCATAATTTCCTCGTAGTGAAATTTATTCATCCTTGTAGATCAAAAATTTCTTATAACAGTAATTTCGTCGAAATCGGAACGTAACCCTAAGCAATTACGCCAACTCGACAACAATGCTGAATACACGAATAATACTCGCCACCCGTTCAAGACAAGCAAACATAATGTGGTAAGCTACGTCATTTCTCGGCCTTGCCAAAGCAACATTATGAAAACGATTTGCAGAAATGTTAATTAGCAATTTTTTATGCTGAATTTTTTTAAAGGCATCGCAATTTTGCGACCAAAACATTAACCACTTCTCACTGTATACTGTAATTTTTCAATGATTTGTTTGTAAATGAAATTAGGATTGACGTAAACTGTAATTATTTTATCACAAAACGACATCGGCATAATAATATTTTATAAAAAATTATTATGAGTTACGACTGTCCTAAACTTTCATATACTCGTACATGTTAAATTAAATGACTAGATGCAGGACGCAAGAGAAATGTAATTTATGGGAAAAACTACATTACATGTCAGCTGTTTGAGTATTAGAGACACGTTGGAATTTGGGAATTATACTAAAATAACGTATGTTGCCCCTTATATATCAGAAATTAAATGGAAATTACAGCATAATTTTTTAAAACAAATCTAGTTTTCTGATTTCATTATTGCGGCAAATTGAAACGGTTAATTAATGTGACCAAGACACTTTGATTTGCTAGTATCGCCCCATTTATCGCTGTTAAATGCGTCACTAAATAAATCTTCACTAATCAAGTCTTTTCTTTGATTCGTCAATGAAGGTCACATTTCTCTTTAATATAGGATTATAGAATCCGCTGGTAAATAAAAATTTTCATAGTGTTGAGATTTTAATCGATAGCGATTTGTTTATTCAACCAAATCCGTAATTTCCCTACTTAGTATGTATGTATGATACTATTCAATTACTATTTCTATTTATACTGAGGAAAAAATTTCGTATCAGTAAACAAAGTGATTATCTATATATATAAAAATGAATTCCTGTTTGTTTGTTTGTTTGTTCCGAATGGGCGTCTCAGCCGCTCAACCGATCGCCATGAAATTTTTACCATGTACAAGTTGCACATCCAGAACCAACCTTATGATATTTTGGAAGGGGCTGGACCCCGGGGTCTAGGGGCTGCGGTACAATTTTTTTCGAAAATTTTAAATTTCTTTAAATTTTCCCACGAAAATGTGTTTATGGAGCTGGTTATATGAAATTACTGACATGTTCGAATCCGAGGGGCCCAGCCCTGGATCAAAAAATAATTTTTACATGTATATAGATACAAATATTTGATTATTCCTAAATGACTTCTCAGTCGCTCAACCGATCGCCATGAAATGTTTACCATGCAAATATTGCATGGTGAGGATCAATCTTACGATATTGTGAAAGAGGGTGGACCCTGGGGTCTAGGGGCTGTGGTACAATTTTTTTCAAAAATTTAAATTTTTTTTACGAGAATGAGTTTTAAATAGGGGTTATATGAAATAAAAGACACGTTCGAATTCGGGAGGTCCGCCCCTGGATCAAAAATTCATTTTTACATGTGAAGATACAATTATTTGATTGTTCTGCAATAACGCCTTAGCCGCTTTACCGATCGCCATAAAATTTTTACCATGTATATGTTGCATGTTCCCGGGGTCTAGGGGCTGTGGTACAAATTGTTTATCAAATTTCAATTTTTTTAAGATTTTTTGACGGGAATGACTTTAGGAAAGGGGTTATATGAAATTAGTGACATGCTCCAATCCGGAAGTCTGCCCTGGATCAAGAATTCATTTTTACATGTATAGATACAATTATTTAAATGTTCCGAAATAGCGCCTTAGCCGCAAATTTAGACATCAAAAATGATATCTAGCGTGCGATTGTTATACAAAAATCATACCTCTACTATAATTGATTTAATTATTCAAATTAATTTTATTAATTTAAATTTAAGACAATCTTTCATCACTTTAACTGAAGATAAATCTCTGAACACTTATATTATCTATACTAATAATCCATTTTTACTGGTTTGACATGTACTATTTAGTGATATCCTATTTATCATATCCTGTTTTGAAATGTACCATAGTCAGCGAGTTCTAATTACCACATAACTTCAGAAATAATTAACATTCTATTTTAATCCACTATTGCTACCGGCGGCTTTTAATGAAAATAGTAGTTTCATACTAAACGCCAATAGTTTATTACTTTAATTAGTTTATTATACTTAAATAATCAACGATTGTTTCATAAAATCAATTCTAGGAAAGGTACTAAAAAATATTGTACGTATAAACTGATTTACTTTGAAAAGTACTAGCGTTTTATATTTGAAAATAGCATCTTCTACAAGAAACATCCTTAGATTCAAATTATTGTACGTGTAAAATGGCCTTAGTTTGAAAAAACTTCTTTTGTTTTTCGAAATGTCATTTTCAACCACACACAGTTCGCGGTAAAACGTATCGAAGTGGACGTAGTTTTAATCGTTTTGAATAAATTAATATTAATTTGTGTTTCGGATGCCGTTGTTCTCGATTAGTTAGCTATATTGCAATAAAATAATTGTTGGTGATTATTTTCCAGATATTAAATATAATTTCAAGTGAATATACCATTCTTATTAGATTTAAGTTTTCAGTTTATAAACGTGTTAATCTATGATTACTTTTTGATTGTAGATAACATTTGATTTTGCTTAAAAAAAATCCGTAAAGACATTTTCAAACACAGTTCGCGGTGAAACGTATCGAAGGAAACATTAAAATCGTTTTGATAAATTAATACTAATTTCTGTTTTGAATGCCCGTCATTCCTGATTAATTAGCTACACGCTTCATTTTTGCTTAAAAATGACACCGAAAAAAAGATCAATTGGGCAGGTAACTGCAAAGTCGAAGAAGATTAGATCCGCAAGGGTGGCTGAATCAAGCGAACAGCTTGAAGCACGACTTGCAAACGTTCGAAGCAGGATGTCTTCTTCAAGAGCTGATGAAATAACTGAACAGCGCGAAACACGACTTGCAAACGTTCGAAGCAGGATGTCTTCTTCAAGAGCTGATGAAACAACTGAACAGCGCGAAACACGACTTGCAAACGTTCGAAGCAGGATGTCTTATTCAAGAGCTGATGAAACAACTGAACAGCGCGAAACACGACTTGCAAACGTTCGAAGAAGGATGTCTTCTTCAAGAGCTGATGAAACAACTGAACAGCGTGAAACACGACTTGAAAATGTTCGAAGCAGGATGTCTTCTTCTAGAGCTGATGAAGCCATTGAACATCGTGAGGCCCGGCTGGAAGTCGAGTCGAGTTGATTTAAAGTTAGCAGCATTCAATTACGAGAAAGACTATGATTACGATGTTTCAATTGGGCAAATGAAAATCATTTGTTTGTATTGTCACGCTTTAAAGTTTCACAATGAATCACCTGGAACTGGAATGTGTTGTTCAAATGGAAAAGTGAACTTGCCTCCTCTGGATGATCCATCTGAACCTCTTCTAGCTTACGTCTCCGGAACTACTGAGTTATCCAGACATTTTCTATAAAATATTCGAAAATGCAACTCTTGCTTTCAAATGACATCTTTTGGAGCAACCCAAATTGTTAAGGATGGAGGTTTTATGCCCACGTTTAAAGTACAAGGACAAATTTATCATAAAAATGGATCACTTCTTCTTCTCTCTAACAACGACTCCAAGTTTTTACAAATTTACTTCATGGGCAACGAGGAGGCGGAGACTGATCAAAGTTGTGCTATTATAGTCCCGGAACAAAACGTGAAACAATATCAAGTTTACAGATTTTATTCCATGAACGCAATCATCTGGTAAATTTATTCAAAACTGCATTGGAGCAAATGCCATCAGATGACCACAGAGTAGTTATTCGAGCAGACAAAACACCGTCTGGTCAACATGAAAGTTGATTCAATGCTCCAACAATCACCGAAGTTGCTATTGTTATGGTCGGAACGGATTTCAACCGACGTGATATTATTATCCATAGACAAAATGAAAGCCTACAGCGTGTTACTGAAACACACAGATCGTATGATGCTCTTCAATATCCAATACTGTTTTGGCAAGGAGAAGATGGGTATCATTTCAACGTTATGCAAACTAACCCAACAACAAGTGCTGCGATGATGAAAAGGGTTTCCTGCATGGATTTTTATGCGTATCGTATTATGATTAGAGCACAACAATCAAACCACATCCTGAAGTGCCGTTAACTTTTTCACCAATTCATGTTGATATGTATGCTAAAATCGAAAGTGAACGACTTCTTTTCATTCGCTTAAATCAGAAAAAACTTCGTTCCGAGGAATATATACTTGCGCGATACAATTGCAAATGATGAAAACATTGCTGACATTGGGAAATTGGTCATATTACCAGCTACGTATACGGGAAGTCCAAGGCACATGCACGAATACGCTCCTGATCTATTTATAACGTTTACGTGTAATCCAACATGGGCTGAGATTATAGATTTATTTCTAATTGGGCAATCATCGACCCATCGGCATGATCTGACAGCTAGAGTTTTGAAACAGAAACTCATAAATCTCATGAACCTCATAACTAAAAATCATATTTATGGAGAAACTCACTGCTGGATGTATTCTATAGAATGGCAGAAAAGAGGCCTACCACATGCTCACATTTTGATTTAGTTAAATGACAAGATTACTCCGACTCAAATTGATAGTGTTATATCAGCTGAATTACCCAATCACCAAGAAGATCCGATACTTTTTGAAATCGTTAGCAAAAACATGATTCATGCGCCATGTGGAGCCGTGAATCCCAATTCACCTTGCATGAAAGACGGAAAGTGTTCGAAAAAATATCCCCGAAAGATGTACCAGGAAACACAAACTGGTGACAACGGATATCCACAATACCGGAGACGAAAACCCGATGACGGAGGACACACAGCCACTATCAAAGTAAACAATGTATATCATGAGGTAGATAATAGCTGGATTGTTCCTTACACTCCGTTACCGTCGAAAATATTTAAAGCTCATATATTAACGTTGAGTACTGCAACTCGGTTAAGTCAATTAAATATATATGTAAATACGTCAACAAAGGCAGTGATATGGCAATTTTTGGACTTTCGAATACAAATTCACAATTCGATGAAGTCACGCAATTTCAAATAGGACGTTACATCAGCAGTAATGAAGCTGTCTGGCGAATTCTGAGTTTTAATATTCACGAGCGTTATGCAACAGTTGTACATCTCAGCGTACACTTAGAAAATGGACAACGAGTTTACTTTACGGAAGAAAATCTGTTACAAAGAGCTGCGCAACCAACGAATACGACATTAACAGCCTTTTTTCAATTGTGCGGAACAGATTCATTCGTTAAAACGTTGTTGTATCATGAAGTTCCAAAATATTATACATGGAACACGTCGAAGAAGCAGTTTTTCAGAAGAAAGCAAGGCACAATTATTCGGGAGTACCCTGGAAGACGTGGTTCTGATGCCTTGGGTCGAGTTTATAATGTTCATCCTAACAATACGGAGTGTTATTTTCTGAGAATGCTGCTTCATGAAGTAAGAAGACCAACGTCTTTTCAAGCACTGAGAACTGTAAATGGCGAAGTATGTCAAACTTACAGAGAGGCATGTCTTAAACTGGGCTTACTTGAAAATGATGACACTGGGATAGGTCACTTACCGAAACATGTCTTATGTGTCGTCCAGCACAAATACGCAAGCTCTTTGCAATCATATTAACAACATGCACACCTTCCGATCCTAAAGGTCTTTGGGAAAAGCAAAAAGAAAGCCTTAGTGAAGATATACTTTGGCAAGCACGTAGAACAATTCCCGATATGGAAATACAGTTTTCAGCAGACATATTTAATGAAGCACTTATATTACTCGAGGATGCATGCTTATACATTAATAACAAAGTCATTTCCCAACTTGGGTTGCCAGCACCAACATGCCATGGAAACATTGTTCGTGATAGAGATCTATTACGAGAACAAAATTACGACGTTGGTCAGTTACAAGTTTTCGCTGAGACTCAAAAAAGTCTCTTAGTGGATGATCAAAGACAGGCATACACTAATGTGATGCAATACACAGCAAACGGTAACGGAGGAATTATTTTTCTTGATGCACCCAGAGGCACTGGAAAAACATTTCTTCTTAATTTGATACTTGTTGAAGTACGACAGTAGAATACAATCGGCCTCGCTGTTGCATCATCTGGAATTGCATCCACTTTACTCGATGGAGGACGCACAGCACATTCAACGTTTAAACTACAATTGAATTTGAATCAAGCGGATAATTTTTCTTGCAATATAACACGAAATTCGGAAATTGCCACGTTATTAAAAACATGTAAAATCATTGTTTGGGATGAATGTACCATGGCACACAAAAAAGCATTTGAAGCGGTTGATCGCGTACTTTGCACGATTTGCGACAAAATAACCGACCAATGGGAGGAGCTCTAACACTACTAGCAGGTGATTTTCGTCAAACTTTGCTAATCATTCCATGATCAACACCCGCTGATGAACTTAATGCCTGCCTGAAGGCGTCTCATCTTTGGAAACACGTTACGAAAATCACACTATCTACAAACATGCGTGTGAATTTACATCACGATTTACAGCTTTTGGACATGGATAACGGGAAATTGCCAAATGACCCTGTAACATGTGAGATATCGTTCCCGTCAAATGTCGCCATCAATAAAGGACGTGGTAATGAAAGTATTCTCAAATCTGCCAAATAACTTCAAAAATCATGATTGGCTGTGCGAACGTGCACTCCTAGCTCCCAAAAATGACGGCGTTAATAATTCAATCGCAACTACCCGAGCCACTAATGAAATACAAATCTATCGACATGGTTACTGATGTGGATCAATCCGTCAATTATCCAATAGAGTTTCTTAATTCTTTGGAGCCACCTGGTATTCCACCACACATACTATTTTTAAAAGAGGGTTCACCAATAATACTGCTCCGAAATTTAGATCCACCGAAATTGTGCAACGGAACACGGCTTTGTGTGAATAAATTGATGCCGAATGTGATTGAAGCAACGATTATTACCGGTAAAAGTAAAGGAGAAGATGTGCTAATTCCGCGCATTCCTATGATTCCCACCGATTTGCCGTTTGAATTCAAGCGACTACAATTCCCATTACGCCTTGCTTTTGCAATGACAATCAACAAAGCCCAGGGGCAATCATTGAAAATAGCTGGTGTTATTTTGGAAAATTCATGCTTTTCACATGGCCAACTGTATGTTGCTTGCTCCAGAGTGGGAACGGCAAAAAATTTATTTATTTACACACCAAATGGAAAAACCAAAAATATTGTTTATCGAAAGGCTTTATAATAAAAATTATTAACTAAAATATCTTTATATTTATTATTCACTTTGATCTGGTTGTAGGTTTGTAAAAATAGAGTATGATTATTTGGCAATTGGTAACAAATACCAAACCAAAATTAATTAATTATCCTCACAAACAGGATGTCCAATAATATCATTACAAAAGTTCGCCTGGATGCATTGACGGAGGCACCCGTTACTGAATACAGCTACTTATAATTTTCTTTTCATATGTGATTGCAACTACAGCGATGTAAAGAGAGAATTCTTGCATAACAATCAAGGTATTTGAATTATATACCTCCCGTGCAACGCCAGGTAACTCAGCTAGTTAATAATATAAAACTGAAAACAGTTTGTTCTTCTGATAAATATATTAAATGATCCTCAAGTAGAAAACTTGATTTTTGAGAGTACATCCTCCATCTTAGGTGGTACTATCTCACTTTCTTTTATGTAGACTGTTAAGGTATTTGATGCTGCTACTTTTATAGCATGAGAGCGGTATATGTCCCCTCTATCTAATTTATTGGAGTCATAATTTCCATATAGGCTTTAATATCCTTTCAAGCAAGTTTCGTCGAAACAGTATTGTAATTTGAAATCAATGGTATTATCGAGTGCAATACATAGTCAATGATCCATGAATTTGTTTTAAATCCTAGTTGCATAGCTGCCTTAAGAATTGCAACAATAACTGTCTGAAGGTCGTGGTGCTCACAATTTGCGATGAACAATATCTTCTTCCAATATGCCATGGTTCAAAAATTAACTAAACGGCAATCAATGTTCGAGAACAATCGATGATGAGAGAACTAAGAAAATGAAATATTTTTGTAAATGAGAGAGGCGAATGAAAAGAGTGTTCCGATTAGGGTATTCCGATACACAAACACAACATTCTTCCCTCCTAATTTTGATGAAATCCTCAATCATGATGAATATTAAAATTTTACCACAGGTCGTCGAAATCTTGCTGAACGACGTGGTAACTCTAGGCCGGCTTCAGAACCCGTAGGCGTCTGTAGAAGAATTGATCGTGGAGGACTGGCTGTAGTAACCTCGCTCGATAATTGATGTTGATTTTGACTATTCGATTTGATTATTCAAAATTCTAGCGACAATAAATGTGTAACTATACATATACACTATATATCACCGCGCCAAGCAACTGCTTGATCTTTCCCAATCCACTTCGCACCAGATGAGAAGTTTCGAACGAAAATAGGCTAGCTCACAATGAATTTTGTCCACCTATTCTTCGTTGAAGTTGAATACGGATACATGACAGATAACAGGGTCCTTGGTTACCGACCATGAAATTTCTCGCTCGGAGATTTACCATCAGGACTCAGCGAAAATCCGTAACTGCTAAGGAACATCAGCTTCGCGTGGTCAGTACTATTTCCATCTCCCAATTATTTTTACATGCCACTTTTGAAAGATCTCACGAACCTTTCTGCCTCCCCATTTGACGAGAGATGGCAAGGCGCAGTAGGTAAGTGATCAATAGATTTGGTAGTAATATCTGGCATCTTCATGATGTATTGATATCGAGAGTAATTGTCCACGCACAACATCAACATATGACCTAGAAACAGTACAGCAAAGTCGACTTGTAACCGTTGTCACGGTTTCGTTGCGATTGGCCTACTTTCGAACACCTTTCTCAGATTCGGAGAAGCCTCCTGGCATGCTCCAGATTTCTTCACTGTGCATTCAATTTGTCGATGTTCGCCCACTAGCAGTGTCTATGGGCTAGCTTAGCTGCTTCCTTCAAAAATTACCCCAAAGTCCAGTAAGCAATAGAGACAAGACTTTCTTCCGCTGACTGAGGAAGTATGACGTCGTTAACTGTCCAGAAGAAACTCTTCCATTCGCATCCGGACCAAAGGATACTCCTTACAATCAGCGAAAATGTGAAAAACCACGGCAAATGCAAATACTCAGTGACTTGAGGCATCTGTCGCTAACAAGAGTGGCCAGTCACGCTGTTAGTGGAAAAGCTGAGACGCTTTCACCTATTTTTTATCCCGGCAACATCATCGTCCTGTTACTATAAAATTAGATTGCCCCGGGTGAGGATCGAACTCACGACCTTAAGATTATGAGACTTACGCGCTACCTACTGCGCTACCGAGGCTCAAAATCACTTATATTTGTCGCTATATAAATTAAATAAATTTAAGGTCCTTTATACAAAATCTGCAAACAGTTTAATCAATAACATTTTGTAATTGAAAAACCTTCAACAATTACCCAGACATGACCTTGGCCGAACGACATAAAGACAACTACTACAGCTATTTAAGAATTCAAAATTTTATTAATTTATTTTATTGTATAATACATTTTATTAATTAAATTATGTGAATTTACTAAATTATTGATATTATGTAGAATTTGGACGAACATCCCCCGTAATGTGGGAAAAACCTATTTAAATTAGCCTACAAATTTCATAATAAATAACGCAATTTCTCATGTACTTTGGATTGATTATTATTTGAAAGGAAGCAACGAACTCAAATCGAATTAAAAAAAATACTATTCGGCCTCATTCGGTGCAGGATGAGAGACCTTTAACCTCTTTTTCGCCCGTATATCGGCCATAGTCTGTTCAATCGAACGAAAATCCTTTTTATTTTCACTCGGAACAAAACCATATGATTTATTAGTTTGCGTCTTCTTGGCCGCCTCTAGTGCTGATTCCTGCCCTATCAGGTGAACGTATTTATCTTTGTAATTTGATGTTGGTTTTATATCCTCGATTGGTGTGGTCTCGAGTTCATCAACGGCAGGATTTTCAGCGATATATTTACGTTTTTCGGCATATTTTTTAGCCACCTCCTCGTTCCAATCGTCGCCATTGCGACGAGCAGCAATTTCATCTTCGGACGGAAGCCATTCTTTCTTATATACCATGGTGTACCTATCGAAACCGTCCATACCGAAACTGATGCCGAGCAGACCTGCCACTTCTGCTACATCATGTCTATAATTGGTTTTTGGTTGTTATGGGAAGGTAGGCTCGGGCGTAATAAATTTACTTACACTATTGTCCTATAGATCTTTTCAAGGGGCTGAAATTGTAAACTCTTTCGGTTGCTATCTTTAAGGAAACGTTCGATACGATCCTCTGTGTATCTGCGGAATCGATTTATTTCGTCTTTTTCTTTTTTCTGTATTTTTTCCATTTCCTCTTTGCGTTCTGCAAAATTTCCAAACAAAGCAAAATAACAAAATCTTATCGTCCATTTCTCGATAATCCCTAACTTACTTTTCATTATGGCCTTTTGCTTTTCATTGGCTTGCGGTGGTTTGTCCATCGAATTTAAAATTGAGCCTAGCAAATCCATTTTCCTGGTTTTGTTTATTTTTAGAAATTGCAAAGAAAAACAAATTTTCCTCTTCTAAACCGAAAATGACATTTTAATTTGACACTTGCAACGGCAACCCAAAATTGCGCCGAGCACCCGAACTAAATTATAAAGCTTTGCGGTTACGAGTAGAATTTGTTTTAATTTAGTTTTTTAAAACTTTTGCGAACTATTAATAACGGCTACATTTTATAATTTGCATCTTATGAGATGCATACAAATTTCTTAATTAAAACGAAAATTATGAAAATTAGCTTCTAAAACGTTATTGTGAATTGTGGATTTTATATGAATATGTACTCAAAATTAGATCCGTCAGTATGGACGTTCAACTGTAATTTAAAACCATGTGGATTTGACACAAAAACAATAGGAGCAGCATATACGATACATACGAAAACGTTGTTTACGTAAATAATAAAAATATGAGTTTTAAAAAAGTTAATCCTCATGTTTTCGCCAAAACGGGACATATTCAAACTCCCGACACAATTTATTGGAAAAAATATGGCGTAAGTACGATATGATTAAACAAAAACTTTCGGGCCGTAAAACATAACCTTACATATTTTAGGTACCTGTTCTAGTGAAAGAATTTGGGGCTATTGATTACATTGATTTTAGTCCAGTGGAACCACATTACTTTGCGGTTACATGCTCCGTCCGTGTTCAAATTTATAATCCGATTACAAAATTGGTAGCGAAAAATTTATCGCGATTTCAAGAGAATGCTTATGGCGGTACCTTTCGAAAGGATGGGCGACTACTAGTGGCTGGAGATGAAGAGAAATACGTGAAACTGTTTGATACATCAACGCGAAATATATTGCGATCATTTAAAGGACACACCGGGCCAGTGCATCGCACATTTTTCACATCCGATATGATTCACATAGCAAGTTTTTCCGATGATAAGACTGTTAAATTGTGGGACATACCGACCGAAAAGTCAGTACACACATATCGTGGGCATAAAGATTATATTAGAGCTGGGTGTGTCAGTCCTGTATCATCAAATATTGTACTTTCTGGTGGCTACGATAATATTATCAATATGTATGATACCCGAACGAAAAATAATGTATTTACTGTAAATCACGGGAGTCCCGTCGAATCAACATTATTTTTACCGACTGGGGGAATATTTATAAGCGCGGGTGGAACAGAAATTAAAGTATGGGATGCTTTAATGGGAGGTAAGTTACTCGCAAATATTTCACAGCATCACAAAACGGTGACATGCCTAAAATTGGCCAGCAATGGAAAACGATTACTTTCCGGAAGTCTTGATCGCCATGTTAAAATATACGATATTTCAACGTATCAAGTTGTTCATAATATCGATTATCCGAATGCAGTGCTTAGTTTGGGAGTTTCTTCCAATGATTCAACGATAGTGGCCGGTATGGTCGATGGACTATTTTCGATACAAAATCGTGAGGAAGAAGATGATATGGATGTTAAGAAAAGGCAACAATCTACAGCCAAATTAAATGATTATGATTTTGATGAGATTATTCCGGAATATGTTGCCGATGGTGAGTCCAGTTATGATAAATGCTTGAGAAAATTTGAGTACGCAAAAGCATTAGATGTTGTAATGAGGGCTTACGTTGTCAACAAAAATCCGCATATTACTGTTGCCTTAATACAGGAATTAATTAGGCGCAAGGGTTTGGAGCGAGCCCTTTTTGGGCGTGATCACAAATTTATCGCAACATTTGTGCGATTTATTAAACGGTACATAAGTGAGGCACGATTTACAAAAATTTTACTAGACGCAATCGAGGTATTCTTAAACGTATATGGTGATACGCTAGCGGAATTTTCTGATGAACTCGGTAAGCACATTCTCGATCTGGCGAACCGGTTAAAAACCGAAGAGGAACTAACGATGGAATGTTTAAATCTGCAAGGCGCGTTTGAACTAATAACAGCTGGAGCTTCGGTAGTGGATAATACACCAAGTTCGCTAAAAGCCCCATCCACCTTAGAACCGTCGACCAGTGCAGTTCGACATGCAGTTATAAATGTAGAATAAAATTTATTTAAACGGTAAAATTTTTTATTTCTTCAACAAATCCAACTCAATTTGAACATTTTCTAAACATTCATACAGTTGAAGTATCTCATGATGATTCATCTCAATTTGTGTGCGCTCCTGATCGCTGGTTACAAATTCCAGACATCCTAGTGCGGTTTTTTCTTTTTGACACCCGGCCGATGATAACTGAACCTTTAAATTCCATGATAAATCATCTAATCGCTTGGTGTTCCCGTTCTGCCCTTCCAAATCGTCTAGGATAGGTTTCGTTAGTGCAATCCAGTTCTTCATAAAAATTTCTGTTTTCGTATCGGCCAATTTTATTCGATCACGTAAATCCGTTTGCAATTTAGTAGGCTTCATTATAAAATTAACTGCCCGTTTTATAATGAATTGCAGAGTTTTGATGAGTAAAGAAAATTCACTTGCTTTTAAGCTGCTGGATTTCTTGATCATTTCGATTTTGGCCATTAACTTCTCTGCGTCATCAGCTTCTTCCTCCCCTATGACATTTCCATTGGATAGTATTTGTGTTTTATAAATATACGTAAGAATAGTGGAATAGGCAGCATCATCTAATGTATTTATGTGTTTAACGCCTTCTAAAAGTCTAAGATAAATTAAGTCAATTGAGAAATGAATATGTAATTTTTACTTTTTTTTTTATTTACTTTTCGCTAACATTTATCCAAATCAAATCCATTTTGGTTTGTTATGACATTTAAACAATTATAATTCACAATATGCTAGTTGGCATCAATTCAGCAGAGCGACCAAATGTCCTGAAAAAATTCAGAAAAAGTTTCTCAAAGACGGAATTTTAACAATACGGAAACATTAACTACGGAAATTTCAATAGATGATAAATTAATTATTTAATGGAAATATTAATACTTGACACCCTGAAGCTTCCTCAGGTATATGATTTCATGTGTTCTATTAACAGTCCTGACTTCGATTTAAAATCGCATATTTGAATAATAATAGGGTTTATTTTAAGAGGCATAAATATTTGATTTAAAAGGTCCATTTTCGAAACTTTCGGACTCATACAAATTTCTAGGCGATAAACTAACTTTTAGGAGTGGTTGTTAAGGCAAGCTCAACAGAATTAACGACACATTACCCATATCCATATTTTCGTCAATAAACATAAGAGTAAATTTTATTAAAATAAATCACAGAAATTAAAAAAAACAATATAGTTCTCTGATGATTTTTGTTGTGAAGATATTAAAGGTAATAAGTATTTTTCTTCAATTGTTTCAGTAGGACATATTTCAAGATTGCAAAACTCAAACAAATTAAAATGTAAAATTTTTATACTTAAATATGTCGATATCTATTTACACTAATTAAATAAACATTAAATTGTGTAATATAATTTTTTGTGGAGATTCCATATTTGGTAATTTTTTATCAGCAAGTTATCCAAAAGTAACTATGGAATATTTAAGAAAACGCCTAATGTAAGACATCGAGTTATTACCTTTTATAACTTCACCACAGATTTGGATCTCACCCGTGGTAATTATAATAATAACTCAAGAAGTTTCAACAAAAATCAGAGCGGAGGCTTAATTTTTCATTGGCCTTTCGATTCAGATCCAATGTAAAAGTTGAGAGAAACCAACAGTTTTGGGAATTTACGGTAACAGGCAGCATGGAAAATCGTCTAGTCAGTTTGAAGTTGCTGTAACAGTCTTTATCAATCCCTCGCAAATATCAGAACTCAAAGGACGATTAAAGCAACAACAGTACACTATATAAGAAGGTGGTTCTTATGCGTCGATTATATTTAAAAATTACAGCAATCTACTATGCATTTAAATACCAAAGCTCAAGTAAATATTTGCAACTGTTATGGCAGCACGAAATAATACTTACTGGGTCTATTGCAATTGCAATTTTTGTAATTGAACCAATCAGTATACAATGTTGATCCTGGTATATTACTGCGAAAATAATGGACGATATCTACGCTTACCATAAAATTGTAATACTTTATTACCAAACAGTTCTTTGTAACATTTTATTACTTTTCTCATATTTTCAAGACTATGTTGCTGTGGCTTCCATTATTAACTATTGGAAATCATATGCAAAATTGTTGCTTTAGTGAATCACAAAAGTGTTACGTTTGCGTAACCTTCATCATTAAAAGTGAACGTTATGCGAACGAATACTTCTCTGAAAAGTTGTAATTATCGTTGGAACGTCGTAAATGGTTCGTTTTCGAACTGCAAAATCGATTCGTTTGCGAACTGTTGTATGAAGTGTAGTCTTCGTTTATGATTCGTAAACGGTTCACCTTATTTAGCTGATAATATTTAATATGGTTAAAGTTCTTAAGTGATTTTTGTGTATGAGCCGTTGTTCATAGCTATGAACATTATTGTTTTCACTTCTTCATCATAATCTACAGTGCACATCGCGATAAATTTCACAACGGCACCATCATTTAAAATCGCCACAAACATCCCAACTCCTGGTTATAAACTAATTTTAAATTCCTTCGCAACTATTTAATCAGTAACAACTTAGATAGAGAAAATCCGTATAGTAAATATCCCAAATGGCGCAAAATTTGAGTCATTTGATCTTACTAACTAACACATAGATGAAACAAAACGCACTCATAATAAACTAACTTTCAAATTGATTTACGCACAATGTCTAATGGAAGAAAATCACAACTACACAAACCCCCAGATCCTACACAAATTAAAGAAAAGTTTTGTCATGCATAGATTAGAAGAATTGAAAATCTATAAAAATCGTGCCAAGACCAACCCCTTTTATGACACAATATTACACAAACATTAATATGATAACTTGGTGAGACTTTAAAAATAATTAATCGGAAATTACTCATTTGATTCCAGTTTGGAATAAAAGGTGACAGAGCGCTCTCAAAACCGGTCCATCTCACAAAGTTAATAAATTTTAATATCACATTACTGAAAAGTATTTTTAAGTGTACATATTTTTATATAATAGTATGTATTGTCCAAACTATGGATTTAATTATAATATATTTTTATTAACAAAACATACGAGTATATACCGATATTGTGTAATAAAATTAGTTAAAGTTATTTTTTTAATAAATTGTGATAATACCAGTATTAGATTTGGATAATTTATTTAAAACTTTTTAGGCTTTTCGGACAAAATATTATTTCCCCCCCCTCTCCATTTTTAACCCCACGGTACTTTTGTACACAAAGATACACAAACTTTTACAAAAATGAGAACTTCGTTAGGTCTCTTATTGGCAGCCTGGTTTCGTACTGATAAAAAGTTGGTCTACTTATCAGGTTGCAACGACCAAACGGCAAAAATTCAACTCTTGCTTCGTTGCTTTCTATGACTAGAATTGTCGAAAACATTGTATAAATGCCATTAAAAATAAAATTTTGTCCGAAAAGCCGATGTTAAAAAAACTTTTTAATTACTTAATTTATTCCTTTACTCACGAAATTTTCCATTTTAAAACTGGTTGTTCATTCAGGTTTTAATAAAACATCACTAAAAATATGTTGAATAATTCATTATGACCGTTTTTTAAATCTATCGCCGGAAATATCTAATAACGCTTTGGTATGCGTTGTGTTCACAAAACGTAAATTTGGTCACTTCAACGAAATTACTTATCTCACAACATCAAAGATGTCGTCACATATTCTGCTGAATATATTAAAGTACGCAGTGGTAAATAAAATCCCGAAACCCGAGAGAACATGCTAATTCACCACCTAAAAAATATTCTACAAAATTTTTCAGTGTAGGTAGAGAACTAGAAGTCAAGAAAAATTTCTTTTGTTTTGTGATTGGAAAGACACTTGTTTTTTTTTATTGTATGTGGCCCCATCCGATAAACGGAGTGATTTTTTTAGTTATATTTAATAATAATTAAACATAATATAAAATGATGTGATTAAACTGAAGTGAAAACTATTGATAGTGCGTGAAAATAACAAACCAAACCAACATCAAAAAAAGATCCAGGAAAAAAATTGATTTTCTTGTGTTGTGAAGTTTTTTCTTAATTCCGTGTGTGTGTGTTGTTCGCCATGATCATCGGCAACAACCAAGCCCAAGGGCGGTGTTGCATATACTTAGTTATTATTATAGCGGTGTTTATAAACAATTCTAGGATTACATGTTCAGGTAAGTGGTACCTAGGATTTCATAACAACCGGATAGAATTTTGTGCTTAGAACGGGAAATCGGTTTTCTTGCATACCTCTGTCGTCTTGTGAGGTTATGAACTTGTTGTTGTATGTACATAGTTAAAAAGTGACAATTGAGTCATTGAATTTGTCGATGAATGAAAATGGATATGAATTAAATTTATTTTGTGTACTCATCGATATTATTACTTCTGCAATTGATGATTTGTCTATTTGCAAGATACTAATCCGAATTGTTTGAGAGTAGCCGGTTTTGGGATAATGTGAAAGATATATACACGGATTTAGTCCGTACTAGCATAAATTTCAATAGGAAATTGTGTAACATCCGCAAATTCTTATTATATAGAGATGTAATTGCCCCAAGTTAATAATTGTTAATTAAAGCTAATTGAGAAAGACACATCTCCCAGTTAATATTAATATGATTAAAAGCTTCTTCAACAGCTCTAACTGTACAAGGTCAATTTAAACCAAAATATTATTGTAGCATAGCAATTTTCCAATTTTCACTATTTATTTGCTTTGTTGAGGTTAGTTGACAACGCCCTCTGTAAAATGATTGTTTTATTGCACGATAAAGGTTTGATTACTCCTTAAGCTGGCAATCGATTTTGTTCGTTCATATTGGGGCATGTTTAGCAACATCGACGACTGGATGTTAGTCCTTTCTTCCGTACACTCTCTTGGCTGGGCGCTTACACGAGCCGCAATATCAAAACACGTTAATATTGATAAGAACTTTTCCCTTTCCCTTTCCCACAGCTTATAATATTTTTTGATTACTTCCGTCTTTGCTTTTTTGATCGTTAATCTATCAAGCATAAGTAAAGCTTTTTTGTAATTTTGGTAGGTATTTCAGTCACTATTTTATATGGGTCAAGATTTGCGTAAACTGTGTTGAGGACTTCGGATGGTTTATGTAGCCAACGGGGCTCACTGAAGCAAATCTCATTTTGACAGTATGTATTACTTTTAATTTTTCATACAGAACCGCAACATTTAAGTAAGCCGTTATTGTGTTGATTTGCTGGCAACAGCCGATAGACTGAAACATTCAGCATACTTTGCGTATATTTGCTTAATTTATTGTACGGGTGTTTAGAGCGATGTACTTCTAACTGCGGATCAGAAACATTACGTTTATAACCAATTTGTAGCCTGTATCAAACTGTAGTCTCGATCTTTATTAAAATACATCTTTGAAGTGTTGACTGCTATTCTCACCATAAATATAAAGTGCTGCCTTTGGGCACAACCATCTTTTGCTGTTCATGTACAGAAATACTTTTTCATTTTGTGTACTGGCATATTGGACTAAGGTCAGTGATCTTGTCAAATCACGAGATAGTATATGTGTATATGGGATTCCTTTAAGCAGAGGCTTGTTACGTGAAAAACAAATGTTGTTTTGTCTGATAGTGAAGTGTTGTGTTCGCCGCCTCGCTAAGGAATCGCTTATATGCTTAATTATTCACACCCAATAGTTTGCATACTGAATGTGTAAAATATCATTCAAATTGTCGCTGGCTTCATTCTATTTTCCTTATATGACCAAAGTCATATGATCTCGGATTAAATGTTGCAGTATGAGTCAGTGTTCTGTTATAACGCCGGTTTTGTTGCGCTCGTTGTTATTTAGATCTTGATGCAAATTAAAATGAACTTAGCGAAACTCATAATTATGACAAACAATTCAGCCCTATTTAATCTTATATCATGTATGTTGCTCCAAGTATGATGCGGAATAGCGTTGTATTTCACAATGTTGATCAAAAATTCCTCACATCAATGGCATGTAGATAAAACAGAATCCAAACTAAAAATTTTCTCTAGTTGCTAATCAAAAAAAATGTCGAATCATAAAATTTGTAATTATAGAAAAATTATTACGGAACTCTTTTTAATTTTGGCTGTTGATGATTGTATTGCTGAAGCTGCAAATTACGACAAAATATAGCTCTAAAATATCATTCAATTTGTGGTATAGTTATGGATTCGACGATGTCTACTTGATTAAAAGATGTTGAGAACATAAGTATTTTGTTGCAAATTTAATTTAGAATGCTTTTGTTCTTAAATAATTGTTTCGTAAAATTCTTTTTTTAAATATTTGCTAAAAATAATCTTTGGAGACTGGCAATTCCGGTCTCTTCCTCTAATTTCTTCTGTTGGTTCAATTTCGGAACATCTTCCAAAACTTGACAATAATATATTAAACGATAATACATTAAAATCCCAATTCAGTTCTTCATACCAAATTTAGCTATAATTTGTTAAAATATAACCAAGTTGCTTTCGGAATAGCCAAATCTGTAAAAAAATTATGATACTCAGACCAGCTCTCAAATGTTACTCCGAAAAGGGTTGACATGTTGAAAAAACTTGTTACTCGGAGTGAACGTCTGATTAATTGTTGATTTAGATAAAAAACATTTATTCGATTTGATCGCCAACATTTTTAAGCATTACCATCGTACAATGAAATTCGCATTAGTTGCGTACTTCATCGTACGACGGTTGAGTCAGTTCAGTGATGATGTCAGACTAGTTCATGGACTAATTATTAGCTAGAACAATAAGGTGCACGTTGATTTTAAACATATAAATAACATTAGGGTTTAACAGTATAAGAGGATATATTGTTAAGATGAGATCTAATGACATTGCTTGTTGTAATTGAGAGTCCCAGCATTGGGTAGCGATGCATTCGCTAATTGCAGTACCAACGTCCAGCTAAGACCGGTCTTCAGTTGGAGTTCTGTTGTAACTGTTCTTCATAGAAGAAAAGTTAATAAAAAGTGTTCCAGATAATATAATTACACGATGTGTATTATAAATGCCTTCCATTTCAAGAAGCAACTGTTTTGTTGTGCTTAGTAAAACGTTTAAATACAAATATTATTAGAATCCTATTTGCTCTCTGTTTAAAATACTTAGCATTTACTCAGTTGTAAAATTCCAAAATCCTAAATTGGCAAATGATAAAAATTTAGATAAATTCGAGGGCCAAAACTAAAACACCCCTCTAGATTTTATAAGAATCTAAAATAAATTATATCAACAATTCCGGATCTTACTTACATTACCCTTGAGACATATATACTCACTTCCGGTTATAATTAATTAAATCTCTCACATCATATGAAAATTAACAGCTGTTTACTTCTTACATATGACAAAACCAATAATTTTCTTTGGTTGAATGACCAAAAATAATGATTAATCAAAAATGTTTCTTAAGAAATTTCGGTAAAAGTTAAATGTTATAGATAACGATAGGCTTTGCGTGTTCTGGTATCTGTTCACACTAAATTATGACGGACTAAAATATATTAGTGTATGACCATATGATAACAAAAAATCAATTCTTCCTGGGAATATGAATAACTTGTAAATTGGAGGGGGACAAGTTATATTGGGTTACATTCTATTATCCAGAATGAAGATTATATCACACTTAACCCTATAGTTATTTTTAATCATTTCGTTCTAGTCTCTTTGTATAATGACTTCGACGAAATCGTTGTAAAACCATAATACATGCTGTAGTCGTGTGACTCATTGCCCAACAACTTAGGAGACATCGTATATGCGCTCAATAGCTAATGAAACATACAGTTCGATATAATTGTTGCATGAAGTGGAATAGAGAGGGAAATTTTAATTTAGTTTAAAATTATATGATAGCTTTACAGAATACGATTTAATTAAGACTTCAAAATTGGAATTATGATGTTATTACTTATTATAAGAAATGTTGATCAAATATGGGTTGTGACAACTTTTTGATTGGCATGCCCTTCAAGAAGAAGAAACAATCGGAACGATCGATTATCGGATAAAATGATTAAGCGTTTATTTAATCTTCAAGAACTCTTAGTATTTTAAGCTCGTAAGCATTGGTAAAGTGGCGTCGTTCGATCGAGTAAGTTGAGCTAAACTACTGCATACAGAAGACTACATCTCATCTCATGTAGGTCTTACAACTTATATCAAAATTAAATCTGGGATCAAAATTGATTCGTAACCTAGGAAAAGGAACAAGAAAAACATAACTAGACCAAAACTTCATAAATTTACAGAGATATCAAGCGAATGACAATATTATATACAGTTGCGGCAAAAATAATAGTAGTGCTACTCGTACATCATAATTGCAACATATTCGAATTTTCCATACTTGACTATATCT
This sequence comes from Nephrotoma flavescens, assembly GCA_932526605.1. Classification (NCBI taxonomy): domain Eukaryota; kingdom Metazoa; phylum Arthropoda; class Insecta; order Diptera; family Tipulidae; genus Nephrotoma; species Nephrotoma flavescens. Next base: position 102,119,215 of record OW052221.1, read on the forward strand.
GTCCTTGCCTGTATTTCGTAAAAACTTTGCTGTAGCGATCTACTTTTCTAGAAACTATAGGATTTTGTTTAATTTTTACGGTTACGATAAATTTTCCGTTCCGTATGACAAATGTAAAATGTAGGAGAAGCAGAAATAATAGTAGTAGGGAGTTTTCCCTTTAAAAAAGTTAATATTTATTTATTTACTATAAGAATTTTTGCTATTTTTATCTGAATAGTGGGTCGTGGTAAGCACTGTACATCCGAAAAGAGAGATCAAGTTATCATATTGGTGGAACAAGGGAAAACGTATGTAGATATTCAAACAATCATTGGATGCTCACCAACGATGATCTGTAATGTCAAAAAATATGTGGCATACTGGCATATGCTGAAACGAGAGGTCCAAAACCGTTATTAACAGAGAAATGGGTAAATGGTATTGTGTGATTTTCGAGAAGCCCAAACCCATTTACGCCCGCAACGGATATTAAAGAGGAGTTAAATGTGCCAGCAAGTATTCGAACAGTTAGAAATCGCCTTGTCGACAATAAATTAAATGCCCGAAGCCCACTAAAGTGCCATTATTGACAAAACGACATATAGGGAAACGGTTAAAATTCGCTAAAGAACATATACAAAGACCCATTGAAAAATGGTATATCATTTTATGGTTGGATGAAAGTAAAGTGGTATTATATGACAATCGAGGTTCTCGACTTTATGTTTTATGGCATCCTCCTAATACTGCATAACATCAAAAAACACTTTTGCTACTGTGAAACATGGCGGTTGTAGTATAATGATACGGGGTTCCTCTCTTATTACGGAGTATGTAAACAAAATTCAGGTTCTGAATGGCCTCCACAATTTCCAGACCTGAATCCATTCGAGAACTTATCGACTGATATTAAGAAGGCTGTGTCAAAAGCTAAACCCACAAAAAACAGCTATGGCGTACTGTAGAAGAAGCGTGACATGCGATACCTGTATAAAGATGTCAAAAACTTGTTCATTCAATGGATAATCATTGTAATTCGGTAATTAAGAAAAAAAGACAATCTATCAAATACTAAACTGAAATATTTCAATATTATGAAAATTGAATTTTAATTTAAGTTATTGTTAGGTTAATTTTTGTTAGTTTAAAACTCGAAATTTGGTGTCAATACTATTTTTTCCCCCACCCAAAAATGTAAAGAAATATAATTGGAGTATTTTTTGTTATTAAAATGTGATTTAAACAAAATTATGGGCTTTCTGGATGGAATGTTCGGGAGAGTTTTTACAGTTCTACGACTTCTGATTTGGAAGCCCTCGACAAATGCGAAGATTTTTTTTAGAGCTGTTCCGTTATGTTTTCAAGCTTCGGCTTTAATATTCATACTCCAATAGTGGAATGTTGGTTTCCTTAGAGGAATTTACATAACTGGTTGTTTGAGATTTTAATTGCTCGCCAGAAGGAATAATCAATATTACTATTATTAGTTATAGTAGCTAACTATTAGTATTTATTATTTCATTTACAATTCTTTTATTTATCTCGCTACTTATCTCGCTCCAATTAAGTTTTATCGCGAAAAGCTCTAGTTTGATGCCTTATCCTGCGAGCTTTTTTTCTGTTAAAAATTCTTAAACTTTCCTTATATGATTTGCCTTGATCTTCTATTGCGTTTCGGGTTATTTTCTCAAACTGAGACCGACATGAGACAATTTATGCCTCAACCAGCGAACACTTAAGATCTTAAGTTGCACGCTGTTTGTACCATTTTGGTTAAGGCTACAATCACTTACAGAGTTCTCGTCACAACTGACCTCAAAAATTTTGGTGGTCGTACCGCTCTCCTAAGTGGTCCAAACGGAGCAAAACTTAGCTCTTAAGTTTTCGCTGGTTGAGGCGAAAACTTAAGGAGCGAGGTATCCTAAAATTTGCGGTATCATAAGTGTTAACTGATCGTGAAAGAGGAAAATGTTTCGAAACAATGTCATCTATGAATGGGGTACGACGAACAAGAACATTGGAAATATTCACCCATCTCCTTCTCTCTCTACCACACTGTTCGTAATATGCATTCTCACTAACCCGCATTCTAAACAAATGCTTAGTTAGAGTACAATGTCCGTCGAGAATGCTCAGTAAAGTTCTAACGGTGCCTCTGTTAGAGTTTAAAATCACCTGAGTCCTTTTCCGATCTTTGAATCCAAGAAGCACCTTAGATAAACTATAGCCTCTATGATCGGACACACGAAGAAGCATAATTAATTTTGTTGCCGAGCCAGTTTACAAGTTGCGAGTGTACTAACTAATGGCCCGTATATCAACCTGGCTGTCTTCCAATTCATATTAAATAACGCACAGTCTGTTTCGATATCAAAGACCGCTACCTTAAGGATTGCAACAATTTCTGTCTGAAAGACAGTGTCCTACTTACTGTTCAACGAAAGGAGTCAAATTCTCTTCAGGATTAGATTGGTATTGTCCGATTCCGATACCAACAAGGCAGCAAAGGAACCCAGGTTTCAAGTCCCTTGATCTAACATTTGGATTTCTACATTTCAGTAAATGTTATTGAATTGAAAATTGAAATTTGCCAAAATCTTTGGTCTCGCGTGATCGCATTTTTCTTAGAATTCACCGATAAATCATTTTCACGGCACTAAATTATGATTATGTTGATCGCCATTTGAATGGAATCACATAAAACATGGCTTTATTTACCAATAAGTGTAATGGCGATGTAATCCGCATATCCTTCAGAATAAAATCGGTTATATTTTAAATGGATTAACAATAAGTTGTAAAAAGCCACCACAGGAGAGGATTCAGAATTCCTTGCTGTGGACATCTCTTACGGATAGTTAAAGTAGTCGTAGCCCTACCATGTTAGGGTTAATTTGTTGGATTTAAGCTTGGCATTACACCACTTTGTAATAGTGTTTTCCACGTCATGTCTTAAAGTTGCTGTGATCATAGCATTGAAGTATACATGGTTCAATGGCATCCTGATGTCTAGAAATGCTTTAGAAGAAATTTTTTGTTGTTTTGGCGATATTTCAATTCGCTCTACGACTTAATGAAGCGGCCTATCGAGAGATTTACTTTTTTGGTAGTCAAGTTGCCTGTATAGGATGAATTGGAAAGTACATGAGAGAAATTGTTCTCCTAAATTACCTATCCATTAGGTCCCCAATTTTTGGCGAGATTTTAGGAATAAAATCCTTTACTTTCCTCCACGATTGTGGATCGCACCCGAAAGATGGTCAAAAATAAATGTAAGTTCCTCCTGCAGAAGATCAGGAAAATCTCATATGGACAAAGAAAATACGCTTTATATTATTCCTTCTGATGATGGAGACTGTGTAAAGAACGGCCTGTATGCTTATAAGCAGGGCGCTTAGGACAACACCTACCTAGAGGTTATGTTCATCTTATTCCTGTCGACTTTTTTGGTAAGCAGATGGCAGTCAATGTGGCTACGAGACTCGGCTGCCTCTCAGTGGAAGTGCCTTCAGGCGGGACACCCGACGATAATTAGATCGCTAAGAGAAGAACCGACGAATCTAGATTATATTAAACCAACGTTGTGCTTCGATAAAGGTTTCCGGACCATCTGTCCTTCCAGAGAATCTGGGAGGAACGGATCAATACTGGAAAACGAGACTGCAAATTTTTCACGGACGGTTCTTAGCTAGACGGTAAGGTAGGAGCCGGAGTCTTCTGTGAGAAGCTTAAATTTAATATTTCTGTTTGTCTCCTTGACTACTGCAGCGTGTAGCAGGCTGAAGTGGTGGCGATAGGGGAAGTCGTGACATGGTTGAAGCATAACGTGGTATCCATGAAGGATATCGCAATCTATGTCGACAGTCAGGCGGCGGTCATGTCACTAGATGCCGTTTGTATGAAGTCACGAGTGGCGCTAGATTGCCGATCATCTCTTAATGAGATGAGTGAGTATTTCAGCATCCAGATAATCTGGGTCCCTGGTCACTCGGACGTCACGGGAAATTGCAGGGCAGACGAACTGGCTAGGTACGGTACGACTCTCCAAATGCAGCCGGAAAGGGCAGGTCTGCGGAGACCTATAGGGTGGCTCAAATTGGCGCTCAGTAAAAAATTGCCTTGACAAACGAGAGGTGGTCCAATACTCTCACGTGCAGGATAGCCAAAACTGAACTTGCGGCGCTCCAAAGCACTAGTATGCCTGGGAAAAGAGAGGTAGGATTGGTCATAGGAATACTGACAGGACACTGCCTTTTTAGGGAACATGCGAGAAGGCTGGGTCTACAGACGAATGACTTTTGTAGAAGTTGTATGGACGAAGAAGAGGAAGAGACTTTAGATCACTTCCTATGCTCGTGTCCAGCACTATCATACAGAAGGCATAAGTACTTAGGTGTGTACGGTATGGGCAGCCTTTCGTAACTCGCGGATTGTGGCTCTGGATGGATTCAGCGGGAGTAAAGGGGAGATAGGATCCTGTGGTATCACAATGGGCCGGGCCACTATTGGCCTAAGTGTGCAATAGCAGCTACTCTTACCTAATCTAACCTAACCTAATCCTTCTGTAGTCACCACCTTAGCAACCAGTTGCCAAGTCCTGGGAGTGGGACTTCCTTTCTTTTCGATGGGTAGATTTTTCTCCACTCTTATTGGATCCATTCTTCCTTTAGATATTTACGGCCTTACAGTGATCGTTGCGTTAATAGTTTACAACGGCTCAGGATATGTTTAGAAACCTTCCAAGTCAATAAACTAAAAGAGCTTTAGCCATAAAATTGTCTATACAATTGACGTTTGTAGTCGTCCACCTACTGGCAGGTATTGTAAGTTGTGATGGGAATCACTATTTTGACATACGATCATTTTCTGTGTATTTTCTGCCGAATTGTTTTGTGTTCTTTATTAAAAGCTAGTAATAAAGTTTAATTTAAAATGTCTGTTACGGTGTTGAAGCAAAAATAAACAAGTGTCCTATTGAAGTGTACATGTACATTCATTTACTTACCGATAAGTTGCGAAATGGAAACCATTAAAAAAATTAAACGAGGTTTAAAACATTGTGGAGTGCCCCAGTGCAACTCTTATAAATCACCATCAATATCAATGCACCAAATTCCAAAGAAAGTGTTATAGTGTCGATCGGAATTGCCAAAATGGAAAGCTATTTTAAAAATGGGGAAGAACTTCCCACAAAATTTTAAAATTTGCAGCCAGCATTTCCAAGTGAAATATTTGCTTACTCCATTTCGTTCTCCTCGGAAATTATTTAAAGTCCATTTAGTTGATGATGCATTTCCAACCGAGAGCCTACCAAAATCCACGATTGAAACAAAGCGTTGTTCAGATAATTCCAGAGTAAATCGTTTGTTGTTGAGATCTACAGTTATTTCTTCACAATCTTGGTTCATATAAAACTTAAAGTTTTAGTTAAATTTAAGTAAAAACATTATTAATAAAAATTATTTTATTTAGCTTTGATCATCGCCAGTCGCCTGAAAATGATTCTGAAAATAATATGACTGATCAAATTACAGATTTGTTTTCTGATGAAGCCATACAATGTACACCTCAATGTTCCGATAAAGGCAATCAAGTTAATTTCACTGGTTTTGTGAATGCAGCTTCTTTGTGGAACACTGATGCAAAATTAAATACAAAGACGGGAATCCCAAACAGTAGTATGCCAGACAGTCAGAAAAGATGACACCTGTTCATTAGCTATGAGAGATCGAATTCTTCTGACTATGCACAAATTGAAATCTAATTGCTCCTTTTCTGATCTTGCAATTGATTTCGAAATAAGCGATAAAAGTGCAAAGCTGATATAATTCAGGTTTTGGCGAAAACAATGAAAAAATTAATATATTGGCAATCGCAGGAACAAAACTCAAACAATCTGCCGAAGTGCTTTCAAGAATTTCCTAACGTTAGGATTATTCTAGACTGTACCGAAGTACGCACTGTTACTTTCCGTTGTCTCACGTGTAGAACGTGTACCTACTCTCACTACAAGGGGCACATACCATAAAGATTTTAATCGGAGTTTCACCGTCTGGATTGGTTAACTTTGTCAGTAAGACATCCACTGGGCGGTCATCTGATAAGGTGATTTTCAACCAATCTGACCTGTTAAGTAAGCTTCAACCTGGCGACGCTGTCATGGTCGACAAGGGCTTTTTGATAGCTGATGAATTATCAAACGCGGGCATAGAAATGATAAGACCATCGTTTCTATATGAAGCGGCTTCCAAGGAAGAAACTCAAAGAAATAGAAAGATTGCAGCAGCACGAGTTCACGTGGAAAGAAGAATCTCTCTCTCTCTCTCTGGCACTATATCCCATCAAGGGATTTGGCCGCCTCAAATGAGGTTTCATAATCATATTTTCATTTCGGATAATGAGTGATTAATTCATTGATCCTAAACCAGCCGTGAAATTTTTTCACCGCCGGGGATCGAACCCGGGACCTCCGGTCGCTGGAGCAAGCATGCTGACCACTTTGCCACCGGGGCGGAAAGAAGAATCGGTCGTCTAAAAATGTTTAAGGTTTTGTCTGAAAAAATAGGAGTTTCTGTAATTCCGTATGTTGATGATATCTTGACCGTCATTTGTGCTTTATCGAATATTTCACAACCATTACTAAAAGACGACAAATTTATGTAAGACGTCTGTAGGCTTTATTTAACAAAAATAAAATTTATAATAAATTCAAACATAAATAAAAAAAAATAAAAAATTAGTACATAAATATAATGACATATGTCTAATTAATAAAGAAAATTTTTGTTTTAATTCTAAGTTTAAAAGGTGATAAACCTAAATTCAATGTATCACAAATATTATCTAATATCTAAATATCTATAATAAAAAATTTAATATATCACATATGTATTAGTTTTATATAAGGGACATTTAGGTACATCATTTTCTGATCATGAAGAGTATCACTTGCTTAAAATAAATATTTGTTAATGTTTCTCCATAGTTTTGTATAAAAACTTCATCTCTTCCTACTTTTATGATTTCAATACTTTTGTCAAAAGTACTAAATACCACGAGATCACAGAGTTTCAAGTTGGTTACGGCCAATCCCAACTGGATTTGACCATAATATTTATGTTTTTTACTTAAACTATAATTATTATCATCAATTGTTCGAAGGTAACTTAAATGCTTTAAAAGATCGTTAGCACATACAACTTTTCCTTTAACAGGACATTTAATTTCCACCAGCTTCCAATTTTCACCCGCAAAAGAAATCCCATCAGGGCTTACCGCCAGAAATGGAAGGTCTGGTGAAATAATTAACCCACTTACAAAAAACAAACAATTTTGGCTATAAACTTCCTTAGCTAATTTTTCGGCAAATAATCCATATCGTGTAGCATCGTTTCCTTTGAAATTGCTCTGATATAAAGAAGCCAATTTTTTTTTGCCAATCAGGTTGCTTATTATTGGCATATGTAAATAAATTATAAGATATGCTGCCTGTTATTCTCTTTTTACGTTCAAGCGACCATTGAACGTTTGTTTGGCAAATGGTGGCCTTACATATACTTATACATTCTTCCAAGGTTTTCCTAACATTTTTCAAATATTCGTTGTTTTCTTCGTTAATTAATGATTGCATTAAAGGTACAAATGTTTTCAAGTAGTTGTGGTTGATCATCAACTCAAAGAAATCATCGATGTCTTCTTGTGTATTTTCGTCGTATTCATTTGGTCTCGATGTATTTTCTGACACTCGAGCGGTTTTTAGTGATTTTGCCAAACCATAGTTTGGTGTAGCTAAAAATAATATTTTTAAATAGTTTTTAAAATAATAATGTACTAACTTAAACGGAATAATACCATTAATATATTTTCTTCGGTCACTTCATCATCGCGAATGGTAAAGACAGAACTATATTGTTTGGCGATGGATCGACCAATTTTACCCCATTTTTGAGTAATTTCCGTACAACTTATTTTACCAAGAATTGGATATCTGTAAGTAACGTAAATTGATTTAAAAAATTCAAAACAAAACTTCTTATAAAAACCTGTTAATGTGTAGAAGGCAAGCAGCTTATGTTTACATTTTTCTCCATTACCCGCTTTGCAGGAGCATACACATTTCCACTTTTTGTAGCTTTGATTTAAAAAGTCCAACTTTACTTCGTGTGGCTTAGATATAATGGATGACGTTTGCACAATGAGGCCCATTATCCGATTTTTGACGGGAGATGGAGCAATGCCAATAGCATGAACCCAACCAGCGTTCACGAATTGGGCGTTTTGAATTATAAAAATATTGGTATATGTCGTATGGTGATATGAACATAGACTCGGATACGTCACGTTGAACTACATTTAATGACGGTTGTGGATGTGGATTGGATTATCCATTTGTATAACGATGTATTATTAATTAGCTTTATAAATATAAATATTAATTAAAAACAAAATCCTAAAGTAAAAAAAATGTTTCTTACATTTTGCGTTACGGATAATTTGCTTGGTCTCAGAGTTCACATTACACACAAAATTATGAAAATAGATATAATTGTTCGATTTTTATTAATATATTGTTATTATATATATTATTCTTATGTATATTATTTATATAATAATATAACAAATTTATTTTTAAATTAAAACTGGCACACGAAGAAGCAACTTTCATATTGAAAAACTCAGTCTGTCAAATCGTGTAGTCGATCACCAATGTTCTATCGGCCGATAGAGGCGCTGTTTTGGTATTTGCAAACGTCAATTGTATGTTAATTTTTTTTTTGATCACGAACTTTAGCCCAAAAAGGCGGTGTTTTTGCGAGAAAACATAGCTGAACAACCTTTGCTAAGATTATTTCTGTCATTAACTTTTTGAATGGAAACACTTTATTAGGTTTGTTTTCTCTCTAAAATGGAATATTGTTGCATTTCAAATTTTCTCGGTAATATATTCCTATTTCACTTTCGTATTCCATTCCACTTTCGTACCCCAGGTGGTACGTCAACTTTACAGTTGGCCAATCCACCCTCACACGAGGCAGGCTCAACGGATTCTGGGGTGAGCTAACCATTGCTAAACCCGTTTATACCAAGCACAAGTATTTGTAGATCACCAACTATACAAATGCATTCCGCTATTCAGCAGGAGAACAATAAAGCTGAATGCAGTCAGAACGGAAACCACGATGTCACTAGAGAAAACGATGAGTTAAAAAAATCGTTAAAAAATTTAATGAAAATCAATGAACAGCTATTCAAAGAAGTCCAACAGCTTAAAGAAGAAATTGCTGTAATCAAAAATGATAATCAAGCCAAAGAAAATACTATGGCTATCTATGAAACAGATGAAGACGAATTGGCGTATGAAACGAGTTTTATACGAAAGCAAATTAAAACTAAACGTCAAAACAAAAAAAGAAAAGCAGAATCTTCGCCTGAAGTGGAACAATCAATACAGAGTGTCAGAAAACCACAACCCCAACGATCTGAACAGTCAACTACGGACCTAGTGAAGGTACATAAGAACGTATCACTGATACCGAAAGAGAAACCACTGCAGCCAATTAAAACATCTAACGTAATCATCCAAGGGGAAATGCAGGAAAAACAAACAACACATAAAGAGATACCACCTCCACCCATTAACATACTTAATGTTAGTGAATACGAAACCATTAAAAAAATAGTGAAGGTAGTTCCAAACGATAAATATAAAGTCACTGCACTAAATAATAACGTTTGGAAAGTGAATGCACTTGACCCAGAAACCTACAGAATGTTATCAAATGCAATCACCGCTCAAAACATCGAATGGTTCACCTATGAAAACAAGGCTGAGCAACCAATTAAAGTCATGGCCAGAGGGCTGCATCATACATGCCCAAACGAAGAAATAATTGAGGAACTTAGCCAGAAAGGATTCAAAATTCTAAACGCTGTGAACATATTAAAGAGAAAGGTCACTATAAAAGCAAACGGTGAACGAGAAACAACCAAAGTTGGTCTGCCCCTTTTCATGCTAACATTTGACAACGCTGAGAGCATTGATAGGGTATATGGAATCAAAGCAATCCTTAATATGAAAGTTAAGATTGAGACATTAAAAAAGAACCCTAGTAGAATACCACAGTGCTACAACTGCCAGGCATATAACCACACACGCAAATACTGCAATAGGGAACCAAGATGCGTAAAGTGCGCTGGGAAACATCTAACAAAAGAATGCAACAAAAGTAAGAACGAACCAGTAAAATGCATACACTGTGGTAATCATCACCCAGCAAATTACAGAGGCTGCGAAGTAGCGAAAGAGCTGCAAAGAATGAGAGACAACAAGAGAAATCAAACAAGTCAGAGTTCTCAACCTAGGATGCAATCCTACTCAAAACGAATCCCCCTAAATAGCGGCAAAGTTAAAGAAGGCATAACATATGCACAAATGGCTAAGCAGAATGAAAATATCAGGAACGCTCCGAGTCAGGAAAACCATGTCCTGCAAGAAATACTTCAGAAGCTAAGCGCTATCAATTCACATTTGGCTGGCCAGGACCAAAAACTAGAATCTATGGGCGAGCTACTGAAAAAACAAGTACAGAGACTAGTAACACTAGAAAATACATCGATGAGCCAAGATAAAAGAATAACGGATGCGTCAAGTAAAACTAGAGAAGTTATTAAGCACCTTCATTCTAGTCCATACAAACTTAACAAGAAAAAATAATGACACAATATTTAAGAATTGCTACCTGGAATGCAAATGGCCTAGCGCAACGCATTTCAGAATTAGAAGTATTTTTAAGCACAAAAAAAAATTGATATATGCCTAATTTCAGAAAGTCATTTTACCAGAACGTCGTATGTCAAAATACGTGGATATCAGTGCTATCAAGCTCTACACCCAGCAGAACGAGCTAGAGGCGGGACAGCAATCTTCGTTAAGGACAATATAAAACACCACGAAGAATTAAAAATAGAGGAGGAAGCTATGCAAGTAGCTACTGTATCTATTGAAACCAAAAATAACAAGAGCTTTAGTATATCAGCAATCTACTGTCCACCCAGATATAACACAAAAAAAGAAGACTACATCAAACTTCTTAAATCGCTTGGTAGTAATTTTATTATTGGAGGCGACTTTAACGCGAAACACATATTCTGGGGGTCAAATAGAACTAGTCCTAAAGGAAGGGAGCTATTTGAAGCAGGCAGGATATTAAAATGTGAGTTCCACTCCAGTCGAAAGCCAACCTACTGGCCTACGGACCCAAATAAAATTCCTGATCTTCTGGATTTCATATTATATCAAGAGGTATCTCCGAAAATTACTTAGCAGTTGAAAATGAAGAAGGGCTATTGTCAGACCATTCTCCAGTTCTAATGACAATAAGTGACACGGTAATAAGGAAAGCAAGCCCTCCACGATTAACAAATAACAAAACCAACTGGGAATACTTTCAACAGCTAGTCGAAAAGAGCATCAACCTACACGTGCAGATATCAAACGCTTACACGATAGAAGAAGAACTAGAAAACCTCATTGATAGTGTGCAAAAAGCGGCCTGGAAAAGTATTCCTGACCAGCAAGAAATATTACAAAAAAGTATAACCTATCCAGTTGAAGTGAGAGAGTTGGTTAACGAAAAAAGAAGAGCTCGTAAGACTTGGCAGAGAACCAGAGCCGCTGAAGACAAAACAATCCTAAACAACTTGTGCAACAAACTTAAACTACTTATAAAGGAGATTAAGAATGAGTCAGTTGCAAGCTTCCTAAGTAACCTGACAGGTAAACCTGACACAGACTATTCCCTGTGGAAAGCCACCAAAGGTTTAAAAAGGCCTAAAATGCAAGTGCCACCCATTAGAATGGTTGATGGAACCTGGGCTCGCAGCGAAAAGCAAAAAGCTGATCTGTTTCCCGAACACCTAGAAAATACCTTCAAACCACCAACTGGACAAGCGGATAATGAATATCTAACACCTATAAGCAAAGTAGACGAGGCATCTGTGCTACCAGTTACTCTGAAAGAAATCAAACAAGAAGTAAAAAACCTCAAAGATAAAAAAGCCCCTGGATACGACTTGATAACGGGGCGAATAATCAAAGCTTTACCAGAGAAAGCCCTAAGGAAACTACAGCACATAATCAATGCTATCTTTAGACGATGTTATGTTCCGAGACAGTGGAAAGTAGCGGAAATCATAATGATTCCAAAGCCCAATAAATCACTAAACGACAAAACGTCGTATAGGCCTATTTCTTTGTTAACAACAACATCAAAAATTTTCGAGAGACTGTTTCTCAAGAGATTAAAGCCAATTATAGAGAGCAGAAATCTTATACCAGAACATCAATTTGGGTTTCGAGAAAGGCACTCAACGATTGAACAGGTACATAGGATTACTGATACTATTGAGGAGGCGCTGGAAAAAAAGGAAGTATGTTCAGCAATATTCTTAGACGTAGCCCAAGCATTTGATAAGGTTTGGCACCGCGGTCTAGAATTTAAGCTCCAACGAGATCTGCCAAAACAACATTTTGAATTGCTAAAGTCTTACATCAACGACCGTTACTTCCGGGTGAGACAGGACGGAGAATACTCTAAACTGAAGAAAATATTGGCAGGGGTTCCACAAGGCAGTGTTCTAGGCCCCGTATTATACCTCCTGTATACGAATGATCTACCAGACATAGAAGAAGCTAGAATAGGAACGTTTGCTGATGACACAGCTGTTATGACCACCGATGCTAGTATCGTTGAGTCCACCAGGAAACTACAAAATGCTATTAATAGAGTGGATAGCTGGACAAAACGATGGAGGATAACACTTAACGAATCGAAACCAACGCATATCACCTTTACAAATAGGAAATTAGAATATATTCCGATTAGTCTGAATTCACAACCAATTCCATATTCTGATAATGCTAAGTATCTCGGCATGACGCTAGACTCTAAACTCAGGTGGAAAGCGCATGTTAAAAAGAAAAGGCAAGAACTGAATTTAAAATTCAGAAAAATGCACTGGCTTATTGGAAGAAACTCCGAACTTACAATGCACAACAAACTGCTGCTATATAAACAAATCCTAAAACCTATCTGGACGTATGGTATTCAGCTTTGGGGCTGCGCAAGAAAAACTACAGTGAAGATCATTCAAACATTTCAAAACAAAGTACTACGTAGCATTGTCAATGCTCCTTGGTACATTAGAAATGACAATCTCCATCGAGACCTAAACATGGAATACGTCAGCGATGAAATAAAAAAAATTGCAAGGAGTCATGTACTGCGACTGCAGCAGCATGACAACGAGGAGCGGAACCTACTGGATCGCGCCAATGGACCAAAGCGCCTAAAAAGAACAAAGTCTTTAGAATTAGTGGTTCCTTGAGCCGCTTAAATAAAAGGACTAGCAGAGCTGGGATGAAGCAATAGGTCTCATTCCATAAGAATAGACTACAAAAATAATAAAACAGTTACTAGATAATCTATATGATTAGTTGTAATATTATACAGAAATAAAGATTTCTTAAATTAAAAAAAAAAAAAAAAAAAAAAAAAAACTTTCGTATTTCAAAATAATTTGTATTATTGAAAAAAATTATTGCCAATGAAGTTACCTAAAAATGGTAAAAGCGGAAGTTGTAGAACCAATGTTAGACCGGTCAAGTCCAATTGACAAGTAATCACAGAAACTAAAAGTAAATATTTATTTGTTGTTCTTGGTTAGGGCACGTGCTAGAAGAATAAGGAGAACATGTGGTGCTTTTCTTAACCTATATTCATGATTTCCATCGAATGTAGATAGTGTTTGTTTCTACGCCTCTAATACTGGGATCGGTACCTTTCTCTATCCAGGGAGGTTATAGTCATAGTATAATCTGTCCGCTACTTTCTTGGAAATCTCAAATAAATCAACAGTCGCAAAAACGAAGTACATCCAAAGGAATATAGTTATCAGGCAGTGTTTGAGTTTACTTTTTAATTTAGTAAATTTTTTACGTTAATAACAAATGAAATTACTTGTAAATACCACTTAATATACTAATTTAAACATAATTTAGATTTGTTGTTAATGAGCAATTTAGCGTTGTATCGGCGTTTCAATATTTTACAATAATTTACAAATTCCGAATAGGAAGAAAAAAGAAAAGGTCTGACATCCACAATATGAAGTGCCAGTGCTAAGTAGTTATGATCATAATAGCAGGACAAGATACCCCAAGGTTGATATTTAGATACATTGAAACGTCCGTACAATGAGCCCTCCAATCTGACGATGGTGTATGAAAGATTAAAATCTAATGGAATATGAAATGAGCGTTAACATTCGGACCACGTACGGTATAGCTGTAAGAAGTATCAGAAATCTGCTTCGAATATAATAGTAATATAGTGTAAGAAACAAAATTTAACTCTTAACTGTACTAATATTCTTGATAGTACTGAATTGCCTTACATCAGCCTTAGTATGGAGTATGCAAAGCATTGAAAGACAGCAACGGTGGCGACTGGCATTACAACCATACGAGAAGGAATAATCGGGGATCTTTAATTGAACACTTCATACTCAAGCTGAATCACACAATCTATTTTTGGTTTTAAATCAAATACAGGGAGAAATACCATCTATTCCAATTTCTAACGATGCACAGTGATTGTATAGTACTGTATTGTTTCGGGCCAAATGAAACACCCCTCAGTCTGAACTTGAAAGATGCAAAAGACTTGAAACACGTTTTTTAACAGAATCACTAGAAGCATATGATAGTTATGCTGGAGTAAGGGGCAAACGGATGAAGGCAATATTCTGTGGTGATTGTCGGACAAATGGAAGATAATGATTAGTTATTCCTCTATAATTTGATAACAATTCGATTTTTAATTGAATTTCATTAAAAAGTTCTGGATGCTGGATGCCTCACGCTCATGAATTTGTATAAATTTTCGACGACTAACTAAATTGAATCGTGTATGCGTTTTTTGCAATAAAACAGCTTTGGTATTTTAAATTTTGTGGCTTTTATTTTTTGGCCAGATATTTCGGCTTTAACGCCTTCTTCAGTGGCATTCTGATTATTAAATAATTAAAATTTTATTAATACTTACTACTTTTTAAAAAACCTATATATAAAAAAAATCATTACCTTTTTAAAATTTTTTCATAAAGGTAATGATTTTTTTTTTTTTATAGGTTTTTTAAAAAGTAGTATTAATAAAATTTTAATTATTTAATAATCAGAATGCCACTGAAGAAGGCGTTAAAGCCGAAATATCTGGCCAAAAACTAAAAGCCACAAAATTTAAAATACCAAAGGTGTTTTATTGCGAAAAACGCATACACGATGCAAACTAACTGTAATGCAGCGAAAACATCATGATAATTACAACGACTAACTAAATTGATGTTTACTTTTTACACTATTTGCCGTAGGCACTTGGCGAAACACACTTATACTTATGCCCCTATTATGGTTCTCACCTCACCTCACCTCACCGAGCGAGTCACCTCACCAATCCTAGGCGTGTGAGTTAGATTTTTGTATTATGGTGCTCGTTTTTATTTTGGTGAGATGTGTTTGTTTATTATGACAATTTCCATTAGCTGTTAAGTTGGAAATATTGTAATTTTTTGCGTTTTGGATATACATTTTTCACAGTACTGACAATTCGTGTGTTTTTCATTAGAAATTTTTATTTTATGCATAGAATTATTTTTTATTATGCAATAATTTTATAAAACGAAATCCTATAAAAAAATTATTATGAAAAAAATCTTACGTTTTTTGCTATCCATCGTGATTACTTACGTTTTCGTTTTTTGCTATCCATCTTGAAAAATTACTATGAACTCACCAGCATATTGTTGGTGAGTATATTTGACACTAGAGTCACCTCACCGCAACTTGTATAATATCAAATATTTCAAAACGGTGAGTTCAAGTCACCATTATGACGTATTTTCTCGGTGAGTTGAGGTGAGGTGAGTACCATAATAGGGGCATTAATAAACACATTTTTATTAATCACTTGTTTTTTTTTCGCAGAATATTTTGAATATTTTTCAAAAAGTTTAAAAAATCACTCGATCGATTTCGACTTGTTAGGTCATCATCAGGAGTAGATACTCCTGATGATGACCTAACAAGTCGAAATCGATCGAGTGATTTTTTAAACTTTTTGAAAAATATTCAAAATATTCTGCGAAACAAAAAACAAGTGATTAATAAAAATGTGTTTATTAAGTAAATTGATGTTTAGTTCGTCCCAGATGTTGATACGTGGCAATTCAAAAATCACAATACTACTCAAATTTTTTTTCTGTGCCTCACGCCGATTTTGTCTAAATGTCCGACTAACTATAAATTGATGATTAGTACTTGCCTTATCTATGAACGACTAGATGGCACAATACAAATTGCGGCCGATGTTTAAAATTAATTAAATAAATTAAGATTTATTAGTTCCAAAATATTTCTAATCGGCTATTGATAAATCTGAACTAAGTTTGCAGTTTGGAACTTGCGGTCCATTTCTATAAGGTACATTTTAGTTTATGAACATTAGAGACATCTGTCAGTAAATTATATGTACTAACCAACAAATTAGTTAGTCCTACATTGAGACAAAACATCGGCGTCTGGCACACATTATAAATGCAAGTTAAGTTGAGATACATCGAATCTCCGATTATAAATACTCCAGTAGTTGATAAATATTAAAATAGTTTCCCAATTTTTATTAAATATCTTGAATTCGGTTTGTTTGGTGCCATCTATGAACGACTGGTATGATCAAGCAGAGAATCACCAAAAGACCAAACCCAAGGCATCTTTTAAATATTAACACATTATATTATAAAATTCACAATTGTGCAATATTCTTCTATTTCTTTGTGCGTATTGGGCGACATAATGAACACTGAATAAATATGTAATCTTTATTGTTGCTATTATCGTAATAGCAAACAATCAGGTTTTCCGTTTTATATTAACAAAACTATTTATAAAAAATGGATAATATATTCAAACATAGACTAATACCAACATTTATTTTTTTCTAATTCCAGAAATGAGTACACCAGTAATCGGACAAAATGTCTCGATACAATGTAATTTGCAATCACGCAATATTTGGTGGACAAAAAATCACAAAAATATTACAGCTTCTAATAAACGATACATCCCAACGATAAACAAAACACATTTAGATGTTGAAGACAATATGCTCGGCGAGAGCGTAATTCATCGCCGGTTCAACACACACATGTTAGAAATAATCGATATCCACAAAGACGATCTAGGCAATTATTCGTGCCATTCAGACGAAATACATGAAAATTTCACGGTCTTTTTGCAACCGGTACATCCTGCCCAAATAATTGATAGCAGCCCTAAACGTGTCGAAATCCATGTTAGCAAATATGATAAAGTATTTTGTTTAGTCAAAGCGTATCCCACCTCATTGTACCGTGACTACATTAAATGGTTTCGTGACGGCAATGATAAAGACTTGGAAAATCACACAATCTACACTATACTAAATGAGACGCACATAAACGTAACGCTATCGATTGAAGACGCATCAAAGAAAGATAATGGTACATATTATTGTTCTATTGTTAAGCTCCCATCCGTTAAACACGAAAATCGCATAGAATCGTCCGTATTCGTTATGGACAAGCCACAAGTTAGTATCGATTACATTAAAGCCGTTGGTGCGGATAAAATTTTTATGAATCTCACGGTGATGGATGGTAACTCCGCCATTCTTAATTATTTTTTGCAATACTTGAAAGAAGGAACTCTAGAGTTCAAATTCTACGATTATCAGATTAACCCAAATGAAACAAAATTCGTTTTGGAAAAATTTGAACCAAACACAAAATATAATTTCAAAATTCAGGCCAAAAATAAGTTGGGCGAAGGATCAACGTATACGTATCCATTATCGGTAAAAACACTTGAACATGATCCAATCTTTATACCCGAAATTAAGGTTACGGGGAATACACACTCTTCGGTGACAATTGGTTGGGCGCCACCACCGGTAAATATACTCGAGTACATTCAATACTATGAGCTCATTGTAACAGATGCTAATAATGCCTCGATTTATAAAGAGTCGGTACACCAGCAGAACAGCCGAAATTTGCCGTATATGTTTGGTGATCTTAAAACATCAACAGAATACATATTTAAAGTAAGAGCCTGCTCCGAATTAACTAAACTATGTGGAAATTGGTCTGAAGAAGTGAGAGGTACAACTTCGGATGGCATTTCATCGCAACCCAAAGAACTCGTCGTGAACTGTGATCATTTTAATATTTCGCGACGTAATTCAGTGAGCGTAACATGGGATCCGCCAAGTTCACCAAATGGTGTAATCATCAAGTATCAGGTCGATCTACGTGGACAAGCAAGTTTTACAAATGATAAAGGATTATATCAAGTCGATGATATGGGAGTTAAATCGAAGCATGTCGAACCAAGTAAAGAGAGACGGCAGAAAGCGGTATTTGAATCGGTAGCTCCGAATACAAATTACACGGTAACGGTTTCAGCTATTACACGAAGTAAAAAACTGGGCGAACACGCTAGTGCGACATGTACGATGCCACCAACGGTGCCTGAAAATATAGGGAAATTGTTATGGGGTAAATTGAAGACTGAAAAAAATGATTGGATATTTAAATTATATTTAAGGCGGCTTTCGGAACGAAATGGACCAATTTGCTGTTATCGTGTATATTTAGTACGGGTACCAGAACAAAATCAACAATTAGATTTGCCCGATATGGTTGATGTCCAAACGTATCATGAAGTTCATGCCTGGAATAATACTAAAGGTGGTGCGTACATCGCGGAAGTTTTGTCCAGTCCCCAGCTGCAGACAGAAGTATTTTTAGGCGACAGTGAAAGTACTGAAAAAAATCAGAGTGTTTTGCAGTATGATAGATCGTGTCATGCTTGTTTAACGGGAGCCACATCGAAAACGTTGTGGCGCAGAAAGTATAAAACAACAACCACCACTCAAAATCCCGCCTCCGCTAACAATATCGATAGTATACCATCAGAATATGATGATTTGCCGCCCGAAATGCCAGTAGATAGTTTCCCAATAAATTTCCCGACCACCGAAATACCGGTGCCATCGTCAAGCAGTGAAAAATTCAAGCGAAAACGCCGAAGTCGACGTCTCGTTCGTGACATATCAGAAAATAGTATTATATTGGAGGATACAAAAACACCAAATCCCACAGGAGCTATTAAAATCGATGGTGGTAATGCATTTGAAATTTTTGATGGGCCCCTCGATTCGAACAGTTACTATACCGGTTTTGTTGAAGTGATTGTGAAAAATGATAATTCGAACGCGGGGGGTGGTAGTAATGACGCTGATATTTTATCAACGTTTAGTGATTATTTTCAATTAATGACAGCCGGTGCACCTCCTGCGACCGACGACGGTGACGAAGATATCTCCGCTATGCTAAATATAATTGTGCAAATTTTATGTGTATTAATTTTATTAGTATTGGTGTTACTAATGGCACTCTGCTTCCTGCATCGATATTACAGTAAGCATGCAGGGCAAGGTGATGAAGTGATTAGTTTACGGGACTCATTAAGGTAATTATAATAACTTCATGATATCACACTTCTTTCCCCATAAACATTCATTGATTTTGTATACAGAGCCGTGACGGCGTCAAACATTCTAACGTAAAGGGGGAAACTATGTAAATTATAGTGTTTATGAAAATTGATTTTTTTGCACATTGCGTGAGATATTTCGTCAGTTTCCATTTGGGAAATAGAGGGAAAATAGCAAAAAGAGCTAGAAGTTTTGTATTTACCTTACGATTGTTGGCGTTAGAAACCAGGGGCCCTATTCCTGAATACGATACGAAAACGGAAGTACAAGGTTCCTATTCAATTTTAAATAAGATTCGTACGAATCTGATTCAATCCAAATATGAATTTTGTATTTTCATTTTCGTATCGTATTCAGGAATAGGAGGGCAGTATTTTTCTCCTTGAAGAATAATCGGTAATCATTTGAAACATCATTAGATCTTAAATAATTTCTCTTTTCTATTTGTCTTAGTCGAGCATTGTGCGGTGGTCGTTCAAGCCACAACCATCACCGGCATTTAATCGGATCATCGTCGTCAAAACCACCCGATGTTGCACCAATATCCCGCGAAGATTTACCACAAGCCTACGTAAATCGCCATAAAGATTCCGATTATGGCTTCCAGCACGAATTTGAAATGCTTCCTGATAGATTTAGTGACCGTACCACAAAATATTCAGACTCCAAAGAGAATGTATATAAAAATCGCTATCCTGACATAAAGAGTTATGATCAAACACGGGTTAAGCTTTCTGTACAAAATTCAACACCCGGTTCGGATTATATTAATGCCAATTTTGTGCTGGGCTATAAGGAACGTAAGAAATTTATTTGCGCCCAGGGTCCTATGGAGAGTACAGTAACTGATTTTTGGCGGATGATATGGGAACAGCATTTGGAAATTATTGTGATGCTGACAAATCTAGAGGAATACAATAAATCTAAATGCGCCAAATATTGGCCCGAAAAGGTTGGAGAGTCAACGCAAGTAGGTGATATTTCGGTTACATTTAATAATGAAACAAGGTATTCGGATTACCTTGTGAGAGATTTAAGAGTAAGTAATGCAGTTAAAATACATTGGCAGCATAGTAGTAAAAATTCTTTTTCAGCTTGTGAAACGTAACGAGAACGGTGATGACGCTGAGGAACGTCGAACAATAACACAATACCATTATTTGGTATGGAAAGATTTTATGGCTCCGGAGCATCCCCATGGAATTATTAAATTTATAAGACAAATAAATTTCGTCTACTCGGTACAACGTGGACCAATATTAATCCACTGCAGTGCCGGGGTTGGGCGTACTGGCACCTTAGTAGCGTTAGATTCATTAATTCAGCAGCTTCAGGATGAGGGACATGTTTCTATTTTTAATACCGTTTGTGATTTACGACATCAGCGTAATTTTCTCGTCCAATCACTGAAACAATATATATTTTTGTATCGAGCCCTAGTCGACATAGCACAATACGGAAATACCGAAATACTAGCCAAAGAATTAGCGACTACAGTAGAAAATTTAAAATTACGTGCGAACGATAGCAAAGAACAGTGTAAATTAGAATTAGAATTTGATAAAATCAAATCCATTACGGACGATACGGTGAAAAAAACGTGTGCGGTCGGTAATGGGGATGAGAATCGGGTGAAAAATCGTAGCGATTTAGTAATACCGTTTGATCGGAATCGTGTTATATTAACACCAATGCCGGGACGGGAGCACTCAACATATATAAATGCATCATTTATAGAGGGATATGATAATTCCGAATCGTTTATAATAACGCAGGATCCGATGGAGAATACGATACCAGATTTTTGGCGTATGATATCAGAGCAAAGTATTCGAACGATAGTTATGATGTCAGAGGTTTGAATCAATAATTTCGTGTAATCTTCATAAATAAATTTGGTTTTTATTGTGTTTAGATTGGTGACGGTCCTAAAAAATGTCCACGTTATTGGGCCGATAATGAAATTCAATTAGATCATATTTTAGTCAAATATATTCAAAGCGAAAGTTTGCCATATTATACAAGGCGAGAATTCAACGTGATAAATTGTCGGAGTAACGATACTATTCAGGTAATACAATTTCAATACAATGGTTGGCCTACTGTAGAAGGTGAGGTTCCTGAAGTGACGCGGGGCATGCTTGAACTAGTCGAAAAAGCACAAAATCATCATAGTAGCGATGATCATGGTGCGATGGTTGTTCATTGCAGGTCAGACATTTTATTTAATATTTGTTCGCATTTTTGTAATTTTAACCTCCTTATTCGTTTCTTTTTCTAATTCGCAGTCTTGGATCGGACAGAAGTTCTATATTTGTTGCAATGTGTATATTAGTCCAGCAACTAAGGATTGAAAAGAAGATAGATATATGCACAACGACTCGAAAACTGAGGTCGCAGCGTAACTTACTTATCGATTCCTATGTAAGTACTTGTTTGATTTGTTTGTTTAGCTCGGTGTGAAGTTTTTGCCAATCGTATAAATAATTCAGTATTTCCAGTGCACATTAATATGATCCGCAACGAGAGATAAAATAGAATGATAATATTTTTTATTTTAGTTCTTGCACTCTTCATAATTCTGTTTTGTGATTTTTAACAAAAAAGGTTGCACCAGAAAATTCTTTCAACAGGATTAACTAGACAAAGGTGTTGGAACAGTCTAGAAAAATTAATTAACCCAGTAAAATAGTATTGTATATATAGAGTTGGTTACAAAAATGTGTAATCCTATGGTATTAGTCAACTTACAAAGTATAGATTGAAGTTAAAATAAATATTTCGGTGTCCACAATCTGGCTGGTTAAAAGGTGGCAGGAACATTTTCGATCAGTTGTACAATTAGACTTTACTCAGAAACTGTAACAAAATCTAAACTGGGTTTTTTTTCTTTAAGGAAGTACTTTGGTTCATCCATACTCTTTTGATTTAAACATCACGAAAAAGTAAAATAACGAGAAACTTACATAATTAATTAAGAGGGAAAATCCGGCCACCTAATTAGGCTCCGATTGAATATTATATTTAGTCTGCACTAAAAGAGGGAGTTTACTCGTATTACGTCAATCAATCACGTTATTCTAATCGGGCAAGAATACCTTTAATTCATAAGTAGTAATTCATAATACCTTCATCAGCAAGGTATTAATTCATAACACTACTTATGAATTAGCAATCTTAATCAACACAATATCCTACATTTCCTACAAAAAGAAATTAAGGAGCCATTTATGCAGGCTACCGTAATAACGATTAACCATGGTATTGCTGAACTAAGTTTAGCGGCGATCTAGTGCCCACCAAGACATAATATCGTAAGAAATCAATATGTCAGCATTTTTAATAAATTTGGACCAAGGTTTATTATAGGAGGTAACTACAACGTCAAACATACTGCGTTCGGATCTCGACTCATAACACCAGGAAAACGAAAAGAACTCCTATTTGCAATAGAAATGTCAGGCTGTGAATATCACTCATCGTGTAAATCAACCTATTGGCCTACAGACATCAACAAAGTTCCTGATTTGTTTGACTTTTATATCTCGAAAGGAATAGCCTCAAATTACATTGAAGTCGAACGCATTGTCGACATTACTTCCAATCACTTACCGGTCTTCATGACTCTGAGTACTTTAGTCATAAAAAAGAAAACCAACCTTAACCTTACTAATAAATTTAATGATTGGGAATTATTTAGAGAGAAACTAGACAATCTAATTGAGCTAAAAGTTAGTCTTAGAACTGAACAGGAACTTGAATTAAGGTGGTGATTCATGTATAAATTTTATCTGACAGACACACAGTATGTTCAACAAGAGCGTGTAAGGCATAACTATACTTAAAACAATAGGAATAAATATGGGCGGGGCTTACATTGGTTCTCTATTGGTTCCTCTTGGGCGCTCTAACACAAACATTAGTTTAACTGCAACAGTTTAGCGGATAACATGTATGAAAGAAATAGTGCGATTTATAAAAAACGATTTGAACCGGTGTTTTTAAGTGAACATCCGAAAGGACCAAAAATGTTGGTTGTAAGTGCAGCTAATTATATAAAAAAGTCGAAAACATTTGTACAGAAGAGGATTACACATTATTCAATGTATAAAAATGTTGACGATTTGCCAGATAGAGGCATAATCCGAACCACTACAGAAAAGGAGGATGATGGCATCATACAGTTATTTGATGAAAATTCTTCGCTTGGCAAGCGCTTAGCTGTGGTAAAATTTGCGAAAAAGAATACTATTTTACCAAAAAGAACCATACGAAAGAACATGGCTACGCATATGGAAATACTTTGGTCAAACCACTGGCAACACAAAAATACATAGAAAAGCAACTATAGTGGGCGAATGAACATAAACACAAAGATTTTACGAATATTGTGTTTACCGATGTCATCCTTTTGAGATTTTAATGTTAAAAGGCGTGTTTGGCGAACTAAGCAAAAAAAAGGATTGTCCGAACTGTGGAGCATCCGCCCTAGCTCCATGTATGGGGATGCTTCACCAAGCAATGTTTTGGTAAATTAATCGTTTCCACACGGAACCTAAATGCACTTTTCATTAATAAAATTTATTCACGAGGTTTGTTATCATCTTACCTGAAATGGTTTGGAGCGGGGAAGTCTAATTGGATCTTGCAAGAAGACAACGATCCAAAACACCATAGCCTACTCTGTTCGAAATTTAAACTCAAAAAGGGCACTACAACATTGGATTCCTCGTCTCAGGCACCTAATTCCAATCCGATGAAAATTAATGGGCACTCATCAAGATTAAGCTGAAAACGTATCACATAAAAAATTTGAGCGCTCTAGCGCGAGTGGTCCGAAAGATATGGAAAAATATTATTAAATTGGCTGATAGTATGGACAAAAGAAACCAGGCAATTATTAACTATAATGGTGACTTTAGTATGTTTTAGTTGATAGCGCCCTAGAAAATACAACAAACTTTCATAATAAAACAAAAAAAATTCATAGTTTTATTTATAAACCTAAGTATTTATGCTGTACACGCTCTTGTTGCACATACTGTAAATAATAATCGCTCTGATTGGTTAATATTTGTTTGCCGATAAAAATGAAATAACGATAAACGATAAAAATGAAATTCACACTTAGCGATACGGGTATAAAATTTTGTGGTATGGATATTTTTTGACATTTTATAAAGCAAGCAACTTAAAAAGTGCTTTTGTTTTTGATCTTTTGGTTTTTTTTATATTTTAGAATATGTATTCTTTTGTTCTCACTGCCGTCAAATCTTATATAAAATTGAGTAATGTTCAATTTTTAATTTTTGTCGTACGATAAAAAAATATGGCCGACATTCAACCAATCAGAGCGATTATTATTTATGTCTGTCAGATAAAATTTATACATGAATCACCGCCTTTACAAACTAAAAATTTTATTAACTCCATGCGTGAAGCTGCTAACTAGGCTACACTCGTATTAGGTGAGAAAGTCGTACAAGAGATAAGCTACTCTCTGGCGATTCGAGAACTGATAAAAGAAAGGCGTAGGAAAAGACGCATATGGCGTAGAACCAGAAACATTATTGACAAAAGAGAATTTAATCGGGTAAGTTGTACTAAACAATCAAATCGTTTAATTATTCAACGTTGTTAAAACAAATTTCTACGTGCAATAACGAATGCTTACCGCTATCTAAATGTTAAATGGATTGATAAAGTGATTCAGGAATTTGCGCCATCAATTATGAAAGGTTACTGCTACATACCAATAGTGAAGCAATACAACTTCTTGACATAACACAAGAACTGAGGCGGCTTAAAAGAATTAAACCGCATGAGCTAGTCATCAAATAAATAAAGATTCATTATTGAGAGCAGAATATTGGTTGCTTGTAAACCCACACTCGCCCTACTTATTAGTTTCAAATAAGTGCGTTATTATCATTAGTAATATATTATCATGTGATAAAATGGTACTATTTAAATAAAAAAAAGCCTTCATAAGTATAAAATTTCTTAAAAACAAATTTAACAACTTTATCTGAAATGCCCAAAATTTCGGTAATTTTACTTCAACTAAAAGCAAAATTATTTTTAAATCGTGATTTAATATAACACCGTACACTTGAAAATTAATAAATTTAACTTTAAAATTCGTTGACACCTTCTGATATAAGCAAAATTTATTTAATATAAAACAACAGATAAATATATAATCCGCTATCAGCTAATCGTTCGTTTAACCGTGATGTGTTTGAATTAAAAAGCTTTAATTTACGCACCCATGTTGGGTTCTAGAGCGATAGAGTACGACACTTGGCTATTTCATAAATATTTGTGTAATTTGGTACTGGGCCGGAATCTCATTTTGAGTTTACATAAGTGAACTAAAGATAATTTTTGAGAGGGCCAAATAGGCTGAATCTTTTAAATGCGTGTGCCAAGCGAAAAGAATGCCGAATTAAGAATACCGAAATTAAAAAGTTAAAATTTTGACATTTTATTCACCTTCAAAATTTTAACTGTCTCGGACATCTTAAATTTTGTAATAGCAAGTTCTTTCCAAATACCGAAAATAAACTGATTTTTTTATGCGTCAAAGAACACGATACAATTTATGTGTTTTGTAAACGTGAAAAAATTTCCCGAAATGTAGAGATTTTTGAAAAATTGCGGTAAAAAAATATCATTTATTTCATCATTTACTTGGAAAGAACGTGTCACGAACTTTCTATCAAAATTTTTTGATTTCAGTAAAATCAATAAATAGGCTCCCTAAATTAAAAAAGTTGAAATTAAAAAGATGGACTTAAAAATAGTGTTTTTACAACAAAGGTGTTTTACAAAAACAAATTTAATTTCAAAATGACACAACAAAGGCATATTTTATGTCATTTTACAAATATATTTTTTAATTCATTTTCAAAATGACTTAAAAAAGGCATATTTTATTTCACATTATAAACATAAAATTTACATTTGTTTTTAATACACATAGAAATGCATGCGCAATTTCACATTTTTAAGAAAACGGTTTCTTGTTTTCTTGTTACAGTTTTTTGTTGTATTGTAGCTAAAAAACGAAGAAATACATTTTCATAAATTTCAATTGTGAATTATTTATTATTTGTGTATTAATTCTGAATTAAAATATGCATTTTTTAATTCATTTTGAAATTTGCAATTGTTTTTTGCACATTTTCATTAATGAATGCATTAGTTGAACATTTTGAATGGCTTTAATTTGCATATTATAGTAAAAGCCCGATTATCCGGCATCCAATTAACCAGAACACTCAGTTAACCGGAATTTTGATTTTTTTTGCTTTTTTCTCTTTCTTTTCTCTTTAATATGCATTTTATAATTCATTTTTGAATATGCAATTGTTTTTTGCAGTTTCATTAATGTTAGCATTAGTTGAAAATTTGGAATGAATTTAATTTTCAAATTATATTGTAGTTTCATCCAATTAACCGGGCCACTCAGTTAACCGGAAATTTAATTTTTAGGTATATTTTTCTCTTTCTTTTCTCCTTCATATGCATTTTTTTGAATTCATATTGAAATTTTCAACTGTTTTTTGAATTTTTGAGTTTTTTGACATTTTCATTAATAAAAGCACTAGTTGAAAACTTTGAATGGCTTTAATTTTCATATTACAGTAAAAATCCGAATATCTGGCATCCAATTAACCGGAACACTCAGTTAACCGGAATTTTAATTTTTATGATTTTTTTTTTGCTTTTTTCTCTTTTCTCTTTCAAATGTATTTTTAATTCATTTTGAAATTTTCAATTCTGCTTTGCACAGTTTCATTAATGTTAGCCTTAGTTGAAAATTTGGAATGGGTTTAATTTTCAAATTACAGTAAAAACCCGATTAACCGGAACACGTAGTTAACCGAAATTTTAATTTTTAGGGATATTTTTTGTTTTTTCCTCTTTCTTTGCCGGAGAATTGGGTTTTTACTGTAATATGAAAATTAAAGCCATTCCAAATTCTTTCATTAATGAAAATGTCCTAGAAACAATTGCAAATTTCAAAATGAATAAAAAAATGCATATGAAAGTGAAAAAGCAAAAAAAATCCATTAAAATTAAAATTCACCTTAACTCAGTGTTCATTCTCAGGTTAATTGGATACCGGATATTCGGACGTCTACTGTAATATGAAAATTAAAGCCATTCAAAATTTGCAACTAATGCTTTCATTAATGAAAATGTGCAAAAAACAATTGCAGATTTCAAAACGCACGTGAAAGAGAAAAAAGCAAAAAAAAAATCATAAAAATTACAATTCCGGTTAACTGAGTGTTCCGGTTAATTAGATGCCGGATAATCGGGCTTTCACTGTAATAAGAAAATTAAAGCCATTTCAAATTTTCAACTAATGCTTTCATTAATGAAAATGTGCAAAAAACAATTGCAAATTTCAAAATGAATTAAAAAAATGCATATGAAAGAGAAAAAAGCAAAAAAAAATCCTAAAACTTAAAATTCCGGTTAACTAAGTGTTCCGGTTAATTGGATGCCGGATAATCGGGCTTTTACTGTAATATGAAAATTAAAGCCATTCAAAATTTTCAACTCATGCATTCATTAATGAAAATGTGTAAAAAACAATTTCAAAATGAATTAAATATGCATATGAAAGAGAAAAGAAGAAGAAAAAAGCAACAAAAATCCTAAAAATTAAAATTACGGTTAACTGTGTGTTCCGGTTAATTGGATGCCGGATAATCGGGTTTTTACTGTTATATATTTTTACGTTTTATTTCGATCTTAAACATTTTCACATTTTATTTCATTTTTTAAATGACTTAAAAATACACATTTTATGGCATTTATAAACATACTTCTTAAATCAATTTCAAAATGACTTATGATATGCATAAATAAAGTCAGCTATTTTTATTTCATTTTCATTACAGATTTTAAGTCAAGTTTAAAATGAAATAAAATCGCTGGTTTCCGAAAGTCCGAAAACACACCATTTTTAAGTCAGCCTTTTTTAATTCAGGGAGGCCAATAAATATAGGTACATACAAATAGGGCTGAGTTTAAAGCTGTTGCATGATAGTAATTCAAACAATTTTGATATTGATGATATTGGGGTTATAACTCTATAACAAGACATACTTTCTTGCTTCAGATTTGAAAAGTGGTCTCACTATCGTTGTTTTCCACTTTTGGGGAAAATGTGCTAGTTTTAATGACTGATTATTGTATAGCAAGCATAACGAAATTGTCAAATTTGTAAAAACTTTTAACAGTGAAGCTGAAACGCCATCATTGCAATATGGGGCTTAGTTACAGATACCATGCTTTCGTCATTGTTTAGGTTTTCAAACTTAAGAATGTTTTCCTCTTCATAGATTGATTGATTGAAAGAGATCAGCAAACATATTTGGTATAGTTTGATGGTCGAAGGATTTATCGCCGCATACGTTTATACGTATAAGTTTATACAGTTTTCAACAAAAAGGACTGAGGACCAATAGATTCTAAATTAATTTGGCAACGATACCGATCCAGATAGTTTTCGAAATTTTAAGCGGAAATTACGGTTTTAGACAAAAAACACGTTTTAAAAAAATTTACCCTTGTACAGCCCCCATAAGGATTGATTGACCGAGATGAAACTTCTTAATTACGCTTTTTCCACAAATTGGGAGATCCAGTGATTTTTGGCCAAAATCAGTCCACCAGAAGTGAGTGATAGGAGCTTTTCATTTATTGCAAATGTTTCGAAAATTCTATAGTATTTACGAAAAAACCTTTAAAACCAAAAAGATTGTAAAATAAATTTCTAACAACTCTTTCAGGACATTTTTTAATTTTTTTCGGAAATGACTAGTGGCAAAGAGTATGTAATTTTATAAAGAGTAACGAAACAGAGGAAAAATTTTCATCAAAAAATGAATGGGTTATGCAAGTTAAATGGGCTATACAATATTATATAATACACTACACAACAATTTTTTTTGTATCGAATATTGTCATACTCGCGACCATCTTTGCCATAGGTCAATCGTCATCTGCTCTAATTCTCTTTTATTATTAATTTGATCGTTAAATTGATCATGCCTACTACCTGCAGATAGTAAGCATGATCAATTTTTACGATCAAATTAATAATAAAGGAGAATTAGAGCAAATGGCGATTGACCTATGGCAAAGAAGCTCGCGACTATGTATGATAGAAAATGACAAAAATTACCTTGATGTGTAAGTGTGTTTTTAATCTTAACTTGGGCAGGATTTACAAATGTAAATATGTATTTTAATTTTTGAATAAAATCTACGTTATTCATTTTATTTTGAAAAGCTTCCGGCTCAGTGGCTAATTTCTTGAGGTTCATCCGAAATCGTCAGAATAAAATGAATAAAGCGCTTTCAAACACTTTTTCAGCACTTTTTTAAAATTTTATACGATAATGGGCAGGATTTACATTTGTAAATATTTTTTTTTTCATTTTTTTTATATGAGAATCATAATTTTTTTTCGCTAGCTTCAATTCATGGCACAAAGTACATTATCATTTCCGAAAAATATATACATCTATTACAAGGCGGAAAAATATAAGGATTTTGGGATATACAAATTTTTGTTTTTTGTTATTTCAAATAGATCAAAAAATATATTTTATAGTAAATATTTACATAAAAATTTATTTTAGGTGGCAATTTGCACATTTTGTTTGTGTTAGTCTTCGTCGGTTATCGTCATCCGGTACAAACTTCTCTGTGTATCTAGAAACACGAAAAAACTACATTTTAATTGAAAACAGAGTACTAATACAAAGGAAAATTCAATATATATATTTGTAAATCCTGCCCATAATAGGTATAAAAATTTGCTGCCTATGCTAAGGATAAAAACAAAAAAAAATTATTTCACTAAAATTCGGCATCTACGTTCTCAGCGGATTGATTATCCGGAATTAAACTTCATACTAGGCTTATAGCATAAATTGGGAGATCACTAGGAAATTTGGTGGATATTTGTGTAGCGGATATGGGAGTATATTTTATTGTCCTGTAAGTTTACATTATCGATTTATTAATCAAGTATGGTGTATTCGAAATCTATTATTGTATACATGACATATCGTGGTACAAGAAAGTCGGTATTAGCCATAACATATTTACTCCTTCATTTTTTATTTAGTTTGAAAGCGCCATTTTTAATCAATTTGAAAAACGCAAACCTTTGCTGATTCTTGATGATAATATCGGGTTCAGAACCGTCTTCTTTTATTATTACACTTCCTAGGTAGCAGAATTCGTCTTCATCATCAATGGTGGTAACTTTTACTTCTAAGTGTTGTTACTAGTCTCCTCGAGAGCTTTTGTTTTGCCTCCCATGTTCCGGAAACACTTGAAATTAATCGAGCGAGATTTTAAATTCGAGATTTCTTTTAGAATGTCAGGGTCCAGACTTTCTAATCTCGTTTTATTTTGAGATAATAAATTTCGGATTGTCCTAATCTCGGTACGCATAACGTTGATTCAATGCCAATGCCTAAAATGTAGCAAAATTTGTTTTATTTAAAGAAGATTATCATAAGCCTCTCTCAATTTTTTATGACATTTTGAAATTCAGGTACTCTTTACTAAACGGCAGTAATTTGTAAAGTAGTTTTTAAACAGGTGCACCAATAAAACTTCGAGGTCGCGTATTTTTGGATGATGCTTTTACGAGGTTTATTAAATTGCGACAATTTTAGTTTTTATATTTTTGATGTGCGGATATAAAATATAGACATTTTATATAAAATTTTATAGAATACTGAAAAATTTAATAAATACTTGAATCAATATTATATTTAAGGCATATTTCACACCGATTTTTTTTTAACATAACGATACAATATTTTATAATTAACCAATTTATACAGGCACAATACGAATTCCTACACCGAGCGATTGTAAATTATTACGATTTACATAGATCATCGTTAGATTCACCCTCCGAATGCTAATATATAAGTAATATTTATTTAAATAAGATTAATAATTAAAATTTAAAATAAAATCTATATACATAAATAAATTTATATTTAATAATTATTTTATTATTTCGACAAAAAATATTCACAAGAGTTTAACATGATTTGCGTCGCATACAAAAAAGAGCAGTTTCCAATTTATTTTATTTTATTTTTTCAATTCATTTTCATTTTAAAATAACCGCATCCATTCCATATACACGATACTATTTGTTTTGTTCACTATTTTATAATTTATTTCTATTTTATCGAGGAGGCTGCTTTTTTATAAAATCTATTATTGTTATTATATTTATTTCAGATTTTATAATAAATAAAAAATATAATAAACTAACGTAAAATATGAAAAGAAATATAAATTAATAAATATGGAAATTGTGTATTTATTTTAATTAACTGTGTCATATTAAAACTAAAAAATACAAAATACGCAATTGTTGTTTAATTAAAGGTTTAGATAAATGGTGGAATAATAACACCAACATATATATTTTTGTAAACTTCGTAATTTACTGAGGAGGCCTAATCCAGTATTCGTTTCTTTAGTTGTTCGATCTGATTTTTTCGAATGAATGAAAGTGACACTGAATTTGACCTGTATTATTTTATGTGTGTTAATAGGTGATGTGGAAAGCTAGTACTTGTCAAATTTTCGTGTTTTTCCGTAAAAGATAACTCCAACTGTTAAACGTGTAAAACTAAATTAGAGAACACTGTCGTTTTTCTATTCATCGTTTTTCTTTCTCTTAATATCATGAAACAACAGTACTACAGATTAATTAAAATGATCACAAAATCATTAAAGACCCTCATAAAAATTGGAGACAAAAAAATTCAACAAAATAAGTCCATTGCATTTATTGGTCTAATACTGTGTGCCTCAGGTCGATATTTTCGACTAAATTATGAACTAAACAAAATTGCTCAGTAATTCACAATAAACATTCATAGGTGGCAATAACATCAACAAAACAAGCTGTGCCTGACTATTCGAAATACTAAATTGTCGACTTTTCGTGTATAAAGAAAATTTTAACTTAATTTAAAATAATGGAAGGATGATATGAAAGTTGCATTATTTGCAAATGTTATTATAAACTACGAAATGTTTGAAAATAAAAAAAGTGTCATGTAAAAATTTGTACACATTTGCATTAAATACCAAATAATGACATTTGACAAGTAAATTGAAAAGTTACCTCGCGAGGAGACTTTTCGTTTGTAACCTGGCGGCGAATAGCGTAAGGTCACCTCAAAAAGTTTAATTCATAATTTAACCGAAAAAATCAACCTGAGGTACACAGCATGAGCATTCATTCGAAACCAACTTTTTTGTAGACAAATGGTTGTCCTATCCGCGTGGAAATCTTTAAAAAATATCAAAATTCAAAATGGCCAAGTAAAAAGGGCACGGGACGATAGGTATGTTGTAAATACCAATTTTTAATTTCATACGTTTCTGGGGTTACTGATGTTATTAGGCTAGGATGTTGGAATATCAAAATTGTAAAGCTGACCTTGAGAGTTATGATTGTCGCTTCAAATGTCAAATCAATTTGATGTAGCATAATTAATTGGCTATTTTAGAACAGAAGTGACCCAAGTGAGTTATGTCACTTTTGGACTTCTTTGTCATCATACTAGTTGCCTCGGTCAAATTTTATCTATTTTCACACAAGCAGCAGTAGTATTTTTCTGTCCAATACATTTAATTTACACATTTATAAGATCGTCACTTGTTGATCGCTTGCCACTTTGCGGTCGAAATGATGAAATAAAAAATTTATATTGTTTACCTTTTCAAATTCACAATTTGACTCCTCTGTTAATACTTCCCTGTCCAAATAGTTTCAAGACTCACATTAATTTTTGCTTACCGCTCTCAGCAAAAGGTAGGGAATGCTATGCAAAATTTACACTCTTTGGGCACGTCTACTTACTCATGAAGATATTGTAAAAACTCATAAATGATCAGAACTATTCATCGAGCATGTTTGGTCATAATCTTATTACATTTTGAGATCAGAAACTTTTTACGTTCCAAAATAATATTCAATCCGCTTAAGGTCGAGGCACATAGTTTTCGTTCCGTTCCGACCTTTAAGTTGAATATGTCAAAATGTATGGAAAACCGAAAACATGCTCACAATGTTAAGTTTAAGGCGGAACCGAACCGAAACAGTTGATCAAATTTCAATAAAAACTTAAACAATAACCTCAAATTATTTATTTTGGCGTTTATGGTTATCGTTTTTCTTCAATGTGTAAATCTGCACTCATTATTAAAACAATTGATATGAAATTATAAATAATTGATTGAATTGAAACAATATTGTGAGAAATTAAAAAGTTCGATTTATCAAATAACACTAAAACAACTCAAAACGAAACGAAAGCTATGTGCGTGAGAATTTAAAAAACTTATTGAAAACGAAACGAATCGGAACGGAACGAAAACTATGTGCCTCGACCTTAAGTATTTCAACATCCTTTGGCAGGTGGTACACCTTTTTACTAGTATTCCAAATCCGTAAAAGGCAATCAATCAAGCAAAATACAGGCACCCCTCCAATAACACAGTATCCGAAGAAAACGGTTTCGAAAAATCTGCTGTCAGCAAAAATAAAAGCGTGAAAAAATGTAGATTTTACTAGTTGTGTAGAAAACAAAAACTGTTGGCAGTAATATTTTACTGAGAAAATAATTGTGATGGTGGGAGTGTGCTGCCATAATGTGCTATACAAAATGTAAACTAAAGTATTTTTTATGGCTGCATTCTTCACCCGCCTACAAAACATGTATGTAAAGATAAGAAATTTTTCTCACACTCATACAAAATAAGTCGTTTGCCATTTTCATAGTCAAATGTCGATTTGTTTTTTTTCGAGTTTAAATTTGTTAACGTTAGTGGTTTTTTGTGGTACATATATAAAAATTAAAATATTATATAAAAAAACCAATCGAAATGTACGAAAATGTACAAATTAAAACTTTTATGTCAAATTTATACCAAAATGTAAAACCATAAAATTTTACTATAAAAATGAAATTAAAAATATTTCTTTTCTTTGTCACTCTTATGGAATTTTAAGATATTTTTTTGTTTTGCGTTTTATCAGTGAAAAAATTGGGGTCAGTAAAATTTTTCCATGGAATTAAGGCTTTGAAACGTAACGTATTTTTTATTTTATTTTTTGTAGTCTCGAACAACACGGTCACTAAACAAAAGTTTAAAATATTTTCCAACGTTTCAATTTAAAATATTATTTCAAAATTTATTCGAGTTTTATAACTTATGTGAAATTTTATTTACCAAAATCCGGCAAAAAAAATTGATGTACATCAAAAATTTTGTTCTACATATTTGCCAGAAAAAAACAATTTTTTTGTTGATGTACATCAATTGTAAATTTTTTTTTGATGGAGAAATTCCAATACAAAATGAAATTTCAATTTTTGTAGAAACGTCAATTGGTGTGTTAAAATTCCTAATAAATTAAAGCATGTGTTTTAAATTTAATTGAAATATATTTTAATCGTGCATTAATAAATATGTGACGATTATTCATTCGGAAATATATACATAAAATTTCGTATAGTGGAGTGCAGAATTGATGTCGTTTTGATGTGACATTTCTAAACTTCAAAATCCTATTTAATATTTCCAATACATACATAAAACCACATCAATTTTGATTTTTTGTTCTATTTGAACCACAAATTTCACATTGATTTAGAAAAGTAAATAGAATTCCACATTAGAATTAGAATATATACATTTAACCCTTTGCACTCGTATGTCACTCTGGAAGTGACAATATAAATTTACTTTAGACCTCGTATGTCACGCTGGAGGTGACAATACTAATTTACTCTAAAACACGTATATAAAAAAAAATGTACCACACTGTAAAAGATTACAAAAATTAAAACTATTTATTTCATTTATTACTGTTATAAAATAATAGTAATAAAAGAAATAAATATAATACGTTCAATTCTAGCTCTGTAAATTATTTTAATTCATTTAGCTAAAAATGATACAAGTTGACACCCAATAACCTTGAAAATAAATCGAGTGCAAAGGGTTAATATGCACGAACTACAAATTTTTAAATACGCGGTTTTTCCATTATAAGCCGAGGCTTATTAGTAAAAAAAGCTTTATTTTTTAAAAAAAATGGGCTTATTACAAGAATGCGGCCTTTTTTAGGAGTGCGGTTTATACGAATGCTTAAAATTTTAGGACAAATAGCGGAAATTTTAGTCGTGGTTTATTAAAGGTGTGTGCAGCTTGGAAAAGTGCAAAATATCTACCTGGGTAATTGTCAAAATTTACATATGTTCCTAAATTTTTTTTTTCAA
This sequence comes from Nephrotoma flavescens, assembly GCA_932526605.1. NCBI lineage: Eukaryota > Metazoa > Arthropoda > Insecta > Diptera > Tipulidae > Nephrotoma > Nephrotoma flavescens. The sequence continues at coordinate 102,155,213 of OW052221.1, forward strand.
TTTTAAATAAAAATAAATTTTCATAGTAAACAAATATTTACCCACATAGGTAGATTTATTTAAACATAATAGCTAGGTACAACAATTCAGTCTTAATTCAATAGGTAACCATATTGTGAAATCATAAAAGAAATACACTTTTTGAAAGAAAATAGAGGGAAAATTAGCGGCTGCTTTTTAGAGGAACGCGGCCTGATAAAGAAATGCGGCTTAATAGAGTTTTGTTAAAAGTTTTGGTAGCTAATTTACCTTGTTTTGTAAACGAGAAACCGCGGCTTAGCGGTATGAGGCTTATAATGGAAAAACAGATAAAACGATTAAAACGATCTCAAATCGAAAGACTTGAATTTTTGAGGAACCAAATACTAAATCTAGCCTGAAAGATTTTGCTATTTCCATAATCGATACTATAACAAACGTAATTAAAGAAGAACATTTTAAGCCAAATGCAATACGGTTTGGGCAGACCCTTTATACAATTTACAGCATCCATTCATGCAATTTTTATTATTGTATCTTGTAAATCTAATCGTGTCAATATCTCATGATTAGGCGCTTTAGAAAATTTTCTTAATTACAAATAATTCTAATTCAGTTCTAACGCTGTGTGTCTTAATATAAAAACTAAATTGACTAAACAATTCAAACCAGAAGTTCGTAAACCAAAAAAAATAAAACAGATGTCCCTAAAACAGGTAAAAGAATGTCTGTTCGCTGGTAGCTAGATTACGTTTTGGAATATGATTGGATTTTTATGCTGGAAACAGACGTACGAAATTTACGCATGCGAAAACGCAAGTAACTACATGAGCGTATTTTCATGAGCGTAAATTCTGTATACTTTTCAATCAGCCGTGGTACACGTAGTCTCATAAGACCGGCTTCACTTTCCTTTCTTTCGCCTTTTACCTATAAAAGCCGTTTTAACTGAGACATTAAATTTTTCGGTGAATTAAAAAAAATAGATTTTTTTTTTTTAAGAAATCTTTATTTCTGTATAATATTACAACTAATCATATAGATTATCTAGTAACTGTTTTATTATTTTAGTAGTCTATGGAATGAGACCTATTGCTTCATCCCAGCTCTGCTGGTCCTTTGATTTAAGCGGCTGAAGGAACCACTAATTCTAAAGGCTTTGTTCTTTTTAGGCACGTTGGTCCATTGGCGCGATCCAGTAGGTTCCGCAGCTCCTCGTTGTCATGCTGGTGCAGTCGTAGTACATGACTCCTTGCAAATTTTTTTATTTCATCGCTGACGTATTCCATGCTTAGAAATGAAAATAAAAAAAATTAAGGCCATTTTTGAGATGTAAATTTTTGTTTAATTTTTTTTTTCGAGAGAACAGAATAAAACAATACAAAAAAAATTTGTGTTTTAATATTATAAAGTAAGGGCTTAAATTATAATTATATATTATAAAGGGCTTAAATTTATAATAAAAATTTATTACGCCGTAGTTTGATACCAAAAGCTGAAACATGGTTGAATACACAATATACAATTTCTTTTTGAATTTCTATCAAAACATTGAAAAGCCGTTATGATGTCAGTATTAATCATAGACATAGACTAATATACATAGACCGGTAATAACTAAATGTCAAATGAGTCAATTCCAAACAAAAAAAGGAGATAGGAATTCAGGAAGTTTATAATATTTTTTAAACCATAATGGGTCTATTCCATGGAAATAATCTGCTGTCAGCAAAAATAAAAGCGAGAAAAAATATAGACTTTACTGGTTGTGTACGAAACAAAACATGCTGTCAGAAAAATTTTACTGAGAGAATTTTGTGATAGGGGAAGTTTACTGCCATAATGGGGAAGTTTACTGCCATAAAAAATGTAAATTGGAGTATTTTTTATGGCAGCATTTTTCACACATCTACAAAAAATGTATGTAAAGATAAGAAATTTTTCTCACACTCATACAAAATAAGTCGTTCGCCATTTTTATAGTCAAATGACGATTTAATTTTTTTTTTCGTGTTGAAATTTGTTAACGTTAGTGGTTTTTTGTGGTACATATATAAAAATTAAAACATATAAAAACAAATCGAATTGTACGAAAATGTACAAATTTAAAATTTTATTGAAATTTTTAGGTTATGCCAAAATGTAAAACCATAAAATTTTTCTATAAAATGAAATAAAACATATTTCTTTTCTTTGTCACTCTTATGAAAATTTTTTTTGCGTATTATCAGCAAAAAAATTGCTGACAACAATTTTTTTTTATTGATAAAATGCAAAAAAAATCTTAAAATTCCATAAGAGTGACAAAGAACAGAAATATTTTTTATTTCACTTTATAGTAAAATTTTATGGTTTTACTTTTTGGCATAACCTAAAAATTTCTTAAAATTTTTAATTTGTACATTTTCGTACAATTCGATTTTTTTATATACATATTTTAATTTTTGGATATGTACCACTAAAAAACACTAACATTAACAAATTTCAACACGAAAAAAAAATCAAATCGTCATTATGTTAGAATATTTTTCAAAAGGTCATCAAACCCTTAATAACTGGTTTTTATGTTACGTAAACTTTATATTTGATTTTAATTCGATTAAATATGATTTAAAATATTAAATTAGGTAGTATACAATTAATGTGAAAAAATTCAATAATTAAAAAATAATTTGAGGTTTGTTGTTCTCGTATAAAAATAAATATCGCCTTTGAGCAAGGACGCGTTTAAAAGGCCAATAACCATTGCCCCATTCCACACGAGATTTTTGGTTTATGATTATTTTTTCAAGGCCAACTATTCGTAATAGATAATGTATATGTGTATTTTATTTTGTTTTGTTCTGCTCTCCCGAAAATAAAATTTAAACTAAAATCAGTCAAAAATGGCCATGAAATATTTTTTATTTCCTTTATGTTTGTGTTAGTGTGATTTCACCAAAAATTTATTTAAGTCACAACTAAAACCTGTATAAACGGGTAAACGGGGAAAGAAACGAAAAAAAAATCGTTTCTTTGATATCTAATGAGGAACCATCCATTTGATTTTCAAATTGTTTTCATATTTGCCAAAAAGTTTCAGCAACCATATTTGACTACCATTTTGAATTTTGGTGCTTTTGATATTTGACTTTTTATGCACCCATATCTTTCTATGTTGTTTATATACATAGTTAATAGTTTGCATTTAATAACAATTAACGGTGTACAATAACTAAGTGTCATGGTAAACAGCAAATTGCCTAACATTGCCTCCCACCAATAGTCTTATCTAATGTTTGATTTCTTGTCCCTCCCGTATGATTCACTCCATAAAGCGCCTTTTTCAATTTGCAAAGAGAAGTATGCCATATGTTCTTACTTTTTTAATTTCTAAAATTTCATCTAAAATCCTGAAGTGATATTTAATTAATACTAGCTTGACACCAAACCAAGAGAAACACACATTTGTTACTTTGCGTATGGATATTTTTGGAATACAACAATAACACTCTTTACACCTACCAAAATCTCAATATAAATTGGCTTGCCTTAAAAGAAACCCCAGATCCCCGATTCCAGCCAAAAATCTAAGAGTCAAATCTAAACTCGCTTAATTTTTAAAACCACAAACAGCATTAACTGCGACATTCCATTTACAAATTCCTTGTTGTACTCCAATCTAAACAAAAAATCACCGCCACCATTTTGAGAACTTTTATTTTAAATATGTAATAAGAAAAATAAATAATAATTATAAATAAATAACCTTGCTTTCTCCAGACAATTATGTATGTGTAAAATATCAAATAAAATTAACAGATTATATACAATAATATGTTGTAAAAAAAAAAATAAAAATAAAATAATAACCCAAAACATAAATTTTATAATTTTTTATTAATTAAAAAAAAAACACATAAACTTAAAAATTGAATGATCTGAAATAAAAATAAAATTAAAAACAATTTTTGTACATTAAAATTAAAATAATATTATTTTTATGATACTTGTATAAATATAGTTAAATATTTATAAATATATATATATATATACATTTAATTAATAAATTTTTTCTATAAATTTATATTTTTTAAAATAATATAATTCTTTTTCTATTTTATATTTATACAAGCGTCAAGATAAAAATATTTGTATTATTAAAAAAAATCAATTAAAACCTAAACAATTTAATTTAAAACATTAATTATAAATATTAATATTAATTAATAATCTAGTCTATAATAAAACAAATAAATAATTTAAAAAGAAATCGAAAACCGCTACTATATGTATTATGTGTAATGCAACACCATAAATACGTGCAGTTTAGAATATGCAGGCAACCTTATTGAAAATGATGAATTTAAAAGTTGATCCGGCAATCTCGGTCCGTACAAGATGATGTACGTTACTATAAAATATGTAAATACTAATTTTACCGAAATTGAGTGCCATATTGGAAGACCGAAACGCATTAAAAATATTTTACATAAAAACAAATTTTTAAACTGTTTACTTTTTTATATATGCGTTCAATTTTTATGTAAAGGTGCCCCAATGAAAATTATCGACCTCAAATAAATAATAATTTATTTATGATGGGCTATTGCTCTAGCGCTATACCCTTTTATTTTTTTTTTGAAATGTGTAGTTTCATATCAAATGTAACACCACATAAAAAACGAAAATACCGAAAAATACGATATATATATATATGACGTAATGAGGGGTGGCAGACTGTCAATAAAAATTCCCCCCTCCCCCCACTACTAAAAAATAAGAATTTTTGAGTCGATGTGTTAATTTTTTGTTGGGCCGCGCTTGTAAGTGTTGCATGTAAATCCTAAACTGATAAATAAATAATTCTCATTTTTATACCAAAAAAAAAGAAAAGAAAAGTGAAAATTAAATAAACAATTTTAATACAAATGAAAAATGTTTTTATGTACATTTTTTGTAAGATTTGTTAATTTTTATATAATAATTGTTTATATCTTTAAAACTGTATTATTTTTTCGAGTGAAATTGAGTAATTTATGTTATATGAATGGTTCATATCAATCATTGATAGATGGCGGTAAAGAATAAAATAGACTGAACCTGATTTTCTTTTCAGTTTTTGAACGTGAATGCAAATTTTTAAAGATGTCCAAATACGCTTTTTATAAATTGTCTGTGCGATTCCAGGAACTATTTTCCTTCTGGTCAAATGCATAAATTTTTTGGATTCAACCACAAATATTAACTCAAATAAAAATAACGGCATCAAGCACACTATATTATAAAATGACAAGTATTATAAAAGTAGCAAGTAAGAGTTTTGATTCAAATAGAAATTCACATTCATAAAAATTTATCGTTGGACTCAGGATTTGTATGCCGTATTCGTTCCCAAGTCTCCTAAACAAGAAAAAATAGTTTGTAATAGTTCTTGTTTAAATTTTGATTTCCTTGCAAAGTATTTCGATTTTTTATAAGATGTGTATAAGAAGTTATGCTTGATTTAAATTGGATTATATTGTATGTACATTATGGATTGTATGTACATTATAATTATTCAGCCCAAATGTTATATTTTACTATCTTTTTAAGTAAATCTTCATGTGCCAGGACTTTCCTCTTAGTTTTTATAAGCATTTTATGAACGTACGCTAGGTAAAAAAATCCATATGTAGCCCACATCAAAACTCTCATTAATGTTGATTTCGATTGATATTTTCCTACTCTAAAAATAGTACCCTCACTTTGTATCAATGCAACAGAAATGAACTACACCGCTTTTAAATGTCAAAACAATATATTTACGAATTAACATTGCTTGAAAATATTATGTTTTGCCAAGTATAGAAAAAATGGCGTATGACAACAATAAAAAATGGGTTTCTCGCTCAAAAAACCTGGGGTAGAGAAAATTACCTTGGGTGTAACAAAATATTACTCTTCTGGTATTTTTTTTTTCAATCGAACATTTTGACAGCAGTTGGAGTATCATTTTTACCCTCAAAGTAACATTTTTCGATCAATCGAAATCATCATAAGTAAAACAGTTTACTCTGGTTTAGGTGTCTAATATAATTATTTTCAGTGCCCTGGTAGTTTTCATTTTATAAATTTAAATATCAGTAAAAAAAATTTTATGGACACGGTGACATCTATTAATGGTCGGTACGAACTAACATTTAAATAAGAACGAGAATATTAAGAATGTTGTTCGTGGCGTATAAACAACATACATCCTTAATTTTTTAATCAAATTTTATATTTTAACTACTGTTTAACACATATGAATGACCATAAATTACATTGATGCGTGGATTAAATTTTAGGACCAATCACTAGCCAGAATTCCAAATAAGAAGACTTGCGATGTTTTCCGCGAGTTAGTTTCTCGCAATAAAATTTAATTACCTAATTTTCGCAGAAAGATCGGCAGATTGGCAGAAATTTCTGAACGTCCTTCAATCAAATGCCCCCATCCTTCGGTTCGATCACGTTCAAATTTTGATTGAGATACACATGTGTGCAAGTTTTAATAAAATTGGGGTTTAAGAAGTGGCTCAAAATTTGATCACAGATAAATCCATGTATACGCGATATTCAAAGAGAGAATTTAATAAACGAGCAAAAAGCGAATGAATCAAGAAACTCAAACATTGTGAAGTATTTATTTAAATATGTATATGTAAAATCGGTTTTGATTTTATTGTTACAAGAAATTAATTGATACGGTCAAAATAATATTATTTCCTTAAAGGGGTTTTCAATAAGAGCGAGTGGAAAAAACAAGCTGTGTGTGTGTGAGGTATTAATGAATTTTTTTTTTTATTTGAAAGGATCATGTATGCCATTATTTATGTGACTTTTCACGGTGGTACGAATCCGAGTGGTCCAATTTTCAATAACTGCCATATAAATCCGGCTGAATTTGAGTGATGGTATTGGTTATGTTGCCTTTAAGGGCATCGGTCGATTGCGGCTTATTTGCATAGACTTGCGACTTGAGGAGACCCCACACAAAAAAAGTCTAGCGGGGTCAAATCGGACGATCTTGGTGACCAATTCACGTCACCTCTGCGAGAAATAATCCTACCCTCAAATTGTTCATGCAGAATGTCCATCGTTGCGTCTGCTGTGTGGCACATAGCCCCTCCTGCTGAAAACACATCGTCTACCTCCATAACGTTCAATTTGGGCCAAAAAAAAATCGGTTAGCATCGTTTTATAGCGCCCGCCGTTGATTGTGATGGTCTCACCAACGCCATTTTCTAAAGGTACGGACCAATGACGCCGACGGCCCAAAATCCGCACTAAACAGGAACATTTTGTGTATACATTACACTTGCTGAACCGATATTTCGATTTTTTATAAGATGTGTATAAGAAGTTATGCTTGATTTAAATTGGATTATATTGTATGTACATTATGGATTGTATGTACATTATAATTATTCAGCCCAAATGTTATATTTTACTATCTTTTTAAGTAAATCTTCATGTGCCAGGACTTTCCTCTTAGTTTTTATAAGCATTTTATGAACGTACGCTAGGTAAAAAAATCCATATGTAGCCCACATCAAAACTCTCATTAATGTTGATTTCGATTGATATTTTCCTACTCTAAAAATAGTACCCTCACTTTGTATCAATGCAACAGAAATGAACTACACCGCTTTTAAATGTCAAAACAATATATTTACGAATTAACATTGCTTGAAAATATTATGTTTTGCCAAGTATAGAAAAAATGGCGTATGACAACAATAAAAAATGGGTTTCTCGCTCAAAAAACCTGGGGTAGAGAAAATTACCTTGGGTGTAACAAAATATTACTCTTCTGGTATTTTTTTTTTCAATCGAACATTTTGACAGCAGTTGGAGTATCATTTTTACCCTCAAAGTAACATTTTTCGATCAATCGAAATCATCATAAGTAAAACAGTTTACTCTGGTTTAGGTGTCTAATATAATTATTTTCAGTGCCCTGGTAGTTTTCATTTTATAAATTTAAATATCAGTAAAAAAAATTTTATGGACACGGTGACATCTATTAATGGTCGGTACGAACTAACATTTAAATAAGAACGAGAATATTAAGAATGTTGTTCGTGGCGTATAAACAACATACATCCTTAATTTTTTAATCAAATTTTATATTTTAACTACTGTTTAACACATATGAATGACCATAAATTACATTGATGCGTGGATTAAATTTTAGGACCAATCACTAGCCAGAATTCCAAATAAGAAGACTTGCGATGTTTTCCGCGAGTTAGTTTCTCGCAATAAAATTTAATTACCTAATTTTCGCAGAAAGATCGGCAGATTGGCAGAAATTTCTGAACGTCCTTCAATCAAATGCCCCCATCCTTCGGTTCGATCACGTTCAAATTTTGATTGAGATACACATGTGTGCAAGTTTTAATAAAATTGGGGTTTAAGAAGTGGCTCAAAATTTGATCACAGATAAATCCATGTATACGCGATATTCAAAGAGAGAATTTAATAAACGAGCAAAAAGCGAATGAATCAAGAAACTCAAACATTGTGAAGTATTTATTTAAATATGTATATGTAAAATCGGTTTTGATTTTATTGTTACAAGAAATTAATTGATACGGTCAAAATAATATTATTTCCTTAAAGGGGTTTTCAATAAGAGCGAGTGGAAAAAACAAGCTGTGTGTGTGTGAGGTATTAATGAATTTTTTTTTTTATTTGAAAGGATCATGTATGCCATTATTTATGTGACTTTTCACGGTGGTACGAATCCGAGTGGTCCAATTTTCAATAACTGCCATATAAATCCGGCTGAATTTGAGTGATGGTATTGGTTATGTTGCCTTTAAGGGCATCGGTCGATTGCGGCTTATTTGCATAGACTTGCGACTTGAGGAGACCCCACACAAAAAAAGTCTAGCGGGGTCAAATCGGACGATCTTGGTGACCAATTCACGTCACCTCTGCGAGAAATAATCCTACCCTCAAATTGTTCATGCAGAATGTCCATCGTTGCGTCTGCTGTGTGGCACATAGCCCCTCCTGCTGAAAACACATCGTCTACCTCCATAACGTTCAATTTGGGCCAAAAAAAAATCGGTTAGCATCGTTTTATAGCGCCCGCCGTTGATTGTGATGGTCTCACCAACGCCATTTTCTAAAGGTACGGACCAATGACGCCGACGGCCCAAAATCCGCACTAAACAGGAACATTTTGTGTATACATTACACTTGCTGAACCTCGTGTGGGTTTGCTTCGTCCCTTATACCCCTCTTTGCTTGTTAACATAGCAGTTCATCCAAAAATGCGCCTTGGCACTAAAGATTTTTTTTTAAGATGATTTTTATCATTTGGACGTGTTCAATCGTGTAACTTGTCATGGTGATTTGACATCAGTGACTGAAAAAAATGATTAGACAGACGCCACCAATACAACATGGCCGCCACAGGCTCCCAACATCGACTCGCTCTTATTGAAAAACCCTTTAGAAGATTTTTTTTTTAGAAAATGAAACTAATCAGCTATTGACAAATATTTTTGCTTGCATATTATTTCTCAATATAACACATAATTTGGATATCTAAAGGGTTAGCATTCTTTAATTAAGAAAAATATTTTACACAACTCCATTATTGTAAATTTTCTATGATTTTCTATTGCTTATTAATTTTTTATTAACTTTTCTAATCAAGAAATTGTTTTCAATATATTTTATCAGTTTCAAATTTTTTTAACCCTCGTCAGGCGGAATAGGTACAATTGTACCTTTTCCGTTTTTAAATACTAATAAATCTTCTTGTAGAAGCCAGAGAGGAGTAAAGTTTTGTGAGATCCCTACATCCTGGACCATTCAGACCTTATTTTAGAAAAATGTCCTTAGCCTCTTCAGATACAGGGGATCGAGTAGATTTTAGCTTTGTAAAACACTTTTAGTGTTGTAAAATTATGCCACCGGACGAAGGTTAAATAAAAAATTATTTTTAAATATACAACAGAAAGATTTTTTGGTGTTAAAAAAATTTGCTATTGGTTAAGAAATACATTTCTCATCTCCACTGTGTGAATCTTATAGTGCTCAATTTCACTTAAAATTACTCTTCCTATTTTTTGTTGTAAAATAAAATTTAAAAATGAAACAAAACAATATAAGTGGCTCTCTTTTTGTAATACAATTAATAAGTAAATTTTTATACAAACTATTAATTAGTTTTTTTTTTGATAAATGAAATACCAAATAAAATGTTTAATTATTATATTCGGATGCAAATTAATTTTTGTTTGCCAAGATTGTGGATTATGTAACATTTTTGTGTCAAAATTTTCATATTTTAATAAATTCCCAAGGTACTCTATCAAAACTATAACTGATGTGCGCTCGCATTTGATAATCATGTAAGAAATAAAAAATCAAGTCCACCGTTTTTTACCACGTAAAATAGTGAAATATAAAAATTTTATATAAATTAATTTAAAAATCATAAAATTAATTAACACTACCTCCATCAGTTTTAGATATAATAAAAAATCTAAAATATTTTAAATTACAAACATTTTCATCTGTAAAATTTCGTTCCATTTCTCCATTTATTGATATTAATGAAAAACGCAACATATTATGATTTTTAACAAAATATGTTACCAGAAAACTATTAATCTGAAAAATAAACCATTAAACAATAAATGATTTTATATAAAATGTTAAATAGATTTTATACAAAATAATAAAAGAATTATTTAAATTATAATGAAGTGGCCATATTATTAAATATACAGTACATAAAATTAATTGTAATTTACACATTATATTGTTATTATTATTATTATTTTATATGTTTTTATTATTTAAAATTAAAATATTTATAAAATATTATGATTACTATTATTATTACCAAACAAGAAAACATTTGTAGTAACAAACAAAAAAAAACTTATTGTGCACCACAAAAAAATAAATTTTTTTATAACAAAATAAAATGAAAAATGATATTAAAATAGAAAAAAAGGTTATTAATTTAATTTAATCTGCTGGGTGAACGAAATACAAAATATGTTTCGAGATTTTAGTAAGTATATTTAACTTATTACATTTCTATCAGGATTAATACCAGAATTAGTGTGTAACAGTTTTATTTATAAAATTCGCCGCACGCAATTTAAAATTCAGCAAAATGTAGCATTTGTGAGACACTAATGACATCTAACCATATTTCTACATAATTAAAATACATACAGTGCTGGGGGAAAAAATTGGGCAAACATATTTTATTGCAAATTGGAGTCTTTTATTGCTAAAATTACAAAACTTCTGAAAACAAATGGGCTTGAAAGAAATACCTGCAATTTAGGGGCAAAATGCCGAAAAATGCCAAAATATTCAAAAAAATGTTGATGGGAAATGGAACAAATTAAACACCTATTTTTAAATTTTTTTTTGGTTTTTATTGATTTATAGAAGTTCTATCTTTAATATTAATATTTTGTTGGATACACCTCCGATACACCTCCGATTCATTGAATTTGATAATTTTTTCAAAGTCGTAGTAGATATGGACTCCCAAATCGCCATCAACAAACTTTTTAAAGCTTGAATCGATTCTGGGGGCTTTCTTGCTACTTCTAGCTTGATTATAGACCAACTATTTTCAATGGGATTTAAGTCTGGACCATACGGGGGCCAGCTCATCACATCGATACTTGTTTCATCGAAGTACTTTTTACCTTTAAATGAAGAGATAAGAAAAAAAAACAAGTTTTTAACAAATTATTTATGTTTATCTGAAAGCCAATTTTTCTATCTACAATTCAAAATTAATAACTCACAACTTTGGCGGTATGGCACGGATCGTTGTCCTGTTGAAAAATAAATTTGCAAGTTTCGCCAAAAAGCTTTAACACAGAAGGCTCGAATTCATTGTGTAGGACCTGCAGATAAACACCTGCTGTAATGCTGGAACTAAGGAAGCACAATCGACCGGTTTCATTTCCAGAAAAGCATCCCCAGACCATTACTCCTTCATTTTTCGGTGGAAGTTTTAAAAGACATTCGTTGCTAAGCCTCTCGCCCGGGTTTCTTCTTACGAGAATCCTTCCATCTCCAACATGCAGCTTAAATTTTGATTTATCGGAGAAAATCCGATCATTCCACATTTCTGGAGTCTAAGAAACATGCTGCCGGGCCCATAGTAAACGTTTTTTTTCACTAGTAATGTGAACTCAGGCTTCTGGACTGGTTTAAGTACTCTCAAACCAGCTTTAACAAGTCTTTTTCTCACTACGCTGGCTGAAATTTGTTTTCCCGTTGCTCGCTCAACATCCCGTCTTATGTCCGATGAAGATTTAAAACGGTTCCGACGACATTGTAATATTATGAAACGATCTTCCACTGGCGTTGTCTTTCTGGGCCTTCCAGAGCCTTTCTTTGTGTACTGCCCATCTCTCACATTTTTTTAATATTCCACGCGACAGTACTTTTCGGAATGTTTAATCTTTCTGCTATTTCACGCGTGGTTAAAATTTTCTCGCGCCAAAATCAACATATTGCTTTTACACTGTTCACTAACTTTTCGCATTTTTTTTTAAACTAAAATTGCACTTTATTCTTTATTTGACTAGGATCACTTACAGAATAACTTATTCTTACAAAATATGCACTATTATAGTATAAAAAAAATTACAGACAATAAAACATCTGCATCCTAATGACGGTCTAGAAGGGTAGGCGTAAAATCAAATATTTGCTTGATCAATTTTACATGACACATCAGTTGCGGGGTTGTACCGATGTAATTAAAACGTAAGACAGTCCAAAAAAATATTGATATTAAAGATAGAACTTACCGACCAAATGGCACAGTGGTTAAAGCTTTGGCGTTTGGATCAGGAGGTACCGGGTTCGAATCCCGATAGGGGCAGGATGCAAAGTGAAATACGTACGTCCTCGAGTTGGCCGGGAGGCGTATAGTAAGGACGTTAAAAAGCATAACCGTGAAAGAGCAGGATGAGCCTTGAGCCCCAAAACAGATCGCATAGTTATCAATAAAAAAAAAAAAGATAGAACTTCTATAAATCAATAAAAAACAAAAATATAAATTAAAAATTAGGCGTTTAATTTATTCCATTACTTTAACTCCAATCAACGTATTTTGGTATTATTCGGGGTTTTGCCCCTAAATTAATATTTTTTTCAAAAAATTTCGTCAAATAAGTCATCTAGCTAGAAAAATGATTAATTATTCTATCGGGGATGTTTTTGGAGAATGTACATTTATATGTACATTTCGAACTGGCGGTTGTTACTATGCCAATTAGAGCACATATAAAAACTAAAGAAAACTGATGGATTTCAGGTAGAAAATAATTTATTACAAAAATTTATGTCTTCACGTACGTTTTTACTTATAAATAAAAAATAAAATTAAAATAAATAAATCACAATATTTCAATAGAATCTGATTCTTGCGATGAAATCCAGCGAAGCAATTTCTGTCTTTATTGAGACATAAATGCACCATACATTTATCGCATATAAAGTGAGAACGGCCTTTACAGTTCGAACTTTTGCATCGACTGGCTTCTTTTTTTTCGTGTTTTGGCATGTGGTCGAACCTATCCAGCTGAATTTCTTTAACCAGTTAACTGTTTATGACGAATATATTCGTCATGAAAAAATTGTAAAATTTGGTATAATGTCGAATATATTCGTTGCAATTTTAGTTAATAATATTTTATTATATTCTCATATTCCCTCTTTTTTAAATTCTTAAAATAATGAATAAGTTTGTTATCATTTAATTTGTACAGCACACGTAGAAGACACATTTTCCAACAAGGTCGAAACAGTTAACTGGTTAAGAGGCTTATTCTCAAAGTTTCGCTTTGTTGGCGGCATTGTATCACACGAGCTTTCTGGATCCACGTTCTCTAGATTTGAAGGGCGCCCGCGCTTTTTAGCATCCGTTTTAGCTTGTACAAGGGGTTAATCTAAATAAATTCTAAAATGTAATAAATCTAAAATATTTTTTTGATTTATTTTGTTTTTAATGCAGTCCTGCTTGTACTCTAGCCAACATGAAGTAACTGCGAAATCTGTAAAGTGTGTAAACAAACGAAGATACCACTTTTTGGAAATAATAAATGTTCTATAGTAACTAATTAGTTGATCTAACAAGTCAACTCCACCCATTCTCGTATTATATGACTTTATAATCTCTGGCCGTTTTACATATACGTATATGATTTTGATTGTTTGTCCCATCTTTTAACTTCATCCTCAGTACCAATTCCCACAAAGTTTGAAGCAACATGAATTGGTTTCGTATCTAACCATTTCACAATCACTATTTTGCCATCAGCACTCGTTACACTGTCCGAGTATCCTCGTTTTTTTTTCTTAAATTCGGAATCTGGAATTTAAGGTGGATTAGCAAATCTATTAACTCTAACAGTGCCAGCAGCGTTGATTTCTTTATTTCTTAAAACCTCCAATAATTGGTAAGAAGTAAAAAAATTATCGAAATAAAGGCAATGGCCTGGTTTCTTAAGACGATTGGTCAAATGCAATACTGTGGCAGCTCCGAATCCAAATGTATTAATATAATTTTTTGGTACGCCTGACTCAGTTCCTTGGTACAAGGAAAAAATCGTATTCCTGACAAAGTACGTAGACTTTAATTCCCCAAGGATTTGGCTTTCCTTTTGTATATTGTTTGATAGAGCGCCTACCTTTAAAAGGACTAATTTGCTTATCTACGCATACTGATGATTCATTTATTTCTAACGATAATAAATACTTTCGAATAGAATCAATGAAAGGACGAACTTTATAAAACTGGTCAGCACAATTTTTTGGCATGTCTAGATTATTAGTTATATGAAGATTATTTCGAAGCTGAAATAATCGGTCGCTCGTCATAGCACCTCTAAATAATTCAATCCCAAGAGCTTTATAAAAATACAACCGAATTCTTTCAAGTTTGAAACACTCCATTGCTATTTGTAGCCCAAATAACTGTTTTATTTCGGATGTGTTGGTGTGTTTGTAGTGGCTCCATTTGATATTTCCTTTTTTCGTGTACTGAAAGCTTTCCATGTTATCAATTATTTCAAAGTGAATATTTTCATCTAGTTTAACTTCACCCTCGTCCGTTCCAATAGCAATAACTTGGGCAGTCGAAACACCTTGGTCTGCAGAATCAAATGCGTCTTGCTCTAAATCCAATTCTAATAGCTGTGTTGCTTTCAAAATTTTACAACAACAATTGCATTGTATTAAAGCCGATTTTCTTAGAATGTTAAGAAAAAAAATTTTAGGATTAGGGGAAATAAAATCATTTTATGGTTATGGTGTTTACCGCAAGGCGTTATTTTTTCTATTTTTTCGAAAAATTTATATTGTAGTAAAATTTGGCATTTTTTATTTGATAGCAAAATACCGAATTTAATTTGTTCTATTTCATAAAATATAAAAAACTAAAATAATTATTAATAAAATGAACCAACACAGAAAAATTAAAACGCATTAAAAATTAAAGCCAAAAGTTGTTGCTTTCATATTTCTTAGCTAATCCGATTAGATTAGTGAAAGCAACACTACTTAATATTTCGTTATCCGCGTTTTCCTCTCTTATCAGCGAATTTTATTGATTCGCTACGCAATTCCCAGCCCCTTAGTAATCACTTAGTAGTCACTGCAGTCTGATGAGACGACCGAATTTTTTAAATACAAAAAAATCAATGTTTCATTAGTTCGAAACCAAACCTCCCCAATGTTTTGGTAACCTCACCTTGATTATTTTTTATTTATTTTTTTTTTTTTTTATTTATATTCTTTTCCCTTTTAAGAAATACAATTTATTTAAGACTAATTCCAAGTATTTACATTGAAAACTTGTTAATTTCAATTCAAACGTATTGCCGAATCGTATGCATATGTAAATTTAATATCGTTATTCCAGCGCCATCTATTATGAATCGAAAAAATGTTTTAAAGAAATCCTTGGTACTCTCAGCCATAGAATCCGAATCTGCAATACAAAATAGGGGTTCCTATTTTAAATTCTACCCCCCGCACTAATTTTAAAATTTACTCCCCGCCGCACCTACAAGAAGTGGAGGAGGGGTACTAATTTTAGCACTAATGTATGTCCTTCCCGGAATAATTAAATTTTGATAATGGACATTTTTTTCGTAAAGTACTTATTTTTCAAGATATTTGAAAGTTTCAGCTTAAAAAAATCACCCGGTATAGAACTAATTTTTATTTTTGTACATTCAATCAAACTATATCCTCTATTACTGAAAGATTTCAATTACTTAACGAGTATAACAATATTTTTGTGCTTTATACAATTTAATGAGTTAACTGATTCATCGTTATTCAGAAAGAAATGAATCGGATATCGATGGAGTTTAAATATTTGAGGAAATGAAATGCATTAAAATTTATTCAATAGTTGCTTCAAACTGTTCGGTAGAGAGTAGTTATGAGTAGTTGAAAGCAGTTACGATAAATTTGTCTGCTAGGTGATTGTGTGTAGTAGTTTTCTGCCAACAATATTTGTAATTGAATGTCGTATGTGAAACCGAAGCGCTAATAAAATTTCGGTATAGATATTTTTTATTAAAAAGTTATCATAAATAAACTACACATTTGTAGGTTATGTTTTGCTTTTGTAATTTTTTGTGCTTTCCAATCGACACTTTAGTTAATGCACATTTTGTACACTTATACTTGCGGTGGTCGATTGGGAAGCAACTAATGTCTCAAGAAAATATTACACCTCTAAAGCCTTTATTCCACAATGAAACATATTTTTTCAGTAAAAAAATAGCGAGATAAAAATATAATTTCGCCACGTACCAAAACGAAACAAACAAAAATTTCAGTAAAATTTATTGGGGAAAATGTTGCCATAAAAAGTATGAAACTAAATACTTTTTATGGCAACATTTGTTGTCTTTGTCACTCTAACGTAATTTTAATATGTATACTCTCCTCGTTTCGGTTTCTCAGTATTTTTTACTGAAAAAATATGTTTCATTGTGGAATAAAGGCTTAAATGGTACTATTCCATGTGCATACAATATTATCTCAGCAAAACCAAAACGAGACAAAAATACAGATCGACTATAGGAAGAATGGCGCATCCGATTATAGCTTGCTGAGCATTTGCTGAGCAAATTGTTGTTGTGCTGCCATAATTTTTCATAAAAAATATCAACTCAAGTATTTTTTATAGCAGCAAAACTGAAAAAATTCCCCCACTCTCCGTAAACTTTTATTTTTTTGATATTTTTATGGTAGTAAAACATAAATTTTTGTGCTTGGTCGTGCGACGACACGCTAAAAATAAAACATGGATGATTTTATTTTTTTTTATTTAATTTAATTTATTTTTTTTTATTTCATTTTACTAAATAAAAATTATTTATTGATTTTTATATTAATTTTAACCCCAATATATCAACTTTATCAGTGTTTGTAATGATTAACCGATAAAAACCGATCCCTTGGCTGGAAACCCATCCTTCGAAAAACCATAATCGGGAGTAAAATACTCATTTATGTTAAAATCTTTGTTCAAAATAATTTCAGTGGGTGCATACATCAAATGGAAGTTCCTGTGATCCTATAAATACATCGCGAGATTTTGTACGTAGTCATTTTGATAATTATACATTTTAATGTTTTGATGACAGTTGGCTTGAAGGCCTAGTAATCTAAAGTAAAACAAAATTCTTATTAGTTAAAAATTTTTACCATTTTTTATTCAAAGACTTACTTGTATTCATAAACCGCCATTCGATCAAGCCACAATCATTTTAACCTGGCCCAATGAATTGAAACAATCCATTTGATTAAGCAATTTTATTAAAGTACATTGAATTTCACGATCGGTTAATGGATAGCACTCGATACAACTTTTAAGAAATTTGCGTCTAGTTGTGATGCTGCCGCACGAGCAAGTAGTGATTCGTATACTAAACAACCTTTTGGCGGTGTTATACCAACACGCAAAAATAATTCACGATATTAACAGAAGTTCAATGACCTCACGAGTTTGTACGGATAGGCCGCCAATAGCGGAATATGTTACATCACCAGGATCTTCATGAGACATATTATAAACGAGGGGATCAACTCACGCGGTCAATTATTGTAAGTGTGGTCATATCAAGAGCTACCCTAGTTCCAGCCTTCAATTTTGTCTTGTCTAACTGACATCATCCAACAACATATCGTAGCCCGTTTGTTGCCTTCACAATAACTAAAAATATAGATAAACATAAATTATCGTTTCACTGAAACAGTGACATATTGGAGGTACATATTTACATTTATCCTCAGTCAATTGTTTGAGTACCTCCTCAACAATTTGCCCAACACTTTACAAAGCTTTTAAATCATTTTTTGACTTGTCGAACTGATTATATTATCACTGATATTGTATTCCCTAAATAGTGTCATATAAAATTTCTGGGTGGGTCGTGTGGTCCTCATTGAGTATACATAGATTCATTTGGTGTTTTATCCCAGTACGGATTATAGTAATCAAATAAAATTTCCGAGTTGTTCGATTCCAGCGTATTTGGAGAGATTCATCGAACTACAATGAATTCATTGACTCGAACTATTCATTGACTAACTATTCATTCACTAAATTGGATTTTATATCGACAAATACGGGATCCAAGAAAGATACCGTATCTAGTTTACCATTTATCGTTGCTTTACATTTTGGTACGAATGAACTTTGTTGACGTCGCTTTTTTGCTTTAGCCTTGGCCGTTGCTTTTGGATCCTGCACATTATTGCTACCCTCAGTAATTGGATCATTCTTTTCGATTCCCCCTTCATTCCACCATAAACCACCATACATTCGAATCACTTCCTTGTGCTCGACATCAACCCTGTAACTGTAACCATAAATTTTACTCGATGCTTCCAATACCGATGCACCAAATACTTGGAAATTTTTGACATTTTTACGATGGCCAGTAACCAAATTGGCAAATGTATCGATTAAATTTGTTTGAAATACAATTTCTTTGTTGATTTCCTACGAATATATAAAAAACACAGATTAATTTGAAAGACTGACTAGCCAAGCGGTCGTCAATCATTACCACTTACATTGTCTTGTTTCCATGAACTGTTGCAAAATCTTGCTCGTACTGTGGGCAATGGTGTTTTGTATGTGAATGACTTTCGAGAGGACGTTTTCATTTTAGTAACCATTACAAATATCACAACAACTCAAATTTTAAACTTAAATACTAATTCACTAGATTTATTATGTATTATGTAAAACTAAATATGTATTTATAATATATTTTTGTTAAATTTATTATTTATTTGTTAATTTGTTTAGGTTTTAAAATCTTTTTTTTTTTTTTGCTGCTGCACGACTATGAAATTTTAGGTTAATTTACGAATTTGTCAAAAATTTCTCCTCCATATTTTATAGTAGAACATTTTTTTAGATATTTTGGTAAATTAATCAAAATAATAAAAAAACATATTTTTTGCTCATCTCAAAAATGATATTAATTTTATTATTAATTTTTACGATATAAAATAATTGTCAATTTTTAAAAATAAAGATTTTTAGTTATTTATTTAAAAAATGTGAGGTTAGTTTTTGTTGATTTCAAAATTTCCCCAATTTTTTCTACTATAAAATAACATGTTGTTTCTCAGTCACTCTAATGTGCATTTTAGTTCTTGTCTTTCTCCGATGTTCAGCAAAATTTTTCTGTTTTGTACATGGAATAGTACCATAAGTATGTTAGAATATAAATAATAGAAAACAATCTTCAAGCAACATTCCCAAACCTATTCGCTTTTTAAAGCAAAGTAGCTGACATCTGAAGGATATTTTTTAACTAGAGCCAATGGTGGGATAAATTTATTTATATGTCAAACTGCATAGTAAAATAATCAGTAATTTGCAAATTAAATTAATTTGATAAAAATATATTTACCAAAACAGTTAGTGTTAGCTGCATTACAGCCCAAATAGTACAAACATAAAATATTTCGACCAAGTTTTTTAAATATTCATTAAAGATTTTGGGTTTTCCACCCGTGGTACTTATTGGAGGAACAAATGAAAGTTTTCCAGTATTAGTCTTCATACGTGATCGTGTATTGTTTGTTATAAATAATATGACTAACTGATTTAAATTTAGAAGGCTTCCAACAATGTGTTTATATTTACTCCCATGACCTCCTGGACATTTGCAAGTGGATGAAAAGATTTACTTCCCATGGCTGGTTTTTGGGGTTTGACGATTGCAATAAAATACTCGCAGTTTTGAACATATTTTGAGTAATTCCTTCAACACCTGACAATATTATATTTCTAGCCTGGTAAACTTTCCGCCACCGCAATAGTAAATAATGACTGATATTGAAATATCAAATATTTTATCAGTCATCATAGAACAACAATTACAATTATAAAAACAAATCGGCACTTTCAAGCTGATTTCGGTAATTAATTCTGGATTGATTTCCAAAAATTAAAATATATATTAACATTTTTTTTTCTTTTCAGGGTCGTTTACACGTTATTTTTTTTTATTTGGTTCGTATGCATAAAATTCACAATTTTATTTCATCACTTTGTAAAACTTTGTTGGGGTTTTTTTTATATATATAATAAAACATAGACTATTAATTTTTATATATTTATTAAGTTTGCTTTGTTTTATTTTTTTTCCTCGTGGGATTTATTCATCAGACGGTACCACAATACTAATTTTTTCAATTTTTCTTCTTTTTTTATCTTTTTTATTTCTTCGTACTTTTCTTATTTATAAAAAAATATTACAGCCATCTATTACAAATACTCAAAGTACAAACTTATAATTAATTAATTCATTACCAAGGTAGGTGGCGGGCATGGTAGTAAGGGTGTATTTGAAAAAATGATTGTATTACAAACTCCCTCTCTGAATCGAAGCTCGTCTCGACGAGGATTCAGAAAATTACTGATAACGTACGGGCATTCGAATGTTGCGTGTTTTCGACTGCCTTGCTGCGCCAACTGGTTTGACCTGGGTTATTTTATTGGATTGCAATATTATATTGAGATTTTCATGATTTGCAATCACTTCATTTTTATTAGGTGTCCGAACACTTTCTTTAGACCTGCCATCGATCGAAGGAGTTACTAGAGGTATTTCTATGATTGTATTAGATTTGGCATTCATTTTTGGTCTGCCCCGGGACCTAATTGGGTGTACTGGGATATCATCATCCGAACCATTATAGGCCGTAAGTTGAGTTACGTGATATGTACCAAGAAATTTGGAATCCATACTTTCAATTCCGTAAGTGGAACTTGACTTTACCTGTTTCACTAAGTAGGGTCCATCTCTTCGAGGGGCAAATTTGGAAGTAAACCCTTTGTTGGCATCACTTAAAATGTGGGTTTTAATTAACACTTTGTCACCTACTTCAAAAGTTCGGTGTTCCCAAGTTTTGTCACCATGAACTTTCCTATAGTCTTGTTTCGTTTCTGAAACTTCCCTTACGTCTTTCATTACGTCATTCATTTGTAGAAGAAATGGTGTGATCTGAGGAATGAAATTCTCATTCTGCACCACCGCCCTAAACTCATGATTCACATCCATAACAGTCCAAAGATCTCTACCGAAGGTCAGATAAGCGGGCGTAAATCCAGTGAAATCGCATTAAGTGGAGTTCATCGCGAAGCGGACAGAAGGTAGAAAGTCGATCCATGATCGATGATCATTTTTTACTAGAATAGCCAACTGGGTTTTAAGATCCCTATTCCGTCGTTCAACCGGATTAGCGGCTGGATGATAAAATGGAGTCAAAGACTGAGTAATTCCAAAACAACTTGCACATGTTCATAACCGCACTCACGAACTGGACGCCATTGTCTGAAATGATACGTCTGAGAAGTCCATATCTAAGGAAAAATTCGCTTATCAGAATTTTGGAAGATGTTTCTGCGGTGGCCTGCTTCAATGGAAATAGTTCAACCCATCTGGTTGCTGTGTCCTCAATAATAAAAATCCATTTGTATTCATTGGTTGATTCGAGCAATGGTCCAAATAAATTCATAGCAAGGACCTCAAATCTCTGTTCTGATACAGGAGTTCTAACAATCAACACATGATTTGATATAATCTATAATATATCTACGCATTCCTGGCCATTGGAAATTTTTGCAATGGTTCTCTCGACACAATAGTGTCCTACGGTAGGAGAATCATGGAAAGCCTTTAAAATTTCGATTCGGGAGTTTTCACGAATCACTAACTGGGGATTCTCACTTTCTTCTTCCGGATCAAAACGATAAAGGATACCGGATTCCATTAGATACCCTCGATTGGTCCAATTCTCCAGATCAGCGCACCCTGGGGTCTCAAAACACTTTATGATTTTATAGATATCCCCATCATCGATTTGAGCTTGTCTCATATTATGGAGACCAATGTTCGAGATATCTACCTGTATGGAACTAACTTCACATATAGTCTCGTCCGAGCTTGGTGGTCTGGACAAAGTATCCGCAACTACGTTCGCCTTTCCCGGTGTATACACAATACTCAGATTATAAGACTGTATGAGCAAAGCCACTTGAGTGCTTGGTGGTCTGTTCCAACCACAACTTGAGCTCCATCCAAATAAGCACGAAATTTTTTAAGAGCCCAAGTAACAGCCAGAGCCTCTCGCTCCGTCGTGTTATAATTGCGTTCCGTTGGAGTAAGCAATCTGCTAGAATACTCAATCGGACGTTCATCATCCCCTTCGCCCTGTAAAAGGACTCCCCCTAGCGCATACTTACTCGCATCGGTTCGCAACATATATGGTTTCGATTCGTCAGCCTGTCGTAAAATTGGGTCGATATTAACAACATCTTCAACTGGTCGTATGCGCTTTGGTGACTAGAATTCCATTCCCATTTGGATTTTTCCTTTGTTAAATCAGTCAGTGGACGCGCTACATTGGAAAAGTTCGGTACAAACTTCCGATACCATGAGCACGTCGGAAGAAATGTCTTGAGCTGACGAACATTCTTTGGTTCTTCCATCTTCGAAATACCTTCGATCTTTTCAAAATTGGTTTGAATGCCGTCCTGGGTTATAATATGCCCCAAAAATTTGATATTATTTCGAAAAAACACACATTTCCCTCTATTTGCTTTTAAATTGAACTGATTGAGCCGCTTAAAAACTAACTTGAGATCACTAATATGCTCCAAAAATGTTTCGGATAGGAGAATTACATCTTCTAGGTACCCAAAAAATATAACATTCGGAAGCCCATTCCAAAATCGGTCGATTAATCTTTGAAAGGTGGCGGGCGCATTCTTCAGCCCAAAAGTCATTCTTTTAAATCTGTGTAAACCGAACTACGACATAAATGCGGTTTTATCACGATCTTGTAATCGTACTGGCACTTGCCAATATCCTGAACGTAAATCAATTGTGGGCATATATAGGGTTTTCTTAGCTAAATGGAGTATTTCAGGCATCGGATACTTATCGGAAGTAGTACATGAATTCCGATAGTTATAGACGCGATACGTCTTATCGGGTTTCGGGACAAGCACGACCGGTGCTGCCTAAGGAGACTGACATTCTTCTATAATGTCGTCTTTCAACATTTTCTCCAATTCCAACTTCAGTATCTCGCGCTTCTCCTTAGGCATTGGATACGGTGGAATCGAAATCGGTCGACTCACAGCAGTATCAATATGATGTTCAGCGTAGGTAGTTGGATCTCCCCTACTGTGAAAACGTCTTCATGACCATTAAGTAATTCATTGGCCTTTAGTCTTTGATCCGAAGTCAGCGAACTTTCTTCGTCTTTCATCTTTCAGTGCCACAGGGCAAAAACCTTCATACGATGGTTGTGTGGGAATTTCAGGTTCATAGTGCAATCTATGGGATTGTTCAGAATCAAAAAATTTCCAGTTGTGTTGTGAAAAATCCAAAATCAAGCCAGATCTAGTAATAAAATCAATGCCAAGAAGGGTTTGTCCAGGACATGAATTTGGTAATGATATTTATTTGGTGGGTATTGTTTTTCCCTGAAGAATCACATCTACACACTTGAACACTTTCCATATTTTTGTGTCATCGGCCAATTTGATCGACATGGATTTTTGCTCAAAGTTTACTTTATTTTTCTGTAAATGTTTGTGTAACGCTTGACTTGCAATGCTGACCTTAGCAGCTGTATCAATTAAAGCATCTTCGTCCCTACCAAAAATATTAAACATTAACAGAAGTCTGGATTGATGAATTTCCTTTCCCTCCGATGTTACTGAATACAAATCAATCTGAGTGAGTACTCATCATAGGAACTAATGACATTATCGAATGAGTCAACCTCCATGCTTGTCGTACTTACAGCCAACACTGAAGTGTTGCTCTTAACCACGCCTTTCATGCCACAACCGTAACATTGATAATTCAAATTTTATTTTTTGTGGTTCAACTGCCGGTGTTTCGTTCTTGATCATTGGGGCTGAAACTATTCTTCGTTTTGTACATTCGTTTATGTCATGCCCTTTTGTCCTACAGTATCTGCAAAATTTCGAGTTATTTTGCTGGGTATTTGTCGTTGAACCCGAGAAATCCGGTTTTGAAAGCTCACGTTTTACCCTCTCATCAAAGAAATCTTCTTCAATCCGGGCACGCTGGAGAAGTTCATTAAATGATTTAATGTTTTCTCTCTTATACCCTTGACAGACTAGGGATTAGCTAAACGCGTTTAATCATTTTTTCGAGTTTATCTCTTAATGTGTCAACTTGGGGATTAACTAAACGAGTTTTATTTTAGGTTTAGTAACTAAACCGGTTTAGTGCACAAATCTCTCAATATTTTGAAGTTTATCGCATAAAAATGGGTTTAGCGAGAGCGCCATCTAACAATGAAGGTTAAAATTTATAAATAGGACAATGCCATTTAGTAATGTGATACAATGATAGATGCCGCTTAGAGTTCAAAAAAGTTTTTTTTGCTTCAATTTAAGTTCAAAATACACAAATGTGTATGTAAATAATGACAGGTCGTAATGTCTTGCGTATACGGATCTTAGTTCAATGGGAATTCTTGAAAAAAAACTTAATAATTTGATAACACATCAATTAAATAACATATTAATTATTTCTTTTTGATAACATCAATTATTTTATTATTATTATAGTTAGTGTTGTTTTTCTGACGAAAACAAAATTAAGCGATATGCACAAATGTGTATTGTGGTCTTCAACTTACACATAATTCTATGTTTCACACATTCGTTTCTCGTAATCGAAATTTACATACACAATTGTGTATACGGGTGGCGATAGGGTTATATCTCTTTTCCTGCCTGCCAGCACAATTGTGTGGGTAACGAAAACGAATCATGTCAAAATTTATTTTTGTATCTGTTTTTGTCCAACTTACAACACATTTGTGCATTCCTGTTACCGTAGAGTGCGTAGTGTAATATACAGTATTGCACTATATTTGACTTCTAGTGCCGGAAAATATACCGTAGTATTGTATTTGGAATTCATATGTTTTTAAATCTGTATTCAAATCTCGCTGGAATCTGACAATTCTCGCGCAGAAAAAATATGGCGGATACATAGTGATGTATTAAATATATATTGTATTTATATATTCATTTATATTTACATTTTTATGATGTATTTGTATTAAAATGGAATAGGAATTTTGGGATACAATTAAAACACAATGTTTAGGCCATATAAATTAAATTGCGTTTAATTAAAATATTTTTTTTATTTGTTCCACAATAACATTTGTTTAATACCTATTCCGAACAAACATAGCGCTACCGTATTTTATTATTGAAACACGGTTTGCTAAACTTCATAGTGTGTCAACCTAATTGGATTTGTAGTAGATTAACTAAACTAGTTTAACTAAACACGTTTAGCTAAATCCTAGTCTGTCAAGGGTATTAATGCGATAACGAATTTTACGAGACAATATACCATAAGCCATATCCAACTGAATAGACTCGGTAAGATCCGCGGGAGACAATTGTGCGAATAGTGATCTTATCTTACTGATAAATAAATCAGTTTTGGTATTTTCGGCTTGTGATTGGGAAAAAATTTCTTTATAAATTTGATACGAAGGTTTCTTTCGTGAATATGTTAAAAGAATCAGATCGATGGCATCCTTAAATGTAGCAACAGTATCTTTGACCTCTTTCCACCAAACCGCGGCGTCATCAACAAGCAATACTGCCATACCCTTGACCGCATTTTCGTCAGAAATACCGACAAAATCTCGGTAAATCTGGACTGCATCTACAAATGTGTCTACACTCGACTTAGCCTTCCCATCGAAACGAGCTTTGGGTGAATCTTATTCAACACCATTAATACCAAACGTACCACCTACCTGGTTTACATTTCTTATTAACGTAATTAACTCCTGGAGCTGGACATCTGTCATCACCACGTTTGTCGCCATTGTTTTGCTTATTACTTTTCGAGTAATTATTGTGCTTTGCCGGATTCTTCTTAATTCTTCTTACTTTTACTGCTTGACTACCTTTGTTGAGTGTGCTGCTTCTTGTTGTAACCATTCAGCTGAATTAATTAAACTGACGTGCATAACCTGCTTTGCGACTTAACTTCAATGGACGATCTTAATGCAAAATAGCATTTACATTTATAATTATAATCATGAGATTTTATTGATAAATCCCCAAAATGATTCACGTATAATAACGCTTTTATAAATGTGACTGGATCGTTATCTGTTAATGAGCGCCGTCAAGTCTCAAGGAAAATTCACTCGAAGGGACGTCGTAGATGATTAACCTCTAACCGGCGCGTGATGTCGATGGCAAAAATTTAGCGGACAATTATGTTTTGGTTGTTTCCGTATAAAAATATTTTATAAAACAAATATGTTTATTTGATTTGATTAAGTTGAGCAGTTTATTAATTCGGCTCATTAATAATTTCGATGAAATTACACGATTTTATGTATCACTAGTTGCGCCATTGTAACATTTTTTTTTCAGGTCGTTTACACATTATTTTTTTATTTGGTTCTCTCTCTCTCTGGCATTATATCCCATCAAGGGATTTGGCCGCCTCAAATGAGGTTTCATAATCATATTTTCATTTCGGATAATGCGTGATTAATTCATTGATCCTAAACCAGCCGTGAAATTTATTCCTTGTCACCACCGGGAATCGAACCCGGGACCTCCGGTCGCTGGAGCAAGCATGCTAACCACTTTGCCACCGGGGCGGCAAATTTCTATTTTTATTTGGTTTGTATGCATAAAATTCACAATTTTATTTCATCACTTTGTAAAACTTTGTTGGGTTTTTTTTATATATATAATAAAACATAGACTATTAATTTTTATATATTTACTAAATTTGCTTTGTTTTATTTTTTTTCCTCGTGGGATTTATTCATCAGACGGTACCACAATACTAATTTTTTCAATTTTTTCTTCTTGTTTATTTCTTCATACTTTTCTTATTTATAAAAAAAGATTAGTGCCATCTATTACAAATACTCAAAGTACAAACTTATAATTAAATAATTCATTAGCCAGGTAGGTGGCGAGCATGGTAGTAAGGGTGTATTTAAAAAAATGATTGTGTTACAATATTTACATTTCATGTGCTATTATTATTAATTTATTATATTCTTCTGCGGTGTAATATATTGCGATATAATAATAAATTCAAATTAAAACTTAGCTTGCACCATTTTCCTATACGATTTGACATATCAATGAATTTACACCACCATTGGCTCGGGCGACTACGATGCCTCTACCGGCGCTTTAAAGGTGAATACACTGCATTAAGGATTCTATTGACACTACCAGTTTCGGTTGCATCAGGGAAACGATCTTTCTCAAAATTAAAAATTATAAAAAATTATATGCGTACAACAATGCTACAAGATCGTCTACAAAATTTCTCAATTATATCGATTGAAAGTGAAATGCTGGATAATATTAACCATGAATTTATTTCCAAGTTTTCTCTAAGAAAAGCGCGGAAAACTTCTTTTATTTAAGATTGTTAAATTTAATTTTACAATTGATAATATTATGAATTATAATATGTAGTTTCTTTTATACTTTTTTAGGTAAAAATTATTTAATTTACCATAATAAATGTTGGACAATATACTTTATTTAGAATTTTATTTTATGCAAGCTTGCTTAGTATTTAGTCTCAAAACACTTAAAACGAAGTAGATGTATAAGGTAGGATTAAGTGATTAACAAAAAAAATAAAGTTTTTATATTAAAATTATGGTCTGAAATAGATTCTCATAATTGGCATTATGCGATTGGTGTAATTTTTTTATGTGATTGAAAATTTTCAATTAGTAAACATGAAAAACATTTTTTTGGTGGGCGGCTTGTGGCGTTTTCACACCTTGTATATCGAAATTCATTATAAAAATTTATTTAAATTTTCTAGCACCCGAATGGTTAGTTGGGTATAAACCAACTTTTTGTAAAACCATTCTATTCTCAGAAGCCTAGAAAAAAATAAAAAAAAAGGGTTTTTTTGAGTGCAAGTTTTTTCATTAAAAGAAAAACAATAAAAAATTGAAATTATAAAATGCATATAAAATATGTAAATGTAATAAAGTGTTACATCGTAAAATTTAATTACAATAAATATAATTATTGAAAAATATTAGTGGTTTATGTTTATTACAAAAGCTTGGTGGAGCTATAAACTACCATAATTGGTGAACCCGACGTGATCGTGGAGCAGTCAGCAAATTTGTCAACGTTCACAAATTTTAAATTACGGCTGCTTACATTTATTATCAAACTTATCAACGGCCACTAATTGTTTGAATGGAAATTACGGCCGCTTACAATTATTCTACAACGGCCATTTTGTTAATAGCAATATTTTAATGCTGCTTTTAATGAAATAATCATCAGTTAGAATTCATCAATACTTGGTCAATTTGGAGCGCTGACAGCTAGCTATATCATAATATTTATCAGCGAATGGTCATTATCAACTTAACTTCAAGCCCGGACAGCTGTATATACCTGGACCTGGTTGTATTAAGGGTCAATTGTTCATCATTAAGAATAAAAAAAAACAAACTGTAAGTACCCAACTAATCATTTTTGGTGCTAAAATTAATAAATTATTTCTTTTCGAAAATAAATTCATATTTGTTTCTTTTTCAATTATTTTCGTTTATTAAAATGTGTTTCACTTTTGCTTTTTCGTTGTTTGTTTTCGCGTTTTCGGTATTTTTTCTGATTTTTTCTTTTTTGTTACGGCGTATTGTTCAAGGTGTGAATGATCCACCTTATTCCCTACCAGTGACGATTGAGTCAGACTCGGCAGCGGCATCAAGCAGTGGTTCAACAAGGGAGTCTAGCATCACGTTGACTCCTATTGAGCTGGCTGGTCTTATTAATGATGCCGTTGCCAGGGCTGTCTCACATTTAAATATTAATTCAAATGGAATTCCAGAGACTTCGCGTGCGAATGTAAATTTTTCTGCCGGTGCTGGACTTGTTGCTCGAGTGGCTTTCAAACCTCCACAGCCATTGCACGAGATTACGGTCGAGTCCACGAAATATGCTCATGCGGTAGGAGCTCTGGATGCACACGACACGTTTGCTTATATTATAACAAGCCCGAAGGGTAACACTCCTTATTCTTCGTTTAAGGCAGAAGTGATTCGGGTACTTGGCGAATCAGAAAAAACGAAACTCAATAATCTGATGCATGGCTTGACTCTTGGAGACAGGAAGCCATCACAATTGTTGAGTCTTATGAAATTAAATGCTGGTGACAATTTTAATGAGGCAACACTTCGTCAATTCTGGATGAAGAGGTTGCATCAGACAGTGCAAATGGTGCTTACACCATTTGAAAATGACGTCTCCCTGTCAGTCCTTGCTGAACGGGCTGACAACGTGCATGAGACGATGACTCAGGTACAAATAAATTCCATTGAGGCATCTGCATCTTGTTCTTCCGGTCAAAATTTAGCTTTCTCTATTGATAATAAACTTTCGGAATTTAAAAAAACATTATTATCGGAGATTTCGGAAATTTTTAGTCGAAATTCTAGATCACGATCTAAATCCAATTCACGCGGTCCTAATTTTTCACGGTCAAATTCAGGCAATAATTATTCTCGTAATAACTCTCCAAATTTTCGAAAATCATTCAATCCTTTTTACGGTAATCCTTCGGCTGAGAATAATTTTATTTGTTTTTACCATCATCATTTCTGCACAAAAGCATTAAAATGTAAACCAAATTGTAAATTTGTATCATATAACTCCGATAATAATGTTTCAAAAAAATAAATAGTCATTCACAATTGGCGGTGTGTAATGACGATTCTAAAACTAGCCGCCTTTTAATTTACGAAATTTTTCTTCAAACACATTTTTTAATAGATACAGGTGCAGATGTCTCGGTTTTGCCAGCCCGTTTTGTTCGGAATCCAAGGGTTGACCCATCATTCAGATTGTTTGCAGCAAATGGTTCTTCGGTAAATGCTTACGGGACTAAATTCTTAAAACTTGACATCGGACTGCGCCGCGAATTCTCCTGGGAATTCATAGTTGCTGACGTGTCGATGCCTATCATTGGCGCGGATTTTTTGAGGAAAACTGGTTTGCTAGTGGATATTCAGAGACAGAGGCTCATAGATCCGTTAACCTCTCTGTTTTCAAATGGTACCTCTTCCTCCTACGATGATACTACTGTTTCTAGGATCGACAAGTCAGCAATGGACCCAGGAGTTTTCAACGTAATATCTAAATTTTTAACGGTCATTCACGGTAATATTGATATTGACAATACTAGACATAGTGTGACACTCACAAAATTGAGACGAACGGACTACCGGTTGACAAACTCGGGATTTGCCGACCTAGTAGCAGCCCTTGGTCCAGTCCGTTACATTTAGTACCTAAAAAAATGGGTGTTGGAGACCTTGTGGAGACTTTCGGGCACTGAATAAAGTCACGATTCCGGACAGGTATCCGATTCCACATATCCAAGATTTTACACAACGGCTGCACTATATTCACAACAATAGACCTTGTCCAGGCTTACCACCAAATTCCTATTGAACCGACGGACATTCCAAAGACAGCAATTTCGACACCTTTCGGACTATTTGAATTTTGTAGAATGACTTTCGGCCTTAGGAATGCAGCACAATCGTTCCAACGTCTTATGCATTCAGTACTACGCGGACTTGACTTCTGCTTTGTATATTTGGACGATGTGCTCATTGCCTCTCGAAATTATAACGAACATCTAGGACATATTAAAATCATTTTTTCTAAATTAGAAGAACATGGACTTGTGGTTAATGTGGACAAATGCGTTTTCGCTAAAACTGAAATTATCTTTTTAGGCCATTTGGTAACTGGACAAGGTATATTACCGTCACATGAACGGGTTCAAGTCAACAAAAATTTCGAACGACCACAGACTGTAAAACAACTGAAACGCTTTTTAGGTATGATTAACTTTTATCGACGCTTCATTCCAGGTGCCGCTGCTGACCAGGAATTGTTGAACGATTACCTAAAAGGCTATACCAAAAACAGTCGAGTTCCAATTCAATGGTCAACGGTGGCTATCGAAGCGTTCGATAACTGCAAAATTAAACTTACGAACGCGACTTTACTTATTCATCCATTATCATCAGCACCTCTGGCCATCATAGTTGACGCTTCCGATACTGCGATCGGAGCGGTAGTTCAGCAGTTTGTATCCAATTCTTGGCAACCACTCGGTTTCTTTTCAGTACGTCTCAGTGATACGCAAAAAAGATACAGTGCGTATGATCGAGAACTTCTCGCGGCTTATTCGGGGATTAAACATTTTAAAAGATATATCTTCTCGAAGGTCGTTTATTCACGCTGTATATCGATCATAAGCCACTTGTCTACGCTTTTAATCAGAATCCGGAAAAAGCATCTCCTCGTCAATTTAGACACCTAGATTTCATTGGTCAATTCACTACCGATATTCAGCACATCTCTGGTCTGGATAACGTTGTCGCAGATACTCTTTCACGCATTAATCAAATTTCTATTCCCGAAAGTATTGATTATGCTATCATCGCAGATGCTCAGACCAATGACGAGGAACTTCAAGAAATTTTAAGGAGTAATTCTGTTCTCAAATTTGAGAAATTTCCTGTTTCTTTCAATTCAAAAAAATTAATTTATTGCGATATTTCTACTACTACACCTAGGCCATTCATTCCCTTTAATTTCCGAAAACAAGTTTTCGAGCCTTTTCATAATCTTTCTCATCCTGGCGTCAAAGCTTCCGTAAAACTTTTGACTCAGAATGTAATCTGGTCATCAATTAAAAAAGACGTTCAGAAGATGGCTCAAAGTTGTGTAGCTTGCCAAAAGGCTAAAATCTCTCGACATACAAAATCTCCACTTGGAAACTATAAATTAACTTCTCAACGCTTTTCCACTATTCACCTCGATATTATTGGTCCTTTACCAGTTTCTGATAATCAGCGGTATTGCGTTACACTGATTGATAGATACACTCGCTGGGCCGAGGCCGTTCCAGTTCCAGATATTACTGCTGCAACTGTTGCTTTCGCTGTCTACTCTCATTGGATAGCTCGTTTTGGTGTGCCAGAGTTGATTGTCACGGACCAAGGCATGCAATTCGAATCACAACTTTTTCACGAACTGGCTAACTTACTTGGTTTTGAGCGCAGGATAACAACTAGCTACAATCCCAAATGTAATGGCATGATCGAGAGATGGCATCGAGTCATCAAATCTGCCATTATGTGCTATAATCGTGCTGATTGGACTAGTGTTCTTCCTGCAATCTTACTTGGACTACGGACGACGTACAGTGACGAATTAAAAGCTACTCCAGCCGAACTGGTTTACGGATGTACAACTCGAGTTCCTGGAACATTTTTAGATACGACGAACTACCAAATTTTACAATCAGACTTTATTACGAATTTAAGACGACACTTTGATGAAATTCGACCTGTCCCGGCTTCTCGGCATACTACGGACAAAATTTTCATCAGTAAAGATCTGTTTACTTGCTCGCATGTTTTTTTACGGACGGACGCAGTACGCAGATCACTGCAACCACCATATACTGGACCGTTTTTGGTAATCGACCGTACAGACAAATTTTATACTTTGGATCTGAACGGACACCACGTCAAAATTTCCATCGACCGACTCAAACCATGCTACTCCGACAACCAATCAAAAGCTACGGACGCACCAATTATACAAACTGGATTACTTTTACCGACTCACCAACCAGAACTCAGTATTTCGGCTGACGGATCTAAATTACTTACTGAGGAACCAAAAGTTTGCAAAAAGGTTCGTTTTGATCTTTCGCCAAGTACTAGAACAACTTGTTACGACTGTGTTGTCTGTAACAAGACATAATATTCGTTTACGCGTGACATCCCCATATTTTGTTAAGATTTTATGTTTTTACTCGCGGTTTCTTGCGTCTGTGTTGTTGGTGTCTGAACGCGTTCCGTGTGGAGGGATTCTCGTATGTTTTTGTTCGTTTGGTTGGTAGTAAAACAAAAATGGGAGAGAGAGAGAACAATGCGAATCGAGTGTGTGCGTAAAGCAAAACATTCCATAAGAATGTTTTTCTTATATGCCTCTCGTTTATATCAATGCGAATTGATATAAATGAGAAACAGAGAAGAAAGACAATTCTTCTGGAATGTTTTGCGCGTCGTTTGTGCGGTGGGAGAATTTTTTTTGTTTGTCAGTCGAGTTTTGGTTTGTGATATAGTAAAACGGATTCGAGTTTGAAAAATTAAAATAAAAATTTGTAAAAATTTATTGTGGCGCTTGGCCACTGTTAAAAGTTATAAGAATATAATATATGTATACCGATAATAAAATACTACATTCATGATTAAAATTTGTGTTCAATAATTTGTGGGAAAGTAATATAGACAAAAAAAGATATAGTTATGGAAAATCAATTGAGTGCTTTTTAATTCCAAAAGTTTAATTCCAAATTTATTTGGTACAAAGAAAAGTCGCGCTTTCGATAACTCGTGGCTAATTAATTTATTTTATCCGCTGCGTGAACGCATTTTGGTTGTTGTTACGGTTATCTAAGATACTGCTACAATAAGGGGTCCGGCAGCGTGCACGAGTGACCTGATTTCTACGGTCTAATTCTAAGTGGTGGCCTAATTTCTACGGAGGTGCTAAAGGCGTTTACGGGTGGCCAACAACGTGGTCAATCGCATTTTTGTCACCAAAGGCGGGAAGACGCCCACCGTTTCTTATTTTTGTAAGGCGAGAAGACGCTCAACAGGAATTATTTTCGGTCTAAGGCCGCAACGATAATTTTATATTACCCCCGGGCGCCGCATTTTCAACGGGTGCCGCATGATAAACGGTGCCGCATTTTCAACGGGTGCCGCATGATAAACGGTGCCGCATTTTCAACGGGTGCCGCTCAATTTTTTTTTAACCAACCGGCCGGTAGCCAACCGGCTAATCGTTGCTTCGGTATCGGGGAGAGGCCCCGCGACATTCGGGTAGCCAACCGGTTGCTGTTGCTTTATTTATCGGTGGTCTGCCGCAACGACGGCCGCGCAAGGCCGCTACTCAAATTTATATCGGGGAGAGGCCCCGCAACAAAATCATTAACGGCACCAAAGCCGCAACGGTCCGGGCGTGGTCCGCCTGTGGCATGACGGCCGCGCAAGGCCGCACCGGTAATCTTTTTAAAGAATAATTAAGGTACAATTTTTTTATTTTTTTATTTTTATTTTGATTTTTTCTATTTTATTTATATTTTTTTTATTATATTCACATATATATATATAATTTTCAAAATTTTGTGATCGAGCGCCGCACAGCGGGTGCACGCTCGGTGCGCATTGTTCCTCTCTCTCTCTCACTCTCTCCTTATCGTGGTGCGGGTGGAGGGGGAAGTTGTTTTTTTTCGGTGGGTTTTTTTAAAATAAAATGAATATTTAATTTTTTTCGGTGTGGTGTGATGGGAGCGGAGACTCCCTCTGTGTCGGTTTAGTGTTTGCGGTCCCTTGGTGCCCGCATCCAATTCCGTAACCAGGGCTTGGCCCCGTTTGAATCGGATGGATGCGCGCACCAAGGCACCTCTACCGTTATTATTATTATTTTTATAATTTATTTTGGATTATTCGGTTCGTTCCTCAGGTTCCGGCCGACGAGTTTCGGCGGAACATCGGTGTTATTATTATCATTTGCGTTTTCCCATTTTTTTATAATTATCTGTTAATCACGGTGTAGGCCAGGAGCCCTGCATGCCTCAAACCCCACGACCTTCGCACTTCTCCGCTGAGAACGTAGCCGGCAAAACATCACCGTGGAGGCCTCTGCAGGTGCTTAGTGAAAATCTGCAGGTTGGCAGTAGCCAGCAGTAGACAAGATCGGGTCGTGTATCCAGGACTCCTACCAGATTCTTAAATTATCGATAGATCTTCGATCTCTCTGGGAGGGGAGTATTGTGGCGTTTTCACACCTTGTATATCGAAATTCATTATAAAAATTTATTTAAATTTTCTAGCACCCGAATGGTTAGTTGGGTATAAACCAACTTTTTGTAAAACCATTCTATTCTCAGAAGCCTAGAAAAAAATAACAAAAAAGGTTTTTTGAGTGCAAGTTTTTTCATTAAAAGAAAAACAATAAAAAATTGAAATAAAATGCATATAAAATATGTCAATGTAATAAAGTGTTACATCGTAAAATTTAATTACAATAAATATAATTATTGAAAAATATTAGTGGTTTATGTTTATTACAAAAGCTTGGTGAAGCTATAAACTACCATAGGCTAAATCTCACCTGGCACACAGGCGGCCGAGTAGCTAGACGCGGCCTTGTGGCCAAGACCCAACATGACCATTATCAATAAGATTTGTATGTTGCGGGTGTCGCTGTAAAGTTTTGAGCAATTAAAAATTTTAATTTCAATATAGGGATCGAACAACTTTTTTGTTGTAAATCTGTAAATTTTCTAGGCCCAATATGAGCCGTGTGCCATTCGACTGGTTTTTTTGTTAGGTAGCTCTGATAAATATATAATAAGATTTGTATGTTGGGGTGAAGAATTGAAATTTTATAATCTGAATATTAAATTTCATAGCTTTCACAAAATTTTTATATCAAAATTGAAATATAACTGACATTTTAGTACATAACTTCACATACATGAGAAACATTATATGTATAATGAAATATTGGAAAATTCAAATAGATTTTTTTTCGAGATGTTGAAGATTCTTTAACACAAGATGTGTTCGCTCTTGCGAAGTGATAAAATTAAAGTCACCGTCGCTTTGGCCTATAAATACAACCGTACCGTGTCAAGGTCAACCTGTTGCGGGGCATCCTGTATGCAAAGCATTTTCTAGTAGGTTTATAAAAACGTTTTTGTCCCGCTAAGTTGGACGAGAGTACCATTTGGATTATTGAAGATTTTCTTTACGTTCAATTCGCACTTGTAAATCAAATGTTGGGTACGGCAAAAAGGCTTCTTCAGAAAATAATTTGCTACATACTCGTAAGAAATAAAACAAATTTTCTGTTGGTCATTCAATGTAAAACACAAATATTTATTTAAAACCAACCAACTTAACTGCTAACAGTTTCTTTCTAGCCACACAAAACTTATGTGGGTATTTCAAATTCACCAGGATTTGTAACTTTACCGCCAAACAATAAAGTCCCGGTTGTTTCGTCTTGTATGAAGAACAAGAATGGTCGATCCGCAATAAATTCTTTAATCGAATCACCAAATTTATTCACTAATGCAATTTCTGTCACAGCATACACAGTACTACCCTCTTCATCAACTTGGATTCCCGCCTTTTGGGTTATATTTGAGACGCGTAATTGATTTTGTACACCTGCACCATGCGCCAGCAGCGGTAGTGATGCTTCGGTTGTGAAAATTTCTTGTATTCCCAGCTCTTTCACCAATTCGGTCATACTTGTGGTCGTTTCGAATTTGAATTTTGGTAGGGCTACACGTACTTCAGCCAAATCCATTAGCCATTCAACTTTACGTAATGTGGCACTATCCAATTGCCGAACAAATTCACCTAAGCCTTCCTTCGAGTTTGGTAGCGCAATAATCATCGAGAATTTTTTACCTTTGTACGGGATACGAATAATTTTTGAATTTAATTTTGGTGAATCCAGATAATAGTACCGGGCGGTTTGTACAATGTACTTGGTTTTGATTTGTTGCGTCGACGATAGATAAAATGGTAGTTCGGTTGTTTGATTCCGTGGGAATGGTCGTCGCCATAAACCTTTGAAATATATTGCGTTTAGCATAAGCATAACGGAATTTTGTAAATCACTCGTTTCAACTAAATGCCGTACATTTCCGTTGGTTGCCTGTGAACACCATTCATTTATGAGGTCAGCTGATCGAGCTGCATCACCAAAATCTAATCGTTGGATTAACGTTTTATAATATGTTTCTGCGATCGCGGAAAAACGTTGTGTTGGCTCGATGAATTGATCGATGAATATTCTCGTGTCAAATTTTAAATCATAACTATCACTCTTTTGCTGGAATGAATAAAATATATAACAGAATTGGTTCAGTGAACATATAAAGCATGAATTCTATCATGCGTGTTATATTTACCTTTAACGAGTTAATAATTTGTCCAAATGTAGCCCGCTGATCGTATTGCCCCACTGGCGGTAAAATCGTCGATAATTCTTTTTTGGTTTTCGAATAAACTGAGGCCGCCTCCCACAGCAATACTAGGAGATATTTCACCGATAGCGGTGATATGATCACATTAGATTCTGGTTTTAATAATGCTAACTGGAAGTATAAAAACAATAAAACGTATCGGCATTAAGATCGGCTTTAATAAATCTACTTCAATTGTCATATTAAATTGGTGTTTCGTGTATCATTTACATATTATCGTATATATAGTAATCCCTCAAATAAACCGGTTGGATTTCATTTTCAACATTTTGGGTGAAGTCAAAATACCATTAACATTTACGAGCCGCACTCAAGTCTCAAGATCGATCGGTATCGATAACAATTTTGTAAACAACTCCACTCGTCATTCAAGTATAAAAGTATTTACGCATGTTA
This sequence comes from Nephrotoma flavescens, assembly GCA_932526605.1. Lineage (NCBI taxonomy): Eukaryota > Metazoa > Arthropoda > Insecta > Diptera > Tipulidae > Nephrotoma > Nephrotoma flavescens. Next base: position 102,193,348 of record OW052221.1, read on the forward strand.
GCGATTTAATTAACGCTTTCTTCGGCCGTCAAACTTGTTTGCTGTTGCTCATTGTTATTTGTTAAGCATTAAACAGATAAATTGGATTTTACGTTCATAAATTATAGTGTAATATAATATTTCGTCATTTCTGTTTAATTTCAAATGCATTTGGTTTGTTTTGTATACGGTCAAGGCTATTGACTCTCGTTATTTTGCTTTATAACGCGTGTATCCGACACGCATGCGATTATGTCTATATATAAATTCTAATTATTTGTTACTCACTTGTACTAAACTCCAATCAAAACTATCATGGCTTTCACCTTGGAATGGTACATAATCGTCCCAGTCTAGATCACCAGGTACGGCTTGCGAAGGTGGTGTTTGCTGTCCCGCGCCAGGTGCATCTTGCTGAGGTTGTGAATTAGTCTGTTGAGCTCGTGCATTTAGTACGTTACACAAACATATTAGGACGACTGAAAAGGTAGAAATGTTTATTATATTAATATTGATTCAGGTTGATTTTGATTTATATAGTGATGAACAGTTTTTTTCTGTGTAAACTGGAAACTATGTTAAGCCAATAACATCTGTAACATGATTACACTTTATACCTCGATTTACACTTTTATTAATTTGTTTGGATTGTATCTACTGTTTGCTTATTACAACAATGTGATGTAGCACAAATTCACGCTTATTTTGAAACGGTATTTAAAGGTTTCTGAGAAATAGACAATTTTATTCTTATTTAGTGTCTGTGTTTGATTAATGACTGAGGTATTGTTGTGATTTGGTCATGGTAGTACGGATAATAAATGATGTTGCAATATAATCTAACCTCGGATTATCAATCTATCAAATTTTGTACTACCTAAACGCATTAACACTTAAGTATTGATTTCCAACGGCACGTGTTTTCCTCTAATGAAAGTTTATAGGAATTAGAATTGTTTATATACAAACTGATTAATTTAAAAGAAGGTTGAAAGATCACAGGCCCACCCTCATCATCTTTAACATTTCGGATCGAATAATATTTTCTCAAGAATTTTTGCGAGGCTTTGTAAAAAATTCTACAATTTTTCTAATTCAAATGAAAAACGTTGGCGCAGAAAATTTTTAATTAATGGCTTTAAAATCCTAAGATGGATGGGTTTCACAAGTGAATCATCCTTCTAAGTTCAAGGAAGCAGGTAAATGCAACTTGTGTATATCTAAACTGGAGAACAAAGTTGACGTGATATTTAAAAGTTCAAATCTTACGTTGCAAAAGAGTGTCAGAAATCCGAAGCATTACTGAACCACATCAATAGCACCACATTAAATCAAAACTCAAGAATCATGGTATCTGGTGGACAGGACCTCAATGGTTGAACGACAAAAAAAACATATCATTCGATAGGTAAATACTAGGTGTGCAACTAAATTTACGGGTTTTTTTGAAAAATTGAAAATGGCAAATCTCTATGGAAATATAAAAAATGGTTTATTAAAAGTATGTTCCTTCGCTATACACATTTTTGCCACCTCTCTGGCAATACATGAATACCAGAACGATAAAACGACGCGTATTTGGACCGAAACCATTCATCCAACCAATTTCGCATTTCTTCGAAACTGGCCAAGTGTAGCTCTGCCAAGCCATGCGCGATTGACCAGAACAAGTGATAATCCCAAAGGGCATGTCTGGCGAATGGCATCAAGCGTTGTCGTGCTGTAATATCACTCGTTCGTATTTTGTGTTCCATTTTGGTCGTTTTTCGAGTCAGTAGCGTTGCCCATTGACAGTTTCACTCTGTTTCAGCAGCTCATAGTACACGATTCCTTTCTGGTCCCACCAAACGCAGAGCATTCTCTTCTTTCTGAAGCTATTTGGCCATGCGGTCGATGTTGATGCTTCCCAGGTGAAAGCGACAACTTTTTGCGTTTGGGATTCTTAAAAAAGATCCACTTCTTATCTCCCGTAGTTCGATGCAGGAACCTCTTTCTTTCATGCCGTGAAAGCAAAATTTCGCAGGTGGCTCTTCGATTTTAAATCTGTCTCTCAGTCAGCTCATGCGGCAGCCATTTCCCTTCCTTTTGAATTTTTCCCATAGCATGTAAACGTTTGAAAATACCTTGGTGAATCGTGTTTAATACCTCCGCAAGATGATCTTGGGTTTGCGTATCATCTTCATTCAATAACGCTTGCAGCTCGGTGTCTTCAAATATTGTTGGTATTCCGGAACGCTTCTTGTCCTCAATGTTGAAATCGGTACTTCTGAAGCGTTTAAACCAATCTTCACAGGCAGTTTTCAATGGTGCATGTTCGCCATAGGCCTCCTCAAGCAAATGACGTGCTTCAGCTGCATTTTTTTACGAGGATACAAAACTTAGAGGTTACATGGCGATCGTCATCAGTTTGGCCACTAAAGCAAGCTTTAAAAGATTTAGCTCAAGGCGAGGATTGTGCGGTGGCGTGTACAGTGACAATGCTAAGAATTTCGTTAGAGCCAACAACCAGCTAGAAAGAATCATTTAACAAAATCTTAAAGCCAGTTAAAACCTATCTAAAGAACATCGTGGAAAACACTGCACTGTTCTAAGAATAATTAACAACAGTTCTTAACTTAAAAAAGGCCATGTTAAATTCTAAAGCCTTATACCCAATTTCCAATTAATAAATCGATCTAGAAGTTCTCTCACCCGGCTATTTCCTGAAAGGCTCATCAAAACAACAGTGCCTGTACCAGAAGGAGATCTAACAACTTCAAACGATCATAGACTGTCACGATGATAGTTGTTGGAAACACTAAAACCGTATTTTTGGAAGAGATGAAGCAATGAATATCTTCGAAGACTACAACAACGCCCAAACATACAAAACCACAAATGAAAGTCGGAGATTTAATTCTTCTACTAGAAGAAAATTTATCTCCTTCCTGGAGTATAGATAGGCACGTAAGAATCATTTCAGTAGGTGGTTCAGAAAATTCTCTACAAAACAGCTATCACAAAAACACAAAAATTTTGACTTTATCAAAATACGAACACACAATGCCGATGATACCTTTGTGAACAACACTGTAAATAGTTAACTGAAACGACATAGACGACTAACAAGAGCAAACAACAAGCCAAAGCTATTACTTACACGCTTTCAATAATCTACATGTGGGGAGCAGAAGTAGCAAAGTACATCCTGGAATCTATTTTGATAAAATTGGCAACCAATATTCACTATTATGGAAATGCTCAAACTTCTTCGCACATTTCAATCCTCAATAATCGACACTATCACAGAGGTTTATCAGGGAAGACTAAACCCTCTGATATTGACACCGCACACCAAGCACACCAACTACAAGAACAGATTAGACAAATGTGTTAATCGTACCGTACTGATAACCTGATCATACCGGATCAGGTAGCCCTACCGTTACGAATACGAACCGCTCGAGTGGGCTAAACAGATTACGGAACCTGTGCCGGGCGCTTTATTGGGTAGTGCTTTCGTGGTGGCCATTTACCTGATGTTGTATTTCACGTTTAATCGGAACTATTTCTCTTATGTTGAAATAAAAATGTTTGCTTTATTCAAAAATAAATGTATTTTCCTTTAAAATTTAATCCGGCGCTCTTGTTGGGACACCCTTTATATGCATATCTTGTAAATAGTGTCATAAATAATGGTTGTCGTCGTCTTTAAAAACTGGAATTAAATTATTGTTATATGACAAGCGTATTTTGACGTGCAAAACTAATTTAAAATTTTATTTTAATTTGGTTGTTCACTCGGCTTTGACCACTGATCTATATACTATAGAGGTGGAGAACTATCGATAGCACTATCGAATACGCCGCCATCGATTGTTTTTTCTAAACTATCGATAGTTTTCGATAGCGAATTATTTTTTACATTTTTCGCCTAATTACAAACTTTCCGATAAATTATGTTCCTTTTCTCTAAATTGCGTGACTACATATTAATGTATGTTGGGTAAACTGAAATATTTTTTTTTCTATAACCTCACTTTCGAAACCAAAAAATAATTTTTTTCTTGGTTTAGTTTTAGAGAAATAAAGCATATATTACACTACTTGAATTTATACGAAAATATACACATTACATATTTTTCAAAATTGAACGAAATTACAATAATTTTATTTTATAAATGCTGGTTTGATTTAGAAGTAATTTTGATATCATTTGAATCATTTGATGCAATTTCTATCAAACCTACATTTTAAATTCGTTACTCAATCTTTAGTTATAGTGTAATATCACCTGTAGGTTTTGTGTTTTGGATTTACCTTGATGTCAAAATTCTTTCCTTGATGTCAAAATTCGAAATTTCAAATAGTCAAATAAATCAATAGTGTTCAGTGATTTCGTTTTTATTATTGTTGTTTTCGATAACAGTTATATATTTTTGTACATACGGGGCTTTTGAAATTACAAAGTACTAACATTCAAAAATGCCGAAACGAAAAATATCGAATGTTTAGAAATATTTTAAACGTGACAAGGAAAAAAATTAGCGAAATGTTTCAAACGCAGCAAGGAGTACAAAACAAGCGGTAATACAAGCAATTTGTTAGATCACCTTAAAAGAATTTACCCCGACTGTCTAAACACCGCCGATGAATCAGATGAGACTACAAGTACAAGTGTAACTGGTTCAATTTCGGGAATTGAAAATTCTATTGTGCCCTATTTTAAACGGCAATGTCTTTATGACAACGAAAGTCATAGAAAAAAGAAATCGATAGGGCTTTAATTGATATGGTGGCCTTAGATTTTCAACCGTTTTCTGTAGTGCAAGACAAAGGATTTCGAAAATTTGTCTACACATTGGATCCAAAATATGAACTTCCGAGTAAAACAAAATTGCGAGATAAACTAATTAAAGATTATTACGCAGAATGCAAAGTTAAATTATCGGCAATACTCGAAGAGGTATTTGCTGTAAATTTAACTTGTGATTTGTGGACGTCTCGGGCTAATGAAAGCTATTTAACCGTTACTTGCCACTTTGTCGACGATAATTTTAAAATTAGATGTGCCGTGTTATCAACAAATGTGTTGAACACAAACCACACACTGACAATGCTTCAACAATGATTAAAACATGTCAAATACTCAAGATTCGTCACCATCCTTGTTTTGCTCACACGTTAAATTTGATTGTGCAAGACAGTTTGAAATGTAACGAGATACATAGTGTGCTCATAAAGTCTAAGGAATTGGTATCTTACTTTAAATCTAGCAACACAACGTCTAAATGCGGAACAAATCGCCAAAAACATTAATCCATTAAAATTAATTCAATCGGTTCTAACGCGCTGGAACAGTACATTGTACTTGATGAAACGCATTTTAGAAGTAAACGATTTTATCGCTATCGTACTCTCCAAAATGCCAAAACCACCTGCCAATCTGACTTTAGAGGACAGAATGATATTAACCGACATGATTCAAATTCTCAATATTTTGGATGAAGCAACCAAAAAAATTTCAGGTCATTACGTCACCATGTCTTTAATTATCCCTATAGTATTTGGGATATATAATACCATTTCTAATATACAACCAGAAACCATGGAGGGAAGAGCATTACTTAAGTGTATAACCGATGGAGTGAGAGCCAGATTGTTTCAATATGAAGAGCAATCGTTACCGCGCCTGGCATCAATATTAGATCCAAGAATAAAAAAGGAAGGTTTTCGACCTCAAGAAAATGCTAAGGCAGCAACGCAGGTATTACAAAGCGAATTGTCAAAGGAATCTGCGAACAGCAGCACAAGATTAAGTAACAATATTATAGAAAATGCGACAGGGTTAGAAACAACAATCACAGATGAAGCGCAAGCTGGAGCTTCATCAAACAGCTTATTCAGATTTATAGAAATAAGAACAGCCGACAAAAATCGTCAACGGACATCCAGTGTCGATAACATAATTGTTCTTAGGCAATATTTAGAGAGAGCCAATGCTAGTTCCGATACTGATCCGTTACTGTTTTGGAAGGTAAAAGATATAGTTTCTGAAATTTGTTTTTAAACTTGAACCAATTTTTTTCTTTTTCAGGTGAATGGATCAGAATTTCACATGCTTCAAAGATGTGCCAAAAGGCGCCCCAGCTACATCTGTGCCGTCAGAAAGAATATTTAGCAAAACGGGTCAAATAATATCAGACTGACGATCTAGAATTAAGAAAAAAAAGGAAGATATGCTGATATTTATCAACCAAAATAATTGGTTACATCAATAATAATTTATTGAATATATTATAAAAATATATTTGGTTCCTATTTATAATTTTTAATGTGTACCTGAAACTGAAATTATTTGAAATAATAAACACATTTTATTTTCAAGTTGAAATAAAACTGCCTTTTTATTTGAACTGGTCTATAATCTTAAGAAAAAAGTATACATCAATGTTACGCTACATTTCTTAATGTTCCTGACCATCTGATATCTTCATCCATTTTTATATTCGTTATTTAATAAAAACTCGCCATTTCAAAACTATCGATAGTTATCGATTGTTTCACCGCAGACTATCGATAACTATCGGTGGTATAGACCATCAATGTTTCTCCACCACTAATATACTATACTATATACTATTTAGATCAGTGGTTTTGGCATAACATTATACGGAGTGAAGTTAGGCTCACAAAAATATCATGATAATTTTTATCAGTTTGGTCGGATGCCGAATGTATTCTATTTTTTTTCGTTTGTTCCCAGTTGGAAATTTGTCAACATGCATGTGAACAATTTTTTACGAAAGACATGCCTTGCTCTTTCCTACTTTTTTTCTAAGTGCGTAAGAAAACGACAAAAAATATTTTCAGGCCGATTTTTGATGGTATGTTGACTAAATAATTTAGTGATGACAAGTCATATTTGTTTCTCATATGATTTGTCCAATTGCAGTCCACGTTCGACGACAATTGTGAGACATGTCTTACATGAAAAAAATTTCCACTTTCATACGCGAAACATATATGACAAGTCTTCGGCCTTTCTTATTCTATCAAGTACTTTTAATATGGCGTAAGAAAACAATCGAGAGGATTGAAATAGTTACCATGTCATTTCATGTTATTTCTTTGTAACAGTTTGTTTATGAAATTGGTAAGTAAATATTTTGTAATTGATTGAAATTTTTTTAATTGTAACCAAAATTTTTTAATTTTTTTAGGTTTGGTAAAAATGCAAAGCTCAACCATTTGGATTACCAGCACATATATGTATATACGAAAAAATGACCACTATTTTTAAATAAGTTAATTTATACTTATAATTTATGTATTTAAATAAAATTAGAAATATTAGTCTTCATTTAAATAAAAGGTTTCATTATATATACACATATTATTTGCAACATTTAATTACTTCAGGCATATCATATACATATTACGATTCATTTCAGATAAATCTTAAACAATTCATCTGAGACATGTCATATTCGATTCGTCTATGACTTCTCACATGCGACTCATCTCAGACATGTCGTAAACGATTCATCTCAGACGAGTCACAAACGAAAGTTAGTCCCAGTTAGTCACTAGTGTATCGTCAATGATTTTCCTGCTGGGTTCTTTTATTTATTTAGAATTTTCGGAACTCATTCGTTTTATACTACACCAAAACGTAGAATGAAAAGAATATTATGTTTTGAAATGACAAGCTGTGATGTGCGTGTGCAAATAGATAATTAATTTTTTCTTTTTTTTTAAATTAATCAACATAATATTATATATGGCTCAACTGAAGTAAATGCTGCCAAAATAAAAACAAATTGATACTGTAAAATAGAAATCTGTTCTTTTATAAAATTTCTTTCGGTGCGTTCTTAGGTCAGGTAATCAATATTATATTCCTTTTTTTTGTTTCTGAAGAATGAATTAACGAAAGCACCCATTATGTCGGAGAAAAATATACAGATCTGTCTCCAACTATCAACTGGTAAATATATCAGCAATCGCTCGCCTGTCTTCGAAGCATAATCAAAAATGCAATAAGTTCGTTGATATATAAATCCACTCAAGCTAATTGGTTCCGGAGTAATCACATTTTTCGATTACTGTAATTTAAGAGAATCAGTATTTCGGTAGTAAAATCCCAGAAAAGCCAAAGAACCAAACCACAAATCATGTAACCAGCATAAATACTATCAGTAAAGATTTACGAACTACTGACTAGTCAAAAATTATGTCTTGCAGTGTCACCGACTTGCTATAGTAAATTAAAGTAAAGCTATATAGTATCCTAGGTAAATTCTTGCGGTGATGGACATAAAATTAGCTATGACCCCATCCTATACACATGAAGGAAAATTGAACTCTAATTGCAAATTTTACGATATGGTTTTTTGTATATGAAATAGCAAGCATTTAAATAATCATTGTAATGTTGACCTATTCATTCATATTTGTAAACAATCAAGAGTAAAATATACCATTCGAACGTGAGAAAGAGGCAACCTACAAGTTTAGTGATGTCAAATTTTTATATGGGGAATATTGCAATTGTAATTCGATCCACTTCACAGTTATTGTGATCACCAAAGTCCAATGACATTAAACTTATTGGAATTTTGTTACACCGCCTAAATTATTTCTGATTCGTTTACGGTATAATAATTGATGTACCGGTCTCAGCAGAATCAGGTAAATCAGGTTTGCATTAAGTAAAAAGTACTATAAAAAATAATTCATAAACACAGAAATGAACTTGTAAATACTAAGATGCTAAACTAATACATTTCACGCAGCAAACATCATCATGATGCATTTTTATTACCACCCGTTTATAGCCAGAAATTATGAATAAAAACATAAAACGTATTTTTTTGTTAATTCAAGATTGACTTGTTACGCTGTCTTCAGCCAACCAAGTTTAAAAATACAATTTTTGAATAAATAAGAACCTTGAAAATGGCTTGTGTTGTGTTATGACGCTTAATAATAGTGTTTTATGCCAACTAGAATAAGTACAAGATCTATACGCCAACCGAAGTTAACAAAACTTGAAAAATTAAAGAAATTCTAATTTAAATGAATTCTTGTAATCTCACAAAATTCCCGTTAAAAACAATAAAAAGAAGTTTAAAAGGTTAACATTTTTTTTAAAGTACATACGCGAGGAGTGTGTTGTGTATATAAAAATTATCAACAATTTTTATTTATTTATTTCTTTTAAACGTTTTTATTTAATTTCTTATGTATACATAAAATTTTTTAAAAACTTACAACATGGAATGAAGATGATTTTTTTCATTTTACAAAACTATTTATTTTATTGATTAGTACAACACCACAACACTATTTAACTATATCGATTGTTTAATATTTATTATTATTATTGTTACCACTTTACACGGCTTTAACTCCAGACTAGCTTATTCGGAGTTCAAGATAGAACTGAGCGAACGATTTTATTGTGGTCAAAAAGCAAGTTTGATAATCACAAAATATATCAGTTGTACAGTAAGCCATTGATAATACGGTATAGTATGTGTATCAATTGAAGTTTGTGGCGAGGTGGGTGACCACTTTCTTATTTATTAATTTATACATAGTGAAATGATGTATAATTTTGTGACGTGCGTACCTTGAATTTTGTGACGTGCGTACCTCGACAACTCACCGAATACGACAGTTCACCGAAAACTACAATTCACCAAAAATATTTCTTATAGTTTTCAATTTGTTTCATATTTTGTTTCATATATTTGAAATTACGTTTTCGTTGATTCCATAATAGCGTTGACCGTTCCCATCGAGTACAGTTAGGTTGAGTTGAAATTTTGATAACCGCCTTATAAAGTAAATTTAATTTGTGCCTAATAATACTCTATGGCTGTGTGCTAATCTTAATACCTCAAACAGAATGACGTCGAAAACATCGGCCCTATATTTAAAATACATGCATTTCGATAAGAGCGAACAGATAGAGCGTCGACAATCGACGTCAAAATATAAAAATTTATATTTTTTTGGACGATGAGTGACATTTAGTTAAAAACAAAAAAAACTTATTTTTTTATGAAATGGACGGATAATACATAACTAAAATTTGTTCTAATAAAGAAGTTGTTTGTTTTAAATACTCAATTGAGTTTTACAATTTTCAGGATACATTTAATGAGAAATTATTCTTTCAATAAATTACCCATTGTGAATAACATCATTGCCATTTTCATTAGAATTGTTGTGTTATCACTATCCATTTCTTCTATTTTGCTGGTATGTTTATTTATTCACAAACAAAAACATCTAATATATTATTAGTATTTTAAGTCTGTCTACAAATGACAGAAATGTCAAAAAATCGGCGTCTATCTGTTTGACAAAAAAGATTTGAACTTTGATCGGCGATGTGTGCCGCTATTCTGTTTGAGGTATAAGGTAAATCATTTACTACGGTAAAACCCGGTTTTAGGACAGATTTTTTGATCGTTTTGCCATAGAGTTTTTGAGAAACAATTGAATTTATCGAAAAATTAACTTAAAATTGACTTTTACCTTAAGTTTGGCACACGGCCTATGTATATCATAAAAAAATTAAATTTTATGTAAATTAATTAAAAAGTAAACAAAAATATGATTGTATTGTAAGCTGTTGTCAAACAACATATTATAACAGTTGGCGACATTCGTTTGTACACCTTAAAAACAATATATTTCTGTGTATAAACTTCTGTAGACAAACTATTTATTTCGACCGTACGTATATCATTGAGCCTCTTCACATTTTGACTCTTTAGTCGTAATTCCACCACTTCAAAAAATCAATCGAAGTCCACATTTGATTTCTTTGCGCATTTCTTTGTTTATGTATGTGTGTACAATTATGTTTTTTGTTTTATTCTTATAGTAAAAAAAGTTTATTATTCGCTGCAAAAATTAATCTAAAATTAACCCAAAAACGACAAATAAACAAGGTGTCCTTGAAATATTTTTCTTTGTAGTAGTGCGAGAATCAGTTGAATCAAAACAAAATGTTGCTGAAAAAAGAATCAAAATTTTCCCCGCAACAAAATTAGTTTGTAGGTGAAGGAGAACCGCGGATTAAGCGTATTTATAAGAAAGGCAAAAAAATTTAAACAAATAAATTTTATTAATAACTTCCAACACTACAAATATCATTAGCTTTAACATTTGTTGGTATAGAGACACTTTTGGTAACAACATAAACATGCGAAAACTGTTTCAGAAAATTGCAATTTTTTCGAGTTATTCGCTCTCGAAATCTGCTGTAAAAATACAGAACAAAACTTACGTTTATAGAGCCGAGTTACATTTTGTGAATACCATTTTAGTACATATCGGGAATTTTACAGTTACAGAGCTTACATGCAGTTTGTGAATTAGACCACTAATTTGTTTAAACTTCGACCACCGATAATGCACATAGGTTCTGTTTTTTCTCGGCACAGTATTTTTTAATTTTTTTGTGGTAAATGTGGGTTCATCTCATACGAATTAAATTTTAATTGTTATCACAAATGATAACTTCACAAAATGGACTGCATTCAAACAAAAAGACAATAGTTTTAGGTTTAAATTATTATATTCTTGCGAATGTTTTTTAACTTTAATTTTACCTTATGGTTTCAAAGATATTTAACTTTAATTTTACCTTATGATTCCAAAGAAATTTTTTACTATAAAATGAAGTTGGCGAGGATGCTAAATAGAGTCATATTACCGCAAATGTCAAAATTAAATACAAATTTACCGGTCAAATTTACCGGCACAGTGGTTAAAGCTTTGGCCTTTGGATCGGAAGGTACCGGGTTCGAATCCCGATAGGGGCAGGATGCAAAAGGAAATTTTCATCATCAGATTACGATCTGTGATTAAAAGGAGCACAACTACGACCCCCTATCGGCGTGCAAAGCTAATAGACCCATCTTCCATGTCCAGTACTATAGGCTGGCATGGAGCTATGCAATGTGCAGATGGTAACTTAAATACCTAAACAGGTCCTATAGCCGTAAGAAAGGGTGGGCAAGTGACGCGCACTAAAAAACGAAAAAAAATATTTGTCTAAATTGTTTTGTTTTGGTGCAAAAAATTTAGTCTTGTTGTGAATTTTTATAAATCAAGTTGTTGGTTCGTGATTCTTGATTTTTTTTTGTGATTAATCAAAACAAAAGACATTTTTTGCTGTAAAAATCACATATCTAAATAAAATACCTTTCGTTAGTGTAAAATAAAAAAAACCTTAAGAAAAGAATCAAATTAATTTTTTTATTGAAGTCAACTTGTTCAATTTTCTCGTGACTTTAAGTGGTTTTATGTCGCATACTATTTCGTTAAGATTGATGATTATTAAAATTTTGATTTTTTTTGGATGTTATTTTTGTGTAAATATAATTTTTTTTCTCCGAATTTTCGGTGACACAATTAAAATAAAAGTGAAACAAAAGTTCAGTGTTCCCATGGGCCTTATCTATGGCGCCGCGAATATCTACGGGCGACGCATTTCAACAGGTACCGCATAGTCGGGTAGCCAATAACGTGGCCATTCGCAAATTTCATCCTACGGTTTTTGTGCGGGACAACGTCCCACATCCTACGGTTTTGGCGAGACAACGCCCAACCTTTTTGGCTGGCGGCATATCAAGACGCCCAACGTGGTTCACGGTTTTGGCGAGAAAATGCCCAACCTGTTTGGCGGCCTATCAAAGCCAAATTTTCGGAGAAAGGCGGGAAGACGCCAACGATATCTACGGTTTACGGGTGGCCAATTGAGGCCATTCCAAATTGCGGTTTACCGGTAGCCGGTTGAGGCCATTCCAAATTACGGTTTACGTTGGGAAGACGCCCAACGATATCTACGGTTTACGGGTGGCCAGTTTAGGCCATTCCAAATTACGGTTTACGGGTGACCAGTTGAGGCCATTCAATTTAAAAGGCGGGAAAACGCCCAAACCCATTTTTTTCAGCAGACATTCGCTCGAAGAGATCCGGTCGTTTCTGAGTGGGCACACCCAGTTATTATTAAATTTATTATGTTCCTCAAATTTTGGTCGACGGATTCTGTTGTAAATTTAACGTAATTTCAGTTTTTTTTTAGTTTGCTTTTAATTTTGATTTTATTCTGTTACACGGTGTAGGCCAGGAGTACACAAGTCTCAACTTCCCCACGACCCAAACCTCTGAGATCTAGTCGGGAAAATCACTATGAGAGAGGCTTTTGCGTGGTTATGTGAAATCTGCGGAATGGTGTTGAACCATTCCGTAACACCTTGTTGGCTTCTATTACTCGGCCCAGTAACCAACCTAGGTAGGTTTTCATCGATTACGAGTACCAAATCATTTACTTTTAAATTTTCCTCCAATTGCTTCTTTTTATTTCGCTGTTGTAATCTCAACACATATACATGACTATACCTTTTCCGAAAATGATGAATAAATTTTGTTAATAGCTTCCATTGAGTCAAACGATTATCTGAAACTTATATATAACAGTTATATTCGGTTCCAACTCTGACTTTATAGCAGTCCCAACCAAAAAATGTCCAGGCATTAAAGGTTCCAGATCATTGGGATCTGACGATAGCTGCGTCAAAGATATTGAGTTATATCTATACATTGTCTCACGGGTCAAAGATGTATTTCTGACGATTCGTTTTAAATGGCTGTTTGATATTTTAACATCGGACTCCTACAATTCTCTGAAATTAAGGGTTCTTGGTATAAAGTGACATACCGTTGAGTTCTCTGAGCAGAAATATTCAATGCCCGTTTTATTTGCCTTCAACATTCGGTACATCTCGGCAACCTTGTAGTTGGCACCTACAAAATTCGTAGCGTTGTCGCTCCAAATATGTGTACTTTTTGCTCGATGAATAAAACAATACAAGATATAAAAATACAAATATACAGCTTATTGTAAGAGTTACCTTGCGTTGAAGATTACGGAATCACACAGAAAACGGGTCACAAAAATCCACTTCAAGACTGTAAAATTTCCTTTTAAACTTGTTCTTCCAACTCATCGGGCAAATAAAATGCGCCCTTGCCTAACTTTGGTGGCACCTATGGCAAAACATGATAATCAATTATCAAAAAACATCCAGCGTTTACGAAAGAATTTACTCTTTGTGATACTACGAGTATTAGCAACAGACAATTGATACTAGCAAGGAGATGACCGAAGGGGCCAATATCGGTCCCTGAAATGAACATATGATTTGGGTTCTCTGATAAGAGCAATAGCGCTGTAGTAAGAACATCTAACGGAAAGGTGACAGTTACTTTAGGCACGTTTGATAGGGTTTCGAGAATCGTCTATATATTCTTATATGTGCTTTAGGCTAGTATTTAACGCCTGAATGAGCGCCTGCCAGAAAATACCTATTAAGACTGGCGACAAACTGTTAACTTCTTCTAGCAGCTCTTAGACTGTTTTATTTTCTTTATTTGTCATGCTAAAGAGTTCTCTCAATCAACCTGAAGGTTAGGTCTTTTGGCTCTTTTCTTAAATCTTCTAGCAGCTTCCCTTAGTTTTTAAGATTAAAACATCAAAGTTGGTTAAAAGGCGGTCTTTTCGTCGCTCGTTCTCCGGCAGTCACTTCGAAACCTCACATATTCACTTATCATTTTTGTGATGGAAATGATAACATGTTCACTATTCTTAATTGAATCCTCTCTCATTCAAAGAAAGGACAAATCACACGCTCGAAAAGAGGTTGCATTTCAATGCCATAAAAAACATCACACGTTACTGCACATTATGAGCTCCAATCCCGAATCGTAATCCGTCGAATCGTCTTTATTCTATTAGGTTAGTCGCACTACGCCTCTCATAATAGCCATGCCAATTGCTATTGTATCGGACGCCAGTCGAGTTTTGTATATCATTCGAACTCTCTTGGATTTCGGATCACAGCTTAATTTCATCTCGCAGAGCACAGTAACTCACATACGATTATCAAGGAGATCCCACTCATGATCAGTGGCATTTGTGTAAATGAAGCGCACATGACACGCAATTTTTCAATTTTCTGAAGGCGCACGGGCACGTTGTCATCCCAACCGATCGACACCCATCAATGGCCACATTTAGATCATTTGAATCTTGGCGATCCTCTTTATTATCTTCCCTGCAATATAAATATTATACTCCAAGCTGATGTCATTGGAATACTTCGAAAAGCTTTGGTAATTCATCATTACTCGGTAAACTACTTCGTGTCGTGGCTACCTGAAAACTATTAATCCAGCATCTAGGTTGAAGCTGCGGGTCAGACAACCCACTTCGCAGACGTCAAATCCCACTTTGATCACTAAATTGATTGTGACTCATCAATAAATCGAATCGAAACCTATCGAAATCAAAACGCATCTAGGATTAACGTGAGATGCCCGAGCGCGGTTGCCTGCTACAAATCCCAAACGACATCATAATATAACGCATTAAAGTTCTTTTGTGGTCAGAGAAGTTGGGGACAACATCAGACGCCGCCACTTCGATTAGAGATGACAACTATTGGTGGGAATCCCAACCAACACAAACCTACGTCGAGGAGCCTAAAATAATACAACATCGGTCTACACAATCCGCAGCTTGTTAACTTGACATACCGGAACTAAAATGTTTTCCGTTCTTATTCCAACCTTCAAGACAACTTAAACAAATTCAAAAGAGCCAGTAGGATATTAATTCTATAACATAAACCAAATTGTGTTATTTATGTTGCAAATCAATTCGATATATTGGTTATAAAAAATGCTAAAGCTTCTCCTCATACATCAGAGCATCCTTATTTATAAGGATGCTGTTGAAGACACAACAAGCAAATAATCAGTCTGCTGAACATCCGGACACCGTACACCATCGGATATAATTTAATTTTAATTTGTACTATAATCACTTGGATTCTAGAACAATTTTTGTCAGAAACTCTCTAAATTGCTTATTCTTTAATTTAATAATATTTTATTTCTATTTTTTAATTTGTCGTTCAACAAAAATATTATTGAACGGTATATCCCTGTATTTAGTTTGTTTAATATAGTATCTTGTAGGGGCTAGTTTGTTTTTCCTCAATTTACGAATGAAAATCATATTTCTATGATAAGCATAAATTTCGCCTCTGGAAAATTTTAAAATTAGGCTTAAACTATTTCTGGTTTGTTCTAGAAATTGGGTTCCTGGACTTAATCGGTATGCAAAGTCTCATTTTGAAATTCGAAAGTTTCCTGCTGTGCAGTTCCCCACACGGATGCATTGCTTACTTACCGTTCCCATTATCACAAATTCACTCATTATACGACTAAGTAGTAAAAAAAATATCTTAGAAATGTGGGAAATTCCAAATCCAACTTGTAGCTTGCAATAGACAGATGGAGGCCAATTTATTTATCACTCAAATTTTTGTATTTTATAATAAAACGTCTAAAAATTTATTTTGAAACATTTTTTAGGTTTCTTTCTCCAATTCACCGGGGTTCGTAACTTTTCCGCCAAATAATAATACGCCCGTTGTTTCATCTTGTATAAAAAATAAAAATGGTCGATCAGCTACAAATTCCTTAACCAAATTATCAGAGAACCGTAAATCTACCAATCCGAATCCAAGATTACTCTCTAGGAACCCGGTTCTAGCTCCTTCGTCGATTTGAATGCTCGCCTTTTGGGTTATATTTGAAACGTACAAGCGATTTTCTACACCTGCACCATATGAGAGCAGTGGCAGTGACGCTTCGGTTGTGAAAATTTCTTGTATTCCCAGCTGTTTCACTAATTCATTCATGTTCGTGGTCGTTTCGAATTTAAATTTTGGTAGGGCTACACGTACTTCAGCCAAATCCATTAACCATTCAACTTTACGTAATGTGGTACTATCCAATTGCCGAACAAGTTCACCTAAACCTTCCTTCGAGTTTGGTAGCATAATTATCATCGAGAATTTTTTACCTTTATACGGGATACGAATAAATTTCGAATTTAATTTTGGTGAATCCAAATAGTAGTATCGGGCGGTTTGTACAACGTATTTGGTTTGTATTTGTTGCGTTGATGATCTAAAAAATGGTAGCTCGATTGTTTGATTAAGGGGGAACGGTCGACGCCATAAACCTTTGAAATATATTGCGTTTAGCATAAGCATTACGGAATCTTGTAAATCACACGTTCCAATTAAATTCCGTACATGCCCGTTGGTGGCCTGTGAACACCATTGATTTATGTGGTCAGCTGAACGAGTTGTATCACTAAACTCCAGCCGCTCGATTATCGTTCGGTAATATGCTTCTGCAACAGCGGAAAAACGTTGTGTCGGCTGAATGAATTGGTCGATGAATATTCTCGTGTCAAATTTTAAATCATAACTGTCACTTTTTTGCTGGAATGAATAAAATATTTAACAGAATTAGTTCATTGAACATAAACTATGAATTACATCATGCGCTTATTATATTTACCTTGAACGAGTTAATAATTTGGCCAAAAGTAGTCCGCTGATCGTGATGCCCCGCTGCTGGCGGTAAAATCGTTGATAATTCTGTTTTGGTTTTTGAATGAGCTGATGCCGCCTCCCATAGCAGTATTAAGAGGTATTTTACGAACACCGGTGATACGATCACGTTCGATTCTGGTTTTAATAATGCTAACTGAAAATATAACAACATAAGTGATAAGGAATACTTGTAACTGTGTTTCAACCAAAAAATATTTAAACCGGTTCGATTTCAACGTTATGGAAATTCTAAAAAATATTGTGAAAGTATTAAGCATTAGAAAGTATTTAACAAAAATATTGTGAAAGTAATTAACGCTTAAGAATGACTTAAGAATAAGATATAATAAATTTTTACGGTATGATTGGTAGTACTCCTTTCGGTATCCGTAATATGATCACTATCAAATTTTTAAAACAGTTCCCACATTTAAACTCGACTGCTAATGATTGATGACAATCCAATTTATTACAATAGGCTACAACCTCAAGAATTAATTATAATGAATTGAATTTCTATGAATATACGTAATGACCTCCCCTGAGTTTGTTACAATAGCCTACACTCTTAAGAAACGATAAGGAATTGAATTACCTTCTGGAATAAAACATCATAACCGTCCTCGAATTTATTATATTTAGTTCACAGTCTTAAACTTAGTTTTTATGGATGCTGTTGCCTTTGTACCAACTCAATTATTCGGAAAATAATTGATTCTACAAGCAGAAAATAATTGATTCTACAACCAGCGACGAATACGACATAAAATAGGCGGTGTTCATTTGTGCGACATACAATAAAATCGAGAATTAATTAACCGACATCAACTTCCATAATCGACCACGCACGAGCGTACGACATCAACTGGCCACGTACGCACGCATTTCTATACAAGGTTGGCAACATAAGAAAAACGAAAATGAAAATGAAAAAAAAACCTCTTGTGAACAAGCTGTCATGGTGAACAACAACGCGCGTTGTAAAATCATAAAATTAAAACAAATTAATTTATTATCAAATATATACGGGGGTGAAAATATAAATTCATTAATATTAATCGTGTGTACATATAATAAATAAATAAATATTGTGGACAATAAAGTACGAAACAATTGTAACAAATTAAAATCGAAAGTTTTGTATAATTATATAAAAGCCGTACAACCGTGTACAAAATAAATAAATTCGAACACATCAGTTCACCTTTTTGTACATTCAATGACCACCTTGGTATTTATTACAATAATTTACACCCTATACAATGGCTACAATGAAAACATCCGTGTAGGGTGGGCTGCTGTAATAAATTCGAGAGTGGTCATTACGTGGATTGGCAAATTTTCTATCCATTATCTCGATTTTTAAGGGTGACCACGACAAGGCGGCCCTGTTTTGATAAGTTAGAAGAGGCTCAATCAGTGGCACAGAGGTTGAGCTGTAAGTGGATTTATTTTAATTTTTTTATAGTAGGCTATAAGGGTACTAGTAGAGCCTTAATTATATTCGATATTTATGGGTGCGATGTGTTTGTGAACCACACTTCGAAGAAGCGGTAATGTTTATATGTCGTTCGAGCCCCCGAACATTATCTCTAATCGTCAGCCAGTATGAGTGAAAGGCCTTAACGCCTGCACTCTTGAAGATGGGAAGTTTTCCATCAGCTGGTTACAGCGTTGATTATCTCTAGATGTTTGACAACTGACTCATTCTGAAACCACTGCCTCAGTGACATGCTGTATTGCCTCGATTTAGTTTATCGCTATCAACACTGATAAATACCCATACAGAAAATATTTTGTTTTGGATATGGTAAACTTGGTGTTACTAAATCACAATGGGTCTATCGTCAGTCTAAACTTTGGCGAAACTACCCTCCGGTGTTTAGGCTATACTTTGCTTTAAGTTTAGGTCAACTTTACTTAGACAAAACAGTTCGGAATTCAAACGCAACCCTCCTTACCTAATTTTATATTTACATTCATGCATAGAAATGGACGAATAGCACTCACCGTGGTCATTCATATATTTCATGCTTAGAATTAATACGATCCAAATTTCACAATTGATTAAAAATTAGATAATTTCTATCCAGCATAGCTAAAATAAGATCTTCGCATGGACAGAAACCAGAACTTCATTTAAAATGTATATTTAAATCCAAAATCAACCCTAGAAACCAGCATCCGAGAATTTTGTTCAAAACTCACTTTAGAACTCCTGTCCTAGCTATTGGGTGTTTTTTTTCATTTTTTGGCTTTTCGCATATAATGATTAGCGACATATGTGAAAGTCAATTGTTCTCAGTTAGCCTTAGCATAACAATTTCATCATGGAAAGGCTAACACCCGAACAACGTTTGCAAATTACTAAATTTTATTATCAAAATTCGAGTTCAGTGAAAAATGTGTTTCAGTCAAAATTGTGTTCAGCGACGAAACTCATTTTTGGTTAAATGAGTACGTTAATAAGCAAAATTGCTGCATTTGGGATGATGTGCAGCCACAAGCAATGCAATAACTGATACCGCACCCAAAAAAATGTGCTTGGTGCTGTTTATGGGCCGGTGAATTCATCGGCAGCAACGTTACCGTCAAAGGCGCTCGCAGTCGCTCGATGATTTCGGACTTTTTTTTTGCCCAAAATTCCTGAACTGATTCTGGTCAATATATCATGTACTTATTGAGCTATCGCCGTGACCAATTTACTATGGGGCCATTTTCGCGCAATATGGCGCTATTTATGGCTACTATTTTTTATGGGGCAACGTGTATGCCAGTAAACCAACAACAGTTATAGAATACGAAGACAACCTTAAACGTACCATTAGCGAGGCACCAGCCGAAATGCTGAAAAAAGTGGGGAAAAATTGGACATCTCGCATGGACCACTTAAAAAGTAGTCGTGCCTAACATTTACATGAAATAATCCTTAAAAAGTACATGGCACACCAAAAGTACATTTATCGATTCAAATAAAAATTGTATACAGCTTTGCTATTTTATTGTGTTTTTTTTCTGAAAATTATAAACCAAATGTTTAAAGATTCACCGTTTAATAGCTAAATTTCAACATAACTCGTTAAGAAATGCCGAGATCCATCTTAGCTGTTAAAATTCCCTATAACGAGTTTCTTGACTTGGAGAACCAATTTGGCAATTTAAGTAGCACTTTTAGAATGTATTCCTCTGGAATGTATTCTTTTATGGTAAAAGATGTACGAAAATGGATTAAAAATATATAAAACAAGTTCTCTTCTACGCTAGTGCTGCTTCTTGTTGCGAGTAGCGTAACTTATTTATGCTGGCGAATTTCCTTACTGGCAAAACCGTGTCTAATGTTTAATTGAAATTTGCTAAATAAATTAACATTTATTTATCCTTAAAATATTTCTAATCGGCTAGTGATAAATCTAATCTAAATTTGCAGTTTATAACTGAATATACATATCGGTTTGTCGACATTAGAGACATCTATCCGTATCTAATTTAGTTAGTCGGAAATTTAGAAAAAACGAGTAATTTGTAAGAAAGGTTAGATTATTTTGTATTATAGCCAGTTATCACACAAATCTTTCTAGTTTGAAATCAAGCTGCCAATCTTGTTGAATATACATTCCTCATCAAGATATAAATTAATATTCGATGTTTAACGTCGCAACAGAATCAACGCAAAAAGAATTCTTAAAAACCATTATGAATTCAGCGAAATAACTTTTGTAACACTATATGGAAACATTGTCATCATCGGTAGCTGGTATAAAGCGGAAATTTTGTGCAGATTGAAATGTGCATAAATTTACATAATTTTTGTACTCACTTGCAATAGATTCCAATCAAAATGATCATAGCTTTCACCTATAAATGGTTCATAATCATCATCATCCTCACTTATATGATTGGTTGCTGATGGCTGTCGCTCGTGGGCTCGTGTATTCAGTACACTACACAAACATATAACCACAACTGCAAAAAATACAAGAAAACTTAAATATTATAGATATTAATTACACTGTGCAATACGGTAGCCTCTAGAGCAAGGCCGAAGAATTTTTTTTTGCACGCTATCCGAAATTATTAAAAATTTTAGAAAATTTAAAATATTTTATGCAATCTCTAGTAAACTCAAATTTAAGAACAAGAATATATAATAATTGCAGACACTAAACTAAATATACAAAGACGTAAGATGTTTAAATAAAAATTATCAACAACTTTTCTTATGTAATTATAACGTTTCGCAACTCACTACATGTTAGATTGATACTGATTTTCATATCGAAACACAATATTTTTTATTATTGATTAGAACACTACAACTCTATTTAACAATTTATTATAATTACAATTATAACTTGGCACGGTTTTAACTTCAAACTAGCTTATTCTTATAGTGCAAGGCTGACTGAGCGTTTTTATTGTCGTCAATATTATCAAGAATACTAATCAAGCAATCCAGAAATTGTACAGTACGGGATTCATAATACGTGAGTTTTTGCGTTGCAATTATGTTGGATACGGTTGGTGATGGATGTATAAAAGTATTTGTTGCATTATGGCAGTAGAAGAATTTTTTTTCAGTAAAAATTCCCCCACTTTCATCTTTATAATTTAATTAACATGAACCATTAAAATACTTCAAGTAGTTCAAACAACTTTTACTGTAATTTAGTTCCATATATTAAATAAATCTAAGAAACGATTTTTTCCACATATTGTCGTTTAGCGGACACGTTCGTAGAATTTAGTTTGGCTATGCGTCATTGAATAAATTATCGAAAATCTGTAACCTGAATTATTCCGAGTTGAATGCTCAATTTACTGGTTTTTTTTTGAAAACCAATTGAACATTTACTTCTTGCAGCACTTTCGCGGTCTGCCTTTCACATCCACCTTATGCATAACCCAAATCAAGGAAGTACGGCTGCAAGCCCGATTTACCGGAATCGTAGATTTGACAAAGCCATGAGTTTTATACACTCTTATACTGGCATAGTCGTATTTTTTTTCATTATTGATCGTAATCACTAATCAGACTATGCTTAATAATGTTGTATTTGTGTCTTTTACATGTAATATGCTCCACTGAGATGACATGCACTCCTTCTCGTCCCTGTAGTTTCTACAGAAGTCATTAGATTCTAAACCCAGATTTCTCGCATGCTCCCCAAAACGAACTTGTCTTGTCAAGTAGCATGTGATTTAGCATTTGCAACCTTCTTTCATTTATCGAGATTTCCGCCCCTTTCCATAGCGGTAGTCTAAGCGCTTAAATAGGCCTCCCAATCTTGTCCGTGGTCGAGTTAAGTACACTACCCTGAAGAACGTCGCAGTTACTAGTTAGAGTGCTACTAAAATAACCATCTAAAGCCATATATTGTCATCAAAAGATTATAAGCCAAGCCCCGAAACCCATAACAATACAACTTATTTAGAAATAGGCGATGATCAAACGCTTTATGGAGATCTGAAAATAGGCCACATATATATACTCCTGAAAACCATATATTGATGACAGTAAAAAAAATTAAAAGCGTTCAGATATTCAGGGATATGAGTTGTAATCAATTTTTCAAGAATTTTATCGAACACAGACTATAAACAGAAATTAGTCGGTAGTTACTAACAACTTTTCAGTCACCTGCTTTAAATATTGGTGTCACTTTTGCAATCTTCAAACAATCAGTGAAGATGCCGGTTTCAAACACTACATTGAATAAATCTGTCAATATTTGAGAAAAGAATGTTGAATTACGTTTTATAATAATATTATGAATATTATCATACCCACCATCCTTATTATTATCTAAACTATTAATTATATTGTATGTTTCATTAACCGAAATTGAGCACTAAAAATAAATTGGAGTTATGTTGTGCAGATTATATAATTTAGTGTTACCGTTACTTGTAGAAGACAGGCTGTTGCCAGCATTTACAAAATGGCTATTGAATATATTAAAAAACTAGGAAGATCTTTGTATTCGACGTCAGAGTTGTTCGTACTTTGTTTAAATCTTTTAAGGGTGCGATTTTTTTTTTATTAGATTCGAAAGATCTGGATTCATCCAGGGACAATTACTACCATTTTTGATTTTCCCATGCACTTGTTTAGACTTCGAATATTTACCAACCAGTTCGTTATATTTTTCACAGATTAATTTTCGGGTCGAATCAGGGTTGTGAATGTCAAATGAGGTTGAAAATAAAAATTTATCGAAGTACTGATTAACTTTATCATATTTTACCGTTTTATTTTATAATTTTTTATTTATGCATTTTGGTTTAACCACGAATTTGGAGAAACATAGTTTTATTTTCTGATAACAGTTTTAATTTTTGAGTTAAAAACTCGTTCTATATTAAGAAAACTGCAAGTAGCATGATCCAAGATATTACCACTTACTGGTCTGATAGCAAATGTGTTAGTAACAATCATGCTATGACTTAATAAGGTTGAATTGTACTCAGAAATTAGTTTCAAATTTGTATAATAGGTATGTTCTAATCTCCTACAATAATGAAATCAGAATTGGTTTTGTTGCTAGATAGAAGTTGTTCCAAGATTTCTAAACAATATGTAGTATTAGAGCCTGGTGGTGTATAGATCCCACAAACATTAATTGGATTAAACCCCGGCAGTTGAATAGAAATGAACTGTAAATGCAAGGTCCCATCGTCAATATTTAGGATATTATAGCGAATGTCGTTATAGTGTTTTTTTCGGACGAAAATAAGTTTAAAAGGATTGCACAAATGTGTAAGTTGGGTACTTTTGCCGTACCCACACAATTGTGTTACCGGGCAGCAAAATGGATATACATGTAATAGAATAACAATTCATGCATTAAAACTAAAATTATTGATGAAAAACTGCAGGTCAAAAACAATAAATCACGGTAGTGTATATTACCTTTAAAGTACAGAATTTTGATACCAACTTAATATAATAAAAAAAATAAACTGGAAAGTGCTAATGGCCCGTTCCATACACGGCTTCAGCTTCTGGCTTCAAACTAAGTCGTAATAGATTTTTTATTTAAACCCTTGTTTTATATTAAAACACAAAATTTTTTTGTATTGTTTGATTATTACTCTCTCGAAAATAAAATTTAAACTAAAATCTACATTTTAAAAATGGCCTTGAAATATTTTTTATTTCATATATGGCTGTGTTAGTTCGGCTTCACCAAAAAATATTATGTCACAGTTAAAACGGACTTTGTATGGGGAAAGAAAGGAAGGTGAAGCCGGGCTTAGTGTAATTGTAGATGTGTGATGTAATTGTGATGACGCTCTTTTAATTGTAGATGCGAACTAAACCAATTCTTGTGTTCCGGAAGCAGCAGCCAGTGGTGATTTTGGTGTCCTGATACCTAACGAATCGATCGGATAGAAGATGAAATTTATCAAACTGATCAATTTGAATAAATGAGTCAATTTGATGAATTCTTGAATCAACTGTTTCACGTAGGTATATAATATTTTTTTTACACCATAGATATTTGAAATTGAGTTTATTTCTAACAATTTTAGCTGCGTTACCTCTGCAATATAAAAAACCGCTGATTTTGAAGTACAGTGGAAAAGTCAGTTGTCAGCTCGTGAAGGAATAATTTTTTCCTTTTCCGAAAATAATTCAGTAACATGTAATTAATTAAAACTATTATTGAGTTATTATTTAACTATTTTAGTTTTTTAATGGTTATTAACTCTATTAATTACAAAAATTATTTATTTTTGCTTGAGCTTTCGACACCCTTTCGATGTCATTTTCAAAAGCAATATAAAACGAAAAAAACATTTTTATAAAAACAAAAAGTCGGTATAGCAAATTCTAAAAAACGAGTTTTACATAGAAAAACGGCTATCTCAGACACTTTCAAAAACTAATTTTGAAAATCAATTTTTGGAGATGCACTACATAGACGAACTCTATGAAAAAAATGTTGTACAAATAAATTTAAATTTCATGTACAAATAAGACAAAAAACAACAATAATTAGACACATAAATTATAAGTATTACCAATATAAGCACAATCACTTACGATATTAATCGAATTAGTGCTACTTTTGATATTTAACATTTCTAGAATTGATCTTTTTTTAATTTTTTTTTCTTTTTTGAGATTTTTGACATTATCTAATGTAATTGTATGATTATTATCTCTTAGATGTTGTGTAAGTGCACTGCAATTTTGGCCAAGATTATTTACATTTTTATTTTTGTACAACCTCTTTTCCATCATTTGTTTGGTTTGGCCAACATACGTTACGTTACAATCGCAACAAACTTGATAAACAACATTGGATTGATGCCAAGAACCAAAGAAGAAGAAAGGAACCAAATCTTTGAGTTTCGAAAAAATATTATTGTTTAAATTTGTCGCCGAACGTCCAATAACTTTGAAATTATAATTTTTGAATAAATGTTTAATTTTTTCGAATAAATTTTTAATGTACGGAATTGTCAAATAATCTGAAGTTTCATTTTGTGGCCGAGAATTAGAATTTATACTAAAATAAATTTGTTTATAAACAATATTATCTATTAGTTTTTTGGGATAATAATTTTGAAGTAAAGTATCATTTAATATTTTAAAATTTTTATGATAAAATTTACTGTCCGAGAGTTTTAAAATTTTTTGGCTTAGAATTTTTACGGTGTTAATTTTGTACGAGATGGGAAGCCATGACATAAAATTTAGATAGCGGCCAGACCAAGTATTTTTGTGGTACCAATCACAAGAAATTTTTCCATCAGGCTCAAGTATCAAAAGAATATCTAAAAAGAAATTTTGTTCTCTGATTCTTTTTCTAGAGTAAATTTAATTCTATTACTTTTATCGAATGAATTGAAAGCATCTAAAAATGTGTTTATTTTGTCTTCTGGAATAACCGTTATAATATCGTCTACGTTTCTATAGTAAAATAATGGTTGAAAATTTAACGAATTTAGCACCGAATTTTCCAAATTTTCCATGACTAAATTTGCAATTATGGGGCTTATTGGGGAACCCATAGGTGAACCAAAAATTTGCCTAAAAACTTTATTATCAAATGAAAATTCTGAATTATATAAAACAATATCTAAAGCGGTTAAAAATTGTAATTTTGTTAATTTTGATTTAGAATTTTTCTTTATATTTCTCCAATTGTTGCTTATAATATTTTTTACCATTTTGTTATCCACATTAGTGAATAATGACACTACGTCAAGAGAAATCAAAAGAAAATTTGGTGGAATTACAATGTTAATAATTTTTTGTTTAAAATCTTCTGAATTTTGGATATACGAATATGTTTTCCCGACACTATGTTTCAAAATATTTCCTAAATAAGATGATAATGTATATGTAGGCCCATCTATAGAATTTATAATAGGTCGATATGGCAAATTTGGTTTGTGAAAATTTGGTAAACCATATAATTTTGGAATTATACAATTATAGTTCGTTAATTTTTTCTTTGTGTAAATATCAATATTTCCAGAATCATGCCATTCTTTTACCATTTTATTAATATGAGTTTGTATAGGCGTTGTATTATTTTTGGGCACTTGTATGTACGTCGTATCATCATTTAATAAACTATACATTTTTTGTAAATAATCCTTACGTAAGGTGACAACAGTTGCATTACCTTTGTCGGCTCGTGTAACCATAATATTAGGATTAATTTTCAAAAACGTTTTTGTTCGTTTTACATATGATAAAATTTGATTTTCCGATGGTGTTAGTTTTTGTGAATTTTGATTACTTTGAAATTTGTTAAAATATTTACAAACCGATTTCGAATATTAATTTTGTCATTTTCATCTAAATTAAAAATTGCGCTTTC
Source organism: Nephrotoma flavescens (assembly GCA_932526605.1). Lineage (NCBI taxonomy): Eukaryota > Metazoa > Arthropoda > Insecta > Diptera > Tipulidae > Nephrotoma > Nephrotoma flavescens. The sequence goes on from OW052221.1 coordinate 102,220,646, forward strand.
AACATCTGAGATAATTTCATGAAATGGTACAAACTTATCAACTGTAGGTGGACAGAACTTATTGCCTAAACTTAAAACAAATTTAACGTTATTTAGAAGATCAACATTAGACGCATTAACCAACCATCTTTCATTCGTACTTATTTGACTATTCGAAGTTTCACTTAATTTATTTAACAAAATATTGTCTAATTTGGTTTTTTGCCTTACCTTTATTTTATCAAAATGGAAATTATATGTTGATTCTGCCCGGTTGAAACTTCGTGATTGTGCTTATATTGGTAATACTTATAATTTATTTGTCTAATTATTGTTTTTTTTTGTCTTATTTATACATGAAATTTAAATTTATTTGTACAACATTTTTTCATAGAGTTCGTCTATGTAGTGCACCTCCAAAAATTGATTTTCAAAATTAGTTTTTGAAAGTGTCTGAACTAGCCGTTTTTCTATGTAAACCTCGTTTTTTCAGAATTTGCTATACCGACTTTTTGTTTTTATAAAAATGTTTTTTTCGTTTTATATTGCTTTTGAAAATGACACCGAAAGGGTGTCGAAAGCTCAAGCAAAAATAAATAATTTTTGTAATTAATAGAGTTAATAACCATTAAAAAACTAAAATCAGTAACATGTGCTTAAGTTCAACTGTTTTAAGTGTTACAATAAGTTTTAATAATGAAGATGTTTGTTTATTATGTGACATCTGATTGGTCACAAAATGGTTAAAAAATGTCACCAGGCTCTAGATATTAAATCCTCCTTTGTGATTATAACACCGACTAATGCTGCGGGCCAATAGTCGGGTAAAAGTCAATTTTAAGTAAATTTTTCGGTAAATTCATTTATTTTTCAAAAACTCTATGAAGCTTCCATATTGTTGATTTTTTCGGCCTGTGCTTCGTTGTTTTGTTCAAGAAGCTCTAGTCTGTAGTTGGAACGTTGGGCATCCTTAGTCAGATCAGCTACGACAAGTTTTATATCATCCAGTGAATGACACAAGAAATTTACAGAATTTTTAATGAGTCGAGTTGACGAATGCCTTTCAGTATAGTTACTACGTCCGCTAATTTGGGTATCGTATAATATCACGAAAAACATCATTGGTATTAACTGGTACCGTTTCATCTATAATGGATGTGTTAGAGGTTGAACGACAATCGGGACAAAGCCATGTTGTTGATCCAGCTTTGAGGTCCTTAAGAACCTTTAGGTCCTTAAGAACCTCTAAGAAAAACACTAGCACAAATTCCACATTTAACTCCAGGGCGACTTTTGGTAATGTCCTTGAGACACTTTTGACAATTTCCAGCCATTTTGGGGACCAAAAAAATGTATCAGCTCTGCATAATAATGAAAATTTATAATAATTTATTATTAAATTTGAATGTTATGCTTTGTATTTTAGTATATTAAAATTTTATTTGTATTTTTTTCGATGTAATCATACACAATTTATAATTTTAAAAAGTAGATGTGAACGCTTTGACAACCATCGATAGAGTGTAAGTTATAGATTGCAAACTAAGATTCTAGTATTAAATTGAAATCGACTCAACATTTCATTGATGTTTGTAAAATTAGCTTCCTTTTTCCGGTAAGCACATGCTGAAACCAGTCAGCCCTTGTAGTTACCAACCTCTAGGACGGCCTTCTGAATTTTTTTCGGGTCCAGCCTTGCTGTATACTCTAAGAGTTATTGATCTAAATCCGAAGTTATCATCTCCGTTTGTGTTTGCAAGAGGAGCTCGGGAAATCTTAATTAGCACAACAGTGGAATATCTAGTATTCCGTTCAATCTTCTTTTAATTGATGATCTCACAATTTATTATCAGATTATTAGAATTGCTGGCTTGAAACTGCCCTTGGTCTGCATGCGATTTCCGTTTTATTAACAGCCGCATGCTTTGTGCCTTACTACTACTCATCAACTTCAGCTACTGCCATATTTACACGCATCTGGCTCTTTTTGTTCCAGGGTTAACTGACGAGCGCTCTTTCTGCAATGTCGCTTCGACGGAAAAGCGACTCGCAATCCGGAATCGCCGCGAATAGTATTATTTCCACCAGCATATGCGTCTTGGGATGTTTAAATTTCCTAGAACTTCGATGAGCCTCCTCTTTACTGTCTGAGTTACTCGTCCATGGCTGATCCGCCCTTTGGTAAGCGTGGGTGGTTTCAATTTTTGTTTTGATTTAAACAATATTTTCGATCATGCGAAAGAAAAACAGCAAACTTGTTATCTGATCGAACAGAAATTATATTGAGATTATTGTGAGTAGTATTTGTTAAGACTTGCATTGGAGGTTTAGTTAGATTGCGCCATTTGATTTGAAGAACTGGTGCGAGAGTATTCAAGCACTAATGAATGGTGTTGCCGTTGATAATACTGATATCTTCGAGTGGACCCACAGTCTTTGTAACAAATCAAAGATGGCATCAGTCGTTCGCCGGATCGGGTGGAATGCTTCATGGGTAATGGAAAGAGGATAGATATGTGAATCTCCGAAAGATGGGATTGGACGTTGAACAAGGTATAAAGCAACCATTACACAATCAATACTATTGTCATTACTTGTAATGACAATACTACCTAAATCTAGCATCATTACTTCATCATTAATTTTCATCTTCACACTATCAATATTACTGACAATATTTGTGATATTTGGCGTATTAAAAATATATTTCGCGTTTTTATTTGTTTTTTAGCGTACTACATACAAAAAATGTTTCGTGTTTTAATTTCGGGTTCCAAATATTACGTGTTTGTATTAAATATTTAAATTCACTAATTACTCCAACTTTGGAGAAATGCTGAGCAACGATCTGAATTTGCCTGAGCTAAAGCCATTACCAAACGCCAATATGCCATATATTTTCGTCGAAGACGACACATTCTCAAAAAATAACGGGGTACGACATGTTTACAACAACAGACTCCAGATTTGACAATTATAAATAGTTCAAAATTATAAAATATGATTTTTTGTACCAAATAATAAAATATACTCATATAATCGAAAATAATTTTTATATTTTGATTTTTGTTTTTATATTTATTCTTGAAATTACAGTAGTAAAGCTTACCCTACACACGATCAGGGTTAACCATAAACACATATTCCCACCTCTAGGTAGTATTGATGCAGAAAAATCAGAAAATCCGGATTTATTTCAATACCGACCATCAATATTAATTTTATCCCATTACACAATCAATAGTAATGTCAGTCAATATCAAGTAGTATTGTCATTAATTTGATTGTGTAATGGTCGCTTAAAAGCGAAAGAAAGTGTTAGTTAAATGCGGAACCGAACCGAAACGGTTGATCAAATTTCAATAAAAACTTAAACAATAACCTCAAATTATTATTTTGGCGTTTATGGTTACCGTTTTCTTGTCAATGTGTAAATCTTCACTCATTATTAAATTAATTGATGTGATATTATAAATAATTGATTGAATTGAAACAATATTATGAGAAATAAAAAAATTGAATTGTAGTAAATGGTTTCACTTGTGACCTCGAACTTTTTGATTTCTCATCAGCTTTACCTTGGTATTCGAGACCATCAGCTCTATTTGTATCGCATTTGAGGGACGACTCTAAACTAGAAAATCAGTTCCGACGGAATGATGCATCGATACGATCCGTCCGTGTAACATCATCGGATTCGGTGACCAAAATATATAGTAGCCAAGCCTCCCAAAGCACGTCTTACCCCATTCGACACGTCGTACAGAAATAACGGGTTGATTTAAAAACATTTGAATAAACTTATTTTCTATGTAAGTTTTACGATCGAATCTATCCACCAATTTATTTAATGCCAGAATACAATTTGCTTCCGTAATGTTCATATACCGTATTAATCGTGCTGACTCGTCATCAAGGGCGTTGATCAAAAATTGAAATTTTGAACTGGATGTAAACTCGTGATTGTATATTGTGGTGGTGAACCATTGATAGAATGTTTGCCACTCCTCAGTGTACTCCGGAGAATTTTGACACCCGTAGCCTTGGTAGCTCTGGTATTCTGATGCTCCATTTATGTTGTTTAATAAAACATCGTGCACTCTGACTTTAATGGTCAGTTGTCTTTCCCATTCATTCAAACCGACAATCATTTCATAGTACATCTCTTTAATAGAGTGATGCTGCGATTGGTCTTCTTTATTAATTGTAAATTGTTTTCCTCCACACCCACAAATTCTTTAAGTAGGTGTTTGGTGCTCGTCAATTAAATAAGTTCTTGTTCGGTTAAATAAGTTCTAAGTTTGATGAAACTGCTTTGATATTCGACCGCTTTCGAATTATTATTTATTACAAATAAACAGTACGATTTTCAAAATGAGATTTTTAGTGTGATTCTCACGTATAAAAACATCCCTCTTAAAAATATTAACACTAAAACATTTCTTTAATTTACCGCATTCAGCGAATTGAACAAATTATCATTGGTCAATGTCATAGTATACATATTAACTAATCGAGTGGCCCACATTTTAAATTCACTGTATTCTTGCAAATTTAGAAATTTCAAATGCAGTGCACAAACAAAACGAATAAATCACAAAATTGAACTGGTATATTGAAATTGAAAGCAATTGATTTTGCTGAATTTATATCAAAGACTCAAACCATTCAACGCAACATAACAAATCATTGCTGTATAATAATTTTGCGAGTATATTTTTACGCGTGTGATCAATTCGTAACGGTGCGCTCGGCTCTGCCATGAAAATATTCAAAGGCGCCAGGTTGTTTACATATTTTAAAAACGATTACTTTTACTTAGTGAATCAAATGTTTAAAAACAATGAAAAGAATATTAAATTTATACGAATCGACGAAAACTCTGTATCAAATAAATGAAATATTTATCGTCGGTTATTAACATTTTTATATATCCAGGTCTTTTTAGCCTTTATACAAGTACGGCCGTTACTGGTTTTAACCATGTGCTAGATAGGTGTAGAATTCAGAATTGAAATTTATGCATATACGTTCACCGGAAATTCATTGCGATAAATTATTATAAAAAAATGCTATGAACAACCAACGAACAACAACTAAATAATGTTTTAGTTTTTTATAAAAATAGATTATAATTTAGAATTTAAAATTATAATTTGAGTTTAGAAATTTAAAAATTTATATTTAAGCGACGACGACGAACGCCGCTTACGAGATGATCACATCATCGAAGTATTTTTGTTTTGTATACAATCCAAAGCGAAATAACATGCTAATCATGAGGCAGAGGCGAGCACTTTGATGATATACAAAATTATCCATATCCAACGAGATGTGCTATCGCTATGAGATAAGTGCATGTGTGTGTGCGGTCACTAAAAATACAAATATTGTAAATGCTGTATTCTGCAAAGTATATATGTATATCGCACTACTACATCGCCCGTTCATTTTACTACGATTGTTTTGATTACTACACATCGTTTTATGGAAATACGCGAATAAAATTTATTCAATCGTCTTATATCAAATGATGTAATCTCTTTGAGTACAGTTTGTTTATTTCTTCGTGTGTGTAAGTGATGTTGATGATTTATTTATGGATACCGCATGTATTGAACTATTAGTATATTTATTGTTCATGATTATAAAGTAAATCTGAAAACTCAGAATTTTTGAACAAACTGCAAAATCCATTAGCAAATCGGGCATCAACCCGATACAGAAGATGCGTGGACTCGCTCAAATACCGAGAGTACCGAACTACACTTAAGCAGCATACAATGGTGTGCAAAATGTGGAAAAACGGATAGGAGTCTGTGTCAACATCCTGATGCCACCAAGAACACAAAGAGCCCTGTAGTGTGGGGAGATGTTTATAAAAAAGGAAGAGAAACAATCTCTGAATGACCTCTCCGAGAAGGTAAGCCACAAACTTAGGGCCACAAAGGGCGATGTCCTGCTAGGGAACTGCATTTCAAAACTCTCTTGCAGATTGATGAGCATCAACGTATATTGTATCAAATAGCAGAAAATTACCCGCATACAAATGAGTTAATTTTGTTCACCGGTACAGGATGCAGCTTTGACTATACAATTAGTATGGACCAATAACCTAATGATATTTACGTATATTTTTCAAATAAAAAGTGTACTTCTGCAGCGACATCGTTTACTATGCGGCCAAAATCAAAACGAAAACTTTCGAAAGTCTAACTGTATGGTCAAAATCCAATTGGATAAAGGTAAACTATGTATTTACATTAAACAAACATAAAAAATATGTAAGAGATAAATTATTTAAATATATTCATTACATGGGACAGTAAAAAAGTATACATATACCGTTTTTTCGTAAAATTTGATCTATTTTGTTTTGTAAATGCATGTTTAAATTCAACGTACTTTTTCGTTCTATAATTCCCCACGGGTAAACGACAGCGCAGCTCATGTTGGATTCATGCATGCAGTTAGCAACTGGCAGTCCATACTAATTGTATAGTCACAGGGATGCAGTGTTACAAAAAAAATCTGGTGATATTTTTAGAAATCAGTAGAAAATTTGGGAAATTTTTAAAACCTAAGGAAAAATAGGTTTTAAACGTTTTGGAATGCAAAATATAAATTTTAGTTTTACATATTTGTATATATTTTCTAAAATTACGATATTCATCATAATGCAAACACATGCATGAAAATGCAATGCATAAAAAGTCACCTGCGCCGATAGCACTCTATAAATTTAAATTCATTTTAATTTGAAATGTTTTAAGTTTTTAAACAAAATTATTAGGAAAACCCCCCTGCAACTACTCTAGGTTTATGTTTTTATGATAGTTGGGATCATAAAATCTACATACGAGTACAGTTTTTACATTACTCATGTTTGTACATACATGAGTAATGTAAAAATCGTCCCCAGCGTCAGTGGCCCCCCTCCCCAAAAAAAATTGCTGAGTTAACACTCTTCACTTCAAATTTCAATTTCATTGTAATCATTTGAATGAGGCCTAGTATGAGCGGGCAGTGCCATCTGTATTATGACATTAACCTAAATATTTTTGTGTAGTGTGAGATTGTCTTTAACCTTAGTTCACGTTTTTCTCATTCCTACTGTGTCGCGTAAACGTCGAATAGATTTGTGAGAGCGAGACCAGTGTGTGCCTTTATGCGGGTGTACGAGCGGGGGAAATGTAGATTAATATTTTTTGTAAGAAGAAATATTTTTCTGCATCGTTAATTTTTGGTGCCAGAATTTTTTACTCGAGTTTTTGTTTGAGGCTTGATTGGAATGTAAAGGAAAAAATTGAGAATCTTTATGGATGTCATTAAGGTTTTTTTTGAATTGTAAAAAAGTCGAGTCAGTAGATATATAAGAACTAGCAAATGTTTAATTAAAGGTGACATTAATTTGTATTGATTGAAAATAATAAAATAAAACTTAGAAACGGTATAGTTGGTGAACGAAAATTGTTGATTTTTTTGCAATTATGCGACTGGTTTCCTTACGACGTAGTGGGATCCATAAAATTTTCTGCTGTGCTATTGTTACAACGTTCTTTTCGTCATTTTTGCTAATTAGGCATCATAATTTTTGTATCTAAACCTATATTAAATTAACTAAATTTGATCTGTGTTATGAGTGAAGCTAACAAACCATTAAGAATACGTATTGCAGTATGGATTGACTCGTAGGCAAGGCTATTGTTAAAGCACATTTCTTTCTTTTCTCAAACACATTTTATTACGGGAGGTGGACACGAGGTTCGCTCAACTTATAGTTGAATCAATAACGGGTGTCGTATACTTTCATCGGACGCCGACATTATTATCAACGAGCCCCGCGAATATCAACGAGACCAGGTTATATCTACGGTACGTCGATTATTATTGTGGCGGCCTATCAAGGCCAATATGCTCATTTTAGCGGAACAACGCCCAACAGTTAAACAGTTATTGTATGTGGATTAAGGCGAGCCAACGCCCAATATTTTAGTGCCCAACCAGGCAAAATTCTACGGTTAAGGCGAAGTATACCCAATATTTTTGTTGGTGGCCTTTCAAGGCCAAACCTGCGTTATCGGTGAGTGGGCCGCAACGGTTATACGGTTCACAGCGGGAAGACGCCCAACCGTCTGGGCGTGGCGCTTGTGGCAATTACTGGGACGCACGTTGGTCTCCCTCCATAATTTTGGTGTGAATCAGTGGTCCGAGATAATACTTTTTTTCTTTGGTTCGATTTTGTTTATTTTTCTCGCTCGGCTATTTTTAGCTGTCGTTGTTGTTTATTGAATAAAATTTGTACTGCAATTTCGGCGGCATCAGGTTTACTTCTTTTTCGCTTCGTTTCTGTTCTCTACCAAATAAAATGAATTACTAAGTTTGTATCGGTTCAGTATGATGGGAGGGGATACTCCATTCTGTGTTGGTTCCACTGTACAAGCTGGGTTTGCCACACCCCTACATCCCCTTGGCAGGACATTCATTGGGTCGGAGTGGCGAGTCCAGAGAATGTGTCGTCCATTCGGGGGCGACTGTAAAATCCAGCGGTCTTCTCGTGGCACTTCGGCGGTTTCAAGTTGTCGAAGTGTGAATTGTGGGAGATTCGTTGGAGGTCTCTCCGGGTGAAGAGAGGCTTGATCTGTTGAGTAGACATCCCTACTCTCTAATGCTGCTTCGTTGCGGCTGTGCATCGCCTTTTCGGGGTCGATGGGCCCTTCGGGGGTTTCTTCAGCAGACTGGGTACTTGTCACTGGGTAGATCCGGTCGCCGTCGGATGAGCATACCCGGTTATAATTATTTTACTCCGTTCCTCAGGTTTTGTCCGACAAATTCCGGCGGAACATTCGGGTATTTTTTTATTTTATTTTTAATTTGCGTTTTCCTTTTAAAAGTTACTGTAAACACGGCCAGAGTCATGCAAGTCTGAAAATCCCCACGACCCAATACCCTGGAGCATTAGCCGGCAAAATCACCGTGCGTGAGGCCGCTGCATGACTGGTTGAAATCTGCGAGTCGGCTGCTGAGCCGTCCGTAACAAAATTTATAATTTCACTTGAATATGAAAAGTTTTCAGTTTTATTATATAAACATAAAATCAAGGCATCTATCATCTCGGCTGGGCCGCCTGTATCCAAACGTCACGCAATCCTAAATAAAACACCATTATCGGAAATCAAAATTTATTAAAGGATTATTATTCATTTATCATTTTATTTTCATGCATTTCGCAACCATCCATTCATTATAAATTCGCAATTCGCTCAAACATTTTTGGGGCCTTTGATCCGGATCTTCATGTCATACCACAACAAAGCAAGGCTAATGAACTGTAGGGACCCGGAAATGGGTTTGCGATCGACAACGGAGCGTCCTTTCACAAGGAATTTAGATGCAAGACCAGATTGAGGAAGAGTGCGGTGATGAGGAACTCGTGGGAGTATATGGTAAACGCGGTCAAGCCTCATCGCAATGTCGAACTTCAAAATTTCCGGTTTTAAAAATAAAATTATCAGCCAATGTCGGTAACACATAATATAAAGCTGCGTCGAATCAAGGTTCCAGTTTTCAACGGCGAACACACTAATTGGATTGAATCTGAGAATCTATTCGTCAACCTTGTCTACAACCACATACAGCTGACCCACTCGCAGACCTTAGATTATCAAAAGGCGAATTTAACGGAATACGTAGCGCTGCTACTCGAGTCTGTGAGCATCATCAATGATAATTAAGAAGAAGCATGGTGCATTCTTCAAAATCGATATAATCATCGTCGGCTCATAATCGACAATCATCTTTGAAAGTTTAGAACCATGTCTGTACTACAAGTTGAATCAGCTTTGGGATTGCGCAAGATTCTTGATACAACCACCGTTACCGTTCGCTGATTGAAAGTTTTAAGAGTGTCGATCACGTAAGATATCATCTTAATTAATATCATGGCCGTTAAGTTGGATCCAGAAACCGATCGACAATGGGAAATGTTACAATTTCCTGAACAGTCAACACCCGACGATACTCACTGGAGATGAATTCCATGATCAGAACAAAACCGAATTCATTATTAAGGTCGCACACTCTAGCACATCGCAAATCTGACCCACAATCAACTAGTTCACTTCTCCTCACTTCAGACTCTCGCTTATTGAGACTTTTTACTTTGTTGGTCAATTTTTGAGTTATTTGTTGCGTAAACTGATTTATAACTATCATTATTTTCGCCATATCGAAGGTTCTATGTGGCACGGGAATTGTCTCCATCATCTCAGGTTTATAATCCGGTGCTTATCATTGCTTCTCCATAGCCTCACGTAGTCGCAATATTAATTCATTTAGCAACCACCCGTTGGTAGATTACGCTGCTTTAACTGGAATTTTAATACCGTAACCGTGAAATCCTTATCCCTCATCTTCTAATTACAATTCCACCGCTGTCACGAATTGTTACGAATTTCCGCACTCAAGTCCAATGGTTCATATCACTGATTATGAATATCGTTGTTGAATTTGATACCACTCCTGAAATATTTCGCAATATTCCCTCAATAATTTTCCCCATTTCCGTTGCACTCGTATTTATATACCGATCGAATAATCTAAAGTCGCCTGGATTTATGTAGAAGTAATTTTCTCGGCTGTTCTGTTCTAGTCTACTATAATTTGCATTACCACAACACTGTCATAAAACTACCACCAAACTACCCAAACAGTTCAGTATAGGCGATACATTAGCAAGATAAAATGAACAGAGGAAAGATTTTTAGTGGTATTTAAAATGAAATCAGTTTTGCAATTTAAAGTAATTTTGATAATTTTGTTTCATGTGTTTAAATGTTAAAATGATCTTTCGTGTAATATTACGGGAGTTGAGTGTATTAAGTTCTTGTTAACTGTAAAATTGATAGTTGTATTCACAATCCGATATATTAACCGAATTTGACTGGGAAAATTCGTCACGATATCATCTCTTTACAACAACGCAATAACTATGGAATAGTAATAAATAGATATCGCTGCCAGTCCGTAGTATTTAATGCTCTAAGGTAAAAACAGTTTTAAGTTTTACATAACCCAGAGAGCAGTGTACATGGAAACAGTGACCAAAAATAATTCGTGAAATTTATGGATCATTCACACGTATCGTGTCACTTTACAGAGTTGGAACGTCTTAATAATATTTTAACATCGTTCACCTTCTTAGTATAACAGTTTTCCAAAAAAATGTTTTCTATTATAAAATTTCACACATCTACAGAATATTCTTAAATGTATTGTTGTACACACTTTTAATATACTTTAACGTGATTCGCCGCGCCACACACAAAAAGTAAAATGAAACGAAAATAACAAATACGCAACGCACACAACCAGACACGGAGGGAACCGAATATTTTAAGAGAAAAACAAAACTTTTCCGAATTTCTGGTAGTTTTGGTTCATCGCTTGCCTGTGGTGTTGAAAATATTTAGTAACGGAATTTCGGTTGTTGTTCTAGTCGAGTTGGTTATATAGTTTTGTGATTATTTGTAACAAGTTATCTAAAATTGGATTACATTTTTTTTATTTTGGTTTTAATTTAATTAATTAGCGAAATAAATAACACGAAAAAGAAAATGGAAAGGTTAGATAGATTTCGTGTTGTTAAGTGTTGCGGTTTTGTTGATTTAAGGCTGGGCACGCTGATTATTTTTGGGTTAGAAGTTTTGTTTGGAATTGGTGCACTACTATCGGGCGTCATACCTGGCGTCGCTGCCGTTTACGGTATGATATATACAGATTTTTAACTGTTTTTTTAAGTGAAAACCGTGGGATTCGTGTTTTATATTCGGTTTAATTTTTTGTCTATATATAGGTACAATACCGTCAATTATAAGCGGTCTCATAACAATCCTCATAAGTCTTTATGCGATACATGGAGTTTTAAAGGTAAGCAGCTTGTAAAATTATTTTTCATTTTGTTTTTAATTGTGCGTATGATGAATGAAAATATGAATAGATATACGTGGAAAACAAAACAAAAGAAGAAAACCATATAATATGTATATAAATATATTCTACAGGTGTGTAATGTGTGTTTTCATTCTTGTGTGGTTCATGGTCGATAGATCTATTACATTAAAAAACACCACAATCATATAAAGTTGCATCATACCACGCTGTATTTTAAATTTATCTAGCGTTATATAGTGTCGGTTACAAGATTTTGCGCTAAATATACATTTTTATAAAATTTGTGAAGAAAACGATATTAATGTTTTTGTATATTATTGTTGTTTGTATTGTAAATTTCTTTTTTCCCCCCCATGTCTTGTTGCTAGTCTTTTATTTTTTTCCCAAAAATATACTACAAAAGAAGAATGCATGCAGCTTGTGTATTCTATTCTTAAGTCGTAATCCAAGTAACCTACATATATAGTTCTATATAATATTATGTTGACGTCTACATAACTGACGTTTCGATAGAATCAAATGAATTTTGTTTATATATACATAGTTAGTTGTGTGTGTTAAGTTTAAGCGAAAATAAATTTATTTCATACAACACTGACCTAGCTCAGTTATTTCTATACTCAGTATTGTTATTAATTTTGTTTGATTTGTAATTTATTTGTATATCACTTGTATACCGCATTATGATCCGATGTAGAATTTCCAGTTATTTGCGTACCCTCACCGCATTTTGTCATTATTGATTTAAGTGGTTTTAAATTAACACAAAAAATTTAGTTCCAAATTATAACGCGATTGTTGGTAGATTTCTAGTGTAATTAGTATAACCAATTTAGTTTATTGGGCATGAAATCTTTTCACGATTAATGATTGGCGATTCTACCGTCGAGGGATTGCAACCGCGTTTGACACGCAAATTTATATTTAATTATTGATTTTATTTTTATTTGGTAGATTTTACTCATATAAAATTATTACTTTATGCCGAGTCTAGATAGATTCATAGTAATTTGCTCCTTTATTTTGATGAAATGTAATATTTAAAAGACGAGAAAATAAAACGCGTGTCGGTTATTGAGAAACTCCAACGAACAAGGACCGAGAGCATAAAAATATATTATAGGTTTCACTTCAATACAAATAATTACGTATTAGGATTTACTATTTCAACTTCCCACTAAAACTAATATTTTACTTTAGCTAGTGTAAAGCGTATTTTTTTAGAGGTTCACAATCTTAAATTAAAATAGGACAAAGGAAAACATTTTGAATATTATTGAAACTAGCTTTATCGAATATGATTTCGGCTATGTGGTCGCCGCGGCTGGCGCATACATGGCGCAATCTGGACGTCCAATTTTCACACACTACAGCAATTGTGGTCGTATCTCGCCAATAAAGGCGGTGATACATGTACATATTTTGCCTTTAAGGCATAAAAATTATGCGCGCTGATTGGTTAAAAATCGGACATCTTGAATCGTCTTATAGGCAAAAATTTTAAATTGAACATTTCTCAATTTTGTATAAGGCATTTTTTGCCTTAAAGGCAAAATCTGACTATGTGACTTAACATATCCCCAAAGAAAATAATCTAATGGAGTTAGAATTTGTTGCTGTTTATTAACGTACCCATTCAACTAAAAAAGAGCTTCATCGCTGACCAAAATTTTGTTTGGAAAATCAATATCAATGATAAAATCCCGGCTCCCGGCTGCTATATGTACTATATGAGCAAAGTATTTATATGTCGATTTTTAACTAAAAGGTTGAATGAAAAATATTAGTTTGTAGTTAAATAAATTAATTATAAGCAAAAATAGCGCGCTAAATATAATTTTTGACATATAAAATTTTATGCTCCGGATATACATGTAATATGTAATACATGTTTTGTAAAAAGACAAATGCAATCTGTCTTACTTTTGGCTACTGGTAGGCCATCAACGTTAATTAGAAAACTTAGCTGTTTTACATCGCTAAAATAATCTAATTCTCGTAATATTGGTTGTTTAATTCCACGGTGTATGTGTTACAAGGTGCTATTTCAGTGAACTGAGATGCAATTCTTGGGGTTTGTAGTAGTGTTCGAGAATCACATGGAAGTTTCAGGCTATATTTATTTAATAATTTTAACAATGCTGTTAAAGATTTGGCAGAAATTTTTTCCTGGAGAGTTCACTGTTTTAATCCATTGGTTAAGTTTGTACTACTAGTTGTTTCTGTAGAATATGTCTGGACATCGTCCGTAGTCTTTGCAGATGGACAACGAAAAGTTGTTGTTTGTGGGTTCATTTCTAAGGATATGTTACATTCCTCCGTTCAGTACAATAATTATCTCCAGGGATGCATTGCTTTGTAACTCCATTCGTAGGTTGATTGATTCTAAGACTTTCCTTCAGGAGTTTGTGTCGATATTGTCTTGACGTATCTTTCAATTTTCCCCCCATCCTTCAATTGCTTAAAAATCAACCCAAGAACAGCCGGTGTTAAGAATTCTACTTGTAAATCTAAAAGATATTTGTACTACATGCCATTTATATAACCAAAAATAAAAAAATATAAATGGCCCATAGTTATTTTCAAACCAAAATTCTTATTTACTTTTAATCAATAATACAAATTAATAATTAATTAAAAAAAAAAATTAAATTAATTTTTTCAATTCCACGATTTGATGTGACATTTGACATTTTTTGAGAAATATTAACGAAATTTTTGTTACAATTTGTTCACAATTTGGGTGTTGACATCGTCTTTTGCTGTCACAATCCCGTGGAAATTTTTATGATCACCTTTTCAGGATTTTTATGATCACCTTATCACCTAATTAGTCACTTCAGTGTGATAATCAGCGTCAACCCCATCCACCATATCATAAAATTTTTGTAACAAACTTTTACACATTTTAGTCCGCCATTCATAGTTTTTGGGGAATGATATTACTAGTTTTTTCAATGTATTTAAATTATTCTCAAATTAGAAAACGCTGAACGCCTCCAAACGCCAAAAAACAAAAACATGTACTAATACGGATACGGACACCAGTACTAAGATTTCCGGTAAAATCGCATGAGGATTTTAAGATGCATACAAAATTCATACCCTGCATTTCCAATGAAGACACGTTTTGACTTACAGATTGTATGAACTTGAGAAAAACTAATTTTTCCTTTATCATGTTCGATTTTCATACGATCCTGTAAGTCAAATTCATGTTTTTTCATTAGAGATGTTTACAATTAACACAATAAAAATAAATTTTCACTTACTTATTTCAAGCCAAGCTTTATGCTTTTCTCTACCAATGGCCCTATTCTGGTAATTCACCAGGAATAGGGAATAATTTCCTTTTGTAGCAGCTATTCCCCAGACATTTCCCTAATTCTCCGTTTTTCAAAAGTTAATTCTGGCAGTCGGGGAAAATAGAGGAGAGAAATAACACAGCTTCTCCACCTGCTATCTGAATACTATTGCAATCTATTTTCTCTTTCTATCAAAAATTGCCAAGATGGAGTCTGGTGTGGTAAACTTGTTATAATTTGACGTTAATAAATCATTCTTTTGTCTGAATTTTGATTTATAGATTCTTTTGTCGTCTTTTGTCATCATTTTTTGTATGAAAGCGATTAAAAAATTTAAATATAGAAAAAAACGTCAAAATATGCATGCTATATACATGCTATCTAGTTCTGCCGACATAGCAAGTATTCATAGCATACAGATAGCATATAAATATTACTGCGAGTCTCCAATTGCCATTTTATAGAAATTTCCTAGCATAACTAGATAGTAATGGCAGGTGGACAGTCCATGTAAAACAAGGAAACAAATGTCTAAAAATAGTTTACTACGTTTATTAGATTTTTATTGATATTTTAATCGAATTTTACTTAAAAAATAAATTTTGTTTATTGAAGTAAAAAAATTGACTATTGATATTTCCATATGATATTACCAGTTTTCAGTATAAATTTACAGTCATAATATTGCTGTAAGTAAATACAATAAATTTCCGTCAAATTCTATTCCCAGTTAATTCTTTCCTAAAATAGGTATGGAATAATAAACGTCAAAAGCCAGAATACACTTTTGGGGAAAAGGAAATAAAACTGCTACAATATTTAAAATTTCCATTCCCCGAGAATTACCAGAATATGGCCATTGCTCTTTATATATAGACATGTTTTTAATTATACAAGCGTAATTATACAAACTTTGTATAATTTGAAAACAATCATTACTGTAGTAACTGTAGTAATAAGTTTACCATTTTTACCTACAGCAAATTAAATTAGTTAATACTAATCTAAAACTATTTATACTTAATATTACGAACAAGAATAACTCTTAAAAAATTAAAATTTTCTATAAAAGATGATAAACACAATACACGTATTCTACACGGCTTTCACTTACAAAATGGTGGAACGCGTGGTTAATTTTATTATTTCGGTCGGCCGAAAATTATCTTACGTAATTCAATAACATTTTCAATGCGTTTCTTCTTATGCCCACGAAACAAAGTACAAATTGGCACATAATTGTGACTAAAGTTTACTTTGTTTACAGGAACAAAAATATCGTATAATTGTGAAAAAATATTCATATAAATATGTCATAAAATTGTGAACAATAATTGTCGCAAAAATTATATACCATTTTGTGATAATTTGGTGTCAATTTTTGTATGAATGTCATAAAATTGTAAAAATTATTTGTCCCAATAATGTGGTTTAGTTTTGACAAATTGGTAAACAATTATGTGGTCAAAATATTGTCACTTTATTTTCATTATGCGTGAATTCCACAGTGAAACAATTGTTTCCAGTAAAATTAACACGAGATAAAAATATAAATCCTTTAACAAGTAAGAGAAACAAAACAAAATTCAGTAAAATTTACTGGTAGTAAATTCGCCTTTTCACACTTTGGGGTCGATTTTTTCCAAAATTCGACGAACGACACATGACGTTTTCGTATACGTACAAGGAGTATAGTATTCAATTTTATATTAGTGTGTGTTTCAATTGGTTTAAATACCGCATAAAAAGTTAAAAAGTTAAAAAAAAATTCGTGGTAAATTTTTTTTAACTTTTTAACTTTTTATCTGTTTCAATTGGTTTAAATTTTGACATTAACATTGTTGCTTATTTTGTGTGTTATTATGAACGTATATAGCAAATTTAAATATGAAAATATGTAAAATAAATACTATTTAAATGTGTATTAATTAATTATAGCCAGTTTACATCTAAATTATTACGATTTTTCTCAAAATTTGTACATGACAAATTTCTGTTTACAAATAAATATTTTTGTCAGCCAAATGTTTTCCACATAAAAATTTTATCAGCTCTTGAAGCAGATAAAAAGTTTGACATTTTTATTCACCACAATTTTTAACTTTTTAACTTTTTATGCAGCATTTAAACCAATTGAAACACGCACTTAGTGTGTGTAATTTTTCTGTGGTTATGTTTGTTTGTTTTCTGCGAATGTAAGCATCAACAATTATGAATCGGTTCAGTTTTTTGGTGCTTATGTCGTCTTCGTCATCTCGCTTTTTGACATCTCGCCATGTATTTGAGTGGTGAGTTAACACGTTTGCGGAAATGACATTCATTTTTTAAGGAATAATTCGACATATTTTTCAATTCTCACAATACATTTCTTTCCGTGACGAAATATCATTGCAATTACAAAAGTTATAAAATGTGTTCCTGAGTAGCACACACATTTAGAAAGTGTGCGTCAATGTGTTAAGAACTACACATATTTTAATGCGATGTCGAATGAATGTTTTCGCAGAAACACAGAATTAGAAATTATTTTAAAACTAAAATTAAATAAATTTTAGTTTATTTAAAGCATATTTGCATTGCATTTACAAATTTTAAATTATAAATGAAATGGATCTAGAAATGTCATATTCAAGAAAATTAAATGGCGCACATCACACTAACACAAACACGCATACTACTACTATATACTTGCGGCTATTTCGTCAACTTGCCGAATTTTGTAAAAAATCGACCCCTTCGATTCTGTAGTCGTGATTCTTTCCTCTTTACCCACAAACTAACCTAATTTTTTGGTGAAGGGGAAGGAAACGAGGAACTAATCACGACGAAAGAATCAAAGTGTGGAATGGCAGAATGGTGAACATTTATAGGTGACAAAAAATAATTCAATCTTGTGACAATTTGGTGTAATTTTTTGTGATCACAAATTTTGGTTGCCAGGGAACCAAAGGTATTTTTTAATTTATTGCAAACAACGTAAAAATGCAACTAAATATATTCAATTTAATAGTAATATGCTAGAACATTATTGAATTATTACAAATCGTAACTAATTTCTCGTGTTGTTGAGAAAAATGCGATGTCAAAATAACAAAAATCACTTTTATAGTTTTCAATTGCCAACAATTAAAAATAAAAGTTTTATTTACTAAAACTGTCCTGGTGGTGAACATTAAAACTACAGGTAGAATAGAATTATACCAGCAAAAAAGTTGGTTTAAAACTTCCATTTTGGAATTAAATATATGGCATTGTTGTTGTAAATTTCACAAAAAACCCACAATAAACTAGTCTGATCTGACTACAATTTTCGGATCTAAATTACGAAGTGATTACGAAAACTAAATAATTAAATAAAAAATTAATAAAATTTATATGATGGAATATTACGATTTTTTTACTATTTTTTCTATCACTATTTTTATTTGTGTTTAACTTTAAATAAATAAGTTAGAAATTCAATACATATTAGCAACGCAACGTATCTACTACAAACTGCTGTAAATGTCAAACCATTTCATTGGAATCGAAAATTTTGTGTGACAATATTTTGTTCTAATAAAAAAGTGTTGAAAATATGGCAATGGACTCGTTAAAAGCTCCTTACTTTCCCGTTGTAGATAACGCGACTGTTGGCTGTTCTAAGAATTTCGACATATTGCTGCATGAAAATATAACCGGTGATGGATTTGCGTTGAAGCTCACGAACTGAACCATTATTTTCAAAGTAAATTTGAAAATTTTTCGAAAATTGCTCTGGCGTAAGTTTTCGAAACACCCCTTTGATGAAACTTCTTTATGCTTACTATAAAATTAACATCGCTCTCTATATATTCAAAGCTGTTGTGCTATTTGGTATAATAGAAATCGTTTTGTTTACAACGTGGAATACTTCATTTTCAAATCTGACAATTCATACAAAGACAAAAACCGTCAAAGATTAAAGAGAAGTAGAAAACCGCGCACAATAAAATTGCTTCACTTATTAATGACAACAGAGGCGGGATCATGAAATACGACCGAAAAATTTTGAAACATAAATGGAATTGCTAGAAGATTTTCAAAATTCAATTTCTACCGGTAAAATATTTTCGTTCAAAATTGCTCGATTATGAAAATAGTTGCCGAATACAATTTTACCGTTTTGGTAAACTTTTATTGAATTTGTCAATTTGTTTTTACTTGAAAATAAGTTAAAAAAGAACCGAGAAAATTTTCGGTTGCTCATATCTGAATATTTTATATTATTATATTATCTTATAACTTTAAAACCGATTAAGATATTGCGATAAAACGAGGTGCAGATTACACCAGTGGTTGGTTGAAAACTAAAATCGTATTTCAGCTACACTAAAATCTCATAAGAAATGCAAAAAACTGAAAAACAGTCTTTTATAACAAAATTACAGACAGGCAGACATACAATTCCAGATTACAATGTTACCTCATTTCTGCTGCTATAACTATTCGATAGGTTATATTGTAGGTGAACTTCCTCCTTCATATGTAGAGTAAGAAGCCCCATCAGTCTTTGTCCATATTTGGACCAAAGTTTCCCAACAATATGGTGATACAATGAGTATAGTGGAATCAATGAGATAACATTTGTTATTTAGAGGGCCTGACCATTCAACGAGTTTCTATTAGATCATGTTGTATAATAAATAAATATAAATTGGGTTTTTAGGGTGACAATCACCCCCACCTAATTTTTGGTCTAGTACTATCATTTTTTTATGTTTAACTTCTGTCAGTGCGTATGGTTAATGCTTGACTTGTAAAATATTCATTGCACTTCCTATCATGATGTTTATATTTTTTAGATGGATTATAATATAGGTGTATAAAATATGTTCATAATATTTGTTTAAAGATAACATTTTGATTAAACAGCAAATTTCGTATAAACATAAATATATTTTTTTGTGGTTGGTTAAACAATGTGCTGTTAAGTCAATAAAAACTTTAACGAGCTGAATTTATCTATGGGAGGAACCAAATCGTTTTTCGTTTGTGAATATGAAAGAACGAGATAAACGGCACTCAAAATTTAACCCAACTTGTAGTATTCTTGTTGCCATTTCTTCTGATAGTTTTAAAAGGAAGTAAAACGAGCCAACCAAAATATTTTATTTGATAAACAAACTTACTCTACTAATGAGCGCCTCCCAAGCACTCAATATAACTTTGGCTTTAGTGTTACGTTTATGTAATCTTTCAAGCACAATGATTGCGGGTATAACATAATTATTGTTTGGGTACGCAACCCTACAACTCGCGACATACGCGTGTGCTCTTTTTTATAAAAAAATAGTGGATTCTTCTACTCATCTTCAACCATTAATGTAACAATTACGTACATTTTGACAACAAATTGCGAGTAAGGAACTATTCTCTCATTTCTTAATATCGCAATATTCCAAACATTTTATATCGGATACTAAAACTTTAATCTTTTATTATATAATTCTTCTTGCAGTGCCCTTCTCCATGGAAAGTTCTATGAATAGTTTGATGATACTGATAAGTAATTAACCATACCAATGAAACATTGACTATACAATGATATAGTTACAATGCTTAACGCGCGTCCGTTAAACAACCGAATTTTAACACAAATTACAAATAAGTTTAGCATGGTTGGTCCGATACTGCCCACACCTCATCAGTTGTATTTTCATGACCAAATACTTATAAATTTTCGGGAAAGACTCAGTAGTACCTCTTCTCTAGGAAGATGATGTGCGAACTGATAAATTTCCTTTTCGAAATTGTTAAACGCTGATGTAATTTCTACCGGCATTCTCAATTGATATCTCAACCTGTCAAAATCGTAGATAGAAAATATTTTTGCATTGTCTATCTTTGGTACGACTTCGTCTAAGTTTGTGAACTGATAATTTGGTCTTTTCAATGCTTCGTTAAACGGTATGGGATTTAAACATATGGCCTTATTAAAATGTTATTCACCCATATTTCTAGCCAACAGCGCCACAACGGTAAGTTTATGTACTGGAATGCTAATAACCAAAATATTTCCATGAATAATGTCCATGACCTTTCAAAAAATATGCCTCATGATTATATCGGAATGAGAATGTATGTAACTACTTCATCGCCATAACGGTACTATTTATAACTATCCAAGCACTATAGGTGGCATCCTTTAAAACCTCTTCTATGATATGTAAAGTATATAATATGCACTTGATTAAAATGAATTATTAGCCACCAGCGCCAAAACGGTAAACTTCTGATCTAAGTGCTTAAAAATAGTTATTGTTTTTACAAAATCCTTTGAAACGATATACATCATGATTAAAAGGGAATGATACAAATGTAAGTGCTTCCGGCGCCACAACGGTAATTTTGAGTACTAAGTTGTTCTTCAGCTAATTTAGTTTTAGTCATTTTCAACTGCCAATACGATAAGTATATAAGCCAATTTTAAATAATTTTTTTGGAAACTTAAATTATTTTTCAAAAACACTGATCGAAAAATCTGTTCTAAAATCGACTTTTACCGTAGTAAACGCTTTACCCAACTATTGGTAAGCAGCATATTATCGAATCCAGATTTCAATATCGAGTCAACTTCGTATTAACTTGACTCGATCAACCAAATGTGTAGAGTCGAGTTAACTCAATCCTTAAACACACCAATATATACGAAGTCGCGTCGAAAAACAATATACCAACAAAAATATTAATAATAAAACAGCACCGTTTTTATTTCGTTCACGATTATTATCGAATATAATTTTTTTTTTAAATATTTTAACTTTTTGAATTTAAATAAATTTAAAAATATGTAATTAGGCTACGCACCAATAGTCGGATAAATCGTTTACTATGGTAAAAATCGGATTTAGAACAGATTTTTTCGATCAGTTTGCAATAGAGTTTTTGAAAAATCAATTAAATTACCGAAAAATTTACTTAAAAATGGCTTTTATCCAACTATTGGAACGCAACGCAGCCTTATGTTGATTTCGATTGATATTTTCCTACTCTAGTACCCTCATTTTATAACTTTATTTTGTATCAATGGAACAGAAATGAACTACACCGCTTTTAAATGTCAAAACAATATATTTGTTTCATCTTTACGATAAATAACGAATTAACATTGCTTGAAAATATTTTG
This sequence comes from Nephrotoma flavescens, assembly GCA_932526605.1. Taxonomy (NCBI): domain Eukaryota; kingdom Metazoa; phylum Arthropoda; class Insecta; order Diptera; family Tipulidae; genus Nephrotoma; species Nephrotoma flavescens. Next base: position 102,243,029 of record OW052221.1, read on the forward strand.
TTTTTGACAAGTATAGAAAAAATGGCGTATGACAACAATAAAAATGGGTTACTCGATCAAAACAGCTGGAGTAGAGAAAATTACCCTGGGTGTAGCAAAATAATACCTTTGTTGTATTTTTTTTTCAATCGAACATTTTGATAGCAGTTAGAGTACCATTTTTACCCTCAGTGTAACATTTTCAACATTAGAAGAATTTTTTTTGACGTGTATCTCAACTCGGTTTCGATTCGATCCCAACAGACCTCGCCAATATAAACGCTAAAAAAGATAACTCGGTTTAAATCCATAGTTAACTCTTTTCTGACTCGATCCGGATTCAATCCCTAATATATACGTAGGCTGTGTGCCAAACTTAAGGTAAATCGTTTACTGGTGAAAATCGGTTTTAGAACAGAATTTTCGATCAGTTCGCCATAGGGTTTTCGAAAAATAATTGAATTTACCGAAAAATTTACTTAAAATTGACTTTTACCACAGAATAGACAGAAACTTCAAAACTTCATAATGCTATTTTTGTATGGATAAATATCGACTCATTTTTGTGACCTTGCAGGAAAGGATCCCAATAGAAGGAAAAATGGTTCAGAGTCGTAAAAGAAAGGTAGGAAAATGGTCGATAGGTAATTTTTTCTTGGTCTACTCAATGGCACTTCTGGATAATATCTGTTCTGTGCTTTTACCTTAAGTTTGACACATAGCCTGAGTATGCACACGGTGTCCATCAGAAAGGTTTACAATTTTTTGTTGCCATCACTTATACGAATATTAATATTGACAATTCATACTTGACAGTAGTGAAATACACACGTAGCAAATTAATCTTCAAGCTACCAAAAGATTATTTGCGGCACCCGTACGTTGCTTTGCATACGTGCGATGCTCATGCTTGATAAAGACACTCCGGATTTTTTTGAAAAATTAATTAAGAGTGACGAAGCTCATTTTCACTTCAGTGGACGTGTAAACAAACAAATCAGACGATAGTAAATAATCCACAAATATTTCTTCAATCACCATTACATCTCTTGAAAGTACCGGTATGGTGTGCAATAAGGGCTGGAGGGGTCATTGGACCATATTTTTACGAAATTCGAATGATTCAGCTGTTAGTCAGTGGCGAAACTTTTTTAACCCAGAATTTCATGCGAATGGTTTGGTGAACGTGTGATTCCGACTGGACAGTACCACATACCATACTGCTAGAGAAACCATGTAATTATTACGAGAAATGTTTCCACAACAGAAGCATTAGAGAAGGAATTATCAGGGTGGAATGTTTGAAAAAATGATGAAAAAGAGGCGAACATTTGGCAGACATTGTTTTTCATACGTAATTCCAAATATCAAATTATCGATCTGTAAACATTAAATCTATTTTCTTTTATTTAAAAAAATTTTATATGCAAAAATGTAGAAAGCCTTTCGGGTGGACACGCTGTATATGTTTTAAAGTGGTATTGTCAAAAAATGTCTGATCCAAAACCGTTTAAGCGATAAAAGGTATTTAAAGATTAAACTGCCCTAAAAATACAACTAATTCTTCAATCTAGATGTTCCTAGCTTCGTAAATGTCATTAAGTTCATAGCCCATGCGTGACCAATTTACGCTGAATAAGGGTTTAACCAAAGAGACCAATTTACGCTGAATTGACTTTAATTAACCCAATAAGCAATATAGTAACAATATAACTGTAAAACCACATATTGGGTGACTTCCTATGACAGGAGCTATACAGACACCGTGATTCGCAAATGGACAATATTTTTGACATTTTTGGACTCTGGAATCTTTGAAAAGTGCGGTTTTGTGCCTAGATTAAAAATCGTAAAAGTTTCTTTCTTATAACTTTTGATTTATTCTAAATCATGTTAAAATTAAAAGTTTTGATCGCTTCACTGGTTTTGATCGAGTAACGGAAAAGTGAAAGATTTAGAAATAAATTGTTCTGGAAAACATGATATATTAAAATCAGATCCCTGTTGAGCTGGCCTCACGAAACCTCGTAAATCTTAAAAAATATAATAAGTCCAACGTGAAGCTGGTGGTAAGCTTCTCAAACTCAAAAAGCTCATAAATAGGCCACAATTATAGAAATTAATTTCATTCGCAGCATAGTTTGGTTTTAGTGGTGAAAACTCAGTTAAGGTTGACTAAGCCCTCATTTATTTATTTAAATTCTAGCTTAACTGAACTCATAACCCGCTCAAGTTTATGAGTTCAGTTAAGGTAGAATTTAAATAAATAAATGAGGGCTTAGTCAACCTTAACTGAGTCTTTACCACTAAAACCAATCTATGCTGCGAATGAAATTAATTTCTATAATTGTAGCCTATTTATGAGCTGTCATCTGAGATAACTTTGATTTTTGACCTAATCCTTAAACACTAATAATCTGATTTTTGAGTTTGAGAAGTTTACCACCACAAAATGTCAAAATATCCAATAATATAGATTGTGTCTTTGCGAGTTTTATTTAAGCTGTATTGTTTATGAAGTAGCTCACTTTCAAGCTAGTCAACGATCTCGATATTACTCTCCTCCAACACCTCAGAGGTAAACCAACCCTACTATGAAATTTTGTTTAGATCAATGCTACACGGTACAGCTATAGTCATAGTTAGATTCGTGAGTGAGATGCATATTTTGAATTCGAGGCCATTTTACCAGTAAAAATTGAGATACTTGAAAATTACACCGCCTTAAACTTCTCAGACTTCGAATAGTCAGTGTTAGATTGATGACTAACTATATATGAAAATACGAATATCACGGATTTTAATCTCCTAATTTTAACTAGGTCTTGCAGTAAAATACGGCTGTAAATCTTATCCCTGTACCTTGATGTAAAGTGGAAATCTTCCTTGCTATTATCGTTTACGTTCAATTAGGACTATGGTGTTTTAGAGTAGTTATTTCACGTACGCTTTTAAAAATACCAATTTGAAATAGAAGTTCATCAGTTCATCACCTACTTTCTTAAAGAAATTTGAAGTCATGCTGAGTACGTAACAGTTTGACTTCACAAATAAGTAAATACATATTGCCCAAAATCCAGCTGTTAGTGATATAACACTTAAAAAATAAAATGCTTCTTAAAATAATTTTATGGTATACCCGTCATAATATACTGTTTAGATGTTACGCTCGTATTAAACTCAGCTCCATTTAATTAATTAAAGTTTTAATTAATTAATTAGCTTTGGTTTCAATGCTCTAATGTACGATCATGATACTGTTCTCTGTTAAATTAAGTCATAATATTTCATGTTACTATATAATTCGACAGGCGTACGCTGCTCCCTGTTAACAAAAATTGTTGTTTTACCTTAAACATTTCCTTCTATATCACATCTTGATAAATTGGCTACAATATCGATTATCTTGTCTCCCGCATATAACGATTCTCGTACGAATATTTTTCCAAACCAATTCACACCGCACAACAAAGGGAATGTCAATTATGTTTCAATCATTATAAATTTGTGTATGAAATAATGTATTCACTCACACCCTCAATCTACCTTCATAAAAATAGATATATGGAATTTTAAAATTAGAAATGATGGTGACCTTCAAGAACTTAGAACATAAGGTGATAAATAGATTATATTTTTCTAACGGCCGAAAATTTATGCTTTTTGGCATAGTTTGTCATTTCTAAACAACAGAAGAGAAAACATATTTTTGGTTGTTGCGGGAGATTCTAAATTTATATACACAACAGTGTGAAAATGTGTCATCTTAATAATAATAATAATAAAATAAAAAATCGTTAAATTTATATGTCATGTGGAACTGTAATTTATACATTTTATACCCCGTCCCGATTTAATCGTATATAGTTAAAGCACAAATATTAATAATTTGAGTATTTTTGGTGATATGGTGAAGTTTGATATATGTATTTAAAAACAGTGAAACTATGGGCATTTGCCCTATACACAAGTATTTTCCTAACATGATGTAAACCTCCAGATTACGTCAACAAGATATGCAAGAAAACATCATCGATTCATTATTAAACCGGTTGGCATTGAACAATATTATCCGATGTATTCTACACATTCTATAATTAAACTATTTGTAGTGTATTATAGTGGGAAAATGTGTCAAATAATTTTTCTACGTACATAAATTATAACATGTATTATCTCATTTTAATTGCATCAATTATAATTTGTATATGGAGATGACGTTATGTTGTGAATGGCAACCTACAATACACAACATACTCTATCGGATAATTAAATAAGCTAACCCGGTTATTATATGAGTTTTTATGTGGGTAGGGTTCTACTGTATATTAAAAACGTTTTTATAGAAATTTAGATTATATTATTTCTAAAAAAAAAATTCTCTATTCCAATCGTCTTAATTGTTTTGTCTTCATTCACGCATTTATATATAACTCAAAATATTTTTAATAATAAAAAATCATGTTAGTGGTGGAATTCTCGAATAACAAGTTAGTTTATGTGCTAAGCCGAAATATTGAAATAATGCTTTAATGTTTTATTGATAAACAAATGACCTGATGGTGAACCATCACGCTCCAAAATTAATTTATTCTGATTTTGGTCTTGGGGTCTATTCTGATGTTAGGTCAAATAAAATTGGACGTTATGCTACGGGGTAGGAGACTAATTGTTACTAATAGTTTCTCGAGCAGTATATTTTGAATTCTATCTAAACGGATTTAGGGAACCCCCCTAAACATACTCTATAATTGTCGTAATCGTAATAAAACCTTATAGGAAGTCAGATAGGGTAAAATAAACGTTTCATTGCCTATTGAAGCCCAAATATTGAATTGCTCTTTCGTTCTCACAAAATTGGCTGACTAAAATTGAAACTTTTGATTTTAGTAGCAAAAATTCAAAGTACAGTCATGGGCAAAAGTATTGGAAATTAAGTTTTTTTACGAAAGGTTGGTTATATTAAGTTTAAAGTTTTAATTTTAAAATATAAAAAATATACCAACAAAAAGACAAACTTCATTGTTTCTTTTTCCTACATTATTTCAGGCGAGTCTTAAGTATTTGGAATTTTGAATTTTTTAGTTATTAGGCAAAATATAATTTTTAATATCAAGTAACGTCTCCCTTTGCGTCAATTACATCCTGAAGATGATTTGGCATCTATAATCACCACAAACAGCTGCATGGTCATTTAAAATGTCAAGGTGTACATATTTATCGACCTTATCAGGCAAAAGGACCAATTCTCCAACACTATTGTCAGAAATACAACATAAACACATAAGCTTCTTACCGTAATGCTTATTCGCACGGGAATACATGAACAACTTATGATAATCTTCATGGATCGCAAACGAATTTTCATAAGTCTATAAAGTATCTCTCCAATAATCCAATGGTTTGTTCTCATGCTGCAAAGCAAAGTCATTCAATTTTTCTTGTTGATGTCAGTGATATTAATCACTGTTCTGGTTATGTATCGTTGAATAACCAACTTCTTTAAGTCTTCTGTGGCCCTATTCTGGCTTTCCCAGGGAATAGGGAATTGGGGAAATATTTTGCTGTAATTACAAATTGCAATAATTCCCAAATATTTATTCCCTGTTCCCAAATGTATATTCTGGTAGACTGGGAATAATTTTTGGGGAAAAAATTTTTTATTTTGTTTTTTTATAAACTAAAACGCATGTTGCGACCTTAATACAAGTTTAATTTATTTTTCAAAATATATTTATTACAATAAATAATGTTTAGAAATTCGAAAAAGTACGAATTACAATTCCCTAAAAAAATAATTGGGAAAAATTAACGTCAAAACTGCTATAAAATGGAATTATTTTTTCCCAATAAAAAAAATTCCCAAGCGCCAGAATACACTTTGGGGAATAAATAATTCCCAACTGCTAGAAATACGTCACTAATTCCCAATTCCCTATTCCCGGGGAAAACCAGAATAGGGCCACTGGAGATAGTTCGTCTACCGCTTTGTCGTCCTATAATATTTTTACTTATTTTTGAAACATTGGAAACTGACTATCTTAGGCATTTAATAAACTCTTTAACTAAATTGCGATCGACTGCTTCATTTGTTACCATTTCCCGCCTCTCTTCGTTTCCAACAGTTTTATTGTTTTTATATTTATGTTGTATAAATAAATACATCTGTAGTTTTAAGTGTTTACTCAGTTCTTGCACTGATATTCCGCGTTCAGTTTAGAGATTATTTAGTAGCGTAAAGGCGGTGATACATGTACAAATTTTGCCTTTAAGGCAAAACAAATTGCCTTATACAAAATTGAGAAATGTTTAATTTAAAATTTTTGCCTATAAGGCGATTCAAGATGGCCGAATTTTAACCAATCAGCGCGCATAATTTTTATGCCTTAAAGGCAAAATCTGTACATGTATCACCGCCTTAACTCTACCGAAAGTTCACTGTTTTTAGGCATTTTAATAAGTTATTTATTGGCCTGTTCACATCAGGACAGTTAAACAAGAGTAAAACAATATCCCAAGTAAAACAAAAGACAAACCTCTAGAAGAAAATCCGTTCCGGTGTGAACAAATGAAATTTCAATTACATAATTATACCCCTATGAAATAATGCAGTACTACTTAGATTTGAGTGTTTTTCGTATCGCTGTTTCATTTTTTGCTTAAGAATTTATAAAAAATACACACAAAGAAGATTTTTTTTTTTTATTTAAATTATTACAACTGAATACAATTCATCTAGTAATTTTTCTTTCTAAATTTAGTCACTTGTGAATGAGAAGACGCCCATTGGCCAGCTCCATTTATATGTTATTTACTGAAGTAGTCTTTGCTTTGGTGTCCTTAATCCATTAAATCAATTGGTTTCGTTCTCTGCAATCGTCTTACTGCATGTGAAGGGTCCAACATACCATGAAGCTCTTCATTTACGTGTTGATAAATACGTTGTCCATGTATTACTGCAAGTTTTTTTATTTCTTCTTGGACCATCGGGATATTTAGATCCCTATGAAGGTCATCATTCCTAATGTACCACGGAGCGTTAACTATACCACGTAGTACTTTGTTTTGAATTACAGGCTTTAGCACCTGTTGATATAATAGCAATTTATTTTCGGTTGACAATTCCGAGTTTTTCCCGAGCAGCCAATACACGTTAAAAAGAAAAAAGAAGAACTTAATATCAAATATCGAAAAATATATTTGATATTAAGTTCTTCTTTTTTCATTTTAACGTGCTCTTTCCATCTGAGCCTGGTATCTAGGGTCATTCCTAGATATTTAGTCTTATTTGCATACGGAATCTGCTGACCGTTAATGATTACAAGTTTGTAACTGACTTTTAGATTAGTAAAATTCACATGCGTGGATTTCGATTCATTGAGCCCGATACGCCACTTTTTTGTCCATTTTATGATTTTGTCACATGCTTCTTGAAGTTTCCTTGTCGATTCTTCGATAGTGTCTCCTACTGAGAGAACTGCGCAGTATCATCAGCAAATGTTGCAACGGTAACATAATTGAGGTAAATCTCTGGTGTAGAGTAGGTAAAGAATAGGTCCCAATACACTACCCTGCGGAACTCCTGCCGAAATCTTTTTTAGCTCGGAATATTCATCTTCATATTTCACCCGAAAGTGGCGATTCTCTATGTATGATTTTAAAATCATATAATATTGTTTTGGTAAATCTCTATGTAGTTTGAAGAGTAAACCTCTGTGCCATACCTTATCAAAGGCCTGTGCCACATCTAAGAAGATACCAGAGCAAACCTTTTTCCTCTCTAATGTATTCTCAATGACATCCGTAAGCGAAGATGTGAACAAAATGTAGAAGCAAAATTTTTGTAAATACTTTTGCCCTTGACTGTAGATATGATTGAGCCGTTCCACACAGGTTGTCAAATGAAATCTCCTTCACGCTTTAAAATAAGTCGTAATAGTTTTTTTATTTCTAATTTAAAACCTTATTTTATATTTAAACACAAAAATTCTTTGTATTGTTTTATTCCGCTCTCTCGAAAATAAAAATTAAACTAAAATCTACATCTCAAAAATGAGATGATATTTTTGTTGAGGCTGCTTCACAGAAATTTAAATCGCTATCATAGGTAAACGGGAAAAGAAACGAAGATGAAGTTGCGTCTTTGATAACCCGTGTGGAATGGCTCATTGTTGTGTGCATATGCCGATTTTGGCTTTTTTCCACACGTGTACGTATACGTGTATTGGAATATTTATTGAATTAGATTTTGATTGAATTCGTTTGTATTAGTAAATGAATTTAGAAATATTAAAAGTACTATTTTTAATTTTAACTAATTATTCCAGTGGCCCTATTCTGGTTTTCTCCGGGAATAGGGAATTGGGAATTAGTGACGTATTTCTAGCAGTTGGGAATTTTTTATTCCCCAAAGTGTATTCTGGCGTTCGGGAATTTTTTTTATTGGGAAAAAATAATTCCATTTTATAGCAGTTTTGACGTTAATTATTCCCAATTATTTTTTTAGGGAATTGTAATTCGTATTTTTTCGAATTTTTAAATATTATTTTTTCTAATAAATACATATAAATAAATTAAAGTTGTAATAAGGTCGCAACATGAGTTTTAATTTATAAAAACTAAAATTAAAAATTTTTCTCCAAAAAATTATTCCCAGTCTACCAGAATATACATTTGGGAACAGGAAATAAATATTTGGGAATTATTGCAATTTACAATTACAGCAATATATTTTGCCAATTCCCTGGAAAACCAGAATAGGGCCACAGTGGCACTATTTTGGTAATTCCCGGGGAATAGAAATTTTAAATTTTATAGCAGTTTTATTCCCATTTCCTCAAAGTGTATTCTGGCTTTTGGGAAATATGTTTCTTGGGAAATTTTTTCCCCCAATTACAGCAGTTTTGGCGTTTATTATTCCACACCTATTTTACGAAAGTATTAACTGGCAATAGTCCTCCTCGTTAGCTTGCTCTGTTATTCGAGGGTCCCGGGTTCGATTCCTGGAGGTGACCAGTAAAAAAAAGTTGCGACTGGGTGTTTTTAGCGTGTCATTATGTTATTTATATATGTTCGTTCATTTTCAAATTTTCAGATTTACAGCCATAGACGGCTTTGTCCTTAATATTTAAGACCGATCACTGTTTTCGCGCAAACTGTAAATTAAAATACAAAAATCATGACAAATTTGCTGTCGTGGTTAGGAAATTCCAACTAAGTTGTTGGATGAGCAACCTAACATCCTATTTTAGGTACTAACGGAACCTGAGTCTAAATCTCTGTACGAGCAATTTAACAACTTATTCCTGGTGATATTTTAACTCGAGTTGCCTTAATAGGAAGTTTTAGATACAACGATCAACAAATTAAAAGCATCAAACCGAAATTGGGAAATTTTGAATGAGAGCCACCTTAAAAATGCAAAACAGTTTATTTAATATTTATATTTATACTCGTATTTAACAAGGTCTCCGCCTTATGTACTTCAGAAAAAAGAGATGTCGGCACTCATGGCCTTTATTTATAATTGACAAAATTGTACCGTTAAAACATGTTTTAAAGTGCTTAACGCATATATTTTAATAAAAGTGATACTCGCAATCTAATTTGTCATACTCATAATTTCTGAAGAAAGTCAGTTCGAAGTAAACTAGTCCCGAAATTCCTTAAAACCCACTTTTAAAAAATATTTTATTCTAACAGCGCATACATATTCAACAAACTTAATTTATGAATGAAATTCTGGCTATCGCATTATGATTCAATAATTTACATGGTTCCGTATAGACTAAATGTGGGATCCGTTCATAACTGCATATTTTAAAATTGCATTTCTCAAAACGCCATATTTAAAAACTGCATACGGTACAAAATTGCATTTTTCAAAACTGCATATTTCAAAACGGCATAAGGGTTAAAAGAGCATTTTTCAAAACGGCATTTTTCTAAACGACATATTTTAAAACTACATTTTTCAGAATGGCATTTTTTAAAACTGCATTTTTCAAAACGGCACAAGACAGAATGAAATATTTTAATCGATTATGAATCTAGAATTATCTTTTCATTAATTTCTGGAATATGACCAACAGGTACGGTTATTTATTACACGATGAAATTTGAGATGAATGAAATTTTTGAACATTTGTGACCCATTCTTGGATTATATTCTAGGATAAAGTCAAATGAAAAGGAACTTGACTATTTCTTAGTCGAGTAAGATTAAATTTCACATGTTTAGGTTTAGTGTAGGTATGTTATAAGAAAGGACCTTCATGGAAATTAGAAATTATTTGAAGATTTATTATGCATATAATATTCTCCTTCACCTAAATTTTTCTACCTAAGTCGTTTCGAAAAATGCCGTTTTAAAAAATGTCTTTTTAAAAAATGTCGTTTTAAGAAATTCCGTTTTGAAAAATGCCGTTTTGTACCTATGTCGTTTTGAAACATGCAATTTTGAAAAATGCCGTTTTAAAAAATGCCATTTTAGAAAATGTCTTTTTAAAAAATGCAGTTTAGAAAAATGCTGTTTTGAAAAATGCAGTTTTGAAAAATGCCGTTTTGTACCTATGTCCTTTCGTATCTTATGCAGTTTAGAAATATGCAGTTTTGAAAAATGCAATTTTGTACCTTATGCAGTTTTGAAATATGCAGTTTTGAGAAATGTCGTTTTAAAAAATGTCATTTTGAAATATGCAATTTCAACCTAGACCCACTAAATGTCTGTTCTCTACAGCCCAGGCGGATTGATTAATTGGGATAAAATTTCGTACTTAAGCTTTTTCAACAAATTGGATGATGCCCGAAGTCGGTATCGGAAACGCAGACTAACTGTTGTTGGTTCCTTACTGCCCAAACGAAATTGGGAGATCCCAGTGGTTTTTGGCCGAAATCGGTTCACCGGAAGCGGCAGCTCCGCAATAGGAGCTTTTTTTGCAAATACATATTTTGAAAAGTATATAGCATTTACGAAAAAACGATTAAAACAAAAAAATTGTAAATTAAGTTTCGAAAATTTTCAGAATATTTTTTAAATTTTACCGGACGAGGTTTAAATTTTAATGACGAGTTTTAACCAAAAAATCTTTATTTCACCAAAATTCTGCATACCAACAATCGGCGAAATGTGGTGGTCATCAATACGAAATGTACAACATATTCACTCATCCACTTTTTATAGTTAATTTTATTTACCCCCACAGGCCACAATTCTTAACGTTATTTTGTAGTGTAATTTTTTGTAAGAAATGTCTCCCGTTGAGTTTTTGCTCACAAGAAATTTCATTTATTGCATTTAAACATATTATATCATCTGTATTATAATTTTACTAATACATGTTGAAATAAAATAAACCATAAAATATAGAATAAAAATAAAATAAATTAAAGACGTAAATTCACATAATCATTTGGTCCACTAAGTGTGCCCCATGATCAATTTATGAAGCTTGTTGATTGAATCAGTAGCATTATTATCTTGCTCCCTTATCAGTAAAACAGTCGAGGATAACCTGTTTATTATCACAATTGTACATGTTTTTGGCTTTTTGTTAGCAATAAAAATTCTTATGTATTAAAAAAATTATTTATGTGAGAAAAATTCATTTGTTAATGAGAATACATAATGCTATTTCGAATTTTTCGAAAAGTAAATTAGCAATTACAATTTTATAACATGATTTATTTTTATGTAATTAAAATTTCAAATAAACAAACTAATATTTTGTGTATTCGTTTAGGAGCCCCAGCGCAAACTTCTCTTCGGTATTATAAAGCATGAACTTTATCTTAAGTGTCAAATTTAGTACAAAATTTCCGCACATCTATTATTTTAATACATGAGCGGCGATTAGCTGCGATTAGCGCTTATGGGGCATGCTTATAGTTAAAATGTTCACCGTTTTTTCTATAGCAGCGCCACTGCACAAGAAGGATTGATATCAAATTTTTGTACTAAAATTCTTGGAAATTTTAATAACGCGAGACCATTTAATGGTCCAGTGATGTATTTAGGTACCCTGTAAAATTCTAAATTATTTTAAATAATAATATTAATGCTGTTCTCTTATAATTCGTCTAAATTTTGATTATTTGAATTTAAATGTATAAAAATTGTTTTACTCAAATCATAAAAATTTGTTATTATTGTGTACAGGCTGTGTACAAATTTCGGGCATTGTCCAAACCTTGAAATAGAAGCAGAACGATTTTCACAATTTTCTTTGCCCATACGAAAGATCGGCATGTGTTCTAAATGTCTATACATTATGCTCGTGTCGATTTCACTACTAAATTGTTTCAAATAATAAAAACAAATCACTCTGTACATACTGTACAATAATCATGTTAAATTGCATTCTATCCTGTCGTGATGGTGTTGCAGTCTAATGGATGGAAACGAGAACAAATTTCATTTTGAATGCCCCATCGTCCAATAAATATTTTGTTTAGTTTCGTGCATCACGGTTTCATCAACAAGTCATACCGAAAAGTATGCTATTTTGATTATCCACATGTTTCATGCAACAATTTTCGCCAAAGTTTATGTTATTTTGTGTACATGAACACACACTAATTTTTTTGCCGTTTTGTCTTAACTATTAAATTTTTTAAAGTCATTTAGGAGGGATCATTTTGTGATTTTGATAGTTTAAATATTGTTCTTAATATGTTGTTTAAAATATTGTAGATTAGTGCTGCCATCACTAAAAACAACACACAATGTACATAACATTAGTGACAACTAGTGGCAGAATTGAGCACTGAGCACTGTTATAAGTAAAACGAGTGGTAGTCAGAAACTTAAGTTAATCTCCAGTCTAGAAATTTGTAACCAAGTTGATTTAGCTTAAATGAATAGTTTAAAATTATTCCTTTACTTTTAAGTCGTTAATTTTGCTCGTTTTCAATTGTTTTATGCTTACAAAATGGTTAGGGAATAAAGGATTTTAGGTTAATTAAACATTTCTCGTTTTTGCAGTTCTAGCTAATTATATTCTAGCCCACCAAATTAATTCTTCGGAATTTTTTATTTATTCTTCAAAAGCCTCTTGGCTTTATAAATTATTCTCTTTAGAATATGTAATCCTCCGGGATTGGCCAAGTAACCGAATCTACCCGTAACAAAGGAAATGGCACTCGCCTGTTTCCCAAAGCCACTTTTATGTGAAGCTTGTCCTGGAAAAACACACTGAGTTGGCCTGAGTAAATCTTACTTGTTTTGGCGAGTCTTCAAAATACCAATATACTTTTTGTTGTAAATTGATGTTGACAGGGGATTCACAATGTGCAAAAAATTTAATGAATTAAACAGAAATATTAATTGCAAAATTTACTAAATTATCTGCTTTAAATAGCAGCGTAGGATTGAAGCAGTCCGTACCAAAAAGCTTAAAGTGAAATTAATTTGGGACAGGATTACTAACCAGACAAGGTTTTATTTCGTACCCTAACGGAAATGATTCAAATATATATCGCATCTTATTCCCTAACGGAGAGGGTTGATTCAGAATTTAGTCAAGGAATCTATCACTTTCCTTTAAATTTTTATAAAAGCCTTAAGCCCAATTTGAACTAGACCGTTAAATTAGAATCTGTAAACTCAGTATATTATAGTTTTTTCATTTTATGATTGAAAATTTATGAAAATTATATTTCTATCATAAATAAAAACTTCCTCGATTTAGAGCTGTTTTTCGAAAATAGTATAGTTGAGGTTCAATCGTTTCTGGCTTTTACTGGAGGCTTTAATTTGTATCGTGTATAGGCAAAATTTCAAATTTTCATTCCCGGTTTCTCGGTTTATGAGAGAAATTTCATATTTCAATTCGACGGCTTCGAACAGATCGAGGTTACTGCTAATCACAACTGCAAAAATTATACTACTTCACCAATCGTAATCGAACGATAAAAATTAATTTTGCATCCTGCGTTTACCAGAACTCGTATCCGATACCTCTAAAAAAAAAATCCAAATCCCACAGATATTAAATGAAATTTTTTAATAAAATAAAATATTTATTAATAATATTTATTTACAAAACGATTCTTTGAAGCGCTTTAAATAAAATTTTAGTTAAAGTTCAACTCTCCAGTTTCTATAATAAAGGATGCAGAGGTCATGGGGGAAGCAAGGTTAAACTAAATCGTTCTAATTTTAAATTATTCTAAAGATAAAAATACGTAGGTCGTTTCGTATAATGGACATAATTTTTTAAAAGCGTGGTTATTTAATAAAAAAATCCTACACAAGAAAGTAAAATGGAAAAATAAACAAAAAATTTTTTAGCACAAAAATCCAAAACAAATATTTACTTGTTATAACATTTCTCAAGTACCTGTAATTAAATTAAATTTTGTATGCGGAACAAAACATTTCAACTCACAAAGTATAATTCGATAGGACGTGGCCTTTCGGTGGCATTCTATAAATTGTTTTGTTGTTAAGATGATATGAAATTCACCAAGTAGATAAAAAGGTCAAACAAATTATGCTGTGCAGCGTTTCTTAACATTTTGCATTGGTACAGTAAAAATATTAATTTGCGATACTATATAGTTACTGGTGGAAATGAAAAACAAAATTTAAGACTTGAGATAGCGTCTTTATAAAAGCAATCTGTTAAAAAGCGAAAAAGACAAGAATAGCATGAATAGCGCCACAAGCGGCCAATGATGAAAGTTAAATTAAGGCTCTTTCACTTTGAAAATTCAACACCTCCACTAGATCCTTACTTTCCAGAAATGAATTCTTCACACACTCCCATCGAACAGAACGTGTCCTCTGCTTTGATCGGCTTGTTAAGACTATCTGCTAACATTTCGTTTGTGTTGACGTAAACGAATTTTATTACCTTCTCACGCATAATGTAATGACGAACATCTGTTTTCTTCTTCGTTGTTTCACATTTTGCACTGATTCACAATCTGATTGGTTTTTCGGCAATATTTCGAAGTAAGCTTCCGATTTGGATCCGCTGGCACACTCACACTTGCAATCGGCCATTCGAAAACGATTTAGTGCTTTTTGGATATACTTTCTTTGATTTATCGAAATCGTTCCCGATTTACGGTCTCACATAAACTCTCCAATGTCCTTAATTTTAAACTGTTTCTGTACAAAAGATTACATTTCAGCTTTCAAAGTCTTATCGTGATAGAATAGTCAATATCATTACTCAGATAGATAGTCAATGCCTTTACTCAGAGCATTTACCGCTTCGCTTTGAAAACCCATTTGCACTGGATTGCGATGAGGTGATAAATCTGTAAGCGACCACGTCTCGATTCCAATTAACGAACGACACTTTTCTTCCATAGCTGTTTTTCAGTGAGCCGCATTTGAACCGCTCATAGCTTCCTCCACTGACAATGGATCATCTAAATGAACGCGTGACACGACGTAAACAAACCAGAGATACACTTGCAGAATCCGAAACCTCATTTAAACCACTTGTATTCGAAACATCATGAAGATCACGAGCTTTTGAATCATCAGCGTTCATCGCGGTGACAATTTACAAGATAAGCCTCACCCCAAAATTTGCTGTCGAGCTTTGCATCGAAAAGCATAAATCTCTCTCACTCGACCTGGGTCCGATTCATCTTTTCTACCACATCGTTCTATTCTGTCGTGTACGGTGTAATTGTTTGATGTTGCATCCTTGAATCTCGCAAGAACTTCGGAAACTTCTTTTTGCAGAAGTATACAGAAATTTTACGGTAAAAAAGTTACATATCGTGAGCTGCCAAATGAATTGATTGGCAGCATTGGACCACACAAGTCTGTGTGTAACAGTTCTAGAACTTTTAAAACCCGAAATTTCCTGTCCTTGAACAGAAGTCGAGCTTGACTCCCTTGATACAAACTTCATACTTGTTTTGTTGATCACCGATAAAGCTTAATTTCATCAAACTGTCGTGACCTACATGTGCTAGACGACGATACCATAATTTTTGTGAATCTGCAAGTCTGACCATCAAACCTGCTTCACTCGACTGTGTCACTCTGAACATTCCAGAATTTGCTTTTGCCTCAACCAATAACAATTGTTGTTTGTGTCGAAAATTTGGCAATCGTTTGCGCTAAACTTGACAATTAATCCTTTACCTACTAATTAACTGATCGACAGTAAGTTTATGCAAGGACCCACCCGGCACGAATAGAACGTCACGAATCATTGTATTCTGTGTAAATTAGCCCGTCAGCTTTCAATTTTGATTCGTTTTCATAGAGGAACCAGAGTCTACATACCATTCAGTTGATTTAATATTGCAAGCCGCCAAACACAAAAACTAATCGAATGACTATAGCCATCTAGACCAACTACACTAATCCAAAACATTTCCAGTCCTTTTCTTGTTTCTTCTTCTTCTTGAATGCGTTTGACTTTGTTTGCTTTACGTACATGGCTGAGAGCACTCATCTTTATCGTCCATGCAAATTTCCCTTTCAAATTGATTCATGATGGGGGAAACTTCTCTGATAACTCGTTGGTTTTTTCATCTTTTGCCATACACAACTTTGCACGAAATTTGTAACATCTTTTCGTACGTTTGGTCACACATATTGTTCGGCCATGTCTAATAGTAGGTTTTATGAATGGATGTGAAAGCCTACGAGTCGATGCTATCACTTTTTGACGGATTTTCCGTGTTATATACGGTAAAATTTTCGGAATCGGTGTATCGCACCAGATCATCTCGTTTACAATCGGGATAGAAACTTTTTTTAAAAGTTAGAGAAGTTCAATTACTTGGCGGATTTTGGTGAATTCATCTTCCATTTATTGTTCCATGGATAATTTATCGTAATCAAATGTCTCGATTTGTTGGATCCATGATAGAAGGTCCACTGTTATATTTTCTTTCACCGTTGATATGTTGAATGCCGTTTGTTAATTGGATGACTTTGCCTAACTTATGTTGATATGCGAAAACAAGCGGTTTATAATCCGTATAAATTCCAATATGTATCGAAAATATTTGATACTTAGATACATTGCCAAAAATTCTCGATCATACGTATACTGTACTTTGTTGGGTATTGAGCTGGCGAGTTCTGCGTTCTGCATTTTTTCTTGGAAAAGCGAGTAATGTGGCTGATGCAAGTTGATTTTTTTGAAGGATTCGTTTGATTCATCGATCCCGGTCGACATTGTTTTGTAGTTATCACTCCTTTTGATCATAGAACGAGGTGCGATTTGGGTGGCTAATGCATTCGGTATAAATTTCCGATAATAATTGATCATCGTCAAGAAGACAAATTTAAAGCCTCTTACTGCTTCATGCATTAATCGTTTGGGCGTTTGGAGGTCCTTTCACAAACCGAATATCATAAACATAAACTCGTATAAAACAAATGAAGTATAGTGAATGCTGTTTTTGGAATGTCGTTTGAACATTTAAAGCGCGGTTGTCTCCGCATGGATGCCATGTTCCATCGACATTCCTTACCATGTGGAAGCGACTTGCTAAGTTACTGAGTTACTTACTCGTCTCCGATTAACTTTTCTAACTCTATAATCTTCGAGATCGGGCGAACGATAGTTGTCCCGTTGTTTGTATTCGATGTACGATGTCTAATTTCCGGTTTTGGATGGAAAAAACATTTTTGTGACGTCTGCGAATTCGTTTAATTGCGAATTGTAGAATGAATGTTTTAATTTCCGTTATTTGGATACGATGGGAGCTACAAGTTGTCGATAATTCAGTTTTATGTATCACCTACCAAATGACCCCATTTTTAAACTAATTGTTTTGGTCCAAAATCACAGGTCAAAAGTCAAAATTACGTATAAAATCTGCTCTAATGGTGGGTGTCATCAACAATAAAAAAATCCCATTCGAAATGTCGCCGTAAATTTTGATCTGATTCGTTTTTTCCCACGTAGAGCCAATTTTGATTGTTTAGTTTTAGTAATTTTAATTAAACCACGTGTTTGGAATTCCAAACTTTTTCAGCTACACTTTTTGATGATTTGTGTATCTACACTTTTATGAGTCTACACTTTTATGAGTCTACACTTTTCGTTAAAATGTGTAGCTACTTTTTATTAACGATAATAACTTCACTTCACAGGTTAGAATTCTTGGAATGTTAAATACGCTCAATTAACGTGTGAGTCTCCCCAGAAATCCCATTTTGGAAATACCACTGTTGAAAAATTGTGTGCATATAATGTATTTTTTAGGAGATAATGGGGGATTTTCCTACGTGTGATTATCACACCAGAAATCCTAAAGATTTTAAACGGATCTTGTAATATTTGTTTTACTTTAATTTAATTGTGCTAAACTGTGCATGTCAAAAATATAATTTAGTTCTCCTCCTATTTCGTCAGAATTGGTTTTAGAACAGCCACATCTCGCCGTTTAAGTGCGTTATGTGTAGAAAATCTTTTAAACTAGGTTAACTATATGTTAGATAAAATCATAGTTTTCTAGTTAAATTGTGTTCTACGGGTAGTTCTGGCTGATGCGGAATAGGCACAATCATAAAACTTGATCATGATCATCATAAAACTTGATCAGATCAACCATACATCTGGCTTACACAATTTAACTAAAAAACTATATTTTTTCTGACAAACAGATTCCTTACATAACTTACTTAAATGTTGAGATATGTCCATTCTAGGACCAATTCTGGAGAAGAACTAAATTGTTTTTGGAAAGCACAGTTCAGCACAATTAAACTAAATATACTACAATGTTTTCAGAAAACCGGTTTTATTGTTGTAAAGGGTGAAAAATGAAGAAAAAGATCCGACTTTTGCGTCCTTGTGTGGACCTTATGGAATTTCTGGTGTGTTAATCACATCAAAAATCCAACATTATCTCCAAAAATATGTAATGCACAAATTTTACCGTTACACGCACAAAATTGTACACTCAAATACTACTCGACAAAATAGAAAAGCCGTCCGATTTCCAAAATTGGATTTCCGGCGTGATCTACACGAATTAACACATTCGGTTATTTAATTATGACATTAGCGTCTTTTTTTCGCATTATGACCGGCATCTTCATGAATGAGTTCAGTCTTTGATGCATGTTTATTGTATCGGTATATTTGCTTGAAGTACCAATATTTGTAATGATGAAATGGCGTGTTGTTAACGAACGATCTAGTGTCGGTTATAGCTGCTAAGCCATATATCTTATTACATACCATAAATTACTGCTACAAGAAAACTTACTACACCAAATCAAAGAATTTGGCAATTTTTTTGTTTAATTTACATCACTATTTAATTACGAGCAATATCGTCGTAATGTATGCAATAAATATAATTACAATTTTAAAAAACCGGTTATTATATCGCTTTTGTACGTAATTTTGAGAACTTTAGCTATACATATTGCTGTTCACCAAGCAAATACACCGGGAATTTTTAGATAACTTTTCTTTCAACAAATATATTATGTCAATTGGTTGATCAATTTTGATTATTCAATTTATTAGTACATTTTTTAGTATGTACATACGTAATTTTACAAATCATCATTTAGGCGGACTAGTTGAACAAGTATTGTATGTAAATCAGTTATTCGTGTTTCGTTCAATATTTCAGCCCCTACAGCATAATTATGTCATATACAAAACTTTAATTATTTCGTTTTTCTTTATTTTTTCAGGATAAACCGAATCCATTAATGATTTGGATCTACTATGAAATTATAACAATAATATTCACACTTGTTATTTGCATTCTATCACCATTTGTTGCTTCCATTTCAACGAATGTTATACCAATCGGAATAATTAACATAAGTAAGTATAATTTAATATTAATTTAATGAACATTTTAATTAAATCGTGTTTTTTTTTAGTAATTTTGGCATATCTCATAGTAGTTGTTTACTCATACTATAGAGAGATGCTCGATGGAAGTCGAGGTGTACCAAATGTTTAAAAAAACAAACAAAGAACTATTGTAACTACGTAAAAACCGTTAATTTAAAATTATATAGTAACTCGAATTGTTTTCTACACGATTTATTATTATTTGTTATATTTTGTAATAATTTGTATTTACAAAATTAATTTAATTTTATATAAATGTATTTAATTATATAAGGAGTCGAATATCAATAATTTTTAATGTTGCAAAAATTAAATGTTTTTTATGTATATAAATGTTATACACTTATCTAAAATATATTATAATATAATATTATAAGTACATAAAATGCCGTAAATAGATAAATGGAAATCCTTTTGTGTCAAAAATATAATAAAAAATATGTGCGATGAGTTTTATTTTACCCGAGTAATTTTGGGATGGTATCTATTTTTGGACATAATAAGATTTGAGTAGGTATCTAATTTCTTGGATAGTATTAAACAAGTATTTTTGTCGTCGAAATATTATATTTCAATAGATTTATTTGAACATTACGATATTTTCCTATGGTATTATTGTTAAATTTTTTGATTTTGACCCATTTAATGCCGGCACTGTTTGCGGCCAGTCATACTAGGATGGTTGCTATTACTTTCGAAGAGAGCTACAAACAACGCGACACTTGAGAGCTAAATGGAAAAAGGAAATTTTTTTCGTCAACAAACACAGTTTTGAAAAAAGATATTAAATTGCAGTGCCGCGCGACCAACAGTCCTCCGCCGAAAGTTATAAAATTGATTTATTTCAAATTTAGTAAAATTTACATTTTCAATTAATATTAATTTACTACTCCATAAGAAGTTCTATTCAATCGAAGAATTCTTTTTCTTCGTAGAACAAATACCTATGAAATTACTATTGACAAACATAGAGTTCTAATCTGTTGTTTTGATTTGCCAATTTACTATAATTTGAGTCTTTTCAGGAGAAATGATTTTAATTACCTCCTACGGTCCAAACCAAGATGGATCAAATTTTGTTTTCGACTTTAGTTCGATTGTTAGCAAGACTGTATCACCGACATTAAAAATTTTGAAGAAGCAAGACTTGTCATAATATGTTTTAGATTTTTCTTTGCCAAAGAAAAAGAGCGCGATCGCGCTCCTCAATACACAAGTCGGAATTGCTAAGAGTGCGATCGCGAACTAATACGATCTATAGCAATTGGGGGAAGCTAGGGACGAGAATTGTCAAATTCATTGTTATGACAGATTTAATTCTCCTTGATTCATAGCAAACTATAACATTGTTTCCATGACAGTGTTAACCGGTCTTATCTCGGTTTATCTCATCATGGAAACGAGCCGAATTTAAATATTTCTTTAAATTTCTTAATCCTCCTTAACTCAACGATAGTAGTTGGGTTAAGTGAGATTCTATCTGTAAAAAAAAATATAGTATGTATTCAGAAAATATATATAGTATTATTATAAAGAAAAATTATAGTTAAAATAAACACGGGTTAGTTATCAATATATTCACAAACCAGTTAAAAATATAAAGACTAACCAAAAACATAACACCGCCTGAACTGTCAAAACAAATTTAGCATAATAGAAACGATAGGGATACGAAACTCAACAAAAACCTTAATTCGGCTTATCCATGTCTATGGAAACGTAGTAATGTACATGGATAAGACGAATTAAAGTTTTCGTTGAGTTTCATCGAGTTAATAACATGGCAATCCTAATCCCAGTCGTTCCCATTAGACTACGTTCGTTGAGTTAAGGCGGATTCAATCTTGCGTTCTTTTGTTTCTTCCTTCCTTCTTATTTTTTTTAAATCTAGTTGTCAAAAAATATTCACAAGAAAAGAAACGTCATCTTTTAACCAATGAAGGAGAATTTAAGGAGGATTAAGAAATTCAACGAAAACTTTAAATTCGACTCGTTTCCATTATGAGATAATCCGAGATAAGACCGATATTAACTCTGTCATGGAAACATGGTATATGGAAACGTAGTACCATATATGTATGTAGTATGTACATATATTTACATTTTGTTCACCAGTGGCACTATTCTGGCTTTCCCTGGGAATACGGAATTGGGAAAAATATTTTCATAGCATTTTTGTCCAAATTGTATTTTTCTGGCCTACTGAAGGAATCAGTTTAGTGCAAAAATTTTCAAAACAAAGTTAATTGGGAAACTTTTGTTCCAAAAATTTTTTATAGGGAAAAATATTTTCCCATTTAACATTGTTTCGAAAATATTTACACTAAACTTATTTCCTCAATGGCCCTATTCTCGTAATTCCCGAGAAACGGGGACTATTTTTTTACCGCAGTTATTCCTTCCCCAGACCACTTTTTCCCTTAAAGTGCTTTCTAGTCCAAGTGCTATGAAAATATTTTTCCCAATTCCCTATTTCCAGGGAAAACCAGAAAAGCGGCACAGATGTGTACTTTGTTGAAAATCGCGAATATCACATAAATTTGTTTCTTATTTTTTTTACTACGCACTATATTTTTAAATTTCTATTTTCCCCTAAGCGTGGCACTTTTAGCTAACTCTCTAAATATCATGTTGAGACTTAAAGGGTTAATTTTGAAAGGGTAGTCCGAAATGTAGTTTCGCAGATATTGAGCTAGATTCAAATGCAACTTTTCTAATGATCCATTAGATTGCGGCTGAAAAGCGGGGGTATTTAATTTTTTAATGCTTAATAACTTGCGTACATCTTAAGACATTTTTTAGACAAATCTCTGATAAGTCTTACTGATTTTAATCGGATAAAATTTATTGCCAGATTCTAGAAATGTCGGTGATTTTGTTGAAATTAGAGAATTTTGAATGGAGTTGAGTTTAAAGTGTGGCAATATGATGCCTTATTCATCCGTGATAAAGGTTTGACTTACAAAATATTTCCGGTTTTTTAAATACAAAACTTCCAATTACCACACTTTCCAGATGTAACTTACCGTTGGTTTCTTGCTCAAAGTGCTATTCTCATTACCTTAAATCTTTTTCAGCCGGAATTTCAGCAGCAAAACCTATTTTGAGTGGTTGAGTGGTTAAACGTTAAAACAATCGACAAATTGCTTTTTCGAAAATTTTATTAGAACCCGATTTTTCACAAAGAAACTAAAACTTGAACCTACACAGTTGTAATATAGTTTTGAAGCCGGCCGAGGGTCCCAGCGATTGTGGTACGCCTAGCTCCGCCACTACTTGTAATTCTATGATGTATTACTTAGTTCAGCTTCAGACTATTAAGTCATAGAAAACCAAGTACATAGTGGATTCAACATTTCGTTAAACTCCTAAATTTCATGAACTTTTTATCAACAGTTCTTCCATCTACAGTTTAGAAAAGAAACTGCCTGGTTGGTAATTGGTGCACTTGATTCAAAAGCATCTCCCAACTGCATTCCTGTATTTTTATTCAACGTACTACTGTCTCAGGTTCGAGAATCGAGTTAAATTAATAATAAAATACACATTTTTTAAATTTTGATTTGTTTTATTAATCAAAAAAGTATAAACACTCTAATTACACTGTTGGTTCTGCTTTCCGCCTTGTAAATATCGAACTTTTCTTTTTTTTCACCTTTTCATCTGTGACGGTGTCCCCTTTTTGTTGTCGATGATTATCCTTAGATTTCATGATGCGTTTTATCCAATTTGGGGTACGCATCGATGACGTTGAAGGTGATTTGACTATTGGAGAATTATCTGGTGTAATTAATACCTGCGTACTATTCTGGCTGTTGTCTTTGATTGGAGTACTATCACTATTTAACATGAATTGACTTTTTGATATATTTGACTCAGATTTCTCAACATTAAGCGATTGTGATGCTTTATTGATGTCCCACATCGAATATGACTTTTGTTTTGTGACTGGGGATGCGGTCGGCGGGGACGGTAATCTCGCAACGAGTTTAGTAATCTCCGTCGTAGAGGAATCTTCGAACCGTTTGGAATTATCGAGTGATACTTGTGATGTGCTTCTATGAATTTGTACTGTACTATTGATTTCTTCTATAATGGCACGGTCTTTTGTTCGCATTTTTGAGAGATTTTCTTTACGTTTCCTATCACTTTCATGAGTTTCGGAAATGGCCGAAACAGACCTATTGAATGGAGCAGCTTGAATAGCCTGACGTTGTCGACCGTTTGTTACTGACATTGATATCACATTATTTGTATTGCTTAATCCATTTAAGGCGGCATACTCGAGCGCGTCTCGTAATTTATCCCAGAAATTATACAAATGCCCCGAACGCAAAAAGCTGAGTACAAAGTAGAATCGAAGCGTATCGGGCAACTGACAACTTTCGTATAAACATGGAATGATTTTGTTGCGCCCTTGTTCGATCCCGAGCGATTGAGTATAATTTAAGAGAAATTTGTTTGCATGACTTCTGAGGAATGCGGGAGACACGATGACGATCATTCGATTACAGCGCTTCGTGATTAAATGTATTATGGCTTCGTATTTAAATTGAACTCCAGGCAGTAGATCACGATCTTTTGAACATACCTTAAAATTCATTAATTCGAGTTTGTCGATCATCGTTGTGGCAAATTCTATATCTTCATCTGCATATAAAACAAATGAATCATACGTTACTAGTGGTAGGCCATATTTTAACGATTTCACGTCATCGTTCGTCAGACACTCGTACTGATCATCGGTATTATATACGCCTCGCTCATCTATCAAAGTCATTTGTAGTTTTTTGTTCTCTTCTCTATGTAGACCAGTATGATAAATTCGGGCATCCTCATCTAGAATGGAAAAGTAGGTAAGTATTATTTCAAATTAAAATACATAAATAGCAATATTTAGAACTTACAGAACATTGCGTTTGTATCATCGATTACGTCCCATCGATCAATTAGGCCCAAAATTTGTTGAAATCTTCCTAAATTTGCCTCATCCACATTCCTGAGCTCCCACACATGTAATATATTTTCTACAGAGTTTGTTTCGATCAAAGCCCCATGCGAACTATCTATCCCGGCCCTGATTGCAAGGCCACGATAATCACGAAAATCTCCATCGTCCGATAACAGTAATTTTTTTCGATCTAATTTATTCCCTAATACTTTCCTAGTTGCCGAACGTAACGCACATACCGGGGTTTCAAATAAATTTATTTCGCCGAAGTAATAATCACTTGTGTGTTGTTCGACTCGATCTAATGACATCACATTCAACATGATAATGATTTTCGTTCAACAAATTTCGAACAAATAAAAATCACAAAATAAAAATCTTACGCAAAATTTATTTTTAGCGAATATATCTAACAAAATTTTCACACGTTTTATCACATTTACAATAATCTAAGACTTAATTTATATTATTTATTCGGCTCTTATCTTTAGTCAGCTAACATTTACTGATAAATTGCGACGACGTTTGTTGAACGATCGTCCTTCAATTTGATCCCAACAATTTCTTTAATTAATGACGTTAATAATGAATTTCGGCGTATTGAAATTGAAGACACTACACACAAAATAACTTTTTTATTATTTCTGAATAATACAAAACACAAATAAATCAATAAAATTTTAACAATTTATAGTTTTCTGGAATTTAAAATGAAATAATTATTTTATTGTCGTGTTCAATTCATATTCACGCGACCACTTGTTACACCTTTCTATTATTAATTTGACATTCAATTTACGACGAGTTGGTTTTTTAAATCGCTAAATAAAAACAATGCGAATGTGTATGTGTGAAAGAGACCACGATTGAGATTGGTTGTTTTTTGATAAAAATTGGTTACGATGTTTGCTCCTAGATGTAGCGATTACCACCAAGATGAAAAATTATCAAATTGGAATTAAAATATAATATATGGAGTATACAAAAAATTTGCGCTAAATGCCTGGCGATTAGATCATAAGCCTAAAAAAAGTTATAATTTAGAACAGTGATAATGGATGAAATGAAACTTCAAAATGCGATTTAACGCAATTTAAAGGGTTCGCACATTAGCAATTTTACGTTTGCCTCATTAGGAGCTGCATATCGAAGTTGCAATTAGCTTTGTACTCAAAGAGTACCTTTCTTTAACAAACCATATGAGTAGTAAAACTCAGTAATACGGTCTTCTAACATTACTCACAAACACTTTTGAAGAACCGTGTTTTGGCAGTACGGTTAGTTTTACTTGAATGGAATAATGTTTTAGAATAGTTGCGAACTCAGAGTAAAGCGAAATTATTATTAGTCCGGGTATGTTGCTTCCGTAAATTATCTCGACTGATATAGCATGTAAATTGATATTAATTCTCCGCATTAGAAGGTCATATTAGTGACCAATCTGGTTGAATATGACATATAATGCTGTCTTTAAGTGTTGTGCGCCATCGCTCGATACACCGTTGCACGCACCTTAGATAAAGGGTAATTTGAGGGAAATTGGGGAAGGGGGAGGGGGAGGGTTAGGTACTAATTTCGCATTTCATTCAGTTTTTGTTTTGGATTTCTAGACGAAAACCCAATGTGCTTCCAAGAACTACTAGTGACCTTCATGTTTTAATGGGACATTCTTTCACAATAGTGCCACCTATTTAAAAATGAAGTAATAATATTGCTGTCCAACAAACGAGGAAAGACTGAGCCACACTGAGGTCTGATGTTGAGCTGGACATGACCCATCCTCGTGCCAGAAACGGAAACTTGGGCAAAGCGATTTCGTACTGTTTCTTTTCTCCGATTATGAAGGACAAACTACAATTCTGAGGATTGATTTTATCATGGATGCTGGGATTGTTATGGATTTGCTAAATGTTGCAGCAATCGAGCTGCCACCAGATGAAGGCGAGAGGATGGTGGACAGCAAACGTCAACTGAATTCATCGAGCATGTTATTCCCGCCATATCAAATGTCTGGACCCCGTAAAATAATTTTAAATCAAGAAATTGATAAGACCCTTGATAATGATATCATCGAAGAGTGTGAATCGCCTTGGTCAGCATCTGTAGTTATGATATCTAAGAAGAATAGTGAAGTTCGGGTGTGCATGGATTATAAATGTTTATATTCGGTCACAGTTACGGATTGCTTCAACCGATACCTAATCGATGACCTTTTGCGTTTGGAAAAGCAGTCCTTATTCATGCCATCGATTGATTTACGGTGCAGTTACTAGCAGGTTACGCTTATCCGGCGAAATTTCAACGACCGTCGTCTGATTTCGAAGTGGTCTTCCTAATGTCACAATTCCAGCGTATCTCGATGATATTATTGTGATTTTAAACAATTTTAACCAATATTTTCAAATAATTCGGAACCCCCAATACTACCATCTCAGACCATAAGACGATATTTTAATCTTCTAGTCCAAGAATTCATTTCATTTAGATAAACTTAACGTTTAGTTGGAATACGCCTCTTCGTTCAAATCAAATGGATAAATAGGAAAAGCTCATTCAACAATGATTGAAATTTTTAATACAAACCAAGGATAAATTTCCAATTCAAGTATTCGAACCGCGATTGGATTATCAGTCGCTCTATATAATTGTAAATTCATCCACTGGCTACACGCCAAGTGAATGATTTACAACCAAACCAATCATATAGACGCAAATGTCATTGTCAGACAAACTAATAACATATTTAGGAGCGGGCCTGTAAAAGCAAAATAATACCAAAGAAAATCCACCTAACCTAGTAGAAGACCAATTGGTATTCTTGGTTTTAATGACATTTATCAGAAATAGTAGCATCTAGATTTAAGCATTAGAAGTAGTGAGTTTTATAACAGTACAGTAATTGTATTATAACAGTTTTGTGTGGAATAGATTTGAATGTTCGTGTAGAATATTCAGTGCGCGTGCAGGTCGTCATTCAGGCGATTGATTTTCCACCGATATGTGTGTGTTTCTAAGAAAAATAAATAAGAAATCAGAAATAATTTTTTTCAAATAATGAAAGGATATCATGGTCATCATTACGCCGAAGCTTAGTAGTTCTAATATTTTTTTGAAGAGCCCAGAATTTCGATTTAAATCGATATTCTATGATCAACAAATCAATATTGAATGTCGCACCTACGTAGCATCACAAGATGACGTCATATTTTAGAAATAATAAAGGTACGGTGAGTTGAGTAAAATAGTTAACTTTTTTGATAAATAGGAACTATACATTTTTACTCCTCTCTAGCTTTTGTTATTCTTGATCTTTTGTCCGAGTCCGTCTTTTGTGCATATCGGCGGTTTCTTCATATCGGAAGTTTGTTGATATTTGGGTTTCATCTGTGTATTAATCCTCTGTTATTGTCGGGCTTCTCCCGTGTTGACCTTTATAGTTTGCTGGCCTTTTAGTCCGTTAAGAAATATCATATATTGAACTATCTACTATGCTCCTTTTAAAAGTTTGATTTATAGTCAAATTCATAAAAATATTTGAAAAAGAAATACCATTGAAGTTCTCGATTAGTGTTTCTTACAAAATATCTGTAAACAAGCAAAATAAACAAAATCTTAAGGCCCCTTTATGGTTGCGCTCTCGTTGTTTCGTTCATTCATACAATTTTTTTCGACCAATTATCTCTTGTGAAAAAATGCAGGAGAAAAAAATCGTTATTTTGGAATGGATTGGTCGAAAAAACTATATGAATGAACGAACGAACGCAACCATAATGGCGCCTTTAGAATGTGGATTTTTTGTCATGTCCCGTGGTTGGCCACTTGAGCTTTCAATTGAATATTAATAATGGATCATTTGGACAAATGGAAATGTAATTGGTCTGACATCGATGTTTACACATTAGTGCTCAAAATCATCTAGGCAAAACGAGAACATTTGCATCTATCTAAATCCAGTCTATGCATTACGTGATCGATTAAAAGCGGGGATGAATAGCGACAAAATTACTAGTAGTGAATAAACTGAATTAACTGTGTATTTTAAAGTAATAGGTAGCAAATTATATAAAGTTAATAAATAATAATTGTGAAAATTGTGTAAAGTATTTTGAAATGTCTTAACAAATCGGAGCCAGCGCTTATACCGTAAATATTTAGAACCATGATTTTGATCCAAATTGTTTTTTGACTAAAGCCTTACCACATTCAATCGAAGGGTTTGTGGCGGTATTTTGTTAACTTTTGTTTTAAATGTTTTGATCAAATTTCGATCAGGTTGGCACCCCTTAAAAATACCAAAATATTGGGTGCATTCTTGCTTTAGTTTTAGTTATCGGGTTACTCACATGTTTTTATTATATGAGCTGAGTAGCTTGTTTAACATTTTATGTTCAGTTTTTTTGTTCATCAAAAAACTTAGAAGTTTTTTCATTGTTGTATTATTAAAATATTTATTACAAGTTTATGTAAAAATAATTAATGTTTTAATTAAAAAATATAAATAAATAATAAAGTAGTTTCATTCAAGTTGAGACATACTAGTAAATCCCATAGGTTCTTGTTACATACAATTTTTATTTGTGGTAACGGATTGTGAACGGATCCCACAAAACGACTAATTATGTTTACAAATTTATTTTACGCACAGACAAATACATACAGCTCTATAGTGAATCACAAAAAATATTTTTTAATCAATGAGCGCGACCGACTACATATTATGCTTGTTCTGCTTTTCCGTTCATAAATAATAAAGTTTTCGATTTTTTTGCGTTGATAGCTTTGTTGAAGTGTCGCGATTACCTTTCCGATACTTTGGCTTAATAATGCGTTTACACCAATTTGGTATTCGAATTCGAATTGACGTATCACGGCTAACTGGTTCCAGCGATGATTCTGATTCATTTGTATTGTTCGACATTGAAAGTGGTTGGGGTTTTATGATTGGGGATTTGGTTGGTGCAGCAACAATTTTGGTGTGTTCGGCGATCGAATTCAAGTTTTCCAATCGTTTTGAATTGTCGAGTGATACGCCTGATGGGATTCGGTGGATTTCTACAATAACCCGGCGTTCGGTTTTGGTGTTATTTGAATTTTCAAGTCGTTCAGAATTATCGCGTGAGTCCGTCCGAAGTGTTGGATTACCACCGTTAACTTTCTCAATGACGTTGTGTTCTCCATCAATTTCGGGTGTATCATCAGTTTGACTACGAAAACCTTTTACTGCTGATAATTCATCAGTTTTACTATTACTAGTGATACAATTGGTAATAGCTAAATGATTCAAAGAACCGATTTCGAGTACGCTTCGCAGCCTATCCCAGAAATTATATAAGTTACCCGAATGGAGAACGTTAAGAGCAACATAAAATCGAAGCATAAATGGTAACTCGCAGTTTTCGTACAAGCATGGAATAATTTTGTTGTAACCGTTTTCGATCCCAAGCGCGTGTATATAATTAAGCAGGAATTTATTCTCATGGCTTCTAAAGAATGCGGCCGAGATGATAACAATCATTCGATTACACCGTTTTGCAATTAAATTTAATATGGCTTCGTATTTAAACTGGACTCCAGGTAACAAATCACGATCTTTTGAACGAACCTGATTTTATAATATAAACAAAATTTATAATATGTGCTGACGATTATACAAACACTTACGCCTGCTCAATTAATATTACCTTAAAATGCATCAATTCCAGTTTTTGGATCATATTTTTCGCAATTTCGAAATCCTCATCTGCATATAAAATAAATGCATCGTATGTAACTTGCGGTAGACCGTATTTCATCGAGGTTACATCATCATCCGTCAGTAGTTCAGACTGATCATCTGAGCCGTAAGAAATCGATTTAAATTGCATTTTCCTATTTTGATAAATTTGGGCATCTTGAACTGAAAAACAATAAGCGTACACTAGTTTAATTTTGAAAATGTTTAACGGGTTTATGCAGTGGCTTACGGAACATTGCGTTTGTTGAATCGATTACATCTCGTCGATCGATTATTTTTAAAATTTCTTGTAACCTTCCTAAATTTGCGTCGTTCTCGTTACTTAACTCCCACACGTGTAATATATTTTCCAGTGAGTTGGTTTCGATTAGTTCTCTATGTGATTTATCTATACCAATTATTGCCGCAAGTCCTCGATAATCACGAAAATATCCATCGTCCGATAGAATTAGCATTTTGCGTTCTAATAAATTTGCAAGAGCTTTCCGGGTGGCCGAAGAAAGTGCTCTTACTGATATTTCAAACAATTTGTTCGACATCGTGATTTATTATCAACTGCTGTTGTGAAATAAACAATACACAATATAGATAGATAGATACACGCCAAATATGTTTTTATTTATTAAAACATTTTTTAAAACTCTTATCTAAAAGCAACTTGTAATGCTGACCCAACGGTCACACTTCTTAATATTTTTATATAAAACACTTTGAACAAATTTTGGCAATTTGTTATAATTTTATGTGGTGTGAGACCTAAGACATTTAAATTAATACTAATTAATTTATAAACAAATCTTATTTTGTGTACTTACGGAATTTAAATAAAGATTAAAATGTTATTTTATATTATGGAAAGCTAGTAAAGTAACTAGCTATTCTTGCGCTAATCGCAACGATAATGGCGGTCAGTATATACATTCTCTGGAAATTGTGCGATCGCGAATATATTCGGTTTCTCTGTATTAGTTTATCATCATTATTTAATAATACAGAGCAACTAAAGCTTAAGCGTTACGCTTATACGTTGTTTAATTCTAGGTAGAAATCCTAGTATTCGTATCTCGCATTATTTATCTGGCGATCATTTTGTTGTAACTCAACATAAAGTTAAAAATAACAACCAAAACACTGTTCGTCACTGAAAAAAAAAATTTTTTCGATATAGATATAGGTATATATGTTATTGACTTATCTGCAGTATTTTCCCGATTTGGAAATAAATATAGCTGCATGTTTATTAAAATTAACCAAGTTCAATATAAAATATATCTCAAACAACCTAATCGCCTTCAAATGCGTATCTCAGAAATTTTATTATAATTAGATATACAAATTTCCAAATTGACAATAGTATAACCTCTTAATAAGACCACCCTTTAATCGGACCAATTCCAAATCGGACCACTCTTATTGTTGTAAACTTGTTTTTTCTCAAAAATATCCCTCTGTAATCGAACCACCTCCAAATTGGACCTATGGACCACATTTTTCCTTTCATTTCGAGTTTTTTTACCTCTCAATGCGACCATAATTTTTTTACAAATGCATCTACTTTACATGTATAATTACATACAGGCACTAAAAAAACAGGCATATGATTTTTGAAAATGCATACATACATTTATTATTTATTTATTTTATTCAATATGCATATGCATTTTATGTATGTGCATATGTATATGTAAGATTAATAGAAAAAATCAGTATATAAAATATAACGGTTTTATTGTTTTATGTAAAAATGTTGCGCTCGTAAGTATTTCGACAGTTTACTTCTCAGTTGTGATAAAAATTTGATTGAAACAGGTGGTAAATTTACAACGTAATTATAGTAAGTGATTTTTGAGGTAAGTACCATAAGATTGGAACCGTTTTCATGTACTTACTAATTTATAATCTATTTTAACAGCAAAATGAGTAAACAAAAGAAGCAGTACAAGGAATTAAATTTATCGGAGAAATTAAATCTTATTGAAATTGCAGAGAAGGAAAATTTGTCACAACGGCAATTAAGTGACAAATTTAAGATTAGTAAAACTCAAGTACAAAGGATATTGGCAAACAAATCGAATATAAAAGAAACAATTGAAAGTTTCGGGTCATTAAAAAGAAAGCGTGTAGCATCCTGTACAAAATACGGAGTTTTAGACGAAAAACTGTATCAATGGTTAATGATGGCCCGTCTTAAAAATTTACCAATTTCTGGAACGCTTTTACAGTCCAAAGCCTTAAAAATGGGTGAACTATTAGATTTGCCAGATTTCACTGCATCAAATGGATGGCTACAAAAATTCAAAGATAGGCATAATCTGCATTTCGTTTCCTTAAGCGGAGAAGGTGCATCAGTGGATATGGATGTTGTCGAAAATTACCGCGATACGTTAAAAGCATTGACTCAAAAATACGAGCCTAATAATATTTTTAATCTGGATGAAACTGGACTATTTTTCCGTGCGACGCCATCTAGAACATTAAAGTTAAAGAACGAGAAATGTGTTGAAGGTAAAATGTGCAAAGACCGGTTAACTATCGCTCTTTTGTGTAACATGATTGGAGAAAAGGAACCTCTTCTTATTATTGGGAAAGTCAAGAAACCACGCGCATTTAAAAACTTAAATATCGAGGATACTTTCGGCATTTTCTGGCGATTCAACAAAAAAGCATGGATGACGTCGATCATTTTTCAAGAATGGATTAATTCTTTTAATAAGAAAATGGCAAAACAAAAGCGCAAAGTTATTCTGTTTTTGGATAATGCGCCTTGCCATCCAGATAAAGAGTACAGCAATGTGAAACTTCAATTTTTCCCCCCCAACACCACAGCTTCATTACAGCCTCTAGACCAGGGAATTATTAGAAGCTGCAAAATTCATTATCGTAAGCTGTTAATGAATCGGTTGGTCCTAGCTATTGACGAATCAAATAGTGTTGAAGAGTTGTCAAAAAAAATCAACGTCTTAGATGCTTGTTCGTGGTTAACCGAGGCTTGGGCCAAGGTTACAATTGAAACAATTCGTAATTGTTTTAGAAAAGCGGGATTTTACGACGGAACGGAGGAACCGGAAATAGAAGTTGTTGCTGAACCAAACGAAGCAGTGGAGTTTCTCGGATTCGACGAAAATTTGCAAATTTTCGAAGAGTTACCAGATAGTTGGGAAGAAACTTTGTTTTTATCCATTAGCGCGCCAGCACAAACTGTTTCTCCTTATGAGAGCTCATCATCCGACGGAGACGAACCAAATATTGTTGGGAACGTAGCACCTACACAATTGGTAACTTTTTCAAGAATTAAAAGATTATGCTAGTGCCAAAGGTTTGGACGAAATGTTCTTCCATTTGGAAAAATCTGAACAAAAATTAATTGAAAAGGAAATTTCTATAAAAAGAACGCAAACAAAAATTACGTCCTATTTTACCCAACCTGCGGCAAATTAATAAAAATTTTCGAAGCTACTCGTGATTAACGTACTTATGATTTAAATGTTAATGTGATTGAATTGTGATAAATGTACTTACTATTCAATATGTATGTATGTACATACGTACATAACAATGAAATAAAAGAAAATTATATTTTTTGTACCAATGGACTATCGTTTTATTATCGCTCAAATTTTTTTTTTCTATAATCGGACCACCTCTAAATCGGACCATTTTCAAACGGTCCCAAAGGTGGTCCGATTAAAGAGGTTAAACATATATATATATATATATATATATATATATATATATATATATATATATATATATATATATATATATATATATATATATATATATATATATATATATATATATTGTATTTGTATCTGTTTTAGAATGTACATTGTACATACTCAGCTATTTCAATTTTTCACTTCATGTATAACAGGGTTAAATAATTTAAGCAAGACCAAATAAAATATATCGCAATAATAAAGTAAATTTTTTGCTATGCGGGAAATATGTAATTACTATTTTTAGCAGTTAAATATTTTTGCTGCTACATGCTTTAGTTTTAGCACAAACAAAATACCAATCAGACCTGCAAACCAATAGTAACTTTATGTGTAAATCAAATTCTCGATGTCGTTACAAATGGAAAAATATTTCGAGCGGCTGTTAGTAGAAATGCTTAGCTAAAACTCAAACCCTATGTGCTCAATATACATCTCGCTCAATATATTTATTCAACGCGCGCGACAAAATAATTTTTTTTTATTTGTGTGTACAGTATAAAAGAAACAAACGGAAAAATACAAATTCAACGTGTTTTTTATTTTCGTTTGAAAATATCCTTTCTCTTATTGTATGTTTTAAATTTAATAAAACAGAATGTTTTGAAAACTAAAACGCACGTATTATGTATATACTATACATATACTAGATGTATATACATATGTACTATTTAAAATAAAATGTGTGCACGATCGATAATTTCTTGTCGTTTAGGTATATAAAATTTAAAAAACATGTGATCATGAAAAGAAAGAGGATCTATTTTCGATGTATGTATGTATGTATATATGTACGTATATACGTTGTATGTACGTATATATATACGTATATACATTTATTATGGTTTGGTGTGCTGCATGAAATATAGTTTATAAAAAAGAAACAAATATTTGGAGGAAAGGATACGAAACATCAGAAATTTATGAACGAAAGGGAAAATATTATAATTAAATTGTTTTTTAGTGATCGCAGTAAACATTTAGATATACATACATATTACATATTTGTGTTTAGTTACATTATGTATATTTTATATGCCTATCTATACTGATTGGTCGAAATTAAATACATACATTCATTACTTAATTTTTCCTAAGTGTACTATAAGGATGATTGATATATGTTCTAAATTCAATAATATTAAAATTCCTAACAATTTTATAAATGATTTTAATTTTGAGAAAAATAATAAAATCAGCTTAGAGCGGAAAGATGCCTTAGGGAGGATGTACTATGTATTTGGATTTGCATCTAAAAAATTGGTCAAGCATATATAGTACATTTTTGTTAACACTTTCCCCTTATTCCATATTATCTGAAGCATAGTATAGTATTTGAATTGTTTCAAATAAAAGCTAGTTATTGATTTTAACCAAATTTGCAAAAACATTAATATTTCGAACTCGGTTGTGATATATAGAATTATGAGTATACACAATATCCTTGGAATTCCATTTTTAAACTTCTAACCCCAAGTAAAAACCATCCTAAGGTTTAAAAATGAAAATAAATAAATTTCATTTTTTGTTGTTTTCAACCGAGTTACAAGCTTACATTATAAGTACACTGCAATTTTTCAGATACCAACCACCACTTATCATGAAAACTACCCCAAATTTCTCTAGAATAAATGGCCACTTTTTTGACAATTTCAAAAATAGACATTTCAATATCGGATATTGGGTATCGCTTTATAATCCTCATCAGAAGTGCAATTCGATTTTTAAGTTGTAACTTGGAACTTTAAATCATGGAAACAAATTTATTTAGCCACCCACTTTATTTATTAGGTATATATAACTTAATTTCTACAGATTTTTTTCACGGTATTCTGTGGTTTTTGTAGGATCGGACGCAAGGTTTCAGAACAACGAACGACAAGTTTACGTAAGTTACATAACCTCTCAGAATAGCAGAGTTTACGATTACAACTGATAAACAGCACATTCGGCACTGCATTCTATACGAATTCCAACAAGGAAAAAATGCTTCTAAGGCACGGGAATCAATTTGTAGTGTTCTTGGTGTCGACCTTGTGTCTTATGAAACGTGTAATTATTGGTATAAACGTTTTAGAATTAGTGATTTCGATCTTAGTGACAGCCTCGAAAGTTTGAAGATGTGCGAGCTAACCTGGAATCTACAACAGCAACAGGCATAACTCAGAAAAAACGAATATCTAAATAACATACTGCCTAATAATTGGTTTCATCTAAGATTTCAATTCCTAAAAATCATAAATAACTATCAAATGTTCAAATTCTCCTAAACTTCTGAAAATTTAAATAAATTTTAAGAAATATGTACTACGGACTTGGAGCAAAATATTTTCTGAACAGTTATTTTTCAGTAATTATCTTCTCCTGTACTAAATATTAATTTATTACATTAATATGCCCAGCACCAAGTGAATTTTCTGAAACTGGTGGTTATGTAAATGTATTTAATTAATGTGTAGTAATCTATCACCAAACCATACATGACATACTTTAGTCATATATAGTCTACTGAGATTGTCACAGATTTTAGTGAGGCCTCATTAAACCTTTTATGAAACATGTCTTTGTTTTTGGTAAGACTTCAGTAGGCTGAACTTGCTCGACATGTTTAAGGAGTTCGTAGTATAAATATTTTTTGTATAAGGCCTCCTGCCTGATGACATAAATCAAAGATAAGATCACGAACACCGCACGGAAGTCCAGAAAATACTCGAACTCAATTCAAATAAAATTAATTAATTTAAAACGAGTTCATAATTTTGAATTACAATAGAACAAAGTAAAATATTTTGAATGTCAGTGAAACTAGCTTTATTGGATTGATAATTTTATGCCATTAATGCTTGAATATGATTGTGGCCATGTGGCTGGTGCGTAGATGGCGCAATCTGCATGTCCAATTTTCACACACTTTTCGCAGCAAGCGTAGACAAGTGACTTAACATATCCCCAAAGAAAATAATCTAATGGAGTTAGATCACACGATCTCGGTGGCCAATTAACAGGACTATTATGTTGAATTAGTCTTTCATCAAATGTTTCTTTGAGTAAATTAATTGTATTCCGCGTTGTGTGGCTTATGAAACCGTCCTGTTGGAACCACATATCAGCAAGATTAGTGGCAGCCAGTTGGGGTACAAAAAAGTTAGAAATCATGTCTCTATACCGTTCACTGTAAGATTCCACCCATCATCGTTTTTGAAGACATATAGACCAGAGAGTCCGCCGGCCCATAAAGCGCACCAAACAGTGATTTTCTATGGATATAATGGTGTTTCAAAGGCAAAGGCTTCTAGATTATCTTCACTCCAGATCCAATTCTGTTTATTAACGTACCCATTCAACAAAAATTGAGCTTCATCGTTGAACAAAATTTTGTTTGGAAAATCAACATCAATAGAATTAGTGCTTCAGCCGATTGGCCGATTTGGCAAGCAGTGCTATGGCGTAAGTTTATTCATTATGAAATGGCAAATCAAACTAATGACAAAGCGAATGTTAGCTGTAAACTCGGTTGTCAAATAAAACAATGTTGCAAACTTAACGATGTGAAGCTATAAAACACACCCTTTACTGATTGAATAAGGAATTCATGAGACAAACACTTTTAATATTTCGATCAATGATTTGCATAATTTTCCTTCTAAGCAAAATGTACAAATGTAATTCTTCACGATACAAGCTCCATTTAAACCTATATACTGATATAGAAAATGAGTCAGCGTCTACACTCAGAAAAAATATGATAAACACATGATTGCCTTTACCATATTATAATAATAGAAATCATTATAAAATTATTGTGATATTCCCTATCATACAATAATAAGAAATACTATTTGTTTAATTATGTCAATCAGTGAAAACGGAGCTTATTATTATTATGATACATGTAATCATATTCATCTCCCATGATTAGTGTAATCAGAATGCATGATTAAATTTTGATTCGTTTAATAATTTTTAAGGTATTTATAAAAATTCGCTATCTCAATGGGTGATTAATTCGTATGTGAACACTAAATATTTAGAGTTGCCTTAAAATGCCTCAACCAGTCACGCAAATTATGTACTTTATTTAATTTATTATTATAAAAAAAAATATTTATTTTCACTTTATTTATTTTTCTTTACAATTTTTCTTTTAAATTTATGTACAATTTTGCCGATCTCTTTGGAGTCGGGAATCAATACTGTGTACTCTTCAGAGTTTTACTATTGAATAATTTTCTTATTCACTAAAATAATTGTCTTGAAAATAATTCTTAATACATATTTAATATTTTGTGCATAATTGCATATTTATAATTTTATAATATGATATTTTATTGATTCGAAAGAAAAATATATTTCAATACATTGTATTATCTTATAATTTTCATTCGCATCGAAATTTTGTTTTGTCTAAAATAATATTGTTGAATGTGCATTTTTATCTTCAACTTTATTTGTTTCATGGAATGTAACTCGCACGACTTAGGTTAGGAGCTTAAGTTACACGCCGGTTGCACCACTTCGGTTAGTGCTACAATCACCAAAATTGTATAGGCTTCTTGTCACAAATAAACAACAGGGGCGGTATGTTGTATCATCATCACTTCGAATCGAATTCGAAAAAATTCGCGTCAAAAAAGTGAAAGTTGTATCATTTTTGCTTTTCGAAAATAATACAACATACCGCCACTCGACTTTTTTCGAATTTCGATTCGAAGTGATGGTACAACATACCGCCCCGGACCTGTAAAATTTTTGGTGGTCGTACCGCTCCCCTAAGTGGTCCAAACGGAGCACAACTTAAGCTCTTAAGTTTGGACTGCCTGAGGTTTTTAATTTGTAGTTGCATGGCTGCAATAAGCCATGTGGTGTGATTACCATATATATATATATATATATATATATATATATATATATATATATATATATATATATATATATATATATATATATATATATATATATATATATATATATATATATATATATATCGCTCACTGCGTGCAATAAAACGATAAGTCAAAAACATCGTTTTTCAGGAGATAGGATTTTAGGTTTTTCAGCAAGATCTTTTTGAATGCTTGCTTAATTGAGAATGTTCTTTACTCCAAATGGTTCATTTTTCATGACAATTTCTGGAGTCATTTCAAAAATCTAAAAAAATTAGTTTAAATAAGTAAACGAGTTACTTATCGTGTACAACTTTATTAAAACAACATTGTAAGTACTAGTTATAGTTTTTTTGACTGAAGAAATTTTAAGATCTTGTATTGTAAATCGAGTTGTAGTATTTATAAAGAAAAAAGAAATCCTTTTATACTATTGTAACTCTACATATCGCAGTATTGGAATACAATTTTTTGTTGTAGTCAACAGTGAATCATAAAACATCACGATTATTAGATTTCGGAGTATGAGTGGGATTTTGGGTATGTCATTGTTGTGTTCTCTGTATCTTATTTGAAACGAGCGTCCTGTTTGGCCTAAGTATGCCGTCCTCCAGTTGTATTTAGCCTTACCTGTGTATACGAATCTCTGCACAGGGAAGCTTTTTTTTTCAGTGGGAACCAACTGCAGATTTTGAAAGTGCAGTATCAACTGTCTGGTTCGAGATAGAAAGTGTATCGAGAAACATTTTTCGGCATACGATTGTACTTTCGTCTTTATCGTTCAAATGATAATTAAGATAATAAAGGTTAGATGATTTTCTTTGACTATCGCCTAAAGAAATTTTGGTAATTTTTTTATCCACTACATTAACTCCTTGAGCTACAAAATCCCACTGACGTTCATTATTAGCTAATTTATAGTAATGGGTGAAAACGTTCATCCTAATTTGGTCCGATACTCGTTCATGACGCTTAAGGCGGCATTTTGATGAACACCCACTTTACATTACTTTCGCAGGTATTATTCGTCCAGTTGAGTTTTTATATTGGTTGCCAGTATTCTTAGGGCGCTTCGCTGCTACCCTTTGCCAGCTATTTAATTTTTTTCTTACGTTTTCTGGTTATGATGTTATTCTTTGACGAAGATGTAGATTGAGAGTAACCAGATGGGTTTGATTCTAATAATTCGTAACTAGAATCAGTGCCGTAGCAGGCAAAGGATCTAGGAATGCAAAATAAATTGCATTGGCTATTATACAGGCGTAAACTTTTTCCATATACAGCATGGAGCATGTCACCTAATACTCTAATAGGAATTCTGTTAAATCGGCGTGTCACCCGGTAAGCTGACTTTTGTTCATACATATATGTCATTTTTCAGAAAGCTATTTACTCGTATTTGCATTTCTGTCATATTCCATGGCCATAATAAATTTAAAATTTCTTACCTGAATCATTTGCTTCCAAATCAACTTCGAAAAAACCGGCGGACATACTAAGTTTATATAAACTTTGGTTTATAATTTCTTAACAATATTTTAATTTTATTTTGGGAAATCTTTACCAGAATTATAAAATTTTAAATTTTAAAATTTTTCGTGAAAAAACAATAGTTGTCATTCAAAACAAGCAAGAAAACTACAACAAGACTTACAATACTTACTTATAAATATTTCCCAGCTGAAATATACTGTAAATAGTACTTATAGTTATCAAAACGTAAAATTATTTGCTACATAAACTGCGATAAATTACACTTACAGTTGCAGTAAAAAAACTATTCGCCTGCTAAGAAAACGATAATGGGAAATACAATATTGAGAACGCGATTTGTTACA